>JAJTUV010000234.1:1289907-2579815 GCA_021653895.1 Mastomys natalensis | reverse complement strand
AGAAAGTAAAATCCTGCCCTGTGATGTAAAAACAAGACTGTATATGAGGTATGAAGTGACATGTTCCTACTGAATAGCATGACATTAATAGATGACTATGGATCCTGCAAGCAGGAAGGAAATGATATTGTCAGTTTAAAGGCAACATGTAGGCCATGGTGTTAGTCTCTGGAAGAAAGGTGATAAATGCCTGAAAATGTTTCTAATTTCACTGTGTTTCTAGCCTTAGGATCATGTTGATAAAAGTTAAATAAAAGGGAAACGCTTTCAAGATAAGTAAGTTTTTAGGAGACACTGACAAGACTGTAATGATGTTCCACTTACTGTAAAGAAGTTATGAACAAATATACAATTCTAGTTATCTACTCCAAATAAATGCAAACTGAAGACATCAAAGCATATTCAATTAAGAACAAGAATAACCTTTATGTTTATCAATTTTATTTATATATATATATATTTATTTAAATATATATATATTATATATAAAGGGAGTTATTTATGTCTTTCTTAAAGTCCTCTATTATTATCATGAGAAGTGATTTTAATTCTAAATCCTGCTTTTCCGGTTTGATGGGGTGTCTAGGACTTGCTATAGTAGAAACTGGGTGCTGATGATGCTAAGTAACGTTGGTTCCTGTTGCTTATTTTCTTTTGTCTTTCGTCATCTGGTTAACTCTAGTGCTACCTGCAATCACTCTCTGACTGGAGCCTGTCTTTCCAGTTATCTTGCTTGTGTCAGAACTCCTCAGACTCCAGGTGTCTCTGTGATCCTGTGGTTCTGAACTCCTGGGTGGAAGAACTCCTGGGACTCAGGCCGCCTCTGGGATCCTGAAATCCTCCTGCACTGAGTGCAATGGTTCCTTTGCTGCTCTGAGTGGAGTGGCTCCTCTAGAATGGCTCAGGATATGGTGTCTTCATGTAAGCAAACCAGCTAGGTGTCCACTGCTCTGAGTGCAGTGGCTCCTCTTGGATGGCTCAGCATTATGGTGTATTCACAGGAGCAGACCAGCTAGGTGTCTGCCCCAGCCAAAGGGACCAAGAGAGGGGCAGAAGGGGAGTAATATTCTGGAGGGGTGGGGTTTGGGTGACTGATGGGTCTTGAATGCCCAGGCTCCCAGTTGTAGCTCTGGAGTGTAGGGTAGTGGGAGGGGGTTCTTACCTGCTGTTCTGTATGCAGTGACTCCTCTAGGATGGCTCAGGATATGGTGACTTGCATAGTGCTAATTATTATCTAATCCACAAACCTATTTTATTGCAGACTCCTTACTAGTCCTAAGTGAAGTCATCTTATGTATGTATGTATGTGCTGTTCACATCATAGAAGTGGTAGGAATTGCATTTGCTTTGGGGGAAAAATGGTATATAATAATGCCTTAGAAGTAACACAAGTTCATTTGACTCACATACATCCACATGACCATAAATCCACAACACTAAATGATCTGAATAACTCCTATGTGAACACTGGAGAGAGTGGGGCAGGTAGACCTTGGATTCCTTATCATGATAAAAATATTATGTAAAAGTTTTATGAAGTGCTTGCAAAAGGAAGGAAGAAGGAAGAAAGAAAAAGAAAGAAAGAAAGAAAGAAAGAAAGGAAGGAAGGAAGGAAGGAAAGGAAGGAAGGAAGAAAGAAAGAAAGAAAAGAAAGAAAGAAGAAGAAAGAAAGAAAAGAAAGAGAGGGAGGAGGGAGGGGGTAAGTAAAGGAAGGAAGGAAAGAAGGAAGAGAAAGAGAGAGAGGGGGGGAAAGAAAGAAAAAAGAGAAAGAAAGAAAGAAAGAAAGAAAGGAAAGAAAAGAAGAGAAGGAAGGAAGAGGAAGGAAGGAAGGAAGGAAGGAAGGAAGGAAGGAAGGAAAAGAAAGAAAGAAAGAAAGAAAGAAAGAAAGAAAAAAGAAAGAAAGAAAGAAAGAAAGAAAGAGGAGACAAATGTGAAACTGACTTCATTACAGGTAATCCAGTTCCCAGAATATATGGAAAGCATTCCTTTTACACAATGCCAGGCAGACCATGTACTCTTTTGTACAGCAAGGAGTCTAAGTGTTGTTTTATGAAAGTGGGTCTGGATAAACGCAAGGTTATATTATTATATTATTAGAGGTCACAGTTTTGTTTTGGTTTCTTCCAATTGTCCATTCTACTAACAATCCAAAAGTGCATTCTTATTTTATTTACTATGTGTGAAATACATAATTTTAAAGGAGATAAAAACAATTTCCATGTAACTTAATGATTTATTTCCATTCTTTAGACTCAAAGAATCAGAACAACAAATTTATTAATGATAAGCATAAGTGATAAGTGCAATATACAACAGGAAGATTCCAGGGTCACTATAATAAAATATCTGATTCAGAAAAGGGAAAAATAAATAAGTATTTGTTGATGGAATTGCTATTAACTTCCTTCTCAGTAGACCACTGACCCTGGATAATTGTCTTATTAGTAAGGTTCTGTTTTCATTTTTTTCCTTTTATTGATAGTAACTATTTTTAAATAACATATTATAACATAAGTATAGTTTCTGCTCCTGCTAGTATTCCAAATTCCTCCTCATATCCTCTCCCATCCAAATGCATCCCCTTTCTCTCTCTCTTTAGAAACAAACAGGTTTGTAAGGGATAGTAAGTACAACTGAAACTAATACATTTATATAGTCGAAAGAAACAAAATGGTGAAAGCCTAAGAAAGGGCACAGAAAACAGATATAGAAGCAGAGACACACAAACACAAACTCAG
The DNA here is from genome assembly GCA_021653895.1 of Mastomys natalensis. NCBI lineage: Eukaryota > Metazoa > Chordata > Mammalia > Rodentia > Muridae > Mastomys > Mastomys natalensis. The sequence goes on along the minus strand of JAJTUV010000234.1, from coordinate 2,577,077 downwards.
AAATCGCATAGAAACACAAAATTGAAAGACAGAACAATTATGACAACAATGATCTTTCCTCAGGGACCACTGAGCTCTGGGAGGAGGGATGGGATAAAGACATCACATTTAGGGCTGAGAGTTCCAGTTTTCTCAGTCTCTGCATAAAGCCTGGCTGTGTGTTTTCCTACATAGGCTTGACCTACTCATGTTCAATGAGTTGTGTAGGTGTAATTTTCTACAGTGGAGCCTTGCTTTCAAGTGGAGAGCAACCTTTAGTCCTGGAAACAGCATAAACTGTTTGGGGGTTCACATGAGACCCCTTGGTCAACAAATTAATGAAATGTATACCAATCCGAGTACTTGAAGGCTCATGACAGTAGATGGTCAGTCAATACTCTTTTTCCTGTATTATATGATAATTTCCTTTAGATTGTCTTCATACAGCTATATATTTCAGGAAGTTTCTACAATATTATCATTTCATACTACCTCTTAAATGGCTCTTAATCTTATTAGAACCCCTTACATTTTCTCCCTGTCTTGTTCACCTCTTTTCTCCTCCTCTTCCAATGATCTACTGACTTAGTGTCCCCCATCTCTCCTTAATTATCTATTCCATTTTCCTTTCCCTGATAGATCTTTTGTACTCCCTCCACTTAGCCCTTGATTTTAAACATCTATGCTTCTATGAATTGTACTTTGGTTATCACTGACTTAATAACTAATATCCACACATAAGCTAATGCATTCCATATTTGCCTTTTTGGGTCTAGGTTACCTCACTTAGGATGACTTTTTCTAATTTCATCCATTTATTTGTGAATTTCATTTTTTTAAATGCCTAAGTAATATTCCATTGTGAAAGTTACTACATTTTCTTTATTCTTAATTTGCTGAGGGACATCTAGGTTTTTTATAATAGAGCAGAGTTAAACACCATTGAAGGATGAAGCATCATCTGGGTATATGCTCAAGAGTGATATAGCTGGATCCTGAGGTAGATCAGTCCCCATCTTCATCAGGAACTGCCATACAGATTTCCACATTAGCTGTACAATTTTGCATTCCCAACACCAATGGATAAGTGTTCCACTTACTCCACATCCATGGCTGTATGGGCTATCACTTTGAGTTTCTTTGTTAATGCTAGTTTATCAAAACCCACCAATATTTTTTCTCAGATAATTCCATAGCTGAAGATGCTGTGCAGGCAATATATGTAAGCATAGAAACTGTAAAATTTCCATTACAAACACCAAGGCTCTAGCTATGAGTGTTTCCCTCTATTCATTTTCTGTTAATATAAGGACATGTTAAATGATGAGATTATGAGACCAGAATACTGAGTTATTTTTCCAAGAAGGTTTGTTGCCTTTGTCACCTGCTGCTTGTACTGTGTGTGGTCTTCATTAACTATATCTACTTTGGCCGCAGTTTTTATTTTATATGACAGAATTTTGCATTTATCATGGAAAACATGATGTTTTGAAAATAAATATATTATTAAATGAAATATGGTTCTTAGAAGCCATAAAGCCCATATATCTATTATATATGGTATGAAAAAAACTCTTGTCATTTTTTATTAAAAGATGTCACGAATGTATGGGATATTATTTTGAAGTTTTTCTTGTTTTTCGCTGTAATGTCTGTGCCCTGATTTTTCCCATACTTAACACACACACACATACACTCATATATATGTATACACACACACACACACACACACACACACACACACACACACACATATATATATATATATATATATATATATATATAATATATATACAGAATGAGAGTTTATATGGAGTGGGAACAGATGTACATACATAGATAATTGTAAAATATGAAATTGTGGGGTCAGATGTGGCACATATTTTATTTTAATCCAAGCTTTTATGAGGCAGAACAGGCATGTTTTGCATGTTTACAACCAGTTTGAGCTACATAGTGAATTCCAGGCCATGTTGTTCAATGTAGTATGTTCTAGGTCATTTTTGTGAACATAGGGAATTCCGGGCCTACTGGAACACAGGGTACATAGTAAGAACATGTCTCAGAATGAACAAACAAAATAATTGAAAATAAACAAATTAGAATTAGTGAATACCTATGAAACAAAGTTCTATAAAAATTCTTTTCTAAATATACAAGGATAAAACTATTGGCCTTTAAAGACACTTATGTATCAAGCATTATATATTGCATTTAATACTATCTATCATATTCTATTCCCAATAAATAATTGTTGAGTAAATAGATGACTTCATAAATAATTTAAGTATAAGATAAATGCATAAACATTATCTTTCATTGTCACTTTGACTGAAATAGCATAACCAAGAAAGCACAGTTTATGTATGTGTCTGTAAAGATGTTTCCCAAAAGACAGTTATTGGAGGACAAAGTCTCTTAACAATTGTGCTTGGTATTGTTCCATGGCATATGATCCTGGAATAAAATTGGAGAAAGAAAAAAAAATTAGTTTAAGTACTAGCATTCATCTCTATGTGTCTATCTGTCTATCTATCTCTCTAACACTCCATCTCCATCCTCATCTCCATTTCCTTCTCCATCTCCTTCTCCATCTCCATCTCCATCTCCATCTCCATCTCTATCTTATTTTATAGCTTCTACCTGGCTGCAGGGATAATGTGAGTTGCTACCTCATGTTCCTCCTAACATAGATTCTGATCACCACAAACTATATACTTTCTTATACTCTAAATCATAATAAATAATTTTCTTCTTAAATTGTTTCTGTCAGAGAATTTGTCACACTGAAAAAGAAAGAGAAAGAAAATACTACAAAAAGAGGGGAGCCAGAAAGGAAATATTGTCTCAAACTTGTCTAAGTTCTGAGAAAGTATACACTGCAGGTCATGAACCTTACCCAAATAATATCTACAATCTGTGTGTACTACAGAAATTACTAAGTCTTGTTAAGCTTAAAAGAATCTTAATATAATAGTGTTTTTTATAATTTCTATGTGGTTTGCAACTCAAAAGACACTATTGCTTTACTCATTGAGAATACTGTCATAAAGCATAGCAAACTTCAGGGAAACATGAATTGGGTTTCACCTAGCTGTGTTGAGAGTCCTGTGTTCTTCAGGATAAAGTTCATGGACTGCAGAAAATCATGTGCAATTCTGTTCCAGAGAAACTGAGGCACTCCCTTAGTCAAGGAAGCATTCAGGTTACTCTGTGTTTTAATCTATGTTCTGAGTCAAGGAATTATGGAATTTTGACAGGATATTGAGTCTTAGACATTAATCTTTTGTACTTTGTATAGTTTGAAAGCAACTTTGAATCCTAGCAACTACAACTCTATTGGTCCTAGTAATTGTCAGTATATTCTATTTCTGATGATGGTATAGAAAACTGAACGCTGTCATAGCTCCAGTATTGCTGTGGTCTCTCCAACATAAGCCTGGTTTGATTTCTCTCTAACCACATCAAGTAGCATTGGCATGGCAAATAAATGTGGGTGCATAAAGTACACTAACAAGTATATTAGAAATGATTGCTCACATACTTTATATAAAATATAGGTGAAATTAATGAAACAAAATATTGAATTATATTTTATTTATGTGCTCTAAAAGATAGGACATAGTTTTATAATTAATAATTATTAAAAATAGCAAATTTTTCTCCCAACATAAATTAAGTTAGATGTTTGGTAAAACAATTTAAGGCACTAAGAAAACTATTGTATTTATATTATAATTAAATGTCTTAAAACATGCCTTAATCTGATTCCAATCTCATTGTTATTATTATAGTACTTTCTTTGTTTACCTGTTTATTCTCTCAAGTGGAAGAATGTTTTTAAAAATGGAATTGAAAGTGAACCATTTAAATCAAATTGAAAAAAATCAAGATTTTTGATAAATAATTCTATAATTTTCAGTGTCAAGCTTTCTAAACTTTCTGTTTGTATTTGGTTATAAAAGAATGTTACAAATACAAATGCCATTTCCTTTCTATGAGACATTTCCTACTTATCAAGAGTAAATTCTTGTTAAATAGCAATGCAATCACACCACAGTGCCCCATAAAAATAATGGAAATTGCTCATCTAATCTACCATTAACCACATAGCTATTTTTCCTGTAAGAATCATGAAAGATACAAAATGTTTCAGATCATAAAAACTTTTGTAATAAACTCTATCCTCTCCATCTCCATTCTGTGGGACCAGATCTTGTCCTACAACATTCCTCCCCAACACCATTTCTTTATTATCCACTAACTACTTCAGGCACTCCCTAGTGAGCAGCTAACCACAATAGACAGGGAAACAGGTAGTCGATCTTTACTCTGCTTGCTGGACCCAAATTCAAATATCCAGGTCTCGTCTCCAGCTTTAGAAAAATTTCTATAGTCTCTCATTCTCCTCTGTCTCCATTCAGAGAGCTATTCACAGATCCTGCTTCCTTCCCTCCTGTGGATCCTCTCGACACACACACACACACACACATACACACACACACACACACAAATACACACACACAAACACACAAACACACAAACACACACACACAAACACACACACACACACACACCACCTGTATCCCATCATATTTCTTAGTCATTATCCAATACTTAGAAATACATACTACCCTGGACTGTCATTGGCCGCACAAAACATGATCTCAAAAGTATTCCCTACCAAGCAATTCAAAGTCATCTCAATTTCATGAGAATTATGTTTCATGGGCAACATAAAAAAAAAAAAGAAATGGAAAATACATCCAACAAAAAGAAAAGCAGATATCAGCACCTAGCATTAAAATCATCCTAAAATGAGATCCCTAGAGACACTAGTGAAAGAACACAGTCAGTAGCAGCCAGAACAATGTCCATCTAATCGCTATTAGCAACCCTACACTATAGTCCCTGAGAATGTGAAATTACTGAAGCATGAGACAATGACTTCAAGATTGTTCTGATTAATATACTCATGGACTGTGATGGAAATGAATAAATTTATTAATGAAATACTTGAAAATATATAATGATACAGAAATCAAGATTCAGAAAGGGGAATAGAATAAATAGCTAAAAACACAAACTGCAAAAACTGGAAATGGACAATTTAGAAATTCATACTAAAATCTCACTATATTACAAGGGATGGAAAACAATATCTCAGTCACTGAAGACGTAGTACCAGAAATGGATGCCTTGGTCAAAAAAAAAGTTAAATCTAAAATTATGTTTCATAACAAAAGAAAGCTTACAATTGTTCATGGAATTGTTCATGGAAACTGAACAATTCACAAATGAACAAAAATTGTACAAGACTGGGATTAAAAATGAATTCAAAATTGTCTATAATGAACAAAAGTGAAAATATAATATACTGTAACTTTTGTGAAACATTAAATTTGGTTCTAAGAGGCAATTGGTCATAAAAAAAATTCCTACGTATTTTAAAGCTATCACATACTAGGAAACTAACAGCAGACCTGAAAAATCTAGAAAAAGAAGAAATCTCACACAAGAGAAATAATAAATAGCAAGACAGGATAGAACTCAGAGTGAAAGATCCCCAAAATTAGAACAAGCAACAAACAACAACACAGAGAAACAATTACAGAGATATTTGGCTATTTGAAAAAAATCAGAAAGTTTAACAAACCCTTAGCCAAATTAATTAAGGGGCAGAGAGAGAATATCCAAATTTAGAAAATTAGAGCTGAAAAGGAATACATAAATACAGAAACAAAGGAAAATAAAATAATCATAAGGAGAAATTATAAAATCTATACTTTATCAAATCAGGAGACAGCTATATCAGGCTCCTGTCAGCATGCACTTCAACAGAGGAATGGATACAGAAAATGTGGTACACTTACACAATGGAGCACTATTCAGCTATTAAAAAGAATGAATTCATGAAATTCTTAGGCAAATGGTTGGAACTAGAAAATACCATCCTGCGTGAGGTAACTTCGTCACAAAAGAACACACATGGTATACAATCACTGATAAGTGGATATTAGCCCAAATGCTCAGACTACCCAAGATACAAGTCACAAACCACATGAAGCTCAAGAAGAAGGAAGACCAAAGTGTGGGTGCTTCAGTCCTTCTTGGAATGGGGAACAAAATACTATTGGGATCAAATACATAGACAAAGTGTGGAGCAGAGACTGAAGGAAAGACCATCCAAAGAATATCAGACCTGGGTATCCATCCCATATACAGTCACCAAACCCAGACACTATTGTGGATGCCAAGAAAACAATTCTTAATAATAATTGAACTTCTGGGAAAATCACCATCCCTGACTTTAAAACTATACTACAGAGCAATAGTGGTAAAACCTGAAACAGCTTCTCTGAGAGTCTATGCAGCTCAGGTCCCTCATCTCAGGGAGTATCTCAGATTTTACTCCTCACTCTGACAGAGAGTGGTCTTGGAAATCTGAGTCTGCTACAGGGACTTCCTAAAGCTATTTTAAATTGTTTACTATCCTGTTTAAGGAGCTTCCAACAAAATGGAATACTTCAATCTTGAAAAAAATTTTCAAAAAGTGTCACACAACAGACACACACACACATCACCACCACCACCACCATCACCACCACCACCACCACCACCACGAACAACAACTATCGTCACCACCAGGAAACAAAGTAAATAAAATTATAGAATATTAAAAAGTAAAATTTAAAATACAGAAGAAATAAATTATCCTGTTTGCGAATGTCAGTTACTGAAAACAGATATGTAAGGCTTACTATTTCCTTTGTTGGTGTTGTTTTGCTGCTATACTTCCATTAGGTTTTCAAAGCCATTGTGTATGACATTCCATTAACTCTTGGTTCTTTTGCTAAACCATAGTTACTTATTTAATATAAAAAGTTATTTTAAAATTACACTTAGAAAATTTTGAGAAAATTTGTTCTACTTCTTTTAAATATTAGATGGTGGCAATCTAATTAAAGTCTTGTTTTGCCTAAGTACTTAGTTTTTAGAATTGAATTTAGGATTCCATACATGCTACAAAAGCATTTCAGTGTGTCCCTAGACCATGATTTTAGAATTTTGAAATAATTTCATAAATTTAAAATTAGCAGAAAATATTCTTTTTGAGGTCGAATTTACAATAATAAATATATAAATAACATCATCTATTCCATTGCAATCAATTGTCTAGATTGAAAGTATCAGAATGCCCATCTGCATGGTTTTAAATTCGTTCCAGTGTATTTGAAAGTATTATTACATAAATGTTCATCTTGTTCAAAAGTGATGGAAATTAGATAGATGAATACCTAGAAACATGATTTTATAATATAAATATAAAAATGTATATGAATAAATATTGGTTCATATATGTACACATGATAGGAATATACATGTGTATATATATATATAAAATAAACTTCATCAATAAGACTTTAAATCTGCAACATTATATTAAAATTAATATGCAGAAATCATTTAAGCCAATCTCTGGAAACTTCTCATTATCTTTTGTAATTAAAACTCCAGTTTAATTTGTTTTATTTGCTATATATCAGAATACATGGTAGAATTCAGTGCACAGTCATGTAGGCCATTGGTATTGCTCATCTATTACAAACAGATTTCTATCCGTTTTCATAGCATCTTTATATTTTGTGTAACAAACTCATTTATTAGTCAATATAAAGAGAAAAATAAAAATATACATTATTGAGGGATGCTATGCTGAATATCTTATTATATGTTTGATTCAATGAGATATATTACCAATGCTAAATATGTCAATTTATATTTCATTTTCTGGTTGAAGAATGTTTAAGTTTAAAAATAGCATTTTCACGATTAGCAATGATTTTTGCCTATATTAGTATATAGAGAATACACATTTAGAAATGTGGTAAAATGTGCCTTAGTGAATTTAATATTTTATAAGTATTTTTCAAAGTATTTATTTTGTGCCAATCGCAGATTATATTGAATTTTCTGACAGAAACAGACTTTATCCTGCAGCATCTCCGAGAATGAAACACATTACATGCTAAGGTTATTGCTCAGTGCTTCAGCTTTCTGAGTATATTTAGCTGATTCTAAAATGTGGTTTAAAATGTATTCCTTTTGCATTTTCAATTTCTGCTTATGTATTTTCTAAGAAAATCAATGTCTTCTCTAATATTTTGAGATTACTTTGACAAGTTAGAATATTTAACTATTGTATACCCTTTAAAGTCATGTAACTATTTATTATGAAGGAGTTCAAACAGAAAGTATCAACTTAACTCCACTGGTCATTTATTCTGACTTTACTCACTGATCCATGAAGTTATCAAGAAAAAAAATTTTCATGGATTAAAATACTATAAGAAACCATGACTATTCCAGTTTTCTTTCTGTGTTAGCAAATATAGATTAAACTCTTCCTTATTAATATGGTAAACCACAAAACAAGTAACAAGAGAAGCTGGAGAAGATATTTATAAACAAGAAAATTTTACATCACCCTATGGAAAAAAATGAGCTTTTAAAATCATGCTCATCTTTGTTTTCATTTTTAGCAAGGCAGATCAAGTAGGGTGTGTGTGTGTGTGTGTGTGTGTGTGTGTGCTTGAGCATAGATGCCTGAAGACAATCTAATATGTTCCTCAGTCACATCTATGTTGATTATTGAGAGAGAACCTTCTACTGGCCTAAGACTAGCTAATTAAACTACACAGGCTAGCTGGGGAGCTAGGTATCTTCCTATCTCCACCTCTCCACAAAATACTATTATACTGGGCTTTGTACAGGAGCTCTCAAGAATCAAACTCAGATCTTCATGCTTGTACAACAATATCTTTATTAACTGAGCAGTCTTTCCAGCCCCTTTTGTTTTCTGAAGATATTCTGTTGCTTATTCAACATGTTTTTGTCTAGAAAATCATTCATTATCATGAAATTATTATTGTAATTTTGATAACTTCAAATCTAATGTTAGGAAAATAACTGATAAAATTTATAAATACTATGAATGCTTATATTTCACAACCTTGATGGATTTATTAATTTCTATATTTTAATTAGCCATTATTATTATTTATACACAATAAATTTATTGTACTTTCTATATTTTATTAAATATGTCATTTCTATAATATCTTACTTACTTTTCTATTTCTCTGAAGAGGCATCATGACCATGGCAATGTATAAAAGGAAAATTTTACTGAAGCTCAAACTTCCAGATAGAGACTATGATAATCTCTGTGGGGAGTACTGCAAAAGGCAGGCAGTCATGCAGCAGGGATAGTAGCCAAGAACTTATATCCTGATCCATAGGCACCAGGCATTGTTAGAATTAATTGATAATGGCATGAGCTTTGGAAACCTCAAAGTTCACCTCCAGTGACACACTTCTTCCAACAAGGTCATACCTCCTAATCATTCCTAAATATGGTCCAAGTATCCAGTCACATGAGCCTATGTAGGCCACCGGTATTCAAACCACTGGATATGCTACATTTGAATAACAACAGTGATTTTTTAATGCCATCATCTTGAGACTTCTTAGGGAGATGAAGATGAGAGAGGGAGAATAAAATAATAGAATAAATTTGATACATATATATGAAATTCTCAAAAGAAATGATAATAATAACTACAGTGAGTACATCATATTTACATGCTTTCCTCTAAAAGGAAGAAAGGAGTCTTTATTTTCTCTTTGATATCTTTTTCCAATATTTCTTCTGTCTACTTGGATACAAAATGATGACTCTTAAAACTGTTTTCCAGGAGACCACTTAGTCCCTAATTCTTTTCTGTGTTGTCTTCATATAAATAGAATAAACTGTAAATGCCCTGGTGGGGCACATACTTGTATCAGTGTCAACTCTGATGCCTCAGGTCTCCCTATATGCTTTGAAAACAGCACTTAGTTTTCCAGAATCACAAAGAGGAGGACTAACTTACAGTCCATGATACTATTATATTTTTCTTACATTTGTTTATACCTGAAAAACAGTGTTACATGCTTCCCTGCAAAATTTATACTAAAACTTTTAATATGTTTTGAAACCTAACCCATTCTATTCACTTGATTTTGAAATTTAAAAATTGTAAAGGTTTGTGTTTACAGCTGAATCACAGCAGTCATTCAACAATTTTATGAAAAGTTTATATAATATACAGTAAAATCAGTTTTAGAGTTTATCACTTAATCATATTTTGAACATATTTGAAATTCTCTATAGATACCTATAGCATGGTGAATGAAATAGGTAACACAGCATTTACCTTGTTATCTTAGACCCATCTATGTATTTACTGATTGAGCTTGTAGAAGGTGGATTCTCCTTTAAGCATCTTAGTGATATTCAGACACATTTAGTTTGCTAGACCACCGCTAATTGTATGAATTTTAAGGAAGCAAACAGCTCCAATCAATAAAATGAAGCAGATGTTAACAATAACTTCAATGTTCAGCATTCAAGGAGATGCTGTCACTGAAGAAATGTCTTCTTCCCTAGTTACAATGTTCAGTGGTCATGCTCTTAGACACAAAGGTCAGCATGGCATGCCTGTCAACCTGCTTCTTGAACTTAAGCTATTCTGACTGTTCTTTGCATATCAGATGCAGTGTTTTTCCTATGTACCTTAATCTTCTCTTCAGCTTTCAATGTGATCAAAATGCTTCTAGGGGAAGCTACAAGAATTTGATCCATCTCTTGCTCAATCTCCATGAAACTTCTTTAAAATTACCTGGTACAGTGTTGTTGAGCTTCCTTTTAAAAAAGGTGTTATTATTTTTGTTACACATATTTCAAGCAATTTCTGCTGTTCTCAGTGTTCTTCAGTCAACAGCTTGTTAATGTTCTTTTCCTACCTCCCTTACCTAGCACTTCCTACAAGTAGTCTCTGGTATCTTAACTGAAGTAATATAAGAAAGAAATTCCTTAGATTCGATTTTCTAAGGAGGGCTCAGGGCTAAAACTTGTGGGCTTTTATGTCAGAGATTGTGCTATGTTTAAGTTTTTCCGCTGAATATCATTTTACATGTTCCAGGAGGTAAGTATGAGAAGAATTAGGCCATCTGTGCTCTAAGTGCATGATATGCAAGAAAATAGTACCTTAAGAAAATGAAGTCTTGAGACAGCTACCTTAACAATTAAGGGCATTATCAGAAGATTCAGGTCCTGTTCCCAGAACTTTTATCACCATTCAGTTGCATAAAATTATAGCTTCAAGGGACCACATACCTTCTTATGACTTCAACAAGTACACACATACAGGTGGCATGAATCACACAAACACATACATAATTATTTTAATGTTTTTTAATCTCAAAAATTTTGCTAAACCTTGGTCTTTAAGAAGTCATTTATGATCAATGACAAAAAAAAAAAGAAACAAAATAGTCCTGAAAACAAAAATCATCACTGTTTATTTATTACCTGTGACATCACTTTCCCTATTATATTCTTGTTTGTTCTATAGGAAAAGCTAATGCTTGTTGTGGGTTTGTGTTAACACTTGTATTATGTTAACTGGGTTCCAAAAATTGCATGAGAATCCCACATGTAAGATGCTGAGGGTTCCTGCCCCCAGTTGTTCATGATTGGTAAATAAAGTTGCTGGTGATCAATGGCTGAGAGACAGAGGTGGGAGTTTAGGATTCACAGGCAAGGGAACCGGAAGAAGATTTAGAATCACCATGCCAGGAAAGGAATAGCACCCAGGCCTGAGAGCTACAGAAGAGAGGCATATCAATCATGTAAAAGCCTTGGAAGAGAGGCCCCAGGGCCTCATTCCCCCACATTGGGTCTAGGGTAGCAAGAAGGATTTCAGACGTTAGTGAGTAGTAATTCAAGAGTATCGGAAGCGAAGCATCAACAGCATGGAAGTTTGGGAGTGGCACAGCCATTGCACTGTTTAAGGCATATTAAATATATGGCTGTGTATGTTTGTCTCGTTCATTCAGGAATCCAGAACACCATGCTGCTGCCAGGGAGAGTAGAGCAAATTAATCAACTACTATAACAAATGATGATAGAATCAGTTACAGATTTGAGTGTTCAACCTGCAGGGGGTCTATTTCCCAAAGTCATACATTAAAAAATTGAACTAGAATTCCATACCAGGTTTTTGGAAGATTAGAAGGTGTGTGTGTGTGTGTGTGTGTGTGTGTGTGTGTGTGTATTCCAAACTGTTGTAGAATGAAACCTCAGGAGATATGGAAACTTCTTGTCATGAAGCCATATTTTTATGTCAGTGAGTACTCTAGTTACATTGAGATTATCCTGTCAGCTCCCAGTGATTCATTTCAACATTCTGATTTGGGGTATACTTCCTTTACTTCCTACACTGAGGACACAGCATAATGCATCCATTTCCTTCATGAGTCACTGCCTCATGAGGAGCCTCCATTCTCTTTCTGCTAAAACAGCAGTACATTCTGGTCTAGGCTTTGAGAGTTGCTGAATCCCTCAATATCACACTGTCAGCTCCAGCTCCCCAATACTGCCACAATGACTTCAACTGCCCCCTGTCACTGCCTCAGCCCATATCTAGCTTGTGGACTCGAAGCTAACTCCAAATTCGAACCTGTGGTAAACACCCACCTTCTTTCTTTTTCCCTTTCTCTTTATTGACTTTTATTTTAAAGATGTGCCAGCCAAGTGGAACTCAGAATGGGAGCTGGGCCTGAATTAAATTCAGTAGTTCTGTAATTTCTTTTTTATTGCGATTCAGACGTGTTATGTACTTAGTGTTCTCAGTGTTCTTCTGACTCAGGAAGTTGAGTGGGGGTGAGAGGAGAGGAACTTGGCCTTGATTCATCTGGGACTGATTAAAAACCTTCTTCTCATGCAGTGTGTTCTACAAGTACATGATCCAGACACTTACAAAAATAATTTTCATTTTTCATGCTGATGGCTACTACCCTAAACATCGTAAGGTGAGAAATGCTGTATTCTGTCTGCCAGAAACTCAGATCCAGGAGCATAATTCCATCAGCCTCATCTTCTGCAGCTTCAAGTGAATAACATAACTCAGACTTCCCCTTCCTTTGTGTTTAGTAGATTCCCTACTGTTAGCAATCAGGCATCTCCACCGCCCCTTCAATAGCAGAATTTGTCATCACTAGCTGCCAAGATTCAACAGATTGCTCCTGTCACCATGAGTTACATATCCTCCCCCATGCGTATGTGCAACATCCTAAGGAGAAAGGCCAGTCCATCTTCCCCCTGCTCTCTTACTCCCTCCACCCTCACATAAAGGCAGCCTCTGTGTAGCCCCTCCCTAGTAAGCCTCCCATATGAGATCTATCAGATAGTGTGACTTTATCAAGTCGATTCGTTATATCATAACACTTACCTTTCTTAAATTTTGACAAGATCCTTGGTCAGCTATCAAGGACAAACTGGTTTTTCCTACACATTTTAACCTGGCCCAATCACACAAAGTTTAAGAAATTCTTGTAAAATCCTGCAAATACTCTTTCTTAAGACAAGGATAAGGTAGAAGATACAAGTTCTTTTTTTCAGGTTTTCAAAATTTGGAAATGGTCCTTGTTCTATCAATATTAATGGTGGCAAAGCAGAGACAAATGGAAGGTGACCTACTTCTACAGCAGCAGAAACGTCATTTTCATCAGAATACTACAAGAGCAACATACTCTCTGTAGAAGTAGAGATTCTGTACAGGGAAGCAGGGAACTTAGAAGTTTTATTAGGCAGATAAAGGAATTGAGAAGATACAAGATTCTCTCTAGGCCATGTCCCCGCCCCTGCCCCAAGTCTTAAAATGCTAAATACAAGTGAACACTGGTATGTAGATCATCTTATCAACACTCTAACAGTACACAGGTGTTATCAGTCATATGAAGTTTTCCTATTTGGAATTTCTCTGCCTATTGAGGTTTTTAGGTCATCTAGGTCCTTCAGTCTTGATTTACACATACTCTTTTCAGAGACAATAACATTCCCAAAGTAATTTTTTATTGGCCTTATTGTGGGACATTAGACACTCAAATATGGAAAAAATAAAGTTAGAATGTTGGTGTCACAAGAAGAAATACATTGGCAAGTGAAATAATCTAACAGAGCCATGCTTTTTTTTTTTTTTTTTTTTTCCATAAGGGGTATGCCAGTACACAAACAAGGTAATGAACACAAAAGGCCAAGGTGAACTTTGTCTTTAACGATATCTAATCCATTGATAGGAATTTGCCTTCCTAATCTGACTTGACTACATCATCAGACATGAAGAAGAAGGGTATTCTAGAACTCAGGGAAATCTAGCAGTTAGGAAAATAGATATGCCATAAAATGAAGACGGTTCAGGGAATAAGAATAACTGTCAGGCTGCCCACCTCGGACAGAAAAACAAAACAACACACTCTTCACAATACCTTCATCTTCATTACGCACCATTCCCTAGAGACTCAGCTACAAATGCTAACTTTTAAAGTCTCCAGCTTCAGTAACTTAGTGCTAGAAGACATAGCTCAAGCATGGCTTAAGGTGAATTTATCTTTCTGGGGTGACCACTTCATAGGACAATTGGCCGAACCCAGATTGAATGTTGTTTCTCTCTAGCCAGAAATCCTATCTCTTGAAAAGAAAGAACATCTATAAACAGACCTTTACTGGGATTGTCCTGTTCCTCCCTCTGTAGGTAAATATTTCCAGTCAATTTATTGGGTTCCTATATTTACCTCCATTCCAACCCTTATTCCACCCTAATCCCTTTCAACTGTCCAACACTAGATATCAGAGAAGGAAGGTTAGAGGGGAAAGGGGATACATAGCTCTATAAATTACTGACTGATGGTTAGGGATATTTTGTTCCTTGGGGCAAATCCAATCTTCATTGCAATGAGCAATCCAGCAATAGCAAAAGCAGTAGAGGGAACCAGCAGCAGGGGGAGCAGCAGCAGGGGGAGCAGGCCCCACCCTTCACCAAGCAATTGATCTTTAACAATACTTATTCCCCTTGCTCTATTTCATTGTCAGTATGCATGGCTCCCTCCTTCCACCACTTTAACCACTGTAACTGCTGACTAGCCTCTAGCATAGCTGTTACCAAACCTTTTCAGTCATATGGAACAAACTCTATTTTAGGTAGCCCAGTTACTTAATATTTGTTTGTCATTTGGGAATACATTCTGTAGGAAATGATAAACCCTTTTAAATGCCTCAGAGCTATCATTTCTATAGAATATCATGTTATCTCATCATAATCAAGGTTAGCACTATTATCAGACATTTGCTGCCCAATTACTGGGAAAATCAATGATGTCTTTGTAATCCTAGGCCACTTCTCTGATGGCACATTAACTCAAGATTAATCCTTTCTCTCAAAATATCCTGTTTATCTTTAACCTGTTTCCCTACACTGCTGCTTCTCCTCCTGGCTCCCTGCCTCACTCACAGGTTTTAAGGACTTGAAAATTTGAAACTAAAAGTTCCTGTAGAAGGGCAGGGTCACTATCTGCCTTCTAGCTGAGTCTGTTTTTCTCTTTCATCCCCTGGGAAGCTCCCACTTTCAGTTACCAGGTCTGAACCTCTTTGTTTCCTTTTCTTGTGCTACTTACTTACCAAGTGCTTTAACCTCTACTGGTAACTTTTGAGTTGCATAGCCAATTCAACAACCCATTCAAAAATGAAAGAATAGAATAACCCTTCTGGTTTTTCCATTTGGTCTATTTTTTTTCAGACCACTCCATATCCACTTGCAACTTTACCAATTTTTCATCAATATCCCCAACCTTTTATTGAGATAGAATACAGAAAGGATGAAGAGGAGAAGGAGGAGGGGGAGGGGGAGAAAAAGGAAGAAAAGGAGGAGAAAGACGAAAAGAAGAGGAAAATGAAGAAGAAAAAGAGGAGGAAAAGTAGGAGAAGGAGGAGAAGGAGGAGGAGGAGAGGAGGAGGAGGAGGAGGAGGAGGAGGAGGAGGAGGAGGAGGAGGAGGAGGAGGGGAAGGGGAAGGGGAAGGGGAAGGGGAAGGGGAAGAGGAAGAGGAAGAGGAAGAGAAGAAGAAGAAGAAGAAGAAGAAGAAGAAGAAGAAGAAGAAAGAAGAAGAAGAAGAAGAAGAAGAAGAAGAAACTATATGAAAGAAAGTCCCTTCTGAAAGCATATTGGGAAAGAATCCAGTGGCAGCAGCTGTAATAAACATTTTGCTGATGTTCTGAAACAAAAAATTTATTCCTTCGTATTCTACCATCTCTTCTATGGCATTAGAGACCAGATTTCCCATTATGCCAAGCATTTCATCTGGGCATCTCTTTAGAGGTATCACTAGGCAGGCATGGTGCAGGCCAGATGTTAAGCCCTCCCCTTAACAACTTTGGTATCTCTGGGCTTCTAGCATGAATCAAGCTAATAGAAGCTTCAAAAGCATTTCTTGTTTTTATACAAGTGAGAACCTGATTACTTTTTTAAAAATCTTTTATGCCAAACTTCCTCCCAGTATATTCTTCATATTTTCATTAACAGCCCCTTGCATGATACAAGATTTATCCCTAATTGCCTTTATGGAAATGGTACTATAATTGATTCAGTTTCTGCCAGCCGAATAGGGGAGTAAACCATGTCATGGCACTCACCAGTGTGTACTTATATACTTGAAAAGTGCATCAGTAGTTTATTTGCCTAACTGCCAGGTATAAGGAAAAAAATGTAATCCTCATTCAGTGTGTCAAAGGAGATGTAAGGGAAAAGGCAAGATTTATTAGCATTACAAGTCCTGGGGAGGGTTTGTTTAACCTGCCTGCCTCTGTCTTAGGCTTAAAAGCCATATTATAGTAAAGACAAACTAAGTTCAACCATGTTAACAGTTAAATCCTTGTTTCTTAAGGATTGGGCTGTGTATTGCCTGTAACCACAACTACACTCTATTGCTTGTTCCAGGAAATGGCAATTACATCTTTGTTTCAAATGTTATTATGGTCACCTCTTGTTATGACCATCATACAACCAGGTCTTTGTTTCAGGAGGTTGTTATGTCCAACTTGTTACACTTACATTCTGCTGCTGTAACCCCACTTGCCAACTTCTCTATTTAGAAACCCCCTACTGCTGAACTATAAAAGTCTTATCTTAAACAAAACAAACAAATGCTTACTTTAACCATGTCTAATGTCAATGTCTTAAACCCCGTGACTTTATCTGGAGACATTCCAAGGCCCCAGCTGTTGTTCAGTAAGGTTGCATGCCAAAGTGTATGGCTGTATCAAAAGCAAGCACCAGTTCATGGAGGCTGTTGGGGCCCAGAAATCACTCCACAAACCACTCAGACACTGACTTCAACTAAACAGGGATAGTGTATTGAACAAGCATCCCAGGACTGATTGACTGAGGACAAAGGTAAGACATGGGAACTAATACTAAGACCTTGACTGCTTATAAAGGCAAAAATCACAAAAGCTCCTAGCAACCATAAAAGATCATACACAGGTGCAGGATGCACTGATGGGTGTTTGTGGTGGTTGGTTTGGATCCAAGATTATTTTAAGTGACTATAAAAAGCAATTCTAACTGACCTTTATTGTAATTGGCTCTAAAGGAGAAGGATCTGGGAAATTTAGAGAATAACAAAGCATAGTACTTAACAGGATAAGTAGTTAATGGTTAACTCAGGCATGCATAATGTCCTGTGCAACAATGGAAGCTGTCTGGTTATAAACATAAAACAAAATATCTTAACATTTCCCTCTTGAGTTGCTTCTGAAAGTCAAACGGTTGTTTCTAAAGCTTCTTCTGAATCAAGGGAGTTGTAGTAGTTCTGGGGGGACCATGGATTGGACAGCTGAAATACGCCTTTTAATGAAGGACACCAGAGCATTGATTATATGAGGTCCTAAAGTGAGAGCCAACAAGAAAAGGCATAAGGGGCCAATTAGGGCTGTCATTAATGAAGGCGACCAGTTGTATCCCTCCTTTAGACAAGCCCACAAACTGTTTCTTTGTTTGTCCTTATCCAAGACATTTTGTTTGCCTTCAGCTAAAGTGTCTCTAGCCTATATAACCCAGAGTGGTTAGCGTACAAACAACATTGTTCTCCATACATAGCCACTTTCCTTAAGGAACAGTACATCTCAGATTTTTCCCATTCTATAAGATCACTTTGGCCAGAAGGTAAACCTGGCTTTCTAAGAATGAGGTGGTGACGTGTAATCTGGTCAGATCTTTTTCAACTTATTCGCTTAGATATTTGAAATTTTCTTGAACTGAGACCAAAATACCAGTACCTGTAGGAGCTGAAACAGCCTTGCCAATCCCCACCAACATGAGCACTAGAATGGGGTCCACCATTTCAGGCTTAAGATGTGCTTGTAGGCTCATAGGGATCTATCCCACAATTCCATCACAAGACTTAAGCAACTACATGTACTAAAACACATGGTTCTGGGCTTTGTTCCTTAGTAAAATGGCTGGCAGTAACTCAAGGTATTATACCCAATGTGCACACAAACTAAATGCCTTTAAGAGCAGCTAGGAGATCATTATTATTATCCATGCCTAAGGAATTAAAATGTTTGAATTAAATGACTTTTATGGCTATGGCAGATGTCTGCATAAAGGGATCTTGGCATCAGGTAGTTGTGGTATCCTGGCAAATCCCATTTCCTTACAGATTTCCTAGAATGAGGGATGAGTACCATGGGCAGAGATGGCATCATTGAATGGGCCAGACAAAGGTTAAGGGCTTAGAGTCTATAATTGTGATGCCCACATAATAAAATGGTCATGTATCTAGGCAAAACCAATAGTCCCTAGTCATATTAGGCCTGGTATCATAAGAAACTTGAAAGTGGTCCAAATGATATTCAACAGAGGGGTCGAGTGAAGTATAGGCAGCTCTGAAATCTCAAGAGGACTCTATTTCATGATCACCAGAAGCTACAGTAGTGGGGTCAGAGGGCATGACTGTGGTGGGACGAGTCTCTAACCCTTTACCTAGGGGGCCTATGGGTAACAGGATTTCAGATTTCACTAGTATGTAAATAGTAAATTCTGTCCCTTGGTCAGATCCATTTAGGTAAGCTCTCAATTCCTACATATGCCCTGGTTCCCAGTCTTCACAAGGAGGAATGGGGTACCAGAATTTGAAAGTGATTACTATTGGGTTGCAAGTCCAATGCAGGCTTAAAATTGGATTGTGGGAAAGCTCCATCTTAATATAGGGGTTCCTGTCAATTTTCTATTTTGGTTTAGGTTTGGGGCAGGAGTTGACATGCCTGATTGTCCTCTTTGGATTAGTTGGCTGCTCAGGCAGTACTCAGTCTGGGAGGGTCACTGGCTCAGAGGGTTCAGAAAAGTTGCTTGACTGCTTTATTATTAGCAATGGTCTCTGAGGCCTATGGTTTTTGATATCCAGGAAAATCCACGGATCATTAGGTAGTTCATGGGTATGACTTGATGCCTGTGACACATTGGAGTATGGTGGTCTGAATAGTCATAGAGCCTAAGAGCTTATGGAGGATTGAATGGTATGCTCCAGTGTCCACCAAAAATTGACCAGGCATTCCCCCTACTTATAGAGCTACTCTGGACTTGGGAGGGGACAGCAAATCCACACTGCTTTAGTCTCCTTACTTTAGCACACTCTTCAGTTTCTGATGCCTTTGAGGGCATTCTCTCTTCCAGTGGTTCATTTCTTTACAATAAGCCCATTGATTCCTCCGGAGTCTAATGATGGGGTTGATTGGTCTTATCTGTATTTGTTTCAGCAGACAGGAGTAGGAGTTTTGATGTGATCGTAAATTCGGTTTGCGAGAATTTTACTGAGTATTTTTGCATCAATATTCATAAAGGATATTGGTCAGAAGTTCTCTTTCTATGTTGGGTCTTTGTGTGTGATTTAGATATGAGTATAAATATGGCTTCATAGAAAGAATTGGGTAGTTTTCCTTCTGTTTCTATTTTGTGTAATAGTTTATAGAGAATTGGTGTTAAGTCTGCTAGGAAGGTCTGATAGAATTCTTTGTTTTAGCCTAATGTCAGAATCCTGCCTGTAGCCTACTTCCTTGTCCTTGGTCAATGTCATATTCTTGCCAAGCAGCCCACTTCCTTGTCCTTGGCCCATGTCAGATTCTTACCAAGCAGGCCCAAAAGCTCTCCACCTCCCTTCCTTTTTTATTTCATAAACAAGACTGAGCTTGTCTTAGGTTGTTCTGACAAGAATGCTTTCCTTACCCATCATGAAATATGCATTATCAAAAGCAATGCATTTCTGTCTTAGGTTGCTAAAGTTCTGTACAGAATCTTACCCTTCTTTGGCTTGCCAGTCTTTTAATTTGATTACTCTGTTTGGGAGTTCATTTTCAGTTTCAAGCCATGTACTTTGGCTGTAAACATGTTACTGTTGTTAAAGATAAACTTTAACTTGATGGACAGGAATAAAAGTAATCCCAGGTCAAAAAGGGCTAGCATGATCAAGCTATATATGCAATTCTTGAAACTTGACAAAAAAAATACTGAACTCAGATCATTGGTAATTTTATCAGCAGTATCTGCCACATCGACACTCAATTGAGCAGCATTCTTTAAATTCCTAAGCTCATTATGCAACATTAAAACATCCAGAGAAGTGTTAGAATTATGCAAAATATACTTCAAGTACCTTTAAACCTTTTCCTAATTATAATGACTACCACTGTAAATTTTAGAACTAACTAATCCAACGGCACTTGGCATGAGACTCAACATGGATCCTTAACCTTAAACTCTGAACCTCCTTCCAATAATTTGAATAGGATACAGAGCAACAATCAGTTGTTCCAAATGCCTATCTAAATCTTCTTTTATATTCAAAATATTAGTAACATTTTTGCTAAATAATTAACAAAAGTAGCTGTCTTAACTTCTTGTGTCAAAGCAATTGCAGAAGCAGTGGTGCTAGCAATTAATATAACTAACAATGTTATACCAGCAATAACCAAGACCACTGCCCTCTTGCTTCTGCTTAAAGCCTGAATCATTCTTTAAGTACTTGCAAGTTTTTTCTGAATACCAAGATTCTGTAATACTCAGGGCAATAAAACAACAGCTGATTGCTAGACCTCCTTAACTCCACATGCCAGGTTTCAACACACTAACACACTTAGAAAGTGTACAATCAATTAACTTGACCATTAAAAGAGCTTTAACACATGGGATAACACTTGTTTGAAACCCAGATCCTGTCCCAAATCTATCTCTTTCTAACATAACATCACAGAGAACTGCAGCTAACTTCCAAATAGGTCTCTGAAAATATCCAGAACCAGCTTTCCAAATGAAGACTCTTATGTCATATGGAACTGATTTCTAGACCAGTCTATTATTGAGTCTGAATAACTGGTCCCATTTAAGAAAATACAAGAGTCATTGTAACTTCTCATTTTGGTTCTCTGTTCCAAAAGGTCTAAAACTTAAGGCAATGCAGCTTGTCCCATGTTGGGTATAGGTAGGTTGGGAACATATGTCTAATACAGCTTTACAGTCACCATTGTCAGGGCACTGAGCAAGCTCCAAGGTCAGCATCATTCTTTGTTCAGGTATCAGCATGTCTCACCCATCACTCTGGCAGCAACAATGCTCCTTCAGCACCATGCCCTCCTCCTCATATTAAATACCTAATTGGGATCATGCCATATGCCAGTAAGTGAATCCTTCTCTTTTACCTATGCATAAGAATGCTTACTTATAGAGTGCCATATACACTCAGCAGAAAGTTCCTTGGCATCCAAACTTAATTTTAAAAAAATAAAATAAATAAAATAAAAGGAACATGATTTAAATAAGTTTGTGGCTTATGGGGATATAAAACCCCCTTTTGTATTTTATGAAGATACTGTTTTAAAAGTTCTATGGGCCCCTTCCACAGTTCTTTTCCTTGACAATTATAAGGAATCCTAGTAATATGACTAATATTAAATTGCCTACAAAAAGTCTCAAATGCTAGACTGTGATAGCCAGTTCCATTATCTTTATTATTATTATTATTATTATTATTATTATTATTATTATTATTGGATAATTTATTTATCTACATTTCAGATGTTATCCCCTTCCCCCATTCCCCATCCTCAGAAACTCCTTATATCATCCCCCCATTCCTATTTCTATGAGGATGTACACCCACCCATCCACCCACTCCTACCTCCCCACCCACGAATTCCCCCACACTGGGGCATCCAGCCTTCATGAGACCAAGGACCTCCTCTCCCACTGATGCCCAACAAGGCCATCCTCCGCTACATATACAGCTGGAGACATGGGTCCCTCCATGTGTGTTCCAGGGCTAACTATTTAGACCCTGTGAGCTCCGGTTGGTTGGTATTGTTACTCTCCCCTGGGGCCACAAGCCCCTTCAACTCCTTCAGTCTTCTCTCTAACTCCTCCATTGGGGACCCTGTGATCAGTTCAATGTTTAGCTGTGAACATCAGCCTCTGTATATGTCAGCCTCTTGCAGAACCTCTCAGGACACAGGTATATTAGGCTTCTGTCGGCATGCACTTCCTGTCATCCACAACAGTGTTTGCATTTGGTGATAACACCTGGGATGTATCTTCAGTTGGGGCAGTCTCGGGACTCAGGACGGTCCCTCCTCCAGTCTCTGGTCCACACATTGTCTCTGTATTTGCTCCTGTGAATATTTTATTATTCCTTTTAAGAAGGACTAAAGTGCCCAGACTTTGATCTTTCTTCTTCTTGAGCTTCATATGGTCTGTGAGTTATATCTTGGGTATTATGGGCTTTTGGACTAATCTCAACTTATCACTGAGTCAGACCATGTGTATTTTTTTGTGATTGAGTTACCTCACTCAGGATGATATTTTCCAGTTCCATACATTTGTCTAAGATATTTATGAATTCATTGCTTTTAATAGCTGAGTAGCACTCCGTTGTGTAAATGTACCACATTTTCTGTATTCATTCCCCTGTTGAAGGACATCAAGGTTCTTTCCAGCTTCTGGCTATGTGTCGGTGTTGTATGTTGGAACATCTTTTGGGTACATGCCCAGGAGTGGTATAGCTGGATTCTCAGGTAATACTATGTCCAATTGTCTGAGGAACCAGACTGATTTCCAGAGTGGTTGTACCAGCTTACAATCACACCAACAATTGAGGAGTGTTCCTCTTTCTCCACATTCTCACCAGCATCTGCTGTCACCTGAGTTTTGATCTTAGCCATTCTGACTGATGTGAGGTAGAATCTCAGGGTTGTTTAGATTTGCATTTCCTTGATGACTAAAGATGTTGAACATTTCTTTAGGTGCTTCTCGGCCATTCAATATTCCTCAGTTGAAAATTGTTTGTTGTACCCATTTTTTTAACAGGGTTATTTGGTTGTCTGGAGTCTAGTGTTTTGAGTTCTTTGTATATTTTGGATATTATCTCTCTATCATTTGTAGGATTGGAAAAGTTTTTTCAAGTCTGTTGGTTGCCATTTTGTCCTATTAACAGTGTCCTTTGCCTTACAGAAGCTTTGCACCTCTATGTGGTGCTGGGGCCAAAATTAGGACTTTCACAAGTTTTCTTGCCTGTCTATCCTCATGACTGTCTTAGACTGTCTTAATTGTTGAAAGTACTAACAATTTCCATTACTTTAGACAGATTTTTGTCTTCAAAGCTTTCAAATTTCTGGATCATTTTTGCAGATGTCAGGGAAAAATTGACCCACAAAAGCCACATTCATGGCCCATTGGTTTTCTGGTGCTTCTGAATCAACCTATGTATAAGTTCTGTAGGCATCCAATAACCTCTCCAGGAAACAATAGGGGATTCTGTAGGACCCTGGACTATCTGACTTCTTGACAAATTTCTAATTTACATTGTGACAGCCCTGAAAGCCCTCATTAGAATCTGGTGATAGACTTTAAATGCCTCCCCGCCTTCAGACATGTTAGAATCTCATTCTGAGCTGGTCTGAAAAAGCACAATCAATTGCCATGGGGTTCTCAGAATATTTTCCATTGTATCCTCAAATCAACTTGTGGGGTTCCAGTCCAATGTGGTCCTGCTCCTTGGTAATAAAGAGAGTTCAGTGGAGTTGTTGGGTGCCCTCCAAGGTAAGTTTATGGGTAATTTAGATGGTTCCTAAAAGGGAAATTAAAAGCTGAGTCTTCCCTGAAAAAGGAGGGTTCAGGACCTTCCAGTTGTATATATTACTTGTAGGAAAAAGCTGATTGATAGACTACAACAGGCTTGCCTCCCTAAGCAGCAGGTGGTGCAATAATTCATAAGAAAGAAGTATCAAAGAAGGGACTGAATCGGGTGCTAGACCATGTATGAAACATCGTGGTTAGGGGAGAAGATGAGGGAACTGTAGACACCAATCCCCCAGGTAGTGGTGTTGAGGTGGGGCTCCACAAATGGCCAGTATGGAGGTGGCAGCTGGCCCTCAGCATCCGGGTGAGAAAGGATCCACAGGTCCTGCCTGTGTTGCCAACACACTATGGGTTTGAGGAGAGGTGGAATGCAATTTTTCAGACATTTGGCGGCATCAGAGAGAAGAAATCACCAGATTATGATGTATGTAGCTTGGACAGGATATCCAGGACACCTGAGGGCAGGAGTCTTTATGGAAAATAGAGCTATAGGGTCAAAAGAATTCTTGCTTGGTCAGCTGGTGCTGAAGGAGTGCCATTCAAGCTCACAAAGACTGAAGAGTTTCCGGTGGAAAACTCAATCTCTCAAGATGGCATGGCCTTCTGAAAGTTCTTAAAATGGCAAAGGATTGCCTCAAGAGGGTGTCCAGAATGGAGGACAACTGTTCCATAATGAAACAGATTAGAAGTCAAAAATAGGAGAAATGCCCAAAAGAGGAAGTGAAAGTAAGTTACAGACACAGGCAGAGACAAGTTCCAAGATTGAGATAGTACTTCACATTGGGGCTCTAGGAAGAGAATCCCAACCAGATCCAAAAGGGGAATATCACAGTTTGTCTCACTTTGCCAGATGAAGGGTTGGGGCAATGCCCCCAACTTCTAATTAACAGAGAAATGCTGTATCCAGTTTCTCTCACTTGAGCCACCAAGGGTCTAGACCAAACCAGAAGCAGAACTGTATTTGTGCAGACACAGAAAAACTTACCTCTACACAGAGAATCAGCATTGACTACCAGTAACTGAAGGGTGATTGGGGGTTGGGGAATATTCCTGATGAAACTCTAAACGTTTAGTTCCAAGAATCACTCCACAAACCACTGAGACAGGAATTTCAGTCAATCAGGGATAGCTTATTGAACATACACTCTTGTCCTTCTCCTGGACACTGATGGGGAAGTAGGGTAGATTCAGGATCAGAGACTGTGACCCTGACTGTTTCTCAGGGGCACCTTTCAAAGGCAAAAGCCATGAAAGCTCATAGCAACCATAAAGCCTCATACACAGGTGCAGGAAGTGTGGCTAGCCAGTTGTGGTGCTTGGTTCAGGGCTAAGCTTATTGTAGCTAACTGTAAAGCAATTCTAACTGGCCTTTATTACCATTGGTTATCAGGTAAGGTGAGGCTCTAAGGAGTTTCCACTAATACCAAAGCATAGAACTTAACAGCATATGCTGGCAATGATTAACTGAAGCATAAAAAAGGCCCTGTATAACAATGTAAGATGGATGACTATAGGCATAAAATAAAATGGCCACAGTAATTTTAGAAAGGCAGTGACTACATAGATCTTAACAGAGGCATCCTCTGTAAATTTTAGCTATTCCCTATGACATCTGGTTCTGTGAAATCTCAATGTGGGGACATGGCAGGGAGAAGTGTCTGATGAGATCCAATCTTTCATTTTCCAGGGCAACAAGCAAGACATCACAAAGCCTTTTTGGTTGTTTGAAAGTTTAGCCAGAGTTTCCAGTTCTTTTTAAAGCCCATCTTGGGACCCTGGGATCATCCTGATCAGACTGGGATCCTAATCAGATTTAGAAAGCTATCAGAGAAGCCTAGCATCAGAGTACCCTTTGGCATCATTGGCATCATTTCAATCAATGCCTAGACTTCATAACAGACCAAATGAACCCTTAGGGCATTCTGCTATACAGGTAGTCAAGAGTTTGGATAACTCCAGCACATGATATCAAGCATTACCTAAGTAGTCAGAGGGTAGACCTGGAGGGGGATAAAGTCTGGACTAAATAATAAAAGAACATAAATAAAAAATAAATAAAAAGAAAACAGTCCCAGGTGAACTGAATTGGGCAAACCTGATACTTAGGAATCCTCAAGTATGTGCTTAGGGTGTGCAAGTAGTTAATTGAGGAAAAGTCTCTTATTATTTTTATAAAAGAAATGAAACACCTCATTTGGTTGAACTGGTGAATCTGATTGACCTCAATTGTTGTTGTCATTCTCCTTCCTATTTTTTTTGTTCTTTGTCTTCTCTTGTATTTTTCCTGTCTTTAAGTGTTCTGCCTTGTGGTGACTCAAACATATAAATTGATAGTAAGCTCAATAGTCCTCTAGTCTGTTTTCTGTGTATCAGTTTCATTTTTCCTGACTTCATCACTTGTATGAATTTTATTGGCCCCATTGATCTCTTCCAGTTACAAGTTGACTCCCAAGCTGATGAGCTGAGGCAATGATGTTCCTACCATGTCCTCATAGGTCGCTTTCAACATTCTTCCCATGCAGGTCTAAATCTGCCACTGAAGCTTGCCATAGCTCCTTTGATATCCAGGGTTCAGAATTCTTTATTTCTGAGCTTTCTGGTCACTAGATTAAGTTTATCATGGATTCAAATGTGTTTTGGATATGGGTTATGTTGAAATATTATCTTATGCCATTCTGCTATATTGAAAGTCAGCTCTGGAGTTAGAAAGTTTCTGTCCTATGTCAGGCAAACCATCTGACTTTGTGGCAGAAATAAAAAGAGCAAGATGGCATTCAAAAAAAAATTGTTGGTTTCATTTAACTACTTAAAACTTGCTAAGATATAAACTGTATCTCAAGATTTATATAACCATTTTATATATATATACCACCACACACATATACATTCTGTAACTCACAATTGTAGAGAAATTTTAATCTAGTAACATGACTGCTCTTATCACATCCAAAGACTTGCTAGGTCTGAGTAATCTAGCTGGAATGAAAACTATCACACACCTTTAATCCCTCTGGCTGAATCCTTTAGTACACTTTAATCTCAAACAATGACGGTGAAATTACTTTGTAAAAGGAAGAAGCCATGCTTGAAGCTAACCTCTAATTGAGGGACAGACATACTGAGTAATCAGAGAAAGATTTGACAAAATCAGTTCAAGATAGAATGTAGTTAACTCCTTAGAGAATAACACAGGAGAGGTTACTTAGGGCTGTGCAGAGTGACCGAGTGCAGTCAATTGACTACTGTTCAGTTGGTGCAATCGATTCAGTAGATCTCAGTTCACTTACGAGCAGTTGAATTCGTTTCTGCATTTGTGCAGAGGTAGTAGAAGCCAGAGAATTAGAAGGAGCTAGAGATTAGAACAAATTGACAAGTTAGTTTGAGGCCAAGCAGTATAATTCATTAAAAAGCTGAGAGAAGTCAAATTGAATCAGTCATCTTAGAGAGGAGATTGGGCCAGAATAGTTGAGTTGAAGTAGCCAACCAGAGTTCAGAAAAAATCTAGAAAACCTGACCTTATTCAGCAGTGAGCCTCTGAAACAACAACTGCATCTGACAAATAAAAGCAACATTTACACATAGTTTATATACGTTTATTGGATACAGCTAAAAACCTGTAGAATATGTAACAAAGGTTGGCTTAAAATTTATAACACATGGTTAGTAATTAAAAATTTATACATAGGTAAACTTAACATTCAGGCTACAAATATTAGCACATAGAAAGCATTTCCAGCCAAAATGAAAACAAAGACCTAATCCATCAAAGCCCATAATACTGGGAAAGTCTCCAAATATACTAGCCTTGCTAGTTAACTCCTGTAGATTTGCTTTGAGCTGACTGTACTTTTTGGCTAAAATATGGACTATATTTATGATTTAATGCTTTGTTTTAAGACTAAAAGACTTTTAATTCAAAAACTGTAATTTGGGGGGGCTCAATATAACAGGAATAAAACTGTAAAATCCTGATCTTATAAAAGCTACTAACTCATTGTAAACTGTTAGAGATAATTAGGACATTTAAATTATTGTGGGTTCCAGGTTCTACCTCTTTGCCAAGGATGTCTGACCACCACTAATACAATATCTGGGAAAAGTCTGGGATGCATAAGAACTCTGATATACACCAGATCACCAGACAGGAACTGGGAAAATAGGGTCTGCAATGAATGCTGTGGTTCCAAGATCTCCTCTTAGGGTACCTGGGAGCCAGCTAAAATGAAAACAAAGACCTAATCCATCAAAGCCCATACTGCCCATACTCTAGCATACTGCCTGGAGAGGAAATCAGGAAGAGGGGGCTGCCTTTCTTATTTCCCTCCAGGGTGTTAGAGCACTGGGCACACCAGACATGAAAGGGGAATAGGACTCAAGGTGAGTATGATATGGTCCAATTGGGAGTGAGTGTTGAGTGGGGGGCAGCAGGAAAAGAGAGAAAGCCTTCTTCTGGAGTTGAAGCTTTGTATCTCTTTTAGGCAAGGCCTTCCCTCTGGCAATTTCTAATGAAGCATCTCTGAGATGATATTTGCTTGTTCATATTTATTAGGGGTGGATGTGAATGAATATGCTTTATTGGGGTGAACCAGGGATTGTATAATTTCGGGGAGAGTCATAAGAATATCCCAGAAAGGAAAGTCATTGACTGAAGGCTAAGGTAATTGAGATGGCTCATTAGCAGGGAGACGTGTTCCAGGTGCTGTGCTACATGACTGAGTGCCTTTAATCCTCTAAGTTGGGGTCACAGTTAAATGACAACTCAAAACAACCTTAAGGTAAATTTAGTTTCTTTAATGTGAAATAATGTTCAAAATCAGGTATATTAAAAACTGCTTATAAAAAAATTGAATGTTTGAGTAAAATCAGTCAAATTCATAATATACTTGCAAGCAGAACATCCTCAGGCTCAAATCAAAGAAATTAAATTATTTAATTAAATTATTTTAATTAACTCAAAAGAAATTAAATGATAGCCTGACTGTAGGATAAGTATATGCATAGGGAAATAAGACTGACTAGAAGGCTGCTTTTCCTGTGTCCCTCCTCTGAGACACTCAAACTATTGTCCACTATGTACAGTCCATATTGACAGCATAGAGCAGTTAAAGAGATATCAGAATCCATAAACCTTTGAAAGAAATTTAGTTGACCTTCGAAACAGGGACTACTTGGTCATAGGCCTTCCAACTCATCTTCTTTTTTTCAATCTAAAGATTGGTTTAGAACTCAGAACTAAAACAGCTGGCCTGAAGCTTTCTTTCCATCACCAGGTCTCTTTCTCTCTCTCTCTCCTCTCTCTCTCTCTCTCTCTCTCTCTCTCTCTCTCTCTGTCTGTCTCAAATTCAGATCAGTTTAGAATTCTTCAAGAAGAACTCTATTTGTTCAATACTCCAGTACTCCAAGACTTGATCTGGATGCTGCTAAGGATGGCATACTGCTATGTCCACTAATCCTAATTGGCTGGAGATGGGGCCCAAAGAAACAGGTGCCAGACCAATAATTCAAAGATAATTCTCCTCCTGTGCATGTGCTTTTTCTTTTCTTCCCACTCTGGGTCCTTCCTTTGATCAAGTCTTTTATCCTTATTACTCACACAATCATGGTTTTTGTCCTTTCTTTCACATGTTTTACTTACAGAATTTCTCCCTGTATCCAACCCAAATATTCCTCAAAAGATCTCCCAGATGATTTCTCCCAACAATTCCTTATGGTCTTCATTTATCTAAAACATGACCCTTTAAAGGCTGTGGAGAAATTTTAGCTGTTGCTGACCTTCATCATTTTCATTCCAGATACAACTCTTAACACTTGTCCTCAATGTTCTCCTGGTTCCTTCCTTCCAAGCTGCTTCTGCTAGATCACATTGGTGCAGGAATCCTGGTAGTAAAATTAGCCACTGTCATCCTGAATTATCTCTATACCTTCTTACTCTCATGAACCTACTTAGTCTCTCTTGTCTCACTCCTCTCACTCACTCTACATAGCTTCCTCGACTATCTCTCAATTTCGCTCTGTAACCAAATAATCTCTTTACAACTTTCTAATGATTGTTTTTCAAAATTTCTCCAGGGATGCCTGACAGCAATAATGTGATCCATCACAGCCAAAATATCAGGAGAAAAACTCTTTTAATTAATGCAAAATGATCAAAGAACTACCTGCTTTAACAAAACTACCCCTATCGAAAATGACTCTCCTCCCCTAGAAACATTTAAGAAATAGTGATCAACAACCCTGTCCCCCTTTTGTTTTGATGTTTGTCTTTCCCATATTTTTTATGCCCTTGCTCTCCATCTCTTTCTAGCTTTTTAGTGCTTGGAATAATAGAACTGTCTCAGTGGTAAAACATGATTTCTATAATATTACAGATGATATTGTTCAACTATTGTCAGTCATCTCAGAAAGATAGTCTGTCTGACCTTAGCTACCAAACAGAAAAGCCTGTCAGAAAGACACTAGTAGAGCCTCTAACTACAATTTACTCATTCCAAGACACTCATCTTACCCCTATAAAGGGTCACATGGAGCTTTTTCTAGTCCCAGAACCATCAATTACATGTAAGAGGGAGTTTGTCCCTCATTCTTTGTGTTCTTAAACACTGGAACATAGGAATGAAATGGATTAGGATGGGGGCTGAGGGGAATCACAGGAGAAATAAAGGTAGGGTGTTTCACAGAGATCTTTTCAGTGGTCTGGAGAAGAGAGGGTGGTAAGGTCACAGAAGAACTACTCCAGAGGTCTGGATAGACTGAGAGATTGGACTTGGTGGAATGGTGAGGTAGGTAAAGATCTACAGTTAGCCTACCTCATTCCCTGGATAAAGAAGCCTGATGCTTCCCAGAGAAGGACTGTTAGAGTTGAAAATTAGGATACAGGAAGGGAAAAGCTACTTGATCTTCTGGAGCTTTATGGGGCAGAAAGGAAGGAGAGGCTGAAGAGATGGGGGAAGAGACTGAGGAATTAGCTTTGTAGGATCTGGAGAAGAGGTAGAGATCTACAGTTAATTTTCTTGCATTCCTGGCTGGAGTGGCCTGAAATTACCCAGAGAGTGACTACTGGAAGTGGGTCTGGAATTCAATGATGAGTAGGAGATGGGAAGTTAGAAGGGGATGACATGTGACCACTGGAGTTATGATCAGGAGGAGAAAGCAGGCCTCAGAACCTAATTGGGTTTATAGTTAGACATGAGACTGGAAGATTGGATTTGGAGGAGCTGAAGTATAGATGAAGACCTGCAATTAGGTTACCTAATTGTTTCCTTGGTAAGAGTGGCCTGTGGTTACCTAGTGAGTGCCCAGAAGGAAAGTTACAGGCGGTGGGAGTTAGGGTGGAGATCTATGTGATCTACTTGCAATGGGAACAGCAAGGTGGGTGGGGTCACCATGGAAGAAATGAGGCCAAAGCAGGTGGTCTTCTGAGGTATATCATGTTAGATTTGTAGGAGCTGAGGTACAGATGAAGATATCTAGTTAGCCTACGTGCTTCTCTGCCTAGAGTGGCCTAAGAGTTCTCAGAGAATCAGGGTCAGCATCTTTTAATGGAGTATTTTTACACTTCAATAACCAATAAGAAACTCAACAACCATTGCAATGGGACTCTTATGTGTTCTGCTTTTCAATGCTTTGTTACGGTCTGACAGATTCACTGGTAGGGCAATGCCCTGAATTATGTGCTTCTAAGCAGCAGGCTGCTAAGAACTCATCAAGGACACCTACATAAAATTTTAGAGGTCAGTTTTCAATACCCATTTCACATCAAGGACACTCTTCATTTACTCTTTTCCAGTCTCTAGGATGACCAGACCACAAATAAGTACTTTGTAATTTTGTGTTTTTTACCTTGATCTTGCACAAGCGTTACCAGAGCACTTTCTTAGGCCCTCCTTCTGTTGTTGAGCAACTTTCTGTCCTAGGATTATTAGAACTACAAAAACCCATTGTCCACCCAAGGCAATGGGAGCCATTATAACAAAGAATTAAGTGTGAATTCCCCAATGGATTGTATCTAAACATGCTTTCAGATGAATTTAAGTTATGGGATAAATCCTCAAAACTAACCATATACAAATTTTGCAAGTCACAACAAAATACAAATAATCAAGAAAGACAAAATTGTTTTGTTTAGGGATATTGCCAAAACCCAAAGGAAGCTAGTGAGCATATGTGTCTTTGTGTGTCTGTCTTGATACATTAAAGCAGATAGGGACTGTCTCAGTCCATTGATGGGAGCTTTGTATCAAAATCTGTCATGACTGACTAAAGGTCATGAAGGACAGTTCAGGAATCTCTAAGGTTGGGGAAACAGGCATGTTACAAATGGGGGAGGATAAGAGTAGATAAGTCCTTATCATCATACCTACAATGTGCTAACTAGTAAACAAATAAGCATAAATTCTTTACAATTATTCCAAATTATGAATATTTTCTCTATTCTCATACTTTATATAGATGTCAAATGCATGCTTTGTAAGCTATTTTCCCTGCCAGAAACTATGTATGTACATGTATGTATATGATATGTGATATATATGTGTGTGTGTGTGTGTGTGTGTGTGTGTGTGTATCTTCAGTTTCTGGATATATAGGAGAATACTTCAGTACATTATAGTAACAAACATGCACCTGTTCAGTAATTAGAAGAAAAAAGAAAAATACTTCTAAAGTTTACATTGATAAAAAGGATGCTATTTGGTATATTATTATAAATAATATCTATTTATATTTATAAATATATACATATATACAACTGCACAAATTATTACCATATTTATAATAATTTTGATTATAGTTTAAATTTCTAAAATATAAAATATTATTATTATGGTTATTGATACTTATAAGCATATGAAAGAAATTATCTCTTGATAACTGCTACTTTTTTGCATACCAATACTTTGGGCAGTATTTCTAAATCAGCAAAACCAATGTCTTGGTGAAGAGTTATTACTACTTTGAGGACCTTCTATCCTGTAGGTAATCATACCTATCATGAATTGTATTGGGGTCAAATATTATATGAACAAATTTTAAAGTATTATCTTAGTTAGGGTTTTACTGCTGTGAACAGATATTGTGAGCAAGGCAAGTCTTATACAGGACAACATTTAATTGGGGCTGAATTATAGGTTCAGAGATTCAGTTCATTATCCTCAAGGTGAGAGCATGGCAGCATCCAAGCAGACATGATGTTTGAGGAGCTGAGAGACCTACATCTTCATCTGAAGGCTGCTAGCAGAATACTGACTTTCAGGCAGATAGGAGTAGGGTGTTAAAGCCCACTCCCACAGTGATAGACCTACTCCCACAAGGCCACACCTCCAAATAGTGCCACTCCCTGTGCCAACCATATACAAACCATCATGAGTATTAAAGAAATATTTTTTGAGTAAATCATAAGGATTTTTCCAAGTACTATTTTACTTGTCAAAACAGGTTGAAATTTAACACTAATATAAGATAAATATAAGGATAAATATTACATCTTGTTTAGAACCATATGACACATTTTTTAACTTTACCATTGGTTGTCTTAAGCAGCTGTTTTAGATGGTATTAAGCACCTTGATACAAGGAGAAGATAAAACCAAGGCACTGTAGCCTCACAACCTGCCTAATTATTCCCAGTTAATTTCTACTTTGGAAAAAGTTGCTAAAATTTTCAATCAATCAGGTATTAGCTTCTGAGTATTATGCTGTATATTGCTTTTTCAGGCA
This sequence comes from Mastomys natalensis, assembly GCA_021653895.1. Classification (NCBI taxonomy): domain Eukaryota; kingdom Metazoa; phylum Chordata; class Mammalia; order Rodentia; family Muridae; genus Mastomys; species Mastomys natalensis. The sequence goes on along the minus strand of JAJTUV010000234.1, from coordinate 2,543,321 downwards.
TTTGAAACACTTTAAAGCAGGTTGGAAGAAAGACAAGTACCGAGGACTCTGATGAAAATATTTTTTTGAGAATCTTAAGAAATTGCCATGAGTCTAGTATTCTAGTACGTACTGTAAAAAGTAAGACGGTGATGATAAAGTGGATAGAGTATCACTTCTTTAATAAAAGGATTTAAGAACTGATTCAGATTTTATTAGAGTTTAAAAACTACAAACCCAGGGCATCCACACTGTTTATCTGAGAAACCATTCAGAATAAAAAGTATTAGAGGAGAGAACAAAAGAAAACATACCATTTAAGAGTTCATGGAGTTCAGACACAGGGAAACCAAGAGGCCACATGGCAAAAAATGAGTTGTTACTTCCAGTCTGCAGATCAGCCTGTCTGTGCCTCTCTCTAAACACCTCACAGACTGTAGGGATCCCTGGAAATCTACATCAACAGTCTACAAGGCTCCCAGGAGGTATGTTGCAGTCAGAGCATCAGTCTGCAGGGTTCTCAGGAGATTTACTTAATAGTCTGCATATCTCCCAGGTGTTTGGCTGTAGTTAGAGCCACAAATCTTCCAGGAGATCTGCAGCAACTCAGGGACACAGAGGCTCCACCCAGGCAAGCTAACATCAGAGAAAACCAGACGGTGAGAGGCAAGCACAATATCATAAGCAAAAGAAGACAATATACATTGAAACTATCAGAACACAGCTCTCCCACCACAGCAAGCCATGGATACCCCAACACAACTGAAAACCATGATGCTAACCTAAAATCCCATTCTTGAAGATAATAGAGACGTTTATAGAGGATATTAATAACTCATTAAAGAAATACAGTCAAACGGATGAAGGACTTGAATAAAAGTGGTCCAAGAACTAAATATGGAAGTAAATACAATAAAGAAATCACAAATACAAACAATCCTGGAAGTGGAAAGCCTAGGAAAGAGGTCAGGAGCTACAAATGCATATAACACCAACATATTACAAGAGAGAGATGAGAAAATCTCAGGCACGGAAAATACCATAGAAGATATTGACATAATGGTCAAAGAAAAAACAAACCATAAAAAATTCCTAACCCAAAACATCAAGGAAATCCAGGACAAAGTGAAAAGGTTAAACCTAAGAAAAATAGTAACAGAAGAGAGTGAAAATTTCTAGCTCAAGGGGCCAGAAAACATATTCAACAGAATCATAGAATAAAATTTCCCTAACCTAAAGAACAAGATGGCCATAAATGTGCAAGACACATAAGGAACACCAAATATAATGGGCCAGAAAAGAAAACATTCTTGTACATAATAATAAATGCATAGAACAAAGAAAGAATATTAAAAGCAGCAAGGGAAAAAGGCCAAGTAACATATAAAGGCAGACCTATCAGAATTACACCAGACTCCTAAACAGAGACTCACAAAGCCAGAAAATCCTGGATAGATGTCATGCAGAACCTACAAAACCACAAATGTCAGCCCAGGCTACTATACCCTGCAAAACTTCTCCATTTTAGATGGAGAGACCAAAATACTTCCATGACAAAACCAAATTTAATACACACACACACACTAGTCCATCCCTACAATGTATTCTAGAAGAAAAATTCACACACAACAAGACTATCTACCCCAAAGAAACACAAGAAATTAATCATCTTACAACAAACTTAAAAGGAGAGAGAATCATACACACACATAATTCTACCTCCAACAACAAATATAACAGGAACTAACAATCATAAGTCTTTAATATCTCTCAATATCAAAGAAATTAATTCTCCAATAAAAACACACAGGCTAACAGACTGGGTACATAAGCAGGATGCAGCATCTTGCTGCATTGAAGAAATATAGTTCAATAACAAAGACAAATGTTACCTCAGAGTAAAAGGCGGGAAAAAAAACTTTCTAAGCAAATGGTTCTAAGAAACAAGAAGCAGCTGATATTTGAATACCCAATAAAATAGACTTTCAACCAAAAATTATCAAATGATATGAGGAAGGACACATGATATTTATCAAAGGAAACATCTATCAAGATGAAATCTCAATTCTGAACATCTATACCCCAAATGCAAGGGCATGCACATTCATAAAAGAAACTTTACTAAAGCTTAAAAACACACATGGATCCTCACATAATAAGAGTGGGAGAATTCAACTCTCAACTCTCAACAAGGGACAAGTCATTGAAACAGAAACTAAACAGAGACAGAGTGAAACTAATACAAGTTATGAGCTAAATGGATTTTACAGATGTATAGGGAACATTTCACTCTAAAACAAAAAATTAGCTTCTTCTCAGCACCCCATGGTACCTTCTTCAAAAACTCACCATATAGTCGATCACAAAACAAGCCTCAACAGATACACTAAGTTTGAAATAATCCCATGCATCCTATCAGTTCACCAGGAATTAATGTTAGACTTCAATAACAATAAAACCAACAGAAAGCCCACATACCCATGAAAACTGAACAACTCTTTACTCAGTGATAAATTGGTCAGGGAGGAAATAAAGAAATAAAGACTTTCTAGACTTCAATAAAACCAAAGACACGGAATACCCAGACTTATGAGACATAATGAAAGCAGTGCTAAGAAAAGAATTTATAGCACTAAATGCCCTCTTAAAGAAACTGGAGAGATCCTACATTAGAAACTTAACAGCACACCTGACAGCTCTGGAACAAAAAGAAGCAAACACACCCAAGAGGATTAGATGGCAGGAACTATTAAAATCAGGGCTGAAATCAACCAATTAGAAATAAAATATTATTGTGAAGGGTGTTGTTTCCTTACTTTCTTTCTCAGCCCATTTATTCTTTGATTAGAGGAAGGCTACTGATTTGTTTGAGCTAATTTTGTATCCAGCCAGTTTTCTGAAGTTGTTTATCAGGTTTAGGAGTTCTATGGTGGAAGTTTTGGGGTCACTTAAGTATACTATCATATAATCTGCAAATAGTGATATTTTGACTTCTTCGTTTCCAATTTGTATTCGTTTGACCATCTTTTGTTATCTAATTGCCCTGGTGAAGACTTTGAGTACTGTACTAAATACTTAGGGAGAGAGTGGGCAGCCTTGTCTAGTCCCTGATTTTAGTGAGATTGCTTCAAGTTTCTCTCCATTTAGTTTGATGTTGGCTACTGGTTTTCTGTATATTGCTTTTACTATGTTTAGCTATGGGCCTTGAATTCCTGTTCTTTCCAAGACTTTTAACATGAAAAGGTCTTGAAATTTGTGAAATGCTTTCTCAACATCTAGTGAGATGATCATGGTTTTTTTTTTTTATTTCCCCTTCAAGTTTGTTTATATAGTGGATGGATTTCCATATCTTGAACCATCCCTATGTCCCTGGGATGAAGCCTACTTGATCATGTTGAATTATCATTTTGATGTGTTCTTGGATTCGGTTTGCAAGAATTTTATTGAGTATTTATGCATTGATATTCATAAGCGAGATTGTTCTGAAGTTCTCTTTTTTTGGTAGGGTCCTTGTGTAGTTTAGTGATCAGAGTAACTATGGTTTCATATAATGAATTAGGTCGTGTTCCTTCTGTTTCTATTTTGTGGAATACTTTGCAGAGTATTGGTATTAAGTTTTCTTTGAAGGTTTGTAGAATTCTGCACTAAAATCATCTGGTCCTGGTAATTTTTTGGTTGGGAAACTTTTAATGACTGCTTCTATTTCATTAGGGGATATGAGACTGTTTAGACATATCATCACAGGAGAAAACTTCCTAAACAGAACACCAATGACTCAGGCTCTAAGATAAATTAGTGACAAATGAAACTCATAAAATTGAAAAGCTTCTGTAAGGCAAAGTACATTGTTAATAGAAAAAACAGCAACCTAAAGACTGGGGAAAGATCTGTATCAACCCTTCTTCTGATAGAGGGCTAATATCCAAAATATAGAAAGAACTCAAGAAGTTAGACTCTAGATAACTAGATAATCCTATTTAAAAATGGGGTACAGAGTTAAACAAAGAATTCTCAGCTAAGGAATCGTGAATGGCCTAGAAGCACCTAAAGAAATGTTCAACATCCTTAGTCATCAGGTGAATCCACATCAAAACACCCCTGAGATTCTGCTTCACACCAATCAGAATGGTTATGATCAAAAACTCAGGTGATATTAGATGCTGGCTAGCACGTGGAGAAAGAGAACCATTCTTCCATTGCTGGTGGGATTGCAAGCTGGTAAAATCACACTGGAAATCAGTCTGCTGGTTCCTCAGAAAATTGGACATAGTGCTACCTTAGGACCCAGCTATACCACTCCTGGGCATATACTCAAATGATGCTCCAACGTATAACAAGAATACATGCTCCACTATGTTCATAGAAACCATATTTATAATAGCCATAAACTGAAATGAACCCAATGGATACAAAACATATGGTACATTTTAAAATGAGGTGCTACTCAACTATTAAAAAACAATGAATTCATGAAATTCTTAGGCAAATGGGTGGAACTAGAAAATATCTTCCTGAGTTAGGTAACCCAGTTCCAAAAGAACATACATGGTATGGACTCACTGATAAGTGGATATTAGAATAAAAGCTCAGAATACCCATGATACAACTCACAGACCATATGAAAAACTCAAGAAGAAAGACCAAAGTGTAAAAGCTTCAGTCCTAATTAAAAGGGGGAACAAAATAATCATGGGAAGTAGACGTTGAGAGGAAGAGGGGATGGGGAGAGGAAAAATAAGTGTGAACAGGATCAGGAGTAGGAGGAAACCGGGATTATATACAGCACATCAGGAAATTGAACAGAGGCATGCAGCAATTTGGGATGGGGAACTGGGGACAGCCAACAGAAAGTCCCAGATGCCAGGAAAGCAAGAGGTTCCCAGGACCCAATGGGATGACATTAGCTGAAATACCCAACAAAGGGGAGAGAGAACCTGTAGAGGCCATATCCAGAGGATAGGCATGGCCCACTGGTTGAGGGATGGAGCTACTCACCCTTCTCAAAACTTTAACCCAGAATATGTGCCTGCCTAAACAAAATACTAGAACTAAGAGTGGAGCAGATACTGAAGGAAAGGTCATCCAGAGACTGCCCTACATGGGGATCCATCCATATGCAGACAGCAAACACAGACACTATTGCTGATGCCACAAAATGGTTGCTGGCAGGAGCCTGATATGAATGTCTCCTGAGAGGCTCTGCCAGAGTCTTACTCATAGAGATGCTGATGCTTGCAGCCAACCATCTGACTGAGAAAGAAGATTCCAATGGAGGAGTTAGGGGAAGGACTGAAGGAGCTGAAAGATTTTTCAACCCATAGGAAGAACCACAATATCGACTAACCAGACCCTTAAGAGCTCCCAAGTTCTAAACCTCCAACCAAAGAATACACATGGAAGGATCCATGGCTACAGATGCATATGTAGCAGAGGATGACCTTATCTGGCATCAATGAGAGGTGAGGTGCTTAATCCTATGAAAGCTGGATACCCTACTGTGGGCAAATGGTAGGGCAATGAGGCAGGAGTGGGTGGGTGGGGGGAGCACCCTCATAGATAGGGAGTTTTTGGAGGGAAACCATGAAGGGGGATAACATTTGAAACGTAAATAAATTAAAAAAACCAATAAAAAATTTAAAAAAGCAAAAAAAAAAAAAAAAAAAAAAGAAAAGAAAAAAGAGAAAGATTAAAAAAATAAACAAAACCAAAATCTGATTCTTTGAGAAAATCAACAAGATAGATAAACCCTTAGCCAAACTAAAGATCACAGAGATAGTATTCACATTAAAAAATCAGAAATGAAAAGTGAGACAGAACCACAGTAAATGAGGAAATTTAAAAAATCATAAGATCTAATTATAAAAGCCTTTACGCAATAAAGTTGGATAATCTAGATAAAATATATAATATTAATGTAATCCATGAAATAAAGAAACAAAGTAAAAAAAAAAAAAAAACAACACAGGATCATCCCATTAGATGCTGAAAAAGCATTTAACAAAATACAACAACCCTTCATGTTAAAAGTATTGGAGACGTCAGGAATCTAAGGCCCTTACCTACACATATTAAAGCAGTATAGAGCAAACCATCAGCCAATTTCAAATTAAATGGAGAGATATTTGAAACAATCCCACTAATTCAGGGATAAGACAAGGCTGCCCTCTCTCAGCATACCTAATCAATGTATTATTCAACATTCTAGCTAGAGCAATATGACCACAAAAGGAGATCAAAGGATACAAATTAGAAAATAACAAATCAATGTATCACTATTTGCAGATAATATGCAAGTATACATGAGCGACCCCAAAAATCTACCAGACAATGTCTACAACTAATAAACAACTTCAATACAGTGACTGGATATAAAATTAACTCAAACAAATCAATAGCATTCCTTAATATAAATGATAAACAGGCCGAGAAAGAAATTAAGGAAACAACAACCTTCACAATAGTCACAAATATTATTAAATAAATTGGTGTTAACTCATACCAAGCAAGTGAAAGATCTATACAATAAAAACTTCAAATTCCTGAAAACTAAATGGAAGAAGACCTCAGGAAATATAAAGATCTACCGTGATCATGGATTGTTAGGATTAACCTTCTAAATATGGCCATTCTACCAAAAGCAATCTACAGGTTCAGTGCAATCACCATCATGATTTCAACACAGTTCTTCATGGACATGCAAATAGAAATTCACAATTTCATATGGAAAAACAACAACAACAAAAAAACCCAGGGTAGCAAAAAACAATCTTCACAATGAAAGAATTTCTGGGAGAATCATCATCCCTGACTTTAATCTAAACTCCAGAGCAATAGTGAAAACAAAACAAAAGAAAACGAAAATCCAAAAACAACAACAACAACAACAACAACAAAAACATGGTATTGGTAAAAAGACAGACAGATTGATCAATGGAATACAATTTAAGGCCCAGAAATAAGCACACACAATTGTGGACACTTAATCTTTGACAAGGAAGTCAAAAACCTGCAATGGAAAAAAGAAAGCACTTTCAAAAATTGGTACTGGTCCAACTGGCAGTCTGTATGTAGAAAATGAAAATAGATCCACATTTATCACCTTGCTCAAAGCTCAAGTAAAAGTGGATCAAGGACCTACACATAAAACCAGATACACTGAAAGTAATAGAGGAGAAAGTAGGGAAGAGCCTCGAACATCCAGGAAACAGGGGAAAATTTCCTTAACAGAACACCAATGACTTATGCTCTGAGATCAAAAGTCAACAAATGAGACCTCATAAAAGTACAAAGCTTCTATAAGGCAAAAGGCACACCATCAATAGGACAAAATACCAACCAATGGATTGGTAAAAGATCTTTACCAATCCTACAACTGATAGAGGGCTAATATCCAATATATACAAAAAATTCAACCTGTTAGACTCCAGAGAATCAAATAACCCTATTAAACATTGGGGTACAGAGCTAAACAAAGAATTCTCAACTGAAGACTACAGAATGGCTGAGAAGCACCTAAAGAAATGTTCAGCATACTCAGGGAAATGCAAATCAAAACAATCCTAAGATTGATAACGTTTGAAATGTAAATAAAGAAAATATCCACTAAAAAAGGGAAAAAAAGAAATATACAATATCACACCAATCAGAATGGCTAATATCAAAAACTCAGGTGACAGCAGAGGCTAGCAAAAATGTAGGGAAAGAAGAACACTCCTCTATTGTTGGTGGAATTGGAAGCCAGTACAACCAAACTGGAAATCATCTGGCGATTCCTCAGAAAATTGGACATAGTATTACATGAGGATCCAGCTATACCATCTTGGACATATACCCAAAATATTCTCCAACATATAACAAGGACACATGATCCACTATTTTCATAGCAGCCTTATTTATAATAGCTAGAAGCTCGAAAGAACCCAAATGTCCTTCAACAGAGGAATGGATTCAGAAAATGTAGTACATTTACACAAGGGAGTACTACTCAACTATTAAAAACAATGAATTCATGAAATTCTTAGGCAAATGGATGGAACAAGAAAATATCATCCTGACTGAGGTAACGCAATCACAAAAGAACACACATGGTATACACTCACTGATAAGTGGATATTAGCTCAAAAGCTCAGAATACCCAAGAAAAAGTTTACAGATCACATAAAGCTCAAGAAGGAAGACCAAAGTGTGGGTGATTCTTAGGAAGGGAAACAAAATACTCAAGTGATCAAATATGTAGACAAAGTGTGGAGCTGACACTGAAGAAAAGGACATCCAATGAGTGTTCCACTTGAGGATCCATCACATATATAGTCATCAAACTCAGACACTATTGTGGATGCCAAGAAGTGCATGCTAACAAGTGCCTGATATAGCTGTCTTCTGAGAGGCTCTGCCACAGTCTAACAAATACAGAGGCAGATGATCACAGCCAACTACTGGACTGAGCATGGGATCCCTGATGGTGTCTCCAATGGAGGAATTAGGGAAAGGACTGAAGGAGCTGAAGGGGTTTGCAACCCCATGGGGAGAACAATAATATTAACCAACCAGACACCCCAGAGCTCCCAGGGACTAAATCACCAACCAAGGAGTACACATGGAAGGACCCATGGCTCCAGCTGCATATGTATCAGAGGATACCCTTGTTAGGCATCAATGCGAGGAGAGGCCCTTGGTCCTGTGAAGGCTCAATCCTCTAGTGTACAGGAATTCGAGGGCTGGGAGACGGGAGTGGGTTGGTGGGTGGGAAACACCCTCATAAATTCAGAAGTTGGGGGATATAGGCAGGTTCAGTGGGGGGAACCAGGAAAGGAGATAACGTTTGAAATATAAATAAAGAAAATATCCAATAAAAAAAGGAAAAAAAGAAATATTATACTCTTCTAAGTATTAGAGCTGAAAGCTGAATTCTGAAGCTCCATATTGTCAGCCAAGGTGAGCCACTGCTCTAGGGAAGGCAATATTGGGAGAAAGGGATAATATACCGTGTAATGATTAATGACTCCATTTACATTTTTAGTACAGCTTAAACTGAATGCACTTTTCTCAGGTTGGTCTCCGATCACAAGAATAACTCTCTGGGCTTCTCTGCCACTTTAGACTTAGTCTGCCTCTGAGCCCCATTCCCTTCTGTGTGGCCACCTGATTGCTCTATGACAGATATCTATGATATTAATGCAAATGGTAGGAGTCCTCCTCACCCCACTTCTGTCCTCCACTCTCCTCTAGACAGCTACTGGGATTACCAGCTTGCCTTCCCTGGGAGATTTCCTTCAAAATCTAATAAAATTGTCCTCCAAGGAGTGAGAGAAAGGAATGAAGGAGCTAACCTGACAGGGTTTGCAACCCATAGGAAGAACAACAATATCAACCAATCAGATGCCCCATAGCTCCCAGGAACCAGCCAAAGAGGGACCATGACTCCAGTGGGCAGGTGGGGGAAAAACCCTTATAGAAGGATGGGGATGGGGAATGGTAAAGGAAGTTTCAGGGGGGTGGGAATTGGGAAAGAGGATAACATTTGAAATGTAAATAAAGAAAATATCTAATAAAAAATAAATCCAGAACCCCGATGATAAAAAGAAAAGAAAAAAAAATGTTCTCCAGATTCTGCTTGAATCCATTTTTAAAATTGTTTTCATTCTTGAAAATAAGAAAATATAACAGGGTACATTGATTACCTCAGTAACATTTGTGGATCACAAGTGGATCAGCTCAGTAAGAGGCATAGAATTCATTAGAGACTGGTACCACACCCAACAGCTAACAGCCTATCTTAGCTTCTGTTAAACTGCTTGCTTGTACAAATCTCCTGCTGGAGCTGCTGAGTGAGATACCAGATGTGGTGTTTGCTTTCAGATTCCTCGTCCTCTAAATGCTCAGGGCTACTCTTAGGTCCTGGGTGCCTGAGTATAGTTCCAGCAGGCTGAAATAACTACTTCCATTTGGCTATAGACTGTGTCTGAGTGGTCTTCTCTTGGGGGCCATCCATAGTACTATCAAAAATAAGTTATAGGAAATACCCCAGTAATAGAAAACATATTCTTAAATTCCAAAAGAAATATCCTGTCATTGTGCTTTGCATTTCTAACTCACTTTCCACCAGATTTTTGCACACTTATATCCCTAGTCCCAGTCAATTTGCTCTAATGTCCTAAACTTCTTTTGTATATACTACACTTGAAGCAGAATAGACAGAAATCAGAATGAAATAGATCTTTTGCAAGTTGAAATTACATGAAACTTGAAACAAGGGGCAGAGACCTTTGTAACTTGGTGCTGCAGTTGCCTTAATGTTTGATTATTTGGGACACATTTCAGTTATGAAGTAGCAAAGATTACCTCACAGGACTTTGTCTGCTAGAGCTATACATAAATTTCATCTGGAAGAAATGATGGGACAATGACATGACAGTAAATAGGAGACTGCATGAGGAAGCAAACCAGATGGAAAGAAAGACTCGGGCTTTGTGTTCTGATGAATGACAAGAGAGCTTTTGATTTTCTTTCAGTGCTAGCCAGGTTTTATGCATGAGTATATGGCAATCTAAAATGAACGTTTATGATGCTAGATGCTACCTTTCATACTATAAAAATCGTTCATTCCAAATAAACATTCAGAATATTCATCTCTCTCCTTTTGGAATCCTAAGAGAAAAATTGCAATCTTTTATTAAGAAGCAAAAATTTCACCTTTTCTCATATCCTGTCTGTTTTCAACCAGGCTGCACAAAGAGATTTTGATAGGAAGAGACAAAATATAATGGCACAGTATTCTTAATTTCTTTCTTTTAAAAATATATTATTAGAAAATTTGTGCATTTAGAATGAGACATAGTACCTGAAAGAAAAATGAAATCATGTCATCAAATTCTCTTTAGTTTCATATTATTCTTAAAATATTAATGAATTAATAAAGTAACTGTAATATAAAAATAATGATATTGTGACAAATACTTTTAGGAATCATTGCTTTTTGAGAGAAATTACAAGGAAATCCACACTTTAGGAAAAAATCTAAAATTAATTTTAAATTTAATGCACAAATATAATAAGTATATCTCCATAAGGTAAATATTGATCACATATGTATAGAGTTACTAATATTTAAATCAGGTTAAACATAGCGACTTTGATGGTCACCTTTCAAACCAATAACATATGATTTAGGAATCACAGTCAAGAAAGACTTTAGGGAGACAAATCACCTTCAAGTCCTAGCACTTTCTACTCCTCATCTCTCTGCTCTGGGTGGTGGTGGTGTTTGTTTGTTTGATTTAGATTTTGAAGCTCTAATGAATATTTTCTTGATCTTCTATTTTAGCCAATTTGTCAATTTTTTATTCACAAAAACCAAGAACTGCAAGTAGGCATCTGGATTTCCTCAGTATCATCTAGAAATCATGAACAGATCCCTTCAAAGTCCAATAGCAGTGATATGAAATGTCTTATTTTATCAACTGAAGAGACAAGAGGAAGGTAGTTTAATATACGAGATAAAGTGTTTTTGTTATGAGATAAGATTCCTGCAAGTTTTACATATGACCTCACTCCATCATTCTCAAATGAAATATGTTTGTTGGGACAGTGTTTCTCACATTGGGCAACCATTCCTAAGATATCCATCACTTTAAAAAATTCCAGCCATCTATTTCCATGGCATTCCTCTCAATTTCCCATCATAGAGAAGCTACAGCTTGCTACATGCACTAAAATAGTCCTATCTGTTGAATGTCTGAGTCTAGTTACTTTTCAGCCTCCTGCCCACTGAGATGCCTCAGATATCTAATAATAAGAACACTGTGAATACAATGTTTTTCCTTGAATATTTTATATAAAACACTTAGCTTTATTGACTCTAAAGCTGACTTTGAAACACTGATCAAAGCAAAGTTAGAAAATCATTGCGTTTATCTTATAAAAACTTTTAAATAGAAATGAGATTCAAAATGTAGAAGACATAAAAGTAAGCATAAACTTAAGGACAAATAGAGACATCACTTCTAGAGTTCTGTTCCTAAGGATCCTCTTTTATTTATTCCACATTACATTCATTCCACAAAATACTAGTTCTGTTAACCAAAATTCTCTAAGTAGTGTTATCTTCCAAAATGAACTTAGCCAAGTTCACTCTCCCTATTAATTTGATAATTAAAACCCAGGAAATATCTCAGACATAGGACAAGCAACTTTTTAAAAACTGAAGCAGTACACATATGCCACAGAGCATGCATGCAAATACACACGCGTGCATGCACACACACACACACATGCACACACACTCAGAGAGAGAAAAGAGAGAGGGAGAGACAGACAGACACACAATCAAAGTATATATAGAGAAATATTTCACATAGGGTAAATGAGAAGGCTGTAAATGGATATTCATTTTTTCCTTGAAGGACACAGGAATTTAAGTGCTTTTAGTGGCATGGGATGTGTTGCATTCTCTAATTTGGTCAGATTTTATTCATGAAAACAAGAACACAAGAGAGAATTGGAATTTCCTCAGTATCATCTGGAGACCATGAATGGAATCCCTCAAAATCCAAAAAAAAAAAAAAACCATAAGAAATTTCTTATTTTCTCAGCTGAGTTAACAAAGAGAGAATCTTCCCATAATCACCTTTCCTCATTGGACCCTGGAATCCAATCAAAAGATTTATATTTCTATAGTCCTACTCTTTAGACTGTCAACCATAGAAAGATGTTGAGTATGTTTTACTTAAGTAATTCATTTAAGATATATCCAATTTTTTGAATAACTGTCTTGCCTTTTTGAAGTATGGTTGCAACAATTGTTTATCCACTCACTAATAAAGACACAAAGGTTGTTAACATTTTTTCTAAAACTCAAAATAAAACAATATCCACATGCAAAAAAAGATTCAGTGATATGTATATGTTTATACATGTTGATACATGTATATGTAAAGTAGTTATAATCAAAGGAAAAGAAACTAGCAATTTGATAATTAGGCAGCATGAGACGTTCTAGGGAGAGTAACTTGAAAGGGTGGGAAGAAGAAAAAGGAGGAAAGAAAGTGATATATTTCTAATTAAATTAAAATTAATTGTAAGTGAAATAGAATACATGGGAATATTTTCAAGACAGGGCTTCTCTCTGTAATGCTCATTGTCCTGAAGCCCAATCTAGAGACTACTCTAGACTTAAACTAAATGATCTGCCTACTTTTGTCTCCTGACTTCTGGGATTAAAGGTGTATGCAGCTATTTTCTTGTGTGTGTGTGTGTGTGTGTGTGTGTGTGTGTGTGTGTGTGTGTGGAGAGAGAGAGAGAGAGAGAGAGAGAGAGAGAGAGAGAGAGAGGTGGAAGGAAAAGAGAGAGGGGGGGAGGTGAAAGAAGAGAAGGAGGGGGAGAGGTAGGGGGAAAGGGGAGGGACGGGGGAGGGGAAGGGAAATAGGAAGGGAGAAGGGGAGGAGGAGGGAGAGGGAGAGGGAGAAGGAGAGAGGATATATTCTTTTTTTTTTTTTCTGTGAAAGGAAAACTTTACAAGACCATCACAACACACAAATTATACTTTAACAAAAATAAAGCATCCCTTGTTCTTTGGTATGACAAATGAGCATTATAAAGATAGCTGCACCATAAAAATAAAAATATCAACATAATTGCCTTCACAGAACATGGTCCATTGATGCCAAAACCAAGATGTAATAATAATCATAAACATACACAAAAAATCTACAAAAATAAACCATCTTATATGACACTAAATAATAATAAAATAAAGTCCTCATAGATAAAAGTAAGCAAAGTGTAACTGTCCTGAGGACAGACAGACAGCAACTAGAATAGGATATGTCCTGAAGTTTATCTGAATATATATGGAAATAATAAGGCTGACACATTATATCCACACAAACCAGACCCTTAAATCAATGTTGTTGGCAAAATGAGGCAGCCACTTAGACAACAAAGTCAGATTCATATATCCCATCATATGTAAAATAAACTCCTTTTTCATTTTTTTTCCTTCACAAAGCAAATAATATTGAAATAGTGAAATCAAGTGTAAACCCAACAAAAATATATAAATTATAGTCCAGTATCCCTCATGAATATACATACAAAAATTCTCAATGAAGTAGTTGCAAACTGAATACAAGAGATATAAAAAAATAATATTCCATGAGTAACTGAACAACTGTTTTTTTTTTTTTTTAGAAGACCGTACTCCATATACAGGCTGCATGTTTTGGGATAGCCCCCACTCCAGATGTTTGAGACCTACATGAAAACCAAGCTGCACATTTACAACATATGTGCAGGGAGGCCTAGGTTCAGCCCATGGATGTAGATCTGTGTAGACTAGGTATGCTCCACGGTTGGTGATTCAGTCTCTGAGAGCTCCAAGGGTTCAGGTTCGTTTACTCTGTTGATCTTCCTGTGCAGTTCCTATCTCCTTAGGGCCCACAATCCTTCCACCTATTCTTCTTTAAGAGTCGAGAGGATATATTCTAATAGTACTAACAAATCCATGTGAACATAGACATTTGGAAATTATCAAATTATCGTAATAATCATTTTCTCTCTTTATAAAAAAATTATATTAAATATTTGCTTTCCAGCTCTTAGTTTTGGAGAACTATCTTTATTATTTTTTCTATGTAGTAAAATATTGATATATATCGTATGCATAAGAGAATCATGCAGGCTACGTAATTATCCATTTTATGGTCGTGAATGAACAACTGGATTGCTCATTGATGAACTTTTCTGAGGTTATTGAATTCTGAGGCTCTAGTCTGACCAGATAGATAGATTTATAAATCAATAGATCAATAGATAGATAGAAGATAAAAATTTTTTGGATTTTAATAGAGGATATGAGGAAAACTGGAGATGAATAATGATAGAAAAATCTAACCTATATACATATGTAAATACATATGGTGCCAATTTGGAGGAGACTGTTCACTAGCTGTATGTTCTTTGCCTGACTCACACCTACATTCCTTTCTTGTCTGCCTCCTAATTGACATAATGTGAACTGTCTGCTGCATATAGCCCATTAAAAGTATGAGCATATAAGTAAATATTCTTGTAGGTCATTCTCTCAGGTCATAGTTAGGTAAAATAACCAATAATGATTCCTTTGTTCTCATTTTCAGTCCTCAAAAGTGAGATTATTGTGAAATAATACATACTTGCAGTAAGACATATGTGACATGCAATTACGTTTGAAATACAATTCTCTAGATATTTCACCTAAATACATTTTTGTAATTATCCTAAACTGAGCATCAGATTAAAAACTTGTCAGACACTTATTTCTCAAATATGTATTTCCATAGCTTCCCATTTAAGTGTTAGAATACAAGCACAACATCTTATTTCTTGAAGAATCAATTTGAACTGACTAGATCCCAGTCAGGGAGATAGCTCAGTTAGGCAAGTACTTGCACTACAAGTAGAAGGATCTGAGTTCCACGATAAGTATAAAAAGTGGTAGGACATGTATGGAGGAGCAGAGACAGGAATATCCTTGGCAGTCTCAGTGAATCCAACCTTGTCAAAAAAGGGCGTTCCTGGTAAGCTTCTGAGAAAAATCAAAAGGAAAAATATCACTTGAATTTGACCTCTGGTGTGAGTGTGCACACTCATAGATACAAATATATATTTTTAGTAAAAATAAAAGCAATACTTAAAAGTACATTTCAACCAGCATTTTTGTTTTAAAAATAATTAAAAAAAATAAAGGAGTATTAGCATACTTTTCACAACAAAGAAATACAGGCTTTTTCTTTCAAACTTCAGGTTACAAAACTTAGAAAGATCCCTCTGGGACGTTCAAGTTGGCTAAAACTGTCTCAAAATCTGAGTTCACAATAGTAATTGTTCAGCTGTTATTCAGCTCCTCTAGTGTAAGAAACAAAGGCCAACAAAATGATTGTTCCACACGACCTGAAAAAGAAAAAGCAAAGACTTAAAAGAAAACCTCAAGGCAACCAGTGGAGCACATTTTTAATCCTAGATGGCTGGGGTCAGGGGAAGGCAAAATAGATTGTGTGATGTTTTGCAGCATTCACTGCAAACATTAAAAGCAGGCTAGCTTTGCAACTTCAGGGCCTGCTTCTTGTTCTCAAATGCTACAACGAAGGGTAACTCCACAAGTGCTTTTCAAGAAACAAGAGGTTATATAATGCTTGAAAACATCAACTGTTTTAAGAGAAAAAAAAAACAAAAACAAAACAAAAATCAAAAACAGGAAAAAATATCTTGCAAGGTGAAAATAGAAAAGAATACTATATTTGAATTAATTATTTTGTTGTTGTTAATCTTATTACATGGTAGTATTTCTACTCAGAGAAGATATAAAACATACTCTATACCCTATTAAGCCTAAATAATGATCACACACTGCAAATAAAAATCTCTGTTATAAGACAGCATTGAGGCTGAGGCGATGGTCCAGCAGGCTTGACATCCAGGGTTAGAGCCCTCAAAATCATGGTCAAGGAGAAAACCAACTCCAAGAGATGTCCTTTAACCTTGCACTGTAGTATGTATTCCCAAGTAATCTCTCTCTTCTCTCTCTCTCTCTCTGTCTCTCTCTGTCTCTCTCGGTCTCTCTCTGTCTCTCTCTCTCTCTCACACACACACACACATGCACACACACACACACACACACACACACACACAAGCATATGCACGCACACACAGGTAGTTTTCAAAATACAGCATGAGGATGAAGTGCTCCAACACCCTATCCTGAGAGAGACACTGTTATTCTCACAGCAGCTTCTCCTGGCATTCTTTGCCACTCAGCATGAAATTAAAGAATTCCCAGGAAAGCATTTAGACATATGTCAATTGCTGGCTCTCTGCCAAACTAATCATCAGATATTCTTGACTCTGGGTCTGCCATTTAGGAAGTGTGAGGCTCCAAATCATAAGTCCTAGACCTGGAAGGAACAGCTCAAGCCAACCTCCTCCAGAAAGCTCCCCAGAACTCACTGTGCCTTCCTCAGGACCATTTAAAAGAAAAATATTATCATATGCCTTTATGAACGTTATAAAATTAGAGGATCATAATAAATAAAATATTAGTATTATTAATAGAAGAGCTAGAATAAAAAACAGAGATTTGGTGCTTTTTCAAATTTGTTTATTTGTTTTAGCGATGCTTGTGATGAGTAAAATGGAATATTATATTAAGTGGCAATTGCACTGTTTTGTAAAATGAATTTACCAGACAATTGGTATTGGACCAGTGAGACTCAATATTTGAACATGGCCATTACTACACTAATTTAGATATTTTTTAATACACTTAGATTTTAAAATCTGGCTTTGGGCTTTGTTTGGCTATAAGTGAACTTGGCCTTCCTTTCCCACATGTTGACTACAGTGTATTGATAAAACATTCAGTTTTGTAGTTTAACCTGTTGGAAAGGCTTCACAGATGGCGAGGGATCATGCCTGAAGACCCCTGACCTTTAAGTTGCTATGTGAGAAAGATTATTGGATCCTGATAAAGTCTTATCTGTGTAGTTGCGCGGAACTATATATGACAATGTTTATAAAATAATTTTAATGGTAAGTCTGTGTAGAATGTAGCGATTGTCCCATTATCTCCAATAAACAAACTATATAAAACCAATATTCTTGATAGGGAAGGCATTTCTAGAATTAAGAAAATTGTGTGGTAAAACTGAACTAAACATGTTGAAATTAGTGAAAGTAAGAAAAATGCTGGTGTATTCTGGTTTGGTGGGAATTGGTGTTTGATTCCTTTGTAATACTATTTTTAAAGAAAGCTTTGAACAGTGCTTACCTTTTTAAAATGATACAGCAGCTATGATTCTTAAATTCGTTTAGTTTCCAATATTTTGTCCTTTGAACTTCCAACGTTGTGAGATCCCTGTGTGGTTTCACTGGAGAGTTGCTGCCAGCATTCCCCTCTGAGGCATTTCCATTCTATTAATCATGTTCTCCTTCCTTCGTTTTTTGTCAGTAAGATCTGGTTGACTACCTCCTTCTGGATGCAGACCTCCTCTTTTCAAATGGGAACAATGTCAGCATTTCTACATTAGCTTCTTCCTCCAGAAATTTGTTGCTAATTTAACTTTCAGAGTTTTAATTGTTGTTTTCTTTGTTTTGGTCTTTGGTTAAAAAAAATTGATCTTTTGATTCTCTATTTATTTTATTTTGTTATTCTATTCTATTCTATTCTATTCTATTCTATTCTATTCTATTCTATTCTATTCTTGTTTGTCCACGAAAGGCAAGAAGTTATCACAACTGCAAGTATTGCCAAGTGAATGAGCTGAAAGACTGATGACTGAAAGTCACTCACTGTCCCATGTAGACAGATGTGTTGTTCTTAGTCACTGGTCATGAAATGCTTCTTTTACTTATACAGTAACGAGTGGAGTGAAGAGCTCACAACACAGGTGCAGTTCCTCACAACTAATTACTGTGAAATTTGAAAATGAGATACTGGTGTTTCAGTACTACTGTTATTTAATTAAATCACGTAAATTGAAATCCAAGACTCGCAGGAACCCATGTGTCATGTCCTAACAGTAACATTGTATCACTTGGATGTGATTGCCTCTGTAAAATATATTGGATTAGAGGTCACTAAGTATTTCAGAAGTGCTAGGTTCCTCTTGTAGGGATCTATGAGAAGTTTGAGATAAAGAAAACTACCATATAGGATTCTAGTCTGAATTTTTTTGGCTCAGTTAGTCCACTATGGAATGCTTTCTCTGTTCTCTTTTTATTTTTGAAATGGTTACTTAGAAACTATTTGTAGAAAATTATAAAATATGTCAAAATATCAAATTTCACCATATAACTTCTATTTACTATTACTGATTAATTAAAACTGTACATATCTCTAAAAGTATAGATTTTGGTTAATGATATATGAGTATCATTTTTATTATGGCACTGATTTTGTTCATATCTAGTTTATGCTTCATCATGGGAATATATTAAAATCCCCACAGACATGAATGTAAATGCTATATTCATACTATAAAAACTGCTGGCCTCTAGAATTCTGTGCCGAATAGTGAGAGGAGCTGAAAGAGTGCACATAGACAATGCATTTCTAAGCATTTGTGCTAATTACATAGATGAATGGACACATTTAAGGCCTTCGACCTATAATCAATTAGTTATTTTAGTTTCAATAAAATAATAATTTATAATGATATTGCCATTAAAAATTCAAATTTAATCACTGTTCCTAGAACCTCTTTGCCTTGTATGTTTTAGTAAATTAAGGATTTTTTTGAGGACTGGCCAAGTTGATAAGAAGAGAAAACATGGTAAAAAATATCATTTGTCTAGAACAACAATGGGATTTTAGCTAAAATATGTCCAGTTTTTAGCAACAATATTTCTAAAGGAGAACATGAGGAATCTTAAAGGGACAATCTAAGCAATATGCTGAAAGTGACACTAGAGGCAGACTCAAGGGTTGATAGCAGGGATTCTGGTTTTAAGGTGACTATGTCCATGAAGGCATGGTGTGAGTCTGGATCCGTCTTCCTACTGTTGGCATGGAAACTTCGTCAGCACAGAGACTGCACTTAGGTATGTTTTCAGTATCAGGAGCTCCTCAGGCCCACAAGCAGAGTACAGCATGGCTGATGCTGAGCACAAAACCATTGCTGCTGAGAGAAAGAATAACAAGCGCAGACGAGCACTCTGATATCATTTGGGGAAGAGTAGAAATCAATAAGATAAAAATGGACCATCGATCTTTTTTCCGCATTACTGTTTGCTTGTAGGTGTCTTCATTTGTTCTTTTATTTATTTTGCTGGTTCTTTTTTTTTTCCTTTGCAATTTTTATTAGTTCCTTGAGAATTTTGTACAATGCATTTTTTGTCACATTCACCCCTCCCTGAATTCTTCTCAGATCCGCCTGCCTTTCCTATGTATCCAACTTTGTCCTCTTTTGATTTACATATTTATTTATTTAAAAAAATCACGTTCAATTTCTCTTGCCCAAATACTATTAAATATGTAAAATTTCAGGGACCACATCACACATCACAGAAAGAAAGAAAAGAAAGAAAGAAAGGAAGGAAGGAAGGAAGGAAGGAAGGAAGGAAGGAAGGAAGGAAGGAAGGAAGGAATAAAGAAAACAGAAAAGGAAAAAGAAAAAAGAAAAAAATTTCAAAAACAAGAAAACAAAAGACTGAATCCTCCTCTCCCAGCAGTTATGAATTACCAAAGACTCCTCAGTTACTGGTGAGAATTCATCATCTAGATGCTGTGATGTTGTCTGGACTGATGTTCCATGGCTCTCTTTTATGACGTCACAACTTTTGTGAGATCACATGTACCACTACCCTGCTTCTTCCAGAAAACACTGCCAACTTGTTGTAATCCACTGCCTCCAGCTCTTATGTCCTTCCCCCTCCTCTTATGTAATAATTCCTGAGGCTTGGCAGGATAAAGTGTGATACAACTATCCCCCACCCAGCCCCCATGGCTCAGCGTTCTTATGTTCTGCACCTTGACCTAGCTCTGGGTTCTTTATTAAATGACAATGAAAAAAACAAGCTTAACTGCAACTGTGTGATGAGTTAATCTATGTTTATAAATGATAGCTCATTACAATTTGGTACAACACTATGGCCATTGAGCAGAGTCCTCTTGTTGATATTCTTAGTTACTCTTTGGAGTTTGATGTTAAAGGCCCCTAGTACTGAAGACATCAAGCAGATGGAGCATAGAACACAAGAAACTCAGTATTCACCTGGAAGTGGCATTCCTACTGGCTAGCTTTTATAGTGCATGAAGGTACTATACATATTGCTGAAGTAGAGAAATGATCATCTGTCTTACTAAACTGTAAACTCAGAGCTCCAATCACTTTCAGCCTGTCAAGATATGCCCAGTGAAGCAAGAGTGGCAGAGCATTATGGGAGTAACAGACCAATTTCTACTTGAATTTAATCCCCTGCTACATAAGATGAAACCCATACTTTGCACGGTTTTAAAGAAGAGAACCTGTGGCTAGGCATCATAGTTCTCATTGGAGACCCAATTACTACTATAATATGCTATCTTGCTAGTTCTTTAGTCATTTTGTCTAAGATATAAGACAGCTCTAGAAATCTGTCAGCATTTTCAGTTTGCCTTTGGAAATTGTCTTGTGCTAAGTAAACTTCTTGATAGTCACTCATAAAGGCATCACACACAATTAGAATTTTCAAGTAAAATCCAATATCAACCAAACAAAATACAAAACAAAACATTTGAGTAAACTATCATTCGGATAAAAAAATAATTTAATCATATTTGTTGTTTTTCATTTTTATTACTTTATTTATTTACATTTCAAATGTTGTCCCCCTTCCCAGTTTCCCCTCCACAAAACCTAGATCTCTTCTCCCTCTCCACTGCCTCTATAAGAGTGCTTTTCCACCCACCCATCTACTCCTCCTCCTCACCACATGAGCATCCCCCTATGCTGGGCATGGAGCCCCCACGGGACCAAGGTTTTCCACTCCAATTAATGCCAAAAAAGGCAATCCTCTGCTACATATGCAGTTGGAGCCATGGGTCCCTCCATGTGTACTCTTTGGTTGGTGGTTTAGTCCTTGGCAGCTCTGAGGTGTCCAGTTAGTTGATATTGTTGTTCTTCCTATGGGGTTGCCATTCCCCTTCAGCTCCTTCAAACATTCCCTTAACTCCCATGTTCAGTCCAATGGTTGGCTAAGAGCATCTGCATCTGTGTTAGTCAGGCTCTGGCAAAGCCTCTCGGGATTGCTATACCATGCTCCTGTCAGCAAGCACTTGTTGGCATCAGCAATAGTATTTGGGTTTGATGTTTGCAGATAGGATGGACACCTAAGTGGGGCAGTCTCTGGGTGGCCTTTCCTTCTATCTCTGCTCCACTCTTTATTCCTGTATTTCTTTTAGACAATTCTGGATTAAAATTTTTGAGATGGGTTAGTGGCCCCATCCCTCAACCAGGGACCTTGCCTACCAACTGGATATGGTCTCTACACTTTTATCTTCCATTTGTTGGATATTTCAGTTAATATCATCCCAGCTGGATCCTGGGAACTTCTTGCTTCCCTAGCATCTGGGACTTTCTAGTGGCTACACCCATTCCCCATTCCCTACTGCTACCTACTTTTGTTCAATTCCCTGACCCCTCTGTATTTCTCCCCTGTCTACTCCCACTCCTGATCCAGCCCTCCTTTTCCCTCCCCCTCCTCTTGTCCTCCCAGTTCTCTTTCTCCCTCTACCTCCTGTGATTATTTTATTCCCCCTTATAAGTTGGACTGAAACATCCACACTCTGGTCTTCTTTCCTCCTAAGCTCCATATAATCTGTGAGTTATATGTTGACTATTCTAAGCTTTTTTTTTGCCTAATATCTACTTATCTGTGAGTACCTACCATGTATTTTCTTTTGTGTCTGGATTACCTCACTCAGGATGATATTTTCTAGTTCCATTCATTTGCCTGCAAATTTCATGAAGTCATTGTTTTTGATAGCTGAGTAGTATTCCATTGTGTTAATATACTACATTTTCTGTATTCATTCCTCCATTGAGGGACATCCGGGTTGTTTCCATGCCAGCTTCTAGCTATTACAAATAAGACTGGTATGAACATAGTGGAGCATGTGTCCTTGTTATATGTTGGAGCATCTTTGGGGTATATGGCCAGGAGTGATATACCTGGGTCCTCAAATAGAACTATTTTCAATTATTTGAGCAACTGTCAGACTGTTTTCCAGAGTAGTTATATCAGCTTACAATACCACCAGCAATGGAGGAGTGTTTCTATTTCTCAGCATCCTCCACAGCATCTGCAACATAAAAGCATTTTCTTTAAAAAAAAAATCACCTATGACTTTGAGATTCAATTTTAAGTGAGTATCTTATACTATGCCTTTAAGGTTATTGTGTTAAATCGAATGTAAATGCAAGAAGTTTCAAAGATTAAAATTTCTGAAATGTTTACAGAGATAGGTGACTGAGTCTCATCAACGAACATGGTATTACAAGGGTGGGTAAGAGGACAAAAATCCAGAGTGTAGTTTCCAGATTTTTTTTTCATAAAGCATATTAACTTTGGATGTTACCAAAAATAGAGAATCTTGGAAATAGTGAGAAATAGTAAGAATTATTGAATCACAAATGGCAAATAACAGACAAAAACTTCTCAATTAATATACCTGACTACAATAAATATATATGGGACAAATTTACTAAGGCATAGGACCTTATAAATTTACCTTCTGCAGTTTATTTCAACTAATAGATTAACTTTTTATCTTTAAGAATAATTTTTAAAGCAACATATGAAATATAATTAAGCATACTTTCTTTGAAAATTATTTTAAACCTCTCACTCCAAACATTTACATTCCTTGTTTCCAATTTGTTTTGATGTGTAATACTCTAGATATTTACTTGAGATAGTCAAGTAATGTTAACAAAAGTTGTAAATTAGAAAACCCGATATCTTTTAAAATTTTTCTGAATATGTATTGTGTGTGTGTGTGTGTGTGTGTGTGTGTGTGTGTGTGTGTGTGTATGTTTGTCTAGGTCCTCCCTGAAGAAACTTATTACAAGTTTAGAAGCACACAGGTAGTTAGGAATTTTCTCAGGTTTTGATTGAATGAAAACATCTTTATTTAGCCCATATTTAAAAATGATATTTTCAAGTGTATATAAAATTCTACACTGATAGTTTTTATTGTTTCAGTACATAAAATACATCACATACTTTTTTTTTTTTTTTACAGCTAGGAAAATTTCTGTATGGGTCCATTACAATTCTGATCTTTGTTTCTTTTTTAGGTATTATTTTTCTTATGTTTAAAAATGTGGGATTATTTTTTTTGTCTTTGATTTTTTTTATACTATGGCTTTAACATGCCCAAGTATAGCTGTTTGGGGATTCAAACTTCTTGTTTTGTGTTAGCACAACAAGAGTCTGGGTTTTTTTTGAATCTGTACTTTTATGTCTTCCATTATTTTGTAAAGTACCCCATAGTCCCTATTCCAATATTCTTTCTGCCATTTTTTTCCTTCCTCCTCAAGCTCCAGTGAAACAGTAGTTACAGTATAGAAGTACTATGGCTGTTTTTATGCTGTATGTATGTTATTTGTGGTGATGTTTGGAGTTCTTTGGGGTGGGTTTTTTCCTTTTATTTTTATTTTTTGGCCTACCTATAAATTTATCAGTTCTTTTCACAACCATGTTAAACCATGTGATGAACTGATGGAAGGGATTGTTCAAGTTGCATTATAATTTTATGCCTCTTCAATTTTCAGTTTTCACTTGACTCTGTCTTACAGTTTTATTTTCTCGAATGAAATTCACAAGATGTTCACCTCTAATATCTATTTTACCAGTTGCTTCAGGAGCATGTAATAATAGTTATCTCAAATGTCTCTTTCATATTTCCAAGGACAGGAAACTTAAGTGTGCTTCAAATGGTTTCCTTGATACCTTGTTTAGACGAAAATTGTTTGTTGTTGCAGTTTTAGGTAGAATAGTCTTTTTCAAGTTAAAACCTTTTTTGTCTGGGGCAATTTTGACCTAAGCAAGCTTTGTGGATCATTTGGGAGTTTGTTGATCTAGTAAAACTTTGAGCGGGATTTTCATGGTAGTATTATTACCTTAACAGTTCTATAGACTTTAAATCCTATCAATTGGCTATCATCATCCAGTATTTAGAATGGTATTTATGATGAATCCTACTTAGAAGGGGGAACAAAATAATCATGGGAGGTAGGGTAATGGAGGGACTTAGCTAGGAGAGAAAGAGGAGGGGGAGGGAAGAAAAGTGGGGTAGAATCAGGTATGGGAAGAGAAAGGAAAGAAACACAGAGGGACAGGAGAATAAATAAAACTATGCAGTAGTGGGGGTGGGGAAATGAGGGTAGCCACTAGTAAGGATAGTCCCATGAAGTGAGAGGTTCCTAGGACCCAGCAGGGATGACATTAGGTGAAATACCTTACAAAGAGGAAGTAGAACTTTTAGAGACCACCTCTGGTTGATAGGCACAGCTGCCTGTTGACGGATGGGTCCACCTACCCATCTCAAAAATTCTAACCCAGAATTGTTTCATTCTGAAAGAAACACAGAGACAAAAAATGCAGCAGAGGCTGAAGGAAACGCTATCCACAGACCATCCCACCTAGGTATCCATCTCATTGGCAGACACCAAACCCAGACAATACTGTTGATGACAAAAAGTGCTTGCTGACAGAAGCCTGATATAGATGTCCTCTGGGAGGCTCTGATAGCACCTGAAAATTACAGAAGCAGAACCCCGGGGACTCCAGTGTGAGAGATAGGGAAGGACTGAAGGAGCTGAAGGGGATTGCAACTGAGTAAGAAGAACAATACTATCAACTAAATGAATCACCCAGAGCTCCCAGAGACTAAACCACCAATCAAAAAAGGATCCATGACTCCAGCTACTTATGTAGAAGATGATTGCTTTATCTGGCATCACTGGGAGGGAAGACTTGGGATGATTGAGGGGTGAGGTTGGAGGGGTACGTGGAGGAGCATCCTCATAGAGGCAAATGGGAGGGGGGTGGGATGAGGGGTTTGCAAAGGGAAAAGTGGGAAGAGAGACAACATTTAAAATATAAATAAATAAAATATCCAATAAACAAAACAAGACAAAACAAACTACAGATGTCTTCTATTTTCATTCCTACTTTGCAGAATTCATGGAATGACATTTGCTTCAACAGTTTTCCTTTCTGTTAGGTATGGGCTCTTATCCCATCCTATTCAGAGATAGACATGTGGAATGAGGAAGACTCCCATTTCCCTTTTAAGTGTCTTGAAGTTTCCCTGATTATAACACTTAAAGCTGTATCCATCCCCATGCTGAACCAATGACTTAGCCTTTAGAGAGAGTTGGCTGCCTACACAGAAGGCCCTGGTTTAGGTCTTAGGACACACATGACAGCTTCAGATACAGAGATCCAGCATACTCTTTGGTTTCCATGTATACCAAAACCTTGGGCAGTGTGCTTCCATACCTAAGGGCAAAAGCACTCATAAAGATAAAACAAATAAATCTTTAACCACATTGCACCCATTCTCCATTTTTCTTTTCTCTATCTCTTTAAGTATTAGTTTTCTCTATTCCATCTCTTATCATGAAATATGATTTACAGCATTTTATTTTTATACAAATTTTCTCTTTTCTCACATTATTATTTATGAATATAGTTTTTGTCAGTAAATTCTCATAGTGAATAGAGTTATTGTTATCGAATCAAATATAGTATCAGTGGGAATTTGTAATACCACTCTGTCTGAAAGTAATCATATTTAACTTTTATTCATGATAATATCTATATAGACTGAAAAAGCACAGACAAAAAACAGTCTTGTTTTTATTATTTTAAGAAGTGCTTGATTCTTATCACCACTGTGTGATTATCCTAAGAGGAAAAAGTCTAGCAATTAAGATTTAACTTTATACCTCTTTTTATTATTGAAAATAGATTCTTCTCTCATACAATTTGTCACAGCTGTTTCCTCTTCCTTAATTCTTCGCAGATTCCCTGTATTTGTTCTTTTCTGCAGATGTATGTTCCCCTCTATTTCCTCTTCAGAAAAGTGCTCGCCTCCAAGATATGGCAGCCAAGCAGAACAAAACAAGGTACAAAAAGCCAAGGGAAAAGCCCTTCAATAAGTTGAATAAGACAACCCAATAGGAGGAATGTCCCATGAGCCATTAAAAAGATCAGAGATACTTGCCCTGTTAGGAGTTTCACAAAAACACCAAACTAATAGCCATAACATGTAAAGAAGCAGTCTCTGTGAGCCCATATGAGTCCTGCTTAGTTGATTCAGTGAACCATGTTCTCCTGGTGTCTTCCCACCATTCTGACTCCTACTATCTTTCCTCTTCTCTTCCACAGGGTTCCTTTTTTTGAGAATTCTATTTAGATTTATATACCGTTTTTAATTGGATTCTTTGTTTTTGATATAGAATTTCTTGACTTCTTAATAAATTTTGGATATTAGACCTTTATCAGATGTGGTGTTGGTAAACTTTTCCAGTTCTCTATATTGCCTTTTTGTCTGATTGAGGGTACCCTTTGCTTTATAGAAGCATTTCATGAGGTTCTTGTGTTAGTTTTCAGTCTTAGTGAAAACTAACCCTATTGGTATTGTGTTCAGAAACGTCTTGTGTACCAGTGTGTTCAATGCTGTTCCACAATTTTATCAGATTCAGTGTTTTCCATTTTACATTGAAATCTTTGATTCACTTGAAGTTGAGTTGTATGCAGGATGATAAATATGTATCTATTTGCATCTTTCTACAGGGAGACTTCCAATTTGACCAGCACTATTTGTTGAAGGTGCTTTCTTTGTACCAGTTTGTATTTCTGGCTCATCAAACATCAGGTATCCATATGTATGTGAATTTATGACTGAGTTCCATGAAGTGCTGTATAGAAGATATATTATTTTATGTTCGGGTGGAATTTTCTGTAAATATTTATTAGATTTATTGGGTATATAAGGATAGTGAGCTCCAATACTTGCTTTGTATTTGTCTAGATGACCTGTCCATTGATAAGAGTGGACTATGGAAGTCTTTTACTGTCAGTATATAAGGATCAATATGTGAAATAAGCTGTGGGAATATTTGTTTTACACACCAAAATAATGTGTTCTCTTGTGTTTGGGGCACAGATGTCAATAATTCAAATGTTTTCTTGGTGAGTTTTTCCTTTGATGAATATGTAGGGTCTTTCCCCATATCTTTTGATTAATTTTGTTTGAAAGTCTATTTTGTCAGATATTAAAAATGGCTACATTAGCTTGCCTTTTAGGTCTATTTGCTTGGACTGGCTTTACCAAAATCTTTACCCTGAGATAACGTCTATGCTTTTAGTGAATGTTTAGCATTTTGATTATTATATGGCAAGGTAGCTTCTTTTCTGTACCAATCTATTTGGTGTTCTTTATATTTCTTGTACCTTTATAGGTGTGTCTTTCTTTAGTATATTTTTCTTCTATGATTTTTTGAAAACACTTTCTGGACCTTTGATCTGCTGTTCTTCTCCTTACTCTAATCCTCTAGTTGTACGTTTGGACTTTCCATACTGTACCAGATTTCTTGGGCATTTTGCATTCAAATATTTTAGGTTGAACATTACCTTTGATCTGTATATCCACTTCTATTGTATGCCCATGCCAGAGATCATCTCTTCATCTCTCATATTCTCTTGGTGAATTGCCTCTGTAAAATTACATTCCTAAATTTTTCATTTACAGAATTCTTTCAGCCTGTGTTTTCTTTATTGCTTCTATTTCCATTTTCAGATCTGAAACTCTTTTACTTATGTCCTTTAACTGTATGTACTTTCCTGGCTTTCTCTGAGGGATTTATTCGTTTCTTCCAATTGTCTTTTTTAGGGGGAGGGAGGGGGGGGCCCTGGATTTCTTTCAGGGACTTATTGATTTCCTCCTTTAGGGTCACTATTATCTTCATATAGTTGGTTCTAAGGTCTTATTATTCACATATTTTGGAATGTTTAAGGTCTACTGTCAAAGTAGGGCTGGACTCTGGTGAAAGCATGCTGGCTATTATTGATTGTTCTCTTACACTGGCATCTATGCTTCTGTGTTTGGGGTAGTTATATTTCTACGTGCTGATTTATCAGAATGTGTGTATTCGATGTCCATTTTGTTCTATGGTTTCTGTTTCATTTCTGGGCTTTCTAAAAGTGTATTCAATTTCTGTGTTACCTGTTTTACTGCTCTCTTGGTTAGTATGTTAACTGGGAATGCTTGGTACTGTTGGAGGCTGAGAGAAGGGGAAGCCATAGAAAGGTGGTCTACTGCAGTGCTAGAGACAATCATGAGAATTGGGTCTTGGGAAACAGAGAAAGTGAAGAAGATCCCTGGGCCATCTACCTGGTCTTCAGACAAGCATGCTTTATGGTTGAGAAAAGGGTGTTTGCCTATTTGGGGGTTGGGATATAGCAACAATTTAGGGAGCTAGGGCCAAAAATGGCGGTCTGTGGGATTCACAAGTATGGAGAGGTAGGAGAGAAAGCTGCAGCTACTGTTCTGTTGCAGAGCTGGGCGTGACCCTGAGAATTGAGTCTGGAGTAACAAAGAGTGGAGAAGGTCTGCAGGCAGTCTAACTGAATTTCTGCCCAGGCATTTTATTAATGAATCAGTCCTTTGGGAAAATTCTTTTTCCAAGATGGTCTTTCATATTGTTTTTCTGAAATATTTTACTTTTTAAAGAATCTAAGTACCCTGTAACTTTAAATTTTTCAAACCCACTTTTTAATGATGGTTCTTAAATGCCTTAACCTCTATTGTAGCCCACCACCCACCAGAGGTAATGGAAAAGAAAGCATATAGGGGAGGTGAACCTGTTTAGAAAGGTTCTTTGGAGCACCTTCCATCTGTGTTGTTTAGAACTCTGTAGTTCTGTTCACAGATTATCAGGCTGCAGCAACTAGATCCACTCGAAAACACTTCACAGATATGCCAGCAGTCCAGTTCGGTAGAGTCTGGATAGCAAACAGGAATCAGCAGCTGTGGCACTACTTAGCAGAGACAGCCAGGCCTCAGCCTCAGCATGAAACAGCAGGAGGGACCAGGAGGAACACAGGAGGTTTTAGCTGTGCCTCTCTCAGGGAAATAAAGGTCAAGGAAGACTTGAGACCCACGAGTATTGCATAGCTAGCTGTACCAGCAAGCCAAGCTCTGTTTCCATCGCTCCATAGGGTCTTATTTATACCCTCTAAAGATCATGTGTCCTCCACATGCCTTGGTTTAGTATGTCTCTTGCCTAAACAAGTGCATCCAATCAGCCCAAGTCCAAAGAAGCAGCAAAAAACTGCAGTACACCACCAGAAGTATTTTAGTGCATTTCTTTCTATGGTGTCTGGATAAATGCAGCTCAACTGAACAATGTAAGGCAGAACAATACATGCTTGTTAGCAAAGAATCCTTTATTACATGTCTATCAAGTGCTTGCTTTAGCAGAACATCCTCTCTTCTGTATCCACTTTAACGAAACATTCCTTCAAGGGTCTGCCTTAACCTTTCACATCTGTGTCCATTTTAATGAAAAGCTCCTTCACATATTTGCTCCAACAAAACTCCATCCAACTGACTTTCCAAAGAACCCTTAAGTTTCTACTTCAGAAAAACCAGTTATACTCCATGCTTCTGGAGTAGCAAGTGATCGTGAGGCACTTCAGGTAGTCTCTAGGAACTGAACTTTGGTTCTGTGCAAGAGCAGTATGCTTCCCTAACCACTGAGCAATCTCTCTAGCTCCTTGCAGAATGGTGATATAATAGTCAATAATCACTATCATATATGTGTGTGTGTATAAATACATATATATTTGTATATATGTATATATATGATATATATGCATATCATAAACATATTAATATATAAGTTAAAGGACTTTGTTCTGTTTTTTGTTTCTGAGACACGGTCTTGCTATATATTCAGGCTGACTTCAAGTTCAAAATTTTAATAACTTGGCTTCTACACTACTGGGATGACAGTCATGTACCACACTTGTATAATAATCATTTTTAAAAGTGAAATTTATTTTCATTCCCAGGATGTAGTTACATAAGATCAGGAAGTTAAAGGCAAACATTGAAGGCTTCTAGTTATGGTATGAAGAAGAGAATAAACACAAAGAATGAAATACTACTCACCCAACAGCACATGCCTTTCCTGGAACATTGCTGAGTTCCTGTCAGATGTGTGGTGGGGAAATTTTTTTAAAAAAATAAACCAAATTAAATTATAGAAAGGAATTGTTTTTTTTAAGGGGGTTTAATTTTTAAACCTGTTTTTTTTAAAATTTTTATTTGGGGAAAACAAAATAAAAATTTTTTTCCCTTTTTTTTTTTTTTTTTTTTTTTTTTTTTTCCAAAAAGGAAAAAAAAAATTTTAAAAAGGTTAAAAAAAAAAAAAAAAAAAGGGGAAAAAAAAAAAAAAGGGGAAAAAAAAAGAAAAAAAAAAAAGAAAAAAAAAAAAAAAAAAAAAAAAAAAAAAAAAAAAAAAAAGAAAAAAGGGTTTTTTTTTTTTTTTAAAAAAAAAAAAGGGGGGGGGGGGGGGGAAAAAAAAAGGGGGGGGGGGGGGAAAAAAAAAAAAAAAAAAAGGGGGGGGGGGGGGGGGGGGGGGGGGGGGGGGGGGGGGGAAAAAAAAAAAAAAAGGGGGGGAAAAAAAAAGGGGGGGGGGGGGGAAAAAAAAAAAGAAAAAAAAAAAAAAAAAAAAAAAGAATCAATGTTCACTGTTAAAAAGCCACTAATAATCTGGCTTTAGAATTAGAAACAAAGTCCAGTCGGGGCCATAAGAACCCATTCTCAAAATATGAAAGCCTTAATTTAAGGTATTTGTTAAAACAAGCAATTTTAACATGCCGATTCAGGAAGTTAATATATTTAATCCCTATGAAAATCTTATTAGTATAGTTTATATTAAGAATATCCATTTCATTTTGTATTTAATTTCAAAGCTAGGTTTCAAGACCTAAATAAAAAGTGAATAAACAGAAGATGTAGCATAAAATACTATTAATGTATAGTACCTGGTTTTCCTCTTGAGCTGTTACATTTATATCCACTTTAGTAATCAGAAATTCATTGCTTTTTACTATTTCCCAGTGAATTTATAGATATGATTTCTTCTCCTATGGTTTTCAAAAAGTTTAACTTCTTGCGGTGTTACTCAGTAATATCAAAAGCCAAATACCCTCAGTTAAATATCCCGTGGAAGTAATCCCACTCTCACCTTGTTTTGTTGACTATCAAATTGGAAAGGAATATATATAATATATTAATATATAATTATTTTTTATAATTCCTTTATTATATATATCCAAATAACAAAAATTAAGGTAATGAAAATTTACAGACAAGCAAAAAATGACAGTTTGGTTTTCAAATGTTTGGTTCTCATTACTTCAATAAAGCACTTAGACAAAATGGAACACTTGGCACATTTACCACTGTATTGGGTGCTTCTATGTGTCCTCATTCGATAGTTTTATGTACTTTAGGGAGGGAAAAGTGGTTTTTACTCATAAGCTTTCTAGTGCTAAAAACCTATATTTTCAGTGTGGAGGATGGTTTATATTAAGACCATTTTGTTCTTGCAGAGGATTTGAGTTGCCTTTGAAGCACCATGTGGTGAGTCTCACAATCACATACAATTCCAGCTCCAAGGATGTGATATCTTCTTGTTTCCTCAGTAGGCACAGACATTGCATACAGAGAAAAAATATACATAATTAAAACTGAAAGTGAATCTTTAAAAACTTAGTTTTATTGTCCTTTTAATACTTAAAACATTTTATAAGTGCATCTAGGATTGGACGGAAAATATCAAAATCTCATCTTTTCAAAAATCTAAGAGCTGGCCCTGCCCAAGCATAGGCAAAAGTGGGAGAGCAGGCTCCAAGGGCATGAGAGCTGGAAAAGCTGGCCTGCCCTCACCAGCTGCAGCACTCCAAAGAGCAAGGCCCCACTCCTTGCCTGGGCAGCACAGTAAGGCTGGACTTAATTGGCATAGGTTCAGGAAAATTGGTCCCACCCTTTCCCTGGGTGGTTCAGGAGAGATGGTCCTCACCATGCTGACTGAAATACCTAGGAGAGGGGCTTATAACTTGCCTGGGCAGCAAGGTTAACTGGACCTGATGCAGTGGGCATGGAGGAGCTGTCCCACTGGCATCACACAGGAGAATGGGTCAAGTTGATTTCTGGTTGCTACAGGCAGGCATCTGCCCTCCACATCCCTTGACAAAGCTGGAGATCTGGCTCTGTGGCAATGGCACGGGAGAGTTGATGAGTTCACCGGGTCAGTTGACACCCAGGCTAGATCCAGGGCTTTGAGTTGGCATACCCAGCATCAACCCTATCTATGAGTGCTGTAATGTAAAGGGGCTGGCCCTGAAGATCCAAAGCTGCAGGATCTCCATGACACATGGTAACAGTAGAATACCAAGAGGAGTCCAAAGATGATCCAGTTTTGGGATGTAAAAGAAGCTAGAAGTATGGAATCAGACCAGTGACTTTTTGTAATGAACATTTGAAAACAGAGCAGCTTGGGCAAAATGGTATAGTGTGAGGCCACAATGTAAAACACCACAGCTTCAATGGTAAGATTTATTATATATTATTATTATTAATTATTATTATTTCTTACTATTATTTTATTTTTTATTTATTGTGTAAATATTATATATTATTTTATAATAAAAATTTATTTTTATTATACAATTTTGTTTTCTTTGGGAGATTACAAGGGCATAGAGTATTTGAAAGGTAAGGAATGAATGGAATTGGGTGAATTATATGAAATTCACAAATAATCAGTAAAAAGTTTTTTAATCAATTTAACATTTAACCTTATTTAATAGGGGGCAAATAAATCTTCAAACCTGATAAAATAGCCAATTATTCATATCATCTGCCATAAAAGTCTGAATTACATTCTTACTATTTGCATTGCAATAATACTTTCATGTACATGAAAGTATTCTATTTTTTTTTTTTTGAACAAAATTATCAGAACATATACAAATAAACATGGCTACATATTGTAATTGATTTGTGCTTGAAACAAAATCAATCATATCTATAAGTAACCATGTAGTCAGGCTTTTAAGTAGATGTCTTTATTTATTGACTTATACTGACCAGATATTTTTTTAATGCAAATTCCAGTATAAAATATACTTTTGTTTTTATAAACTGCATGAACACATGGGCTGAAAGTGAATGAAAAAGATTTTCATGAATAGAAAATCAAAATAAACAAAATATATTTTCTTTTTTAAGATAAATTAGATATAAAAATAAAACATTAAAAGAGTGAAAGAATCACTCTAGTAATAGAGACATCTGTCAAATCTTTCTTTGATTTTTCAGTTTGTGCGCCAGTCAGTTTAGACATTCTTTCAACCATGGGTGCTTCCTACAAACTTTTTTTATTATTATTTATTTTTTACCTTTGTTGTTAGGGACTAAAGGTGAGTACTAAGTGCATGTCCGAGTTCCAGGCAGAGGGATTAAATGTGTGTCCTGAAGTTGAACCACAGCATAACTAAAATGATTTTTTTCAGTAAGTAGCATAATCTTGTGGTTCATAATATCCTTCAACAAAGATGTTTTGTTAATGATGCAATCAACTACCCACAAGTGGTGAGTTTAGATTAACTTGAGGTCAATGGTAAAATAGAACATATGGGAGCAGGAATATATGAAAATGGATGATATACATTTCACAGTATACAGTAAGCAAGCAGTAATGAAGGCCTACAGTACCAAAACAAGAGCATCCGTCCATGTAACCACTTCCTCTAACTATACAATACACCTCATGTTTTCAGAATTTCCAGAAATGCACTTAAAACTGAAGAAAAAAATATTCAACATATTACATATAATGAATAGTTAACATTTAAATCTTATATTACTTCACTTCTAAATACTCATCACCCTCTTGTAATAAAAATAAATTTAGTCAATATCCAATATCCTGCAAGTCTTAATAGTTTGAAACGTTCTAAAGCCACAGTTCAGTTTTTCTCATGAACCAAGTCAAACTAAGAATGTGAATATTTAAAAAATAAAGGGATAAATGATAATATTCAATGATAAAACATTTTCAATCTGAAATAGAAAACTTAAAAGAATAGATGATAATCAGACGAAAAGTAGCACATGAAATCTCACATCCTATAGCTTTACATTCTGCATCCAGGGAATCTATGTTGTGCTGCTTTCTTAAGTCCACTGTTACTGTTTCCTGATGTTTATTTGATACATTAGCTTGACCAAAAACAAAGAAAAATGGGTTTGTTTGTCTTATAATTCCAGGTTACAGACCATCATTACATGATGTTAAAAGAGAAACTTGAAGCATTACGTACACATGAAAAGCAAAGAGTGAACATAGTCATGAATCATTGCTTACTTTTTTTTACTCCCTTATATTGTAATGTTATAGGCATAGTCAAAAACAAAGAGAAACAAATGGACTTCTGCTACCTCCCTATAGCTTTTTTTTGTTTAGTACTGGACCCTTTACATAGGGAATGGCTTGCCAACAATAGGTTGGTCTTCCTACATCAGTTAGCAATTAAAATAATCCTCAACATTAGATATTCTCACTAGCACTCTTTTCAGATGATTCTAGAATATCGAATTGACAGAAAGACTAATCAACATAACCAATTTCATCTGTCCTTCCTCCTTGGCCTTTCCTGATAATTCTCACACAGCTGCTCCCTTTGTTTGGCTGCAGCTTTTTGTGTGTTGTATGTTGTTGTTTCTACCCTATATATCATCCTGTCATTATTATGGAGCAAGGTAAGTTTAACTCCATGTTATAGAAACGGAGTGAACAAAAAATACAGTGACAACTAGGCATGTGATAAAGACACCTTAGACCTTTAGTCTAAGGTGATAGGAGAGGGTGCAAATACTGGTAATACTTAATCCAACATTTTCTATGCAACTCCCCATTTTCACATGCTTCTAGCAAGTGATATAATATATAAGAGGTGAAAAATGAAAAGATAGGACTCAATGTTATAGCTTTCATGAAGATATTGTCAAGATAAGGTGAATATTTGTAATGATATAGTTTTTTAAGGTCATGTACACCTATGAAAGTAGTCACTCACTCACGTTCCTAACAAGCTTTAGTAAAGTCATTGGTTCATGAAAGTGCACATAGTTGATATCTTAGTTTTCTTTGTCACAAATGACCTACTGTAGTAAATATTCACACTTGTTGGCTAGTGTCCTCTCAAGGAAATTTTGTACAAAATGTTGGCACCCAATATGAAGTATAACAAAATAGATGATGGAGGATAAATTCTGACCCACATAAATGGGTCAATAATGAGATTTATACATAGTAAAGGTGGCATCATTCCCTATTTTTTGATAAGCTTTTTGTGTTTTTTTGCTTGTCTGAAAAATTAAATAGAAGATTTCTAAGGAGATCCGATAGTGGAGGATACATGGTGACACTTATTACATAGTCTATATGATACATAACTTTGATAGAATGGAATATTGATGAGGATTGGCTAATTGGTAGCATAAGAGAAAAATACAATTAGTTGTAATATTTCAGAAATAGTATGTTAGTTTACTTTGTGCATAGAATAAAGAGATAAGACATCCAAAGGACTGCTCAGATATGTGGAGGGAATCAAGGAATGGAGAAGAAGACTCATGTCATCATTATTGGCCATTATTTTGCAGGAAGTTGTAGTCAGGGAATATGCTATTAGGTCGGGCTAATGAAAATTGGCAAGGATTTTTAAAATAAATCTTAGAATTCAAATTGCTTAACCCCTTGAGCGTGCTGAGTGAAGGTGGGGATAATCAAATGTCTGGATATGCTCGAATTCACATAATGTTAAGGTGAATAACAAACCTGATTCTCTTATCTGGGCCAAAGCTACTTTAGGGAAGCAATTAAGGAAAATGCCATTCCTGAGGACTGCTTAATTGATGGACTTAAAATACAATGGCTTAAATAGCCGACCTCATGTGTGGTCATGTATACCAATCACTGAAGACTAACAGGAATCTATAACAATCTACCATCTCTTTGGGACATACCAACTTAGATAGGACAAGCCATTCATGAGGCTCATTCAGTGACCTGTACCCTGAATAGAACATCATCATACGATTTCAAGCGAGTTGATAGCCTTACTAAATAGGCAGCCTGGTGCCATCCGTTCCACATCACTTTATTGGCTGTTAATAACCTCTGGTTAAATACGTCTAACACATCGCTGATTTACTATCTAAAGTAAATTATACACAAAAATAATGCAGGTGGTGCATTTACGCCACATGCTTTTGTTTCAAAACCAAATGAAAGTTCAAATTTCCATTACTACAGTATATCGAATATTTGACATCCTAATTCTGACCTCCATAGGAAACTATGTATTGACACGAGTTCACAGATTTATATGAATGAAAACAATATACAAAAGTAAAAGACAATAAAAAGTCCTTTAAAAAAACAAATAATCTACTACCATCAACCAAGAGCATAAAATAAAAAACAACAACCACAAAATACTTTTATTGGCACTATGTTCCATTACTTTGTGAGGTTTGATAAACAATAAGAGAAAAAAAGACATCACTGAAAAATGGTCATTCAAAACAACCACAACATGACTTTTATATCACAAAAAAATAAAGGGTAATATATAGAACAAAACTTGATGACCCGAGCTGGGAAATCAGATTTAAATTGTACTCTATAATATTCAATAAAGTAAAGAGTTTGTAAGTTGAAGTACAAAATCAAACAAAAAACCAAACAGCCAGACAAGTCACACCCACAATACCATTTCATCAATCATTGTGTAAAAACTTACAGGATATCCACACTGAACATAGCAAAACTGACTGGTCTAGTTGCACTCTTCAGATTCTGTCTTCTGAAATTTTATAGATTTTTTGTGTTGGAAAAGGCTTAGAATATAAGATACCATTGCAATAGCCATATAGTAAGAGATACAATATTTTTATCAAGGACTAACACAATCAAGGCCATATGGTAGAAGAAAAAAACACTTGGGAAGTCTTTGAATTTTGGCTGATACAAGCACTTGGCCTGGGATAACCACAAGTTATAAGGGATCTCATAGCCGGGGATTAGAATAGTGTAGCGGTAAATCTGCCCAATCTAGTGTGCTATTTATACCATAATTATTGAGTTGTGTGCTTGTATCAGCCAAAATTCCCAAGAAAAACAATTGACAAATTGCCAGATGCTGTGCTACTAATCCTCAGACAGAATTTAAAGTCTAAAACACAGTTGACAGAACATAGAAATGATAGCAAAACAAAACAAAAACAACATCAAAAACAGTGCAAGTGAAGACTAGGCTTTATGTCTGGTGGGAATGGTGCATAGATAGAGTTTAGCTGAATTGAATGACTTTGAGGATCTTTACCTCATAATAAAAATTAGGCTCCATGTCTGATATCATAATCAACTTCCTTAACATGTGAAAGGACAGGAAAACATCAGAGTTTTCCTTCTTTAAGGTTTAAGATAACATAAGAATAGATAAAGTACCATAGAAATAGAAGGAGGAAAAGACAGCAAACACAACTTTCTGAGACTCATTGATGGAAGGTTAATTCTTCCTGATAAATCTTGGCTGATCCTGTAGATTAAATTATGTATATTTTTCTTTATTTAAGCCATTAAGATGTGTGTGATATGATTTCTCATTAAAAGGGTTAATCTGAATTGTATCTCTTTCCCCAGGTGGATACATAGCATTCCAAACTTCTGTAAATATATTATTTTAACTAGTTAGAAATTTCTGCTAAAGAACATTGTAGTAGAGGGAATTATTTAAACCCCAAATTTGTAGCTGTAAGATCTCCTACCTGAAGTAGACATAAAGGAAAACACAACTCAATAATTATGGTATAAATAGCATGCCTAGATTGGGCAGATTTACCGCTACACTATCTAATCCCTGGCTATGAGATCCCTTGTAACTTGCAGTTATCCCAGGCGCGTGCTTATCCCCGAGCTCCGGCTCCTCCTGGTCGGCTTCCTTCTATCTCTGTTCTTCTGCCGGCTTCCTTCTGCCTGCTTCCTTCTGCTTCTACTTCTTCTCTTCTTCTGTCTCTGCTTCTGCTTCTGCCTCCTTTTATATCGAATTCCTCTCACTCTCTCCTCCCCTAAGCCTTTTTCTCCGCCTCCCCTTCTACTGCCCAATCTCTGGCTCTAGCCTTTATTTTCAGGTTTTAATTGGACAGAGGTTTACAAGACTCATTGTGTAAGAATTCAATCTCCTCTACAGCCCCTCCCAGAGGTGGAACTAGGATCAAATCAAGGCTGAGGCTATCCACAATAGAACATAGGCTTAATATTGTTCTTTCTCATAAGAGTTAATCCAAATTGTCTTGTCAAACTCTCAGTACGGAAAACTTTCTCACACATTCATGTGTTGCAGAAACTTTAAGACATAGAATTAAGCATATTTAAAAATAGCGAAATGTTTACATTCATCTTATAAGAGTGATATCCTTTCTAATATTCTCTGTGGCCAAATGTCCACGCCTATGCAATGAGTGGTTTTTCTCCACAATAGTCCTATTGGCTATTTGCTATTTCACCTTTCAGAGTGCCTCATATATATGAATAATGAGCTCTACTTATGGATTATACTATGGTTCATATCTTACTCTAAATTCATTAGACAGTGATCATATGGACTTGGAGACTAGCTTTCTTTAGAGAGTAAGGACAGAGACTCTGTTTGATCATGAGCTAGTCATATTATCACATATGGACCATACCCACATTTGCATAAGTAATACATGGTCACTTCTCTGCCTAGGCCAAGAGAAAATGTGTAGCGTTTGGATTTTGCCTTAGGGTAACTTTTTGCTTCTCTATAGTATATATTTTACTCATTTCACCAGTTATGTGGTCAAAAAAAGACAATCCCAATAAAGGTCACTTCAATCTTAATCAATTCCTGTCTGAAAGCCACATAAAAGTCAGCTACTATAATGAATACTTTCTCTTTTCCTTAATCTACATTCAGTATGAAAGCCACGTGAGGGACCTTTTAACTCATTTATATCTTTATTTTTTTCATATCCTAGACTCCAGTGTGTTGTATATTCAGCAACTGAAGTGTACCACCTTTTTGTATCTTAAAAATAAGACCAGAGTTCATAACTTTTGCCATTTGTGTGGATGTTGAAATAGTCAATGCCTTAATAAAATTTCCATTCAACAATCTATAATTTCCAGGTATGGCTTTCCAATACATTCATGTAAGTTTGTTAAAACTCCTTAACTGTTATTTATTGTTCTTGCACATGCTTCTACTAGCTACAAAACACTGATACTTTATAATTATTAAATGAAACCTTTGTACAGATGGTAGGCAGCATCTCAGAAGGCCTATCATTATCTATTCAAATAAGTGCCAGTTGGTTCAACAACTCTAGAAATGCAAAAGGTTTCATTTTCTCTCTAAATTGTTTCATCAAATGACCCTTGTTGGGTACATGACAATCAATAGAAGAAGATGTCCTATTTTCTCCTTAATAATCCAGGCATTTTCCATGAAGTGTCTAGCTTTCTCATTGTGTGTGTTGCTACCACTTATGACTAACCTACATCTTCCTGTTATGATGGTGTCATAGTGGTTGGTTTGCACTACTTTGCTTGGCTGAGGCCTATTGGGAAACAGAGCAATTAAAGCTCATCTTGGATGCTGTAGGAGCCAGTAGTATGGTTCTGGATATTCCATGGCCCATATCTGGCTGCCAGAATGTCCCTTGTTGTGCATACAATTTTTATACCAATTTTTCTTACAGGAGTGAAATAAACACAATTTACATGTATATGGAGTGGGGTTGCCAAGCTCCTGGAATTAAAATTTTTCCATCTGCATTGTTTTTAACATATATGTCTTAATAAACAATTCCATGGGCTTTAATGTCTAAGAGAAATTCACTTACACAAGTATGTAGCATTTTGTTAACTTACATTTTCCATAAAATATCCTAATGGACACCAATCTTTCTACATTTGACATTTGATATCCTACACTTATGTTAGGCAGCCTTGGTCTCAAGGATGATTTGGTGGCCTTATTACTTAATAACTTTATTTAAATTATATTTGGTGAATTACATCCACTCCTGGGCAAGGATACTTTGATTTCTTACTTAAGAGCTTTTATGATATATAAAGTTTAGATATTAAATATTTCCTAATTACCATAGTTATTGGTAACTTGGCTTCTATAAGGCCATTGTCACCATACTGATTCATCCATTTCCATATCTTTCAAGTCAAGATTGTTCCTGAAAGCTACCTTTCATCACTCAAATATTTTTCTTCTTTGTCTATTTTTTTCTCATGCTTTCAGTGTTTTTATATCTCAGGATGCTAATTGTTAGAAGAGCTCTAACTTTTTGGTAGGGTCCTGATTTCTGCAAACTATAAGAAATGATAAGACAATACCTTATCCCATTATCCATGTTTTTTTTCTATTTTTATTGCTGAATCAGAATCTAGCACAGGAGGTAGCATTTGCGTGTCCTTTCCCAATTGTAATTACTCCCTTATGCAAGTTCTTTCTGGAAAGACACTGAGCCTTAGGTGAATATCTTATTACCCATAACAAAACCCACACCTGCTACCACATGCTGCTTATGTGCTTATGACCAAATAGCCTAATATATTCTTTTGACCTGTAGTGACTATAGGAAACTTTCACATACTTAGGGGTAAAAAAAAAATTATCAATGAAGCATGACAATTCATACCAAGTACTAAAGATAGCTTAACTCAGATTTCTCCCATAGCCACATTCAGATGGCTTGGTCTTGTTTGCATGTTCTATTATCTGTAACAGAGAGCATGCAACCACCTCTAAAACAAGAATTTACACAAGTCCTTATGATGTGGAAAGATAAGCAGATCAGAATTATGCATTCTCATAATTGCATGTCTCAGTATTCATTCAGGGGACATGTTACCACATCTTCTCTAATCATTTTAATTTATGCCTTGCTTAGGCAAAAGCATGTAGCCTCTCATAACCCAAAGAAAGACCACTGCTGTTTACTAAATGTAGATGATATACCTATTAAATTGCTCATGAAATATTTGTTTTATAATCATCTATACTACTGCTGTTTATAAACATAGACAGTGGTTTTTAAAGCATAGTCTTCAAAAGATTGTTAAGTAGTTTAAATAAGACATCAGGGTGGATTGTAGCATACCTGACAGATATATATTTGATATGTATTGTGAGAATACAAGGTCAGAAATGTAGATGAACATTTTTGGCTTTCCACCAATTTAGAATTTATTAAATAATTAATAATAATAATATAGCACAATGTACAATGCCTTCAATAGCATAAAATTTTCAGATAATCCTTGATATCCTCCAAAAATAATAAAAAAACACTTCTTTTATCTCTAATTTTAGATTTTAACATTAATTTTTAAACTATATGTGACACATCATGTAGCAAACTTATCTATCATGTGTCTTGTCATTTATATACATATGTAGGATATTGCCTTAGCATTTTTATTGCATGTGAAGAGAAGTCAATACCAAGACAACTTTTATAAAGTAAAACATTTAATTGGGGCTGGCTTAGAAGTTCTGAGGTTCAGTCAATTACAATCTTGGTGGAAAGCATGGCGGCATCTAGGCAGGCGTGGTCCTGGAGGAGCTGAGAGTCATACATAATGTTTTGCCTGTAGCCAGGTGATACTGGCAGCCAGGAGTCTCTTCCACAATGAGTGGAGCTTCAGTGCCCACCCCTATTGTAATGTACTTCATCTAACAAGGCCACACCTCCTAAGAGTGTCATTTCCCATGGGCCAATCATATTCAAACCACCACAGATATAGAATTGCTAAATAGTTTGAGAGGCTAAAGCATATTTAAGAGGTTTCTGATATCCTGTGAAGTAGTGAAACTGAGATAAATGAAAATAGTGTCTGTATTAATATAATAATATTACCAAATGCAGCTGTGGAAGGTAGAGGGAATCTGGGCTATTGATT
This sequence comes from Mastomys natalensis, assembly GCA_021653895.1. Taxonomy (NCBI): domain Eukaryota; kingdom Metazoa; phylum Chordata; class Mammalia; order Rodentia; family Muridae; genus Mastomys; species Mastomys natalensis. Next base: position 2,500,728 of record JAJTUV010000234.1, on the reverse strand, counting down.
GCTGGCCACAGAATCAGGCTTCCAGGTCATAAAGGAAGGCATTGAGTGGACCTTCATATGGGCAAAAGTGCAGGAATGTCTATAGATGGGTTAGTGATTAGACATGGAAGTGGCACATCCAGATAATGGAATGGGGATGTTGCAAGGTAATAGCCACACTAAGTAAAACTAAATTCCTTTGAGACAGTAAGAAGTTCTCTGCCTGTGTGTTCTTGATACCCTCATGTATTGTAAGACAATAGGGTGATAGGAACCATCTCTATCATCATATAAGCTATTTACCCTATTATCAGGACACTCAAATGTTCCAAATTTGTTAATTTGTATCCACAGCATTTTCTAGGTTTGACTTGAAAGTATAATTTTAATGCACTGTACCTCTGTACCACAAAAGTCCCAATCCATTACAATGAATGAATAGAGTGATACTCTTTTTATTATCAGAGATAAATCATCTTTCAGTTTCTGTTACATGAATGGGATCAGACAGAAGGAGCCATTCCTATGTCTAGTCATGTGTAGAATCATATTCGATCTTGAAAATGAAGTGAAAGCAACTTTTAAAATGGAGTTGCTGGGACCCTGCATAGTCCATAAGACTTCTGTTCATACGCTATTGGGAAATTTAGAACAAAGCACAGACTGAAATCAACAAGGTAAAAGTATGTGTGGCAGAAAGGTAGGAATTTAGTATATCTTTACAAGAAAAATGGTAGAGGTCTTGTTTGTGAGATTCCCAGATGAGTTGGACTCTACCGTAGATCATATCTATTTAGGTCACAAGCCTTCCTTATTGTTATGTAAATATTTTTCCTTCTGTTGATACTAGATTCTTTTCTCATCCATTATATCCTGATTATATCTGCCCTCTTTCTACTCCTTCCAGTTGCTCCCAACCTTCCTTCCCCCTTCCCTTGCTGATCCTCTCTCTGTCTCTAATTAGAAAAGAATAGGGGTCTAACATACAACAACTAAACATGATAAAATAAAATTAGATGAAGTCCAAACTACTTAACAAAGTTAGACACAGCAACACAACAGGAGTAAAAGAGGCCCAGAGCAGGCAGAAAAGTTAGAGATCCACTCATTCTCACAGCAAGGAAGCCCATAAAAATTCTAAGCTAATCGCTATAACTTATACCCAGAGAACCTCATGCAGATCACGGTAGGCTCTGTGATTTTTGTTTCAGTCTCTGTGAACTCTTATGTGTCTTGCTTAGTTAACTCATAGGGCTTTGTTATCCTAGTATCTTCCATGACATCTGGCTCTTATAATCTTCATGGGATTCACTGAGTTATGGGAGGGGTTTATTGGAGACCTCTAATTTAATAGAGACACTCTCTCCAAATATTTTCTATGAGTCTCTTCATCTACTCCCATCTGAAGCTGGAAGTATTTCTGATGATGACTGGGTAAGACACTAATTTATGAGAATAACAGTATATTATTAGGAGTCATTTTATTTATTATTATGTACTTTTTTTTTAGTGTATGAAAAATTTATTTTCTTCTTATTTTTCTTTCTTTTTTTTTTAATTGGAAATTTTTTATTGGAAATTTTTTTTTACATTTCAGATGTTCTCTCCTTACCCCATTCCCCCCCTCCCTCCCAGGAACTCACTATCCCTTCCCCCCTCTCCTGCTTTCACGTTTCTGTACCCCCCCACCCTCCCCTGTACCTCACCTCCCCACCCTGAGTATCCCCCCCACGACGTCCAGCCTTCAGGGACCAAGGATCTCTTCTCCCACTTATATATAGCTCCCTTGCATTATAGCTGGAGCCATGGGTCCCTCCCTATGTGCTCCCAGGCTGGTGGTTTAGACCCTGGGGGCTCTGGTTGGTTGGGATTGTTGCTCTCCTCATGGGGTCCCTTATCTTTCTACTCCTCCAGTCTTCACTCTATCTTCTCCATTGGGAACCCCATGCTCAGTTTAATGGTTAGCTGTGAGCATCTGCTCTGAGTATGTCAGACTCTTGCAGACCTCTAAGGAGACAGCTATATCAGGCTCCTGTCAGCATGTACATCCTGACATCCTCATCAACCTCTACCTTTGGTGACTGCACATAAGATGGATATCCAGGTGAAATGGTCTGTAGACGGTCCCTCCTTCAGTTTCTGTCCTGCACTGTGTCTCCATATTTGCACCCTTGAGTATTTTGTTACTCCTTCTAAGAAGGACTGAAGGCTCCCCTATTTGGTCATCATTCTTCATGAGCTTTATGTGGTCTGTGAGTTGAATCTTGGGTATTTCAGGCTTCTGGGCTAAAATCCAATAATCAGTGAGTGAATACCATGTATGTTCTTTTGTGATTGGGTTACTTCACTCAGGATGATATTTTCTAGTTCCATCCATTTATATAAGAATTTATCCAATCATGTTTTTAATAGCTGAGTAATATTCCATTGTATAAATGTACCACATTTTTTGTATCCATTCCTCTGTTGAAGGGCATCTGGGTTCTTTCCAGTTTCTGGCTATTATAAATAAAGCTGCTATGAACATAGTGGAGCATATGTCCTTGTTATGTGTTAGAGCATCTTCCGGATATATACCCAGGAGTGGTATAGCTGGGTCCTCAGGTAGTGATATGTCCAATTTTCTGAGGAACCGCCAGTGTTTGATTTTGCCCTGATTTCTGTGCTATCTAGTCTTTTATTCTTGGAAAACCTATCAGCATTGAGTATGGGTTCCTATTCACACAGTGGACCTTAAGTCAAATCAGAGACTGATTGGCTACCCTTACAATTTCTATGCCACAATGCTGTAGCATAGTTTATAGGTCATATAGACTGCAGGTCAAAAGTTTTGTGGCTGAGTTTGTGCCTATGTTTCTATATTGGTAGCCTATAGAGTGAATCCTCACAACACAGAGACTTTACCATAGGGATGAAGGCTCCATGTAGGTACCAACTTGACTTCTTCATGTTCAATGAGTTGTGTTGATGTTGTCCTCTGCAATGAAGTCATGCTGGTAGTTTGAAAGAAACAAAAAACAAAACCCTGTGTCATAGCACAGCCTGGGTTGTTTGGAAATTTCCATGGGACTCTCTTGGTCAACCTAAATTGAATGCACCAATTCCCACCACTGAAAGCCTTGTTTGGCCATAAGCGAGTACTAGTTAAGACTCCATATCCCCCAATAGTAGGGTCCTCATTAGTATTACCTTCTGGATTCCAGACAGTTTCCCTATACTCCATTTTCTACACCACCCCTTAAAAGTCCATCATTTCCTGCCATCTCTGCCTGCATTTTAAGTTTCCATTCCATCTCTCTGACTACATGACCCCTCTACATGATCCTCACCCTCATGATCGAATTCTGGTTGGCCTATAAAAATCTATTCTATTTCCTACTCTCAGTACATACATGTGTTTCCATAGACACTTCTTCTTTATCTATCCTCTATGGATCTATGCATTGTAGTTTTATTATTATTAACTTAATGGGTAATCATCCACTTGGAAATGAGTACATACCTTATTTAACTTTCTGTGTCTTGAATATCTCACTCAGTATAATTTTTGTTCCCTAGTTTTATCCATTTGCCTGGAAAATTTATGGTGAGACCTCCAATAGTTCTTTTATTTCTTAAGGGTTTTTTTTTTGTTGTTGTTGTTATTTGTTTGTTGTTTTAATTTTTGTTTCATTTTGTATTTTTGGTTTGTTTTTTTGTTTTGCAAACCTGGGTTATTTGATTTTTCCATATGAATTTAAGTATTGTCCTTTTAAGGTCTGTGTTGTAATTTTTATGAAGATTGCATTAAAATCGTAGATTGCTTTTGGTAAGATGAACATTTTTCAAACTTCTGATACCTCGTTCAATTCCTTTTTCCCAAGACTGGAATATTTTATCATACATGTTTTTTACTTGTTTGGTTAGAGTTGCCCAAAGTTATTTTACATTTTTTGAGGCTATTATGAAAGGTATTGTTTTCCTGGTTTCATTCTCACTATATTTTTCATTTATGTATGGGAATGTATTAAGCTTATCTACTTAAACTTATATTCAAGTGAAATTTTTAGGGTCACTTATGTATACTATCAATATCATCTGTGAATAACAAAACTTCAGTTTCTATAATGCATAGATTTGGGGAGAGTGGACAGCCTTGTCTTGTTTCTAATTATACTGGAATTACTTTGAGTTTTTCTCCGTTTAATATAATATTGGCTTAAGACTTACAATTAATTGCCTTAATTATGTTAGGTATATCCATTGTAAGTATAACCTCTCTAGGACTTTTATCATGAAGAAGTGTTGGATTTTGTTGGAGGTCTTTTCTGCATCTAAACCTTAGATTGCAAGGAGACAGTCAGCAGTTCTTCTCTTTCAGATTGTTCATATCGTGGATTATATTTATTGTTTTTTTCATATGGAGCCATACTATATCTCTGGGATACTTGATCATAGTAGATGATATTTTGGATGTGTTATTGGATTCAGTTTGTATTTTATTGGGTATCTCTTCATCTATGTTCATAAGGGAATTTGGTTTGTAATTTTCTTTGTGAAGTGTTTATTTGATTTGGTATCATGATAACTGTGGCTTTATAAAACACATTGGACAATAATCCTTCTGTTTCAATTTTGTGGAAGACTTTTAATAACTGTTTCTATTTTCTTAGGGGTTACAGGTTATTAATGTATTTAAACAGTTTATCTGATCTTAATTTAACTTTTGTAAGTGGTATTTATCTAAAATATTATCCATTTTTTATATTTTAGGGTGTTTTTTGGATTTTCCATTTTGGTGGTATATACTTTTTTGAAATATGACCTAATGATTCTTTGGATTTCCTTTGTGTCTGTAGTTATGTTCACTTTCTTCTTTACAATTTTATTAATTTGGATATTTTCTACATCTTTTAGTTAGTTTGAGTAAGTGTTTGTCTACCTTGGTGAAATTCTCAAAGAACCAACTCATTGTATTATTCTTTGTATTGTTATCTTTGTTTCTTTTTTATTGATTTCAGCCTTCAGTTATTTTTTCCTGCAATCTTCTCGTGGCTCTTGGGTATGCTTATCTCTTTGTGTTAGAGGTTTTAGGTGTGCTTCTTTTATTTTCACTTAGTGCTATGAAATTCCCTCTTAGCACCACTTGCATCCTATGCCATAAGTTAGGGTATGCTTTGTCTTCATTTTCATGGAATTCTAGAAAACTTATAATCTCTTTCTTTATTTCTGTCTTGACCATATTTCTTTTTTCTTTTTAATATTATTTATTTATTAACACTCTAGATTTTATTCTCCATCCCTGTCCACCCTCCAACTGTTCCACATTCCATAACTCCAACCCAGCCCCCTGCCTAGGAGGCTGTCATACCCCATGTCCCCATCCCATCTGACCCCCAAATTTCCTGGGACCTCCAGGCTCTTGAGCAATAAGTGCATCATCTATGATTGAACACAGACCTGGCAGTCTTCTGCTGTATATGTGTTGAGGGCCTCATATCAGCTGGTATATGCTGCCTTTGTGGTGGTCCAGTGTTTGAGAGATCTCAGCTGCCTTTCGGTGGTCCAGTGTTTGAGAGATCTCAGGGGTCCCAATTACTTGAGACTGCTGGTCCTCCTACAGGGTAGCCCTCCTCCTCAGCTTCTTTCAGCCTTTCCCTAATTTAACCACAGGAGTCTGGGATTAACGCAGGCTGGGTGGGGGGGGGGCGCAGCCCCAGGCCTCCCTCATGGCAGCAGAAGAGGCCCTGCGTCTGTGGCAGGGTCTCGTGTGTGCAGGATTCAGCCCCTTAGGCCAAATCGGAGCACTTCCTGCCTGGGGCTGTGGTTCCCACATGGTTGAGACTACGCGGACTGAAGTAGTTTTATTGACGAGAATGGTGAATCTAGATGAAGTGCGCTCCCCACAAAAAGCCAGGAGGAGTTTCCTTATATTGGAAAGGGGCGAGACTAGGGAGGAGACTTAATTACCTATGTCCCTGGCCTCATTAATATGCAAATCTCAAGGCAGAGGGCTCTTAGGCACGCCCCTTACCCGTGTCTTACGTGAGTTAAGATTACAGGTGAAATGGAGAGGGCCCCTGTTCTGGGGGTATGGCTACGCCTGCAATCTCAGGGTTCCAGGCCAATGGCAACCCTTCCATGGTCCAACAGGAGTCAACAGCTTCTGTCCATTGGTTGAATGTAAATAATCAGCTGCTTGTTGGGCCTTTGAGGGGGGCAGTCATGATAGGTCCCTTTTTGTGAGCACTCCATAGCCTCAGTAATAGTGTCAAATCTTGGGACCTCCCCTTGAGCTGGATCCCACTTTGGGCCTTTTGTTGGACCTTTTCCTCAGGCTCCTCTCCATTTCCATTCCTATGGTTCTTTCAATCAGGAACAATTATGAGTTTTGACTGTGAGATGGCAACCCCCTCCCTCATTTGATGCCCTGTCTTCCTGTGGAGGTAGGCTCTATAAGGCCCTCTCCCTACTGTCAGGCATTTCATCTTTGAGTTCTGAGACTCTCTCAACTCCTAGGTTTCTGGTGCATTCTGGAGGGTTCACCCAACCTCTTTCCTCCTGAGGTTGCCTGTTTCCATTCTTTCTTCTGGCCCTCAGGGATTCAATCCTTTTCCCTCACCCAATACCAGATCAGGTTGCCCTCTCTCCCCAATCCCAATCCAAGATCCACTTTCTCTCTCTCAGGTTCCTCCCTCCCTTCCCACTTGTGATTGCTTTCTTCTCCCTCTCCAGTGGGTCTAAGGAATCCTCACATGGACTCTTCAGCTTGTTGACCGTTTTGAGTTCTGTGGACTGTATCTTAGGTTTTCTGTTCTTTTTTTTTTTTTTTTTTGGCTAATATCCAGTTATTAGTGAGTATATACCATGCATGTCCTTTTGGATCTGAGTTACCTCAGAATGTCCTCATTCTTATGAGCTGAGTAGTATTCCATTGTGTAAATGAACCACATTTTCTGTATTCCATTCTTCTGTTGTGAGACATCTGGGTTGTTTCCAGCTTCTAGCTATCACAAATAAGGCTGCCATGAACCAAGTGGAACACATGTCCCTGTGGCATGGTGGGGCATCTTTGGGTATATTCCCAAGAGTGGTACTGCTGGGTCTTCAGGTAGATCTATTTCCAATTTTTTGAGGAAACTCCAGATTGATTTCCACAATGGTTGTACCAGGTTGCAATCCCACCAGCAATGGAGGAGTGTTGTTCTTTCTCCATGTACTCCCCAACATGTGTTGTCACCTGAGGATTTGATCTTAGCCATTTTGATTGGGATAAGATGGATTCTCAGGGTCCTTTTGATTTCCATTTCTCTGATCACTAAAGACTGAACATTTCGTTAGGGTCTTCTCAGCCATTCGGGATTTCTCTGTTGTGAATTCTAAGTTTAGTTCTATACCCCATTTTTTGATTGAGTTGTTTGGTTTATTGGTGGTTAGCTTTTTGAGTTCTTTATATATTTTAGATATTAGCCTTCTATCAGAAGTGAGGTTAGTGAAGACTTTTTCCCAATCTGTAGGTTGCCAATTTGTCTTATTGATTATGTCCTTTGCCTTACAGAAGGTTTCCAGTTTCATGAGGTCCCATTTATCAATTCTTGATCTTAGAGCATGAGCCATTGGAGTTCTGTTTGGGAAAATTTTCCCTCTATGCCAAGAGTTCAAGGTTCTTTCTCACTTTTTCTTCTATTTAGATTCAGTGTATCTGGTTTTGTGTTTAGGTCCTAGACCACATGGCTTGAGCACTGAAAGATGACCAAATATGAATCTATATTCATTTTTCTCCATACAGACAGACAGTTAGACCAGCACCATTTATTGAGATGCTTTCTTTTTCCATTGTAAATTTTGGAATCTTTGTCAAAGATCAAGTGTACTTAAGTGTTTGTTTATTTCTGGGGTCTTCAAGTCTATTCCATTTATCAACATGCAGTTTTTATCACTATTGCTCTTGTAGTAAAGTTTGAGGTCGGGGAATGGTGAATCTCCCATGCCATTCTTTTATTGTTAAGAATTTTTTTTTGCTATTCTGGGTTTTTTTTGCCTTTCCAATGAATTTGACAAATTGCTCTTCCACCGTCAATTGAGATATGTGTTGGCATTTTCACGGGAATTGCATTGAAACTCTAGATTGACTTTTGTAGGATGGCCATTTTTACTATATTAATCCTGCCAATCCATGAATGAGCATGTGAGAATCTCTCTATTTTCTGAGATCTTCAATTTATTTCTTAAAAAAACTTGAAGTTATTTTCATACAGGTCTTTCAACTTGTTTGGAGAGTTACCCCAATATATTTTATTATTATTTGTGGCTATTGTGAATGGATTTGTTCCTAATTCTTTCTCCACCTGTTTATCATTTGTATGAAGGAAAAGGCCCTGTTTATTTGAGTTAATTTTATACCGGCCACTTTGATGAAGTTTTTTTTTCAGTTAGAGAAATTCTCTTGTAGAATTTTTTGTGTCCCCCTTATGTATACTATCTATCACCTGCAAGTAGTGATACCAAATTTATTTCTTCTTTGCAATTTGATCCCTTTGATTGTCTTTTTGTTGTCTTACTGTTCTAGCAGCACTTCCAGTACTATATTTGAATAGATAGGGGAGAGTGGCCACTTGTCTTGTGCCCAACTTTAGTGGGATTGCTTCAAGTATGTCTCCATTTAATTTGATATTGGCTGTTGGGTTTGCTCTATATTGCTTTTATTAAGTTTAGGTATGGGTCTTGATTTCTAAACTCCAAATTTTTAAATGATTTTTTTTTTTTTGTTAAACCTTTTTCCCCTGCATTTTTAAAGGGGGATGTCATTTTTATTTTTCTTTAATTTGGGGTTTATTAGTAGATTCCCCTAAAGAACTTTATAATTGAACCAACCTTGCACCCCGGGAGGGGAAACCCCTTTTATTGGGTAAAAGGGGTTTTTGTGTTCTTGTTTTCCCCCGTTTGAAAGAATTTATTAGTTTTTTAAAAACTTGATATTCAAAAAAGGGGGGTGGTTAGGTTTAAATTTTTTGGTTGGGCCCCCCTTTTTGTTTTTAGGTATAAATTTTAAATTTTGGCTTAAATTGAGTTAGAAGTTTTTCCTTGTTTCCTTTTTAAGAAAAATTTTGAGGAATATTGGTTTTTTGGTTTTTCCTTTTGAAGGCTGGTAGAATTTTTTGCAAAAAACCCCTCTGGCCCGGGGTTTTTTTTTTTTTTTTTTTTTTTTTGGTTTGGGGAAAAATTTTTAAAAATTTTTTTCCTTTCATATTGGCCCGAAAAAACCAAAAGGAGGTCCTACCATGCATCTGGGGTTTTCCGTTTTTTGAATTGGGGTTTTTAAGAAAAGGTCTCATGATTTTTTTTAAAATTTTTTTCTTTTTTTTTGTTGTATGTCCCCCTTTTCATCCCGAATTTGTAATTTTAAAACGCCCTGGGCCCTTTAAATTATTTGGTTAGGGGTTTTCATCTTTTTACCCAAAAAAGAACAATTTTTGTTTTTTTTTTATTCGAATTCTGTCTTTTTTTTTCTACTTGGGTACCCCCCCCGAGTTTTCTGTTTCCTGCTATTACTTCTCTTGGTGATTGCTTCTTTTTTTTAGAGCTGTCAATTGTGTTAAAATTTTTTAGCAAGGGCTTCAGTTTGTTTCCCAAAGGCTTTAAAAGCTTAAATTTTTCCCTTTCCCCCTGTTTTTTATTTTTGCCCCTTTAAAAAGTTTGGGTACATTTTAAAGGGGTTTTTTTTAAAATTCTAAAACATGTTTAATTTTTTTTCCCCGCCCAAAAATTTTTCTTTAAAATAGAGTTTTTTTTTAATTTTTTCCCTGTATATGTTTTTTTTTGGGGTTTTTTTTGCCATTTTGAAGACTCCCTTTATCAATTCTTGATCTTAGGCATGGCCATTGGAGTTCTTTTAGGAAATTCCCTCATGCCAATGAGTTCAAGGTTCTTTCTCACTTTTTCTCTATTAGATTCAGTGTATCGGTTTGTGTTTTAGGTCCTAGACCACATGGACTTGAGCACTGAAAGATGACAAATATGAATCTATTTTCATTTTTCTCCATACAGACAGACAGTTAGACCAGCACCATTTATTGAAGATGCTTTCTTTTTTCCATTGTATATTTTTTGGAATCTTTGTCAAAGATCAAGTGTATTAAGTGTTTTGTTTTATTTCTGGGTCTTCAGTCTATTCCATTTATCAACATGCAGTTTTTATCACTATTGCTCTGTAGTAAAGTTTGAGGTCAGGGATGGTAATCTCCCAGCCATTCTTTTATTGTTAAGAATTTTTTTTTTGCTATTCTGGGTTTTTTTGCCTTTCCAGATGAATTTGACAATTGCTCTTTCCACGTCATGAGAATTGTGTTGGCATTTTCACGGGGATTGCATTGAATCTCTAGATTGACTTTTGTAGGATGGCCATTTTTACTATATTAATCCTGCCAATCCATGAATAGCATGTGAGATCTCTTCTATTTTCTGAGAATTTCAATTTATTTTCTTAAAAGACTTGAAGTTTATTTTCATACAGGTCTTTCACTTTGTTTGGAGAGTTACCCCAATATATTTTATTATTATTGTGGCTATTGTGAATGGATTTGTTTCTCTAATTTCTTTCTCAGCCTGTTTATCATTTGTATGAAGGAAGGCTCCTGATTTATTTGAGTTAATTTTATACCCGGCCACTTTGATGAAGTTGTTTTTCAGTTAGAGAAATTTCTTGTAGAATTTTTTTGTGTCACTTATGTAAACTATCATATCACCTGCAAGTAGTGATACCTTTATTTCTTCTTTGCCAATTTGTATCCCTTTGATGTCTTTTTGTTGTCTTACGTTCTAGCTAGCACTTCCAGTACTATATTGAATAGATATGGGAGAGTGGGCATCGTTGTATTGTGCCCAACTTTAGTGGGATTGCTTCAAGTATGTCTCCATTTAATTTGATATTGGCTGTTGGTTTGCTCTATATTGCTTTATTATGTTTAGGTATGGGTCTTGAATTTCTGATCTCCTCAATACTTTTAACATGAGGGTTGTTTGTATTTTGTTAAATCCTTTTTCTGCATCTAAGGAGATGATCATGTGATTTTTCTTTAACTTTGTTTATATAGTAGATTACATTAATGAACTTTCATATATTGAACCAACCTTGCATCCCGGGATGAAGCCTACTTGATTGTGGTGAATGACGGTTTTGATGTGTTTCTTGTATTCTGTTTGAAAGAACTTATTATGAGGATTTTTACATTGATATTCATAAGTGAGACTGGTCTGAGGTTTCTCATTTTGGTTGGGTCCTTATGTAGTTTAGGTATCAAGTAATTGTGGCTTCATAGATTGAGTTTGATAGTTTTCCTTCTGTTTCCATTTTATAGAATAGTTTGAGGAATATTGGTATTAGGTCTTCTCTTTGAAGGTCTGGTAGAATTCTGCACTAAATCCATCTGGCCCTGGGCTTTTTTTTTTTTTTTTTTTTTTTTTTTGGTTGGGAAGTTTTTAATAACTTCTATTTCCTTGTGCATATGGCCAGATAAAACCATCTAGGCAGGTCCATATCCATGTCATCTAGTTTTCCAGTTTTGTTGAATGTAGAATTTATAGTAGGATCTCATGATTTTATTTTGAATTTCTTCTGTTTCTGTTGATATGTCTCCCTTTTCATTCCTGAATTTGTCATTTGTATACTGCCTCTGGGCCCTTTAGTTAGTTTGGTTAGGGTTTATCTATCTTTTATACTCCAAAAGAATCATTTTTGCTTTTGTTGATTCTTTGAATTGCTGTCTTTGTTTCTACTTGGTGATATCTACCCTGAGTTTGACTGTTTCCTGCTATCTACTTCTCTTGGGTGAGTTTGCTTCTTTTTGTTTTAGAGCTGTCAAGTGTGCTGTTAAGTTGTTAGCAAGATCTCTCAGTTTGTTTACCAGGCAATTAATGCTATGAATTTTCCTCTTACCCCTGCTTTCATTTTGTCTCATAAGTTTGGGTATCATGTTCAAGGTTTTCATTAAATTCTAAAACATGTTTAATTTCTTCCCTGACCAAGTTATCATTTAGTAGAGTGTACTTCAATTTCCATGTATATGTGTGCTTTCTGTTGTTTTTGCCATTATTGAAGACCCGCCTTAGGCCATGGTAATCTGATAGGCTTCATTGAATTATTTCAATCTGCTTGTATTGGTTGAGGCTGTTTTGTGATGATTGATGATTGATTTTGAGAAAGGTAACCTGAAGTGCTGAGGAGAAGGTTTATGCTTTGTTTTAAAGGTAAAATGTTCTGTAGAATATCTATTAAATCCATTTGGTTCATAACTTCTGTTAAGTTTCCCTGTCTCTCTGTTTAGTTTCTGTTTAAATGACCAGTCCATTGGTGAGAGTGGGTGTTGAAGTCTCCCACTATTGTGTGGTGCTCAATGTGTTTTTGAGTTTTAGTAAAGTTTCTTTTATGAATGTGGATGCCTTTGCATTTGGGGCATAGATGTTCAGAATTGAGACTTTCTCTTGGTGGATTTCACTTTGATGAATATGAAGTGTCCTTCTCATCACACTTGATAACTTTTGGTTGAAAGTCTATTTTATTGGATATTAGGATTGCAAACTCTTCTGGCTTGTCTCCTGGGACCATTTGCTTGGAAGTCCTTTTCTATTGTTTACTGAGATAGTGTCTGTCTTCTTTTTGAGGTGTATGCAATAAAATGCTGGATGTTTTTTTGTGTATTCAGTTTGTTAGTTTATGTTCTTTTATAGGTGAGTTGAGTCCATTAATACTGAAAATATTAAAGAGAGATGACTGTTGGTTCCTGATAGTTCATTGTTAGGTGGCTTTATGTGCTTGTGGTTTCTCTCCTTTTGGCTTTTTGTGAGATACTTAATATCTTTGTCCTTTTTGGTGCAGGTACCTTCCTTGTGTTGGAGATTTCCTTCTAGGATTCTCTGTAGGGCTGAATTGGTAGGTAGATACTGTTTGAATTTGGTTTTGTCCTGAATATTTTGTTTTCCTACATTTATGTTGATTGAGAGTTTTGCTGGGTATAGTAGCCTGGGGCTGGTATTGTGTGCTCTTTAGATCTGCATGACCTCTGATCAGTCTTTCTGGCTTTCATTGTTGGGCCAACTTCTAGAAGAAAGCAGCTATCATCTTTACAGCCATCCCAGCCATAACCCTGACAAGAGATTTGTTTTCAACAGCCCACAACAACTCAGCACACTCTGATAAATATCTTGTTTTTCTCACATATCTTGTTTTGCTGCTTAGTGCCCCAGCTGCAAGGAGCATGTGGTCTCCACACTGCTAGCACATGTGGTCTCCACACAGCTAGCAAGGTTGCACGTGGTTCCACACTGCTAGCTAGGCCATGTGATCTCCATGCTGCAAGGCACATGACATAGTGCCTTCAGCTGTCTTCCCTTTCTTGTCCACGAGGGCAAGGCACATGGTAAAGTGTATAAATACCTAGGATTTCCTTTCAATAAATGAGAAAGACTTGATCAAACCCTCTGTGTTATTTCCATTCTTCCCGTCTCACCCCTCCATCCCCACTCTCTCTCTTGCTAAACACTGTCCTGAGACCAGAGCAGCAGAACGGGCCAGAACATTTCATAATCTCTGTTGAGAAGTCTGGTATAATTCTAAGAGGTCTAATTTTGTATGTTACTTGTACCTTTTCCCTTGCAGCCTTTAATATTCTTTCTTTGTTCTCTGTGTTTAGTGTTTTGATTATATGTGATGAGAGGATTTTCTTTTCGGTCCCACTTATTTGGTGATCTATAGGCTTCTTTTACCTTTATAGCCATCTCTTTCTTTAGGTTGGGGAAGTTTTTTTCTATGATTTTGTCGAAGACAGGACTTTTTAGGTCCTTTGAGCTAGGAGTCTTCATTGTCCTCTATTCAATTATTTTATTTGGTCTTTTCTTGTGTCCTGAATTTCCTGGATGCTTTGGGTTAGAATTTTTACATTTTGAATTTTCTTTGGCAGTTGTGTCAATGTCTTCTATAATATTGTCTACACCTGAGATTTTTCTCTTCAATCTCTTGTATTCTGTTAGAGATACTTACATCTGCAATTCCTGGCCCTTTCCTAGATTTTTCCATTTCCAACTTGCCTCCATTTGTGTTTTCTTTCTTTTTTTTTTTTTCTTTTTTTTTTTTTTTTTTTACTACTTCACCTTTTAGATCTTGGATCATTTATTCAATTCCTTCACTTGTTTACCTATGTTTTCCTGTATTTCTTTCAGTGTGTTATTGATATCTTCCATAAAGGACTCTATTATCTTCATGAAATAGGATTTTGGGACAGATTCCTGATTTTCAGGAGTGTTGGTGTTTTAGGGCTTACTGTCTTGGGGTAACAGTGTTCTGATGATGCCCATATATTTTGGCTTTCTGTTGCTTATGGTCTTGTGCTTGCCTCTTGCCATCTGGATATTCCTGGTGTTTGTTGGTCTGGGTGACTCTGTCTAGGTCTGGCTATTTTGTCCCTGGGTTGCTTAAGGTCACCCTATAAGCCTGTGGCCCTGAATGTAGCCAACTACCTGTTAAGCCTTCCAACTGGGGGCTCTTCAGAGGGCCAAGGAAGCTACTCATCTGTTGCTCTGGCTGCAGTAGATCTCCTGGGAGGCCTTCAGATTATCTTCAGTGGAACAGTCAAGCTGTTTTCCTGTTTGAAGATGTAATCCAGAGGGGCCTGCAGACTACTGTTTCTGTTTCCTTATGTGCAGCTGAACTCCAGGGAGGCTTTCATCTGTCTGGTCACCTGCCCTGTGTGCCTTCAAGCTATGCTGTCAACTGCTAAGTGCAGAGGATCCTTAGAATGGCTCAGATGTGTCTTCAGAGAAGCAGACCAGCTAGGAGTCTTCCCCAGGAGGAAGGACCAGGCAGAAGGAGACTCACTTTTCATTCAGTAGAAAGTTAGACAGATTCCATTAGTTTATAAGCTTTTTGTTGTTTCTGTTGTTGAAATGAGTTTCTATCTATGGTGGTCTGAAAAGACGTAGTGAGGTTTTTTGTTATTGTTGTTATTTTGTTATTTTTCCACTAACTGTCTTGTATCTTTTGAGACTTGCTTTCTGTCTGGGTTTGTGGTTAATTTTGAAGAATATTTTCAACATGTTTGTAGTAGATGAAATTATTTAAACCTCCAAATTTGTTGCTGTAAGATCTCCTACCAAAGGAGACCAGTCAAAGAAAAACACAACTCAATAATTTTGGGAAATATTTGCATGCCTAGATTGGGCAGATTTACCACTACACTATTCTAATCCCCAGCTATGAGATACCTTATAACTTGAGGTATATCCAGGCTGGGTGCTTGTCCAGCTCTGGCTCCTCCATATTCGGCTTCCTTTACTGCTCTGCTCCTTCCTCCTGCTTCTCCTCTGCTTCATCTTCTGCTCCCTGCTTCTGCTTCTGCCTCCTTTCATATCAATTCCTCTCCTCTCTCATCCCCTAAGCCTTTTTCTTGCCTCCCCTTCTACTGCCCAATCTCTGGCTCTAGCCTTTATTTACAGGTTTTAATTGGACAGAAGGTTTACAAGACGTGTACAGATTTAATCATCCTCTGACAGCTCCTCCCAGGAGGATGGCACTAGGATCAAAATACAAGGCTGAGACTATCTACTGGGAACTAGGATCAAAATACAAGGCTGAGGCTATCACAACACATGTTGAGAAAAAGGTATATGTAGTAGAAGGAGTTTTTTAATCCTGCCAAATTTGTTGTGTAAAATTTCCTACCCAAGGAGACCAGTAAAGGAAAACACAATTCAATAATTATGGTATAAATAGCACACCTAGATTGGGCAGGTTTACCACTACACTACTCTAATCCCCAGCTATGAGATCCCTTATAACTTGCGGTTATCCCAGGCCGTGTGCTTGTCCTCCGAGCTCGGCTCCTCTGTGGTCGGCTTCCTTCTATCTCGGGTTCCTTCTGCTTCTTACTGTTCTTCTCTTCTCTTCTCTTCTTCATCTCTGCTTCTGCTCTGCCTCCTTTTATATCATTGAATTCCTCTCACTCTTTCCTCCCCTAAGACTTTTCCTCTGCCTCCCCTTCTACTGCCCAATCTCTGGCTCTAGCCTTATTTTACAGGTTTTAATTGAACAGAAGGTTACAAGACTCACCTGTGTACAGATTCAAATCATCCTCTTCACCCCTCCCAGAAGGGTTGAACTAGGATCAAACTTCAAGGCTGGGGCTATTCCACTGGGACTAGGATCAAAATACAAGGCTGAAGCTATCCACAACAGGTATATTTGGTTGTGCTTGGGTGAAATGTTTTGTAAATATATTTTTGGCCTATTTGATTTATAATGTCTGGTAGCTCCAGTATTTTTCTGTTTATTTTTTGTCTGGATGACCTGTCCATTGTTGAGAGTAAGGTATTGAATCTCTCTCTATCACTGCTTGGACTCAATATATGATTTAAGCTACAGTATTGCTTCTTTAATGAAGGTAGGTGACCTTGTATTTGCAGCATAGATATTAAGAAATGACAAGTCAATGTAGTAGATATTTTTCATTTGATGAGTATGTAGTATCCTTTCTTGTTTGATTAGTTTGATTTGAAGTTTATTTTGTTAAATGTTAAATTGCCTTGCTGTGTAAGCTCAATTTTCTGGAATAACTGTCCAGTACTTTACCAAGAGGCAATGTTTATCTTTGATTTTGAGTTATGTTTCTTACATGGAGCAACAGGATGGATCCTGTTTCTTTATCTATTCTGTTAGTCTGGTTTTTTATTGAAAAATTTAGACTTTTGTTATTAAGTGACATTTAAGAACAATGATTTCTGATTCCTGATATTTTGTTGTTTTGATATTTTTGTTGGTATTCAATGAAGGGGTTATGTGAGTGTGTGTATGTAAGCTTCCCTTCTGAATTTTCTTCTATAAGATTATTTATTTTCTATGTTTTCAGATGTGTAGTTTAACCTGCTTAGTTTGGAGCGTTTCTTCTACCACCTTCTGGAGGGCTGATTTGTAGATAGATATTGTTTAAATTTGACACTATCATGGAAAGTATTATCTTCTCATATACTGTTATTGAATGTTTTGCTGGGTATAGTAGTAGGGCTCCATCTGTGTCTCTAAAGTCTGGATCCCATCTGTCCAGGTCCCTCTGGCTCTTAGAATTTTCACTGAGAACTCAAGTGTTATTCTAGTAGGTCTGCCTTTATATGTTCCTTACTTTTTTTTCTCCTGTAGCTTTTAGTATTATTTCTTTGTTCAGTATATTCAGTGTTTTTATTACTGTATCACAATGTGAGGGGACTTTATTTTCTGGTCCAAAATATTTTGTGTTTCCTACACTTCTTTTACCTTTATAGGATTCTTCTTTTTTTTTTAATGATCTTGTTTATTTTATTTATTTATTTATTATTATTTTTATTTTTTTTAAATTTATTTAGTTATTTAAATCACATTGTAATTTACTTATTTACACAGAGGTTATAAACACAAAAAAGGCAGGATGTGGGGGCATCTCTTTCTTTGTGTATAAAAACTTCTGAGTTAAAATGATATTTTCTAGATGTTTGAACTGGGGTTCTTCTCATTCTCTATTTTTAAATGATATATCCATTTCTTCTATTATATTTTCAACACTGAGAATCTTTCTTCCATCTCTTTTATTTTATTAGTGAAAGTTTCTTTTTAGTTATTATTTGAATTTCTATTTTTTTTTATTTACAGAATACCTTCATGTGTGTTTTCAACATTGCTTCTATTTCAATTTTCAGATCTTGAACAGATTTATTTCTTTTTTCATTTTTTTGTTTGTGTTTTTTAATTTCCTTTTTAAATACCTCTATCATGTTCATATAGTTGGTTTTTAAAGGATCTTTTGTTTGGTTGGTTGTTTTGTTTTCTTTTTCATTTTTGTTTTCTTTTTGTTTGCTTTTACTTAAGCTGTGTTAGACAATTTTGAACTTTCTGTGGTAAGATAGTAGATCTGTAGTGGATGAATATTAACCTGATTGTTATTCTTTTTATTTTTCCCTGATGTCTATGAATGTGAGTTTGTGATGGTTATCCTTCTAGGTGCTGCTTTCTGGACTTGACTTTGTTGCCTGAGTATTTTTTTCCTCTCTTTCTATTTCATTCTTAGGTTTTTGTAGAATTTGATGGCTGTGTGTTGTCTGTTTTTCTGGCCTCCTCATCTGGTATGTCCACAGGGGATGAGTACAAGGAAGATAGGTTAGAGGAGAAGATCTTTGTGATACTTTGTGGATTTTGTCAGAGAAGAGTGGGAAACCACAGCAGATTTTTTTTTCTATATAGCTTAGTATAAAACTGAAGGGATTGGATCTCTGTAGCAAAAGGAGAGTTATGTATCTGTTTTCAGTCTGCTATTAATTCTGGGTGGAGTGGCCCTTGGATTAGCAGAGGGTGTGTGCTAGAACTGGGGTCTGGGACAAAGCAATAAGTCAGTTAGAGGAGCAAGGTAAGAAGGAGAAAGGTCTTAAGGATCTAGGAGAGATGGGACATATGTGTATGTGTCTGTGTGTGTGTGTTGCTTAATTTTTACAAATACATGTTTGATCAAATCATGAAAGTCAGTGAAATAAATGGTGTTCCATATAGCTAGCTTTTCTCTTAAACCTCTGTTAATTAAAGTAAATGATTAAAAAGCTATTGCCAAATAAATATAACACACAGCTTTTATTAGAGGCAGCAATGTCATTAGAATCCATGATTAGAAAGCAGAACTGTTCACAATCCCACATTTATCTAAAACTTATGCTTTATACTTTGCTGGATAGTTTTATGTCAACTTGACATGAACTTAAGTCATCTGAGAGTAGGGAGCATCAATTAGGAAAATGCCTCTCTAAGACAGGGTTGTAGTTAAGCTTATAGGTCATTTTCTTAATTAGTGATTGATAGGGGGAGTATCATGGCCACTCTTTGGTGTCATCCCTGTCCTGCTGAGACTAGGTTTTATATGAATGTGAGCTGAACAAATCATTTTCTTAGAGAAAAGCAAACCTGTAAGCATTACTCCTCTATGACATCTGCATCAACTCTTGCCTCCAGGTTACCTGTACTGTTTTAAGTTTCTGTTCTGACTTCCTTCAATGATGGACTCTGAAGTGAAAATGTAAGCCAAATAAATAAACCCTTTTCTCCTCTACCTGCTTTTGGTCATGGTATATCTTTACAGCAATAGAACAATAACTAAGATAGAATTTGTTACAGGAACTAGAGTTTTAGGTTATTGACCTAACCTTGTTGCTTTTTGGAAGAATATGGAACACTTTAAGACTTTGGACTAGAAAAGTGGTTTAATTCTCTAAGTGGATCTTAATAAACAGTCCTAGGAGAAGCATGAAAGATAGTAGCACTAATGGATACATGAATAGTGGAGACCCAACTCAAGATGTTTTAGACGGGGAGAATATTTGCAGCTGAGGTAGACATATTTCGGCAAAGAATGTGGTTGCTCTTTACCCTTATTCTAAACAATTTATGGGAGCTAAATTGAAAAGTTTTACATTAATGGCATTGGCAGAGGAGTTTTCAATAGTTTTAGTATTGAATGTGTGACATGTTTACATGTTGGTTAGTATTCACTCTTATGTAGATCTAAACTGTAAAGGAAAAAAATGAGAAAAAGTAAAATACAAATTATACAGTTTGGGGGAGAAAAGAGCATTGAGAAATGTAAAGTTGGAACCACTTCCTAAGATCAAGAAGATAAAAATGTTTTTAAAAAGGCATGATGCAGAATGAAATAAGGAGAGTGAGTAGTATTTTTTTTTTTCAGGGCAAGCTCCCAATTTGTAAAACTGAGTTATGGGAAAGCTCAAGCAAGAAAGGAAACCATCAACAACACAAAACTTATGTAACTGTAATTTATTCGAGAGAGGGCCCAGGTTCCTAAACAGCAAAATAGCAAAACATGGCAGCTTTGGTTATATGGTTCTGGCTTGAGAGTCAAAAATACAGAAAAAAAAGGTTATATTATATTCTGCATGATAAAAGATAAGTACTGAGGTTAGGTAACTGGAAGGGCAGTTCCTACATAGAGGCCTAGAGAGGTCATGGTGTAAAGTTATAAAGGTGAAGTTTAGATTCTGTTGAAGATCCCAAGATGTGTTCTCTGTACAATGAAGCAGACACCAGCTGGGATGAGTTATTTGAGCAGAAGCAAAAGATGTGGCTTAAGGACAGACAATGTACAAAGAAGCTGGTGTGCTGATCAGAGATGGAACTCCTTTGCCAGCTCATTCCTCAATACAGTAATATAGCTTTAGGAGAAGCATCACTTTGGTTTGGGAAGGAACTACAGTATTACTGTTTGCTGTTTTTTTCTAACCATGATGCCAACCCCTTTTCACACTGTCTTACTCAGTAAGGCTTCTCCTGGCTCCCAGTGAGAATAAGCAAAATTCAACAAATATATTTTTGAATGTGATGTCTCATAAGCTATACAATTTTTAGCACTTGTGATCTATTGTTTTGTTCTAACAGCTAAAAGAACTTGAATATACAAATAAATGAAAGGATGAATAAATGACTGAATGAGTGAAGTAAAGAAGTGAAGGCTTTTAGAATACTTTGACACTGCTCTTCTTCTGCCCTAAATTTCAATGATATGAGATTTATAATCTGTTATGACAATTAATAGGCTTCTTCCAAAGGTATATTCAATATAGAAATGGTTAAATTACTACATTCTAGCTCATATTAGGTTTGTTTATTGTCTAATTCTGTGATTTTAAAGTATAGTCCATTTCTTCTACTATTGACTGTATCTGTATTTTATACAGAATTTTAACATTTTTTTTTTTGCCCCACATGAACAACATACATATCCTATATCATTCCATTTGTCTATTCCTCAGTGCTATAGACACATGAGTTTCTCTGGTCTGAATAAATCACTGAGAGATCAGGAATAATTTACCATTGTATTCCTACCAAGGAGTATTTTGATTCTGACAGCAGTGCTGCTTGATACAATTCTTGTTGACTGAAAGTTATAAAGAAGTCTAAGTATCCATGCATAATTGTTTAATTATGAACTTGCATTTCAGCATGGAATATTTCTCCCTCTCTTTGACAGGACCAATGGGCAGCACTACTTAATTAACAAGGATTAATTTATTACTATGATGCTCTGCAGAGAATTAGCCACAGGTTGTGCCCCAGGTGCAGGGCAATAGCTTGGCAGATTTCCTCCTTTATGTGAGTGAGTCCATCACCCGTGCCCAAAAATGGAAGCTCATAAATTATAACACTAGTGACAGTTACGTCTGCTCATGACTAAGTATGTCATAAGCTGTTATATCATGGTTATAGTGAAGAAAGAACTCCATAGTTTTCCAATGTTATGACACATGAATCCATACACAGTCTTTGTTTTTTTTTTTAAATCAGAACTATTTTTATTGTAGAAGGAAATATGAATCTAGACAGTGAAATCAAGAAGTAGCATTAAAATAGCTCCCTTGCTAACCCTTACTACAACTTCCACCTGTACAGTCAACTTGAGTTAGGAAATTGAAGTTTAGATACAAATGATACAGGAAACAGGTAACAATCTGAGGCACTATCAGGTTTTTGTCTCTTGAGAATAAAATTAGAATCAAAGATATATTGGTTTGAAAAGAATGTTAAAGATGACAGCTTTGAATATGGAGAGGTTGAATCATTTTTTTTTCCAAATTATACAATATCGAATGGAGGTGTTCAAATATAAATGAATAAGAACACATTTTAAAAAGAAGTATCCTTCAAGGCTTAGAGTGAGGGAAAAGCACGAATGTGTAACAGAGAAGCAACAAGTCTTGATTTCTCTCAGTCATAACCTAGAGTTTCTGACACAACTCATTTCTATAGCATGAATATATCTGTAAATAAACTATTAAGTCAAGAAGAACCTTTTTTTTTTTTTTGGTAGAAAGAAATATGACTTTAGATTCCAAAGGAAATCTAGGATGAAAATGTTTCCCTCACTCATCCTGATTACATTGTCACTTGAAGGTTCAACTTGGATTAGGAAAATGGAATTTAAGTGCAAAAGATACAGAAACAGATAATGATCTGAAGCATCATGGATTCTTTCTATCTAGAAGCAAACTGGAAACAAAGACATGGTCCTCTTTTGATATATTTTGTTAAGCAGAAGTATTACTCTTTTGTATGTAAGCATATGTTGGAAATAATGTCAGATATATGGACAGATCTGCTTTCTTGCAGGGATCCCTATAAAGCTGCTGCCTCCAAGAATGACTTCATGATAGTTTCATATAGCCATAGCTCCTTAATCATTTTTTAATGAGCTGAAATTTAGCAGAAAACATGGTATAAGAATCACCTCATTTTTTTCACTGTCTTTTATGATGTAACCAAAGATTTGTATTTGTACAAACTACAAAGACATTTTGTTTTGAAGTCATTTACATGCAAAGAATTCTACTCCAGACATGTTATTTCTGATACAACAAGATAAATAATAAATTAATATAAACAGACATTGTTTCATATGGTAGAATAGTATATGTCAGAAGAACTCTGCTTTGCGAGATGATATAAGAAGAGAACATAAGCTAATATATATCTTCTCCTAGGAGATGCACAGACTACAAAATAACCTTAATGTAGGATATAAGGAGAAAATAAGCAGACATGGAAGGAAAAAGAATCCCACCACCCCAGAGTTTGTTCAAAGCCAATTGTCCAATGAATATTAAACATTCCAGCAAAATTTATTTGAGGGTTGCAACAAACAGATAATATGTCTTTAAAATATTAAAATAACAATAAACCAGGCTTATAAACTAAATATTTAACCTTGATTAGAGCCTCATTCCTCTGAGAATCTCACAAGCAACACTACTAATCAATCATTTTTATAATAAAGATATACTATATTTCTCTTTCATGCAACTTATAGCTTTATGTTATATTGAAGATCAGTCTGAGCTCTTCTTGTTCCCAGTTTTATCACATCTAAAATATTAGTTTTACAGACTGTGCATTGTCCCAGCACCTTCAATTTTTAGGTAGTTTTGGACTCCAGTTTAATGATGTAGGATGATTCTGGATTCAATTTTGGGCTCTTGAACCATTTGTTCTAATAAGACAGACCTTAACAAAACAATGGCATCATTGTCAGCTTAGATTTTCTAAAAACTTACTTTAATTCGTTTTATTTTATTGCTTCAACCTCCGTTCTAGCCAGAGGAGAAAAAAGGTTAATAGAAAAGGGGGCTTGTGGACCTGTTTAGTAGTAGTTCGTTCCTTGGGAGTAATTTCACTCTTCATTGTCAGGATACCAGTAGTTCAGACCAATAGCAAACACCAAGCAGAAATCAGCAGCAGTGACCCAATCCAACAGAAACAGCAAGGCTCCACCGAATCATCAAGAGTCAGAGTAAGTGGCCAGAATTAGTTCAAATACCACAAGAAGTGCCTCTCTCTATGAAGTAAAGACCAGCAAAGATCAGCAGAGAAGTGAAGCGAAGCATTGCTCGGAGCAGTAATGCAAGAGGATCCTCTCATTGTTTGTAGGGTTCCATTTATATTCTTTTTAAGTATCATGCACCCTCTCAAGTGTCTGTTTTCAGCAAACCAGCACATGTCTTCTCCTAAGACAGCTTCTAGAAAGACATCAAGTGATACAACCAAGTTGTTAAAAGAAATTTCCACTTCAGCAGCTTAACTGACTCAGTTTAAGTTAGAGTTGGTATACATTATATGGTACTATCTTATTTACACATAAGAGTGCTGGTACATCCCCTTCAGTAGGTACACTATGAAAACTAGGTTTGTAACACAGCATTTTATCAGATATAGACTTTTTACAAACACAGTGACTTCTATTGTTATTCAAAGGCTCTCTTCCAGAAATGGTGTTATTTCTGATATAGCCAAGAGAAATGACAAAATAATATTAGGATACAATGCTTCTTATGACAGGATAGTATACTTCTAAAAAACACCTCTCTGTTAGTTGACAGGAGAAGACAAGTGTAAGCTCATATATGTCCCCTCCTAGGAGTGTTACTTTTGGATAGGTAATCCCAAGTTCTCTGGTATTCTTGAACCATCTGTGTTACCAATCTCTGTTGCCTACTATGCAGCACGTTGTCTAGAAGTTTCTAGTATGTTCTACTAATTCCTATCTAGCACTTTGTTTACTAGTTCCTAGAATGCTGTTACCAGAAGGAAATAAATGTTCAAAGTTTAAGTAGTGGTGAAATCAAGGTAGATTTAGAAAGTACAACTTACAATAGAGTTGCAAATGTAGTAACCACAATTTCTAAAAGGAGAAAGAACAGAACGATCAATTGTTATACATTCAATAAGCCTACTCAAAATTACCCATTTTAATTTATAACAGTCTTTCTTTATGATAGCTTTGATTTTTTTTGTTCTCAGATGAATGATTAGTTATTTGAAGTTACTTTTATTTTAAACAGTTTTAATAATATTTAATTTTACAGCATCTCCAAATTATGTTTGTTGGATCTTTACAAATGATAGATAAGTGATAAGGAGGTGGTCCAGAAAGTATGTTATTTTATTCCTAATACCTATCACTGATTAACCCAGTGCCAGTTATGAGATACCATTTTTTAAAACTGATTACATGATTTCATCTGCTCTAGTTGAAAAGACTTGTATTTTATTTTCTTTTAAAAAATGGATTTGTTATTTCTGGCATGGAAAATCCCAAAGAGAAACAACTTTAGGTAACAAAGGTTTATTTTTCCTCACAGTCGTGATGGTAGAGATATGATTGCCGAAACTCAAGGCACCTGGTCATATCTTGTCTCCAGCTGGGAAGCAGAACATTATTAAGGTCCAACCTAATCTGAATTTTTTCCTTTAATTAACTGCAAGACCAATGCATGGAAGGTCGTCACCCAAAGTTGTGTCTTCTTGATTTAGTTATCCTAATGGATTTTCACTCTTAATGGGCATGCCCCTAGGATTATAACCTATGTGAGTCTAAACAATATTCAATTGACTATATTTACTACCGAAGTAGGGCTGTTTGCTTTTACAGAAATAGTGCAGCCTAAATTATTAGATAAGTAAATTCTTTTTGACTTAAAGGAGATAGAGGAGGAGAAGGAAGAGGAAGAGAAGAATGGCTACGTAGCTTTATCTGAAAAAACAAAAGAAATACAAAAAACTAATAGCCAATAAAAAATAAGAAATTCAATAGTTTTAGGAACATCTTTTAAATAATTAATCTAAAAAATAAATTAAATAAACTCAGCTCATAAGTAGTTAAGTTATTTTTCATTTCTCTGTTTTTCTTCAGAAATTTGAGTTGGGTCTGTAATTCCCTAAGTCATGGAATTGCTGACATCAGTGCCTGACTTAAATCCCACTGAGGAGAAAATATTCCAAATAAGACATATTAAATGAATAGTATTACATTTTGATAGGATTTTGTTGCAATCCTAGAAATTTTAGTGGGACATGTTGCCATTTATTTTTACCTAATAAATATATTATACAGGTTTATTGAATGTAATTTTGAATGATAAACCATGTTAATATGCATTCCTTTTGTGTATCACAGCACTTACCCTTAATTGTGTCTGTTTTTCCGGTGTTTTTGCTTCCTCACAAAACCAATCTTCCATTGACTCATTGTATTCTGGTTTTTCTTTCCCAAACCAAGAGTCTCATTTTCTCAAAACTAGCTCTGGCTTCTTGTATTTTAATCCAAGCTAGTAACTCACATATTATTTCTTTTGGGTTCAATGTTTTCTATTGTATCAACTCTTTTGAAAATACTGTTAATCTGTTCTTGTATTTGAGAATTTTGTTAGTACTAAGACTCTCATTGTAGACATTCCAAACAATGACATAAAATCCTTCTTTAGTTTCTAAATATTCCTAGCTACTCACAATGCTTTGACTCATAGATCTGAAAAATAGGGTAATTTTCCCTTGAGTCATGCCAATTATTGTCTTAGATTAGCATCATAAGGATGAATTATGTCATCAAAAACACTTAACTGTGAGCTATTTCTTTTCCAAGGTTGCTGTTTTGGGGGTAATAAACAATGAGAATTTCTTATCTCACTCACAGTTAAAATGGAAATCAAATATCTTTGTGTCTGTATTCATACTGAAGTTTCAACACCATAGCCTACCAAAATGAATCTGACCTTTATGAAAATCCAAAGATATTTGAATGTTGTAAGAGACTCATTGAAATTCTCCAAATATATAAGATGATAAGCAATGTACTCAGACAAATTTTTACTACCTATATGAGCTTTAAACTGTAATCTTCATACAGAATTTTCATGGCTTCTATAAAGAAGCTAAAATTCAAGTTCTAAACCAAGAGCCCACATCCAAGCATTAACCCCAAACTACAATGAAGCCCTAAATCCTCACTTTTATTTAACACTCTAGAACTTGTCGACCTACTACAATAATTTCAGTTTCCTTTTTTTAACTTCATTAATGAGTAAGGATTTATCATAAGAATAAATACATATTTTGCCATTGAATATGTATTATTGAATTTCAAATTCTTCTGAGTAGTGACTTTTTTCTGCTTTGTATTTTTTGCTACAATGTTTCCACAGTGAATGATATGCTTGGAATATTCCTCTGTACAGAAGGTTCTCAACAAATGCCTGTTTTCTGTATTACTCTCATTTAATTAATGATATGAATATTCTTATTTAGAACATACATAATCAAAACAAAGGCTGGATAGGAAGTTGAGTTATTAATGTTTCCTTTCTCACAATCCAGAGCTTGGCTTGACAGAATTCTATACTGACAACTGTAGGCCAGCAGTCACAACGTAATTGAATTTTCTCTTCATTTTGTAGCTATAAATTCTACAAAATTTTCTTTAATTATACATATCTTAAATTTATTTGATTGTAGGTCACAATATATTCTACTCCATAATTTAATATTTTGTATATTTCATTGCTAAGTTTGATTGTGCTTAAAGAAAGCTCTAAAATTATATTCATGTTTGTGTTTGTGTGTCAGTGTGTGTGTGTGTGTGTGTGTGTGTGTGTGTGTGTGTGTGTAACATTACTCAGGGATAGAGAAGCAAGAGAAAGCTTAGGCCTGGGTCTATGGACCTTTCAGTACCCATGACTGGGAAGGTCAAATGCACCAGAAGTAAACCTTATACTTCTAACTTGCTAAATGGACATGTTTTCCAACAGTGCCCTAGTTATAACCATAGACTACTTGATCAAATGTATTTATTTATGCAGTAATGAGTGGTTATTGTATATTCACACCTGCTGAGACCCTGATAAGAAGTGACAGTTGAGTACTTAGCTTTAAATGGAACACCCATATTACTCCTTCCAAGACTCAGAGAACACTGCAAACGAAGAAGCATAAAAAAATATAAAAGCACAACACTAGGGAGTCAGGAATTAAAATGGTGTCTTATGGACAAGATATGGCCAGATACAGCCATTGAACATAAGACTCAACAGGTAAACATGGTTATAGAAGGAGGAAGGAATCACAAAGGCTACTGGTTGTTGCAGAATAGGATGTGATACAGCAATTGAAGAATTACTCATGGTAAAAAGAGTTGCTTCACAACCATATACACAAAAGTGACCTTGATGAAATCCACTGCTTAGTAAAGTACAAACAAAGCAAAGTAAAAGACTTGAAGGTAGGATGTACTGGGGAAGTCTATGAAGATGTTTTAGGAGAAAATAAGCAGGTCAGTGAACATGATTATAACGTATTCTCTATATTATAGTCTCAAAAAAGGAAACATTTCAAATACAAAAATAATAAAAACTGCAATTTTAAAAATACCACTTTAGGATTACATATTGCTTAATGCCATGAGGGAAATAATAAGGTCAATAGTCAAAATTTAAAGTGAACATTTGATATATTTGAATTCCAGCTAAGATACCATCATTCTATAAATATGTGTATGCAAAACTATGAGTACATATGAGTTCTCTACATGTGTTTATTTTTTAAATTATTATAAATTTTATAAATATTGTAAGGTGTTTGTAAATCTTAGAAACTTCTTTGAAATATTAATAAACTATTGTTTTCAGGTATCAAATTAGCTTTCAAGTAAATGGTCACATAAATTCAAACTGCTAAATTAGTCACAAATTTTTAAGCTCATAGTTTAACTGGGCTTTTAAAACAAGATGACGAATCTCCAGTAGCTCTCAAGGCTAAACCTGGTAACAAGCAGTAATCATATATTAGATAAGAAAGTCATGTTGGCAAAGAATTTGAAAAATAACAATAAAATGATAGACATCGTTGTAATTGGTCAGTCTTCCTGAAGATAGTATTTGTCTGATTCTTGTCTCATTATTTATTCCACTTAGGAACCTCTGGTCTAAGGGGCTGTGTTGAATCTTCAGAGATGAGTATGCTTGTTCCAAGTACAGGCTTTCTAACATGAAATAACTACCCTAATAATGGAGTACTTTTTGGTAGGCTCTGTTGTCCTCCAAATCCAAGAATTAAAGTAGGCTTTGTATCTACGTTTCATATTCTACAAATGAAAAGAGACAGAAACACGCAATAATGGCAAAAATTACAAGAGTTCTGTTTTGTTTTGGTTGACATATGTATCCATGTTAAGATTGGATACTTTTTGAACAAAAAATAAATTCCAAAATCTGACAAATATTTAACTAAATTTTGTTGCTCAAAAACAAGTTCCCAAACTGTTAGCATGCTGTGCCTCTGTTTCAGATGTATATTTTACTTTTAAAGTGTTTCCTAAACCTTACGAAGAAAAATAAGATGGAAAGAAATAGGAAGTTTTAAGAAGATGAATATATATGTAAGTGTTTGTGTGTGTGTGTGTGTGTGTGTATATATATATTATATATATATATATATATATAACATATGTGTTTATTAGAGTACAATTCCTGAAGAAATAATAAAGAAAAGTGATCTTTCCAACGAGAGAAGGTTTAAAATGGTAGTTTTATCTTATCAATGACTAATTTGAAATGGAAATTAAATTTTAAAAGGGTGAAAAATGTAGAAATATTATATATACTGCAAAAGCTGCAAATAAGTTACAAGGCTTCTGAGAAATAAAATTTACTGCAAGCTTACATATGACTAAGTTGATTACAATTAAAGGTCATAAATTGAAAGCACTCCTCACAGTAGATTATTGCTTAATGCTGACTCTATCTGCTTCAGACATTAGGAGGAAGCTACAAGGAAAGAACAGGAAGCCAGACCCTCTAACTTGTCATATACATTTGTCTTCAAGATTCTCAACAACTGAAAGGAATATGAAAGTCCCATGCCAACTGATACCTTGAACTTTAGTAATGTTGTTTTCTAGACAGCCAACAAATTACTACCATATAGAAGCACTGGGCCAAAAAAGAGCATTCTAGAAGAATAAATTTAAAAAGAATCACCCGTGGCGGGATTCTAAAAACAGGAATCTACCAAGAGGAAAATCCCTGCTAAGAATAATGCAGTCATTTCTGAAGCTTGGATACAGCTTCTGATACAATGACCCCCTAAAGACTGATGTTTCCCAAGATTACATGACAAAGTCTCATTCAGGCAGCTACAAGAGGCTACTGATGTAACTTTTATTGTGAGTGTGACACTTGAGATTGTTTATTTTCATTTCAGTATGGGAATTAGGGTCAATAACTAAGGACTCTATTAAATAAATGAACTTCATCTAGTAACATGTTTAAGGAAATTCTCAAAAGCCCAAGGAGCTATTGATAACCTTGGGAATTCCTCATATATGGCTTAGTAATAAGGCATACCAAAATCCTTACCTAAAAGTCAGGATATATTCTCATATAGTAGCTTACTCCTGCAGCTGAAGTTTATAGTGTACACACACACACACACACACACACGCACAAACACACACACACAAACACACAATACTTCGCAAGTATAAAAACTAAAATAATACCAGATGAGGATTTTTACTCATATAAATATTTCTGATAGTTTTTGATATTTTTCATGTTGAATAAATACCTACCAAAGCCAATTTTGAAGAAACGAAATTATTCACCAAAATAAAATTTTTTCAGATTCCACAGCCTTAAGAACCACTTAAAGACAAGACCACTTACATATACACATTTCTAAAGATCTAAAAAGCAAAACCATATACAACACCCCCCCAAAATAAAACAAAAACAGAAAGCTAAGCAAAGCAAAACAATACAGAACCTCATCTTTCAAAACAAGAAAATGTATGTCTTAAGTTCCTAGATATTAGTATAAATTGTAGGTATATATCCTTCAGCTGTCATAACTTTATGTTCTAGCTTTCTTCATTTGTTCTTTTGGCTATTGTCTTTCATTATCTTTCTAATCTTTCCACTACGGGGTTCTGTCTAGAAAACACAGTCCACTGCCCCACATTCAGTCACATTCTCAATAATCATCATCACGTGTTCTTAACAATCCAAGGACTCACACACCAGGAGGAACCCTCACAAGCATTATCTGCTTCTTGCCTTTTCTGAGGCCACTAATTCCCACAGCCATTCTACTCTGGTTACACACTTGCCCTTACAACATTTATATCTTCTGGTCTATGACAGCTTCACACTAAATTCAGTATGATACTAGGATGGGAACCAACTCCTAGGATGCAAGACCTCTTCTCTAATAAGGGATAAAATAAAGAGATGGTTTCATGATATTTCTTAGACAATTGCTAACATCCCTCTAAGCAAGGAAGACATTATAGAAGATTGATTATCACCTCTCAGCTCTCCAGGAAGATTTCTAGTACCACAGCTTTCTATGGGGCCTGTTTTAACATGACCATGGAGAGAAAGGCATAGAGATTAACATATGAAAGAAATCAGTTGACAGAAAGATTAAAAAGCTCTCTCCATGTGCTTACATGAGTGACATGTAAGTGACAAAGTAGCAAAAGAAAGCATGTGATTCATGCTTGTAATACCACTTAAGTTCTGTGTGTATGAGTCTAGTATACCAGAGCCTTTTGTCTTTGTTCTTTCTCCAGGGTCTTTACCCTGCTTCCAAACTCAGAAGTGTTTCTTAAATAAAATGATTCTGTGTGGCTCTGGCAATTTGTTGTAAGATAAAGAATAAGGAAATCTAACTGAGTGCCCTCTAGACATTGATCCATACCTGAAATCTCAATATCTCAATGGGTGTACTCATGACTCAGACTCATGCCTATAAAACACACACACACACACACACACACACACACACACACACACTACATTACTACATGCTGGGGATTATTGAATAGAGGGTATCATGAGATATGTAGCCTTCACTCTTAAAAATGTTTTAATCATATGTCAACAACTGTTTCTGAAATTAATTAATAATAAATGTTAGTCAAATAACTAAAATTGAAGACTATACCATATTCTATTATTTCAGTTTAAAAACCTAATTATAATGAATCTCAGGAGAAATGCTTGGATGTTGTCTACTTAAATGTCTAAAATATAAAGATTTTATGTAGATGAATTCACATGTTTTTACTGCAGTTAAAGACATGTTTGAACAATGTGTGTTGTGGCGCAGGAGAATATAGAAGTCAATCTGTAAGTAGGTTTCTTGGGAGGAAAGACTAAAGCTCAGTGGATTTTATACTTTAATAATATACAGTTATTTCATTCTGATCTGAATTGTGTTACTTATATTTTGATTTTTGATTATATATATACTATTGTGTATGTATTATATTTTTATTATATATTTTGGACAATCAAAAATGTTAAGCCTGAGCTCTTATTTAGAAAATTTTGGTAACATTACTATCTATATTAACTAAAAATGTTATACATTTCAACATAAAGATTGCTTATCATTTACTACAATGTTTTATTTCCTCTTTTATCATTTTCCTTTGAATTCCATTACCATATATCCATATTTATCAGCACAATAGAAAAACATTTTGGCTTTCAAAAGATATTTATATTATGTTGACATTATGTAGTGAAATATTGCTCAGTAAAATCCACCATTTTATATCCCAGGATACCATTCTCCACTGAATTTTTCTGTTCCCAGTACACCATTAATGCCTCTGAAGCACTGTTATAGTATGCAAACACAATGGAAACAATCAATCTACTCTAATACAGACAATCGTATTTTTTAATTGAAACTGGAGTCTTCTCTCATACAACACATTTCTTCCACAGTTTTCCCCCTCCCTCTACTTCTTCCAGCCTACCTACATCCTTCCTCCCTGATATCGATTCCATGTCCATATCTCTCCAGAAAGTAGCACATCTCCAAGACATGACAACCAAACACCACAAAACAAGATACAAGAAGACAAGGCAAAAGCACATAAACCCTATTAAATATGATAAAATATTCACATTACTATGTTAAGAAGTTTCCTCTACAAATTTGTTTTCACATGGGAGGGAGTTGGAGGACTAGATATGGGCAAACTATCATCTGTAGTACATTAGTTCTCAAAATATGATTTATTTGGCAATGTAAACATCATTTGGGAATTTGTTAGAAGTACGACTTTGAAACCTCATTGTGGAATTTTGCCAGAACCTGAGTACGATGATCACCTCTTCTGTTTCAGTGGGACTTTGGACCTTCCAGGGGTTGTTGTTTATTTATTGTTTTTGTTTTGGTGTGTGTGTGTGAGTGTGTGTTTTGTTTTTCTTTTAATATCTGCATAGTTCAAAGAAAAGCAGATCAGGTTCAAAATACTTCTCTCATACCTCTACGAATACTGAACTTTAAGGGCATTAGTGTAACACAACTTCATTATATGTAAAATGCTTAGATTAAATTGCCCAAAATTTATTAGTACTCATATTTGGCTTGGATAAAGTGTATTTAGAGAGATATGTACAGGAGGAGATAGAGCTCTCTTTATAACAAGGAATAACCTCTAGAGTATTTCTAAAATGATCTTAAGTGGCTTGACTCAACCAAAAATCCCACACATTACAGGTTGATGTTTGCAGTAGAATCTCCTTCCTGTCAATAAAGTACTAGACTGAGAAGATACATTAAAATACACGTCTGTGTGCCATCAGACTGAGGCCAGTGGAAGAGCTAGGGAAAGGAATGAAGGAGCTGAAGGCGATTGCAACCCCATAGGAAGAACAATATCAACTAACTAGACCCCTTAGAGCTCCTGGGGACTAAAGCATCAATAAAAGAGTATACGTGGAGTGACCCATAGCTCCAGCTGCATATGAAACGGAGTATTGCCTATCTGGCATCAAATGGAGGGGAAGGAGGTATAATGCCCCAGCATAGGGTTATGATAGAGAGTTAAGGTGGGTATGGGTGAGTGGGTGGCAGAGCACTCTTATAGAAGCAAAGCAGAAAGGAAGGAGAGGGAGATGGGATGGAGGTTTGGTGGAGGGGTCATCAGGAAAGGGGATATCATTTGACATGTAAAGGAACAAATTAATTAATAATAATAAAAAGATGTCTATGTTGCTTCTAAATAGTATCATTGTAGATATAATTATCATGTTAGATTTGATGGAATAATTCATAAAGAATTGAGGAATATATAGGTTTTGAGGGCAAAACTTGCCTAGTATATACAATATACTGGTTTTAACTAGCAGTACCACAAAATAAAACAAAATCCTCATGATTCAGATATAAATAATAAAATATACATTTAAACCTAAGCAACAAATTCAGAATATTATTTAAAATTTCACTTAATGATGAAGTTCATGAACATTTTGACAAATCAGTAAATGAAGACATATTTTATTGGTATAATAACTTCCATGTATTTTGTTCTTAAACTTAATTAGTTCTCCACTGAGTATTTCTATTGCTTCCAATGTAAGCAGCATGTTGATAGCTGGTAACTGCATTTCCATTTGTTGTTTTGCATCTTTTGGCAACTCTTGTCTGTGAGTCATAAGAGACAGTTGTGTATTTGCTTATTGAAATGCAAATTAGCACAAATATTTTGAGTGACAATTTATAAATATGTATCAAAAGATCTTAAAAATAAACTTTTCTTATTGGATTCAATCATTCTTTTCAACAAACTTCTTCCATATGAAATACTAGAATATGTAAAAAGCATTAAAAACATCAGTAACCAATTAAGTGGAAAGAAAGTAGACAAAATGAACGAAAATATTTGGTGTTGTTGAATAGATGCAGAGCAAACATTTAAAACTATAGGGAACTTAAAATTTTAAATACCAAACACCAAAATCTAATCAATCAATGAGCTAAGCAGATTGATTACAGAACATGAAATATAAAAAAATCAACATGTGAAAAATCGTTAAACATTCCTAGCACATCATAGAAATGCAAATTAAAATGAAATCAAAATTCCATCTGAACTCAATTATAATGGCAATCATAAAATACTACTACTATACTACAACTACTAACAATAATAAAATTGCTGAGGAGGAAGGGGATATATTGGATAAGGGGCTAACCAAATTTAAATTTCAAGAATATGTTTAAAGATAAAAGGAAAGAATGAAATTCATAAAACTTGCAATTTGGTCTCATTATGCATACTATGGCATGCATTCTACCCATACATAAAACACACAGACGCCCCCACCCCCCTACACACACACACACTGAGGTAAAATAAATCAATGTTGATGAAGATTCAGGAATAAGAATAAATTGCTTTCAATTATTTTGTGAGATTATATTATTACCTCATTTCTCCGACCCCTTTCCTCCTTTCAAATCCTTCCATAAGCCCCTTCTTTCTTGCTTTCAAAATGATGGCTTTTTTTTTTTTCATTAGTTGCTGATTACACACACACACACATATTTGTGTGTGTGTGTGTGTGTGTGTGTGTGTGTGTGTGTGTGTATTCCTAAATACTTAAATAAAATCTGTCCAATTTATTTCTATGAATGTTTTCAGAGCTGATCATTTGTTGCAATAAGTCTCCTACCCAAGTAAGACCAGACAAGGAAAACACAACTCAATAATTATGGTATAAATTGCACGCCTAGATTGGGCATATTTACCATTACACTACTCTATTCCCCAGCTATGAGACCCCTTATAACTTGAGGTTTATCCAGGTCGCGTGCTTGTACTTCCAGCTCATTGTTGGCTTCCTACTCCTTCACCTTCCTCCATTGACTCCTTTCTCCTGTCGACTTCTTTCTGCCTACTGTACCTTTCCTCCGTCGACTACCTCTTATAACGAATTCCTCTTACTCTCTCCTCCCCTAAGCCTTTTTCTCCACCTCCCCTTCTACTGCCCAAACACTGGCTCTATCCTTTATTTTAGAAATTTAATTGTACAGAAGGTTCACAAGACGTCACCTGTGTACAGATTCAATCCTCCTCTGCAGTCCCTCACAGGAAAGTGGAACTAGGATCAAAATACAAGGCTGGGGCTATCCAGAACAATCATTTGGTATTAGATAACCTTTGGTGTGTACTCTTCCCTGGGGATGACTATTTCTTCCTCTTTGCTCCCAGCATTATTTAGTTGTCTGTAGCTCTTCATGTAAGGTTACAACCTCTTTGGATTTCCCCCGTCCATGCTAGAATGGCTATTGCTGTTGTTCTTTTTCAGCTAATGTTTAGGCAGTCATGCTCTCTGGGTATAGCTTTTCATATTTCTAGAAGACTCCATCTTACAGTCAATTCATTTGACTCTTAAAATTTTCCACCTCCTCTTCTTCAATGATCTCTTATCCTTATACGATAGACTGTTTTATAAATGTATCCAATAGGACTGGGCTCCAAAACTCTAAATTTTAATTGACTGTAGTTTTCTGTAATGGTCTCCATATATTTCAAAGAAAAGTTCTCTTGGTGAAAAACTCTTACTTATTGTTATGAGAAGAAAAAAGAATCCTAAATGTGAAAGCTAAACTGAAACCACTGGAAGAAAACAAAGGCAATACCCTGTGTGACAGCTGGAGGCAGGGGCTTCCTGAATAGGACTCCATTTGCCTAAATTAACACCAAAGGTACAGTAACCAAAGTGAAAAGTTTCCACAGGAGAGAATAGAAAACTCAGCACTAGATGTTTATAGTTCTGGAAATCTGTTCTCTGACAAAGGAATTCACATTAAAACAGTGAGGAAGAAATACCATTTCCAACAAATATCTAGCTATCCTGCACATCTACATGGAAAAGAATGAAAAAAAAAAAGATGGAAGGAAGGAGAAGGGAGGAAAGGAAG
This sequence comes from Mastomys natalensis, assembly GCA_021653895.1. Taxonomy (NCBI): domain Eukaryota; kingdom Metazoa; phylum Chordata; class Mammalia; order Rodentia; family Muridae; genus Mastomys; species Mastomys natalensis. The sequence goes on along the minus strand of JAJTUV010000234.1, from coordinate 2,464,643 downwards.
GATGGAGGGAATAAGGAATAACTCTATACCAAAATATTCTATCCCACACAAAGAATCAACTCAAAATACATTACAGACCTAACCTGAAGTAAAAAGTTATTGAAACCCTAAAAGTTAGTATCATGGAAAAAAATAAAAGAAGCTGGACTTGAAAACATGTCCTGAAATTCCTGCCCTCTAGAGGCAGGTGACCTATAATAGTGAGTTTAACGTCTGCATGGGGACAGAAAAGAAACCTATCTGAAGCTAAGTCCAGAATAGAAACATTTACAATAAGGTGACAATATTTCAGAAGCATTAAATGCTACTTTAATAAAGAGTTGATAAATGTTAAGCTGGATTTTATTAGAAAAAGATGGCAAGAATCTGGGAGAAGCTATTTGAAAAAAAAACATCTTATGGAAGATTTACAATATTTATGTCTTACATATACCCAGAGATTATGTTGAAATGCCCAAGAAACACATGACGAAAATGGTTGACATTATGAATGACAAAGGATGGACTAGAAATAACGCACAAGAACAACAAACTTATTAGAACAGGAAATCCTGTTACATGGGATCTAGAAGATATGGTCTTTGGGAAATATACAAAAGATCTGAATATGCATGTCTAACTCAATTAGGAGATATTTTTTTCTCAGTTCTGTGACTAAATGCTTGACAACTGCAACATATTGAGGGGAAAGGTTTACTTATACTACAGGTTTCAGAAGAGATTTGCTACACATAGGGTATGTTTTTTCTTGTGAGAAATTATCATTCTGTATTCCAAAGTGGGTATAATATTATTGTTCCTATCAGAACATTGAGAATTACAGGATTTTATAGACAATACTTTATTATTGTGACATAGTTTGTCTCATTGCATAGGTAACCAGGAAGCACAAAAAATGCATGATGGTGCTTATATTTCTCCTCCCTTCCCTTTTCTTCAGTCAGTTCAGCTAGCTCATGGGGTAATACCATTCATATTTATGTGATCTTTTCTCAGTTAACCCTCTTGGAAAATACACACCAACACACACACACACATGCATGCACGCACACACACACATATACAGGCAGAAGTATGTCTTTTAGAACATTCTAAATCCTATAAAATTGACAGTGAAGATTACTACATTCACGTATACTTTATTTGTAATTATATAAATTCAAAGCAAGTAAGATGATATGTGGTAAATTCAGACAAGAAAATATGATTCATGTCTAGAAGGAAATAACAGATCAGGTCATGAAAAGACACAGAGAATGTTTAAGTTAAGTTTATTAAACAAAGGGAGACAATTTGAAAAGAATATAAATGTTAGTATTTCTGTGATTTGACATTATGAAACAATTGTGAAGTTAATAAGCTATGTCAAAGCTGGGAGTGAGATTTAATGGGACAGTGAACATATTCTTCATGACACTCTAAAAATAAATACATGATGGCATGTCTTTGTTTAAATCAATTGAATATCCAATGATCCAATGACAAGGATGAATGACCATATTATATATATATATATTATATATATATATATAAATATATCAACTTAGAAAGTTTTAAAAAGGAAATGACTTATTATATCTATAGCCAAAACTAAATTCTAATGTTCAGAAGTAGTATAATATTAACATAATTTACATATCTGTACATGCATTGATATTTGTGTGATTTTATTAAATATAAAAAGATTGTATTTAATTGATTTCTACTGAATTTAACAGTTATATAAAACATATTTGAGGGTAGAAAATAATAAAAAATAAATATTGATGGTTTTACATTTTCAGTACAGCATTATCTTGTTATTGTTTTTTGTACTGGGGATTATATAGCATGTAGGCAGTTATGTGGGGTATGTTCTTTTATCAGCATATGTCTGGAATTCAAATATCAACTTTCAGGAGTCTCTCATTCCACTATGTGGGTCCAGGGAACCAGTCATACAGTCAGCTTTACCTTCTGTGTCCTCTTACTGACCCTAAGTGCCCAATATTTCAAATATAATATTTTTAATTATAAAATAAAGTATTTATGTGTGTAGATATTTTAGTTAATTCAGAATATGACAAGCCTGCCTGTGAAAAGAACAGAAAGCACTCATTTCCTATTCATTTCGAAAGCACATGTTGGGATTTATTGCAATGATAAGTGAAATGAGTTAAGATCCTTCTGTATTTATAACATGTTTTGAGATCCATTTTAATAATACTTATTTAAAAACCAGAGCCTTGTACATGACATGCAAGCTTATTAGCACTGAGTTGCCTCTCCAGGTCACTTCATTTGTGTCAGTTGTTTATTGTTTATTTTGAGGGTGATTCTCAGAAAAATTACAGGATGGCCTTGAACCTATTCAGTTCAAGTAGGCTCTTCCCTCAACTCCAGAATAGTTGAGATTTCAGTCTTGTCCCTGGTATATATTGAGATTTAAGTAAAGTTATGTCAAAGTTAGTGGAAAGAATGATGCACATGTAGCTAGATTAAGATCTACCCAAGCATCAAAGGAGTAAGAGGATTCTAATAATTAGGAGGAAGATGAAAAGGGGATGTATTATTATATGACCCGCCCAGACACTGACGAATGTGTGAATACTAATTACCACATGGGACCCAGAAAACTACTGGTGGAATCTGAGCAGTAGCATAAAGCTTTGGCCATGCAGACTGTACCTTATAAAGAAAGACCGGAAACAATGTCGACAGTAAGGGTAGATGGATCTCTCCAAGTCTTTACTGGATACCATACTGTTGAACTGCACTAACTTGGGTTGGGGATTAAAATTAGTGTAGCACACAATATTTGCAAACTCCTTGAGCTAATTAATGGAAATTAATGGAAAAGAAATACTCTAACAGTGACCCTCTTTAACATTTGCTAGAGCAAATGAAAATTGGATTTTGTTTTACATCTAAAGATTCCCTTGTCCTTTTCTTGTGATAATAGTGTATAAAATTATATATATATATATATATATATATATATATATATATAATGGTCCAGCATCTTTGGTTGATTGAATTTCTGTTTAGTTATTATGAAATACAAAAATAAGATAAATAAATAACTAAGAAGAGGTAAACCTATTTCTCATCCTAAGTGCCTGGAAATATTGGACATATTTACAATCCTGGGGAGTTGGGCTCAGAGTGACTAACTTTCAAATTTGAAGTTAAAAGACATTGTCCTAAAGATCTCATTTATATTCAAATGTGATTGATCCACATAAAACAAGGGGCATTTTATTTTAAAATTAAAATTAATAACTGGAGAGATGGCTCAGCTATTAAGAGTACTTCCTGCAGAAGACCCACGCTCATTTTTCAGCATGAACAAGTAGTTCACAACTACCTCTAAAGCCTTTTCAGGGGGATCTGTTGCCCTCTTCTGGCCTCCAAGGAATGACACACAAATGGTACAAAAACAAAATCAAAAACCAAACACACAAACATAGACACACACACACACAAAACAAACACACAACACACACACACAGGTTTAAAACAATATATTCTTTAGCTTAAATACTTTGAAGAGAAAAAATCCTGTTTTAAGAACAATTGTAATTATAATTTAACCCACTGATGTTTCTCATTCCATCAGTCAGAATGAGTTAATGAAAGCTGGGAAGCTTAGACATGAACTCTGTGCTGTGTTCTTATTCTATTTCTTTATTTGCTTTATATAAAGAACTATGTTTTCTCTTAGAAAATTCTAATTATCTGCACAAATGCAATTTTTCTCTTGCTATTCCTAAAAAAATATCTCTTTTTATTTCACTTTGCTTTCAATAGTCAGCAACACGGTCTGTTCCAAATAGGCTTTCAGTATGTTGCTATTGAACTGGCATTATTTAGTTTTCAAAATAGAAAATGAGAGTATTAGACACAGCAGATTCAAAGTCAGAGAGTGAAATCTGTGAAGAATCACTCAGTCACATATTACACAGGGCAACAACGATTAGAGGAACTCCCTCCTAGACACTGATAACATTTAGGAAAAGACTGCCTAGAACATTTTGAAGTTGCATGAAAAACAGCTGTGTCAAAGGAGATTTTTTGCAAAATGTCTTTGGAACATTTATAGCATATCATATTGGTAGAGGATAAAAGGAAATAAACCAGCAGTAAATGTATTCCTATAATATTGATATATAAGGTCAAAATAATTTTCTTTCATGTTATTGTAGAAACAAAACCAAAATTTTCAATACTTAGGAAATCCAACTTAGAATTTTACCCATAGTACTCAAATCACAGATACATAATAGAATGCCATAGTATATTCTATCCTTTATATATTAGTTGTGAAAATTTCCATTAGTATTTTGCATATGAGCTGTCGATCTCACTAGGAGTAAAATTCTACTCTAAAAAAAAAAAAATCTTTGAAAGTGGCGATCTTTAGAAATATTGTTAGTATCATGCTGGATTTTCAGATGCAAGAATGGACGGATGTTGACTTTACCTACTATATAATTAAACTCAATACATCAATGCTCACTATGTCAGGAATGTTTTCTATACCCTTGTACTGAGCGTGGAACCTACTAATGGTTTGCCTGAAAAAGCAAGACCTTCTGTTGGGCCATTTGCATTGTAGTCTAATAATTCTAGGGTATTTATTAAACTAAATGTATTCATTAGTAAGCAAGTGGTAGTGGTGCTAGTACATCATCCTCTTGAGAGTGATGATCATCACCTCATATATAGTAATGATTTTTCTCCCACATTAAAAACAAATATAAAGAACTTGTTCTTTTAAATTATTATTGCCTATTTGTCATTATGGAAATCACTGAAACATTTGTATATTAGTCACAAATAGGTGAAAAATATATTGACTGACTGTGTGTGACATTTGTATCCTTTCAGATATATAGTTTTCTTTTCAAAATATTTACTTGGATACACCTAAAATTACTTGTGTAAAATTATATCAACTGAATTTTAACATTCTACTTTCCTTGCAACAGCTGAGTGTAGCATACACACAGTCCACACTGATAATTATCTATATGCTTACTTATGTGTATTTATACAAAGGTATTATATATTATAAACATTTTATAAATTATTTACAAAAAGTCAATACTTTTGGATAATCAAAAGAAGATATTGTATTATGATTTTTTCAGACACACTATAATCATTTAAACAGAATTTCTAAATATATATTTGTTTTAATTTAGTGGATTTTTATGCACATGAAGAATTAATAACATATAACTTAATTCTAGAACTGTATTCATAATACATTTTTACTCACTTTTAAAGTTATTTTTTAGCTGTGTGGCAAGACATTAAATTTTTATACACACAAGTAATTGATAATGAAATTTATTTACTATGTCATATATGTTCTATCTGTCTGCCTGTCTGTCTGTCTACCTATTATGCAGAAAAAATCTTTCAGTATATAAGGACTCGTTCTACAAAAATACTTTATTCCTTTAATAATCCATTAAAAATCAATTTACATAAAAACAATATAGTTGGAAACATACAGATTGCTTATAATTAAGTTATTTTTATACAGAAAGGACAAGAGGTAGTCTAGCCTTTTTATTTTTTTCTAGAACCAACGACCTTCTTTTCAAACAGAAATATGTAAATTCTGAGACAAAGTAGAGATTTTAAGACTAGGGGTCATAGTGCACAGAATCAGTGCCATCAGTTTCTGTTTGCCTCCATGGTAATGTTTCACTTGCATTCTAAATTTATATCTTTTATGATTCCTTGGTCTTTCACTGCCTCCTACAAAGCCACATCTATAAAACATAATTTTCTAAGACGTGGGCTGTGTAGACCTTGCCCTATGAAATAACTTTTGAATGTAATATATTATTGTCAAATGAGTTTGTTAAGACTTGCAGCATCAATTCATGTAGATTCAAAATATCGAATGCCATTTTCATAGCTCTGAGGAAGAGAGGATATTGTGTTTTTCCTGTATTTTCTGAAGCTAAGTTGCATTTGTTTAGAAATGTAATTTCATATAATTCAAAGACAGGTCAGTGAGAGAGGAAAAAATAGGTGAATTAAGATAATTATACATACTCAAGAGGCAATAAAGTCTTCTCAAGAAAAGGCTGCAGAGGCTGGGTTTAAATAGGAAGTTTTCAAAAGTACTTTCATCATAGGAAATGCTCCCTAAACTTTGATAAAATGTTCTCTGAAATCATTTTAAGCATTAATTAATCTGAGCTTGGTGTTCATATTTACAAGGTTCAGATTAAAATAACCAATGCTTCAAATCCTGTTGCTGACTGAACAGTATTTATTACTTTTACCTTAAATTTCTACATATATTAAATGAAAAGAATAATCTCTGATAATGGGAATATATTACATATAGTACATATATAATATGTTGAATACATAGTATATATGAACTTAAAGTCCTACATTTACTTCAGTGACTACTTAGTGACTACCAGGTTTTATTTGCCTTATGTTTTTGGAAGATTTCTTCCTTTTTAACAGTAATAGCAGAATAGAAGCCCGGGGTCAAAAGTTTTAGTCAGTAGATTCAATTGACAATGTAAATTGTTGTATGAATAATCATAGAAGAGTTCTACATTGCCTACATTATCCACCTGGGATGTCTTTTAAACCCAATGTCTGGAGGAACAGTCACACACATAACCAACATTAAATCCAAGCAGATATCCTGATTATTCAATCATTTGTCAAACTTTCAGTAGGTAATAATGACTTGATTTCAATGAAAGTTCTTTGACTGATAGAATTTTCTGTAGTAAATTCTAAACAATGGAAATTGATCTAACAGTGATTATTAGTCTTTTAAGATATCTGCTGTAATATAACTACTTTAGGTAACATTTTAACAAGTTGAGCTTAACATTCTCATTTTATTTTTTCTAAAACTATTTTATATCATTCATGGCTACAGGTTACATGTTTACTTTAGTTGTATGATATTTCACTGGAGTTGGGCCTTTGTTGTCATTGTTCAAGAGTTTGCTTTGACTTTTATATCTTAGGTCTATAGTCCTATCTTCTTATGAGATAATTCGATTAACCCAGCAAAAACCAAGTTCTAACCTTTTTTTTTTTTTTTTTTTGCAAACAACAAATCCTCGATTAAAAAAATAAGCAAGAAAAATGAAACATCAATTTATAAAACAAGGAAAATGAAACTCTTTACTTTAAGCCAGTTTATGGTATAGAGATTCATACAAGAAAGGAGAAGAAAGAATTTGGTTTTGTTAAACTGAGAAACACTGCAGAAGTACTTAAATGTGCATCTAATAAAGGAAATTTAACATTAAATATAAAAGCTCCATATAGCAAACCATCTTTGGAATTGAGTAAACTAAAGTGACAAGGTGTGTGAACATTAAGAGCTTGCTATGGAAAATCTTCATTTGAAGCATCTACTTCAGAAGCATATTTTAACACTCAAAATTCTTGTGTTTGAAATGCCAACTAACCAACTTACATTGCAGGCAGTAGATAAGATGAGCACCATACTTTAAACAATTTGTTTCCAGTATTCCCATATAACATGTAATTTCCTCTGCTAGAATTTTATATGAAAGCTGTTTCACAGCTGATCACCCACTCCCTCCGAGCCTACTATTTGTAAATTTCTTATCTGGACTTGGGCCTAGTCATTGCAACAGTAGCTGCTTCAGTGGGATTTGTAATGACTTGTTCCTTGAGTTGAGGCTTCTCAGGAATCCTTGACTCTTCCTGATCTATTTGTGCATTTGGATTTTCAGATCACTGCATACTCCATAGCACTTTGATCACAATGTATAATTTCTGAATTCTGAATGAATACATCTTTGCCCAACAGTTTTTCTTGATATAAACAGCAACAGTGCATTGGCTTCTTGTACAGATCCAATGTCAATCCTGATTAACATAGTAAAAGTACTTGTCTAAATAAACAAATCTAGCATTAGTTGGATAAGTCTTGCTGAAGGAATTGAACTACTATAGTTTACTTTCCTGGCCAGATTTGGACTTTGCCCATTTTTTGGTTCATAAATAATTTATGATTTTTTTTTAAAGTAAAATCCTAAGGTTGTGTTGGATTACATTTTTATGATGTACTTTTATGCAAAACATCTGGTTCATAAATATATTCTCCATCACCAAAAGTGTAAAGGAAATTGTTAAGTTTCTTTATTCTGACTCATTACCTTGATGCAAGCAGTTATATAGTACTGGGAGAAATGTCTTACAAGAGAGATAGTACTGAAAGCAGTTGAAGTAATGAAACAACCAGTAAATAAGAGATTTGGTTGCACAATAGTACTTATGTGTATTATTCAGCACCTTCCTTCTTAGTTCAATGTCAAGAGGAGTTCAGGACTGGCTGTTTTTCTGTTATCTAGTCTTTTTTGTACCCTGCAGAATAATAAAGCATTTATAGCTTTTGGTATGATTATTCCTTAGGTAGCAGAGACAAGAGTAAAGTGCTCCTAGGTAATGATACTGTTCCTTAGCTCAAAATTTAATGCCTCTTTACTGGTACTTAGTGGGCTTTTTCCCATGATACTTTGAGCCAGTAATATTTCATTGGGATATATTAGCTAACTTTACAAAGCATGGCTCGTGAAGCTCCCAATATGTTAGTAACTGTTCACATCTCTATCTTCCCTTGTTTCTCATTATTCTGTGGATGTTGTGATTAAAAAACTAGTTTATTGTGGTTCTAAGAATATAACATGTTATTACATTCATGCAGACTTTGAATTTTTATCTTTAACATATGGGTTGATTCATAACATCTGCAAATGACTGTAAACATCTCTGAAACTTCAGAGAAATCTCCAGTGTATTTTACCATGTCTCTGAAATACAGAGAACACATAAATACAAGTATACATAGTTATAGCCTCTGATTTTTGTAGTAGAATTGAGAAACAGATTTCCTCCTTTTATCTATTTATTGTTTAAGTCCTAGAAATTAAAGTCAGGGCTTTTCTGATGATGCCATTGACCAATATGCACAGTTTTCTTCTTTTATTGTTCCAATACAAGTTTTTACTTTAGATGTTGTCTTAGGGTTTTATTTCTGTGAAGAGGCACTATAACCAATGCAAGCCTTATAAAGCAAACATTTAACTGTGGTTGGGTTACAGTTTCAGTTTAGTCCATTATCACCATGACAGGAAGCATGGTAACTTGCAGGCAGACATGGTACTAGAGAAAGAGCTGAGAGTTCTACAAGTTGATCCAAAGACAGGCAGGACGAATCTGCCTTTCACAGGAAGACAGGAGGAGGTTCTGATTCCACACTCGACAGAGTTTGAACATAGGAGACCTCAAATCTTGCCTACAGAGTGATGTACTTTTATTAGCAACACCACACCTACTCCAATAAGTCTATTCCCTATGTCTAAGCATTCAGACACATGAATCTATAGAGGTATGTTCAAACCACCCCAGATGTACATCTTCAAGGTAAGTAAAATGATTGATGACTAATAACTTGGTTTCAAATACATTTTATTTAAATATTTTTGAAGATAAAGAAGTATGACTTAGCAACTTTATATATTCATCCATACAGTAATTGAACTTAATAGTATATTAGGTATAAATAAAAACAATGAGATAATCCTTAACAACTAGATAGTATTCATTAACATACAACACTACTGGGTGGATTGGCTTTTGTCAACTTGAAAAAAAAACTTGATATATCTAGGAAGAGGGACTAATAAAAAATGGCTTCCATAAAGTTATCATGTAGGTATGTTTATGAGATATTTTCTTGATTAATGATTAATGCAGGTGGGTCACACCCAGGAGTTGAGTTGTACCCCTTGGGAAGGTAATCCTGAGTTGTATAAGAAAGTAGACTGAACAAGCCATGAGGTACAAGCCACTACACAATTTTATTCTATTTCTTCTACTTAAGTTCCTGCCTTCCTTTTTTTTTTTTAACCTGCTTGGGTTTCTGCCTTGGTTTTTCTTAATGATGGACTGACTGGTATATGTGAGCCAAATAAACCATTTTTATCTCTGGTTATCTTTTAGTCACTTTGTTTTATCACAGAAACAGAAATAATAAGACACCTACCTACTTAGACCCAAGACTTTATATTCAATTTCTCAAACATACAACTTGAAATTGGAATTGTCCTGTCAATTGTTTTCTCAAAGATACATACTCTGAAATCATTTCCCCCTCTCTTTAGAAACATTAACGTATTTGCCTCTGTTTGATTTTTAAAAATAAATATGCTTCATTAATATAAGCTACTCTGTAAATTACATTTTGAGTCCTCTGTAAATGCAAACCATTCTATAAATAAAATAATGTGTTTAGAAATCATGTAAGGAGAATTGTGTACCTTTTTTATTTTTCCCTTTCGTGTCAATATCCACATACTCAACAATATCACTTATTAGGAAACATTATTTTATATTGTTATCAATATATAAATCTTAACAATTTATTTTTATTACTTTTTAATTGTAGCCATAGATTTATACATAGATATGTATTATATGTGTACACACAGATACTCCCACAAATGTAAATTAATTGGTCTGATTTCCTTCTGAGTTTATCCTTCCACAATCAAGGACATGGCATCTCATACAGATCATCAGTTTCAAGTGGATATACCTGTCTTCAGTCCACGTGAGTGTTCTTTGTAATGGAATCCTAGTGCCACCCACATCTATGTGCTTTTCCTCTTTTGAAGGAAATGATCTTGGCAGAAAAACTGGATCCTTTTGATTGGCGTTTCATTAAGCCAATGACCAATTAAGACTGAGATTACTTGGCCAAGCAGGCTTTGACAGTTTGTATCCTGTCCCTATTTCCTGCCACTTCTCTGCTTCCTAACAATAGACACAATGTAACCAGCAGACTCTTGCTCCTGCCATCAAAGCTTCTACAACAGTATGGGCTGTGTCCTTTCTCCATTTCTGAACCTAGTAAATTTCTCCTTCCCTAAGTCACTCTTCCTCAGGTATTTGGTCACAGGAATGAGGTGAGAAAAGCAATATATGGATTCTTCTATGTAAGAATCTATTCTTTTGAACAACCCTTGAATTGGCTTTCTTTTGTCAGCTGAATATGTTACTACCACTTACCTCTGTGCTCATTTTACTAAATTTTAGGTATTGTCATACTTGTGTTTGGATGTTCTTGATAAATTACTTTAATGAAAGACAATGCTCATAGAAAAAAATTTTTTACTGATACTGGTTAATTTACTTGTAAAACTTAGGTCCGCCCAACACAATATAAATGCTCCATAAATATCTATTCTTAAATTTAAAACAGAGATTGTAAACTACAGGTGTTTGTACCCCTTAACCTTTTTTGGAAGTCTCCCCTAATATTTCTGAAGATATAATCCTGTGTTTTACCCAGACTTGTCAGCTGCTGTTTACAAAACAATTTAAGAGAGCAAATAAATTTGGTGCCACAGTGAAGAAGTTGCGTACCTATCTTATATACTGTGCTTAGTGTTTGACTCATGGATCATATCTTTACTTTTTTATACAATTCCCATTTGAAAATAATTAGGACATATCTCCTACACGCCATGCATGAAGTACATGGTGGCTAAGTTCTGCAATTCCTTTTTTCCCTTTAAAACCTGAAGGAGAGATGAACATCCTGAAATGTTTTATTGTGGAAGAATGAAATCTTTGCTGAAAATACTGATCTATAATTTTGCATACTTTAATTGTTAGGACATTTGGATGCATAACCTATATCACATATAACAAGATGTATAAAAAGACACTGTCATGTGTATTTAATAATGCTGAGATATTTTATCTTACTAAACTGAAGTTTAGTAAGATAGCTACAGACTCAAAACCAGCAACAGAGTAAATTCTAGTTCTCAATAAGCAGTGTCATGACCCAAGAAGAACTCTGATGTCCACTTTGCACGAAGACAGGAAAAGGCCAATGTCTCAGCTTAGTCAGACCAGAAAAACCCACATATTCTTTGGAGAGTCACCTTCAACTTGGAATGAGGGGTTCCATCTAAAAGAGAAAGGCAGACAGTCTTTAGGACTGCATCACTCAAAAGCAATCTCAGAAATCCTTGAGCACAATATTTGTCACAATTCATGGTCCAATCAAGTAACCACATAAGCCTTATAGATACAAGTAAAACTTTATTCCCTCTATATGTTTTTTAAGTTCAGTTCCCTTTTAGACATAGTTTGAAATACAAAGATTGAACGTGGAGACTTTATGTTAGAATGTTAGTTCAATCATATATATGCATATATTTGATTTACAAATGTGTGTTCTAGACATACTTATTTACATATGTATACTTCATTCTCTGTATTCTCTTCCCACATTACCTTGCAAATAAAGCAAAAAATGCAAATATTTAGGAAGCATTTTATGCCAAGCTAAATGGCAAAATTTGATATTTTAACCATATGAAAATGTATATATTTTAAGTTCCAAAATATATTTTGCTGTTATTATCATATTATAATTCATCATCCTTGTTGAATTTACAGTCTTTTACTTTTATTCCTTTAACCTCCATTTTAAGTGTTATGTGTCTCTTTATAGCCAATGAGGAAATAGTAACCTAAAATTTTATGAGAACAAAAGAAACAAATATTTTTCTTGCTAATTGTATTAACTAAAGGAATCTTTTCATTTTCTTTCAGAGACATTGAACTACACATATCACAGAACACTAAGGTCTTTTATGTGTTTAGACATTCTTCATGTTATTTTATTGCACTGTCTTTCACAGATAAGGTATTTCTGTTTCAGCATATTTCCTGTCAGAAGAGAGCTATTTTGATTTCATTGGGGTGAATGCATTCCATCAATAATGACATATTATACAAAACATGTTTATATTTTACATTCAAATATAATTTCAAATTAGTAAGATAGTATTAATGCACCCACAAATGAGAAATATTTTACTACCACAAATTAATTTTATATGTCTAAAATTAGGTGTGCTATGAAGCATTAAGAGAGAACAAAAAGAATACCAATATATATGAAAAAAAAATTAACCATCTCATAATTATACTACTTGTTTTTCCTCTCTGACTGAGAGTCTGAAGTGTCATTTCTTCAAGCAGCTAATGTGCTGTCAAACTCATACCTTACATAAGCTAATACACTTCCCTACATTTTCTGTGGGAATATTACTATTTCTACCTAATCATCACTGAAACAATAAATCTTCCAAAGTTACAAAGCTAAGAACAGGATGGAAATAGGCTTGCTGAAATAATGCCACACTCTAATTTGACAAATTCTACCTTCCATGAAATACGGAATTCTTTTTTTTTTTGCCACTCAAACACAGACATATTTTAAACTACAACTCTCTATCCTGATGAATGCATTGAGAAATGTGGATGATGATACCAATTTTGCTTTCTATGTATTAATGAATTAATACCAGTATGTTAAGCAGTATGGTAGAACTGTAATGAATTTTAAGCGTTGCTCTGCATAGAGCATGTCTTGATGGTAGATCATCAGTTTTACACCAATTGTCTGACAGTAATGAATTATTTCCAGGCCACAGTAACTAAAATGACTCTAATCCACTTTAAAATTAATGAATTCTATTCTATGGAGTAGATTTATGTCCAGTGTAGAACTAATATGGTTGAAAAGGTTTTATTAATGCAAAGCAAAGTAGTAGGAAAATCAAAAGAAAGACAGATAAAGTTATAGAATACTTGGCATGTCTTAATAAATTCTACCATTCGTAACAAATTGTTGAAAACACAGTGAGAGTTATACTCTAAGTTGCCCAGTCAAGCCAACTATTGGCTCGCATCTATCCACATGTTCCTATTACTTCCTTTGCTGTAGAATTGAATCATTCCAAAAGTCTGAACAACCATTTTCTGTGAAAGAACGAATGTATATGCTAGCACTAAATAACTACAGAATTGTGGACCAATTGCAAAACGTCTCTGGAAAATATCAGCTAAAATCACATTTTATTTAAAAATTGATCGAAAAAAGAATAATCTAACAAAGTAGACATATTTAAGATACTAAAAATACTGCTAATAGTGTAGCATGTGCCAAAAATTTGTAAAATGTAGGAAGTTTCCATCATTTGAGTTATCTTCTTTAGTTAGTCTATTAGTAGCATTTATCCAGGTTCCCAAAGAGGGAATTCTTATCCTGATACTTAGTTGCAGCATACATTAAATGTGTAAAGTAGAAATTTTTAGAACATACCCATTTGATTACACAGTAGATTCACAAAAAACATTCATGCAGTTTTAAGTCCGAATGACTTCATCACTGAATAAAGTATGCTATAAGTATTCTTCCTGATGCTTTTATTGTAAAATGCAAGTTGTAAACATTATGTCAAAATATTGCCTCATGCAGTCAATGTCAAAAGGGAATAAGTAAAAATGTATAATTAATAATATTTGGATTTGGGGTTATCTATTAACAGCATCAATTATGATAAGTTGATTGTCTTAGTTACTATTCTATTACTGTGAAGACATGCTATGACTAATGCAACACTTATAAAAGAAAGCAGTCAATTGGAAGCTTAATTACAGTTTCGGAGGCTTGGTCCACTATCATCATGGAGGAGGGCATGGTAGCAGGCATGCATGGTGTTGGAGAAGTAGCTAAGAGGTACATTATGATCTACAAGCAGAGGTAGGGAGTGGCCTTGGCACAAAGCCCATCCCTGATGATATACTTCCTCCAACAAGGGCACACCTACTTCAACAACACCACATTTCCTAAGCCTCAAAAATGCCATGGCCTTAGAATTCAAATATATGTGCTTTAGAGAGCCATTCTTATTCAAACAACCACACTAATAAACATGTATTGTTGAGAATATCTATGAAGAAAAATGCAGTATGTTGTCTGTGTATACAATAAGAGAGAGAAAATAAGTAACTACCCTTCAGTTGTTCCTGCTTCTTCAAATATTTGCAGTATTTTTTGTCTGCTTAAACAAACAGATCAACTTTATTCTAGACAAAGCATGAGTTCCAAGGTGAACACAGATTTGCTGACTCATCGATTGCCTCCTAGATTACCACATTACAGACCTCAGCATGTTATTTGGTGCTCAGAGCATCACTTCACAGTGAGCCCCAACCAAAGCAAGCTGACTTTCAGTGTAAAGAGAAAAGAAAGTCATAAAAGAGTCGTCACTAAAATTCCAGAGCTGTGGTTCTCACCCTGTGGGTTGCAACATCTTTTGGGGGTCAAAGAACCCTTTCGCAGGAGTCACCTCAGCCAAGATAGTTAGATTACAATTCATAATACTAGCAAAATTACAATAATAAAGTAGCAAGGAAAAGAATTTTATGGTTGCAGTAACCACAGCATGAGGCAATGTATTAAAGCATCACAGCATTAGGAAGGCTGAGAACCACTGTTCCAAAGGAACTGAGTCAAATAAAAGTATACAGTCCTCATCCTAGTTTCTATGCAGAACACGCTCATGTTTTCTCATTAGAAAGAAACAATACAAATGAACCACATATTAAGTGTACCAGTACTTTCTGGTTATTGAGTATTTGCAAATATCTAAACTGCGACATTATTAAGAGGAGAAAAAAAACTAATAACAAGCCTATTTCCTTTAGAAACGGTTAATTATGTTGTTTTTCATTCACAGCTGGCACAGTTATGAAGTTTGTGTTTTAATTTTATGTGTATGGAGTTTTTGGCTGCATGCATATTGATGAAAACCACAGTGCTTGTGGAGGCACAGAGAGGTAGCAGGATCCTCAGGAAAGGAAGGAAAGATAGCTGTAAGCCACTACGTAGGTACTAGTAATTGAACCCAAGCCCTCAAAAGAACAGCAAGGAGTCTTAACCTCTTAGCTAGAGTCCCACAATAGTTATATATTTTTGAAATAATAAATGATAGCATAACACTCAGCTAGAATGAGATTTTTAATACCATTTGTGCTACCCTAGTAAATCAATATGATTATGAATTTTTGTTTTTAATTAAAGCTATGCCTTATTCTTTCCTACTATAATATGTCAGTAAATCCTTTGAGAATATCATATAATATATTTTGATCATCCTCATCTCCTACTCATCATAGAAGTGACTCCCACAACTGCCTTTACCTCACTACCTTCGTCTAGCATCATGACCTCTATTTTTCTTCTTCTTTCTAAATAATCCACTAGGTTCAATTCCAGTTAGTGCTGCCTATAAACTTATGGGTTTAGGAAAAGCCACTGGATCAGAGTTGAACCACGAGGGATCATGCCATGAGCTATCCATACCTCCACAGGTATGGCAGGGGCTCATGAACTATTTCCCCTTTTATACTAGAATATTAACTGCCTGTATCTTGTGTAGGTCTTGTGCAGATAATTACAGCTGCTGTGAGCTCATGGGTACAGCTGTCCTCTCATGTTCAGAGGACATTTTCACTGTAATTCTTTCAGATCGCTGACTATGGTAACCTTCCCAACCCACATTCTGTGATGCTGCTTCAGCTGGTTGTGTACTCTTTGTAAATAGAAATTTATGTAAATGTAATGTTATCACTTATAGTCTTGAGTAAGTTGTAGGACTATATATAAATGCAAATATGTATGTGTATCAATTTAAATTAACATGAACACATATATACTAAAAACTGTGTAACTATATTTCTCCATATAAATATACACATATGCAATCACATTTCTTTCTTCCAGGACATAATCTCAAAGTGAGTACAGAAAATCAGTGTGATTTTTAAGCCTTGAAAAATGCTATGAAAAATAAGAGTGAGAATGAAAATCTTTATAGAATTTCATGCTTAATTTGAAAGAGTCTGATAATGCAATTTTAATCAGAAACTATCAAATAAACAAGACACGTGTTTGTTTTGATGATTTGATCAAAAATAGATAAAGGAGTCTAACGACCTCCTATTTTCAACCAAAAATGTAACATAGGCAGTTCCACTCTGGATGTTCTTCCTATAAGCATCATGAACGAAGGCATGGTTGCATTGGACATTCACACAAGAAAGTCAACAACCACCAATATAATATTGCAAAATGATCCAGAAACTTGAATTGGTACATCCTACAGATAGCAAAGCAATTTCATTTTTGCATAACACTCCTGAAACATCTGTCATAACACAGAATGACTTATAAAAAATGTTTAAATACCTCTAGAAGTACCTATCCTCAGTGAAGGTGTGGGTTTCATTAAAATTTCCCCATAGACTCAGGTCTTGCCACTTTTGATTTTCTTTCCTTGTAGTTAGTGCTGACTGCGGAAGTTGTGAAACCTTTTGAGTTGTAGTCTTACTAGAGAAGGTATGTTCCTGAGGACAGTGGGCACCTTATAACCTCAACCCAATTCTATTTCACTCTCTTTGCTTTTCGAACGCTGGTAGCGATGTGATGTGAGTGCTCAGCTTTCTGCTCCTGCTGCCCTGCCTGCTGACTGCCATGTGTTCCCTCATGATGGATTCTTATTCTTCTGGAATTATGACCCTCAAATAAACACTTTCTTCAGTAACTTGTTTTTGCAAATTGTGTTATATCATAATAATTAAAGTCACTGGTAGAAAAGTGGTATTAGAGGGTAGCATCTTGTTGACAGGAAGTTGATCATGTATATTTTGTTGGGTTTTGTTGGTTTTTGTTTGTTTGTTTGAGCCCCTTTACTTACAGTCTAGAAGGTAATAAATTTGATAATACAGAACACATGGAATTTTGGCTCATAAGGTTTCAAAGAAAAACAAAGTTTATTAGTAATAGAAATTTAGATTTTTGATATAACTTAATGTTTTATCAAGGAATCTGGCTGATTTTTTTTATCCAAATCTCGAGAATTTCTGGAAGGCTAAAAAGCAATGGAGCAGTTCATTTAATTGGTGGGGGTGTGGGGGATGGGGAGATCCTAGTGGAGACGGGGACAGGGAGAAGGTATGGGATGTGGAACAGTCAGAAGGTGGATCAGGAAGGAGATAAAGTCTGGACTGTAAGGGAAGATTAAATACAAGTAAATAAATAAAGCAAGCAAGAAAGTAAATTTCAAAAGTACAAAATATTGAATCTGTAGAATATTTAGCACTGATAACTCTTAGGTAATTATACTATGAAAAACATCAAGTGGTGAAGAAAATAATTAAAATGTAATTTGGAGAGAAAAAATGTTTTCTAGAAGACTTAATGTTTCAGTAATGTCATGTACTAAAAGAGTAGCTGTAGCTGTGTTTCTTGAGATCAGTGCCTTTAAGAAAAAGTTGTTTCTTCATTACAACAATAAGAGTGATGCTATCTTCAGAGCAAGGCTCAATCAAGCTAATTTTCCAACATATAAAAGAAAGCCTAAATAGGTTTCTGTTAAGAAACCAACCAGCCCCAGTGTGGGGGAATTTGAGCGTGGGGAGGCGTGAGTGGGTGGGTGAGTGGGGCTCACCCTTAAAGAAGCAGGAGGAGGGGGAATGACATAGGGGGCTTCTGGAGGTGAAATGGGGAAAGAGGATAACATCTGTAATGTAAATAAAATATCCAATAAAAAATTATTAACAAAAAAAGAGAAACCAACCAGCCAAACAAACAAACAAACAAACAAAACATTCCAATAAATTTCACTGCTGCTTTGAATCAAGGGAGAAAGGGTCCAACCCGAGCTGTCAGTCAATTTTGGGGGTATTGTCCACACATGGAACTGACTTTATGATCAGTAAAGATGTAAGAGTAAGTGGGTACTAAATTCTTTCTTTATGGTTTCAGAGAGCCATGGAGGCCAGAAAATATGTGACACTACTGGATAACAGCAAGAAGAAGACCCTGAGAAGGCAGGAGGCACTGAGAAGCAAAATGCTGTGAAAGTGAAGGATCCCTGAGTTTCAATGGAGACTTCCAGGAGGTTGGTGATGGCAGTTTCATGAGTCATTTGTCAAGGAGAGCTGCATACAGATGGTGGGACCAGCATCCTACCTATGATTTGATGCTGTTTTGACCTAATATTGCTTTTTATATGACTAATGACTCCCATTTACAATGAGAATTGTATGTGTCATTGTGTGTTAGAAGTACAAAAGTTGATATTATTATTGCACATTGACTGAAACTAAAAGGCTGTCTTGGGTATCAGAAGCATTGATGGACTTAGAACTTTAGGACAGCATTGAGACTGTTAAGACTTTTTTTAAGTTCCAGTAAATTCAATTTGCATCATAAGACAGCCATTGCACTATTGGACCATGGGAGCCAGGGAGTAAAGCATTCTTTGAATAGAACTGTCCTTCCACAGGCTCATGAGTTTAAAGAATTGATCTTAGTTTGTGATGCTGTTTCAGGGGTTATATAATCCTTAAGAGCCTTACTGGAGACGTATTCCATGAAGGTTGATCATGGTATTTGTGATGTCAGTGTAAAGTAGCTGGTAAAGAATGTAATATGTTGTGGATTTGATTTAATGCTTGTATAATGCTAACTGGGTTCCCAAAATTGCATGAGATTCCACAGGTAAGATGCTGAGGGTCCCTGCCCCCAGCTAGTTCTGATTTTACCAATCAATGCCAAGGGCTAATGGTGGGGCAAAAGGACAGTGGCTGGACTATATGATTTGTGGACAGTGGGACCAAGAGAGAAGGATTTAGAATTGCCAGGCCGAGAAAAGAATAAGATACAGGCTTGAGAGCTGCAGAAGACAGAGTACCAATCAGCTAAGAGCTGGGGAAGAGCAGACTAACCCCTTACCCACCACCCCCACACATTGAGACTAGGGTAGCAAAGATGGAATATAGATTTTCGTAAGTAATAACTCAGGAGTATTGGAGGGGTGACTTTAGTAATGTGGAAGTCTGGGAGTGGCCAGCCATTGAGTTGACAAAGGCATATTAAATATAAGGCTATATGTGAGTGTCTTTCATTTAGGAATCCAGAACATTGGGGTAGGTAGCGAGAATCATTAATTACCGATAGCAACAATAATATACTTGTTGATATTGTCTCACAAATACCTAAAACTCCAGCCTCTATTTATCTTTAGCTGCTTTAGCTCCAACTAGCTTGTTATCATTCCTTTCTATGTTGCCATGACAGCTCACATTTAATAATTAAATGTTTGGTATACAGTATTTCATAGTTTTGTTATTCACTAGCTAATTGTAAATAATCTTTGGATATTTAAATATGTGTAACTAGTATTTAGTACTCTATTGTTTATATTTATACTATCTTAAAAATAGCAAACCAGCTGCTCTTACATAAATGAATCTTAGAAATGTATGCATCCATTAGAATGCTCCGGTGCCATTCCCTTCCCCACATCCTGCCTTTTTGTGTTTATAACCCCTGTGTGAATAAGTAAATTATGATTTGATTTAAATAATTAAATAAATTTTAAAAAATTTAAAAAAGAAAAAAAAAGAATGATGGTGCAGATCACCTGGCAATAAAATGTTTATGTGTACAGAAGATTATATAATACATATGCATATATAGATAATTATATAATGTTTCTGGTATTGTATTTTTGACCTAAACTTATACTTATTATTCACTTACTTTATTTTCCTTGAAATAATACCTAACTCACAAATTCCTGAAATAATACTAACTCAAAATATACCTAACTCACACTCCTTTCAGATGGCCCTGCTCTTGGCAGATTTCATGTGCCATATCACATAAAAAGCTCATGAAACTGAAGTGGCGCAGGCCCTGCTTAAAACCTTTATAATTAGTATTATACACAGCACGTGGTGCACATCTCTCACAACAAATTACCACCTAACATTCCCACTGGCAAAGGACACTTCAACAATTTGCCTCTGAAATCCATAACGTATAGCTTTGTTGGACTTCATGAAGTTCACATGAGAGTGTTTTTCAAATAGCAAAGGGGATCCTAATTATATATACAAAATAAAAGTAAAATGCAACTTTAAACAAGCAGGCAAGCAAACAAAAACAATGAGAGCACACAGTGTCATGTACAGATGTACATTTTATATGGATTCGAAATAACATCGTAGATCAAATGAATGTGTGCTCTGAAAGAAACTAATTAGGAAAAGATAAGTGTGATTTTAAAGGGCATAAAATGTGGCTAACTTACTTTGACTGCTTATTTTAAAAGCTTTAGTGGTGTTTGTAAGATAGCCACAGTTTATAACCCATATCTTTTGTGAGATTATATCTGTCTGATGGGAATATTCTTGCACAGATAGAATAAAGAGCATGGCAAACTTTGGTGAGGAACAGGCTATCTTTATTAAAGTATTTATCATTTTTACAGCTGGAATTGGTATTAATATTTCAACAAACAATCTCAGTGAGCCTTATCTTCTCTTTGTTGACTTTAGTTAAGCACTGTCAGCAGTAGGCTATTTAGAACAGCTTGGCCTGCTCAAGCAGAATAATACATCTTAGAATTAAAAAAAAAAAAAAAAAAAAAAAAAAAAGCTCAATTTTAATATTCAGCAGGAGCTTGCCAAAGTAGAAATACAAACTTAGTCGAGAGGATGTACAACTTCAGAAATATTATTGATGGCCTTCTATTCCTGTTTGAAGAGACATTCAACAATGCAGAGAGGGCACAGGTACTTTTTAACAGTTTCAAAATACAGAGATTCTGAGCTCATAGATATTTTCCGTGGTAATTACGGCCATTAAAACACAAGTATCTTCACATTAATCTGATAAAATCTTTTGGAAGATTTTAATAATAAGCATTAGAAAAAGAAATATAGAAACCTATGTTTTGAATTTAATAAATTATTTTGATTTTGTGATTTAAAAAACAAAACAAAACTCTAAAACCATCATTTGAAGCTCTGAAGAAATTCAGTGGCCAAATGCCCTTGTTCACAAATGACCTAGTTCACAAATGTCCTAGTTAAGAAGTCGTATGATTATGAGATAAAATTGTTTTAAATGAACTATTTTTTTAATATAATAAATTCTATATCTGAATATACAATTATTGGTGTGCTTATGTGACTGATTGAAGTCATAAATCAATCATTCTGGTAAAAATCATATTAATTAAATGATATAATTAAAAAAGAATTTAACTATGAGGGGTGGTGGTGGCACAGCCTTTAATCCCAGCATTTGGGAGGCAGAGGCAGGCGCATTTCTGAGTTCAAGGCCAGCCTGGTCTACAGAGTGAGTTCCAGGACAGCCAGGGCTATACAGAGAAACCCTGTCTCAAAAAACAACAACAACAACAAAAAAAGAATAACTATAAAGAACTTTTGGGGTCACTTATTTTATGAAACTGTATATAGTTTTTTTTTTCTGGGGTATTTAACTGCCTTCTTAATGCAAACACAGTGATTTGAGGCTATCTCTTGAGCTTCCTGTGTTACTTGGGAGTTTTCTACAGACAGCTCCAAGAGAGCATCTGTGACAGCAGATTGCACTTCTCCTCGATACTCCCATATAAAATACATTCCCTAATATCTCCACATTCATATGTGGAATTAATTCTAAGCCATGATACCATGATATTAGGGAATGGTTCTTATATAACCAAGGTTGACACTAGATCATTAATATTGGCCTCCTGTTATCTGAACATTGCAAATTAGAATCTGTCTCTCTTTGTCTCTGTCTCTTTGAATATGTTTCTCTCTGTTTCTGTCTCTGTTCTCTCCATCCCTTCCTCCTTTCTCTCGCTCTGTTTCTCCTCTGTCTTGTAGTAAAGGGGGGATCTTTACACACCAAACCAATAAACTCATCACTTCACAAGACACTAAATTTGAATCTTCCATCTTTAAAAATTGAGGTATAGTTTTTGTTTGAGTCACCAGTTGGTGAAATTCTGTCTCAACTACCCTTACTAATTAACAATGTCTTCAAACATGAAAGGAATAGTAACCTCACAATTATGCATGAGTTATCCCCATAGCTATAATGTTTCTCTGTAGTATTTGACTGTCTTCAGTGATGAGATTTGGTACTTTTTATACTTGTTATATACCCCTGTAAAAAATGTTGATGTTTTCATTTCATTTTCCAATATGTGGCTAATGTGGAAATAAAATTGCTGAATGAGTATTGATCTCCTTTCAAGAACAGTCACTGATTTATTATGACTGCTAAATGCTGTGTTTGAAATGATTTAAAAATCAAAAAGTAGACAATTGTTTTATCTGGACCCAATGGCACTTTATTCCATACCATGCCCTTGTTTCTTTAGATGCATAGTGTGCATTCCGAAACAAAAAAATAACTATACTTTGACATTGGCAATAGTGCATTCTATTTTGCACAACTGAGTATGAAATAACAGTTGATTGCTCCAAAGTCTATTCCAATTGCATGTCTTCCAATTCTTTTTTATTCCCACGCCTCCTCCCATGGCATGTCTTCTTTTACAACATCCACTAACTGAGGTATTCTTTTTTGTTTTTGTTCCTGTTGTTTTATCTTGTTTTCTAGTGGCTGTTGATGCTCTATTATTAGTTTTGTTTGCTTCTTTGTTCGTTTTTGTCTTGAACATATGTTTCAAACAAAACAAAAATTCAAATAAAACCCCAAAATTAAAATTGACATTTGATTTTTTTCTGCTTTTTTAGATTTATTTTTTTCAAATATTTTTGTAAATATAACTCATTGACCTCAATCATTCAATATTAATTTTTTGTAATTGTATGAGGTCACACTTGGCTTAAAATGTCAACATTTTATTGTGTTTCTTAATTTGGAACGTTGGTTTTCCTTCGTATCATATAAATTTCTTAACTTTTAATAATAGCTTGCATGTACTTTGCTGAAATTACTTGTACTGTTAATGGCTTTAACGCCATGATGATAGCCATGCCAGTTAATGAATTCCTGAATGACACAAAGGCAGAGTCACTAAATTTTTTGTCATTTAGACTTAAAGTCCTGCGTTGGAAGCTTAAGAGCACATGTGAATGTAGGCTGGTAGCCTGAAAATTATTCTAGTTCTTCAGCAGCAAAATGCAAACACAACCACATCATACACACATACCTTTTCCTCCTACCTTGCACACAGAGTCACCCATTTTCTCTTCCATCTCTGCAGACACACACATTTTTTATCCTCCCCCTCCTCTTCTTCTTCTTCCTTCTCCCCTTCTTCTTTGAATAATCCTTGGTAATGTGTTTTCATTGTCTTTAGTATCTGGCTAATTTGTTATTAAAAACAGTTTATTTATATGCTGTCTTCCTGTTTTGTAGACTTAATTATATGTGCAGTTCCCTGACCAGGCAACTCTAGAACCTTTACATTTCCTGATAAGTTAATAATGAGATCTTCTATTATTATTAGTAGCAATAGCAGTAGCAGTATTATATATATGGACACTATATTCTTTGACTTTTATCTTAGAGCTGCTTTCATTGTGTACCCTTTGCTTGGGTATATTGTGATTTCATTCCCATTCGATTCGTGTTTTGAATTTTCTTCTTCATATCTGTCTTGACCCATTTTTTATTATGTAGTGAGTTATACAGTTTCTATGAGCTTGAATAATTTCTGCTGTTTCCTGTTGTTGATTGTCAGATTTAACCCATAGTGTTCAGATAGGATGAAGGATATTATTAGAATTTTCTTATTTCTGTTGAAATATTATTTGTATCTAAGTATGTTGTCCATGTTGGAGAAAGTTTCAATGTGCTGTTTAGCAGATATTATATTTTACTATCGGAGATGAATCTCCTCTAGATGTCTGTATTTTCCGCTTAGTATATGACATTGTTTAATACTTGCATTTTTCTGTTAAAATTGGTCTAGATAATATCTCCATTGGAGAGAGTGGGTAATTGACGTTACTATCATTATTTAAGGATCAATTTGGTTTAGATTAAATAACAGTTTTATAAATCTGGTGTCTTGTGTTTGTTCCATCAGTGTTTAAAACTGATTATCTTGGGGATCTATAATTTAGTGAGTGTATAGTCTCTTTTCCTACCTCTTTTTGATTAATTTTGATCTGAAGTCTATTTATTTTTTAAATATTAAAATGGCTATGCCTGCATACTTCTTGGATCCATTTGCTTTAAATATCTTTTCTATCCTTTCACACTGAGGTAAAGTATATCCTTGATCGTGAGGTTATTCATTGGATACAACAGAAAGATAAATTCAGTATTCTAATCAATCTGTTAATTATGTCTTTTGATTGAGTGTTTGAGACTACTAAGAATTATCAATGAATAATGCTTGTTCATTCCTGCTATTTTGCATTTATATTATGTGTATACACCCCTTCTGATTTGATGATCTGAGACTATTTATTCCTTGTGTCCTTTTTGGTATGGTTAACATATTCAGATGGACATTTTCCCTTTGCTGTTTCCTATACAGCTGGAATGGTAAATTGAAATCACTTAAATTTTGCTTTATTGTGTAATACTTTTCTTTGTTATCATTGTTTTGTTAGTTGTTTTAGTCTGGACTAGCATCTTTGGTCTCTCAAAGTGAGGAGAACATCTTTCGGAGCCTTTTGGATTTCAAAATCTCCACTGAAAAGTTAGATAATGGGCTTGCCTGTATATGTCATTTGCAGGTTTTAATGTTTTTATTACTTTCATATATATTAGTGTTTTGATTATTATGTGTTATGAGAATTTCCATTTCTGGGCATGCCTATAATGTGTTCTGTATGCTTCTTATAAATTCATAGCCACATCTTTCTTTATATATGAAAGATTTTATTTTATAAATTTCATAAAAATAGGCTTTCCTTTCTGTTTTTTATCCCTATTATTTGTAGGTTTAGTTTTTTCCTAGTGCCCATTTTTACCTGGATATTTGTGCCTAGATTTTCTTTTAAGATTTCCCAACTTTTTGATTGATTTATTAATTTCTTCTAACTTTTCATCAATATTTGAAATTCTTGCTTCCATATATTGTAATTAGTTAATATGGATTATCTCTGAAGATTTTGTTTGACATCCTAAGATTTTAATATCCAATTTTGTTTCAATTTGTATTTTCATTAGTGGTTCTATGTCTACATTTATGTCTTGAATTGTTTTTATTATTCCATTCAACTGGCTCTGTTTTTGTTTTTAATAGTCTTCATATATGCATTTATTAATATCTTCATAATTGCTACTTTGAAGTTCTTGTCCTATGCTAAAGCTAGGTTGCATTTATTAGAGATGACTACAATTTACAGGCTTATAGAAGAAGCATATTTTCTTGGCTATTTTTTATTGAAGTTTTACACTGGGATTCAGGAATATCATGCTATGGTATAAGAGAAAATTCTTGGTTTGTCCATCTTCTCTTGTCTTTTTTGAGTGGATATTTTTTATTTTATTAGTTGCTGTGGCTTTAATAGATTCTAGGCATGTTTGGTGCCTATAAGGTCCCTGGTAAAGTTAGTGGATGACATAAAGGAATGAGAAGTAAAAAGAATAGTGAAAAGTATTTGTCCCTAGGTTACATGCCTGTTTGCACGTAATAACATCAACCAGATTCTGAAGCAGAAAAATACTAAACTCAAGTTCAGACTTCATAATGAGACTCCTGACACAAAAATGTGACAGGGGACAGGGCACCATAGAAATTCCCAGATAATACAGGCTATTGCCAAGGAGGTCAATAGTCCTCCACAAACTGCATTATTGCTGAAGAGAACACCTGTACAACTCAATGAACATGGATAACTCAGGCTGATTCCCATCTAAGGCTTCATCCCTGTGCAATAGTGGTAATGATCTTAGAAGGTACTTTTACTAATACCAAAGGAGAAAAGTAGCTACTAACACAGCTACAAGCTCATCCATCTACAATGATGACCTACCTATAAGATGCACTAAATGCAATATTATCACAAGGAATGTGGGACTAACCAACTAATGTCTGATCAGATTTTAGACCCAAACCAGATATAACCAATCCCATACACTGTTCAGTTGGCTAAGGACAAATCCAAATAGTTTTATTCTGTTTTGTTCTGCTCTGATCTGTAGTTCTCTTTTGTTTTTCTAAAGGAATGTAGCAATAAAGTGACTCCTAATGACATTCTGCAATACTCATAGATCAGTGCTTGTTCAACTATCATCAGAAAATCTTCCTTCTGGAGTTGGTTTAAATAAATACAAAGACCCAAGGTGGACAATGGGAGAGAAAGAGCAACAGGGAAGCTAAGGAAACATGTGTAGGGGGAACCAGAAATTCTGTAAGATATAAAGGGGATGGAGGACATCAAAGAAACAAGGCCTTCCCATCACAACAGAACCAACACATATATAACTCAAAAAGACTGTGGTAGCATGCATGGGGCCTGCATTGATCTGTCAAATGGTGTTCTAGTGCTGAAGGGAATTGTGCAAATACCTTGTTGTTAATGCAGAAACTGTCTCTTGGTAAGCACTTATAAAGGAATAAATATCTCTCACTGAATATATAAACTACTCTAAAGGGTAGACTCCAGGAAGAGCAATATGACCAAAAGGAAAGGAACTAATTGGCACCTTTAGAGTTTCTTTGTCTCTGTCTCATGTTTTGCCATAGAATTTCTTTCTTTCTTTACTTTTTTTTTATTTACTTTTTCTGTTGTTATTTTTTTGTGTTAAACCTTACAAGTCCTTCACAAATGTACTAAGGCTTTGGGTTATGTGCTTTTTATCGGACTCTTTGTGTATGAAGCTGTGTGCCTCAACATCTATATATGTTTCTCATGCTTTTTTCATATTTTTCCTTACCTCTTTTATGTTTGTTTGATTGTTTTATTCTATTCTTGTTTCTTTGGTTTTGTTTTATGCTATTTTATTGCTATTTTTTCTTCCTTGTTTTATTTCCTACAAAGAGAGAGAGAGGATGTAGGTTCAGATAGGAAAGAGATGAGAAGAATCTTGAAGGAGTTGGGAGATTGGGAATTCATAATCAGAAATATATGAAATAAAATCTATTGTAAGGAAAAGAAAACAAAATATTAGGCAAAATAATAATCAGTTAAAATGTTATCAACATTATCTTTTATTTGTTTTGTTTATATTAATCTTAAAATTAATTTATAGGAAAGAGTTATTTTTAATTTTGGGTGATATGTAAATTGCATGGCTACAGAACTGTAGATTTAAAAAATTCTGTGGCATAAATGCCTAAAAAGACACTTGTATTATATTTGGCATAATTATAACACCTCTCTGGATGTTTTAACAATACATAGAGAGCTTATGAATTTCAAGAATGCTGCTTTGCAGAGTGTTGATGTGGCAGATATTGCAGATAAAATTACCAATGGCCTGAGGTCAGTGTTTCTATTTTGGTCAAGCTTCAGAATGGCATATATAGCTTGATCATGCTAGCCTTTTTTGTCCTGGAATACTTTTACTACTTTCCATCATGTTAAAGCTTTTCTTTAACATATCAACATGTGGCAGCCAAAGTACATGGCTTGAACCTGAAAATAGACTCCCAGACAGAGTTATTAAATTAATAGGCTGGCAAGTTAAGGACCGTAAGATTCTGCGCAAAGCATTACCAACCTAAGATGGAAGTGCATTGCTTTAGATAATGTATATTCATGATAGGTAAGGAAGGCATTCTTGTCAGAATAACCTAAGGCAGGCTCAGTTTTGTTAATGAAATAAAAAATGGGGAGAGCCAGAGAGTCTTTGGGGCTCTCAGCAAGAATCAGACTGGGCCAAGGACAAGGAGTAGGCTTCAGGCAAGAATTGGACATAGGCTAGAACAAAGAGGTAATTTCAGGTAGGAATCTAAATATTAGGCTAGAACAAAGAAGTAACTTTAGACAGGAATCTAAATTTTAGGCTAGAACAAAGAAGTAACTTTAGACAGGAATCTAAATTTTAGGCTAGAACAAGGAAGTAGGTTTCAGACATGAAAATGACTTTTGTCTAAGACAGAGAAGTAGGCTCAGATACTTTGGTCATCCTGATAAGCTCTTGGAAACAATGATCATGGGAGTGTTCATGTAATTGGGTCTAATGCCTTGCTTGTTCTTTGAATATTTGTGTTTATTGTCTTGCTTATACCTTGACTATTTGCATCTATTGTA
This sequence comes from Mastomys natalensis, assembly GCA_021653895.1. Lineage (NCBI taxonomy): Eukaryota > Metazoa > Chordata > Mammalia > Rodentia > Muridae > Mastomys > Mastomys natalensis. The sequence goes on along the minus strand of JAJTUV010000234.1, from coordinate 2,435,705 downwards.
TTGCTAGTCCCTCAAACTAAACTGACCTTAATACATGCATATAATTAAAGTGGTATAAAAGCAAAAAGGAGGAGAGGTGATAGGATAAGGCGTTCTAGTGTGGAGAAATGTGGGAAAAAAATATAGAGTGGTTCCCAAGCTGTACAGCAGAGTTCCAGAGAAAGTTCTATGTTCCAAATGCTGGAAACTTTGGTGACAGCAGGAACCAATGATATGAGAAGTCTGTGGGTTTCCAAAGAGTTTTATTACCATGGTGTGGTAGTTGGATTCAGCCCTCCCCACCCCCTCCCAGCTCTATCCCCTAAACCCCACCCCCACCCCCATTCAGCCAGGAAGAGCTGGCTTAAATAGGAGAGGGGGAAGAGGGGCTGAGAAAGGGAGTAAGTTAACTGAACTATACCCCTGGCCTTTTGGTAACTCATGAATATGGAAATCTCTGGAGGCTGAAGCCTGTTAGTTATACCCTCTACCTGTGGGTGTCCATGGTGACACAAACCTCTCCCCGGAGGAGCTACTCTGAGCCAAAGTGTCTGCAAGGTGCAGGTTAATGGGGATGTAGGCTGCATGTAGGGGTCTGGAATCCGGGGGCCTGGGGAGATACATGCCATCCCTACCCAGGCAATGGTCACCTGTTGGGTCTCCAGCTATCTCAAACCCAGTGCTCTACTGGGGAAACAAATCATCCCTACAGAGAAATGGAGAAAGGGAATAACATCTGTATTGTAAATAAATAAAATATCCAATTAAAAAATGCCTAAAATCTTGAAATCCAGTGAAAATTTGAATTATATAGTTTCATTTTCTTACACTGATTCAAGTATTTAAATGCATATTTTGGTACAAAATACCTCAAACTTCCATTTAAGATTTGATTTTTTTTTGTTATAAGTATGTGTGTATGAGGATTATGTAACATAAGTCCAATGCTTGTTGATGGTAAGGGAGCATCTAATTATCTGGAGCAGCAGTTACAGGAAGCCATGAACAACTTTATGTGGATGTTGGAACCTGAACTCAGGTCCTCTGCATGCTCAGTTAGTTTTCTCATCACTGGTCATCTTCTACAGACTCTCAGTATTTTTTCATCATAAAGAGTGATGTGTCTATCACTCATTGCATGAAGATAAAGTTTAAAAGCAAATATAAAGTTTAACTCATTGTTAAGCGAGATCAGAATCATTTATATCTCTACAAGCAAAAGAAATAGTGTATATTATTCTGGCATTAATAAGACTCAAAAAAACTGACAGAGTATATCTGGATCATCTGTTAACATGCTATTAATGGATTAACATGTGCTCTGCAATGGTTATGCTTTTCACTGGCTGACATTCAGAAATGAGTAGTTGATACTGATTGTTTGGATGGAAAAAACTTTTCACTGAGAAAAATATTAGAGGATCAGTTCCATGAGGAGGAATTCAGTCTGCTGATATTTGTCACCATGGCTACAAAGGAAAACTTTTCTCTTTGTGTTAGATCATTCTTTATAATTTTCACTTCCACATATTAATTTTTAATAAGAAAATCCTCAAGAAATATTACAAAATGGGTAAGGAGGTAGCTTTCATGTATAAAGTTCTTGCTACACAAGTATGAGGTCCTCAGTTTGTACTCGTGAACCCATGTAAATAGCCAAGTATGATAGTGTACTCTCAAATCCCAATGCTGGAGGGGAAGGCAAAGAGACATGAGGTATTGGGGCTTTACTACCCAACTAGTTTAGATTGCTATCTCTAGGTTCAGTAAGAGCTATTATCTCATTTTTTTTTTGTTACACAGAATTCCTTACTAAAATGTGTCATCAATAATGTTAGCATACATACAATATACACACATATATATGTACATTCTTTGACACATCTCACAGATTGCCAACATCGTTTAGCCAATAAATTAAAACTAGAAATGAGAGGATAGGGGAGGAATACTAGAGGCAAATTTCATTTTTTATCTGGTAAGAAATTACAAATTTCTCAGAACTTCCCTGGGGGAACCCTGACCAAAGAATCCTTAAAACAAAATACATAATTATCCCACCATCCCCCCAAAAGATTCCAAAGGATGTATTTTCAAAAAGTGTGCTTCTCAGAGCAGGGCCTTCATTCCACTTCATAGTCTTCTGGCTTCAAGACAGTCTGGCCCTCAGCTGGGGTGGTGAGGGTTTTTTGGACACTTGGGCTTGGGGGGTCGAAGGGCAGGCTGCAGTGTGGGAGTGGGGTGAGCCACACTCATCTGAGGTGATGTCTGGCACATCATCCGATTGCGTGTCACAGCAATAAATAAGTAGGAGCATGATTAAGGGACTCAGCATCTAATTCTTGACTTCACATCCATGTTGATATAAGTGCAACACACACACACACACACACACACACACACACTCACAAGAAAATATCAGCTAAATTGGTAAACTCTATTAAACATGATGTCTATACTTCATGTGAGAAACAGCAGCAGGAGAATCTGTAGTTCAAAATTGTCCTGGATTAAATAGGGAATTTGCAACAAATAGGGATATATGAGATTGTGCCGCAGGAAACCAAATCATCTTCTGCCTCCCTCTTCATTTTTTTAAAACAAAGAATACAAAAGTAAATAATTTACCAATTTTCAATCCTTCTGCTATTCCTCCCTTAGATTTGGTTTCCATAAATACTAATGAGTATGATTGGGTATCCTTTATAATTATTGCATTCTTTTTTTTTTTGGAATTTTATTTACATTTCAGGTGTTTTCCCCTTACCCCCTTTGCCCCCTCCCTCCCAGGAACTCCTATCCCTTCCCCTCCTCTGCCTCTATGATGGTGTAACCCAACCTCCCAGAACCTCACCTCCCACCCTTGAATACCACCCCACGATGTCAGCTTCATGGGACCAAGAATCTTCTTCTACACTTATACATAGCTCACTTGCATATATTAACTGGAGCCATGGATCCTTCCCTAAGCGCTCCCAGTTGGTGGTTTAGACCTGGGGGTCTGGTTGGTTGGTATTGTTGCTTTCCTCATGGTGTCTCGAATCCTTTCAACTCCTTCAGCCTTCGCTACTTCTTCTCATTGGGAACCCCATGATCAGTTTGATGGTTAGCTGTGAGCATCCGCCTCTGAATATGTCAGACTCTTGCAGCCCTCTAAGGAAACAGTTATGTAAGGCTCCTGTCAGCATGCACCTCCTGACTCCCACGTCAGCATCTACCTTTGGTGACTGCACATGGGATGGAAACCCAGGTGGAATGGTCTGCAGACGGCCCCTCCTTCAGTTTCTGTCTGCACTTTGCATCCATATTTGCTCCTGAGTATTTTGTTACTTCTTCTAAGATGGACTGTAGCCCCCCCCCACTTGGTCTTCATTCTTCATGAGCTTTATGTGGTCTGTGAGTTGAATCTTGGGTGTTTCAAGCTTCTTTTTTATCTTTAAAATGTTGAATGCTAGAACATGATGCCAAAGGAAATTTCAGAATTCTTATTTGGAGAAACTGAAACAACTGTGAGACAATTGTTTAAATTGAAACAAGAATCTATAATGCTCATGAACCATGGTCAAGATATGGGAGGCATGACTGTCAGGAGGTCTGATAAATGATTATAAAATCTAGCACAGAATGTTCTGAACTAGATCACAGCACTTGAATGTCACTATCTTTGCATCTGATACTTAGGGATACAGAGTTTTAAGAAGAGTATATTTTATCCAAATTCTTTATAATCTCCATTAAGTCCAACCTCTTTGCATCTTTATCTAGAGAAAGATTAACACATTTTTCTATGACAAGAGGAATTTAATGATTATAAATGGAGAAATGGTCTTGGTATTGCCTTTATAGAATAAGTATGATTTAATGAAATATTTACAGGTAAAAAATTAGAGTAAGAGTCCCAGCAGTTTATTTTGTGTTACATGGTTTCCACTATGGTCCCCAGCTGTATGAGTCAATACTACATGTTTCTGGGAAGGTATTTTGTTAAATATGATTAGCATCTAAATGAGAGGCTGAATAATGTAAATAAATTATGTTTCATTCAGTCCATTGAATGCTTTAGTAGAAAACCATTGACCTTGATAAAGAAGAAACTATATCTTTAAATACCCAATTTTCAGGTCATAAAACCTCCTCTCTCATCCCTCACATTTAGATTTGCCTTTCTCTTATTCATTGCCTAAGAACTCTTCTCTAACTCTGCCATCATGTCTTATATGTTTCTAATACTTGTCCCGGTATAGCTCTCTTCCTAGAATAGCTCACTAATCATTGCAGTGATGCTAGACTATGCAATGGCAAAAAAAATATCTTTCTAATTTGCTGTCTTTTGAGGGGATAAAGTCCTGACCAAACTAGCTTGGGAGAGAAAGGAATTATTTGATTCACTAGTTATGCTTCATCATTATGGAAAGTCAAGGATCTCAAAGGCAGGAATCTGGAGCAGAGACCTGGGAGAAATACTGCTTAATATCTCATTCTCCTGGATTGTTCAGTTCTGTTTCATAAATGTCCCATGTCCATAATCATGTTAATGGTACTGTCCAAATCAATTACCCATAAAGAAAATGCCTCCACAGACATGCACATAGACCAATATTATGGAGACCATTCCTCAATTGAGGTTCTCTCACAAGGTGTCTTTGGTTTGTGTCAAGTTGGTAAAATGTAGCCTGCAGAAAACCATGTTATGTAAATCTGCAATGTTTAAAATAATATTACCTTGATTATGTTTCTCTTCCAAAAATATATACATAAAGAGAAATATCAAGCAAGAAAAAAATCACATGCACATATGCACAGAAGTGTAGTGTTATTTCTTAGGCAGGAATGGGTAAGTGGATGGGAGAGCACCATCTTAGAGGCACAGGGGAAGGGGAATGGGATAGGGGTTTGTGGAGGGGAGGCCTGGAAGGGGGATGATGTTTGAAATGTAAATAAATAAAATAACAAATAAAGAAATAAATAAAAGGAACAGTTTGTAAAATATCATGAGCTGGCTGTGTCTCTACCTGTAAGAAGCTTTCTATTGTGTTTTGAGGAGGAAGAAATATCAGCTACTCCATCTACTTTCTTGCTTATAGTCCCTGAGGTATCTCTGCCAAACTGATGGCATCAAGTGCACTATTGAAACTGCATGGTGAAAAGTGACTAAGGATCTGAGGGTTAATCAAATGTATGTCACAAACAGAGTGGCATTCTGTCCACTTTACTTTATAAACACAACACTGGGGGAGGGAAAGTGGCAAAGTTTACACAGGAGAAGAAAGAATAGAAGGAAAAAATGTAGTTGTGGAATTTATTATTTTATGGTATACACAAGATGCTCACTACCTATATCTGTCATTGCAATGAACTCTTAGATGGACAATAATATCACTACCTTAACTTTATAATAAAAATGTTCAAAATTACCAGAATGCATTTAAAAAGTTTTAATTAACCTAGATTTAACTTTAATATATGTATTGGCCATAGGACTTCAATAGTCAGAAATCTCTGTGTCATACAGGCAGAACACAGATTCTTTTGTGACTAAACTTGCTGATATCTTTATTTTTATAGACAATGTTATAATTCTGTTATACTAGATACAAAGTAGGTTTTCTGTACCTTTAATTAAAAAGAGGAATACATTTCAAACGAACTCATTTCTACGTGGTTCACTAACCAATTTGGAATAACCACCGAGGTGAAGCTATGGCTTATTGTTTGTCTAGTGTGTTCAAGGCCCAAGTTTTATCTCAGCACAATAACTTCTAACAAAATAAAAACAGATTTAAGGAACCAAAACAGTAAAGTTGCATATGCCTGATTTGGATTATGTGACCTTAACTTAGCCAGGAAGATAAAAAACAAAGTGCTTGGCTTGACCTGGCTCACACAGTCATTAGTCTTGCAAGACATTATGTTTTCCAAGGCCAAATTTTAAGCCTTACACAAATCAGTTTGTAACAAGAAAATAACTTTTGCTTTAAGAAGAAGTATGGATAGATAATAATATATAATCTCTAAGATAATAAATATAGCAGTATTATAGACTACAGCTTTACCTTTAGGCCCTACATGAGGATCATGAATATAAGCAATGCAGTCTATTCTATTTTGGTACTTATTTAACATCACTTGGGTCTTGGGGCTAGTATTTTTCTTCTGTAGCTTTATCTCTGACTATGCTTATTTTGAGTTGTGAGTCATGGGGAATTCTATTGTGCACAGTGGCAAAATTTCTAAGAGTTAGTTGTTTATATAGTTTGACACAACTGAAAAAGCCACACTAGATGCTACACCTATTATGAAGATACTTCGGACATTTTTATGTTTATTTGGGAACAAAAAAGTTATAACAGTACATTGGATCAGTGGATATTCGCACTCACAGGCAAACCTCATTACCTGAGTATGATTCCTGAATCCAACATAACATAAGGAAACAAACCAAATTCCACAAGTTGTCTTTTCATCTCTATAAGCATGGTTTGATTTGTGTGTGTGTGTGTGTGTGTGTTGTGTGTGCGCGTGTGTGCATTTGTGAATGCATAAACACATGTTAAGCAAAATTGAAAAATAAATAAATTTAGTAGAGTATTTGTTTGGGCTATATGTCTCAGAGGATTTAACTTTACCAGATGAAGATACTTATCTCTTCTTTATCTTACTGGCTGACTTACTTGTGACAAGAGATGCATTGCATTTGCCTATATGTTTCATGAAGAACAGAGGGAACTTACTTTTAGAAGACTGTCAGGAACAGATCACCATCAGAATAACATTTCACAAAAAGTAGAACTGCATCAAAGCAAAGGAACTACTGATATATATATGGCTTCCATCATCTGACTCCATACTTACCACCATAATTTTGCTGAAATGTTTTTAACTTCTGCTCAGAGATTTTTATGTACAATAACACTTTCTATTTTATTCATCGAGTGCTCAATACGACCACATACTCTTAAAGCTATCACATGGGAGAATAAGGGTTTCAGGAATGGAGAGCCTGTTGCCAATAATAAATGCAAATGAAGGGGCTGATAAGATGGCTCAATGGATAAAGGAGTTTTCCATCAAAGCTGAAGATCTGAGATAGATTTCTGGAAGACACAATGTAGAAAATTTTACTCTGGTGAGTTGTCCTCTGACCTTTACAATTACACCATCGCAACCACCATCAAACACACAAACACACACAGTAGGTTAAAGAGGACTATGTTGAAGAAGACGCTGTGTGAATAGTGTATCTAGGAGCTTAAGTCATGAAGACTTTATGGCTCTTTAACATATCCAGATACATAAAAGAAAGACAACTTAGAAGAAAAGCATAATCACAAACTCTAAAATGCACACATTATTAAACATTCTTCTGAGCTTTCACGTATGTATGTGGGATCATTTGAGTGCCTGGTGCTTACAGAGACGAGAAGAAAGTATTGGATATTCTGGATCTGGAGTCACAAGTGGTTGTAAGCCACTTGTGCTGGGAACTGATCAGGAGTCTTCCAGAAGAGCAGTAAGCACTCTTAATCTCTGAGCTATCTCTCCAATCCAGTTTATATAGGATTTAAAACTAAATTGAAATTCAATTTGCTCTATTCCTGGAAAAAAATCAAATGGTAAAATTCTTAGTACCATAGAAATACAGGAAAATTTATAGATATGTTTGCATGTTTGCATGTGTTCACCTATGTGGGCTCTAGAGGTCAACCTTGGATGTCCTTTCTTTAGGATCTATCCTTTCTCTCTCTCTTTTCTCTCTCTCTCCTTCCTCCCTCTCTCTTTGTGTGTGTGTGTGCGCGTGCGCGCGCGCGTGCGTGCGTGCGTGCGTGTGTGTGTGTGTGTGTGTGTGTGTGTGTGTGTGTGTGATAGTTTCATATTGGTTTTCCTGAAGCTTACTGATCAGGCTAGGCTGCCTATCCATCATGATTCAGGGATCTTCATGTCTCTGCTTCTCTGGAGTTGGAATTAGAGCTATACAACCCTTTAACACGGAAGCATAGAATCAAATTTTGAACCTCATCTTTGTGTGATGAACATCCGACAGACTGAGCCATCTCCCCATGTCAAATAAAAATGTGTTGTTAAACTACTTATGCTGTAGTTAATAATGGAACACTGAAAAACACTACAAACAAAATAATTTTGCCTTTTAACATACAAAATTTTCATTCTTCAATAAAAACATAGGGTATTTGAAGGTCTTCCTTGTGCTCTGGAGATTGTGACTCACAAAAAGGCACTGGAGATCTACTTATAAGGGTGTGGCTCCAAGGGAACTTTGAACCATCTGCCCCTGTTCTTACTCAGGAACACAATAATCAGAATAAAGTAAATTTCAAAAGGTAAGCAAGATTTGGTGGGCTATCGGAGCCAGTAGAGATCAGAGTAAAAGTCTTTATGTACTCTACCCTTAGTCAATTATGCAGCATATAATATTGAGGGCCACGTATGGTATGCCTCTCCAACTAAAGATGCAGCAAGAAAGTTAGATTGACTGGAGTTATTTCTGCCATACACAGGGTCTTATACTGATAGACAAAGAATGATATAGAATAATGATAAAATGATGCTTTATGAAAACTTTCCTTTCTTAGAAAAGTTAGCTTACATGAGGCCACTGTGGTATCCTATGACCAAGGATCAAAGAATACCAATATTAGAAACATAAATAAATTTATGATCATATACAGCATAAACATTTTATTGCGCCAGAAATTCATAATAATACAACAACACTGGCCTGAAGATTTTTGTTGGACCTAATGACAATTAGCACTCAGGCCAGTGAAAGTTGATAAGACAAGCTAGATTGAAGATTTCCTTTCTGTCTAGTGCCGTCAAAACTGCAAGATTCTTACAATTTGGGTTATTGGGTTGAAGGTGGAAAATGACTGTAGAAGAAAACTGTTTCATCATGGTTTAAAAATGATAACTTATGATCAAGAGGATGTTAAAACACATGTCCAGAAACAAAAATTATGTGATCTATGTTTTTAAACAACATGAATCTATTCCTGTCTACTAAGTTCTATAAGTAAAGAAGCACCCTGACTGCCAGTTAGTCTGGATGCAATATAACCCAGACCCCCATGTGTGATTCCCTCTTCTCTCACCTATTCCTTACATTCTATGTGGGACCTGACTATCACTAGAGCTGGCTTCAAGCATTTAAACCCTTGGCCTATTGAGTCTCAGCTTTGTGGACACATAAGCAGTATAATGGGTTCCATTTTCTAGAAAAGGCCTTAATCATAATCAGAGTAGGTGGTTATACCCAGAACATGTGTGCCACCACTATACTGGCATTTAATACAGGCAAGTCACTGTTGTGAATGCAATGTTTTGTAGCTGGGTTTGAGGTTATCTTTCTTCTCTATTACGAAGAAGAGTCTCTTGAACACAGGGAAGTGGCAGCAAAGACTCTATTTAGCACAGCCCAGTTTCTCTCTGTTCAGTAAATATTTAAGTGTTATGTTCAATAATAGGGCTTTATCATAAGGTTTTAGAGAAAACACAACAATCTTGACAATATACTGTAATGTTAGGGGCTTCCATGGAATCAGTTCGCCAAAGACTCAGTTAGATGTATCTTCTTCCAGGGACCTAGTGGTGAAAGGTATCTAGTTGGGGCACTATCCACCCTATTATTTGATGACATCATTTACATTACTTCATATGTGTGTATATTTTAAGAAGATTCTACAGTATTATGTTTTCATATAACCTCCCAAAATTTTCCTTGGAGTTAGTGATCCTTTCCTATATTTCCCCTTTATCCCTCTCTTGTATCACCCTCCCTCATTATACATTATCACTCTAATCTTCACTCTTTCTATTTATAAATAGAACACAATATTCTACATTTTACAAATTCTATATAAATATATATTTATATACATATAAGTAGTCTATTATTCTATATCTAACATCTGTGGTTACATACATTGCAGAATCATATCAAATGCTTAAAACTAGCATCCACATATAAGATAAAACATACACTATTTTTCCTTTGGTGACTGGATTACCTCACTCAGGATAACATCTTTTTTTTTTTTAAAGGTGCTAAATTAAAATTTATTAAACTTTTTATACTAAAAAGATATTATCACTTATTTTAAATAGTCAAAGAAAATTAGACTTTTCTTGCCTCAGTTAGGATAACATCTTTTTTACTAACTTATTCTATTCATCTGTGAATTTTATTTTCTTAACCACTGAATAATATTCCACTATGTAAATATACCACATCATCCATTTATTGTCCATTTATCTGCTAATGGACATCTTTTCTGATTCCAACTTCTGACTATTATGAATAGACCAGTAAATATCACTGAAGAGGAATGTAGAGTCATTTGGGAATTTGTCCAAGAGAGGTACGATGGATCTTAAGGTACCTTCTGTATGCGTTTTTCTTGTTCACTTAATTTTAGTATAAATTTTTGATAATTAACCAAATTTATATATGTAGAACTTCCACCTGGGTATCTTGTTTTCAGCCTCTCTTAACCAAAGAAATTATCTGGGACTGTTTACTCCTTCAAATATCAAGAGCTAGTTCAGCCAAGTAGCAATGGCTTACCCAGAAAAACTTCATGCTTTCCGGCATGCCACAAATAGGGAAAACCTGTGTTTCCACTGCCCAGCTTTTCTTGATTCTCCTGGGAATCTGTGGACATGTGCATTTGGATTCAGCATTACACGGACTAATTACAGAGAATTCATTTCCTGCCTTAGCATTTTATTCAACTCTCACTCTGTCTTTAGAATTATTCTGACATACAGGTAATAGCCTGGATGAGTCATCTTCAGAAACCATACTATCCTCTTTGCATTACTCTTATTAAGGCCGCATTTTACAATGGAATCTTTGAAATCATTCCAGTGTAAACAGACCACTTCTTAAATCCAGTTACATCATAGTTTGTACCTATTTATTTGTGCTTATACACATGTGCATATGCTTTGAACTCATTTTACATTTCATTGGTGCTCCACTTTGAAGGTACTCAAATAAATATTATTAGCAGTATATACTTTTACATGTATACCTTATGCTTCAGGGTTGTACAGTGCTCAAAATAAAAATGTGCTTTCCTAAGCTTTCTATAAGATTTCTTAGCTTTAACCGCATTGAACTTTGTTTCATGCTACACTCAATCCCAGTCTTCATAAAAGGTACTTCTCCAAGGTGAGTCAGTGGGCTGTCTTCATTTTTAAATATAACTCTGCTTTTCTCCATGACTAATATGGTAGGAATTTTCATTGAGTTGTGAAACTACAATATAGCTTTAGTTGGCAAATCTAAATTATTGTTTCAATAGTGGACTAATAAGTCAATCAGGATCAAAGCCATGTGGTTTTGCACTGTAACAAAGATTGACACACACACACAAAGATAGAATGCTGAAGAAAACTGGCAGACAGTTGATGGGCTATTATAAAGAAAATAGTGAATTTCTTTTTGTCTTTGGCCTTTCTGTTTCTTGCTATATCTCCTATCTCTTATATACCATTATTTAATTTTCTAGGTAAGTGTTATTTTTTTCTTAACACGTTTCTTATCTATATTTTTTAATTTCCATATTTGTAAGGATATCACTTCTGCACACTCATTTTTAATTAAATTAATTAACACAAGTCTCCAGTTTGGCATCAGATGATAGGAAACCTAGATCTCTTAGCATATTCTCTCCCTCTCAACTGTTACAGACCTCATGTGCCATCCTCATTCTGCAGTCTGCAACCTGGAGCAACTTGCTTCAGAATCCTGCAGTGCACTTCTTTACCTCCTTGGGGCACTGTGAGTTCAACCTCTATTATCTTCCTTTTTCAGGCTATCCAAACTCTTTTCCTAAGCCTTCTGTGATATCTGATGTAGATATTAATATCAGCAGTTCATTTCCCAATCAAAGTCAGTCTTGTCTTCTGTTCCTTCAAACTGATCTCAAACTTCTACCAAATAGATGAACTTTGCTTCTCATCTTTGATGCAGTTTATTTCGGTGGCATTGGGCACTTTCCAAATTCTGAGATTATATGCCTGACCTTCTACACCTATCGTGATTCCTCTTGTATACTTTTGAACTCATATTTCAATTTTTTTACTTATTAAAGCTCCATTCCATATGAGAACAATTTGGTTACCTCGACAACTATTTCTTCATTTTCAGAAAGCATAGAAAATGTAGTTAATTCTCCTCTGCCTAGCACTTGAATCTAAATCTTTCTATTTGTTATATGCATTAATTTGTATTAAGTATCCATATATATGGTGTTTATTTTTTTCAGTGTATATTAACAGTGTTTCTGTGTCTTTTTATAAGGTGTTTTAAAATCTTTTAGGATTATCTCAAGATTAATCTTTATTTGGACTTAAGTCAATATAAGTAATGAGTACTAAAATTGTTTGTGCATTCAGATCCTGCATAAAATATGTAAACCTCTTTAATTCTCTTACTTAATTTCTTGTAGACTTTCAAATTCTAACTTTTCATAATGTATTATCTAATACATTTTAGTGTGGAGACTTAACAATTACACTAGAGATACATTATATAAATAGGTGTATTATTAGGTGTATTATTATGCCAAACATGACTAAAGGAATGAAAAATTTATTTTAGCTTAAGTTATTCATAGTGGCAGAAGTATGTGATCAAGGAGACATACTCATTCATAGCATTAGTCTTAGAAATGAAAGAAAAGTCACATTCAAGCAGGGTGTAGAGTAGAATAAAACCCCAAGAACATGTCCTCAGTGAGGGACTCCTTCTGAATGGAGATACTACCTACTTTTCACTCACTCTCTCTCAGCATCAGACTATGAGTTTATAGAGAGACTGGCCCATTCATTAAATCAGAGTTCTCATGGTCTAATTGGTTCCTGACTCATCCTCACAGACAGACCCAGAGAGAGGAACTTTGGTTCTTCTTTAAATGTTAATCTAATCAAGTTGACAATCAAAATTAAAGATGGCATATGATAAATTTCGAAGGAATGCAAATGTGTAATAAATTTATATAGTGAATTAAACTGGCAATTTGGATTGCTTATTAAATTTGGATTCTTTATGGGTTATTTCCTTTCAGCGCAGCATAATAATTATCAGACTGCATTTCATCAGCTCTTCTGATTCTTTGTGTTACTTCTTGTTTCAACTCAGATATTTTAGTGTTTCCAGATTAATGTTTATATATTCCACATCAAACGGAGTAATGTAGATTTGAAAGAAAAGTGAGCCTCTTGCTGCTTATTGCTAGGGACTACCAAAGATGTGCTCATACCAGGTATAAAATATGAAATTTTTAAATCATTACTTAATGATTTTTGCAGTGTGATAAATGGATGTTTTGCAACTTCTAAGATACCATGCTGTGAATATTACCAGGTGTCAGGCACAGAGTGTCTGATAAGCTTTACTTGCTGTTAAATGCCAATATCTTAAGTTTTCTGTGAGAGAGTGTATTACCTAACAGCATGTAGAGGTTATTCTAAGTGCAATCATTAGTCCACAAATTTGTCATGACATTATGACTTTCTGCTATATTAAGACTATTGACAATATTAAAGTAAGTATATAGAATGATAGCTTATATATACACACACACACACAAACTTAGGAAGCAGTGTTGGGATATCATCTCACAAGAAAATGGCCAAAAGCTCTGTAACCTGGGATGAAGTTAGGTCAACACTAACGTTTCAGGATGTCCTATGAAATATGGCACTGAGGCAGGAGTTTTAAACAGTGAGCCATCATCCATTTAGGGCAAAGTCCCATATTGAAGATAATTCCATCTGTAGTGTAATAACCAAAGTATTCCATGTGTTTCTAGGCAGCATATGAATCACTGCCAAAAAGAAGTTTCAGAAACTAGAGCCAGCCATCTCCAGCTATATAAAACGCAGCCATTTTTCTTTAATAATCATGCCACTTCCCACACGATCATCTGTCAAGCGTTGGTCAGGCCTGCCTGGTCTTGTGTGAGGAGAAAAGAAGTATTAAATTGGATGAGGAGGAAAGCTGTTGAAATTATATATAAAAATGAAATTGTTTCTTAATACCTAAGATGAACTAAAAAAGTTCTGGGGTTTTCCTGAAACATTACATAAGCAGAGTTCTGGGATATCTGACAGCATTTTTAAAAGCCACCAATAGAAAGGAATAAGACCGTTTTCTACATTAAAGCCTGTCAAGGGCAGTCTATTTGTTCTGTTATTTGACCATGAATAAAACATACTAGTAGAACTCACTATCCCTTCCCCCCTCCTCCTGCCTCCACGTTGGTGTACCCCCTTCCACCCTCCCCTGTACCTCACCTCACCACCCTCGAGTTTTCCCCCCCACGACGTCCAGTCTTCATGGGACCAAGGATCTCTTCTCCCACTTATATATAGCTCCCTTGCATATATAACTGGAGCCATGGAGGAGGGAGGGGGGAAATGGGGTAAAGAGAGAACATCTGAAATGTAAAAATGTAAAAATTTTCCAATAAAAAATTTCCAATAAAAAAAACATACTAGTAGAATCATGTGATGCCTACTTTTAATAATAAGCAGTCCAACTGCAAGATCACTGTCCTATATAGCCCAGGTTATCACAATCCTCTATAAGATTTTAGATACTATTTAAACAAAGATACATAAAATAATTTCTACCCCAGTGTGATCAGGAATACAAATTACTTTGCTCAACATGAAATGGAAAATGAATAGAGGAATATGAACATGTTAATGATATGGATGTAGCTTCTAAAGCAGCTATGTGTACACCTGTAAAAGTAGTAAAAACTTTATTATGAAGGTGTTCTACTTCTCCACAGATGGAGACACTATTCTGAACAGCCTGGGGAAAATAGTCAAACACTACTAAAAAAATAGTTGAGAAAAATGCTTCCTAATGATATGCTATCATACTCATATAGATCAATGGCTAGCTCATTATCAGATAGGCTGCCTCTGCTCTAGGATGGAAGAAGATGCAGAGACACATAACCAAACATTAGGAGCTCAGAAAACCCCTTAGATAAGAGAAAGGAAAGATTGTAGAAGTCAGAATGTATGGAGAACAGGTCATGGTCACACAGAATTTGTGATCATTTCAGTTTTGAAAATATAGTTCGGTTATTGGTTGGCCATTACCTCAATTTTTGTTCCATCCTCATCCTGTATTTCTTATAGACTGGATAAATTTGGAGTTGAAAGATTTGTGGGTGGGTTGGTGTCCCTATTGATTGACTCGGCTTCCTGGCTACAGGAAGTAGCCTTTTCAGGATAAATATCCCTACTGCTCTGAGTCTCAACTAAGGTCACCTTCATTGATTTCTGAGAACCTTACCCACCGCAGGTTGCTGGTGTGTCCTGGAGATACCTCCCACCTCTGCCCCTAACATCTGCAAATTTCATTCTCCTGGTCCTCTGGTCCTCTGGCCCTCTTGCCCTCTTGCCCTCTGGCCTTCTGGCCTTCTGGCCCTATGACCCTTTCTTCTATCTTTCCCCACATTTGATCTTGATCCCTGCCCATTCCCCTTCCTCTTCCCATTCCCTCTCCTAACCAGTTCCCTTCCTCCATCTGCCTCTTATGACAAATTTATTTCCTGTTCAAAGTGAGATTAAAGCATCCTACCTTGGGCATACAGAGTCTGGCATGGGTATCCTGTATATTATGCCTAATATCCACTCATAAGTGAGTACATACCAAGCATGTCCTTTTGCATATGGGTTAACTCACTCAGATGGTCTTCTCAAGATCCATCCATTTCCCTGTAAAATTCATGTTCACATTTTCTTTACCCATTCTTCAGTTGAGAGACATCTGGGTTGTTTCCATTTTGTAGCTATTACAAATAAAGTTCTATGAATAAAGTTGAGCAAATGTCTTTGTGGAATGGTGGAGCATCTTTTGGGTATATGCCCAGGAGTGGTATAGCTAGGTCTTGAGGTGGAACTATTCCCTTTTTTCTGAGAAACTGTCAAATTAATTTCAAGAGTAATTGTACAATTTTGCACTCCCACCAGCAGTAGAAGATTATTTCTCTTGCTCCACATCCTCATTAGCATGTACTATCTCTTGCAGTTTTCATCTTAGCCATCCTGTCAGGTGTAAGATAGAATCTCATGGTCATTTGCATTTACCTGATGACTAAGGGTATTGCACATTCCTTTAATTGCTTCTTGGCCATTCGAGATTCCTCTATTGAGAAATCTCTGTTTAGCTCTGCATCTCATTTTTTAAATTGGGTTATTTGGGTTGTTGGTGTCTAACTTCTTAAGTTATTTATATATTTTGGATATTAGCCCACTGTCAGATGTACAGTTTGGTAAAGATCCTTTCCCAATCTTTTGTCTGCTGTTTTGTCCTAATGATCTTTAGACCTATAGAAGCTTTTCTGTTTTATGTGGTCCAACTTGAGATCTGTCCAGTGTGCAAGCACCAAACCCTGACACTATTAAGGATACTCTATTATGCTTGCAGAAAGGAGCCCAACATAGTTCTCCTCTGAGAGGCTCCAACCAGCAGCTGACTGAAACAGATGCAGAGACCCACAGCCAAACATTGAACAGAGCTCCGGGATCTTATGGAAGAGTTGGGGTGGGGTGGGGGTGGGCATGGGGATTGAGGGCCCCAAAGAGCATTAGGAACTCCACAGGAAGACCAACAGAGTTAACTAACCTGGATCATTGGGCAGTCTCTCAGAGACTGAACTACCAACCAAAAAGCATACATGATTTGGACCTTGCCCGACTCCCAACCCCAGAACATACGTAGCAGACATGCGGGTTGGGTCTTCATGTGAATACCCCAACAACTGTAACAGGGACTATCCCTAAAGCTGTAGACTACCTGTAGAATAGATTTTTCCCAACTGGGCTGCATTGTCTGGCCTCAGTGAGAGAGAATGCACCTAGCCCTTCAAAGTCTCAATGTGCCAGGGTAGGGGGATACTCAGGGATTTCGGTCTCTACCCTCTAAGAGGAAGAGAGGAGGGGGACATAGGGGTAGATTTTTGTGAAGGGGGAAGTGGGAGAGGGGCAGCAATTTGTATGTAAAGTGAATACTATATATTATATCATATGATATAATATATAATATATTTAAACTGGATCATGATTTCAATAGCTGGGCACTTCTGAAATTGATCAAAAGTCTGATTCTAAATCTAAACTTTGAGACTTATTATCATTTTCTGAATAGTAATTGTTTTTTGCCAACTTAAAAGAAATTTAACAATGATTCTGCTTTCATTGTTTTCTCCTCATACACTAATTAGATAAAAAAACAAAGAGAAAATGTCAATGCAATCACATTCAATTCAAGACACTGTTCCTTCCTATCCTCGCAAATGCCTCTCCCTGTTCTATGCACAGCTGCTTCTTTCATTATTATTGCCTGCATATCTGTATGTATATGCACATGTATATTCCTAAATATAGCCTGTTCAGCCCATAAATGGTACTTATATGTATGTTTTCATGGTTAACAATTTCTTATTAGACAAATTGCTGTGCTCTTCCTTGGAAAAGACCAAATTTCCCACTCATCACTTTCTTAAGTTGCTTATAGTTCTTTGTGTAAGCTTAGGGCTTCATAATCTTTTCCTTGTCCAATTTGGAATACCTACTGATGCTGTATTTGTTCATCTCACATTTGGGCAGTCATGTTGATGAGACTTTATGGGTGTAGCTCCTGATATTCTAGGACACAAAATCTCACAGCAAAATACCACATTGTGTGGCTCCTACATTCTTTTGCCCATTATTACACAATGTTCCCTGAGCGTTAGGTATCAGAGTGTATTCGTTGTTTCTCTTCATCCCAACTCAGCATTTTCATTTCTTGTGACCTCTATCTGTTACAAACAGAAGTTTGCTAGCTGAGCAGTGAAGACTACATGGGTATAAGAACAAATGTTCATATATTGTTGTTAGGGTGTATGCTGGTGTAGTAAGTTAGTGATGGTAAATTATCTTCCAGTAACCATTATTTCACTCTCACTGAGTAGGTATCAAGGTTTCAAGGACTGGACATTGCTTCTCTCTTCTAGATTGGGTCTTATGTATGATTAAAAAGCTGTTGGTTGTCACCAAGCTATGTGTACCATTACTGCACCCATGGGGTTATCAGGCTATGATATGCTCATGTGGTTAATAGATACCATAGTAGGATAGGACAGTGGTGGGCTCTTTAGAGAGAGGTAATATAGACAAGGTAAATATAGCAGAATCTTGGGAGAGGATAAAGGGAATAGGATGGTAAAACTAATTTTATAGGGAAAACAGTAATAGGGGCTCTTTAGAGAGGGGGAAGGAAGTAAATACAGAAGGAAAGGGACAGATAACTATAAAGGATGTCTGAAAAAGTGATTTACACTATTAACTATTTACTCCAAAGCATTCTATAATACATATAATTCTGTTTATAAATATATAATTTAAATGATATTTTTTCATCTAAGGTCATGGTGCTACAAAGACTACCTAATGAAACTCCCGCATACTAGACAAACAAAACCCTGTTTTGACTGGAAGAAGTGGAAGGTAAAAGTATTTTTTTGAAGACATCATGCTCTGCAGAAATAAGGTCCAGGCACCCCTGATCTGGAACTGATAAGAAGAACTCTATGCTAAGTACTAGTTTCTATGGTCACATAAGTCACAATGCAAGCCTTTAAAGGAGGCAAGCAAGGAACATTTCTATCCACCATTATGCCATTTTTCTTTTTTTTAAGTGTTAATTTGTTGTTGTTAATAAACCCTTTTTTATAACTCCATATTCCTTCTGTATTTCAAAAAGTGAACATGATTAATAAATCCATATTATGTCCCTTAATATGAGTAAATTACTTTTCACTTTTTAGGAGAGGTGGTGTACCAGGTGATTCAAAATAATATGCTCACACACAGGCATGTATACACATTTATTTTCATATGTGCACAAGGAATACACATATACATTTAAATATCTACATGATACAGAAATATCAATGAAAGTTTATGAAACCTGCCACTATACCAGAAGGATAGACGTATGTTTGAACCTATATATGTGGACACCTGAAGAAGACTTACATTGTCTTCTATCATTTTCTCCTTACCATTTTGAAATAAGGTCTGAAACTGAACTAGAAAGTGAACTTTGGAGATCTGGTTGGTCAAAGAGCTCCAAAAATGTATTTGTTTGTCCCTCAGTTTAAGGTCTACAGGAATACATAGACATGCCCAGGTTTTTTTTGCAGATTAGAATTAGAATTCAAACTCAGGTCCTCTTATTTTCATAGAAGTACTCATACTAACTGAGCACTCTGTTCCTTCCAGGTCTTTTTGTTAGTCCTCTCTCTCTCTCTCTCTTTCTCTCTGTGTATGTGTGTGTGTGTTGTATGTTTTGTGTGTGTGTGTGTGTGTGTGTGTGTGTGTGTGTCTGCACGCACCGGTTTATATATAAGAATAGGCACCTGCTTGACATGAAATACATGTGGATGTCAGAAGACCATCTCAGAGGTAGCTACACTTCTACGTTGTTTGAGGCAAGGTTTATTCTTCCTTCTGTATACACTGTCTTTCAAATTTTAAGGGATTTTCCTGCCTCTTTATCCCATCCTTCCATAGGAATGCTGGGAAACCATACCCACTCTAACATGTCCTCTTTACAAGGATTCTGAAGATATCAACACAAGTATTCCCCATTTCTGGCAGTGAATGCTCTACCAGATGAATCACTTCATGGCTCCATTCTCTGCCTCCCAGTCCCAGGGATTTGATTGTATCATCAGATAACATTTTAAGATGATGGGATAGAAAGAGAGAGAAGAAAGTTTGCCCAGTCTTCTTTTTTATTTTAGACATTTCCTACATGTCATCTCTTAGATAATGAACTCTGTTCTGATAATTCATATTAGAATCTTTGTTCAGATTTTTCTGAATTCTGGATCTACAAGTATAACCACTTTTCTCAAGGAATAACCAGTGTTGCCTTAGTAGAAATTGTCTCACACAAACTCATTGCATGGGAAATGATCTAAGTTTTAATAAAAAAAAAAAGTCACATTGGTTCGTATGTGATACTTCCCAGCATGCAATATATTGACGTAATCAATAACAAGTTTCACAGTTAAATGAAAGCTTTAATAACCCAAGAAGATCTACAAACACTGAAAAATCTACAAAAAAAATGCAAACAAAGGCTGGCTTTATAATTTTTAGCTTTTTTAGGCATCAGTTGTCACTGAGAGATGAAAACAGTTTGAGGTGATGCCTAGGAATTACTCTTTGCATTATATGAAAGAATAATGCCAAGATTAGAATTTTAATTTGAGAGAACATTCTTACAATAACCTCTTGAATCAAGAACAATACACTTATTTACTTTAGGCTGCAAATGATCTACAAACAAGAATTAAGCACAAATGCCCGAGGGATTGTTTTTCTGGCATTTTAATGAGAACGGCTACTGTTCTGCTCATGTTTATTCCCTTTTGCTCTGTTGATATGCTCCATGTGCTGAGTACTCCTTTAATTTTACTTTTTCCTATAAACTCTACCATTTTCTCCATGACTACAGGAAGGTAGACACTTTATAAATGCATTTGCAGCATACTAACCAAAACACCATTATATCATATTCCAAATTATGACCTGAGCCACTCCTCCTCAATTAGTCTTTCCTAGAGAGCTCCTTATTTCAGTGACTTGTAATTAAACTGCTTCCACAATTAAGAATTAATAATTCGATACCTTCCTTGATGCTCCAGTTCCTAACTTTGTACACTAAAGTGATGGAGAATTTACTGAATGTATCTTTTTACTCATACCTTCTTAGTTGTCATGATGTGATTGCTTACATGCATATTAATTATATCAGTATCTGTCCTTGACTAATACCTATCTCAATGTTTGCAATTTCCTTTCCAATGGGAATACAATTGTTGATGCTGGTTGCTTTACACAACGCAGGTACTCCATCAACGTTGGTTGAAAATATGATGAAAAAAATAGTCCAGAAATAAGATGCAGTGAGATAGAGACTATATAACTTATTGTTAAAGGGTTTTATTTCTTTTTAGCTCAAAAAAGAATAAAACTGTATAAATGACACTACGTTTAAAAACTAAAGACAATTCCTCCAGATTAATTAATAGATAAAGCCTTACATTTATATTTTCAATAGTATTGAACTTTCTATTAGACCAATAAAGTAGAAAATTAAATAACTATAAAATGTTCACACATAGAAACCATCCAAACATGCATTTAGGAAGACGTTAAAGACAGAACTTAATAATTCCAGTTTTCCCTTTGATAAGGCAAAATGATCAAACAGGAATGTTGTGAGGTGGAATTTCTTTTAATGTGATAATACTCATCATCAGCTACTGTCCAGTTTAATTTCCTCTACCATACGGTCAACATCTCTCACCCATGATGACAAAGTACAAACTTGCCAAAAGTTAACACCTTTCAGAAAATGAGAGGGAAATAGACCACTCTTGCCTGTCCCCATTCAAACTACTCTCAAATGAATCAAGGATCCGGTTTGAACAAAATACGTCATAAAATAATCCTATTAAATCAGCAAATACTAAAGTAATAGCTAAACTCCTTCAAAGTAGTACAGCACCACAGAAACTTTAGGCTATGCCTGGGAGATATATTTGATTATTAAGGCAAATATTCTCGGGAAAACATTAAGTCTGGGGGGGGATGAAAACAAATATAAGTTGTGAGAGTACACTCTATGTCATTCATAAAAACTGAAGTTGTAAAAATAAAAATAAGAGTATCTTTGGAATGATTCTAAGATGTAATTGTAATTTGTATTTGATACTGGGCAAAATATTCAGAAATATGAGCACATTGAAATTGTGTGACTGAGTCTCAGACAGCCTAAACCTGTTTTGCACAGTTTACTTAGACTTAAACAGCTGTCCTTCTAAAATTATAGTTATGTATTTATTGATTGATTGAACAGTTTAATGTGATGTGATGGTGTGTGGTGGTTGTGTGTAGTCAAAAGGCAACTGCAGAAGTTGGTTATCCTCTGCCCAACAGATCTGCATAGTCTAACACAGATCATCAGCCTTGTGGTATACACTTTCACTTGATGTGCTATTTCACTGTCCTATAGAGTCTCTTTTGAGGGGTAATAGACATTTTTCTGTACAGTCTTTAGTTACTGTGCTCAGTGTTATATTGAATATATTATGATTTTTTTCCCCTAGAGTATCCTTCCATCTTTGTAACAAGTAAATGACGTATCACTGTGATTAGCAGCTGGAGCCACTAGTCCCTTTGGTTGATGGTTTAGTCTCTGAGAGCTCCAGGGGTGGGATCTGGTTGGTTGATATTGTTATTTTTCCTGTGGAGCTGCAAACCACTTTAGCTTCTCAGTCCTTGTCCTAACTCCTCCATTGGCGACCTGTGCTCAGTCCAATGGTTGGCTCTAAGCAGAAGGCCTGAATTTGCTAAACTGTCCTTCAGTTTTTTGAACTTTGACCACAGCTATTTTCTTATTATTTAAACAATTTACTTTTTTTTTTTTATAAATTCATGTCATGAGCATGTTGACTATCATTTTGTAACCCCAATTAAATCTATGAAATAAGATTAACATTTGAGATCAGAAACAAGAAATGAAATAACTCGTTTGAAATGAAATTTTATAAAGGTAATACAAAATTAACAAATAAGATTTCAAGTAATACTTTTAAAGCCCCATTTTGATGCACGAAAACAAAAGCAAATTTGACAATAATTCCCATCTTTTTTTTTCTTAGTATTTTTGCTACGTATTTTTACAAATTGCTCTTCTGGGAAATAGCAATTTAATTGTAAGCCATGTGTTCATAGGAAAAAAATATGGTGATCCAGAGAACTCTTACTAGCAGTCAAATATTTCCCTTGGTTTCTGCTTAAAAGCACGGGCAATGGAGTATCTTAATACATCTTCCCAATGCTTATATTAAAAAATATTAATGTGCTACACTGGGTCCCCCACATGATGATCCCATATCAGTTAGCTATTAGAAAAATATTAGCATTATAAATGAGCACTCTTACTCTCAAATTTGCTTTGCCCACACATTCTATTGTTGAAAAAATTTTGCACATATCTATCATTATTTTATATTTATGTCATCAAATGAACCTCTGATCACATTCTTTTATTGTATTTTTGCCTTAAATATTGCATTCATTTTCTTGATCTCAAGAAAAAACAACGGCCACTTGGTAGGTATTCTTCTTGCTTCTCAGGCATGAGTAAAAGTACAAAATAAAACTCATAGTTTGAGGCCCCTAATACATATACAGCAGAGGAATTTCATGGTCTGGGCTCAGTGAGAGAAGATGCACCTAACCCTCTTGAGACTTCAGGCCCCAGGGAGTGGGAAAGCTTGGTAGGATGGAAGTATGTGGGTGGGGACATTCTCTTGGAGATAGGGAAGGAAGAATGGGATGAAGAACTGTCAACTGTCAACTGTTGAAGGCCGACTTGGAGGGGGATAATGGGTGGATGGTGAAAAAAAAGATTAAAGATAATTAAAAAAAATATACTCACAGTTACCAAATTTTGTTAGATATCTCTCACTGATAAGAAGAGCTGAGTAAAGGAAAAGAACTTTGGCATCAATATTTTAATAGACATTGAGAAACACAAAATTTATATATGGCAATAGTATTTTGTTTTTTAAAATTGTTTTATTTATTTACATTCAAAATGTTGTCTCCCCTTCTTGTTCCCACTCCCCAGAGTTCTTCACCCTCCCCTTTGCCTCTGAGAGGGTGTTCCCTCATCCACCCACCCATCCATCCCCATCCCACCCACTCACCCCATTCCACTTCACCCCTAGGAATCCCCCTTTCCTGGGAATCAATTCTCTACTGGATTAGGCATAGCCTCTGAGGCCTGAGAAGGCAGCCTTATGCTTCCTATATGCTGATGTCCAAAAACTATCTCAGGTATGCTCTTTGGTTGGTGACTTAGTCTTTCGGAGCTCCCAGAGGTTCAAGTTCCTTGAAACTTTAGTCATCCTAAGGGGTTGTCACAGGCGGGTGGAGAAGGTAATGGGACATTTGTAATGTTTGATCTACTCTATGATTTTTAAATAGTATCAACACATTTCTCTCTTAAAAAGTTTATCACTCATTTCTCACAAAAAAAAATGTACAAAGTTCTCATCCCATGGGAGAATAGAATAGAAGCATCGCAGAATAAGTTACCACAGGAAAAATGAAGTATCTTTGTTTTATTTGATTACTTGTATGCATAGGTTTGACCTATCAAGCTGGTCAAGGACTTTGGTAAAAGAATGGAGATGTATTATGATGGCAGACAACTGTGAAAATAGGAGAAAGATGATACTAAGTAAAAAGTGTGTAATTAACTAAATTCATTTTGAACAGGACAGATGGAAATCTGCCATTGACCTACTTTCTACACTTCTATTTTTTCCTTAGTGGGAATCTATCTTCTTCCGGCATTCAAAGAAGAACACAGTGCCTTAATTAGCTTATTTTAGTTACCATCTTCAAGTTCTCAGCAGCTTTTCCTGTTCCTCTTTCTACACATATTTTTAACATCTTCCTCTGCTCTTCCATCAGTGTTTTTTTTTTTCCTAAGCATGAAGTTGAAAGAATGGTAGCCTATAGTTTATTTTAAATTTAGAATATTATTTAAGCACTTCACAATAAAACTCACAATAGTTTTAGAAACTGCATTCAATCCTGTTTTTCAGGGATGCACAATTTCATGCCCCAAATCAGGTTTTAAATCTGGCCCTTATTAACCTTCCTTCCTAAGTATTGGATCCCTTCTATATTCAACTCAACTGATTTACCAACAGGGTCAGCTCATGATTTTTAATAATAAAAGAGGAATTTGGCATTCTTAATGCTGTTCTTAAAACTACGTATCTTTACTTGTATTTTTGTTATTGAAATTCTCTTTACATACTATATCTTAAATATATCAAATAATTGGTACATTAATATACAGCTTTGTTTTAAAATTATTTTTATGAAGTTTTATGCTTCAAATTATATACACTTTTTCATTATTTTCACTTTTTTCATTTAGTAATCATCTTTCAAAATGACTTTGTAATAAAGATTAACAGAAAATGAAACTAAAAATCTGATAAATTACAGGACATAAGACTATTGGTAGAAAATTAACAGTCTTGAAATCTTATTGGCTCAACTGTTCAGTATTTCCTGTGTAATGTTATTGAATACTAAGTTAAAAATGGATAAATGTTAAAATTTGTTTATGTCAACATGGTACATATTTTTAGTGTTAGGCGATTGACCTTTATGAATACTTATATAGAGCAACTATATTATATACATTCATATAGTTTACCAAATGTAATATAATGATGATGAGCTTAGATAAGTATTCTGAATATTGGGATTTAGTTTGGTCTTTCCTTGAGAAATTCTGCTATACTCACTTAGGATCACCTTTGGCTTTGTAGTCAGCATGTCTGGCCTGCCCTTCTGAATGGTCTACATTCCAATTTGGTTTTCAGCCATTAAGTTTTGACCATGACATGTATGAATAATTCTGACTCATCATAGAAAGGTTTCCATATCACCATGAACCATGATTATTTGTTTAATTTTTTTTTTAATTTCAGGCTGTTGTCTAACAAATACCAACTCCTGCATCCACACGCTCCTCTTTCACTAAAATGACAGCAATCTGTTTTCCTCTGTATGGTAACTATTTGGTTTGTTTGTTTGTTTGGGTTCAGAAGCTATTTGGGCAACAGATTTAAAAGTCTAAAAATATGTACTATTAAATTGGGAATTTATTTATCCTATGTTCAGGATCGAAATCAGTAAATTAGTATATAGTAATAGCCATATGACTCAGAATTAGTTAAAGAATATTCATTTGGATATTATACTTTATTTGTCAGGTCTTTATTTGCCATTGCTTGTGTGTTGGAGATTTTAGACAGTGTGGTAAAGTTTTTGCTTGTTCCAAATACTAACATGCATTCTCATTGTGTAAAAAAAAAAAAAAAAAAAAAAGTTCAGCTCCACAGTGATGCACTTCCCTCAACAAGGCCACACCTCCTAATAGTGCTACTCCCACTGTCAAGCATATTCAAACCACCACGACACGACAATCTTCCTAAAATTTCTATATACAAAAATTTTTTTGAACGTGAAGCCAAATGTAGTGGTATCCTGGTTTCACTCCAGCTGGTTACGAGGCAGTCAGGAGAACATGGATTTCAGGCAAGTTTGTCCTGAGGGAATAAGAATCTATCCCAGTAAATTAATTAAAAATAAACTGACTAAGAAGTGGGTGGGAATAAGTCTCGGATAGAGAATATACTGTAGGAGGCAGGAATGACCTAGGACATCTCTTCATCATTAACCAAAGCCTGAGTCCCTAGGAAGTGGAGAATAGGATTGGGGATGGGATGGCTCATGTGGGCAGGAAGCAGCAGAACTGAGGTTAAGTCTAGAGAGACCTAAATGGAGAGAGGAAGGAGGATGAAATTCCCTAGCTGAGTACTAGCCTACTGTAGCAGCTGTGAGTCCGTGCTAGAGATTCTGTGGTCAGCAGAATCACAGAGGACTGGGTATGGGACAGAAGGAGTGATTGAAAGGGGCCAACTTAAGAAATATGGGGACATTGAGTCTGTACCAAGAGTCAAACTGGATATTTTGTTACATTATCATTAATATTAAGATGTTTAAAAACACTCATATTACTGATGAGTACTTTCCTTTTGTGAAAAAAATGATTGAATGAAGAAGTTATGGCAGTAAATTGTAGAAACACAAGGGATAGACCTGTGAAGATGCAGATACAGCAGCTAGTAAAAGTAGCCTGTAATCTCTAGGGCTGCAAAGGTTCTTGGGAACTAGCAGATGTGGGAGTGGGCAATTATTCCAAGAGGTAATTGTACAGATACTAATGTAAAAGACAAACCCCAAATATCTTTGTCTTAGCAACGTTCCTCAGGAGAGCCTCTTGCCAAAATCTATACTCTGAGGTAATCCTGGAGACTGAGTCACTTTTCACATCCAGAGTTTACCCAGAAATGTGACAAGAGCCATTCCATATCAAAAGACCCTTTCTTTTTTATTGTAGTTATAGCCAAAGACCTCATTAAGACTCCTGATGCATTAGATCCTCACAGAGAAGTATCTCTCTGTACTAGCTAGTTTTATGCCAACTTGACACAAGCTAGAGTTATCAGAGAGGAAGGAACTCAATTGAGAAAATGTTCCATAAATGAGCTGTAGGGCATTTTCTTAACTAGTGATTGATGTGGGAGGTTCCAGCTCATTGTGGTGATGTCATTCCTACACTGGAGTTCCTGGGTTCTGTTAGAAAGCAGGTTGAGAAAGCCATGTGAAGCAAGCAGCATAAACAGCCTCCATGGCTTCTCCATCAGATGCTGCCTTCAGTTTTCTGCCCTGTGTTACATTCTGTCTTGACTTCTTGACTTGATGAACAGAGCAATGCTTAAGTGTAATCTCAATAAACCCTTTCCTCCCCACCACAAAAAAAATCTCAGCTATCTGATAACATTCTATTTAAATTATTATATTTTATAGAAAATATTGTTTCAGAAACTATCATTTTTATTTTAATTGTATTATAAAATATGTTTTAATTATTCTCTATATTAAAATATTTTACTTCTCAAATTATTCAGTTAGCAACTGAAATATGTAGTGCATGGTGCTTAACAGTCCAATTAAAGCTTGGAATAAAGAATAAGAGGAAGACTGATCTCAACGTGAAACAGAAAAATGATAGAATCTGAGAATTGATTGCAATCAATGAAATACAATCAATAAAAATACACTTTTCACAATAAAAAATATATGTGACAAAATATTTGCCTAAGTCATCAATATTAATGATTTTCCACTGTGACATTTTATTTCTGAACACGCCTATATTTTTTAATAATGCAGAAATAAAATATAAATGATTTCATCTTTCATATAAAGACATTTTATGTGAACCTATTTATTGACATCAAGGAGAATAGCTTTGGAAGAATTAGTAAAATATTATGTTTTCTTCAACATGCATATTTTTCAAATGACAATCAGAATATTTGATTTTTTGCATGATTGAATTTACCAGACATACATACACACATATATATATGTATACAAACAACACACACACACACACACACAACACACATATATATATTGTATATATATATATTATACATATATGGAAATTTCTAAGAGATCTGTATCCTCATGATGCTGTATGTATTTCCTTCCTGTTCTTATAAAAATATTTAATAATCTTTCTAAATCGAAAATGTTCCCAGCTAAGTAAACCTAGTTAACATATCTTGATGTAAAGCTGCGGTGAACATATATCTATATTTAAGATTCTATATGTAATTTGATTGACTACATTTTTCAGACATGGTCCCAGTGACCTAATTGTCTTCACTTAGACCTCACCTTATAAAGATTCCACAAAGCCTGTGATTGACACATGGTTCGTTAGGAACATCCAATACATAAGCTGTGGTAATTAGTTAGGAGCTATGTAAACAAAGTCATAATAAATGAAAGCTTAAAATACAGACACGCACTAATGAAATGTTCACCACATCCCTGAATGTCTTGATTCCATTCAGAGTTTGAGCTGAAGAAATTGAAGCCAAGTGACTAGCAGGGAGATCCAAACCAACCATTCCCCCTGCTGTCTGTTGTCTAATGCCTGCTGCTATCCATCTGAAATGCTATATTTAATTGTTCATTTTTTTAAAAAAAAATATTTATTATATACAGCATTCTGCTTGCATGTATGTCTGCAGGTCAGAAGAGGGCATTAAATCTCATTATAGATGGTTATGAGCCACCACGTGATTGCTGGGAATTGATCTCAGGACATCTGGAAGAGGAGGCAGTGGTCTTAACCTCAGAGTCATCTCTTTAGTCCTTAATTGTTCTTTACAGCCCTATGAATACTTGTGTGGGAAGCTAAGGGAATGGAACAAAAAGTCCAAGTTCACACAGAATTATCATGTTTCCGATATTTACAACTTCCTTTCATTCTACTCTTCCAGGGGAGTATTTGAGAAACAATACAGATGAAAACTGCAGTTAGGTCAGGAAAGAAAAGTCAAAATCAAATAACTGGACATATAGTATGGGAAGACAAATATGTCTGTAGTCAGCTTAGATCATCAAGGTGGTTGTTTTCTGCTTTAAAGCAAATCTTCAAGTGTAAATATAAAATTTTTGTGTTTGAATGTGTGGATACTGATAAAAGTAGTTGATGAGATGTAAATAATGACAGGGTTAGACCTCATTAGGTTCATTCATATTATTTATTTGAGTAAAAACGTAATCGTGTATATGAATGCACATCTGTATATAGGTATGTACATGTGAGAACAGATGTTACAGGATAACAGGGATATCAGATTCCACTGGAATTGGAGTTATAGGTTGTTGGGAAGTACTCAATATGGATTCTGGGAATCAAACTCTTGTCATCTGCTGGAACAGTAAATACAATTAACTGCTGAGTCATCTCTGAACTCCTGTTCATTAATAATCTTTTCTATTCATCTCTCCGTTTTCATTTGAAAAGTTGATATAATAATATTTTGACATTTGTTCCTACTTCAGAATTTGTAATTTCTACTATAGTTTAAGCATTAATACACACATTAGGAGAATCTCAGTCACATGTTCATGTAATTAGTTCATTCTATACATTTATTCTATAGATTGTATATTATGCATGACATTTATAAGTAAACCACTATCTTAAAATATGAAGCAATATAATATACAAAAATGTTAACAAGGTAGTGTATTTATATATGTTAGGGTTCAAGAGTCACCACACAAATCATCCAGACACTAGACTCTAGTGCCAGGGCCAGCCTCTGTGGGTCTTCATTCTTGTTCCTGGTTCGTCTTGAGCCAGTGGGGAGCTGAATGAATCGAACACAAGTCTGTAAGAAGAAAACTGTTCTCTTTAATGTGACCAACCATGCCTTACTAGTAAGACATGTTCTGTCCCATGGTAAGGAGATGTCTGCCTGCTCCTTCTGCTCTCTCTACCGATTCTTCTTTCCTCTTCCCCTTAGCATTTTGCATATTGCTCTCTTCGTATTTTAAGTAGCTTTATATTTTCTAAGTTATTACACTCTGAAATCTCCTTCTAATCTTCTCCTCCTGCTCTTTTGTCACAGTAATTCCCTTTTTCTTAATACCATTATTCTCAATACTATGCCTTTACTTGTAAGTTCTTCTTGAGTTCAGTTATGCCTAAAAAGGGTGTCCTAAGATCAGTTCTATCTCGTTGTCCTCAGCACTTATACATCTTTCAGAATATATGGTCACATGGTAAAAAGTTTACAGATAAATCCAAATCATAAACCAAATAAGAAGTTTATAACAGAGACTATTTACATGCATACCCATTAAGATGAATTATATGGCTAAACATTCATCATCTATCCCAAGCTCAACAGGTTCTCAGAGAGTTAAATACCATAACTTTTTGTGACTATGTACTAGTGAAGTTTTGAATACATAAACATAGTCATTATCTTATGTTCTCTCCTCGCAGGTATAGTAAATCATTAGCTCCCTTTTTACAACCTTTGGTTAATGTTCTTACAAACTCTTGGAATGTTCTCTGATTAGTAGATGCCTGCTTGTTATAAACAAGCAATTAACTCATGACACTAAAGACTGGCACTGTTCTCATTGCACACTTGATTATCAGAAAGAACCTAATAGCAATCCCACTATAATAGACGTTAATAAATACTGATATAAATTTTAGGAATTCTTATAGGATCATTATTATGAATTAAAAAGACATCTATCTATATAGCATCACTACAAGTCAAACTGGTGAATGAAATATATATATATATATATTATATATATATATATATATAATAATAGAAAAAGCATATTAATAATAGCAGGAATCTTTCTAAAATGAATTTCTCCTGCACCTTTCCATCCAGAGCCAATATTTCATGGATTATAATTCAAAGTAGACTAATGTCAGGAAGATCACCAGCTAGTTTTTAGCTATTTGGCTCTTGATACTCTAGGGCTAGTTTATTGAGTACATGCCACAATACTCATAGATCAGTGTTACAACTTTGACTCAGGTACTGAGGCTAAACCACAAATGTTTCTCAGTGCCAACTTATAAAGAAGAAAAATTACAATGATCTAATAAATGTGAATGTGTCAGGGCGGCTAGCCCTGATTCAAGCTATTTTGTCTAGCTAGACGGAACAGTTCTAACTCACGTTCATTCTGATTGGTCCTAAGTAGAGCTATGATTGTAGAATTTTGTAAAATTAACAAACCTCAGAATATAACAGAATATGTGGTCAGGATGATCCTGCTCTGAATAAAGCTATATTTCTGTGTCAATGACTGGCAGGCATTGGATGAAATGGCTACAGCTATTCTAGGGGGCCAGGACATATATATGGTTATTCAGTATTTAAGTAAGTGATTATTAGAAAAAAAAATATATTTATGTGAGTTAAAGTGTATAATGTAGGTAGAAAGAACAAAATTTTAGTCAAGTCTTCTATTATTTTTTCATAAACTTAGAATGAACAATAATTTAGCCAAATGAAAACAAATCAGAATCAGGAAATACACTCATTTCAAGATCTAATTTTATTAAATAAATGAATCTGTTAGATTTATTTGAAAGTCTTACTACTATAATTTTACATGTTCATGTTTAAACTAATTTTAAAAATTTACATGATTATGTCAGTAGGTAATTTCATGATGACACTTATGTGGAAAATAAACTTTCAATATGCAATGTAAGCTCACTATATTGCAAAGAAAAGTTTAGAAGGGTCCATATAGAAGAATAAAAAATAGAATAATAGAAAATCTGAAGATTTAATAATTACATTAAAAGAATTGAAATCGGACTTATTATGCATCCTCAAAAACTTTAATTAAGAGGATGGATATCTATTTCTATTGGCTTCAATACATTTTTAAAATTTGGCATTTTCTTACTATTTGTGAGGAAAAGGTTTACATAAGCTAAAGTACCCTTTAGAGTCCATCATTGAGTTAAGTTCTGGTTTGAACTCAAGCAGTGCAGAAACTTTAAATCAGAAATTGATGCAGAGATCATAGAAGAATGTTGCTTACTGGTTCTCTCATCATGACTTCCTTATTCTCCTTTTTCTCTTATATGTATACAGGTCCATAAATATCCACATATTTATGTACTTGTCAAAATAAAACAAATATATATCACTTATTTTTTTCATGGTATGCATATTCTTTAATGTACACTGGGCATTGTAAATTTCATTGTTTTTCAATCTTGAAAAATATATTAATCTAATTAAGGTTTTAACTTTTATGTGAAGACTACAAAAATAACAATTATAAAATTGGCTTGAAATCATGAGACTTATAAATGTCAAAGTTTGAATGCAGTTTCAAATTCTGGCATATTCAAACTTGGTTCTCTCTCTCTTTTTCTCTCTCTTTCATGTATGTGTGTATGTGTGTGTCTGTGTGTGTGTGTGTATGTTATGCATATATATATATAAAGTTGTGCTTTGAAGTACTCTACAACAAAAGTCATCAACTTCACTAGGACTAACATAATCAAGCACAGAATCCACATGACCTAATTTTTGTTCATAGCTATAATTTTTCAGTTCACTTAAGTTCACATAAATGTTCTTTGAATTAATTAATTGCATCTTGGGAAATACTTGATTAATAGCAAAATGAAATTTAAAATGCCTATCTGTCATGATTAATAGGAAGAACCATTGCACTCTAACTTCCTGTCACATAGTATAATTGTAAGGATCAGACATAAATATAATTTACATAGTTATCTGTGACTAATAGGTATGAAACTACTGATATTTTTAAGGCAGGAACACAAATATCGTGTGTTTTTGTGTTAATAGATTTATGTCTATGTATATAAGTAATGTCGATAATGCAATTTCATTATACAGAATAAGCACATTGTATTTTTGTTTTAAGAATGTGTGTGTGTGTGTGTTGTGGTGTCTATCTATCTGTATCTCTATGTGTCTATATGTAAAGAATTAGTAAAGAAAGAGCTCATAAATTTTAAAAAAAGCAAGGAGAGTAATATCAGAAGATCTGGGAGGAGAAAAGAGAAGGAGAAATTAAGTTATTAGTTTTATCTGTTATTCAAATTACCATTTACATAACATTGTAATAGATTCCTTAAAATTATCCATTTAGCTCATCCATTTACAAGAATCTTCTTCCATGTTTCTCCTCTAACTCAATCGATAAATAGCCTCTAATATGCAATCAGCTCTCCTACCTCAGCCTTACTAGTACAGGAATTGCATGAATGTGCCATCATACCTGGCTGAAAAAATGTTTTATCCTAATTTTCATTTTATACTAAAATATCATTATTTACCCTTTCCTCATCTGTTCTCAATCTCCTCATATGCTCTTCCTGAGAATTCACCTCAATTTTTCATCAATTGTTCACACACACACACACACACGCACGCACACACACACACACACACACACACACACAGACACACGTGAATATATATATATGTACATATATATATGTACATATATGTGTGTGTATGTATTTGTGTATATAAATACACATATATTCTTAAATATATAAGTACAACATATTCGGTTTATATGTTGAAATTCTAACATTTGTGTACTCTTGGTTGCAAAAGCATAATGAATAAATTCCTTAAAGAAAGAACTGACATAAACAAATTAATGTAAAAATCGGTATTTTTAGTAAAATAGAGTTTCTCTTCTATGGCGTTTATAAATAAGGAAGATGATTCTGTACAGGTACATGACAGAAACTTGTTTAAGGTTAATGCACTCACAATACTGACAACTACATTAAGATTTTGAATATTATATGTATAATTTCAAAGTAATGAAATAAATATGAGCCACACATACATTATAGATGTCTGTTATAAATAAATATATACTCTTCATGGCTTTAGCATTAACTCCATATGACTTTGTATTATTCTTTGAGGTGTTCCTTTAAATTTTGAAATGGATAATCAAAGGATTAAAAATGATGTTCCCCTATCATCTGTTACAGTTAGAATTATATGGATAGTAAAAGTCACAAAACTCATTATAAGATTAAGAACTGTACTCTGTGCAGCATTGAACATTTTCATTAGAGAATATAAATTGAAATTAAATGATAAGAGTAAAGAACATGCAATTTGAAGGCACAGGGAAGAAATTTTTGCCATTTTTCATGAAACTTCAGAATATCGAGTTGGTTCATTTTCTACCAAAGTAAATACACAACTAGAAAGTCATAATATTCTACATATGTTTTCTGTAATTAGTTTGCAATAGTTGTAAATTTCCTCTTCCATGCCAATGGTAGATTTTAATCAATATAATGGTTAGCTGTATGTCAAGCAAATTAACTGTATAAAGCCCTAGATAGTTCGCCTTTGTGATTTCAGTACACCTACAATTTATATTTTTAATCTTAGGTTTTCAGTCCAAATGAATGGCTCAATTTTGAACAAGAACCAGTACAGACCATAAAATAACTAGATGTAAATTTTGCATAATTCAGATATGTTCAGTTTTATATATGAAATAGTCTCTTTTGGCAGCCTCTGAATTCTTTGAAAGAGTGCAGATACATAGACTTACTCTCCTGTGGACACTTTCTGGAATCCCCTGAGATGTGGGATCGAATTAGGCTGCAGTTTGCTTCTTGACAGATCCGGTCTGTATGCCATCATTCTGATACACTCTCTGTCAACTGCCAGTTCGGTAACACGATTTGCCTCTCTAATGCTTGTCTATCTGTTAATCTGTGATAAACCCGAGATGATGGTGTCTGTCAGGTCAAATTACTCATGACAGTGTCTGGCAGAAATTTAAAACAGGCGTTTAGATGAATCATCAATGAATTTCTGTTCTAAATCAATCATAACTATTATTTTTATTTAAACTCCTACACACAGATATAAAATTTTGCTATGGAAATAACGCTCTTGTTTTATAATTTCTATCTTTCTTTCTTTTTCTTTCTTATTTTCTTATTCTTTCTTTCTTTCTTTCTTTCTTTTTGTCTCTCTCTCATTCTCTCCTCCCTCTCTCTCTCTCTCTCTCTCTCTCTCTCTCTCTCTCTCTCTTCTCTATTTTCTCCTCTTTTCTTTCATTATCCTTCTTCAGACTTTACCAGCCTCCCAGTCCACTCTCTGATGGTTCTACATCCCATACCTCCTCACCTCCTACTGTCTCCAAGAGAATGTTCCCCACACCTCCACTCTACCGACTTCCCAACTTTCTGAGGCCCCAAGTCTCTTGAGAGCTAGATGCATCTTCTCTGAGTCCTATATTTCTTTATTTCAGATTTTTTCCTAGTGTGTTGGTTTCTAATTGTTCTGTTAAAACTTCTTACATGGAGTTAACCAAAGCATTTGATTTTCTAATTTCATACTACTCAAATTACTATTAAAGAAAGTTAAAATATGTCTGAAGCCGGGCTGGTGCGCAGCCTTTAATCCCAGCACTTGGAGGCAGAGGCAGGCGGATTTCTTAGTTCGAGGCCAGCCTGGTCTACCGAGCGAGTTCCAGGACAGCGGACTACACAAGGAAACCCTGTCTCGAAAAAAACCAAAAAAAAAAAAAAAAATATGTGTGAAAGTGAAAAAGGATTTCACTTTTTAATATTAATATTAATATTCAGTTTAGTGTTTGTATAATTAGCATATTTTAAGAATATTTTTTTCTAGATTGTTCAATTTCATTCTTGCAAAAAAGCACTACTGTTCATAAGTGCAACAGAAAGTACTTACAAAGCAAAATTAATATATATTTCATTTCATAAATGAAATGGTAAGATATTAAACAGATGGGAGGATTTCTAAGGGAAGAGGTGTTTCACTATTAGTGCTGAATCTTCAATGCCCTTTCTAACACTCCTAGGAATGTTTTTTGATGACAATTATCATATTGACAGTGAATAAATGGCTTTAGAATATCAAGTTGTGATTAGAAGTCTACTAAACTCTACATAAGTCAGGACATAACTTTTATATTAAAATAGTTTTAAATGAAGGCATGTATAGGAAGTGGTAAAGATATATTAATACTATCAACATGATGAATATCTAACACAGAAAATGCATAAATGAAGTTAATCATTTATATTCATAATATGAATTAAAGAAAATATAAAACCTTTGATGTTGCATGAGAGTCACTAATATAGGCAGAAATTCAGAAATATATTACAAACTGTGAAAAGAGATTCTAAAATTTTAAACAATGATAAACTTTCTACTATTTCATCAGTTTGCCCCGTAAGCAACTTTTCACACTTATTAATGGTCTAATTTATGGTAGAAAGCATATGTGGCAAACATGAAACTTTGAAAAATTCAAATACAACTCTAGGCTTGAGATACAATATCATTAATACTTAGTAATTTTGCTGATATGAGTTTTAAAATACAAAATAATGCATATTGATAACTACCTTGAATAGTGTATTCAGTTACTATGAATATCAGTGAGCTAATTCTTAGCCATCAATGTTTATACAGTTCTTCCTGAGAGATGGTAGTCATATGAATTAAAATCATTCACTTTGCAAAATCAAAAGTGAAATACAACTTTGAAATATATGTTCTGTGACTTTATTTATTTATATTATAGAAAGTGAAATCACCATTTATTAAAAGGATGTAGATAAAAGCATAGTGTTGGACTAGGTATGATGGCTCGCATTTTCATCCCAGTTTTGTTAATGTCTTATTAAAACCCTTCAAGAAGTCAATAATATCTGAAGATACTATTTTAAAATTTAAATGAAACATATTTTTCATCAGGTTAAACTCCTTCAATATGTAAAGAGAGTTACCTAATAGATTTATAATAAGTTATTTTATTATAAATAAATAATAGTTTTTTTGGTTCTGAATTTCATAATTTATACACATTAACTGACAAAGAGGAGACTGAAATACCTGTTGATACTTGGTGGGCAAAAATGCTTTAAAAAACACCTTTCATCTCCATCATTAAAGTATTCTATAAACTATGTGGTATAGATGGCACTTAAGTACATATGGTTTTGGTTTTTTATGGGATAAAAATAATCTATAATTCATATTAAATGCATTCATTTTGCTTACTTATGTTACAGGATAATTAAACCTGTTTCTCGTTAGGGTGTAGCTCAACCCTTAACACACACCTTTAATTCCTCTGGCTGCATTACAGACCTTAGTATTCATCATTAATCTCAAACAATGAAGATAAAATTGGTTTATAGAAGGAAGCATGAATGTTTGAAAGTGATATGTAATTGAGTAGCAGAAAGTGATGGATCAGAGAAAGATTGGACAGAATAGGCTCTGCCAAACTCCCAGCAGAAGAGAGAGGAAAGGGAAATTACTTAATGTAGAGCCAGACAGCACAGGGAGAAGAGA
The DNA here is from genome assembly GCA_021653895.1 of Mastomys natalensis. NCBI lineage: Eukaryota > Metazoa > Chordata > Mammalia > Rodentia > Muridae > Mastomys > Mastomys natalensis. The sequence continues at coordinate 2,398,230 of JAJTUV010000234.1, read as the reverse complement.
GTATAGTACAGGAATACAGTAGATATTGTGTAGAGCAATAGAGTTGAGAAGGAGAGTAGAGCAGCACAGAGAGGGAGGAGGCAGTTTTACCAGGAGAAGCTTATAGGGACAGACTGAAGAGAGAACAAAGTAGATATACACAAAGACAGAATGAGTAAGAGAATGAGGAGGAACCAAAGGATTAGAAAAATGGCTAGAGTTAGTTTGAGGCCAACCAGACCAATTCAGAGGACAAGAGAAAAACAGATTGAATAAGTCAGCTGGGAGAGGAGTGTGAGTCAGAATGGCTGAGTTGAATCAGCCAACTAGAGATCTGTAAGATCAGAAAAGGGTGAGCTTATTTTGCAGCAAGTCTCAGAGGCTGAAAACACTGTAAGACTAGATTAGATTGTACAGAGGCTAGAGGCTTCCAGGACTAGGGCTAGGTTAATATGCTGAAACAGTAAACCTCCCAGAGAACAATTACTTTAGAGGAATAAAAATTAATTTTTCATTCTTATTTCTAGTTACAAGTTATTTTTAGATATGTCATGTTCAGTTTTTAGGTATGTTTAGTTGTGTTTTATTCTTCAAGCTGGTCTTAAATTCAGAATCTGGCTGTCTCAGCTATCTGATTGCTGGAATAATAGGTGATTGATTCACTCTTGAGTGGAGTTTTGGTTATTTCAATCCTAAGAGTTTAGAAATTTAGCTGAAATGCAATAGAAAAAGACGGCTCACTAAACTCAGCAAACAAGTAAAAATCAAAGCAACATTAGTTCACATGGTTCATGTTAGCTTTGAGGTTTGAAACCTCAATTCTCCAATTACATTAATTTTTGATGAAAAAAAAAAATTACACATGTGTTTGCTTCTTCCCAGAATTTAAAGTTTACACCACCCCTAATTATATGCCCAACAAGGAAGAATAAATAGGCTTACACAGGCTGATGCCTACATCCTACAGAGCTGTTGACAAGGGTCAATGAAGCTTGCCAAAGGAGCAGATGCTTTTTCCTTCCCCACCCTGGCTGAACGCAGCAAAGCATGCTGGCTTTTGTTTCTTGGAAGCCCAGATGTGAATGTAAACCGTAACTTTCTAAAGTTCCACTTAATCCCTAATCTTATCATATCATATCATATCATATAAAATGCTTTGAATCAAATATTTCTTACTTAAGGACTAAAGTTGCTAATGAACCTTGTTTTGCAACAAAATTCATTCTGAGAATTTCAAACGTCCTTTCAGTTTAAGCATTATAAAACAAGCATTTTACCGTTTCTGCTTTTCAGGACCTCACTGGAGATGATTCTTGAGGAGGATTTGTCTACTTTTCTCAAATATTCCTAAACCTTTGAACCACTGAAAAGACTTTCCACAGCAAAGATTTTTTGGATCAGTGATAAAGAAGTGAGATATGTAATTGCTCAGCAATTGACAGCTAAGGCTCACAACCAGAAAGACAAACACAGAATTTTGTAGACCCATGGCTGCTTTTAATTTCCACATGGGTGGTGCTATCTTGCTATCTGTACCTTGTGGGCTTTCTAACTCTTTCCTTTCCCTAGTTAAAGTTACTTTTCTTCATGCAATGTAAGATATCCACTGCTTATCAAATGGAGGCAGAGTGGATATTATATCAACATTTTTGGAGAATGTAAAGGAGCATATGCTTATATCAGGTAATTTAGATATCAACAAAATAATTGCCTAAGTAAATATTAAACTTAGGTTTCAATTATATACTTTGATCCTAAATTGTCAGGTCATTGCAAAAGTCATGTTTACTTCAGCAAGCCTCAATTTAAGTCTATATTTCATATGTACATTAGAGTATTAAAGACAAACAAAAATACCCAACACACCTGAAAAATTAGTTAATGAATAATACATGTAAATTTTAAATGTAAACAAGAACTTTAAAATTTAAAGTTGAAAGTTTTAGTAGTACATTTTCTCTGCAGATTTATATTTTTCATTCTAGCCATTAACTCTAATTTTCCTTTTTGAACTGTTCTCTGTATTTAAACACATATAGTGTATCCATTTTATTGAAATTTATTAGTTTTATTGTATTTTGCGTAAGAAACATTTACTATTCTGAGTCTTTCCTATTTCTTACCTATACCTTCTTTTTGTCATGCATAAAATATATAAAGAATTAGCTTTCAGCTACTTTTATAAATATTTGTAATCTCTATAGGAAGGGTTTGAAAGAATTCAAATAAAAATTTTTATTAATGAAATAATTATTTTAAAATTTTCCATATGCATTTCATTACATAAACTTATAATACAATCTGTATACATATCTTCGCATGCAGGCAGAGGTGCTTCTAGAATTTCTGAATCAAAGGGTATTCTACTTTACCTGGCTACTTTTCGAAGTTTACAGGCATTTATACTCCCAGTAGAAGTTTACTTTTTCCTCCACAACCACCATTTAAAAGGATCCTCTTTTCTTTTGTGTTGATGTACTGAAAGTGTTGCTATGTTAGTGCTTGATGTTTCATGTTACTGCTTGATGTTTAATTAGGGTAATTGAACTTACATCACACGTTATCCCCAAAGAACAAGGTAGCACACTTGGTAATTACGATATATTTTAAAGGAAACACTAACTGATATCTGCTGATTCTCCCTCTGAACCTCTGGAGTGAATTCAGCACATTTTCTCTCTGACGTTATTGTTGCTGTTTGTGCTATATGCTCACATTATGCCTGGATGTCTAATGTGACTCTCTTAATGTTTTGCTAAAGTTAGTTTTGAAGTTTGAGCCCGCTAACTCTGTACTACATTAATCTGTGATAGAAAATGTACCTATGCGCTTACATAGCATCCATGCAACCCCTCTATAAGTTTTTTGTTTTTAGGCAAAAAATCTCTCAGATACTTATTATCATCATCATAAATAGAAATATAGACAGATGAAGGAGTATGAACCATTGATTTTTCTTGGTGATGTTAAAAGCAAACTCAGGTCCTGAGATCCTCAGAGGACTCTTGACTAATACAAACTGTAGCTTCACCACCTTGGATGACTGTCTCTGTATGACTGTGGTCTTATTTGCAGAAAGAGGCATGGGCAAGTATAATCCACGGTCATATCTCTTTGTGTGCTTGATAAGACCCTAATAGAGTTCCTTGTCTCTCTGGCTTTACAAGGGCTCTCTCCAGTACTACAAAGCCTCTTAAACTTCTTGGCTCCAAGAGCCTTGCCTGTTATCCATAATGCAAACTCAGTCATCCCTCTCAAGACCTTAGGATGTCAAATGGCAGACTGCTGGTACTCAGCTAAAGGCCCTCCAATATTTATTCTTCAATATTGCAAGACTCATGAGTTCTGTGCATATCACATAGTAACTGAGCATAGCTGAAAGGATAGCTCAAAGTAAACATGCCAGGAAGGCCTAGGAGGGAAGACATATGTATACCCCCAGTGACTAGCTTCCCTAAGCAAGTCCCACATTCTGATTCTACCAAATTTTAAATCCACTAGTGACAACCAATTGGTGTGCACTTACTCTAATACCAACTGGTAAGTCCTAAAAATATTCATCCAAGTAGCATTATACCTACTGAGGCAGTTTATTTTTGAAACATATATGATGTATACCTACATATACATATATGACTGTAAAAATATTAATAAAAAAGAGGCCACTGATTTCAAAGGGAGAGAAAAAGGGAATATGGAAGGGTTTGGAGGTTGAAAAAGAAGGAGAGAAATGATGTAATTATACTCTAATCTCAAAAATAAATGAGAGAAAAATCCTTAATTGAATTATCTATTCAGGAAAGCAGATCATTCAGTATCCAATCATTTCCCAGAGGCCTGAAAGTTAGTAACAATTTCAAAAACACAGTTTATCTGTTCACATTTAAATTTGTATTAATTTGTTTTCACCCGCTCCCTCTCTATCCTTCCAGACCTTCCCTCTCAACTCACCTTCCCTCTATCTTCCATCCTCCTCTCTCCTCAGAAAAGAGAGGGCACCCAATGATATTAATATACAGTGGAATATAAAGTTGCAATAGGACTAGGTACATCTTCTCCTATTGGTACTAGACAAGGCAGTCAGTCAGGGGAAAGGAATGCAAAGACAGACAACATATAAAATTCCTACTCCTGCTGTTAGGAGTCCCACATGGAGACCAAGCTGCGAACTGTTACTAGTTGTAGCTACCTTGATCCATCCCATGCATGCTTGGAAGTTTGCATGTTTGGCAGTTCCATCTCTGTGGGACCCTATGGCATAAGTTTTTGATTCTATAATGTTTTTGTGGTGTCCCTATCAAATCCTTCAATCCTTCCTCCTCCTATTCCACAGGATTCCACAAACTCCACCTAGTGTTGGCTGTGGGTCTCTGCATCTGTTTCCATCAGTTGCTGGGTGAAGTCTCTGATGACAGTCTCTTGTCTGCAAGTATAGCAAAATATCATTAGCTGTGTCAGGGGTGGGTTCCCTCTTCTGGCATGGGTCTCAAGCGGGTCAGTAATTGGTTGCCAATTTCCTTATTTTCTCTGCCACCATTACCCCTGCACATCCTATATGGCATCTGATTATAATAATATGAACACCTAATTATGTATAGGCATAAGACAGTAAATAGAAGATTCTCTCTAAAAGTTTCATTTAAGGGCAATCATTGAATTACTGTTATTTCATCTGAAGCTACTTTAGATCTATTGGCTCTTTCATTAATACACTGGAAATAAACATGGGAATACAATAATTAATACCTCATTAATATTAAATAATGCACTAATTAATTCCTCTAATACACTGAGGATATGCTAGTAGAAGCTTTCTAAATGTGAGTATTAGTAGTATCAGTGAAATTTATACTTCAAATATGGGAGTAAGTGTAGTTTGATGCAGCTATGGGGACCTGAGAGGGTTTTAAAGTTGCTATATGCAATGTCTGAAGAGGGGTACATGTACATAGTACCATAAGGTAGAGGAAATAGGCTGCAAGTGAATCATTTGAAATAAGAAATAGTGCACATAACACAAACTACCACTGAACTAGGTTACTAAGCTTTCCTCTACATTTGCCTGCGTCACTTCAGAATATACTATGGACTACGGACTTATACCAAATTGAAAGCTAAGAACTCCATAAGGTCAAACATGAGTCTAGAACATGTATTTCCCTGCTTTGGATTAACCTATGCCCTAGATTGCTTTTTGTCGTTTAAATAAAAATCATGACTAAAATCAAATTATGCAGGAAAGGGTTCATTTGCCTTACATGTCTCAATCACGGCCTGTCATTAAGGGAAGCTAAGGCAGGAACTCAAACGGACCAGGAAACTGGAGACAAGAAGCAGCGGCACCAAAAGATTGTTGAGCCTGCTGTTCTATACATCTAGGCCCACCTGCTCAGGAGTCACACTCCCTACTAATTACTAATGAAGACAATGGCCCACAGATGTGGCCACCAGCCAATATGATGGAAACATTTTCTCAGTGAGATTTCTCTTCACAGATGACTCTGGTTTATGTCAAGATGACAAAACACCAACAAGTATAACACATCTGCCTGAGCTTTCCTCCAGTGTGTTTTTAAAGTACCTTGATTTATAATTGTGAAAGAAACATCACTCATCTCGAAAGGATTAAGAGAGATGGTTTATTTTGGAGGCTAATATGAAAGACTATCACCAGGAGCAGAGGTAGATTTTCCCAAAGTATCATTTGCAGTAAAGTATCAATTTCATGAAATTCTTACAGTAATATTACAAAGAAAATCATCAAATATGTTGGTGGAAACATTAAAACTCTGGCCACAACCGAGTGGCTATAGGCTTACATGCTGGCTAGCAACCTTCTTAGCACTATGTGGTTGGAAACCAGGGGTCAGTTGGTACATTGCAAATGATTTCCTGACGATCATAAAGATGTTAAATCATGTACAAAGGAAAGTAGTAAGTGGTTAGTAAAGGGTCTTATGATGTCACATGATAATTTGCTATTGACTTTGTAACATTCCAATCTCTCCACAGCATTGAAGCTCAAAGCTGTCAATCACTTTTTGCAGTTACAACTTCTTTTCAGGAATTTGGATTCACACTGTAAAAATAAAACCTCAAAAACTGTTAGCATGTTGGAACATAGTGTGGGCGACAACTTGTGTCTGTGTTTCCAGGCCATGGCACTCATATTTGACCCAAATACACTATCAATTATTTCTTTGGGGTAAAATTGTTTTCATATAAATAATGCAAAAATCTGACAAAATAAAGGCCTAAGAATATACTATATACTTACATGATCAAAAAGTATCTCATTTGTAAAATATTACAACCATATAAAATGGTAAAGGATTCATTTTGACATCTATGACATTAGCAATCAGGACACATTAGATGAGATGGCAGCCTTGCTATTTAAAACTTAAATTGCATATTTCTCCCTTAACTAAATAAGAACTTTATGACTGTATATTCACGAGGAAGAGTTGAAATTCAGAAAACAATGATATTTGTAGTTATTGAAATTAACTAAAAGGTTTAAAACATTTGTCTTTGTTAATCATGTAGATCCTCCTCCTACCAAGCCATTGATTTTACCTTTTGCTTCAAAAGTAGACTGTGTGTCTATTTAATTGTGTATGTGTAGTTGTGATGCCATTGGTATGGGTTTCTTTATATGTTAAGTGTATTTATGTCTCCTAGGTGACCTTTCTAAAATGCAAAGCTTAGACAAACACATTAGTAAGCTGGTGTAATTTAAATGAGAATTGTTAGTGGTACTTTTTTTCCAGGCTTATGTTATATGATGTCTTTTTTCCTCTGGGCATAACATGATGCTGTATTCAGCTTAACAGAGTAGCCATAACATCTAAAACAGAATGGTGCAGTGATATTGAGGCCCATGGCAATGATGATATAAATATTGATAAAATCAGAAGAACTTGAGTGAGGAGACCTTAACCTGGAATTCAAACTATTGCAGCTGCCTCCTAGTTGTAAGCCATATTGTATGATGGTATATTATATTGGCAGTAAAGGGCTAACTGGATATTTCCATGACCTAGCTACCATTAAGATCATCATCAATTAATAAGTGGGACTTCGTGGAACAGCAAATTATTTTGGTGTTGCTCCTCCTCCCGTAAGTAACCACTTACCTATGCACCACACATAGGCCTTCAAAATGTATTGACTTACCAAGCTGGATCCTGGTACCATCATACTTTGTTTTATAATTGTTGGCAGCTCTGATGAACAGATGAATTTTCATATCTCCTAATTAAAATAAATACAACACCTTATGTTCATATCATATCATAGCAAATTCCATGCAATACCAATTTAATAATTAAAAATATTAGACTTTCTCTTATTTAGAAAGTATTTTTAATATAATCCTAGGTATGTAATAATGATTTATGCATGACAGCACAGCATTTCTGAAAAATTATATAAGTGTTTAACCCATAAAAATTAAAATGTATCCTAAAAAGGACAGACCTATAAGAATTATACCAGACTTCTCACCAGAGACTATAAAAGCCAGAAGATCCTGGACTGAGATCATACAGTCCCTATGAGAACACAAATGCCAACCCAGACTACTATACCCAGCAAAACTCTCAATCACTCTAGATGGAAAAAAGAAGAAATTCCATGAATTTCTGCACATGGATTGGCATATAATTTAGTAAAAATGCCATCTTGTCAAAGGCAATCTACAGATCATGCAAATCCCCAAAATCCAAAGAATTCTCATAGAGATAAAAGAGCAATTGTAAATTCATTTGAATAACAAAAAAATAGAAACTATTCTCACACAATAAAAACTCTCAACAATATTTTATTATAGAAATAGAGATCAATTCCTCAACAATAAAGGAACTTCTGGGAATCACATCCTGACCTAAGTTGTACTTACAGAGCCAATAGTGATAAAAAACCATGCATTGGTACAGAGCAGGCAGGAAGGTCCAATGGATAGAAATGAAGACCAGAAATTGAACAACACACCTATGGTCACTTGATCTTTGACAAAAAGCTGAAACTTCCAGTGGAAAAAGGACAGCATTTTCAACAAACGGTGCTGGTTCAACTGGAGGTCAGCATGTAGAAGAATGCAAATTGATCCATTCTTATCTCCTTATACAAAGCTCAGGTCCAAGTGTATAAAGAACATTCACATAATACCAGATACACTGAAACTAATAGAAGAGAAGGTGGGGAAGACCCTGGAATACCTGGGCTCAGGGGAAAAGTTCCTGAACAAAACACCAATGGCTTATGCTCTAAGATAAAAATTAACAAATGGGACCTCATAAAATTACAAAGCTTCTGTAAGGCAAAGGACACTGTCAATAGGACAAAACGACAACCAACAGATTGGGAAAAGATCGTTACCAATCCTACATCTGATAGAGGTCTAATGTCCAATATATACAAATCACTCACGAAATTAGACTCCAGACAACCAAATAACCCTATTGAAAATGGGGTACAGAGCTAAACAAAGAATTCTAAACTGATGAAACTCGAATGACAAAGAAGCACCTAAGGACATGTTCAATATCCTTAGTCATTAGGGAAATGCAAATCAAAACAACCCTGAGATTCTACTTCACACCAGTCAGGATGGCTAAGATCAAAAACTCAAGTGATAGCAGATCCTGAGGAAGACATGGAGAAATGGGAATACTCCTCCATTGTTGGTGGGATTGCAAGCTGGTACAACCACTCTGGAAATCAGTCTGGCAGTTCCTCAGAAAATTGGACATAGCATTACCTGATGACCCAACTATATCACTCCTGGGCATATACCCAGAAGATGTTCCAACATATAAAAAGGACATATGCTCCACTATGTTATAGCAGCCTTATTTATAATAGCCAGAACTTGGAAAGAAACCAGATGCCCTTCAACAGAGGAATGGATATAGAAAATGTGATACATTTACACAATGGAGTATTACTTAGCTATTAAAAACAATGAATTTATGAAATTCTTAGGCAAATAGATGGAACTAGAAAATATCATCCTGAGTGAGGTAACCAATCACAAAAGAACAACATGATATTCACTCACTCCTAATTAGATATTAGCCCAAAATCTTGCAATACCCAAGATGAAACTCACAGACCACATGAAACTCATGAAGAAGTAAGACCAAAGAGTGAGTACTTTGGTCTTTTTTAGAAGGGTAACAAAATATTCATGGGAGCAAATATGGAACACAGCATGGGACAGAAACTGAAGAAGGGGTTGTCTGTAGACTGTGCCATCTGGGTATGCATCCCATGTGCAGTAACCAAAGGTAGACACTGATGTGGATGCCAGGAAGTGCATGCTGACAGGAGCCTGATATATCTATCTCCTTAGAGATCCATCAGAGCCTGAAATATAAAGAGGCAGATGCTCACAGCTAACCATTGAACTGATCATGGGGTTGCCAATGGAGGAGTGAGAGAGAAGACTGAAGGAGCTGAAAGAGTTTGTGGCCCCATTGGGAGAGTAACAATACCAACCAACCAGAGCTCCCAGGGTATAAACCACCAGCCTGGAGCATATAGGGAGGGACCCATGTCTCCAGCTCTATATGCGGGGGAGAATGGCATTGTCAGGCATAGGTGGGAGGAGAAGTCCTTGATCCAGTGAAGGCTAGATGCCCTAGTGTGGTGGAATTCGTGGGTGGGGAGGTGGGAGTGGGTGGATGGGTGGGGACACATCCTCATTGAAGTAGGAAGAGGGGGGATAAGATAGGGGTTCCTGGGTAGAGATAAATGGGGAAAGCGGATCACATCTGAAATGTAACTAAAATATGAAATAAAAAAAGAAGTGCGTCAATGTTCTCACATAATATTATCAATAATTACTAAGGTTTTAAAATGTTATGTTCAATGGAAATGGATTGCTTTGTCAGTTGCTAACCTTTCTATAGAATTATGATGATAGTTACTATAAATCATTCACATCTGCAATTTTCATCCTTTTCTAAGGAAAAATTAAACTCATGGAAATTCTGAACGCTTACTTTTAGCCTATATTTTCTTTAAGTATTTGCTTCTGTGTGTTTTGTGTGTGTGTGTGTGTGTGTGGGTTCCTTTGTAAAATTTTGTTCAATGTATATTATGCAGAAGCAAATTTTCCAACAAAATCACGCACATAGTATTTTTTAAATGACAGGACACACCCACCACAGAACAGGAGACATTATACCCAGGCTGAACTCACTCAACCTACGTTCACACAAGTCACTATTCGTATACCTCTTGGCTGTTGGAATCTGACTTTTTATTGCATATATCATTGTCTTTTCTACTCCAGTGGGATCACATAAGACGTAGGACAAATTTCTTCTCAGAGATGAATATCAAACTATATCAAAATAAGATTATTAATCAATACAACCATCAGACACAATTATATAGAAATCACAGGGAAAATTATCATGCTCAAAATAAACTCAAACTGGAAATGATGGCATGTACCTGTAATCTAAATAGTTCAGAGGCTGAAGTTGGAGAATAATGATTTTGGTTTCAACCAGGGTTACATAGAAAGACCTTGTATGGTGAGTGGTTGTCCTTCCTGCAGCATCCATCTTGGGTTGCTTAGCTGTACCTGCTTGCAAAATCATCTGAGTTGGGGTTGTTGATTGTGTCCACTTCCTCACAGAGGTGTGGGAACAGTCATGAGATGCTCCTCTGTGTTTCTAGCCTCTGTTTCTTAAAACTCATTTTATGCAACTCTGCCTTATTCGTATGTAATTGCAGGGAAACATTCATCCCTGCTGAGCATAGCCTTTGCAGGTGTAGCCTATTGGAAGAGGAACCACCGCAGGTCTCTAAGCGTCGCCTCACCTGTGTTCTATAAGGAAGCCCAGTAAACACATTGTTTCCCCAGAGTGAAATTTGTGTGCACTTTGCCTCCTTTTCTTGCCAGGACCTTGTAGCAAAAAGATAGACTTGCTTATGTCTCCCCCTATAAAGTAATTTTAGGACCACTCTGTTTCAAAATTGACAACCAAAAATGAAACTGCTTATGTCAGACCATCTAAAACTAACCAAAGCTGATAGCAAATAGAGACATTATCTTATTATCTTATGGGTCATTACTTCACACTAAATTTCTCCTATTAGAATTTATCCATTTTTCATTTTTAATATGTGTGTGTGTGTGTGAGTTCATGTGTGTGTGTATAATTGTGTGTGTGTGTGTGTGTGTGTGTGTGTGTGTTTGTCTTTTGAGATTACCTCACACCAGGAATTTCTACACAGGACTTGGAAGAATCAAGATAATTTGAATCTGACCCAAAAATACCTTTAATGGTATCACAATGCACAATTCCAGTAGGCAAGTGAAAAAAAAATCAATATTCCAACTTACCTGTGATGCTGATGAAACACAACATTGACCAGGGTGGTTGGTTAGACATCTACAAACAGGCAATATTGGAACTTACAGTTTGTTGGTTAAAAAGCAACTGTGTAATTGTACTTAAGGCCCCATTTTATAGGAAGGAAATTATGCCTAGAAATGTAAATATAGCCTACTACCTGTGACTCCTGACGTTTTGGCATCCTGAAGGATTTCCCACAACTGCCATTTTCCCCAATCTACATAATAGCCAACTGCATTCATGATCCTTGCCTCTATAGACACAGATAAGTGTCTCACATCTCATAAAATAAATCCTTTTATTCAGGAGATGGGGACCATTAATTACATGAAGCCACAACTGATCTGCCACAAATGATCAAAATTTAGAGAACTACTGATTCTGGGAGCCCAGCTCAAGTTGATACATCGACAATACAATCCATGCACCTACATCTCAGAATTACTGTGAAAGAGGAGGCAGAAATATGGCAATTCTCATAGGACCAGGCCATCTACTGTAAAAATTGTCATTTATATTTGGCATGAAGACTACACCCATATATTTGAAATAATATGGTTGCCTAGAACTCATTCTTACTAGTTGATAATCATGGAGATATTTTACAGAAAATATTAATCATTGCAACACTTTTTATGTGGGGACTTCGGATTGGGGATTTCTATTATATTTTATAACAATGCTTCTACTTCCAGGATTAAGCACTTGACTGTATAGCTTAAATAATTTACATTTTAAAAGATGTCCCCTTCTCATAGACTAGTTTATTGTAACAACAGGTAGCCAACAAAAGAATACTGGCTGAAACCCAATTTCCCTCCCAATTGAGGAAGATTTAAGTGCAAGAAGAAAATTAAAACATGTTCTTAGAAGTGCTTTTGCTAAGATGTATTAATTACTTATGAATGGACTCCCTTTGGCTATCAGACTATCAAGATTTTTTTGTAATTTATAACTTTATATTTATCATGAGTGCAGGAAGCTGGCTCTTGACATCAACTCCAAAAAAAGATAAAAATGCTTGCGGCTTCTAACTATCATTGGAATACAGTTACAGACAACACATTTAATGAAGTCCAAAATGGTAAAAAAAAAAAAAATCAATAAACCCAACTCCTGTCACTTACAAAAAAATGGGGAGGCATCTTTCAGATCCTATTTTGTCTACATTATAAAAGAAAATCTATGTGGAGACAAATTAAGTTTTATATCCATCCTACAGGGAAGAACAAATCAACCTCAATATATTTTGAAAAATGACATAGTAAGGTGGACATAGATTTTTTTTTTACTTTTTAGCTCACTCAACACACAAACACACACACACCACACACACACACACACACACCACACACCACACACATACATATTCTGTGATGCTGCAATACTAATTGTTGTGGGTTCTTTTTGTGCTGAACATATTTGTGTTTCTCATTTATATCTTCTAGAATGCAAATAACAGGAGAAGAAGTTACAAAGCTAGTGTAAGTTGTGACAACATCTTCCGGATTCATGCTCATATATTCATAATTGTACCATGACTACCATCTTTAAGCAAAGAACACTATACTATAGGCAGTGTCTCTCTAATAATTGAAAGTATTAGACATTGCCATTTAAGGAGTATGTCTTTAAACAAATTTAATCTACCTTATATTAAAAAAACATTTCAATTAGATGCTAAAAGGCACATTAAATAGAGACTTATATATAAATGTATTCTATTACTATGTCGTTCTTCAAACTGAACAAATGTGGCCTTATTCCTAAAGAAAAAATTAAAAATGATTTATGGTGCCTTCAATTCTAATTGCTATAATAAAATATATGCAGTGGAAACAAGTTGAATGTTTTGTAAGGTGCAAAGTATACTTTGATTTCGTTTGTGATATCTTTATAATGCTGAGAGTGGTTGTTAGTTGACTTTCTGTACAGAAAGAACAAAACAGCTCATTTCCTCCAGATAAAAGCATAGTATTTTGCATGAGCAAAAGAGGCAGAACTTAAAACTGACTTTCAAAGAAAAATAGATGAGGAACATTTTATATACAAACTTTCTGGGAAATGCTGTACAATAAATATACTTGGAGAAAGACTACAATAGAGTTTAAAAAGAAGAGGAAACACTTCTACCTAAAACTCAATAGTCTTACAAGAATAGAGTCTGGTCTAGGAGCCATAGGAAAGCTATGTGACATCATCGAAAAACAATGTGGCATCGTAGGAAAGCTCTTTGACGCCACAGAAAAGGTATGTTTGAGGCTTAAGTACCTATCCTATTTTCAAACATTTGCTTTTTATTTAGTCAGTTTAAGTTTTTGTTTTTGCAGTATTAATTTTTAGAGTCCCTCCAGAACACAGCGAGTTGCTCAGAAATTACCTGTTGTTATGCTGCTTGCCACATGCATGAAGTTTCACTTTTATAATTAGATGCATAATTAATCACATTATTCTTGGGTATTGAGTTGTGTATGGATTTTCCATAATGCAAACAAGTGAAATTAATTTCATGTGACTATACATATATTGCTGTCAGTTTATTTGCCAAAAGTATATAATATACTGAAAAATGGCTCTGAAGGCAGATCCAGATGCTGCATAGTGTAAAATATACTTGAATTCTTAGCTTCCTAGGGTACAGTGTGTTCATTGATGTTAAAATCTTATAGGCAGAATCCTGTCAGATAAGAGAGTCAAATTCTTCCTGAGATAATATTTTGTTCTTAGGTCTAAATTATTTAAAAATACTGTGAGCTAACATACATGTACTTCTTTATATATACAAAATCTACATATATACATACATACATTACATATGTACATACATAAGTACATACATACAAAAACTGTTTATTTGAACATTTGGTTCTTTGCTTCTAAGCTAAAGAACTCATCTCTTCAGCTTCTGCAGACAAAAGAAACAGCAATTCCCAAGTGTTCTTATTATTTTTCTCTTCAGATTTTCACTGATCATAAAGATCATCTTTGCACAGTTTTTGCCAAAGTACTTTTATAACCATTTTGGCCATAATGAATACATTCTAAAGACACATCTGTGCCCTTATCTTGGCTATAAGAAAAATGAACTCTAAAAATTGAATTTTCTCCAGGGATCTCATGTTGGATGAAGGAAATTTTGGGGAGCCCTGTGCAAGCTACAGCAGAAGTTCTTCTGACAGAAAGGGATGCTACACAGTTTTGTTTTGTTTTTAACTGAAAATTTTTTTCATGCAATATATTTTGCTCATGTTTTCTCCTCCTGCAAGTTTCTCCCATATCTTTCCTACGCTTTTACTCAGCAAAATTACTTTCTTTTTTTCTAGATCTCTTTTTTTAAAAAAAGGAAAACAATACTTTAAAACAATAGAAAAACAAGAAGCAAGAACAACAGAACACAAAATCTCAAAATACACAAAAGACCCACAAGAGAAAAGAAATAAAAACACAGTAAACTGAAACCAAGCATCCACAAAACACCAATAAATTCATTCTGCATTGGTCCAGTACTCCTAAGCATGAAGCCTGCCCTGAAGTATGGTTGATATTCCCAGTGAAGTTCCACTGAAATAAACTGATTTGCCCTTTGTCAGCAAGTATCAATGTTTATAGCTTCTTGGTGAGGGTTAGGACCCTATCTCACTTGCCCTTTGCAGTGCTGAAACTCGACCTGCTTGAACCTGAGGAGGTCCTTTGTATGGTGCCAGAGTCTCTGTGAGTTAACATGCATTATCATATGTGTCTGGAACACAGTTTCCTATGGAGACCTCCTTCACCTTTGGCTCTTAAAGTATTTCTGCCTCCTCTGCAACATAGATCAACTAAGATAGATAAATAGATATGTAGGTAGATAGATAGATAGATAGATAGATAGATAGATAGATAGATTCAATTGCAGGACATTGTGTTCATTCCCATCTACTGCAAGAAGCTTCTCTGATGACTGAAAAAGACATCGATCTGATCTATGGATACAGCAGAATGATGTTTAGGACTCATTTTATTCCTGTATAATAGTAATTGAATTTCTCCTAAGATGATGTATCTGACTCAAGTTTTAGGCACTTTAGCAGGTATGGACTCCATCTCCTGGAATGTATGTCACATTTAAGCTTTCAAAACATTGGTTACTCCTATAATCCTTATGACACTATTGCACCAGCTTATCTTGCAGGTAGGTCTCTGGTGCATTTCACAGGGTTTGGAGTTGAATGAGATTGGTGAATGCAAGTCACTCTGCCTGTTCTTGCTTCCTCAATTCCATTCTCTCCTTCAGGAAGGCCTTGCCATGATAATTTAGCTATGCGTACTTCCTTTCCTCTATTTAAGCCTAAACTTTATCACAGACAATGGAGGGTTATTTCTTTCTTACTTATTCTATGGTATGCTTTGCTATCTTTCTTATACAGCTGAGGCATACCCAAGAATGGCTGGGTTGGTTCTCTCACAGTAGGCATCATCTCGTTCAAGGCAATTCTCACCAAGAGGGCCACAGGTCATTCCAATTCAGGAACTTCTTCAATTGAGTTTTTCTAAGATAACTCTGGGCTATGTCAAGTTGACAACTGAATGTAATTATGACCGCTCACAACCAATCATAAAGCAGTTTGCTATACCTCAAGCAGACATGCCAGTATTAGAACAGTAAGGATTTCATGCCTGTCAAGTGGTTATTCTAGCTTGTATGGTCTACAACTTATTGAGACAACTGTGTTATCTTCCCAAGTATTTTGTATAGCCTCCTTTGGCATTACGAATGCTAGCAAATAGGAAGTTTCCAATGGTTCTAACTTTAATTTCCTATGTCTGGAAATAAAATTGTGTGTGTGTGTGTGTGTGTGTGTGTGTTCAGTATCTAGCTCTGGTATGCAAATATTGTGGTAAGTTTTATTATGAACCTGACACAATTTAGACCAATTTGGGTAGGTAGTCTTAATAAGGGATTGTATTTGATTCAGATGGCCTATAGACATGTCTGTGGAGCATTGTCTTGACATTAGAATATGTGCCCTCACTGTGGATTTCACTTTCTGAGAACATCCCAAGGACAAAGAAGAGGTCTGCTCTTGACCACTTGCCCTTCAGTCTGACTGGTAAGTTCATCTGTCCTATTCCTGCCTTTGATGATTCCTTGCCTTATATTAGAACCAGATTCTTCAGCGTTCCAACATGGTCTGAGAACAATTAGATCTCCGGTATTGTCCAGGCTTTCAGTGCCAGACTGGTACTGCTGAGGTCTGCAATCTCACAAACTGAGGAACTACTGGGCTCTTAGCATCTATGATGTGTGTTAGCATTCTGTTAAACTCCACCTCCACAGTAACCTAGCAACAGCTAGGTATACACCTTCCCAAAGCTACCTGGGAACTGCCAGGTAGCCCTGCCCACTATTATAAGAGGGGCTGTCTGGCCCCTCCTCTCCCTCTTGCTCTCTTGCTCTTTTGCTCCTTGATCCGCGCCTGCAGGTCGTATCTCCCTCTCCCCTCCCCGCTTCACGTGGTCATGGCCGGCCTCCATCTTTCTCTGCTCTCCCCTCTGCCCTAAATAAACTTCTCCTCCTGGAACCCTCTGCCGCCGCCAGTTTTTCTTTTTTTAAACAATGGTGCTGAAACCCGGGATACGAAGACTTCGGGGACCTAAAGACCTGTGCACCCGCCAGCTCGCTGCCGTGACCCTCTGAGACGGACACCATGTGGCCCGCCACAACTGCAACTCCACTGCCGCCACTCCCACTGCTACCAGCCGTCACCGGGGAGAGCAGTGGCTCCTCAGCCACAGCCATAGCAGTTCCGTTCCTGCCACTACCAGACAACACCTGCACCGTCATTCTGATGCTGTTCCTGCCGCTGCCACCGCTGCTACAAACTTCCACCACGTGAACACCGACCGCTTTCCACCGCTGCCCCAGCACAAGACCCATCTGCTATTGGTAAGGAGCTTCCTGGTGGCATGAGGAACCCCAAACGTTTGCGCAGCGCCTGGCCAGCGCTCCCTAAACTAAGGGGTTGCTAGACGTTGACATATTGTGTGATTTTTTTTCCCTGAGCTCTGACGGCTCCTGGGCTGATCGGCTTCTGGTGGGCTAAATCAGCCAGGGTACTCGGGTTTTTTCTGTGACGACTCAAAAGACACCGATTTGTGCCCACTGTTTCGTTATAAATATTTCAATTAGGACGCTAATTGAAAATTAATAACGACCGTCACACAATAGGTTCAGCTTCTTCTGTGCCACCTCAAACTCCACTGGGTTGTCAATCCCGCGGTCTAGTTTACTGTAGGTGCCTGCCAGAGCAGGAAGTCCCGCCCTGCTGCAGCTGCCGCCACTTCCACCACGTGAGCTTTGTCCCATAACACAGTGCTTAACCACCCACCGGCTGCCGTGTGGCCTGGGTATCTCAGACAGAGACCCTGCCTATTCTGTTCCCCCATTCCCCACTGGTACCCAAGAAAGATCTCTTGAGCTCAGAGTTAACCCTGTAACCCTGTTCCTCCTGAACCTCCCTCTAGGACGGCTCCTCATGGGTGAGACACTTCCCTTTCCCCTTGAGACTCCAGGCCAGGCCTGGACCCACTGTTCTCTCTGCCTCAGGAGCACCGGCTCCCAACTGTAGTTCCCAGCGTGTCTCTTCCATGGGTCAGTCATTCGCGCGTTCTCCCCTTCTTCCCTGCTAACCCTGTTCTCTCTAGGACGGCTCCCGGTGGGTGAGACACTTCCCTTTCCCCTCGACTCCAGGCCAGGCCTGGACCTCTGCCTCAGGAGCACCGGCTCCCAACTGTCCACACTGTGTGTCTCTCCCAACTGGCTAGCCATTCGCGCGTTCTCCCCCTCCTCTCCCCAGTCATCTGCGGCTGCCTGGACTTAGTTCCTAGACTTAGTCCCCGTCAGTTTGCCTGGAAAGCGGCCGGCCCGAGACCGTGCTTGCTCCCTTCCCTTCTGTGGTTCTTAGCTCTGCTCTAGATCTACTGGGGACCCTCTCTCCCTCTCTGCCTGAGACCTATAAAGTGAGTGTTAGCAGTGCCTTCCACCACAAAAACTGTTTTTATGGGACATGCTTGCTTTTTTTCTTATTCACCACAGCTGCCCGCCAGCGGCACTGGGCAGCGACTTCCCACTGATAGCAGGGAGTCCCGCCCTTCAGCCGCTGCGGCCTGCAGACCTAATTCGCAGCACCTGCCTAAGTTACTGCTATTAGTTACTTAAAACCAATCTTATGGCTCTCAATTTTGTCAAAAGTCTGTTAATACTAACTTAGTTTATAGCTGACAGAATTCCCAAAGCCTCTAGCAGTTGACCCCAGATGGTTTCAGAAGACTTAAACACCGGACTCCTAGAAGATACAGCCTGGACTGCATGCGAACGTACGCAGTAGACTAAACTGGATACCCTGAGTCAAATGACTTAGCTAAATCAAACAGAGGTAAGTCATTTCTCATGTCATGTGTATCCATTCCACAGAGAAAAAGCCCTGCTTCTTCTGCACTTGGAAGCCAAACTGATTTCATCAAAGAGAATATAGAAACCACGGGAACTGTTAACTAGTTGGCTAGTGGACTCTGTCATTTTTAAAAATAATATAACTGGTAGATTGTTGTTTATTCTTTTTTTTCAGACTTCTGACTACATTGACAGCTAAGCTTTCACAGATGTAATCTGTTACCTCATTATCTAAACTCAGTTGCCAACAATTAAACGCTTTATATTTCCTCTGCTTGCTATCCCACTGTCCTAAATTACCTGAGTTTCTTATGAACTTGCCTGTTTTATTAAACATTCCACTATACGATCCAACAAAGGTTCATCTTAAAGACTGCTTGTGTTGTTAACTCAATGCTGTTATCTCTTTTGTAAACTTATAAGCTACAGGAAACTCACTGAGATCTACCTCTCATGGACCAAATAGATGCCATCCAGATAAGTACATCTGCCTAAAGTTCCCACTTACTATCACAAAGGGTGGGATCCCTCTGGGTTTCAAATGTACATCTTAAAAAAAAAAAAAATCTTATTCTTAATCTTAAAGCTTAATCTTATTCCCTACATCTTGTCAAGTCCAGGTACATCCAAAACATCTCCAGAGAAGCAACCTTCAGATGCTCCATCTCCTGCCACACACACAGCTGCTTCTACTGGACCTGTTCCTTCTGGCCTATCTGGATGGCTCCACAGACCCTGGACAGCAGGACCAGACAAACATCCCCCATACCCAGGTTCCCCCTAAAGACACGTCGGCCCCAGTGCCAGCAGGAAGTAGCCAGATGTCACGACGACCCTATTCCTACTGTGCCATCACCTCTTTCTTCCCTTTTTTTTTCCCTTTCTTTTTATAATAAGAAGAAGGGAGGTATGTTAGCATTCTGTTAACTCCACCTCCACAGTAACCTAGCAACAGCTAGGTATACACCTTCCCAAAGCTACCTGGGAACTGCCAGGTAGCCCTGCCCACTATTATAAGAGGGCTGTCTGGCCCCTCCTCTCCCTCTTGCTCTCTTGCTCTTTTGCTCCTTGATCCCGCGCCTGCAGGTCGTATCTCCCTCTCCCCTCCCAGCTTCACGTGGTCATGGCTGGCCTCCATCTTTCTCTGCTCTCCCCTCTGCCCTAAATAAACTTCTCCTCCTGGAACCCTCTGCCGCCGCCAGTTTTTCTTTTTTTAAACAACAATGTGTAGACAGCCGTTGTTGAACTACTTTGACTAACTTACATAAAGAAATCCAATAACTTCTCTTTAAATATATTATTAATGATATCAATGTTGTTAACTTTAGAAAACCTGTACATACAGCAATCAGAACAATGACAAGAACTTGAATTCTTTGGGGGATCAGGGGACTCCTGGCTAACAGCTCTCAGGGACACATAGAGCTCCTGCCACTTGAGATTTTATTTAAATGCCCATTACTACTGGTAACAGCGTTTTTCACCCATGAAGACAA
Source organism: Mastomys natalensis (assembly GCA_021653895.1). Taxonomy (NCBI): domain Eukaryota; kingdom Metazoa; phylum Chordata; class Mammalia; order Rodentia; family Muridae; genus Mastomys; species Mastomys natalensis. The sequence continues at coordinate 2,377,945 of JAJTUV010000234.1, read as the reverse complement.
GACACCTGTGTTTCAAGCTCTTTTAAATCATTTAATTATATTTTTATTTTATAAAGAAATTACTATATGTTTTTCCAGATATCCTTAGGCAAAGGATAAAGAGAGGTGTGCTCTTACCACTTGCCCTTTAGTCTGCCTGTAAGTTCATCTGTCCTATTCTGCCTTGGTTAACCTAAGTCCACATTTCTACCCTTTCCTGCTTAAAACTTTCACTAGTGATTCACTGCCCTCCTACTTCCTGTATTCACTATGTTCAGAGCCTTTTACTTAACTCCTACCTCTCCTTTCTTGCTGCCCAATTTAAATACAGATCCAAAAACCAAAGCTGGAATCTGCATACAAGAAAGAATATATTGTGTCCGCCTTTCTGGACCTGAACTATTACCTTACTCTGCTTCATGTTTCTAGTATAATCTAATAAAATTTCCTTTTTAAGTACTTAATAGAATTCCATTGTGTATATTTACCATATTTTCAATTTCTCTTTTTTTTATATTCACTTCTACTCTACTTTTGTCATTTAATTTTTCTCATGCAAAAATGGAATAATAATAATTATTGTTTTTTAGTCATGTTGTCCAAGGACTTGGGATACATATTGACCAATGCCTAATGCTAGGCTAAAAAATACCAAAGACTGCTCTATAGTCCAATATTCTTTGTTCTCCTATTGTACACTACACTGCTCATTATCGCATCAATATTTCTCTAAATTACGCTGCTGCTATAGGATTTTTAGTGTTTATTTTTATCTTCTAGACATCTAATTTAGTCTACAAACAGACATCGATTTTGCTGTCTTCACTTAAACAGCAACCATTAAAAGTAAAAACCCATTCATTATCAAAAGCTAAACAGATGCAGACTATATCAAATATAAATCTACATCCAATTGTTCCAAGAATTCAGTGACAGATAAAAGGACAAACAAAACAGATAACAACTTCTGAAGATTTTTTATATTACTCTCGATTTTTTTTAAAGTGGCATGATTTGTCTTTAATCATTACATAGTTTCGACTTGAATAGAACCCTCTAGAAGGACCAGCAGTCTCAACTAACCTGGACCCTAGAGATCTCTCAGACACTGGACCACCAACCAGGCAACATACACCAGCTGATACGAGGCCCCCAAAGCATATAGAGCAGAGGACTCCTGGGTCAAGACTCAGTCAGAGAAGATGACCTAACACTGAAGAGACTGGAGGCCCTAGGGAGTTCGGAGGTCTGGTGGTGTTGGGTGGGGGACATCCTCATTTAGATGGGTCAGGGGGAGGAGGTATGGGATGTGGAACAGTCAGAGGGTAGACCAGGAAGGGTATAAAATCTGGACTGTAAAAAAAGATTAATAAAATTAAAAAAAAAAAAAAACAATATACTTTAATGTCCTTAGAAAAGTATTGATATCATGTGTTTCATATCATACTCTATTTCTTCATACTCTTCTAAAACTTACCATTCCCTGACAGGAAGTGTTGCCTCTTGGTATGCAGATAGTATCATAAATACAGACCTTCCTAAGATCACTCAGGTTTCATGCACAAAACAGAATTTTAATATTGTTTGTATTATAGTATTTTACATAGTTTTATGATGGATATATTTTGAAAGCACAATATTTAAGCAATAAACAATATTTTTATAATATTCTTTATTGTTATGTCCCTACCCCCATTCTCACTCAAATTACAGATTTCTTTTTATTTGATGATTATTTTAACATATAGCTTGAGAATATAATTTATATATTACACACACATACACACACACAACATATATATCTTGTTGAGTCTGTTTAGTATTATATATCATTTCAGATCTGACCACTTTGTCTTAGATAACTAGCCAAGGGTTCATCACCAGAAGAGACTAATTCTTCCTCTCTCACCAGTCATTAGTTACCTGTAGTTTTTTTTTTTTTTTTTGTCCTGAAAAGACATTGAGGTATCACATCTGAAGCTTTCCTGTAATTTCTAGAAGACACAATCTCACATCAGACTTCTTGGTCCTTTGTCTCTTAAAATCTTTTCATACCTTCTTTACAATGTTTCCTTTCAATTTATCTCTCTCAACTTTGTCTTTTCATTTCTTACTTTTCCTACTTGCAAATTAATTTTGAGGAATCAAATATATAATTATGCTATGCCAGAGACATAACTACACTCACTTATTTCACGATTGTATAAACAGAATGCCTAGAGCTGTCCATTCTCCCACCAAAAAATCCCAAAAATACCCCCAAAATACAATAATAAATACATTAGTCTAGTATGTTCCAAAATTGATGTCAAAGTCAGGCATCTACTAGAAAAATCACAAGTTTTACCTAAGTGTCCATGGAAAAGAACAGGACTAAAACAATAATTGTGGATGAAACATAATTATCTTTATTGACTAGAAATATTGGTGACAATCAATAGATTTGAATTTTCCTGTTTTTGTAAGTTCATCAAAAGTCTAAAAAGACAATAATAATAATATAATTTTAATATCCTTCTGCTTCAGTGATAAATGAATGTTTGCTTATCTAAGTTTAGGATTTTATTTTCATAACTTTCATCTGTTTCTTTATTTTATTACTGTTCTCATGGGTTATCTGAGAAGACCTGAGAACTGCATTTGGATTTTCATTAGTGATTTTGATTGTACCTATTTCCTTATGCTAATATATGGTGGATTCCTATTTCAACATTTTGACAGTTTGTGAAAAGCATAAAAATCACGAGTCACCCTTCAATACTTTTATTTGCTACCACTTGAAATATAATGTCAGCTTTTCTACATATATAGAGAAGCATAATGTACTACATAATACTATTTTAATTTGGCCACCAACATAATTTATAAACCTTAAGAGAAGAACAAATATTGTAACTTCATATACATAGAACGATAAAAATAGGTACTATTACTTTACCCTCCTTCTGTTTTAGAATGATTTCATTAAGGTAATCATTCATTCACTGTAGATCTACTGGTTACAGACTCAACTTTTATTCATCTAACTCCTTGTTTCCCTCAACAGCCAATTTTCCCTTCATTTAAAAAATACATACATTCTTTTGACATATGATTATTGGCCAACTCTTCTGCCAGCAGTTGTAATTCCCACTGCTTTAATATGTCCATAGTTAATCAAGAGATATCTTGTTACTCATTACATTCCCTTCAAAATAAAGTGCCATATTTTCATCCTGATGTTTTATCTTCAATAGTCATAAGGTTACTCTGGTGATTTGGTTACCAAAAAAGAAAAAAAAAATGAGTTGGCATAAGCTGAAAATTTGATAATGTTTTGCATGTATAATTTAAGTCTTTTGTGACATTTAGGGAATTACAAACTATTGTTTCTTGGAATGTATTTTCCAAAGAAGAGTACTGATAACTTTCTTTTGATCTGCCATTACATCCATTACCCAAGTACCGTAATTTTCATAAATAAATAAATAAATAAATAAATAAATAACTCTTCTATTTTTCTGAGGTTTCTTTTATGCAACATGAAAATTATTAAATAGCTGGCACTTGTTGAAGAGCTATAGAAGACTTGATTGTAACAGAAGCAAAAATGGCCTATGTAAAGAAAGCTTCCATTATAAAATGAAAATTGTTTTCCACAATTCTTTTGTTTGTGTTTTTGACTTGACATAATACCTTTGCTTTTCTTAACATTTCACATTCATTATATCCTTCACCTCAAAATTAAGTGACAAATCCATTCATTTTGAGAATAAAAGTGGAGAGAAATAGCTAACCATGCAGGTGAAGAAGAGAAATTTGAATGAGACAATATATCCAATAGTATATGTAATCAGTTAAGTAGGGGAAAGCAATTATTCTAATTTCCTGTGGAATAAAGCACCTCCTGGTCTACAACTCAGTGGAGGTTAAGTGTGAAAAGTTCTATGTTTGGAGTGAGAGAAATAAAATATCTTAAATTTTCCCTTATCATAAACAGCCAGGCAAAGCCTGTAGTATAAAAGAAGTAAGACAGATGATAAGCAAAGCATAATAATATAACAAATAACTATATAGATAGATATCTCTTTTCTGTGAATCCTGACAGGTAAAATGCTTCTTCTAATAGTGTCAATTAGATCTGAATAGTCCCAATAAACATTTTAATCAGAATCCAGGTGCCTTGGAGAATTCTAAAAATTCAGCAATTAAAAAGTGATTTTGACATCTTTATATTTAATTCCAAATAAAATAATCATAACCAAAGCTCTTAAAGTAAGTTTTCAACTTTCCAAGAATTTCATTTAATGATCAGTTAATATGTGAATACTGATAATATTAGGTATTACTGAAAGGAATCCTACAACACATGTATTATGTTATGTATATTATATGCATGTTGTGGGTGCATTTATAAATTATAAAAGGAAAAGCTGAATGAAACAATATTTTAGACATTTCCAAGGATGAAACATAACACATTTAAACATTTTAGATTATTAGATATCAATCTTATTGATTTGTGCTCATTAGCTACCTGTTTAAAATAATTACCAGAAATTTGAAAGATAAAAAAGCATATATTGGTAAAGATCTTTTCCCAATCTGTTGGTTGCGTTTTGTCCTATTGACAGTGTCCTTTGCCTTACAGAAACTTTGCAATTTTATGAGGTCCCATTTGTCAATTCTTGATCTTAGAGCATAGGCCATTGGTGTTCTGTTCAGGAACTTTCCCCCTGTGCCTAGGTATTCGAGGGTCTTCCCCACTTTCTCTTCTATTAGTTTCAGTGTGTCTGGTTTTATGTGAAGGTCCTTTATCCACCTGGACTTGAGCTTTGTACAAGGAGATAGGAATGGATCGATTTGCATTCTTCTGCATGCTGTCCTCCAGTTGAACCAGCACCATTTGTTGAAAATGCTGTCCTTGTTCCATTGGATGGTTTCAGCTCCTTTGTCAAAGATTAAATGACCATAGTTGTGTGGATTCATTTCTGGGTCTCAACTCTATTCCACTGATCTTCCTGCCTGTCTCTCTACCAATACCAGGCCATTTTTTATCACTACTGCTCTGTAGTAAAGCTTGAGGTCAGGGATGGCGATTCCTCCAGAAGTTCTTTTATTGTTGAGAATGGTTTTCGCTATCCTGGGTTTTTTGTTGTTCCAAATAAATTTTAGAATTTCTCTTTCTAGTTCTGTAAAGAATTGAGTTGATATTTTAATGGGATTGCATTGAATCTGTAGATTGCTTTTGGCAAGATGGCCATTTTTACTATATTAATCCTGCCAATCCATGAGCATGGAGATCTTTCCATTTCCTGAGATCTTCTTCAATTTCTTTCTTCAGAGACTTAAAGTTCTTGTCATACAGATCTTTCACTTGCTTGGTTAGATTCACCCCGAGGTATTTTATATTATGTGTGACTATTGTGAAGGGTGTCATTTCCCTAATTTCTTAAATCCCACATCTGATAGAGGACTAATATCCAATATATACAAAGAACTCAAGAAATTAGACTCTAGGCAACCAAATAACCCTATTAAAAAATGGAGTAAGGAGCTAAACAAAGAATTCTCAACTGAGAAATGCGAATGGTCGAGAAGCACCTAAAGAAATGTTCAGCATCCTTGGTCATCAGGGAAATGCAAATCAAAACAACCCTGAGATTCCACTTCACACCAGTCAGAATGGCTAAAATAAAAAACTCAGGTGATAGCAGATGCTGGCGAGGATGTGGAGAAAGAGGATCACTCCTCCATTCTTGGTGGGATTGCAAGATGGTGCAACCACTATGGAAATCAGTCTGGCGGTTCCTCAGAAAATTGGACATATCACTACCTGAGGACCCAGCTATACCACTCCTGGGTATATATCCAGAAGATGCTCTAATACATAACAAGGACATATGCTCCACTATGTTCATAGCAGCTTTATTTATAATAGCCAGAAATTGGAAAGAACCCAGATGCCCTTCAACAGAGGAATGGATACAAAAAATGTGGTACATTTATACAATGGAATATTACTCAGCTATAAAAAACAATGAATTTGATAAATTCTTATATAAATGGATGGAACTAGAAAATATCATCCTGAGTGAAGTAACCCAATCACAAAAGAACATACATGGTATTCACTCACTGATTATTGGATTTTAGCCCAGAAGCCTGAAATACTCAAGATTCAACTCACAGACCACATAAAGCTCATGAAGAATGATGACCAAATAGGGGAGCCTTCAGTCCTTCTTAGAAGGAGTAACAAAATACTCAAGGGTGAAAATATGGAGACAAGTGCAGGACAGAAACTGAAGGAGGGACTGTCTACAGACCATTCACCTGGAAATCCATCCTATGTGCAGTCACCAAAGGTAGAGGTTGATGCGGATGTCAGGATGTACATGCTGACAGTAGCCTGATATAGCTGTCTCCTTAGAGGTCTGCAAGAGTCTGACATACTCAGAGGCAGATGCTCACAGCTAACCATTAAACTGAGCATGGGGTTCCCAATGGAGAAGAATAGAGTGAAGGCAGAAGGAGTTGAGAGGATTCACGACACCATGAGTAAAGCAACAATCCCAACCAACCAGAGCCCCCAGGGTCTAAACCACCAGCCTGGGAGTGCTTAGGGAGGGACCCATGGCTCCAGCTATATATGCAAGGGAGCTATATATAAGTGGGAGAAGAGATCCTTGGTCCCATGAAGGCTGGACGTTGTTGGCGGGGGGATACTCGAGGGTGGGGAGGTGAGATACAGGGGAGGGTGGGTGGGGGTACACCAACGTGGAGGCAGGAGGAGGGGGGAAGGGATAGTGAGTTCCTGGGGGAGGAGGGGGAAATGGGGTAAGGAGAGAAGATCTGAAATGTAAAAAAAAATTTTTCAATAAAAAATTTCCAATAAAAAAAAAAAAGCATATATTGCCTTCCCCAGACTCTGTAAGCCAAACAGACAAACATGGCTCAAGTGGGGCCTCTGTCTGAAACCTCACAGGCTTGTCATTATGATGCACTGGCTTCAATTCCTCCTCAGAACTTGTAGACAGTATTTGTTTGTTTTGTGTTTTGTTTTTCCAATTTGCTTGCTCCTCGCAGAATCCATTGTCTTAAAAAACTGAATTTTCCATTTTCTCTTTCAGTAATCTGTGCGTTATTTTCAGCACCTTACCATATAGTCTTTACACAGGCTGTTTTACAAGATGCAGCTTATTTCTTAAAAGGCAGAGGCCATATACCTAAGAAAGGTCCAGTCCCAATCTTTATGGCTGTCACTCAATTAGGTCAGGACTTCCCTAAATATTCTACGTATTGATTAATTCAAAATAACTGAATTTACACTTCCATTACATCTGGTTTTTATAGATCCAGTTTTATGTGTGACTACTGACTGAGAAAACTCTGCTCCTTATATAAGACAACAGTATAATTGGCTAAAGGAATGAAAGACTTATATAAATTAGCCTGTTCTTCTAAAACTAAGAGTCGGAAACAAATTATTTTGTGGAGGAAGTGAAATGTAGGAATAGACACTAAAGAAGATTAGGAATTATGAACTAGAACAATGACATTTTATTTGAATCCTAGACTGAATCATGCAATGAGTTGTTCTCTTGGTATTGTTCATTGAATTTTGGATTTTGGATTGTCTCATTTGTTTTCCAGTCTTTATAACCAGAGTAGGATAAGTATTGATGTATGTGCTCCTGCTTCTTAATACAGTCTTGTTCACAAGAAATATGTTCTCAAAATAATTGGTCAATTAAAGTAATATTAGCTTGATACTACCCCATCCCTACAAAAGAAAGAAAAAGAAAGAAAATAAAAAAATGAAATAAAAAAGAAACCTTTAGACTAATTTCTTTGATGAACATAGAAGCAAATTTTTTTTTTTTTTTTTGGTTTTTCGAGACAGGGTTTCTCTGTATAGCCCTGGCTGTCCTGGAACTCACTCTGTAGACCAGGCTGGCCTCGAACTCAGAAATCCGCCTGCCTCTGCCTCCCAAGTGCTGGGATTAAAGGCGTGCGCCACCACCGCCCCAAAGCAAATTTTTTTTTCCCAAATACTTCTGAACTCAATTGAGGAGCATATTATGAAGATTACACATTATAACCATGTGGTCCTCAATCAAGAAAGGCAAGGTTGTTTCAATGTGCATAAATAAATAATTAAATGATAATAGATTACATAAACACATAGAAGGACATAAACCACATAATTATTTCAATTCATGCTGAAAAGATATTTGACAAACTCCAACATGTCTTCATCATAAAACTTTTGGAGACTTTACTAATAGATGGAACTAACCTCAAAATATAAATGATATTTACAACAAAACATAGCACATATTATTTTAAATGGATACGCAGTAGCAAAAATTTCTTTAAAACCAAGAGTGAGATGAGGATGTTCACTCTCCTTAGTTATTTGATACAGTGCTCAAAGTTTTAGCCATAGAAATTAGACCAAAAACTAGGTATAAAATAGTCAACAATAGGGAAAGAAGAAACCAAACTATTTTTACTTACAGATATCAGGATTATTTTAGGACACTATTGAATGTACTTGAAAACTATTGGACCAAAGAATAACTTGCAGTATTGTTGTAAGATACAAAACCAAAAATTTAGAAATTTCGGCCTTCCTTTTAACATACAATCAATTTTTTTGAGGAGAAAAATATTCAATTCTAACTACCTCTCCTCAAGCCAGGCGGTGGTGGTGCATGCCTTTAATCCCAGTACTTGTGAGGCAGAGGCAGGCGGATTTCTGAGTTCGAGGCTAGCCTGGTCTACAGAATGAGTTCCAGGAAAAGTCAGAGCTACACAGAGAAACCCTGTCTCGAAAAAACAAACAAACAAACAAACAAACAAACAAAAAATATCTCTCCTCAAAATTAAATATGTAGGACTCAATATAGCCATAGACTTGAAAGACTTCTACAATGAAAATTTCCAGATAATAAAAACAAAAAAATCAAAGAAGTTAATAAATGATGTAAAATATTGCATTATTCCTAAATAGATGAAATTAATATTGTTAAAGAAAGTCTACCTTACCAAAACTAATATGCAGAATTAGTACAGTGGCATTAAATATTCCCGTGTCATATTTCATGAGTTTAGAAAACAAACAGGTCATATAGATCCAAAAAAGGCTATGATAAGTGAGAGAAATCTTAAGAAGTAAAACTAATATATTCACTATTATAATACTGAATTCAAGCAAAACTATTGAGCAACAGTAATAAATATGTTACTACTGCTATTAAGATAGACATGTAAAATAATGACATTCAATAGAACAATACCCCAAATTGATAAAACTATTCCTACATAATTTTTTAGAAAGGTGGAAAATGTTTTATTTAGTTTTTTAAGTCTTATGAGCACAAATTTCTGGGACAACTGGATTTCTACCTTCAGAAGTATGAAATAACATGTGTATCCTTCTCTCTGTAAATAAATAAAGTCAAAATGGATAGAAGACCATAACTCAAAACCTGAAACATTGAAACATTTAGCAGAAAACAAGCATTTTTAAAAAAATATTCTAGCATGCACGATCATTATTTTTTTAAACATTTTACAGATTCTCTGTGAATTGAACATCAACTCCCAAGACCAATGGATAGCAGAAGCCAGGGGCATCCCACTAGACCAATGATCATTGCAATTAACATTTACAAGTGAAGTTGTTTGGGCAAAAGGTATGCTGTGAGATACATCATGATATACTGCAGCTTCCATGGCCAAATCATTTTTTAAAAGAATCCCATGATATAGTGACCAAGTATCAATACATGCGAGTGCCAGAAAAAGATAAGGTTTGTGTATAGCAAAGAAATAATCAGCAGAGTTAACTGAAAAAACTTTTACCACCTGTACTTCATACAAGGAGCTAATACCCAAAATTTACAAAAAAAATGCAGAAATTAAATACCAAGGAAAAAAATGTGATGATTAAAAGTAATCAAAGGAATTAAACAGATGGTTTGAAAAGAAAAAAAATATGGCCAAATACTATTTTTAAAAGTGTAAAAAAAGCGATAGCCATCATGGAGATGTAACTCAAACTCTCTTTGGGATACTACCAAACCCCAATCAGAATGGCTATCATCAACACATGTGCCAATAAATGTTGGAGAGAATTTTAAAATAATGGAATCATTGTTTATTGTTGTAGGGGTGAAAATTAATATTGTGATTCTAGAAATCATCATCAATTGCTAAATACATTACTAAAACCATAACTACCATATAATCCAGCTCTTTAACATCTGAGCATATACTCAGTTGTCTCTCAAGTCTACTACAGAAATATATGCATCCCTTTTTATTGAATCTATATTCCGTATGGAAAAAATGGTATTAATATAGCTGTTCATCAACAGATGAATAGACAATTAAAATTTGGTATATATAAAACTGAAATACTACTCATCTCTAAAGAAATAATAAAGTTAAAATTATATGCAAATAATGGACAAGGGTTGTAAAAGGGAAGATAAACTAATTTGTTTTTCTTTTCTTATTCGGACTTGGGTGTATTTTATGGTGGGTAAAGGCACCAAGTATATTTAATTCCCAAAGTGTAAATTTGTTTTTGGTTTTTCAAGGCAGTTTTTTTTTTTCTCTGTAGCCCTGTCTATTCTATACACCTACAGGTCTTGAACTCAGAGAGATCTGCCTGCCTCTCTCCCAAGTGCTGTGATTAAACCAGTGTGCTACCACCTGCCTGCAGAGTGTATAAAAATTTATGTGAAACTTCAGTTTCTTTTTTGAAAGAAATTTCTTTACTAACTATATAAAAATCGATTGAATTTGCAGACTTTGGGGTCTTGTTAGTTATGGTGTGTGATATTTTTACCTACTTGCAAGTTATTTAAAACAATAAAGTTATAAAACCAAGAGATTAAAAAAAATGTATTGCCTTTCATCTTTCTAACTTTATTTTGGGCTTAGTGATGCAAATGAAGAAAATAAGATTAATTTTAGGTGACTGACACAAGACTTTTTTTGCATAAGTATGTTCAAGAATAAGACTTGAAAAATCTAAAGATAAAAGTAATCATGCATACTATAATGTTGGGAAAGTAGACACATGGAACTCAGTAAATTACTTTGTATGTAACTGTCTTGTTTTTAAGGTTTCCTGATGGATTCAATTCTGTCTTAGTTTGGCTTTGACTTTCCCCCTAACAACAACTTTTCCTTATTATTCTATCTCCGATGTTGAAGTTAGAAACCACATAACCAAAAGAAAACACATTGTTAATATTCCTTAGGCTGGATTATCTTATTCAGTATAATATTGTTTAAATGAGACTCATATTCATGTGTATCTCATAATTTTATGTCTTTAGTGTAGAATAATCTCTAATTATGGTTATCTACCAAAGTTTTGTTATTCATTCTAAATAAATGACTAGTTGGCTCATTTTCATGAACTTGTAAATACAGAAACAATGAAATTAGATGTGCATGTAAAGTGTGACAATGTTTGTTATCTGCCCTGGAGTTATATGGCTGGGTTATATGCTTTTTCCATGTTGATTGGAATAATTTACACTCGCAGTAAACAAGGCTCTACCTTCTCCATCATCTGGCAGCTTTTGCTTCCATTTGTTTTCTGGATAATAGCTTTTCTGACTGGTGTGAGATGGAATCTCAAAGTAGTTTTAATTTTCCTTTCCCTCATGGCTAATGATGTCGAACATTTATTAAAGTATTTATTAGTCACTTTACATTTTGTAGAAACTCTCATTTCATTTGTTTTCATTTGAGTTGTTTGTTTTCTTGATACATAATATTCTAGGTTCTTTAGATAGTCTAGATATTAATTTTCTCTCAGATGTATAGCTAGCAAATTTTTTCTCTCATTCTGTCATGCCTAAAATCTTTGAGGATTTCCTGAACAAATAAAGCTATTTTCAGTAGGAAATAAAATCACTTTTTTTCTAACCATTTAAGTGACCTCTTTCTGACTTGTATTTTAAGGATTTATATGCTTAGCTGTCATATAAGACATATTTCTCTTTGTAAATTCCCAGTAAAACTAACTTCAATAAATGCTGGAACTGTTTATGTATCTCTCTCCCTCCCTCCTTCCCCTCTTTCTCTTTTTAAATCACGTTCAGCTCCTTTATTGGGCTTTTTAACAATAACAGTTCAGCCAAAAAGACCAAAGCCCACGTCATCATCCATCTCTTCAGATTCTTCCTACATTGCTTCCAATTTCTTCTCTTCATCTGGGGAAGCAGCAGAGGATGGAGCAGGACTGCCAGCAGGCGGAGCTCCAGCTGCCGGAGAGGACCCACCAACCCTTCCCTACATTTCAGATGTGAGGCTCCTAGTGTTGACATTGGCCAGGGCCTTTGCAAACAAGCCAGGCCAGCGAACCTCCTTCAGTGTTATCTCACTGTTATGCAGAATGAGGGCCTATAGATGGTAAGCTCAGAGACAAAGCTCAGATGACAACCACCACCATGTTATGAATTGCTGGCATGGTGCTTGTTCCTTGATGAAGTGAAGTTCTCAAACCAACTGAGCCTTATCTTCCTTAGAAGGAGTAGGTCTCTTAGCCATTTTTGCCAACAATTGACAAGCCAATCAGAAGACACCGGGTAGAGCATGAAGGTAGAATTAAAGTTAAGAAAGCTTCCTAGGAAAACCTAAGTTGGTCTTCTAAACTCCATATGGGCAGAAAGCTGTTCTATTTGTTAAAGGGATTGGCTCATCATATGAGTATTGAGACATTTTTAAATAGTAACTTGGTTTGTTTTGTTTTAAAAAAACAGCTTGACCCACTTTGTAAAACAAAGACAGCATCGCCTGTACTGGGATGGGTGTTGCTATTCTTTGTTCAATTGTGTGGCTGTAGCTGTAGACACAGGCTGAAGACACTGAGGTGAGGAGTTACAATGTAAAAGAGATGAATATCTCTCTACCCCATCCAAGCACTGTATCTGGCTCGTGTAGTAAAGGTCCGAATACCAAGCTAGAAACCCTTCATACCTCAAGACTAGAAGTGGATATATGGATTAGGATTTCTGGATGAATCCTGGATGAGAAAACCTTGAGTTGATGTGAAGAATAGAAACTCCCCTCGTGTGAGCCTTGATTTTTTTTCTGACTCTACTCTTCCTGTAACATTATGAAAAAAATATATGGATAATACACTCTTCTCCTTCAGAAATTGACTGGAGATATATGATTGGCCTATCCTGGGCAGGAAACAGAGCCACATAGATCTACACCTGGCAAAGCTCTTTTTATGACCAGGATGAAAAATAAACTTTTGAAAACTTCCTCTCAATAGGGTATTACTACCTTTACTTCCTTTTCAGCTTGGTTGTGGGGCCAAGTGTTTGTGATATAGCAACCTGCCAAACCTGAAAAAAGAGAAAATGTGGTCGGCAGGCAGGATATCATAAACCATGAGGAGCAAATAAGATTGGAGGAGATAATATGGACCAAAGTAAGGCATTCATGGAAGAAAATTGACTTGATTTCCCATGTCAGCTCCCAAGATGAAAGACCAACAAACAATGCACTTCCAACATCCTTGTGGAATAATCCAAAGACTGACTAGTTCCCAAGCTCTCCCTTTCACTGAGAGGACAGAATGAGGGGATTCCCATTTTCTGCCATTCTTGGCTAAAAGCAGTGCATTCCTGTCAATATCTGTTATTAGGCTTGTAGAGCGTCACTGCCTAGTTTGGGGTATAAGAGGAGTCAATTATTGTCCTCCTATAGGACTGCTTACCAGTCTCCCAAGATCAAGGAAGATGTTTCTTTTAGGTACATGTGCTAAATATGCCCTACTACACAGCAACCAGTAACATTTGCAAGACTCCAAATGAGCAAATAGTTGTTGAACCTTAGAATCAAGAGATTATTATTTCACATTTGGTATTAATGTTTTAGGGCAGAATATTCTATTATACAGTACACTGCAAATCTCTATGGAATAAACCTAACTCAAAATTTAGGTATCAAATGGCTATGGAGGAGACAATCACAGTAGAACCTGACTACTTTCCCCATCCCTTTGAATGTAGTAAACGCAGGGCAGTACAAACTGCCAATGGATATACTGAAATTATATAAATCTTAAGAGTTATGACAGGTTAGAATGTTACAATCTGCCCTCAACAGCTTTCTTGTGCATTTAAAAATCTGTATGTACCTTGAATACAGTGTAAGCTATAAAAACATGAAAAAAAATGTAATACTTAAATTTCTCAGGAAAGATTGCAATCTTCCTTGGCACAGCTGGCTCATATTATCCTGTGCTTACAGAGTTCCCTTTCAACATCTCATTACCAACAGTCATACGAAACAGTTCATCTTCCCTCAAAATGAAGAAATAGAGATTCCATGAACTGACTAAGGGGCACCTATGTAATCATACTGTCTATCACAGTTTAGTGGTTTACTCTGTGCTCTCTGTTCTCCCTTGCTACTCATATTATCTGGTTGTGTTATATGGAGGATCTTGTGCAAACAGGAGCAGATTACACTTTTTAATAGGACACAGTAGAATGCTCAGTCTAGTACACATAAAAGAAAAGATGGACTTTACCACCCCATCGTGGAAGGAAAAGAATGTCCCTATAGGCTCACATGTTGTCATAGTTGGTCCCCAGTGGTTGGCACTGTTAGGATAGGTTTATGGGATATGCCATTGTTGGAGGAATTATGGCACGGGGGGGGGGGGTTATAATCCACAGGTCAATACAAGTTTACTCTCTGTTTGGTGTCTGCTATTTAAGATGTGGGGTCCCCAATGGAGAAATTACAGAAAGGACTAAAGGAGCTGAACGGGTTTTCAACCCCATAGGAAGAACAATGATATCAACCAACCAGATGACCCAGAGCTCCCAGGGACCAACCAAATACACATGGCTCCAGCCACATATGTAACGGAGGATGGCATTGTCTGCCATCAAGAGGAGAAGAAAGCCTTGGTCCTGTGAAGGCTTGATTCCCTAGTGTAGGGTAATAACATGGTGGTGACATGGGGGTGGGTGGGTGGGAGGGGGAGCATCCTCATACAAGCAGGGCGAAGGGGAATGGGAGAGGAGGGTTCACAGTGGAAAACGGGAAAGGGGATTACATTTGAAATGTAAATAAAGAAAATATTCCATTAAAACAATAAAAGAAACGTTTCCTATTTAAAAAAAAAAAACTTGTCAGTGCAGTTTGATATTTTGAAGAATTTTTTACCTAAAATTAAATAAAAACTTAATTTAAATAAAATAGATTTGTGCCCTCAGCTTCTACTCTATCCAATGTCTGCATGCCTTCTACCACACTTTCCTATTTGGACAGACTTTTATCTCTTTGGAACCATAAGACAAATAGTCCCTCATTTCTTAAGTTTCCATGGTCATGTTTTATTATTACAATATAAAATATGAGTACCTCCTGATGTTGAGAACTATGCTTTCTAAGATTAATCTGATAATTAATATCCATTTGATTCTGATATTACACTAAAGGACACACACATGCCTAAATAGGAAAGATTTTATTTTAAAGGGCTCCTAGATTGATTATTATTTCTCTCTCTCTCTCTCTCTCTCTCTCTCTCTCTCTCTCTCTCTCTGTCTCTCTCCTTTCTGGTGTAATCAATACTTGTTAAATTTATGGTACCAATTTTGGCTTTAAGTGCATCCTAGCTTTCTCAGAGATCTTGATTCTTGGTATGCAATGCTCTATGGACCTGAAAAGTCAGATACTTGTTCCAGTTTTCCTAATCTGGCATTGGGTCAAGCCTTTCAGAAGGCAATTCTGTTTTCTCTGAGCCTATGGTTAATTCAGGTATTTCAGTACTAGATGGTGCTCTCAATCCAGAGATGTGATTATTTCCTTTTTGGTGTGTTGGTCACTGTGTCAACACTAGAGGGAAATCCAATTCCAGAATTGTCCCAAATCAGTATTTGCTGTGTTATACAGTATAAATTGGAGGAATAGATAAAAACAGTAGTACCTTCCAGAGCCTGAGGAGGGCCCAGATTCTTATCTGGAATAGATGGCTTGTCAAATATTGTAGAATGATGCCCAATTGGAGGCAGAATATTTACAAATATGCCAGCCCTAGGGTCTGTAAGCACCTTACCACAAATATCATTGTGCGACGCCATATCATATATTTCAGATCAGAATAGCATTATGGTAGAGTCCTGTTGCTATACATGCTACCTACTTTTGACATGGACATGTGACTCATAACCAATGCAAAGTGTCACAAGTCATACAGGCCAACGTTGAAATACGGTACTCTAGGTCCATGTAATTTTTTTCTAGGCCACCTATGTAATCACATCTAGATCAGGGTCTGTTTGGATTTACCATGTGTTAGACTACAGGATAGCATGGAGTTCCAAAGCAAGGACCCACACTTTCTATCTTGTTCTGTGCCTAGCAAATGGAATCTATCACCAAGTGATGCTGCCTTTGGTTGGGTTAGTGTTAATGGATTTAATCCTTTGTTCATCAAGATGGATTTTACGTGAGGTCATACTTTATTATCAGTCTCAAGGACTTGCCCAATTTTAAATGTATTACCATGTCCACGATATCTTGAGAAATAATATTGGGAAAAATATCCATATTGTTATTAGTTTATGTTTTTTAAATTCTCTGAGATTTTTTGGTTGACCCATGTGTATAAAATAATTAGAAGGCTGAGGAGACAGCTCAGCAGTTAAGAATTCCTTCTGTATTTCCAGAGGATCTAAGTATATTTGGCAGTACCTATGTTAGATAGCTCACTATTGCCTATTATACTAGTTCCACAAATCTGACACTCTCTTTGGGTCTTTGCCAGCACTTGTATTCAAGCACATACTTTCCTTTTCTGACACATATGCACATAATTAAAAGTAATAAAACTTAAAAAATTTTTCTTTGATCTATAGTTAGTTTACTCTTTTCACCTATGTTGTAATTGGATTGCATTGTGGTTTGAGAATATACTTTACAGACTGGAGAGATGGCTTGCCTGTTAAAGGTTAGATTCAGAATCAAAATACTAAAGAATGTGCTTTACATATTTTCAAGCATTCAAAAATCAGTGCCACCTATAGAGTGTCTGTAGAGGCTTGTATGTTCATATATGAGGATATATATTCTATTAGGTGAATAGGATGTACAATAAGTACCAGGTAGACCAATGTGTTTCAATTTGATTGATACTCATAATCAGGTCAAATATATATTATATAATATAACAGATGGCATGCTATAGGTGATAAACTATATGCAAATATAAATTTTTTTCTTGGTCATTTAAATATGAAAATAAGCATAACCAAAGCTTAAATGTGATAACATTTAGATTTAATCTAAGTTAAAGTCTTATCTCATTTGACATGATATTGCTGCCGTGTACTCCAAGAACATTTAAATTTTTGCAACTATTTGAAGATATACTTGTCTTTGTGGTAGATGCTAAAATCTTATAGTCCTACCACAGACTCTTGTAATAGTGTGGTTATCATCTCACTTAGAAATGGTTTACTTGCCAAATATATTGTCATTGATTATGTAGATAAATTTAGATACATTCATTAGGAAAATAATACATTCTTACTTTCATCATTTAGATCTTTTTTGCTGGATGGGAGTCTAATTTCAATTTGTTGCATTGTTTTCATAGAATTTATTTGAATCTTACTTGAGAACAGATTTTCTGACAATAATTTCTCTTGTAGTTGTATTTATTAACTTTAGATGAATAGCTGACTACCTATAGGTTTGTAGAGTTTGTTTTGTTTTTGAGTTTTGAGACAAGTTTTCTGTATGTAGCCTATAGTAGACTTGAATTCATGGCTTTCCTGTTTCATCTTTCCTTAATGCTGCATTACAAATATTACAAATATAGTCAAAGGAAGGTTCAAATCTCATGAATTTGTACTTCCACACATTGTCAGATTACTCTTTTATCACTTTGCTTCCGTGGCTTCTCATTAGAATCGGGTTTAGTGTTTTTTCTTCCACAAGACAGGAAATTTGTTTTCTTCACGTTATCTCTTCATGTTATTGACTTTATATTCTCTGTGTGCATGACTTTTACAGCTTGAGTACGTGAATGGATGTTGATGATTTTAATACAATACACTCTTCTAGTTTTCAGTCTTCTGACATGTTATATACATAAAGAATGTTGTATGTTCTCAATAATCACTATTTCAAATGCTTTTCCTGGTTTTGCCTCTGGCTCTCTATTCCCATTTCTATTGTATGAGATTATGTTTGTTATTTGTTTTATGATTGTTTTAGTGTTTCTGAATATTTTAATATTTCATTTTCCTTCTTTTCTTTTTATGTTCTTTGTCATTTTAAATTCAGCTCATTATTCAAGATATCTCTTGCTTTTCTCAGTCCTGTCCAGTCATTTTTCCATGGTGTATACTTTTATCTTCTAGAACACTTAATTTGAAATATACATATAGTCATGCATGCATATGCATGCATGCATACATACATATATATAATTACATAGATACATGCATGCATATATATTTCCTATTTCATATTTTCAATATTTCTGTTCCTCTAAGTCATAGAAGTAGTTTACCATGATTATCTTCTTCTTCTTCCTGTGGAGGATAGATAATTCTCATCTATAGATCTTCTTCCTCTTCCTGTGGAGGATACGAAATTCTCAACTATAGATCATTATTGGTAAAGCTGAAAGAGTGTTTGTAGTTAAAATCTGCAGTGGCTCTGGATAAGGTTCACAATTTTACAGTGCAATGTTTCTTCTAGCAATTAATCAAATTATCATTGTTTCTCAGACTTAATACTCCAGCAGTGATGCTCCAAGTAAGTCTGTTTCTGTGTAATTCTATCTGAATTCAACTATCATGTGACATAAAAGGGTTTTCAGTTGCCATTAAACATGAATTTTATAACTGTTTGAAAAAGTCAGGTTTTAGTATGCTTAGCTTGTTTTGCCTTTCTAAGACAAAAAATTACTGGGTATCAAACTCTACATGTCTAAGAACTGAAATTAGAGAATTTTAATACATATTATAGGAAAAATTATGTCAATCTGCTGAAATCCAAAGAACAGTATTTTATGTAATGACCATGCTAACAAATTTGACTCCTATTCACTAATTTACAAATAGTTTTTTGGTAGATAATAAGCTCACAATATTCAATTCTATAGTTGTTATATAAGGTAACTAACACTAAAACTTGCATTTTATTAAAATTTTATTTTATAATTTAGAGCACAATATTTGTTGTAAGTTATTACAGAGACAGGGTTGAGAAATGTCTCAATGGATAAGCTATTTATCGAGAGGTGCTGAATTCTCTTCCCAGCAATAACATATTGACTCACAACTGCCTATAATGGAAGCTGTTATTCATTCCTGTGTGATGCAGTCTTCTGTCATGCAGGCATACATGCAAATATAGTGCTCGTGTGTGTGTGTGTATGTGTGTGTGTGTGTCGTTGTGCATGTGTGTATATATACAAGTCTTTCTTTAAAAGATGGTGAATTTTAAAGAAATATTGCAAAGGCACAAGTTTATATTTTGTGATAAATGTATTTCTCAACCTCCCCAGAATTTGAAAAACCACAGATACCTTGAAGTAATGAAATATTCCTCAAATGAATTCGATACTGTCAAACATTTTTATAAAAATAACTCGTATTATTAATGACATGTTCATAATTATCACTAGCTTATTGAAATCTGGGTAGTTTGAGTTATAATTATACAAGAGAACCAACAAAAAATAAAATAAACAAATAGAAATAGTAAACAAAGTGAAATATAAGTTATTTTTATACAGGTTGAAAAACAAGTGTATTATTGAATAATTATACATTCATTTTTTGTTATGTATTATGTCTGCAAGTCAATGTAAATGATAAACCTTGTCCTATTTATACATGTTATCAGGTCTAGACTTAGTAAAATTTCACTCAGGTTTTTAAAGTCTTAATTGGTACTTGAATGCATGATAACTTCCTATGCTCTTGCACTTTTACAATAGTATAATAATGCTGCCCTCTTAAATGAAAGAAACTTCTTTCAGGTTTATGTGCTCATGACCTGCTATTGTTCTTTTCAAGCTACCGTGACCTTTTGGATCATCATCATTAATAAAATAAATTCTCTTTTATTGTGGTACTAAGGCTTTGTATTGGAAAACCAGTGACCTTTTCTCTCAAAAAATAACTGTTTTTACAAGTTTAAACACTTCTTAAAGTGAAATTGCTTGAGATACTTTGCAATTTTTCTTAACTGTAGGAAACAAAAAGTATCAATAGCTGGAACATGGCTGGCCTAAAACACTAACAAATTGTATTAAAGGCTGAAAATATACTTGTAGTGGCAGTTTATTAAAAAAAAATGTCACTCAATGCTGTCAAAAGGTCAGTGCTCATAATGTATACCACAATTCCAGGAATATTTGCAGTCCTAAGATTGTCCTATTGTATATATGCAGAACTTGTTACACAGACAATTGTCCAGTAGCATCACTTCTGCACGTATTTGTCTTATAGCTAAAAGTTCTTTCTTAATATTTTATAATGTTCTTATCTTTTATGCAGAATGTTTAGTAAAATTATATTGCTTCAAATAATAAGATTGCTAATAGTTTAAACTGTTCCTTGCAGCCACATTTCTACTAACAGATATTTCTCCAAGTACTAAGTTACACTAAAAGAAGGAAGCTATCTTGAAACATGCACTTGCCAATTATAGATATTATGATCATGGTCTGTTGTGCATTTTGATTAATAAGTATTATAAGAATTTCCGATCATTGAAAATCAATTGGTAGAAGTCTTTCAAAATTCTGTGAGTATAAATTGAAACAATTTTATGTACTCAAAGTCAAGTTCAGTCTGAAATTTAAATGTATGAAACTCTAGAAATTAAAATCCATAATTTTAAAATTACATCATTCTAAGAATTGTGATAAACCTCATATCACCATTTTCCATCCTGCATGGAATGCCATCTTTTCTTGTCTGGTACATTCATTTTGAACAACTGCATATATGCTGTTTTTTTAGTAGTTATTTTTTATTATCAATTCTGTTTTTCTAGAATTTTAATACTTTTGCATTTTTTAAGTTAACCATACATAGTAGATTAATACTATCCAAAATTCACCAGACTATATCACATGCAGGGGCATTGTATCGACAACATAAAGAAGAGTAAATATAGCATAATAATTTGTTTAGAGAGACACACCCATTCATTTAGCATTTTATTACAGTATCTTATTTTAGTTGTTCTATTTCATTTTGCATTACATTACTAATATAAATATACTAGTAGTGGCTGAAAAAGCATGGCCTCCATAGATTTTCAAAATATATGTGAGTATACGTGAAACTATTTTATGTACCCAAAGTACTCATATTTTGAAAACATCAAGGAGCAACACTACTTAAGAGAGATTAGGAGGTATAGCTTCATTTGGGTAAGTGTGGCCCTGTTTGAGGAAGTGTGCCACCAGCGGTGTAGTTTGGAGTTTCAGAAGCCTAAGTTATACCCAGTGGCTTTCTCTTTTCTGGCTGCCTGTGGATCCAGACGTGTAATTCTCAGCTGCTTCTCCAGCACCATGTCTGCCTGAATGCTGCCATGTTTCAAACCATGCTTAATGATGGACTAAACCTTAAAAAGCAAGTCACAATGAAATATTAAATTCTTTCCTTTTAAAGAGTTGCTATCCATGGTCATTCCATCTCTTCACCACAATAGAACATTGATTAAGACAATAGTTAAAATTCAAATTTATGACTTTTTCTTCATTACTTGGTATTAGTATATGTATAACCCATTGGTGTTCTCTTCCTGGAGAAATACGATTACTCTGGATCTCAACACTCATGACTTTCCTGCAGTTCTTTGTATATGGTTGAAACTATAAACCCTCATGGTCTTTTCCCATCTCCACCTTGTCATGTCTATTGTTATTATCCTGCTTATATTTAGACAGTTATATCCATAAGGCTTTATAGGTCCAGCTTCTGAATTCCTAGGAGATATAGTCTCACAGTCAACCCCCTGCTCTTTTCTTTTTGACTAGGCAATTAAAAGTTGTAAAAATATATATTTAAAAAAAATTCCAGTTTCATTTTGTCCTTTCTTAATAGTTATTACTTTAGCATTTAAGTGTTATATAACGTGGAAAACTCATGTAAAAATACTGAATGAGTATAGATATTCATGAAAATTAATATAAATAGTTATATACTTTTCAAATCTTAGCTGTCCTTTTATGTCATCTTATATGGTTCTAGAAATACTATTAGTAATTACAATAATGGTGGGAATCCTGAAATTTAAGGTGAGGGAATGGCACAAGCAAGGAATGAGCCTGTCATCTGAATCATGCTATTCTGAAAAGTTATTGATTATAGTTTCCAGAGTAAGAACATTTTATACATCATTTATTATTACCAGTGACCATTTTTATTACCTATATGTCAAAGAAATGAAAAGTTTCATCAAGCTTGAGAAGTGGATGACAGGAGTGTATGTTACAATTGTGCTAGATTGTATCACAAATTATAGGAAAGGGAGCTCCTGGGTGTTAGGATGAGGGCAAGTTTCAAAGCAGAAAAATATGCTGACAATAGTGCTAAAAGGTGGAATTTATATCCCATATCTACTTCATGTAGCTATTGATTATTTGAAAGATATTCTTTCTAACACAGTCCTGGGATTCCACTTGTCTTCTCAGTGCTTTCAAACTAGCTCTGTCTCAACAGGCAACAGCATACCTTCTAGGAAAATCAATGAATCTAAAGCTGAATGCTGAATCTTACACTGCCTTAATAGTTTTCCAGTTGCTTGCTGACTGATATAATTCTTCAGATTAGAGTCTAAAAATTAAATTTTATATGTAGATAGATAGATAGATAGATAGATAGATAGATAGATAGACAGACAGACAGACAGACATTATGCTATTTGGGTGGACAATGCTCTCCAAAAGAACTGCAGATATACAGAAAAATTTTAGTCCCAGGCATGAGGAACATCTTTTGTTAATGTTAGTATAGCCCAAGCCATTCCCAAAGCAACATTCTTGCCATGATTAGTTGCCTTCTAAGCTTAAAGTAAGTCCCAGTTGCTGAACCATATATTTCATACCAAGATTCAGAACATTTGAACTGAATGGGAACACCAGGAAACTTTCTTTCTGAGGTCTAGTTTTCACAGTGCCAGAAGATTGTATTCAAGTTGCTACATGGGGGAACCAATCAATTATCCTGGCTAGTTATAATGTCTATGAACCACAATAATAACCACCATAGTAAGATATTACTAAATATGAAATATTGACCCTCATATTGTGGTAGCAACCAACAGCTGTCCAAGTTGGACTTAAGCTTGGCTCAACAGGAGATAAATCATCCATAGTATTAGAAACCTAGCCAAATACATAGGCTTACTGAGGTGGAGTATCTTCAAGGAGAATCTACTACTACAGCTTTACTATACCAGAGTAATTCCTAACTGGACTCTAAATAGATATCTTTATTACCCAAGCCATGTGTAGCTCTCATCCATCATTTAAGAAACTTCTCTTTACATTAGATTCCACCATCACAGTAAACCACCACTAGTTAAAATGTGAGAACAACTGGTTGTGGGATACCTGTAGTTGATAAATACACCTATACATCTATAACACAGCTCCTTTACCTGAAGCTCAGGAAACAACAATGAAAAAGAGGCAAAAATATTTTAAGAGAAGGAGAACAGTAAGTCTGTCGTGACATTGCGCCTTCCAGAAATGACTGGAAGGCTACATTTATAGTACTTCCTAAACAAGACCTGGACAATGACAACACAAATTGATACACTAATGTTGAAGAAGAAAATATCACAGGGGCCCACCCTCTAGATATAGAACTATAGGCAACTTAAGATTTATGAGAGGGAAAATATTAGGCACTAATATTAAGTCTTCAGCCTTGAATCAATACAAACATGAGCAAAACTAAATAAGTTCAATGGTTTTTATTTACATATTTATGCAGATATGTATATGTAAAACAGTAATAATTAAAGAAAATGATGCCATCAATTTGAGAGGGAAGAGGAGGGCATAAATGGGCTTAGAGGTAGGAAAGGCAGGGGAAGAATGATATAATTACATTTTAATTAGAAGAGGAAAAATAATGAAAAAAATGCTATACAATTTTAGAGGCTCATTTGCTCTCCATCATATCCTAAGCAAAGCAGGGGATTAGTAGTAACTTTCAAGGTCAAATGTAGTATATTTCAGAATTGTAGGTGAAAAACTTTTAATTCCAAAAAAATTCTGCCAGACTTGTTATCATTTCTGCAACCATACTCTTGGGGTGGATATAAAGATATCTAAAATCATAAGCTCAAGTTCATTCTTATAGTTTTAAAAAATTGTGATTGAGACCTCACAACATATATTTTTAATTGACAGCAAAGATAAGACTTGTGTTGATGGGTTTGACAATTGCAATTTTAATAGTTTGGGATAATTTTTCAGGTGGTTATGATGAAGAAATAATACTTCATGGAAGGCACAAGCCCTCTCTGTTGGTGCCTAACTTGTAAAAAGTCCTGTGTTTGGACTATGAGCCTTATGTACCTGGTACTGTGGGTAGAACACATCTTTGATTCTAGTACTTGAGAAATAAAGGTCAACGGTCCAGTTATATAAGGAGATATATGTTCATGGACTAGCCTGGTGCAGATAAGATTTTACCAAAATGGAAAACAGAAGAAAGGAAGAAAAGAGAAATAAAAGGAAAAAGGGGGGAAGGAAGAAAGGGAAGAATGAAAAGAAGGAAAGAATAAAAAGAAAGAAAAAGAAAGAAAGAAAGAAAGAAAGAAAGAAAGAAAGAAAGAAAGAAAGAAAGAAAGAAGAGAAATTAAGAAAGATTAAAATCACAAACTTAAAAACAAAAGTAATTCACTGTCTATTTTTTATTTTTATTTTTTTGAATGTAATCATTCTGATATATCCTTTGTAGTCTACAGTTTATTTTTTTTACAATAGCAACACAATGACTATTATTATAAGCACAATTTAAAAAAAACAAGATTTCTTCATACAATAACACACATAAGCAGTCACATACAAAACAAAAAACAAAACATGTACTCATGTCGAAGCTATAAGGTTAAAAAAATCTTGGGTCTGAGAGTAGAGCTTCATGCCTTTAATCCTAGTATTTGGGAAACAGACACAGGAGGGATCTCAGTGAATTTAAGGCCAGCCTGGTCTATACAGCAAGTTCCAGGTCAGCCAGGGTTGCTTAGTGAGAACTTGTCTTAAAAACAAAGAACTCATCCAAATAAACTTAGGATGTGCCTGCACTTGTATGTTAGTGTCTGGCTCTAACACCCAACCCCCAACACACCATCACTGAGACTGATCTGGAATCTTTCCCTGCTTACCCAAAGAGCTGGTTTGCATTTGACAGGCACCTTCATCCCTTAGTCTGCACCATATCATTATAGACCATTGTTCCATTACATCAGAACTTCTCAGACTTTAGTATGTGTATACCTCAGGAGAGGAGTCATTTACCTGCTGTCTCTGCCTTGTGTATCTTCTTAGCACTTACCTTCTGGTGTACTATGTATAAAATAGCATCATACTCATAATTTGTCTTTTCCTCTAGAGTGTAAGTCTCACAAAAGCAGAGAATTTTGTCTTTTAGTGCCACTAGCATTTGACATTATATAATATTTTGATCAGGAGGAAAATGCATTTTTTTGAGGATGAGTATACATATATTTAATTACTCAAATTAAATTGCATTCAGCAACACACTTAACACTTGGCATAAGTGAGATATTCTGGGAAGTGTTTTGTAAAATACCAAGATAAAATAACACTAGGAAGTTGTGGATTCCGGAAAATTGACAACAACAATGAAACAAAACAAACAAAAACCCAACTCAGACAAGATGCCCTTGCCACATGACCCCACCTGGCTCTCAATGAATTTAAACAAGTCCTTAAATAGGTTTGGAGTAATGAGTAATAATGCCTAATCCCTAAATATCTCAGTGTTAATATGAGATTTATTTCACAAGTATGTCACACAGTCACTATGGGTCAGTAGTGGGACACTGCTCATTGTAATTTTTAAATTTTTTTTCTTCTTTATTGGATATTTTATTTACATTTCAGATGTTATCCCCTTTCCCCATTTCTTCCCCCACCCAGAAACTCCCTATCCTATGCCCCTTCCTCCTGCTTCTATGAGGATGTTCCCTACCCACCCACTCTATTTTTAAGTATATTAATTTTGTTTTTAATTGTGTGTATATGTATGTGTGTATGAGCCCATGACAGCTCTAAGAGACTGAAGAATCTCCTGGAGTTGGATTTACAGGTGGTTGTGACCGGCCTAGGTGGGTGTTAGGGATCAAACTCTGGAAAAGAATAGCATATGCTATGTGTTTTGAACAGTTGAGTGCTTTCTCTGGTCCCTAATTTACACAATCTGTTGATTATTCATGTATTTAATTATTTATTTGAGTGGTAGAAACCCAAGGCCTAGTGAATGCTAGGCAAGCAAATTTCTCAGCCTAATCAATTTTTAAATTTAATGTTTAAAATATCTTTCAGTAATTCCATTAGTAAAAACAATAAAAATTCTTGGAAGCTGTATTTGCTTATTCCTCTGTCAGCATCATTAAAACCATGCCCATTTCAGACCTTTCTCAAAATACATTACCTTTATCTTTTCAAATAGTTCAGTTGACCACTTACCAAAGTGTACATGTATATACATATCTTAGTTATAAGTCCTTCTTGACCATAGGTCAACTCCTTCAGTCAAAGTAACCTGTGCTAATATCTGTCAAATCTAATTCCTTAGTGTTCGTTGGATTTTCATTTCCCTGAGATCTACACACCATTTCCTCCTAATCTTTATTACATGTGAATATATATTCACTTTTGTACTCATTGCCAGTTTGTTTAATACATATATTCACCATAACACTTTAATATCCAAGAAGCCATTAATCAATTTGTTCTGCTCTCTCCTGGAGTCCCTAGGGCAGACAAGCCCATGAAACCATTAAACACTCATCTGACAAATCCAGACTAGATGATGGGCACTTCAGATAGTCCTTTTAAGTGTATGTTCCATGTGCTCTACTTGATACTCCTTAGTGCAAATTGAGTTTTCAAAATAATTTTTAAAAACTTTGTTCTTGTGGAGAAAATGTAGCACACCACCAAAGCTATCGTTTTAATAAAAAGCAAGAAAACTTGCAGAATTTCCAGATCCTCAGAGCTTTTATGCTTTCCTTTGGGCAATACTCTTTTCAGATGTTGACAGCATAAAATTGGTTCAGCACTCAAGTCTTCTTTCTGCAGATTATTTCTATGGATAAATCAGCAGGCTGAATAATTTCTTTCTCCTTTAGCTCGTACTGTGGGACAAGTATTCCAATTACTCCAGGGGTTTTTTTGTGACATTAAGTGAGGCAATTCAAGAAATCACTCACAATACCCATTTTTAAGATCTCAAAGTATCTTGTATTTTAACTCCGAATGCTTCCTTCTTACTACCCTTTTCTCTCTTTATTTTTATTATCCGTTCATTTCTTAGCATTTAAGCATGAATACTTTCAGGATAGAGTGAAGACAAGTCATGCCTTTCTGTGGGTATGGAGGAAGACAACGACCTCTGAATAAATTGGCTTTGTCCCCATCTTCCAATATATTAAAGCAGAATATGTCACAGTCATTTTGACATGTCAGCTTTCAACCATATTTTTATATGTGTTTTATATAAGACAAAACTGATACTTAAGGCTTGCAGATAACAATGATACTTAGTATATTATCAACTTGACACAACATAGAAATCTCTGGGAACAGGGTGTCAGTGAGGGACTCTCTATTCTCAAATATGTTGAAAATTTTATTAATTACATTATCTTATGTGGAACATCTGGATCACTTTAGGTGGCAGCATTCCCTAGGCAGGGGTCCTGATCTGTAGCAATATTGAGAGCTAACTCAACACTAAGTGGCATGCATGTATTCACTCTTTAGATGCCCTTAACTGCAGATATGACCTGTCTTAACTTCCTGCAATGATATTCTGTTACCTAAAATTATGAACTGACATTAAACTTTTTATCCCCTAAGATTTTTTCTGATTGTAGTATTATATCATACCAACAGAAATGGAACTGGTAGAGTCAACATATTTTATATAGTCTGTATATTCATTTCATTCATTTATTTTTCCATGGTTATGTGCACCTGTCTTCTAAGCTCTTTGAAAATTGAGGAAAAAGGATGCTTGGGCAACATAATGATATATGTCCAGTGAAATTAAAGAGACACAAACAAATCAGGTTATGTTTAGATTTTGAAGGAGAATGAGAGTAATGTTGCACAAAGCATTTTGCATGAAATATTAAGAAGTGCTGAGAACTGTAAATCATATAGATAGTTCAGTAGTTGAAAGAAGCAAGAGTGGTATTGTATATTGTGTTCAGAAAAGGCATCACTAATTCTTTTGCATGGAGACAGATATTTAGACTGTCAAAAAAATATACAACTTGAGTTCTGGCTCACACTTGTACTACAACCATCTGAGAGGGACTGGCATAACAAGTCGAAGCTAAACTTGGATCCATGTGAGAGAGAGGGGTGGGGGTATGAACTAATTGAGAAATTAAAAATAATTATGGAAAATATCTGATTACAAGAATATTTGTAAATTTTCTACCTGCATAACAAAATGCCAGGAATTATAAATTTATAGGTAGAAAAAAAAAAAAAACCTTTGTTCTTGCTCAGTTTTAGAGTTTCCAATGTGTCACATAGCAACTCTGTTTTTATGAGCTTGTGATCTTGAAGGCTTTCATGAGTGGAATGTTTAAAAAATATTGAAAGTGCTCACTGATGGACAGTGAGCGAAGAGAGATGCAGCAGACAACACTTCATGACCCCTTGCTTTGTATATTCTCTTAGGGGACCTAAGGACCATCCACTGAACAACAACTTGAAAAGGTTCCCTTATTTCCAATTAGCATTACATGTTGAACAAAGCCTTTACACTTAGACATTTGAGGATATCCAACTTTTGAACTAGAGCAATGACTTTCTAGGAAAAAAGTTCGTAAGGCAAGAATGACTTCAGCAGTTAAACAGCAGCAGGACACAGATGTGTTAAGTGTATAGGCAGGCAGTTTTAGTTAGGCACATGACAGCAGCTGTTGGTGATGCACAAATCCACTTGGAAATATTGGATCCTCACAGACAATGCAATTAATAAATATTATTGGAGGGGACATTTTGAACCACAGAATTATGACTGTGGCGATAGTGTGATTTACAGAGTCCCTGTTTACAAGTTTTACCTGGCCTCAGTTCCCAAAGTTCTGGGGTAAATTGTGGATTTCTCTAATCTATATTCTATTTTTCATCTTAACAAACAATTTACTAACATATATATTGATTATATATATATATATATATATTGATATTGATATTGATATTTTAAAGTGGGAAATTATGCAACATGACTACTGAGCACAATATTTACATCATATAACAAAGTAAACCAGGAAACCAAATTTCCCACCATCTTTCTACTCCATCTCCCTATAGCCGATGAGTTTCAGTATAATTTATATTATTTGTATAATTGATGACTCATTGTTCATCCTGTCATGAACACGTATGAGAGTGAAAGAATCATTAGAATAAAAAAAATTTTTAGACATCTAGTAGCCATAAAAACTATTTGTGGGACACAGAAGTGGATTATTCAAAGAATGCATTTCATAAATTTTGCAGTTAAATTATATTTAAAATAAAATCCTAACAGTTCTAGTTATGATTCATTTATCTATAGAGTATTTTATAATCTATTATACTTTCTTTTAAGCTACATTTCTTAGAGTATTGACATGCAAGAATGTAAATTTCCAGGTAATTTTTCTCTTTCATTTGATGAAGCACTTTTCTCTGCTTGTAACATTCATTAGACTTACGATAAAAAGAGCTTTCTACATTTTTTTAAAATAAAATGCCATGGTACTTTTATTAGCCCACTAATGAAGGTAAATTTTTATAATTAAAACATCATTTTCTAGATGTGTTTGTTATGTCTTATCTTTTATATCAAGTTTGGATTTCTTTTTGAGGTCATTTTTAAAAGTAAAATCAATGCTTTTTCAACTATTGTTTATTTTTACTTATTTATATATTTTGGATTATTTTACATGTGATGGGTTGGAAAAGGAAAATATATGTCTGAATGAAGAGGAATGGGCTGCATGTAATGTCATCTAATAATTTCTGTTGCTACAGTATTGTATAGCAGACATGATGGTAGAGTGGTTCTCTATGCATCATTTGTTTCAGATGCCAGACTTGAATTATTTTTTTTTCTGCTGATAACAAAACTGTGCACATCACCATGACTTATGCTTCATTTTTATTGCACATCTAAAAGATCTGTATAGAGCAGTCTGAAGTGTTTGAGTTTAAGTGACGACATGGCAGACAAATGTGAGACCTTCTGTCATACAAGTCATAAAAGAATGCACATCAATATTAGCAAGTAATTTGTTGAAGATACACTAGATATCTAGACTTTTTAAATATGGCATCATCTGTTTTAAACATGGTCAAGTTTTTTTTTTTTTTAAATCATAATGCTGTATATACTCCACATTATATAACTATGGATGGGGTCTAGTCATCTATATTGGCTTATGGAGAAGAATTTTCTTTTAGTTTGCCACTATACTAAATGGATTATAGTATAAAAGATAAACAGGATTTAAGGTAGAATAGTAATTCTTTGAAAGAAACCTCATTGGCTTATGAATATAAAGCAAAGGGATAATTAAAATAGGAAAACACTTTATGTTGCATAAATAATTCCTTCTCTTAAAAAAGAGGCAATTCTATTTTTATCAACATCGGTGTTTCCTAAGCCCCAAGGAAAACATCTCTGAGCTTGTATAGGTATTGAACCTTATCATTTCATGCAAAGCATTAGCCTTTGGCAAAAAGGGAGGTGTGAGAATTAAATCTTTGAAATAGCTTCAATTACAGCAGCAGGATTAGTATGTGCAGTTTCTTTCTGAGTCCTCACATGGATTTAAGATTTATTGCTTTTTTTCCCCCATAAAGTTTTAAAGTGTCTCTTTCCTGAAGAGAAGAGCATTATCCTTAATTAAAACTCCTGTGGGAGCTTTGGAGGTCTGTAGTTCAGATTGTATTGTTTGAGACTTTCATTTAAGAATTTAAGCTCTTCCTGCCACCTTTCTGATTTTGTTTCAAGATTGCTTATTTGAGGGGCATAGGAATCAATTTAGTTCCAAGTAGCTGGGTAGCTTTTGATACAGTTTATAATAATACCTCTGTAGAAAGAGACATGAAAAATGAGATTTTACTGTCAGAGTAACTCAACAGGTCCACTGATTATTCACAGGACAGTTTATGCACAAATATGTGTGCATTAAATAAACACCCCATAAAATCACATTACTTGATCTGTAGGTGCTGGTTTTCTTGAAATTTACTCAAATAAGAATAATAATGTTCACTGGATCAAAAAATATGTTTTGATAAAAGCAAATATAAGCTGCCTACATAGTCAGATAGGATACACGACTCAAAGAGCTTATTCTAGTTCTCCATCAAAGATTTTCCTTAAGAAACCATAGATTATTTCACTAAAGTTGGCCCTTTCATTTAGAAAATACATTCAAAATTAACCTCTCTAAAGGTCCTGTAATTCTACCTGTCAGTCCTATTCTCTCCAAAAGAACACTCTAGCTATAAGAAGCTTCACTGAACAATTAGTTGAGTAAGGAGGAAGCTTACAGTGTGGAAGAGAATCATTTCTAGTTGTATACATGATACATAATTAATACAGAGAATATATAAAGAGCTAAAATATAGTGAGAAAGAAGGAAAAAAAAAGAAAGAAAGAAAGAAAGAAAGAAAGAAAAGAAAGAAGGAAGGAAGGAAGGAAGGAAGGAAGGAAGGAAGGAAGGAAGAAAGAAATGTTCAAAAAAATAAGAAGAGCCATAGATCTGAACAGAGAGTTCTCAACAGAAGAAATAAAAATGACTAAGAAATAAAGCAAGACATGTTCATCACTGGTAACTATTAAATAAATGACAAAAGAACTTTGGGATTTCTTTTTAAACCAGCAAGAGTGGCTAAGAACAACAAATTAATGAAGAGAAAAGCTGAAGAGGACGTGGTGATGGAACAACCATTATTCTTTGATGATGGGAATAAAAACTGGTAAAGACACTCTGGAACTCAATGTAGAGAACTTTCACAAAACCAATCATAAATCTTTCATTTGACACAGGTATACCACTCTATGGCATATGGTCAAAGTATTAAATATCCTATTCCACAGTGACCTATGTCCATTGCTACTCTAGTTGCAATATCTAGTAAAGTGGGTCAATCTAAAGACCCTAAAACTGATAACTGGATAATAAATATGTGGCCAAAAGATACAATAGAATTCTGAACCCATACAGAAATATGCTACAAGTTCTCTATTATTTGTGGATCCTAGCTTCAGATCTTATTTGTGTAGTGCTAACCTTTCATCAAAGAAATTCCTTCTTGCAACAGATGGGGATCATTACAGAAAATTGCAACTGGTCAAAATGACAAGAACAACAGGTTGTGGAACACCAAGCCCAAATGAATGCATACACAAAACAACTCCTTCACCCATGGCTTAAGGAACATCAGGGAAGCCATATGGAAAGATTATAAGAGCCGGAGGACCAGGAAGTATATGTAGAATGTATATCTTGGAAAGGACCAGAAAGCTATTCCCATGGTAACACAACAATATGGCTGTCTAAACAAGTACAGCACCAACAAGTATACAAATTCAAAAGGGAGAAATCTCACAGGGATCCACCACAAGAGAAAGAACTACCAGAAACCAGGAAATGCTAAAAGCAGAAAAACTAGTCTCAGCAAGAGATGTGCTATCATTGATATTCTATACCAAGTGGTCAGCTTGAAATAATATACATACCAGTAATATTAAAGGGACTGAGCAAGTCATATTTCTATATTAATGCAAATATATCCCAAACCCCTAACTATGCCAATACAATTTACTTTTGTAAAAATGACATAAACAGACAACTAAGAAATAGGAGAAAATACCTAAAAATCGTATACCTGATGAACAGTGAATTATAGAATTCACATAAAATTAGGACTCAAAACACAAAACAGTAAGAAAACCAATGATCAAATTTAGAATGGGCAAAGAACCTAAAGAGATAATGCATAGACAAAGATGTGAAACAGTTGATAGGTATATTCAACAACAGGAAAAAGAAATTCAATTACCCAATGATATTTATCTGAGTTAGACTAGGATGGTGATTATGAAGAACGTAAAAAAGATAATGTAAGAAAGGTGAAGTTAACGAAAGCTTTGTTTACCACTGATATGAATCAAAACTACCTTTGTCATTATAAGATACAGAAGGGAAGCTTGTGAAAAAAATTAAAGCTAGCATTTTCATTTCCTCCTAAATATTTGTCAATGTATAAGCGCTGCAATGATATTTTATCATCATATATACACTGTAGCAAACCAAGGTATGTCTCTCACATCCCTGTCAAACATCTTTATATATATAGTGGTTTTTTCGAGACAAGGTTTCTCTGTGTAGCCCTGGCTGTCCTGGAACTCACTCTGTAGACTAGGCTGGCCTCGAACTCAGAAATCCACCTGCCTCTGCCTCCCAAGTGCTGAGATTAAAGGCGTCTTTCTATATTTTTGTTACAGATACTCTACTTCTTGTCTTAGAGCAATGATCATAGTTGCCCAATTCAGCTGGTAATATAGCAGACGGTGGATGAGGAAGCAGTGGAACTTTCAAAGAAGTGTCAGTCATTGACACCTTCTACCTCCTCAGACTTGTCTCTAAATTCTGTCAATGCTGGCCTTCTTGAAGTGAAGATCTAGAAAAGAATAATCCAGCCACCCACTTCTCCATATGTCTGTATAGTTAAGTTGTATTTTATAGCAACATTCAATTTTTTATCTCTTTAACAGACAATTCCAATCTTGATATTCTCCATGAAGGGGGAAATGTAACTCCAAACATGACAGGATGCGTTTTTATTTGTTTGTTTGTTTTTCTCTTAGTAAACAATTCTTTTATTATAGTTTTGGAAGGCCACATATGTTTGATAAGATATATCATTTACGTTAAATTTCAACTTTAGATGTTACATTCCAATCTATTGTAATTCTACTCACATTAGTTATTTCAGGATTCCATTCAAGCCAAAGTAGAGGAATTACAATGTAGTCAGTATTTACAATAGGCTTTAGAGCCCTTGGTCCTGTGGAAGCTCTTGAAGCCCCAGCACAGTGGGATGCTAGAGCAGTGAGGCAGGAGTGAGTGGGTGGAGGAGCACCCTCATAGAGGCAAAGGGGAAAGAGTGATAGGAAGCTGGGATGGGGGATTTGTGGAATGGTAACCAACAGGGAAGAAGGATATTTGAAATGAAATGGTGACCTGATGTTTTTGTTTTAAGCTCTTTGAAACAAGACATAATTATTTGATCCAGAATGACTTTGATTATCAATCTCCCTTTCGCCTGGGATTAGAGTGGTGGGATTAGAGGTGTCCTGTACCACTGTAGGCTTAAGGTTTATCATGCTCCTGTCTTTTTGGAAGCCTGCTACAAAGTATAGCGGATGTTTCCTTACCTCATTTTAGCCCTTTGTAACACACCTACAAAATGCAGGAACCATTGAATAAAATGAACCCACACTCTATTCAATATAGCTTCTTAAATTCAAATTCATCCACAGCAAAAGTTTAGTGCTAATAAAATCATAATTTTCATGATTTATTTTATTCCAAACTTGAATGTGGAAAATATGCACTTACAAACACATTTGTTTAAATTATATCTTTTTGGGGAAAAACTATAACACTAACTTTCCACATTCTATTCCTTTGTTCAACAAAACCCTGTGTGACATACTAGTGTTCTCATATCTTAACTTCCAATATTTTATCCAGAGAAGTTTTTTTTTTTCTCCCAGTGCTACCATTTACAAGGACATAAATGGCTTGAAAAATTTACTTTTGATAAACCAGCCAAATTCAGTGCTGTAGATCAATGAAGGACTGCAGCAACCGTCACTGAAAAGCTGAACCCAAAAAACATCAGAAACTAAGAATGTTATTTTTCTTTGTATCTTACAAATTTATTCTAGAGATCAATACGATGCTGAACTCTCCTAACCTCTTCATCTCTGTTTACATTTCGAGCCTAGAGATGGGAAAGCAGGGAACATATATCCACTCCAATTTCTCTTGCTCTAATACAGTTTTTAATTACTAGATAACACAGGAAGTAAAAACTAGAGTACAGAAAAATACAAGCAATCAGCTCCTTGGTTCGAAAATGATGGGTAAACATGGTCCCAAAATGACTAAGATAAGTTTTCTTTTCTTTATCACTTATTCAACCTCGTTTATGTGTGGAAACTAGTCCAAAAGAATCCCAATACATACAGCCTATTGCTATTGTTGTTGGTTGCATCCCAAAGGTTGACTAAATCTCTATTGATGACGCCACCATGCAACTCATGATGGTAGGCACCTGTGTAGCAGTGGAGCCATGCAATGGTGACTTGATCACTTCTCAGTGGGAAAGGAAGCATAGAGTGATGAAAGCCAGCATTCAATTGACTTTCCCTTTTTATTTACTTTTTAATCATTCCACTGTATCTACTCATGGATTAGTGCCACGCACATTCAAGAAGGAGCTTGTTCCTCAGTTAATTCTCTCAGGAAAGGCTCTTACAGATACTCCCAAACGTATCATGAATGACCTAACATTTAGGGAAGAAGGATGGGGTAAACTGTTTTGGCTTTGATCCCTAGTTATAATCACATAATCACTGAGAATCCACACTGGTAGGAACATGAAATCACTAGTTACCTTCTTTCAACACTCAACGGCAGAGATAAATAAATGCTTGTATGCTGCATACTTGGTTGTGTACAGTTCTATTTCCATACACATACAGTCAGGACCTCCAGTCTAGGGAATAGTACAATTCATACTGGGCTGGGTCATCCTATGCCCATATTAATTAAGTTAATTAAGAGAGTCCCCCACAGACTTGTACATAAGCCTTCTCAATGTAAACAATTCCTTACTGAGACTGTCTTCTCAGGTCAAAAAGAAAATATTTGTGAAAATGGTATTTAATAGAAGCCAAAAGGAAAATGGAAAATGAATTCAATAGCACCAGCTCTGTTTAATAGTCAAAGCCCTGCTTATAACGCCAAGATACTTACTTGGTCTGCTTGAAAATGCAGAAATGCTATCTGATTGCAATAATTTTCTGAGATGTCTTTTAATTTTAAGGCTTTGTGGTCCATATAGTCTCTGATGCAAATACTCAATTGTAAATTAACTACATAAAAATTTGTTATGTAACAAAATAATCATAGATGCATGCATGATATAGTCTAAAGATGTAAGTTAAATGGAGAATCTAAACATATATTTTTCACAATGTACATTTTGTCCATAAGCATTTATTTTCATTTATTGTCTACCATTCTTAGTATCTTTCATTGGACTTTTGGTGAGTTTCTCAATGTCTTCAACCCATCAAATGTCTATTCACCCTTTCACAGTTTCTTTTCATTTTAAATAATTTTAAATATTAGAAAGGTAAAAAGCTAGATAGATATAGACTAGATGTATAATATAGAAGTCAAGAGGTATATATAATTCATCTAAGTTGTTTATATTCAGGACCCATCTGCCAAACATTTTTAAATACTAACTAGTTCTGATATCTGATGAATTGGTATTCATAACTTATATGAATATTTCACTGATTTAAACTATATATCTATGGGTAAACTAAGTATGCTATCTTAATTTTCCTCAAAGGTAGACTCCTCCTTACTTCATACTTAATTTATTTTGCTCACATGGTTGATTAAGCCTTAATGAAGGAAGTAATTTGCACTTAATTGAAATAACTCAAAGTACATCTGTTCTCAAGAAAATCGTACTAGAAAGGATTCTTTTCGAACAGAACAGTGAATGGAAAATAAAAACCATTATATTAGAAGTTAAGAAGCTTGATGGTTGGCTACATAATCCAGAGAGATGAAATGCAGAAGACATGGTAAATTGTACATCATAGGTGAAAAGGAATTGTTACAGAAACTTTGTGACTAAACATGCTGATTACAGACTGAGTAATTTAACCAAAAGTCTAAAAGTAGCTATTAAATCAAATAATATTTTTTATCTAGCAAGGCTATGTCATATAGAAATAAGATTTTTATGTCAATATTTCCTTGATTTCTAGATATTTCTAATGAATATTGGGGCTATAATCAAGAGTATTAGAACTTCAATCTTTTAAAAATCTGATCTGAAAAAATAATAATCTTATATTAACAAAATTTTACTTTGTAAAAAGAGTAATCAAAATAATCCTATAAATGAATATTAATATACTGAATCACTTAAACTTTTAAGTAAATTTAAAAAGTGCTCTTGAGTAGAAGAATTAACACCCCTTATGTGAAATAAGTTATCTAACCACTGTGTTAGAGATAGATAGATAGATAGATAGATAGATAGATAGATAGATAGTTTCTGTACTTTATGAAGGATTACCCACATGACCTGATCACTCCCAAAATAAGCTCTGTGAACCGTGGTAAAGAGTCCAGCATTCATTTAAATTCGCATACTATTCAAAATGTATCTGAATTTCATGTGATACAGGAAAATTTGACTTGATTTTAAAGCACTCAAATATTATCTACAACATCTTAGATACCACCTAAACAATTATTTTCACTTGATGTATAATCATCATGCTTTCTGTCTCAGAATAATCTATAATATTTTCTAATGATATATCCTATTTAATATATCTATTTAGTTGACTGAATTACCAGATGTACACCTGCATGTAAAACAAATATGTCACATGATATATGTATTTACAATCTTTGGGAAGACACTGAATATAGTAACTATAGTTTTCCTCTGCCTGCTGGTAAAACTCTGCTTACAATCGTGTTGGCCATGAGTCTTTCAGCATTACAAGATATTGTTCTGTTTGTAGTTTCTCTTATCATCACAATTCTAGAGCTTTATCTTATGTATATGTATAATCAGAGAATCTAACAATTGCACTCTGTGAGATAACATTCAAATTCTGAATCAGAGTGTTTGGAATTTAGGGCCTAGACAAAATATTTATTAAAAGCTTCTAAAACAGACTGAATTAAAAAAAATAGGAAGAACTATAAGGTCATACTAACCATTTTCACCACACACATACACCACACACACACACACACACAACACACACACATGCAGAGAGACAGAGAGAGAAGAGAGAGAGAGAGAGAGAAGAGAGAGAGAGAGAGAGAGAGAGAGAGATCCCTTAAGCTGCAACATACTGTTTTATGATAAAGAGACTGGGCAGACTGTTTCTATTTATCTAGGAGTCTAGTGTCCCTTGCCATGGCCACAGGTACTATTTTGACCATTAATAATGTTCACTGGCTTTTATCAAGAAAGAATTCAGATGACTACGCTATATACCTGCATTGCCCCTCCTCAAATCTAGTCCCTGCCACTTTCTGCTCTCAGGCCTATACCCATTAAAAAGTCAAAAACTCAAACTTGACAGTAGTTTTGAAACTACTGTCTCAAAAGAGGTATTTTTTTTCTACAAAACCCCGTTGGTTGTAAAACATATAGGAAATATCTAACATACCAAATGTTTATATATCTACATAAATCTATAAATAACATAAAATAAATAAACATGAAACAAGCAAAGGAGCACAGTTTTCTAATAGTTGACCGAAGTGAAACGGAAACCTATGAACTGTCTGTAAAACAATTGATATTTAATGACTATCAGGGTCAGATAGCTATAAAGACTATAGAGGGAAAACTGAGCAAATCAAGAAAATAAAACAGAAATATACTGAAAAGTTCAAAAAGGATTTAGAAATCATTAAAACAATTTTTTTAACTTTCATATAAAATTCTTCCTTTTTATTTTTTCTTTTATTGAAAATAGATTTTTAAATACTATATATTCTGATTGCAGGTTCCTTCTCCCCAACTCCTCTGAGTTCCTCTCCATATTTTCTCCCATTCAAATCTAAACACTTTTGGTTTCTTAAATATCAAAAAGATATTTAATGACTATTGATGAAATAAAATAAAAACTGTCATAGGAAAAGTAAAACAAGCAAACAAGAAAAATGGAAAAGGAAAAACAAATATACAAGAAATGCACATAGATGAGAGACATGCATTTGCATAGTCTGGAAGCCCACAAACACACAAAACTGTGTGAGAATATATATGCTAAGGGACTTCAATTTTTGGGGGGGAAGGGGAAGGAGAGTTGCTTTGGCCATCTACTCCTGGATATGGGGCTGCCTTAAAGAATTTCCCCAGTGAGGCACCACTGGAGAGAGCTTATCAGTTGCAAACGGTTTCTAGGTTAGGGATGCAGGAGGGGCTTATGTTTAAGTCTTCTGTAGAATTGAGATATCATATGGAGCAGAAATGCAGGCCTTGTGCATACTGCCACAAAATCTGTGAGTTCATAAGTATGTCAGTTCTGCTATCTTTGGAAGGTCTTGTTTCCTTGATATTCTTCTTCCTCTATGCCTTTTGTAGTGATTCTGCATCCTATGCTTCTGGGTTCTTTGAGGTCCCAGAGGAAAGATTAGACAGAAACATCCTATTTAGGACTCTCCAAGATCTTTTACTCTCTGTTTATTTTCCAGTTGTCAATCTCTGCATTTGTTTCTATTTGCTGCAGAAGAAAGCTTTTCTGTTAGTTACTGAGCAAGTCACTGGTTTATGAGTGGACCTGAATGTCACTAGGTGTCATTTCATGGATACATTCCTTTATCAGAACAGTAGGAGATTGATTTTTTTCCCTAAGTCCGTGGCCTATCTGGTATTAGTCTCTTAGCCACCTGAGCAATGTCAGGGATCAGTTCAACCTTATGAACTTGAATTTAAATCCAATCAGATACTGGTTGGCTACTCCCACAGGCTTCTTGCCACTATCACCCCAGTACTTCTTTTTTTTTTTTTTAATTATTTTTTATTGGATATTTTATTTATATTTCAGATGTTCTCCCCTTTCTCCATTTCCCCCCCGACCCAGAAACCCTCTATCCCATACACAGTCCTCCTGCTTCTATGAGAATATGCCCCCTTTCACCCACCTACTCCCTCCTCCCCACCCTCAAATTGCCCACACTGGGGCATCCAGCCTTCACTGACCAAGGAATTCCTCTTCCACCTATGCCTGACAAGTCCATCCTCCCCTACATATACAGCTGGAGCCCTGGGTCCCTCCCTATGTGCTCCCAGGCTGGTGGCATTGAACTGATAATGGGGTTCCCAGTGGAGAAGTTAGAAAGAAGACTGAAGGAGCTGAAGGGAATTGCGGTCCCCTGGGGAGAGCAACAATACCAACCAACCAGAGCACCCCAGCACTTCTTAGGGGCAGGTCACAACTGTAGATCAAAGAGTTTCTAGCTGGGTTGGTGTTCTTTCTCCTTGATAGTGTGCAGAGTACCTTCCAGAAACTTGAATAGTAGTCAGTATAGTAAAGTCTCTAAGTAGGCGCCAGCTTAGCTTCTCCATTTTCAATGAGTTATATAGGTATTGCCTTCAGTAAGAGTTCTTTACCATCAGTTTGTAGAGAACAACCATTAGCCTTGGCAATGGATTGCGCTATTTTGTGGTTCCTATGGGCCCCTTTAGACACACTAGCTAGTTAGATGTAAATATTCATGCCACTGGAAGTTTCATTTGGAGATTTCAAGTTGGAGTTTTCTCATCCCTCTTTTGACAATTTCATTTAGATCACTTTCATACACATGTCTATTTTGAGAAGCATCTAGTGAATTCAGTTTCCACAAAACTCCTGAAATGGCCCATAGATAAAGCTTCCCCTCCTTACATTTCTGCTCTTGCCCTCTCTTTCTTTCTGATCTACATATAATCTTACTATCCCTGTCCTCACATCATTTGTCTATCCATAACTATCTAAACTTTTCTTCCTTGAGAGATTCATCCATAACTCCATCACCCATTTTCTTACTCTATACCTAACCTCTGACATTCTAGGAATTGTAGCTTGTTTATTGAAGAGGTACTAGCTAATAATAACATTCATGTATAAATGAATAAATCCCATATTTTTTTGAGGGGTCTGGGTTACTCAGAATATTATTTTCCAGCTCCATTCATTTAACTGTGAATTTCATGATTTAGATTTTTAATGATTGAGTAATAGTCCATTGTGGAAATGTACCACATTATTTTATAAAATAATATATTGAAAATAATCTAGTTTTTTCCAGTTTTTGATCTATTATAAATAGAACAGCAATAAGCATGATTAAGCAAGTGTCCTTTGAGTATATATCCAAGATTGGTATAGCTGGATCTTGAGGTACAATGATTCTCATATTCATGAGGAACCACCAAGCTAATTTCAATAGTGGTTATAAAATTTTTCACTCCCAGCAGCAATGGATGACTGTTCCCCTAAATCTACATCCTTGCCAGCATGAACTGTCATTTGTTTTATTTATCTTAGCAATTCTGACTGGTGTAAGATGAAATCCCCAAGTAGATTTGATTTTAATTTACTTGATGACTAAGGGGGTTGAACATTTCTTTTTGTGCTTTTCAGATATTTGTAACCGCCTCCCCGGTCTGTCTAGCTCCTCAGTAATGCTGTTTCAGCTCCTTAATAATGGCCTGCCTGTTCTGTTACTTTGTAATGGCCATTCTGCTGCTCCGGTCTGCTGGTCAGGGTCTAGCAAGACAGAGAGTGGGGACAGAGGGGCGAGAGAAGCAAAGGATGGAAACAAGACAAAGGATCTAATCAAGTCTCTTTCTCAAGTCTCGTTTCTCTTTATTTGAAAGGAAATCCTGGGTATTTTTACCCTTTACCACATGACTTGCCCATGTGGGCAAGCTCAACTGAAGGCACTACGTCATGCACCTAGCAGCGTGGAGACCACGTGCTCCTAGCTGCTGGAGCACTAAACAGCAAAACAAGATGTTTTTAGAGTGTGCTCAGCTGTTTCGGGCTGTTGAAAACAAGTCTCTTGTCAGGGTACATGGCTCGAGATGACTGTAAAGATGATAGCCGCTTTCGGCTAAGATTTGGCTCCCAACAAATATTCGAGTTGCCTCTTTTAGAAATTATATGTTTAGATTTGTCCCCCTTTTAAATTGAGGTATTTGGGTACTTTTTTGATATCTAGTTTTTTTGAGTTGTAAAATATATTTTAGATATTACCTGTCTATTAGATGTTTAGTTGATAAGAATCATTTCCATTTCCCATAGCCAGTCATAATAATGTCCTTTGCCATATATATGCTTTTAAGTTTCATAAGTTTAAATTTATTAAGTACTTTTCTTATTGCATTTCCTATCAGTTCTTTTGAGAAAGTGTTTTCCTGTGCAAGACTTCAATATTCTTCCCTTCTATCAGATACAGTGCATCTGGTATTATGTCGAGGTCTTTGATTCACTCAAGGTTGAGCTCTGTGTAGCATGATAAGTATGGATTTACTTCCATTCTTCCACAGTAGTCATTCACTTTGACAAATATTATGAATTAAAGAGAGAGTTTCACTACTAGATTTATTACAGAAGAATCTCTGAAATTAGACATTTCATTTGCATTTATCCAGTTAGTGAAACAAATGAGAAGGAGACTTTGAAAGTTGTAATATACAAGATCCAGTGAAACAACACAG
Organism: Mastomys natalensis; assembly: GCA_021653895.1. Classification (NCBI taxonomy): domain Eukaryota; kingdom Metazoa; phylum Chordata; class Mammalia; order Rodentia; family Muridae; genus Mastomys; species Mastomys natalensis. The sequence goes on along the minus strand of JAJTUV010000234.1, from coordinate 2,335,110 downwards.
AGTATATAGTGTGTGCTCTGATAAAAGAAAGAACCATAAGGAATAGAAACAATGAAAGCTTACAACTTTCGAAACACCATTTTAGAAGATCTGAATGAAAATAATATCTAAGATTACCTAATATTAAATAAGAATATAATAATTAATCTGTATCTATGTAATATATAATTTTACATATTATATTTTGCATATTTATATAAAATAATTATCTAATAGCATACGTAGTAGGCTTATTGTAGGTTTTAAAGACATACAAGCTGTAGATGAGAGGATGGACATGGTATTATTTGTAAATGGTAAAATGAAGTATAAGATGTTATGATCATATCATACAAATCAGATTTCAAATCTGAAAATATCTATAGGGAACATAGTCAGGACATAAACAGTACTTAAGCAATAAAGATTGAATCAAATGAAAGTTCACACATATGTAGCTATATCAAAAGTCCTAAATATATTGAGCAAATATTAAGAAATCCAAAGACAATGGTGATAAAGAACTTCAACATAGACACATTACTCCATCAAGAAAATATAATATAGAAAACTTGTAAAAAAAAAATGACTTCAATAGCACTGAGGAATTTTAGGCATTGTTTTAGCACAAATGAAAATAATAGTTAACACATTAATAACTTAAGCACAACACATATGCAGTTCTAAGAGAGCAAATTATAGCACCAAATCAAAACAAATAAATAACTTAAATAAATAGCATACATATATACCTACAGCATGAACAAAATGAGCCTAATGGTATAAAGTAGATAATTATGAATGATGGACCAGAAATACATAAAATTGAGAAAAAATAATAAAGAAAATAATAATGAGTTTAAAAAACAACATTTGATCCCTCAGAGTTAGACACAATCAACAAACATCTTTCTAGATTTTAGAGAAATATTAATCCAGCAAAAAAGCTGTTCTGGCAAAGCATCACACTCAAAGAACTTCCAGGTTAATGTAATCCAGCTGGAAAGCGGACATACTCTGGATTACAGTATGATCTGGCTGCAATACACGCATATACTTAGTATACACCTTTAATCCCTAACAATGAAGGTTAGGTTAGTTTATAGAAATAAGTAACCATGGTTAAAACTATATCTAATTGAGAAGCAGACAATGAGACAAATCAGAGAAACATTTGACAAAATTAGTCAGAGATAAGATATAACCTTTCTTACAAGAACAGCATAGTAAAGAGAGACTACTTAAGAGTAGCTCAGGGAGAGAAAACAAGTTTGATACAAAGATACAAATGGTGATAGTGGTTGTGTGGGTTTGTGTGTGTGTGTGTGTGAGAGAGAGAGAGAGAGAGAGAGAGAGAGAGAGAAAGAGAGAGAGAGAGAGAGAGAGAGAGACAGAGAGAGAGACAGAGAGAGAGAGTTTTATTGGGATGGTTTTTCAGGGACAAGTTGCAGAGAGAACAAACTAGACACAGGTGAAAGCAGACTTGTCAAAGAATAAGAAGCTAGAAGACTAGAACATATTGAAAAAGTTAGTTTGAGGACAAGCAATTCAGTCAGAAGCCAGATGAAGGAGGATTGAATCAGCCAGCTTGGAAAATTAGACTGCAGGGAGGCTATAATCTTCCAGGCCTAAGCCTAAGGGTAGATAGATCAGAGAAAGAAATGCTCTTGTCTCAGCTTAAGCCCTGTATTGACACAGCTTAGGTGAAGTTCTCATCTTATCCCTTCATCTGAAGAAATAAAAGCTGTATTTACACTAGATTGAGAAAAGAAAGGAAACTCAAAGACAATCAGAAATCAAATATGAAACATTCCAGTGGACCCAACAGAATGCAAAATATTGTAAGAAACTGCTGTAGGAAATTCATGCTAATACATTGCATAACATAGAGGAAAGGAAGGATTTTCTGGAGACATACAACTTGTTAAAATGGAATCTTGGGGGATTACCAAGCTCAAACAGATTAGTAAGTGAGAACATTGGATTGACAAGGGCGATTTCCCTGCTCACCACCCCCACAGAGTTAGTTTCATCTCTATTGTTGGGTTAAAGCACTGACTAAATAAAACTTGGGATTGGATAACTTTATTTTAGTTTGCACTTCCATATGAACGACAGGGCTGGAGTTCCTACGGGAGCTTGAAGCAGAAAACAAAGAGAAACATTGCTTTCAGACTCTCTGGTTCATTCTCCTTTTGTTTATGCTTCACTATCTTTCATACACAGCTCAGGATCCTTGACATAAAGATGGTTGTGATCAAATTGATTTAGGTTCTCCTGCATCAACAAATAATCAAGACAATCCCAGAGACATGCCCATAATCTAATCTAATCTGATATGGACGATTCTTTAGTTTATATTTTCCTTTAAGAAGAAATTAGGGTCTATCAACTTGACAAAGCTAACTAATACCATTTTTAAACTCTTCTCAAAAATAATTTACAGAGAGCTGTACCTACCACTTAGGAAATTTACTTAAAGAATGAAGAACTATATTTCATAAGTTAATGGCAAATTCTGATAAAGAAAAGAGAAATAGACAGACAGAGACAATTCCAGATCAGTAAATGGTGAAATAATTACTAAAGCTGGTGGATTAGACAGGAAGCAGTTTGGGCACTAGCAAAGTGAGGACAGTATCCATGCCTATATGTTGATTTAGTGTATTTAATATTTTAAAGACAAGGAGAATCTCAGTTAGCCTATGCTGGCCTTGAACATGTTATATAACACATTGTGCTGACCCTCCTTCTTTCCCCAAAGCTGGAAATACAGGTATCTGTAATCATGCCTGGCTACCTTTTATGTTATGGAACTACAAAGAGAAGGGAGAGTTGAGGATAATCACTGATGTATTAAGTCAATTGATTGGGTTTCCTAAGTTAATATATTCATTTAAAAGTGGTTATCTTCATTATCTACAATTTAGTAAATATTTTTAAACAAACAAAGAAACATATTTAGCAGGATCCTTTAACTGGTCACCCTTGTATTTCCAGTATTGCAGAATATTATAGCACTCACTTTATTATGACAAACTCAAAATTCCTGGCATTACAACTTCCAAAGGAATTGTATGGGGTCACTATAACCCTGAAACCAAAGCCAGTTAAAGACACTCTAAGAAGACGAATCTATAGCTTAATAATTTTGATAAACAGAGATACAAGAATACTTAACAAAATAATGTCAGTCTTTATTAATGCATGTAAATTGATGCTCAACATGATTCCAAGGCATTTATACCCAGGAAGCAAGCCCTGTCTTGTTTACACTACTTAATCAATGCAATAAAATGTAGTAATTAAATTAATAGGAACACCATGATTATGTATATGGACACTGATCAAGAACTTGACAAAATTTAGCATCTGCTTATAGTTTGAAGCTTCAACAAAATACATAATAAGGAACATATTTAAAAATTATGAAGTTCATATTTCAGGGTAACACACTATGCATAAAATCTGATTTAAAGTTAAAACATTCCTATTGTAAACTCTGGGATAAAGTAAAAGAAGCTTACTTTTTCTACTCACAGTACCAGAAAAGCTAGCCAGAGTAATAAGAAAGAAGAAGTATTAGTACTGTGGCAAAAGACTTGAGCATCCAATTTGAAGGAAGAAAAACTTATATGGGTATATGGCTCAAGAGGGTTCCTGATGTTTGGTTTGCTCTACTGGTTTGGATCTTGTTGTGAAACAGAACATCACAGCAGAAGGGCATGGTGGAGAAAAAATTTTGATGTCAGCCAGCAAAAAGATAGATGCTGAGAAGGATTGAGACAATATATGTCTATCAGAGCTATTCCCAGGGACCTACAATATTCAGCTAGGATCTACCACCATAAATTTCACTACCTTACTTTATAGTGGTTCCAGGTAGGGAATAAGTCTCTAGGATATGAGCCTAAAGGGGCATTTCTTGTTCAAAATGTAGCAAGTCCAAATTGATAAGGAAGAGCACATTTGTCCCAGTCTATAAATTAAATATCATACTGTGAATGACATAAAATTCCAGTAAATAAACTCTATAAAACACTGTACCTCTATTAATATGTACCATTTTGTGACTTATATTGAGCTAAGATAAATTTAATGTGAAAATTTTGGGGTTTATATATGGTTTCAGAGAACTCATGTTCTCTTCAGCATGTGTGGTAGACACATGGCATATAACATATGGAGTAGAGTCTGAAGAGGATGAGTACCTTACATAGGGGCTATATCACTCTTAAACTGTAGCTTCTCAACCATCTAAAAAAATGTTTGATAGTAAATGAGGAAAAAAAAATCAGCTTGACTCCAAGTCACTTAATTGAGTGCTACAAATATTTAACGCTGTATTGATGAGCTTTCCTCACTGCTGTGTCCAAGTACAGTCTAAGGGGAAGAAAGAGAGGTCTGTTTTGGTTCGGGCTAAGGATCACAATCTACAGTTGCAGGAAAGACAAATAGCACTAGGAAATATGTCGACTACAGTGATGGGAGCTAAAAGTATGTAGCTGTATCAAACTTTCAGATAGAATGCTGAAAAACACTTGTCCATCATTCTAAAATACAAGAAGACTATGAGTGTTGTTCTTAGGAGCTGCTAGCCTTTTCAGACATGTGAGAAAGAACTCAGTGTATCAGCATGTATACTTACTAAGACACATGTAACGAAAATACATAAAAACAAAGTTATGTATCCATCTTATAAAATTTTTTTATAACTGGGTCAGCTTGAGTATATGTCATGTAGTTGTAGGTATCTATAGAGTGTAGAGGTAAGGGTAAGTAAGATTCCTTGGGTTTCAACTTTCAATCTGTTGAGGGATGCTCATCAAAGGTACTGGGATTCAAACTTGGGTTCAGATTTGTTTTTATTTTATGTTTTATTATTGTTATTCATATCATTATAGGAAATATCATCATCAATTATTATATATCTGTTTTCTAATGAGAGTAGAGAATGTATATTTGAGAGACTGGGAAGTGGGGAAGATTTGGGAGATATTAGAGAAGAAGCTATAATTAGAATATATGAAAAAATCTATTCTCAAAACAAAAATAAAATAAAAATCAATCAAATTTGTGTTCTTGAGAAGAGCAGTATCTGCTCTTAACTGCTGAGCCATCTTCCCAGCCCTGTGTATTTTTTTTTTAAAGTAAAAACTTTGTCTCAATCAGTTCAGCGCTCTTACAAAGTAGTTCCTCTAGGAACAATGTCCAGCATTCTTTGCTTCTGTGTTTGTATGGTATCTTAGAACACAATATCTTCTAATTATGAGACCTAACTGTGAGTATATACACAAAAGATAGCCAACAATAATTCACAGTTTTCCAAGGAAGTACTCACAGTTACTAGACGTGTTCCCAAGCAGACCACCTGGCACCTTAAAACCCACCCCATATACTAGCATATTTATGAAAGCCACTCTGTCACACTTTAGTGTTTACTTCCCATTTTCTCTGCTAACAGGACTCCCTAGAATGCATCTGGCTTGCAGCAAAACCCAAGAAAGTTACATCTGACATCAGAAACAGTATGACAGTCTCAAGCTCTCCGAACTAAAAAATTATGCTCCAGAAATGTTTGGGTTCTCAAACATTAATATAGAACCATTGTCATATGGTTTATCATTCAATGGTTATTTTAGTGTAAAGGTATTTATTATATTAACTACTACTATTTATTGAAAGTTTTGTATGATGTGCCTTGTATTCACCTAACTTTCATATTTCTTCTCATGTAATATTAATAATATAAATTCTACATGGTTTATGCTAGCAGTGTATATCTTGTAAGGTGACAGAACACTATTCAGTATCTTTCCCATGATCACACAATTAATAAATTGTAAGCTGACACTAGAACCATAAGAGTCCCAAAATCTTCTGAGATTTTGGAAAAAAAAATGAATTTAAGGAAGCTTTCTATCAAAAAAAAAAAAAAAAAGATGTTATGGGGACTGAGTAGCAATTCTCTCTGCTTAAAGAATCATCGAATCCTTCAAAAGAAAATGTAATACAGAAGAAAGGAATATGTAAATTGAGATTAGACTATGTCCTATGCAATTTTCACATCTTTAGAATAAAGATGCAAGTGATCTCACATTTTATTTTACTCATAAACCATTGATATGTATCATTTCAGTTAGATTTTTTTCACCTGCACCAATTGTGACATCATGCCATCAGATAACTAGTGTTAAATTTGCCTAAAAGTATTAATATTTCCATTTTTCATACCAGCACTTACCAATTGGCAGATTAGCTATGATCTAGAAGTTTCATTTAATCTATAGTTCCTTTCCTTATATTTTATGTACTAAGACCACAGGGTCATTGTTCTGTGAACTACTCTAATGTCTAAATTGCACTCTTTTAGTAACTTGCCTTCATTCCTCCCACATCTGACATTTCTATGAATTTTATTGCATACAGAGTCTTAATGGGATATAAAGTAAATATATTTCATGTACAGTAGATGTATTTCTCAGCATCACAAACCCATTAGGATAAGCTTAGTAATGTCAACTTTAGTTGACAACTTGATTGTCAAATCAATGAATTAAGACTGTCAATTCAAACAAAGAAGACACACCCATCTTGGTAAGTCTCTAATGGTTGTTTGCTGAAAGCAATAACCAAGACCACCAAGACGCTCCCTCACAGTGAGTAGCACTTTCCAGCACTGGTCCAGATATAAGGAAGTCAGAGGAAAATCTAAAGCTTTTTGTCTGCTCACCATTGAACCTTCATAAATTCATCTGCTATGGATGCTGCCAACATACTTCACTCGCACCAGAACTGAGCTTCTAATGGTTTACTAGGGGTCCTCCAGACCTTCAGTGCTAGATTTGTCCTGCTGATGCATTAAGTCTCATGGACCAAGAAACTGTTTGGTTATCAATCTATCTAGTGTGCAATCAGCCATTATTGAATTGCTTAGTCTGTATCATGTAAGCCAACTTAATAGATCTGCTCAGTTCACATTCATAATTTTTGTTGAGAACTGTTTTGTTGTGTTTTGTTGAGAACTGTTTTGTTGAGAACTTAATAGATTTGCTCCATTCACATCCATAATTTTTGTTGAGAACTTGGGTTAAATGAGAATAATGTAGATATTTCTCCCTCAGTACTGTGAAGAGCCAATGGTATTTCCTCAAATATTATACTCACTGAGATTTGTGGAGGTGATAATTTAGCTTATACGTCTCCATGGTAGCCAGCATATTTTGTAAACAGTAACTTCATTCAATGATTCTTCAACTTCAGTTTTTTTTTTTTCAAGGAGAGATAATTTTTCTGTATTAAGCCACTCTCAAATGTTTATTTAGCTCCTCAATAGACTATTAAGTATGATTAATTAGTCATGAAGTTTTCTAGTATCTTTGACAGATAGATAGAGAGTTAATGCTTTATGCCAATGAAAGCTGTTTCAGTGAATAATGCAATACCTTAATAGTTAGCTCTGAATTTCTTTTGATAAGACCTCCATAATCTGGTTATTATTTTAATTTATTTGGCATGAAACCTATACCAACTATGTTTTGTGTACTTTTAATCCTAATTTTAGAATGAACCACATTAGTTTTGGTGATTTTTTTCTTTTTATATTATGATTGATCCTTGGAAATCACAATCTAGTCATTATCTAGATGTTCTGGTTATCTCTGTCTTAGGTTGTTGGAATATATCTAATTCCATTCTATAGACTGTGAAGTTCTTATATAAACCAGAAAATTCCAGCAGCTATTTCTACTCTAGGCATTAGGAGGAAACACACCTCTTCAAAAGTGTTATTTTCTCCCAGTGATTTTATTTTCAGGCTTCTGACCTCCAAACCTCCAGGAGAATGTGTGTGTGTGTATGTGTGTGTACATTTTAAAGCACACTGTTGGCATCACATTGATGCTATGGCAAAATAAAGCTAATACAATTTGGGGTTCCTTATTGGTTTACTCTCTAAATATCTAAAAAGCTGGCATAGCTTTGAAATTGGGTAGGAGAGACAGGTTGAAAGACATTTGAAGAAGATAATAGAAAAATTCTAGTATATGAAGACAGAGAGATACTGATAGACATTGAAAATTCTGCCAGTGAGGGTTAAAAATGAAGTAAGGGATGATATAGAGAAACATTATATCATCTTAAATATCTTAGAGAATATCTTGATTTTAGACACTTTGTAGAAACATAAATTAAATATGTTAAAATTATTTAAGCAGATTGGGTGGGATTAATTACTACAGGTGAAAAAAATACAACACTTTTAAATATTAAGTCTGTATGTAGATGAGGATGTTTCCAAAACCATGTTAAACTTTAACCTGTTTCATTCTTGGTGTTTATAGGACATATGAAAGAAAGGAGGGAAAAAATGGAGGACAGAACTGTTAAGTAAGATTCAACTGAATTTCAGAAAAATTATAATTATATATACAGGTAAATGGAAAGGTACACTGAGAATAATGCTTAATGAGGAAGTGAGAGTTAAGCCAGATATGTTTTCCAGTGTTGAAGAGATTAACAGAACAACTCAGGAGTTCATTCAGCAATCACAGCAAGAGCCGAAATTAGACAAGCAAATTTTTAAAGAAAGTTCCAGAGGATCCAGGTGGATCACCACTAAGACATATATACGCACAGATTGGTGTCTTGTCCTGACATGTCATAAGTGAGGGTTCCTCCAGCAGCAGCTGGGAACAGATTCAAAACCCCCAGCAGACTTTATGCAGAGAACTTCAAAATTGCATGTTTCGAATCGGTCCCTCCTCTTGCAGTTTCAGGACCCACATGGAAGAAGGAGAAGAAAGACTCTAGGAGTCAGAGGGATAGGGGACACCAGGAGAACATACCCCACCAAATAAAGTAAACAAGCCTCACCTGGGTTCACAGAGACTGAAACAGAGAGTACATCATTTTCAGAAGCACTGCCAATGAGACTGGAAAAGCCAAATGAAGGTGGAATGATAATCTCTACAGAAAGGAGACAGCCTAACTAAGGTGCTGGACAATGAACACATCATCATTCAAGAGAAAGCAAAATGCCTCTAAGGGTGTCTGCGTAGATGCAGATGATTGGATTATGGGGTAAAAGAGCAATGCTTAGGCCATTCCATCCTTAAGTCCCAGGAACTCAAGGTGAATACAGTTCCCAAACACATGACTAAATTACTTGAGGGCTACAAGTAAAGGTACTTTATCTATGAGCTTGTCAAGGTAGTTGTATTCAGATATTTAGTAGAGAGTGAAATCAGTAAAGCATTCATGAGGCAAACCAAGAGGCCTTGTTCAGTTAGCTGAACTTTTAAGAGGAAAAATTCCATGGCTCACTGAGGAAGTAAGAATGTACCTCATGATTACCTGTGGACAAAAGCTGCAAGGAGATCTTTTCCAAATATTCAAACCTGCTGATCTAGCCTACACATTTCAAATTATCTGTCTTTCAAAAACATAAGCCACTTAAAATATCTATGTGACTATCTCTCTGTGTCTCTCTCTGTCCACAGTGAGTTCCGGGAATGTGTATCCTAGTCCTCAGGTTTTCCTGGTGAGGGTTTTCCCACTGAACCATTTTCTTAGTTCAATTTCCACCTTTTAAAAAGGATGTCTATAATTATTATTCTATGCTTGGCTCTCCAGTATGTTCAAGGAAGAAATATGTTCAGTGTTAGCCTTGTTAGCTCATAAATAGGAATTTTAACCACAGATGTGTTATATTGAAATTCTCAATGTCTGATTCATATAATCCATATAATTCACATGAGACTGGAGATTTGGGGGAAGATGCTATTTAAATGAAATTTTCTATAGTGTCAAAATAACAAATTTAGACTTTAATTGTATCATAAGGGTAATAAAGTCTACATGTGGTTTATTTGTCCTATTTTTTAGTTAGAAAGCTAGCTATATATAGTAAGTTCATAACAGCTCTTGAAGATCCTATGTCATGTTCTATAGAAATTGAGATTATGTGAGAAATTTTTGTTGTGTTTTTATTTGATATTTTAGTTTACTTTCTTGTAATAACAAAAGTTGAATTCAGAGCCACAAAAATGTTTCGCTATTGAATGACCAACCCAGAAAATGTAAAGGTTATATATAGCAATGGGACCTTCCATACATAATTCAAATCACAAGATATGAAGGTTACCTTGTATTATCAGACTATGCCATAAATGTTACCATCAGTGTCATCAAGAGTCAAGAAGATAGAGACTTGAAATAGAATAAGACAATATGATCATTAAAGTAAGATGCTACAGTGTGGGCCTTGAAGCAGGAGAAAGAGACATTTGGGACCACTTGTCAAGGCATGTAGCTGCACAAACAATGAAATGAAATGAAACTGATTTAGAGTAGAATCTCACCAAGATGTTGATTTGGGCATAGTGTTGTCAGACTTTTTAAACCAAGGATTTTAGTAGAATACCTGCTAATTTTAGGTCACTAAGTTATAATTAGTTGTTCCCATTGGTGTAGGAAACTATTATACACTGATTTGTCCTTTCTTTCAAGTCAAATCTGGCTTTCTAGCCAAAAGAAACATTTATTTGAGTCAATCCACAGAACTGATAGAACAAGCTTACAATAACAAATCAGGGACTGCTGGAATAAGAGATTACTGAAAACAAGTAAGGGGATTATTTACTTGCATGTTGCTTGCTTAGCATTTACATTTTCTTACCAAAATTTGTTACTTTGTATGTATTGTTAAGAATTTGTTTTAAAGTAACCTTTTCTATAGTTTTAAATGCAATATGTACAAATATGTACATTATACCAATACATCCATATCCATAAACAGATACATTTCAGTCAAGGCTAAACTACAAACCATAAAAATGAAATTATCATTAAATTTATAAAAAGGAGGGAAAAGCTAGTAAGTGAAAATATACTTCTCTAAATAGAACTTGTTTTGAAGATTTACTTTGAACTTCTGTAAATAATTTACATAATTGTAAGCAAGGAGCAATCTGTTTAAAGTACAGTTATTGTGTTCCAGAAATAAAATGAATCATAAATGAAACTGCATATTAATTACATTTTAACATATTTTTTTCTTTAAAAAATTAATATTAACCATATCTCTGTTAATTGTCCTGGACAATAAAGCCTCCATTTCGGCATGAAAATATTCAGAGATATTCTTCATTTTATGGTTTGGTGTAACATGACATTTTATGGTTGTTGTGATATTTAATTACCTCAGGATTTTCTTTCCATTATTTTATGGCTATAAATTTTACACTTACCATTTGTCATTTTCTAGTGTATCTTAGGGATACATTATTAGTAGTGGAATTACTAAATCAAAAAAAAAATACTTTTATGTGATTTTTCAGATATTTTCCTATCTTCCACTGACTCTTGAACTAATTTAAATTACTTATAACAGTAAGTAAAACATCTTTACTCCTCACATTCTCAATCATGCAATGTATACCAAAACATTTGGATGATAATTATTCTTTTTATATTTAGAGCAGGATCTTCAAATACAGCCATGACTGATGCTGAACTCATTTACACACACATACATACATACATGCATACATACATACACACACACACACACACACACACACACACACACGGGGAGGGTGCCTGAATATTTTCATACTTGTTTACTTATGCATCTATGCATCATGCACATTCTGGTTCTATCAGAGGCCAGAAAATAGCTTAAGAACCCGTGGAACTGGAGTTCCAGATTGTTGTGTGTCACCAAGTGGGTGCTTGCAGAAAAATCACGGAACTCTGAAGAATGTGCCAGTGCTCTGAACTGCTGAGTCATCTCTCCATCTCCTATACATTATTTTATGAATTGAAGTGCTATTTTTGCTTTAGCAATAACCTGATCCCTTTGGGATGTTATTTATAGCTTCGAATGTGTTTGGATATCTACCATAAACAATTCACTACAGTTATTTTTCAAAATGTTTATGGATATTCCTGGTTACTTAGTCTTTGAACAGAAAATTAAATAGGCTAACTTATGCTAAACAGAAGTATTAGTACAAATAAAAGCATAATGATATCCTTATTGGCCTGTATAAGTTATTTGGAAGGGTTGACAGCATTCTGATCTTTCTTCTCATGCATGGTTACTGTATCTTTTCACATTTGTACAAGCTTTTCTTATGACTTTTGAATCACCACCAAATATGTTACAAGTCTTCTTTAAGAAGACTTCATGCTTTGACATCCACCCCACTGTAGCCAGCATGTAATTATTTAAAGTAAAAAAAAAAAAAAAAAAAAAAAAAAACAAGACTAACTGACTGGATATGTATATAGGACCCAACATTTTGCTGCATACAGGAAACATACCTCAGTGACAAAGACAGATACTACCTCAGTGTAAAAGACGAGAAAAAATGTTTTCCAACAAATAGTCTCAACAAAAAATCTGGGATAGTCATTTGAATAATTGATAAAATAGACTTTTATAACCAAAAGTTATCAACAGAAATTGGGAAGAATACTTCATTTTCATCAAAGGAAAAATCCACCAAGATGAACTCTCAATTCTGAACATAAATGTGGCAAATACACAGGCACCCACATTTGTAATAGAAACATTACTAAAGCTGAAAATGCACATTGAGCCTCACACAATAATAGTGGGAGACTTCAACACCTCAGTGTCATCAAAGGACAGGTCATGGAAGCAAAAACTAAACAAAGACACAGAAGTTATAAACAAAATGTGTTTAGCAGATATCTACAGAACATTTCATTGTAAAACAAAACAAAACAAATAAACATACCTTCTTCTCAGCACCTCATAGAACCTTCTTCAAAACTGAACATATATATTTGGACACAAAACAAGCCTCAACAAATATGAAAATATTGAAGTAATCCCATGTATCCTATCAGATCATCACAAATTAAGGTATGTCTTCAATTAAAAAACAAAACAAAACAGAAAGCCCACATACTCATGGAAACTGATCTACTCAATGATAACTTGGTCAGGGAAGAAATAAAGAAATTAAAGACATTCTAGCCTTTAATGAAAATTCACTACACTAGCAACTTAACAGTACATCAGAAAGAAGGAAACACACCTAGGACTAGTAGACTGCCAGAAATAATCACTCAGGCCTAAATCAATCAATTAAAACAAAGGAAACTACACAATGAATCAACAAAACTAGGATCTGCTTCTTTGAGAAAATATACAAGACAGATAAACTCTTAGCAAAACTAACAAAAGGACCCAGAGACAGTATCCAAATTAACAAAATCAAAAATGAAAAGGGAGATAACAGAAACTGAGGAAATTCATAAACTTATCAAATCCTACTAAAAAAGCCTTTATAAAAGCAAAACTGGAAAATCTAGATGAAATGGATGATTTTCTAGACAGACATCACATAACAAAGTTAAATAAGGATCAGGTAAACTATCAAAACACTTCCATAATCCCTAAGGAAATAGAACCAGTCTCCCAACCAAAAAAATTTCAGTGCCAGATGGTTGTGCAGAATTATATCAGATAGTCAAGAAGACCTAAAACCAATACTCTTCAAACTATTCCACAAAACAGAAATAGAAGGAACACTACCTAATTCCTTCTATGAACCCACAATTATGCTTATTCCTGAACCACACAAAGACCTAACAAAGAAGGAATACTTCAGACTATTTTCACTTATGATTATCAATGCAAAAATACTCAATAAAATTCTCACAAAATGAATCCAAGAAAATATCAAAACCATCATTCATCATGATCAAGTATACTTCATCCCAGGGATGCAGGGATGGTTCAATACATGGAATCCATCAACATAATCCACTATATAAACAAACTCAAAGAAAAAAATCAATGATCATCTCATTAGATACTGAAAAAGACTTTGATAAAATATAACACTCCTTTATGTTATAAGTCTTGGAGAGATCAGGAAATCAAGGCACATACCTAAAATAAAATTAAAGCAATATATAACAAACCAATAGTAAACATCAAATTAAATGGAGAGAAACTTGAAGCAATGTCACTAAAATCAGGGACAAGACAAGACTGCACACTATCTTCTTATTTATTCAATATAGTACTTTAAATTCTAGCTAGAGCAATTAGACAACAAAAAGAAGTCAAAGTAATATACAGTGGAAGAGAAGAATTCAAAATATCATTGTTTTCTGATGATATGACAGTATACATGAATGACCACCAAAATTCTACCAGAGAACTCCTATACCTGATAAACAACTTCAGCAAAGTGGCTGGATATAAAGTAACATAAACAAATCAGTAGCCTTTCTCTCCTCAAAGGATAAATAAGTTGAGAAAGAAATTAGGGAAATGACATTCTTCACAATAGTCATAAATACTATAAAATACCTTGGTGTGACTCTAACCAAGCAAGTGAAAGATCTGTATGACAAGAACTTCAATTTTTAAAGAAAGAAATTGAAGAAGATCTCAGAAGATGGAATGTCATAACATACTCTTGGATTGGTGATCTTGCCGAAAGCAGTCTACAGATTCAATGCAATCCCAATCAAAATTCCAACTCAATTCTTTCGAGAGTTAGAAAGAGCAATTTGAAAACTCATATGGAAAAACAAAACAAAAAAAAAAAAAACTCAAGACAAGGAAAAACTGTATGATATTGGTAAAGAGACAGGCATGTAGATCAATGGAATAGAATTGAAGACACAGAAATATACCTACACACCTATGATCACTTGATTTTTGATAACAGAGCTAAAACCATCCAGTGGAAAAAAGACAGCATTTTCAACAAATGGTGTTGGTTCAACTGGAGGTCAACATGTAAAATAATGCAAATTGATTCATTTTTAATTCCTTTTACAAAGCTCAAATCCAAGTAGATTAAGGACCTCCACATAAAATCAGATACACTGAATCATAGAAAAGTGAAAGTGTAAAATAGCCTTGAAAACATTGGAACAGAAGCAATGTTCCTGAACAGAACACCAATGGCTCAGGCTCTAAGTTCAACAGTTGACAAATGTGACCTCATGAACCCGAAAAGCTTCTGTGAGGCAACAGATACTGTCAATAGAACAAAACAGCAACCCACAGTTTGGGAAAAAATCTTTTATTAACCCTACATTTAATAGAAGGCTAATATTTAAAATATGCATGGAACTCAAGACTTTACACCCCAGAAAACTAAATAACCCAATTAAAAATGAGGTACTTGTATAGGTAGGGGAGGATGACCTGTCGCGCATAAGTGGGAGATGAAGTCCTTGGTTCCATGGAGGCTGGATGCCCCAGTGTGGAGGAATTCAAGAGTGGGGAGGAGGGAGTGGATTGCTGGGTGGGGTCCTACCCTCACAGAAACAGGAGGAGTGAGGATGGAATAGGGGGTTTCTGGGTGAGGGGAAATGGGTAAAGGGGATAACATCTGAAATGTAAATAAAATATCAAATGAAAACATTAATCTAAAAAATGGGATACTTAGCTAAATAGAGAATTCTCAGCTGAGGAATCTTGAACAGCCTAGAATCATATAAAGCTATGTTCAACATCCTTAGTCATCAGGGAAATGCAAATCAAAATGACCCTGAGATACCACTATACACCAATAAGAATATAAGATTATAAACTCAAGTGGACACTCACAGCTAAACATTGGATTTAGCCTGGGGACCCCAGTGGTAGATTTAGGGACTGAAGGAGCTGAAAGGGTTGCAACACCATAGGAAGAACAGGAGTATCAACTTACTAGACCCCTCAGAGCTCCCAGGGACTAAGCCACCAACCAAAGAGCGCACATGGGCCAGTCCCTTGCTTCTGCAACATATGTAAAAGAGGACTGACTTATCTGGTCTCAGTGAGAGGATATGTGCTTGGTCCTGAGGAAACTCGATGTCCAGAGGAGATGCTATAGGGGTGAGTGGTGGGAGTGGGTGAGGGTGAGAGAACACCCTCTTAGAGGCAAAGGTGAGGGAGTATGGGATGGGAATTTCATGGAGGTGGGACAGAGAAGGCAAACAACATTTGAAATGTATATAAATAAAACAATTAATAAAAACTAATTTACTGGAAAAAAAAGATAATCTATGACCTCAGAATGAAGAGATCTGGATGTGCAGTAAGAAACCATCCTAAGAGTAAGAATCCCTAAGAAACAACCCAAGTTTCATAAAGAAACCCACTTTGTCGAAAACTAAAACCCTGATGGACTCAAGCAGACAGAAGGCAGAAGAATTCTGGGGCTCAGGCAGAGAAACAGTACATAAACAAAAATCTATCTTTGACTTTTTCAAGAGCAGGATTTGGAAAGAGGGGAATAGGGAAAGCCAGGAGGTCGGTGGGGCTCCTGGGTGGAGACTGGGGAGGGGCCATGGTACCCTCCCTCCTGCCAGTAGCCCTTTGTGATGAGGAGGCCTCAGCTATGTGATGCGGCCTGAACCCTCCTGACAAGTCAGATGCTGTACTCCAGGGCTCAGTAGCCTGAGACCGGCACTGTGATTCAGAAGATGGAGAATTTTCTCCTTCTGATGAATAGCGTTATTGACTTGTGGAAGATTCTCAGCTCCATGTCCATGTTAGTGGACATGAGCTTTGCCTTTCTGTGTGAGTGGGTCTCTTTTACCTACTTATCCCATTCCTGAAGGAGAATCCAGAGTCACCACCATCTGAGAGAGAAATGAACATCCCAAGGGTGAGGAAAATCTTGGTTAACACACAATACTGAGGCAGACATTTGCTCATGATTGTTACTTTCACATTCCCTAGAAAGGCAGATTTAGTGAAACATGTTGGCATTTTTTAAAAAGACAGAAATATAAGAATATATTTTGTTTTAATCTCAGGTGTAGGATATGGAGTTGTTTCAGATTGTCCACAGTAGCTGACTATGACTTGCCTTATGCTCTAGAAGGAGTATGATTCTGCCAGCAGCAGATAGTTTCTGTGTTTGTATAATGTTTGGAATTCTGGGGACTTTTCAGAGGGTATATAAATGCTAAGGCCTTGAAAGGCATGGTGGGTTGTTGGTTGTTGGTCGTTTGCTATCAGTTTTTGTTTTTGTTTTGTTTTGTTTTTTTTTTTTTTTGTAGTTTGTTAAGTAGAGGTGTAAAAAGAAGAAAGAAAAAATTGATATCCAGAAGGTCAAGATTAAACATGCCCCAAAGGAACTAAATAGTAGGAAATAGTCTAACAATAACATCTCCCCTTTCCCTCTCCATCCTTTTTTTCTCTCTTATCTAGTGTTAGGGATTGAAAGGGTAGAAGAAAAGAGGTGAAGAAGGATGGAAAAAAGAAGAACCTAAAGTCTAGCTACAGACAGGGAGGCTGAAATCTCCAGTAGCAGCAGCACATAAGTCTGCAGGCAGGACAGAAGTGAGAGTGGCTTGAGCTGTCTGCCTGAAGCTCTCAGACTATTGGTATGGGTTAGCAGAGATGCCACTAAGGAGGACTGTGGCTCTATGGACAGACTGCATTTCTGAGTTTGTGGAGACACAGGACAAGCTCTGGGAAATGTCATCTGCCTTCTTCTCAGGCACTTGATTTTGTTTGTGTTGAGTTGATGTGAAGCAGGTGATGAGACCAAGGGAATCAGGTCAGGGCTTGGGTCTCCTGTGGTCTGAGGAAGCAGATATCACCTGATAGTCTCCAGGCAGCTACAGATCTCAGCCTTGGGTAGGATCTTGTCTGAGGAATCCTGTCTGAGGAGCACTGAAGACAGAGGTGGTAAGTGTGACATACATAGCCCCTTCTGCTGTTTTCCCGACAAGGCCAAAAGGAAATGTGTTTATGCACAGTATGAATGAACCAAGGATGGAAGAGAGGAAGGTCTCTGGGAAATGCAGATTTCATGTTAATCATGAGCACAGAGAGCAGACAGCTTGTCTACAAGACAGAAAAAGGGACCCCAGCTCATTTGTGTTGTTTCTAACTGACAGGTGTGGAAGAGGGGGCATAGCAAGCCCAGGAAGACAACTGCTACTGTAAAACGTTTCAGAAACAGTAAAAGGAATGTGCAGGTTACCCAAAATGCATCTCGACCTATGGAAAGGCCCATCCAGCATCCTTTACTGTACTCCTCTCCCGAACCCTTTTGGTACTCTAAGGAGAAACTGAATCAGCTTTCCCTCCCTCAGCTGTTTTCTTACCTCAAGGTGTTAGAAGTTCTTATTCAGCAGAAATTTAACCAAATTATATGGGGCATATCCACTGTACTCTCTGAGTCAGTTGTGGCTACTGCCTGGGTCTCCAAGAAATCCTCAGGAGGATGTAAATCTGTGAGGTTTAGTGAACCAAGTGCCTCAACTGAAGATTCATCTCAGGCTCAAGAACTTGCACAACTTTGCCAGGACCAGTCATTGCCCCACCAACTTGCGACACCATGCTTGATAGGTGTGACAGGGGTCCAAGAACTAGAAAACCTCCCAAGCTCTATAACAAACCGAAAACCTTCATGCCAGAGAAGGACCCATAGAAGAAAATGTGCCACCACTGAGGTAGGGATACAGGTATCCCTTTCAAATGTAAATAAGTCCTGTCAACAGGGACTAAATTGGAAAGACATTGCAGACTGTAATATCCAAAAATGCCAATCAGATATTAGCCAGCCCACTGACACCTTGTCTAGGGGCACCCTGCCCATTAAAGCTATCAGGTCAGCCTCCATCCTTCCTGAGCATTATCAAATGGTCCACCATCCTGAGGAGCCACAGCATGAAGAGAGGGCAAATAATGTGGGAAAACAACAAGGAACCCAAGTCAGATTCCTCCCATCTAGGGAACTGACACATCTTCAGAGAGATGTCCAACCAAACAGTGATGGTTATTGCAAGAACCTGCCTGAACCCAACCAGCCTGCCCAGCTGTCCATCCTCGACTCCAAAAGCTACAAGTGCAGCCAGATGGTGGGATCCATGCCCACAGGAATTCCCTTAAAGAAGGCCATAGCTAAGTCTGATAGTCTTAAGAGTTTCAGAGTTGGGACCAAAGATCTGCCTTGCACTTCAAGCAGCACCTTTGAGAAGGTTCTGGAACCCAGGAACCCTGCTCTGAAGACAGATGAGCTGCTCTGTATAAACACTACCCAGGACTTTTCCT
Source organism: Mastomys natalensis (assembly GCA_021653895.1). Lineage (NCBI taxonomy): Eukaryota > Metazoa > Chordata > Mammalia > Rodentia > Muridae > Mastomys > Mastomys natalensis. Next base: position 2,316,074 of record JAJTUV010000234.1, on the reverse strand, counting down.
TCCATGATCCAAATACTAAAATGAAGCTTGAATCAAACATAAAACAGCATTTTGTGATTCGCAGAAGGAGATTACCCTGTGCTTCCAAGGCTGAATACTACTCCAAGGCTGCCATGATCCTGGAAAAATTGCATCACCATGATCCAGGAGGGACAAAGGTAGAAACTGTATCATCTGGCAGGCTGCGAAGTCCTCTGTTTCAACACTCATCTCCAGAAGTTCAGGAGACCCAAAGAGGCCCTCCATCTGCTGCCAGCCATGGGCCCTCAAGGTCCCATCCAGATCAATCACAGAGAAACCGCAGTGTTCAGCCACGTACTTTCTTCTTCCCAGCAAAACGAAAGCAGAGCAGGACTCTCCAAGGAACTGGAAGAGGCATCCTGCAATCAAATACTGGCCCAGGAATGGCCAAGCATGAATCCTGGAAACAGCCTGAGGATGTGGCCTCCGAACATTTCTGTTTGAGTGCAACAACTATGGGCCCTGAAGACAGGGTCCTACCTTCAGTGGCCAAACAAACCAACACATTGACCTTAAAAGAAGAGCCACTTTATTCATGGAAGGTGAGTCTGGAATTCAGTGAGATTCCCAATGGGCCAATCACCGATATCATTCTCAAGGACTTTGAGTCTGCAGAGGCCAAAACAAGCCAAGGCCATCTCCGATCAGGGAACTTGGCTCTAAAAATAAAAGAATACAGTAATATTGACTTAAAATCAAGTGAGCAGCCACAGTCCTGGCCTATGAGTCATCATCCCGATGGCCCCGATACAGTTCATACTGCCATGGTCAGCTTGCCTTCACGAACTTCACCTCCCAACTTCCAGAATGGATGCCAAAACCCCAGTCCTTCACAGGATTTAGGTGATCTCCTCATGAGTGGGGATAATTGCAAGTTCAGAGAACACAATATAAGATTGAAGCGAAGAATGGTAATGTATTTCATCCCCCTAAAGTAAGACCCAGTATTTTGAAATCTGGAGGCATAAGCCAGGAAGAAATGCTTGAGAAAATAAGGCCTTCAATCCCAAGCTCCATTCAGCTCAAGGACACAGCCAAGACTGAGAGTCAGTACTCCCTTAATATAATAGGAGAAAGAAAGGCTCCTTCTAAAAGCTCCTTGAAGAGTATCTCATGGAATGCTGCACAATATGAAAACCCATGCACAAAATACAAAGGGCAGGGGGATTCTTTGAGGAATGAAACCCCCCAACAAGTTACTGAGATACAGGAGGTAGTAGATAGAGAAAATCTCATCTATAATACAGCAGTTGAACTACAATCCCTCATCAACATTCTGCTCCAGAACCTGGAGAATAATCCAGATGACTCATCAAAACCCACCAGAGACCCTGTGACCCAGGTACAAGAGTATAATGTAGATTCATCGAGATTCCAGCTGGGTGATTCCACCTACTCTTCTGAGAGTCCTTATGACCCAAACCATAGCAAACCAGCAAGAATGAGCAGTGGCCACGCCAGCCCTGAAGAGCACAACCACCCTTTCACATTCAGTAGAACTGGAGACAAAGCGCAGTCAGGCATTGATGTCCAGAGTCTCAGTGACCAACATATGAACAAAGCAAAGAGAGGAATGGGCTTTGACCAGTACTCCACTCCCATGAGTAATGACCATCCATGTTGTTATGAGGGAGTTGGAGAGAAGCAGGAGTCAGGTCTTGCTGACCAGAGAGCTGGTGATGCAGGTCAAAGTGGAGCAGAAATTGGAATGGGAAGCTCTTCACATGGAAGCCCCAAGGGCACAACCATTCATTAAGATACACAGAAATTAGAGACAATCATGAGCCAAGTGTTGACCATAAAGACTTTGACAAACATAAAAATATAAAGAAAGGAATAGGCCGTGGTCAACTTACGAGTCCCAGAAAGAACAATCCCATCAAGGACAGGGGAACTGGAGGCCAGGAGCAGTCATCTGTTGCTGCACAGGGAGCCTCTGACCCAGATGAAATTAGAGCAAAGAGTGGAAAGGAATGTTCTCCACATAGAATCCCCAAGAGGCGTAACCGTTCACAAAGATACAGAGAAATTAAAGACAAATCACATCCCATTGTTAATACCCAGAGAGCCTGTGACCAACATCCCAACAGCTTGAAGAGAAGAATGGTCTTTGAAAGACTCCTCACTCCCAGGGAAACAAACTTCCATGTTGGCACAGGGTAAATGGAGACAAGCAGCAGTTAGTGTTTGCTGACCAGAGAGCCTGTGACTCAGATCGAAGTACAAGGAGTGAAATGGACTTCTGTCCACGTAGGAGTCCCAAGTGGCACAACCGTTCATTCAGAAACAGAGAAATTGGAGATAAAATGCTGTCATGTGTTAATGACCAGAGAACCCATGACCAACATCCAAACAGTGTGAAGAGAAGAGGCTTTGACCACCTCCCCACTCCCAAGGGGAGCAACCATACACACGGTTACAGAGTAATTGGAGACAAGCAGCAGTCAGGTCTTGCTGACCAGACAGCCTGTGACCCAGGTGAAATTAAAAAGAGTAGAATAGCTGGCTATCAGCATAAATGCCCTGAGGGGTACGACTTTTTATTGAGATATGGATTAATTGAAAACAAACAGCAGCCAGACATTGACCTTAGAGCCTGTGACCCACATACAAATACAAAAGAAGTAATGAGTCATGGTCAGCCTATGAGTTCCAAAGTGATCCATTCAGTTAAGGACAGGAAAACTCTGGAGGCCAGGACCCAGTCAGGTGTTGCTGCTCAGGGAGCCTCTGACCTGAGGTAGACCTTATCTGTAGTGGTCAAAAAGTAAGTACCTCAGGCCATCTTGACCTTCCCACACCAAGAAGCCTTCCAGAAGATGTCCCATCTGCCCAGCCATTGTTTTCCCCTATGGTTTGGTGAAAAAAAATAAAAATATTACAACAAATTCTGACAAGAATGCAGACAAAATGGGACCCTTATTCACTCTGTTGAGAAGGTACCTGTTGTAGTATTTTTGGAAAACAACATGAGGATATTTTAGAAAACTAGATGCAGAACTGCTTTACTATTCAGCTGTGTCATTCCTGGGAATAGAATCTAAGGATTAAAAGTCGGCAAGCACTTCACAGAGAATCTAGCACATCCATGCTTATATCTGCTCTATTCATAATGCCCAATAGAAGGAATCATCCTGGATGTGCATCTGCAGATAAAGACATAAAGAAAACGTCATATATATGTCATATATATATGACATTTTGTTATATATGTGTGTGTGTGTCTGTGTGTCTGTGAGTGTGTGTGTCATGAAGTGAAATAAGCCAGACTCAGAATGACAAATTACACATTTTCTACATATTTGAAGTCTAGATTATACATTATACAATATGCAGTAGATAATATAGAACATAAAAGCAAAAATAAAACCTTATTAGCTATTCATGTTTGATCATTCAGTAATTTCCTTTCTGTGGTCAAATTTATATGATGTACTTGAATTTCACTAAAGCTAGTGTTGTAAAATAATTTAAAATGTTTCTTCTCCATATAAAAAGACTGAATTTAGTGGATTTAGTTTATAAAGAGGTCTAAAGAATGGGAAGGAAAAACAAGAGAGGTGAATGGGGAAAATAAAGGGGTGGAAAGAACATAAAAAGAATGACATGATGTAGGTATAATACTGTCACAATGAAACCAATTTTTTTGTATGTTCCAGATGATTAATTAAAAATGAATGTACTTTGCCCACCAATACTTTTCTGGTATGTTATTATACTTAACTCGGTCCCATCCACATATACTCAGGAATTCATATTCTAAAATATCCCAAGTAGAATTTATGAGAATTGTGGTTTTGATTATGAACAAATGATTTTATAAGTGCATAACAAGCAAAGGTGAAATTATTATTAACTAGTAGTAGATAGATATTCCGGACAAAATAAACACAGTACACAGAGTGCTCATAGCATCTGTCAGAGAAGATTAAAGTAGCTCAAATTAGAGAGTAAATGAAGGTATATCAACAAATCAGAAGGCTACAAACATCAAATATAAATCAGCTGGCAAGGTGAGACCATTAGCTGGAGTTACCAATTATATGTTCTATTCTTCGATAATCTTGCTATGACTTAACTTTGGGCTTTCTTTTCCCACTACAGAGTTTGTTGTTTCATCTTCATCTGTTGTTTGTTTAGATCTTAGAATCAATAGTAACTTTTGTTGGGAGTGGGGTGTAGTTTAGCTTCAAGTTGTTCTCAAGGATACAATACTTTTATTCTGGGGCTTGTTTTACTGATCTTCCCTACCCTGTCACAAGCCTAGGCTTCTATCACATCCTGAGACAAAGGGTTTTGGAACAATATGTTAGGGTCCTAAGCCAGCTGCCAAGTGAGCTGAAATATCACATAGTGATTTACCTATGTAATGTATGTTACAACTGACCTACTATTCTATTTGATTTTATTGCAATTTGGCTGTAGAAATTATCTGTTCTAGTTTATTTTAATGTAATATATTTACATTCTAATAGTTTTCAAGGCCATATTTACTGATATTAAAACTATGTTAACAAATATGCAAAATACTTCAAAGATATATCAAAGACTCACATATGGTCTAGGGATCAACATGGCATATGTAACTCTGACAAAGCAACTGCTATTAATTACAAATAACAGAAAATGTGGAGGAAGCTAGGTAATTGAAATCAGCCCAAATATTTCAAATAGGTGTCTCTTATAGGTTTATATCACTATATCAAAGAAGTTGGCAGTTTGGTTTCCATGGGGAAAATCCACTAAACTCAGTCTTTTTTTTATGGAGAAGACATGTTGTAAATTATTTCACAACACTAGCTTTAGTGAAATTCTATTATGTCATATAAATTTGACCACAGACCAGAAATTACTGGATGACCAAACATGAATAGCTAATAAGCAACTATGTAAAAGAGGAATGTGAGGAGAGATATATACTTGGAGCAGGGAATGAACATCAATCATCCATCTGACCCATACAGCCCCTGCAGATGTGCTGAGTATGGGCAATTCTTTAGAGCAATCTAATGGTACCTAGATCATGGCACCATATTTCAAAATAGATATAAGGAATTAAAAAGTTGTCCATTCTCATATTTGGAAGTGTATTCTGCTGCTAGTGATAATTGTTAAGATAACTACATAGTTTACTCTTTTCAGTCATGAAGAAGAAGAACTTACTCTATAGAAATCCATCCTGAGTCTTCCCTCTTCCTACTACACAACTTTGGTGTTTGTGATCACCTTATTGTTCCAAAGTCCTCCTGAGACTCAAATGTTATTTTGAGAGTCAAAGAGACAAAAAAAGGAATAAGACAAGGAAATGAAGCATTTAGTAGTTGGAATAAGACCTCTTCCAAAATCTTTCTCAGAAAGATTAAGAATAAATTTTATTTGCATATCTCTCATGGTTACAAGAAAAATTCCAAAATATATGTGTGATTTGTTCTATCTTATTTTTATCTACACATTGCTTTCTTCCATCATCAGAATGTTGATACTGAGGACGGGGAAGGAAATGTAATAGCATAGGTAGTCATCCTCTCTGTCACCAAAGTAGACTCTACTGACCATCAGTTTTATTGACCCTATTTTAGTGTAAGAAAAACCACTTGATATACTTGTTGTTTTTGTTGTTGTTGTTACCAATGTGAATACAAGGGTCTCTTGTATACAAGTCTTGCACTCTACCAAATGTGTCACAGATCCAGCATCTCAGCTGAAATTATTTAAAATTAACTTTGAAGATAGCATTATAATAGTGTCAATTGCATTTTTTCATGCAACCTTGGGATTCATTACTTAACTACTTTTCAAAATATATAGCAAGAGTAAACTATATTTATTGTGTGAATGATAGGCACATCTGGCACATCTGTAGATATATGTTACTCAATCTCTATGCAAGCAGAAATTCTTAGTTTTCAATATTTTTAATATTCTTGGATTTTGTCTAGCTTTGGAAATCAGCATATCAATCATGTAAAGTTTAGCATGGTGCAGATCAAGATGAATGTGGAGTGGTATTTGCACTATGGAAAGAAGCTATATTGCCAGGAGGAAATGATGTATATGTTTCCACAGCATCCTATAATCATACTTTATTAGAAAAGATGGCATCTACTGGGCTGCAGGTGCAAAACAGTCTCACATTTCGTTAGGTCATAAGATCAAGAAATAGGTCAGATGCCAGGATAATATAAACCACCCTGCTGCTTTGCATGACTTATGCCAGGAGTAATTCCAGTTAAAAGTGTAACTGCCACCATGCTAGCCAGGACAACTCTAACACTAGTGACTTGTTACTGCATTGAGCTAAAAATAACAACTGTCCATTACTGCTATTAAATGAAATGTTGAATATCATAAGAATTTAAAAGAATTGTGTGTATACATGACTACTGTTACAGAATAATGTCAGTCTTGCGATGCCATTTGCTTTGTCTTTTGGAGTATTGGATGGTCTTCTGAATAGAACTTATAATGTATTTTGGTTTTGTTTTTTTTTTTTTTTTAAGATCAAGATAAATGATACAAGGTAATTTTCAAAACGTGTAGACATCTGAACCTGTACAAAAGATTATTTAATAAAACATATATTAGCTTGAAATTATTCATGACTGACAAATACTTTCCTCTCATTTTGTGTGCAGCTAATGATTAGCACACACTTGAATACATTTCTCTTCAAAAAGTAGCTATTAAATAAATACCTAGTTCTTACATCTAGTTTAAAAGTGTACCAAACCATTTATTCACTTGAGATTAGTGTTCTTCACCAGTAAACCCTGCCTTGGGCTTCAATATGAAGTGTTCTGAAAAATTTATTCATTTAGTGAATCCTAGCACATCTTTCCTTCTCAATTTCAATCAGTGTTTGCAAGGAGCGGTGCTTAGAGGATATGGAAAGATCATTCTGTAGCTAATAGTATATATTGCACATGCAGAAGACTTGAATTTGTTTCCAAGTACCAATGTTGGCTAGTTTCCACCTTGAAACTCCAATTCCAATATATCTGTTGTCTTCTCATGGTTTCTGTGAGCACCTGTATTCACAGTCTTATTCTTGCACACAGACACACATGTACACATAACTAAACAATAAAACAGGACTTTTTGATAAGGAGTACTTTGAGAAAGTGATTAAACAATAGGGTTCTGACTATTAACACTTTAATAATTTTTTAAAAATCTAGAGATAAATGAATCAAAATGTCTGTATATTTTTAAGGAAGTAGTTTATAATATTAAAATAGAACTTTCTTACTATTATTGTATTGGTTCATTTCAGCTGCTTGCTTTTCTTAATAAAACCTTGAGTTCCACAATCTTATTCAGGTTATACAATGTAGAAGTATTTTATTTAGCAAGTATTTAAAAACTTAAAACATTTTCTAAGCTCACAAATATTCTTGACATAATCTGATTGAGTTTGTGTAAAAATTCTACATGGGTTAATTATACTAAAGAGCTATTTGTGGACTCTGGTGAGGGAAGGAAAACTAAATTCAGTGTCACGTAAATTAGAGAAACCAGCAGTGTGTCAGTGTGTAGCTTGAGTTCACAGTGATCTAATGTAGAATACTAATGAAATCTCTCCTTTCATCAATTAATAGAAAAGTGAGATAATGTAAAAAATAAAGAAGCCTGCCAATTAATTATCTAATGTCAAGTACCCAGCATGAAATTATATCATACCAGTAGTGTTTGATGTACTGAGAAGATTGTATTTATGTTATAGGAACACACACATACACACACACACACTAACACCAACAACAATAACACCAAAAATTAATGAAAAAGAGACCAAAAGCAATGAATTTGAGATAAAACAAGGACTTGGAGAATTTGAATGTGATTTTAGGGAGGAAAATGGAAAGAAAAATTATATTAATATATTTTAATCTGGAAAGAAAATTATATAAATATATTTTAATCTCAAAAAATAAATGACTGTACATTTAAGCAGTTTCTGTGATTACAATAACACATGGGCAAGCTGTGAGAACTGTCTAGTGAAGTCTACAAAGACATTTTTGTAGAGAAAGAAAGAAGTTCGAGAGGTCTCATAGAGGTACAGGAAAGGTCTCTTCTTTCTAAAAGAAGCAGTGCATGTGTGCTTTAATATAGAAGATTGAACACTAGATATAGGGAGCACCCAGAAGCGAATGAAGTTGATATTTGGCTAGTGAGAGAGATGGGCAGATAAGAAATGAAGTCTTGAAGATTATCAGATCATCTGGGATCCAGGGCTATAGGTACTACTTTGAATTTTAGGTTTTTATGTTTAAGACCAACTCTTATTTTACAGCCTGTCTTAGTTTGGGATGCTAGTGGCAATGCCAGAACTGGATGATTTACATTACACATATTGTGCATACTGCTTAAAGGTTAAAAACCTTAGACCACTCTGGCACCATGCCCAGGCTTTTAGCCAGGACTCATTTTCTGGTTATCAGACAAGTGAATTCTCATTGTGAGAGTCAAGCATCCTCATTTTGGGTCTTCCTTCTTTTTTAGCTTCTTTGGGTCTGCAGACTGTAGCGTGGGTATCCTGTACTTTATGGCTAACATCCACCTATTCATTTTCTTTATCCATTCTTCAGTTTTGGTACATCTAGGTCTTTTCTAGCTTCTGACTGTTACAAATAAAACTGCTAAGAACATAAATCAACGAGTGACCTTGTGGTATGGTAAATCTCAGGGAGTCTTGTGGAAGAATCAAGGGAAGGTTAAGAGAGCTGGAGGGGTGACAGTACCTACAGGGACAATTATCCTGGGTCCTTGGGAACTCACAGAGAATGAAACACCAACTAGAGAGCAAGCATGAACTGACAACCAAAGAGCGAGCATGGATTGGACCTTGGTACCCTACACATATGTATCAGATTACAGCTTGGTCTTCATGTGGTTTCCTAACAACTGGAGTAGAGGTGGTCTCTGACTCAGACTCTGTTTTCTGACTTTTGATCTTTCTCATGACTTTGCTGCCTTCTTTGACTTCAGCGAGGGAGGATGTGTTTAGTCCTGATGACACTTGGTGCACCAGGGTAGGTGGGTACCCAACTGTCAAGGCTAGAGAAGAGGAGAAGGAAATGGGAGAAGGGAAATGGGAAGGTGAGACTGGGAGGAGGAGAAGGGGGTGCCTGCAGTCAAAATGTAAGGTGAATGAATGAATGAATGAATGAATGAATGATGTGTTTGCTGCTTTTCTGATTGATTTATTACTTAGATAAGAAAATCTGGAAGCAGGATTATGAGATGTAAAACAACTTAAGGGTAGGATTTTTCTCTTTAGTCAGGTCTATAACTAAAGTTTCCATGAATACATACCTACCTACATACATACATACATAAATAAACAATCAAATGTTGCTTATTGAAAGGAAACTTGATGAATAATTACTTAATGAACAACCTTTTTATTGAAATGTATTTGATTTTTTTCAAAATGGAATACCTGTCATTACTTACAATTCACTCCAATTTCCTATTGTTTCTTTACAATAATAAGCATTTCTGAAGGTTTATTTTTTTGTCCTGGTGAAAATGTTTAAATCTCTCTCCAGCTTTTCCCAGCTATTCACCCCTCAAACCCCTTCTAGTAGCCACCCCTCTGCTAGGTGATAGCCTCTTTTTCTTTGATTATTTTTACTACATACACATATATATACATACATACATATGGATGTATGTATGCTTGCATATTTATGCACAAATATATATAAACACAACCAACTGAGTCTGCCTTGTATCTCAGGCCCAGGGAATATTGTAGAAGGTGGGATGGAGAGTTTTAAGAACAAGAATAGCAGGACCTAGGCTGTAAAGCAGTCTTTCTTAGAAATGGCTACATAAACAAAACTGTAACAATGGAAACATCAATGGACATTATTAATGCAGAAGGGGAAAATTTCCAAGGATTCTACACTAGACAAAGAATTGTAAGAAACTGACAACTTCTGGGAGAAGAATTAATCTTTCACAGGGGTGAGCCCCTCGTTGACTGCCCAATGCTAAGAGGCTAACCTTGAAGATATTTGAAATACAAAAAAAATTGAAAAAGAGTGCTAAAATATTTGATCCTAAGGTGAATTTTGTATAATTTAAAGCCATAGTTTAATCTTTAAAATGGTTATTATAAAAAATATGGTATTTAATTTTTTCTATAAAACGTTATTTCATGAATAATCATACTTAAATACAACAAGGATGCTACAACAAATTATAATAAAAGCCATATTCATACCTGCATGCTGCAAGTTTACCTATGAAAAACATTGAAAATACATCTGGAGGAAATAAATGCTCAATTCCAAAATTTCTGTAATTTTAACATTGAATGATAATTTAGGGCTACATTTTTAACTATATTTGATATACTAGTTTACTAATGTGACTATTTTTCAAATGTTTATATTGAACATTAACCTTCACAGTAATTAAATCAATGGTGAAGATGCCCTAGTTTGCTCACACTTGATTCAGAATTGCTCTTCTGTGAGATCGTTACAAAGTCATAAAGATAAGCAAAAGCAAGCGTGGAAAGAAACAAGCAAGAAATGGTGACTGGCTGGAGGAGCAGGCCTCTACTTGTAAGATACAACATTTACTATCCTAGATGTATTCTGTATTTCAGAAACAGTATTAATAGCCAGAATCAGTATGAAATATACTGTACTCATTCTCAAATTCTTCAGCTCTAGTGAAATGATGTCTCTCTGGCTGTTCCCCTGTTGGAGCTTTTCCCCCTGACCCATCCTGGCTTGATCTTGTCATTTTCAGGATTACTCACAGTGAGGAAAGTGACAGATACCTGCAGCTACTTAAACATCTTTTCCCCATGAGATACGTTATAAGCCAGATGCTGTGGTCTCTAGCTAGTCAATCATTATAGCATTTTTTAAATAGCTTTTTCTTAAGTATGTCACCCAACTGCATTGATGGCAATAGTGCCAATGCAGTATAAATACACTTTGTACAGAAACTGCTTTCACCTCAATAGTGGGAAGCTAGCTGAGAATGTCAACCCACTATTCCTATTGCCCTTTTCTCTGCTAAGGCTGATGATGAAATATTGTCAGAATAAATTTGCATATGAAAATAATGGCATTTCAATACACCAGGGAACGTACCATATGGAAGAATGTTTTAATAATTTTTGATCAAAATCAAATTATGGAAGTAAAGAATAATTCAAAGCAAAATTAAATAAAGTGAGGAACAGAAAGCAGACCTAGTTTCTTAATATCTCTCTCTCTCTCTCTCTCTCTCTCTCTCTCTCTCTCTCTGTCTCTCACTCTCTCTCTTTCCTGTCTGTCTGTCTGTCTGTCTTGTGTGTGTGTGTGTGTTTGTGTATGTATGTATGTATGGTGCATGATTGTGTGGAGATACGTATACACATGTATACACATACATGTAAGACTATTATTGTTTTATTACTGCAATAATGCTCAATTCAATTTGGTATTTGTCCTATTCTAAATTCAAAACACAATTGACTTACCTAATCATATTAGTATACAGTAATTAGTAAAAGCTATTTCCAGTCTACTTCCACCAAAAGATATCTATCAATGAGAATTAGGCTTGGGACCTGATGGTATAGTTTAATAATTAAATATATGCCTAGCACGTTATGGAATTCACCCTCAGCAACTTTCCCCTTCTTACCTGCCAGATACACCTAGATTTTAAGTCTGGGCCTCTAAAAAGTTAATTCATGTCAAATAATCCAATCACAGATACCATAAGTCCTGATTCATGTTAAAGTACTTTAATTTACTGTGTTTCCTTTTCCTTCACTTAACTACTAATATTGTGTTCGTCAATTTATGCAACCTTTGGAAAATATCTGATATTAAGAAAGAGGCTTCTATAGCAGATGCAAAGACCCATGGAAAGACATTATGACAAAAGGGTCTAATTTTGAGGTTTCCCTTGGGCCCCTCCCTACAGAGCTGGAGGTATCCCTTAGGAGAGAGTAAGGAAAGATGATAGGAGTCAGAAAGAATGGAGGATCCCAAGAGAATATGGACCACTGAATCAACTATGCCAGGCACATATCAGCTCAGAACCACTGAAGTAGCATGTTTGGAGCCTATGTGTGTCTATCCCAGGTTCTCTATGAAAGTGTTATGGCTGTTAGCTTGGTGGTTTTATGGACACTTAACATTGGGTGTAGATTTTTCTCTGACCCTTCGGCTTGCTCCTGGGACTCCTCTTCCTGGTGGGTTTCCTTGTCCAGCTGTGATGTGAGGGTTCTTGCCCTGTTTTCTTATATTTTGTTTTATTGTATTGAGTACTGTCTCTTAGAAACTTATTTTTTCTTAAGGGAGAGGGAAAGAGAGTGGATCTGGGGACAAAGGAGATTGTAAGGGCTGAGAGGAAATGAGAGAAAAATGTAGTTGGGGTGTATTTTATGATGAAAGATTATTTTCATGAGAGAGAGAAAGAGAGAGAGAGACTGAGAGAGAGAGATATAGGAAATTTAACCAAAGAAAAAGCAATTTTCTCGATTTTTTACTCGGGAAAATGGGACCAATTGTGTTAGAAAAGAAAATTGCAGATTATATAAAAGTATTATCATATAAAGTAAAAAATAAACGACATTAAAATAAGAAAACAAAAGAAACATATTACAACAAAAAGTTCATTGTACTGAATAATATTATGTTTAGGAAGCCAAGCTGAAATTAGTAGAAACCAAAGACTTAACTCTGTGTGGCAATATTGCATATAATATGGGTGCATATTTTCTTTTCCTTACCTTGATGTCTATATGAATCTACTTTATCTGTTATCTCTCTTGTCTCTGGCACCTTCATGAGTCCTTTCACATTTATTACTGACATATCTATGGGAAATGTTTTATGTAAAATGGTTACGCTTCAGAAGAGGAGAAAATTAAGGGTAACTGTTAGGGATTTTGAGGTGAAAGGTGAGAACATTTCTGTGAATTAAACTTAACCCAGTGCTCCTTACCTACAGTGAAGTAGGTAAGTGCTAACTGGGCATGAACAAGACTATCTATTAACCAACTAATTAATATTCACTATTTAACAACTGTTTAATATTCACTTAATAAATTCAGCAACTCACAATAGAAGAAACTGTAATTTTAAATTAATATACCTTGTCTTTAACAGTAGCAAATATATCACCTCTTCTGTGATTAGAATTTTGTTTCTCTTGATAATTATTATCCTTAACTCTTCCTGAGTTGCTTTTCTGAGTTGTGTATATACTTTATTAGCATAACTTTCTTTTGTTAGTCTAAAAGTTGCAATAATATTGTTTGGAATAGCTAGAGAAATGGCTCAGCAATCAAGCATACATGTGATAGATGTAGAGGTCACCAGTTGGGTCCCAACATCCATATCAGATAGCTCACAAGTACCTAGAACATTAAATCCAGGCATCTAATATCTTCTGTTTGTCCGCAATTGCCCCAGTACTTACAAATAAAAAAACTTACACCCAGACATATGAATATTTTTTTTAAAAAATGAAAATATCATTGTCATATGTATATAAATAAATAAAACAAACTTTTGAAGCTTTGTTCATTAACATTAAAAGTCAGCATGACTCAGAGCCTGGTGGTATAACTGGTACTCTAGTCCTTGGAAGACTAAGGTAGAAAGATTATGACTTCAAGGTCAACCTTGTCTATTTAGCAAATTCTAGGTTAGTCAATTCTAGATAGTAAGATCTTGACTTAAACCCTATTTTATTATCATTTTCTTTATTTTGTTCTTTTTATATTCAAATATAAATATGTATATTATTACTTTTTGGAAATGTTATTATGGGCTGTTAGGCTGTTTTAAGATTTTATTCCTAGAAAACACCAAAGATTTATACTATTGATCCATATTTTTATATCTAGTTACCTAAGGCTAAAAATGGAGATTCTGATATCTCTCTGGGACTATGTAATAAATGAGATGAATTAAGTACTATCTCAATTTGTAGGTATATTACTAAATAAAATCAACAACAATTCTGCTTATAAGCCTATTGATATTTAGCTTTAAGTAGGATGTTTGAAATTAATTGGTGATTTTCATACTTTGTACTCTAAACCACTATGATGCAAATTAATATAATATCTATAATTTCTAATTAATTTCTGTGGGAGACAGTTCTGTACAGAAATATCAAACTTTTATTTTTTACTCTATCATTTTTTGATATTGCTTAGAAAGTTTTTAAGTATTTATTCCAAAAACGTAAATAACATTGTCTTCTGAGTTTTATCCTCAACACTGGAGATACAAAGAAGAAAAAAGAATCTAATCTCTTATTCCTTAGCCTAGTTTACTTTCATTTGCTATGACATATTACCGTAAGCAAAATAAAATGAGAAGTTCAGCTTGTACTTCCAGTTAACAGTCCATCACTGAAGAAAGTCACAAGAACTTGAGACAGGAACCTGATCCTGGTGAAATCACTATGGAGGGCCCTGCTTATTGGAATGCTCAGCCCATTTTCTTATACTACCTAAGATGATCTTCCTAAAGATAGTACCATACACATTAGGATGTGCCCTGTCACATCAATCAATACTCAAGACCATTCTACCCAGAAATGACATAGGTCCATCTGATCAGGGTAATTGTTCATTTATTACTCTTTTTTCACCAATTACTCTTGGTCATATCAAGTTGACAGCAAAAATTAAAATGAACATTCTTATACCCCCTTGATATATTTAGGGGAAATAAAGGGTTAACAAAAAATCACAATATAAGACAGAAAATCAGTTATGAATCTAAAAGTTCTCCATGGAAACCATTTTTACGGATGTTACTGTCTTACTTTTCTTCAGAATAGTACTGAAAAAAAATTTATAAGTCATTTTGCATACAGGGAAATAAATCAGATTTTCAAATGTGATAAAAATAAATGAGTAAATGAGAAATTCTGGTGGAAGAAAATGATATAATTCAATTTTAGTTGAGTGAGAATCTGTTCAAGTAAAGAAGTGATTCAGGAAATAAAACAAGTTGGACAATCCATAGAGAATTAAGGCATGAACATGCAGCTAGAGGTTAGGGGCAATCAGTGAAAGCCATAGAATCTTTGTGAAAGACCAGAGAATATCACATTGGATAAGAGAAACATTGTACAAGAAGATGGAAAGTTATGTAATAAAGCTAACTAAACTATACTTAGTTGTATCTTTAAATGTATGTATAATATTTTTATATTTGAATGGAGCATGCTAAACCTCAAGATAAAAATAAGACATGATTAGCCTGCTTTACAAGGTCATCATGGGTATCAAGTGTAAGAATTAATTTAAATACATTTAGTAGATTCTATTCAAATATAAGCACTTTAATGTAAGGTATAACTTTAAAGTAAGGCTAAAACAACCTCGAATATTAAAGAACAATGGCTTGTGTACTTAAGCTCAGAAGAGGAAAAGAGAAAGATTACCATAATAAATTCACCACAGTATTCTACTGTCCTTTTGTATATTGTCCTTTTAAATTTATTATACAATTATATTTCATAGTCTTTAATGGTCTCAAGTTATTTCTACATCATTTACAAAATAAAACACTGTACTGTGGTAGGTGGGAACACACATACATGTTTTTCTCCTACATGACATCAACAATAAATATATAAATGTGCATATATTTGATAAAATAAACCAAAGACCCTTTAGGAATGGACAGAGACCATGGAAAGGTTCAAGGGACAAAGAAGAATGAGTAAGGTCAAATATGAGCAAAGCTCAGTTATATATGTATACAAAGACACATAAATCTATTTCTGATTATATATGTACAAGAAACAAGTACAAAGGGTCACCCCAAATAGTGTATTCTCTTGATGTTTAATTAAAAATTAATATTTCTTATTTTCCTAATTTCTAAAACAATGGTGCATTAATGATTTGTAGTTATTCAAAGACAAAGAATCATTTGAACTTATCCATATATTATAAGATATTGGGTAGAGAGTTAATTCTCTTTTTCCTCTGTTATTTGGTAATTTCAATTAGTTTACCTTTATGTTTGTATATGTATTAGGAATCTTCTTCTATATTAGGATACCTTTCCTATGGCCCTTAAATTTAGTTGTCTCTCCCATTATTCTCTCCCTTGCTCTCTTTCCTACCCCATTTCCACTTTGTCTTCCCATTACAGTTGTATCCCTCCATCATCTATAACTATCTATTCTCTATGTCCCAACCTAGTTCCTTACTTATACTTAACCTCTAATTTCTACAATTTGTATATTAATGTCTTAGTTAGGGTTAGTATTGCCATTATGAAGCACTGTGAAAAAGCAACTTGAGGAGAAAACATACACTTCCATATTAATGATTATCATCTAAGGAAGTCAGGGCAAAACTCAAACAAGGCAGAAAGCCTGAGGGAGAGGCCTAGAGGAGTGTTATTTACTGGCTTGATCATCATGGCATGCTCAGTCTGATTTCTTACAGAATCCACATTGGGCAGGAAATCTTCCATCAACAACTAAGAAAATGCCCTAGAGAGGCATTATTCAACTGAGGTTCACTCCTTTCAGAAACTCTAGCTTGTGTCAAGTTGATACAAAACTTCACATCACATTTGGTTGTCATTGATATTACAGCTAATATCTACATATAAGCAAATAATTCCCATATTTGTTTTTTTGAGTCTATTTTACTTCACTCAGGATGATTTTTCTACTTCCATATCACTTACTTGTGAATTTCAGGATTTTATTTATTTATTTACTTATTTATTGAGGTATATTTTCTTTTTTTTTCATTTAAATATTTTTATTGGATATTTTATTTATTTACATTTCAAATGTTACCTCCTTTCCAGGTTTCCCCTACACAAACCCCCTATCATACACCTTCCCCTGCTTCTATTATGGTGCTCCCTCCCTCACCCACCCACTCCCACCTCACTGTCTTGGCATTTCCCTATACTGGGGCATTGAGCCTTCACAGAACCAAGGGCTTCTCCTCCCATTGATGCCAGGTAAGGCCATCCTCTGCTCCATATGCAGGTGGAGTCAAGGGTCAGTTCATGTGTACTCCTATATCGGTGGTTTAGTCCCCAGGATTTCATTTTTTAATGGATGTGATGCTGCATTGTATAAATGAGCCACGTTTCTTTATCTATTTACTTTCTTTTTTAGGGGCATCTAGGTTGTTTCCAATTTCTGTCTGCTGTGTACCACATTGACTTTCATAGGGCTTATACAAGTGTACACCCCCAGAAGCAATGGTATTTTAAACTCTACTGAATCTACACCCTCGCCCACATGAGCTGTTAACTTCTTTTATTGAACTTATTCATTCTGACTGGCATAGATGAAACCTCAAAGGACTTTTGGGTTGCAATTCCATGATGATTAAACATGTTGAACATTTATTTGTTTCTCCCCTATTTGGGTTTCATCCAATGAGAATTCTCTCTCTATCTAGATCCATATCTCAATTTTTTAATTTTTTTTGAGTTCTATATATATTTTGGCTATTAGCCTTCTGTTGGATGTGCAGGTGATATGAATGTTTAAAAAATTAAAGCAAACAAAAACAGAAAACCCTTCAAGCCACTGAAGAACGAAAACAAAGAAGATATGAGAAAGTGAAAACATCTCCCATGATCATGAATCTGTAGAGTTAATAAAGTAAAAAAATGGCCATCCTATTAAAAGTAATCTACAAATTCAGTGAAATCTCAATCACAATTTAAATGTAATTCTTCACATATTTTGAAAAACCAATCAGCTTCCTATAAAAACATGAAAGAATCCATGATAGTTAAAACAATTCCAAATAATAAAAAACTACTGAAGATTTCATCATAACTGTTTTTAGGTTTTATTACAGAGTAAAACAGCATTGTATTGGCAAAAAAGAAAACTATTAACATAAGCAAAAATTAGAATTGCTTTGTTTTCAAAATACTCAGAATATGCATGTTCTTGTTTGTGTTCCTAAATTATATAATTAACTATTACAAAAGATTTCCAGCTATATTTTTTATTTCTCTGTGTTGCAGATGTCCTTTTCACATAAAAGCACTAGTACTAAATAATCAAATTGTCAAATGTGCCTATACAATGTCATGACCTGAGGTTTTCATTGGTGATATGAAGATTTTGTCACTGTGACAACCTTACAGAAGAGTGTTTGATATTGTATTTATATATAAATTTATCTGAAGCCTAAACATGGTACTTACTACATAATGAGTTGAATCCTATGGTTTTATAATAGCTGAGCCTTATAGATCTGGTCTGAAAAGTTAATCTAACAGTAATTATTCTGTTTTATATATTAAATGATACATGAATGATACTGAGAGTTAATGACAGACAGTAAATACTTTGAAAAATGTCATTTAGATATTGAAAACAATAGCTAAAACATACTATAATCTCTTAAGTTTCATTATGTTTTCATTTTTGACATACATTTAATGAGAACTATTTATAAATTTTTTCATTATTAGTGGCTAGGTGTTTAATATGTATCATATTCAATGTGCATACTCCAAAGAATGTTTAAAACTGTTGAGTCTGTCTTGACCTATTCATAATAAGAAAATATAAATGAAATGATATAAGGACTAAGAAATCCAATGTTAATATACTTCTTAATTAATTGTAATTTTAAAAATTCAAAGGGCATACTGCTATTAATTAGTAGACATTAACTTGGAATTATAAAAATTATTTAAATTATTTAAATATGTATTATTTCTCAGTACCCAAAGTCACTCTGGATATCCTTATAATTAAACACCTTTAAATTACTCTTAGTTTCAGTTCAGATAATTCAGAATATAGCAGAGTAATGAAAAACTGTGTTTTCTAAAGCTTTAGTAGAATAAACAGATTAATGTGCCTTTTCCCCACACTATACTAGAGATGAAGTGACTTCAGATTGTAGATTTCAAGCTTTAACTATTCACCTCTCATGAGTCTAGAGATTTAAAATAATATAGACAACAAAATGCAAAGTTGATTCCTCTTGATTTACTAAAAGGATAAATTATATTATCATTAGCAACTGAAATTGATTTTAAAAATATATTTTTCTATTTTTTTAAAGAAATACATTTCATGATTATAAGAAACACATAGCACCATGCACATCCTAAATTTTTATATCAGTGTAACTGTCCATGGGCTTATTGTCAGCTACCAGGTGTACCTGCATTGATTTTTTTTTTAAACAAGTGCAAACTCATTCTGGATTTTTCAAATATTGAAACAGTGCAATAATGTTAAAAAAAAATGAGAGTGTTGCCACTCTCATTTCCCAATGCCACACAGAGTTGGTAGAAACTTCAGATCCATAAATTACAACGAAGATGTCTTTAAGTATAAATTACCACATGACTTGGAACTGGAATTCTAAAAGCCATAAATTCTGACCATTTTTTTTCTTTCTGTTTTGTGTCTGAAAAGAGATACACAGAAAAGATTATTAGATAAAAATCCTATTTTCTTTTAGTAATGCATAGCAAACATTATTAACAAATATCAAGTAGTCACGGAGCTATTCAACTTTTCACAGAATTGTGTTGAGTGAGCTTGTGATATATTGAAGAAAGACCCTCTTTAGTGATACATCAAAGATAAGAAAAGAAATCTTAGAATGAAATGCATCCAAAAATAAAGCAATGAAATGGATGGAAATACCAATAAATCCCTATCAATATCTTTCCCAAGTCCGAATGATCTTCTTGAATAGAAACAGAGAGCTGAGAATCCCCTTTTCATGCTACCCAACTGATTATCACACAGGTACTAAAAAAAAAAAAAAAAAAAAATCAAAACACATTTGCAGAGAAAAGGTTCTCAATATTTTAAAGGATATATGGTAAAATAAAACCTGCCTTTTCCCCAATGATAAATTTCACCTGATATCATTTTACTCAATGTTAAGATTGTTTTCAAACTAAAAGTGTAGCTGAGACTATCTAAGAAGGAGAAAGTATCAAATTCCTAGAAGTACACCCCTTACCCTAAAGATTATTTTCCCCCACATTGGTCAGTGACCTCTATCATGTATGTTTACCTAGATCAACACTGTATTTTAATCATAGAGGTCTCTGAAATTGAAACTTAGAGGACAATATGTATTATGAAGTAAACAAAGTTACAGAGTAATTATCTCACTCCTCATCTTGATTTATACATAACTTTTTGTGTATTCAAGCTCAGTGTGTAAAAGTTATATGGTAGATCATACAAAGAACTAGTGAGCTGGCAAGACCATGAAAATATCTCACACCTTCCAGTTAACCTATTGATCCTTCAGTGAGGTTAATGTCATAAATCTGTTCTATGTTATCACATATGTAAGAGTGTTCCCACCCCC
Source organism: Mastomys natalensis (assembly GCA_021653895.1). NCBI lineage: Eukaryota > Metazoa > Chordata > Mammalia > Rodentia > Muridae > Mastomys > Mastomys natalensis. Next base: position 2,295,712 of record JAJTUV010000234.1, on the reverse strand, counting down.
ATTTTTTTTCTGGTGGTGGCTAGCATGATTTTACATTGGTGCATATTTGGAGTAGGCTACTGTCAGTTGCCTAATTCTCTATTCAGATCTATAATTTGTTCTTTTACACTGTTCTCATCTTTGGGTTGCTCTGACCTAACTTGTATATTTTAAACATTTTTTCTAGAAAGAAAAAACATTCAGATGTAGCACCAATATGCCTCTATTATAAATAGACAATAAAATATTTTTAAATTCTTGTACAGTAATAATAAAACATGGTATACATACTAATTAAATTATGAAAAGAAAGTTTTTCAACAAATCAATGTTTATAGAGCCTCACAAAGACAATTTATGGCCTATCCAAGAGAACCTATATGTCATAATGCTTATCATGTTGTATTTTTTTTTTACATTAAACAATGAGAAAGCCAGAGTATTCAAGGAGAAGTCTGACACACCTAGAGTCACTCACTGGGCCACTGTATCCATGTCAGACTTAATGTGTGTCTCAGAATAAAATAAAAGGATAACTTTCTATTTATTAGCACACAGGTTATTTTCTACATACAGTTAAGAGAGTTTAATTCGTTGGCAAAGAACACCATTATTCGGAAAACAATGAGACCCTACAGAATTGGAATATATTTTACCAACTACCAACTACGTGTCCTACACTACACATAGAAGGGTCAAGTGAGGATGCTTAAATCCACTTAGAACGGAGAACAAATTAATCAAGAGAGAAAGAGAAAGGGAGGGATCTGGGTAGAAGAGCAGATGGAGAGGCAAAAAGGGGGCAGGATTAGGTATGGGTGGCCATACAGGAGAGAAGCCCAGAGGGCCAGGAGAATGAACAGAAATATGAAGCTCTAGGGGTGTGGGGTGCAAGGGAACATCTAGAAAGTTCCAGAGACCTGGGATGTGATAAGCTCCCAGGACTCAATGGGATGACCTTAGCTGAAATACCCAACATTGGGGAGGTGGAACCTGAAGAAACCACCTTCAGTAGGTAAACAGAGTCCCCTGTGGAAGGAAGGGGGTCCACCTACCTTCAAATATTTTGATCCAGAATTGTTCCTATCTAAAGGAAATTCAGGGACAAAAATGGAGCACAGATTGAAGAACAGGACATCCAGTGACTGGTTCAACTTGAGATCCATCCAGGTTCTGGCATCAAAACACTGAAACAGCAGGCTATTGTAAACAGGCAGCTTCAGTGGAAACTTACCAGCCTGAGTAGTCATAGATCTTATAAATAGGCAGCCTAGGTGGACAGTACCAACTTAGATAAGGACAAGTGAATCATAGGCAGAGTCATAGTGACCTGTCACCTCAACCTTCACCCAGCTGATACCCTGTTCTGAATGGTATCCGTACTCCCCCTGAACACCTATGCTCCGGTGTCATTTCCTTCCCCACATCCTGCCTTTTTGTGTTTATAACCCCTGTGTGAATAAGTAAATTATGGTGTGATTTAAATAATTAAATAAATTAATTTAAATTACAACAACAACAACAAAAAAAAAAAAACCTGACACTAATTATTGATGCCATGTTGTGTTTACAGACAGGAGGCTTGCTCTACCAGCAGCTGACTGAGATAGATGCAGATATTTCAGCCAATCATTTGACTGAGGTCAGGGATCCCTATGGAAGAACTGAGAGAAGGATTAAAGGAGCTGAAGGGGATTGCAACTCCATAGGAACAACAATATAAACTAACTGGGACCCCACAGAGCTCCAAGACTCTAAGCCACCAACCAAAGAGCATTCATGGATTGGTCCATGGTCCCAGACAACTATGTAGCAGAGGACCTCCTTATCTGGTCTCAGTGGAAGAGGATGTGCCTAATCCTGTAGAGACTTGATGCCCCAAGGAAGAGGGATTTGGGGGGGGTGTCTCAAGGGGAGGTTGAGGTGGTGTGTTAAGCAGGTGGCAGACCACTCTCTCAGAGGTAAAGGGAAGGGTGAATGAGGTGAAGAACTCTAGGATGGAAGACCAGAAAGGGAAGCAACATTTGGACTTATAAATAAAATAAATTAATTTTAAAAAAGAATGAAACAAGTCTTTTTTTTTTCAATTAAAATGAAGAAAAAATACGTCTCATCCCTTTCCTTTTCCCTTCCCTTATCAAAGTTCTGCTTCCTTTGGCTTTAATTCATCCTTTTTCTTTCTACTTTTTAGAAGTACAATATGTAAGATGTAGACAAGTGATACCTTATTATGTTGAGAATTCTACATTATCATATTCTAATTTGTAACTTTAAAGAAATGGAAAAAGAGTGAGCATATCAATAGAGGATTTTCATTCCTGGCTGTAGAACCGGGAAAGGACAGCATGGTTTCTGTTGAGCACCAGCTAGAGATGGTGGGAGATCCAGCAGGTTGAAGACCCCCCAGGTTTCCCTGCAGGGGACAGCATACATTTCATGATGCTCCCAGACTCTAGGCTCCTGATAATGAAGGAAAAGACCTCCAAAGATCTGTGCCTTCAGACACGTAGGATAACAGTAACGCTCCTACTAGCCCCTCCATTGGTAAAGGGCATGACTACAAGTCACAGAGCCTCAAGATAGATCTTCATATTAATAAGATACCTAAAGACCAGAGGGCGTAGCCAATTAAGCATACTTTTCAAGACCTTCTTCCCTGCAAAGATATTTTTACCTCAGGCTGGCCTTGAAATAGTGAGATATAGCTTCATCCATTTTCTTCCATGACAATACATATCTTAAGATCATAGCCTATTTTCTCTTCTTTGGGACCCTCCGTGGGGACCCCTGGAGAAGGTTTTCATCTACCGAGCCACTGCCTAATCTCCCACTGACGACCTCTCTACTTTCCAACCATGAAGGCCCAGCCAGGCAAGTTACAGTGATCAAGAGTCTCATCCCCGAGGACAGGGCCAGAGTTTCTCCCTCTCCCACCTTCGGCTGCAGGCCAATCTAACCTGTATGCCCCCACTTCAGTCAACCCTTCTGCGGCTTCTCAGCTGAGCACACAAGGACCTGAGAACTAAATGGTCCCGTTCCACTTTTTGGCCCAAGGACCCCCAAATCAAGAGCTCCGCACCCCTCAGGGACCTCAGACTGTGTTCCCCACCCCAGGAGCGGAGTCCTTGGCTTCACACAGCCCAGTGTCCGCCCTGTGCCAGCTTGGAGTGAACACAGTCAAATGCTTTTCTGAGCCTTGGCTCTAGACCCTTAGAAGGATAGACCAGGACCCATAATTCAACCCACAGGACCCATGCCCACGCACTCTACAACCCAACACCTGGCCAGTCTCATCTAGAGTAAGTCTTGTTCTATCCATTAAGTGAATTTTTAAAACAAAGACAAAATTTAGTTTTATTCATATCACAGCAAGAGGAGTTTTTTCAACCTGCTGATTTCAGTACTAAATGACATATATAGTTTTTGAATTTTTCTAAAGATACCTTATCAGCATATAAAAACCATAAAAGTAATCAAATATACAGCTGCACAGACATGTATGTATGTGGATGGATATCATTCATCTTTATACGCTTAAAGACTGCCCTAGTAATATTAGTGACTTCTAGAGTAATAAGCAAAAACCCAAGTAAACAAAATTTTAAACCATAATCCTAATGAGCAGATAAAGATGTATCAGCATGATCCAAGAACCTCTGGGCATCCAGCAAATTGGCCATATGCTAATTTCCCTCTCAGAATTCTTTCAAAAACGAAAATGTAGCTGGATTGAGAAATACTTATATCATGCTATGGCAAGACTATTATGTCTGTGCTTTCTAGACATGGAACACAGGAAAAATTTCTAACCTTTCTAGTCATTGTAAGACCAGTCGTATTCTATAAAGACTATCAAGACAGGTAGCTGACAACTGAGACCCATTTTCAAATATCATTCTATTCATTGTACAGAATTTCAATACAGTATTGCTAGCATTAGATATCAACAATAATTATGTCTAATACAGAGTCTTCAATGTTTGTATTTCAAAACATAGTTCCCCTCGACTCCCCAAAGATAATTTTCTCTAGGGCATCATTTCTCATTAACTCTCTATTCAGAAGGCAGCAGATATAGTGAGAAAAATGATCACAGCCGGATGCTTTTATTCAAATATCCTGAACACTTGATAGGTATGAAAAGTGAGATTCAAGGTAAAAATAGCCTTTTGTTGTCATCAAGCATTCTGCCATAAATATCCAAATACTTAGTATAAAACACTGAGTGAATGTCGTAAAAGAAAAATTTCTCATACCACTCAGAGACCCAGAGATAGATGTGGGAGCCTATGAAAGGGCTTTCTGCAAATGAGTTTAGCCTTAGATCCAGGGGATGTGCAAAAACTTAAGAAGAAACTGCAAACAAGAAAATTCCTGGCAGAGTGGCATTTTCTTCATAAGCTTTACCCTGTGACTGATTTGAAGTTTATAGGTGTGTTTTGATCTTGATCTTCGAAGCCTCTGGACTGTGGAAAATAACTTTATGTTGCTTATGAAAGATCCAGTTTAGGACACTTTGTTATAGCAGTGCAAATAGATTCAGAACAAGAGGCATTGTAGGCAGAGAGAGAAGCAGAAGCAGTCTTTATTACCTAAAAGTCTTAACCTACCTAGGATGGATATATTGATGTCCATTGAAAGATCAGCTTTAGCCACTGTAACTTCTTTTTTTGTTGTTAGAAGTTCTGTCTGGGCTTATGGAGGTTTCTTCAGGACTGGAGTCATGGTGAGTTGAAAGTGGATTAAGCACAGACCCCTAGAGTTCAATTAGGGCTCCCTAGGGTGTATTTGGAAGATTCTTGGAAGTCTCAACATTGAATCAATCTGGATGCACCCCGCTGGGCCCAAAGGATTGCACTCTAGAGCCATCTGTCAATCAATTTACTTTCCCCAGTAGCTGGATGCAGAAGAAAGTAATTGGATGCCTATAGGGGGTTACCTTCTGAAACATCAGTGTTGATAAACATCAATTTCTTTGATAGTAATAAGGATCAAAAATAATCAGACTACAAGCAAACCAGATGGGAGGAAGTCCTTGAGGAGTTCACAGTATTGCACTTCTCAAGTGTGTACCGCATGAGAATAGGCCGCACTCGCTTTTTCTAATGCAGTTTCTGTCTTACGTGATTATTTCTAATTCCCTAAACTGCTTAGCCACAATACAGATATATCTCCCACAATCTCTGAGTTTTTTTTGAGTCTCCAAAACCGACGCTTCAATCATCTGTCTTTACATATAAAGAAAAAACAGAAGCAACACCTGGGCAGCAGCAAACTGTATATCCATTTTGAGGAATTCATCTCAATGAAATAAAGTCACTCCTTAACTCTTTTTCCACAAGACATAGAATAGTTTTCAGTGAAATGGTAAAGGTTGACAAAGGTCATTTACATTTTATCTTTACAGATAATATATAATACAGTAATGGAAGGAAAGTATGGCTAATCTATGATGCAGATTCATTTTTTTGCCATTGAAATTTTATTTTTGGACAGTAAACTGGAAAATCCTTTTTTAAAAAAGAAGATGGTATGTTTGTTAGAGCAGTCAGTGTGTACACGTGTGTGTGAGTGTGTGTGCACACATGTGGGTACATGTGTACGTGTATGTAGTGTGGATCTACACTTGCCTAAGTCTATCTATGAAAGTGAGAGAACAACTATGAGATGTTTGTTCTCACCTTCCACCTTGTTGATAGGTCACCTCTTTTGTTTTTACCATGCTGAGTACCAGAGCATAGTTAACCCAAGAGTTTAATGGCTATTCTCCTGTCTCCAGCTCCCATGTCATGGTAGAATTACTAATACATATGCTTCCATCCATTGATTTTAAATCTGGGTTCCAATGATCAACCTTACATGCTGAGGCTTGTAGTGGTAAGCTGTTTCTCCACTGAACAGTCAAACGTGCACACAATACTTCATCTTAATACTTTATGAATAAGGTCAACTTTTAGTATTGATTTACTTGTTTGCTTGTGAGTGATATAGAGTTACTTAAGAATATTTGTCTATGACGGTGCTCTTCCACCCACCCACTCCTGTCTTCCCACCCTGACATTCCCTTACACAGAGGCATGAAGAGAGGGGATGGGATAGGTGTTTTCAGAAGGGACATATAGAAAGGGGAAAACATTTGAAATGTAAATAAAGAAAATATCCAATAAAATTAAATTTAAAAAAGAATACTTCTCTAAAAGTATACCAATCTACAATCTGAAATTATATTCAAACTATATAACCTATATTTGATTCCTACCATCATATACAAAACTAATCCTTTTTAAAAATTAATTTTGTAATTACATGAATTGTGTATATAATTGTAATAGTGATGTATTTAACCCAGTTTATCTTATGGTGCATATTTTCTTCCTAAAGCCATTTTAGCTGTTTTAATTGAGAAATAAAATATACCTTTATTCTGGGGGAAAATTTTTTCCTTCAACAATGAAAGGACATATTTTACCATATTCTTATAAAAGAATATGTAATCAAGTCATTTTAATCAAAATTATTTAAGAGCAAAGTGTATTTCTAGGGTTTAATTTTATAAATTATATTAAGTCAAGTGGAAGCTGCATCCAGTTGCTGATAAGATTACCCTTAGATTTCTTAAATGAGATAAAACTTTGTTTTAATCTTATAAACAAACTATAATTAGGCAGTCGGGCTCTTAAACACTCAAGACTTGTTAGAGTTACCCACAATTCCCAATCTATTATAAAATTCCCTAATACAGGTGAGTCTTTTTCTCATGATAGGTTAAGGTGAGATAAAAAACTTCACAAAAGATATATTCAGACTGAAATGGCCCCTTCTAAAGAACCATTACAAAATCCTACCCAACTACATAGTTTATATCTCATGATTTAAAATAGGCTCACATAGCTATCACTAGCTATCCAAATGACTCTGGAATAAATTATTTTAGTATATTCATATTATCATGTTAAAAGATGTTTATAGTTTAAGTAACCCCCCCCAATATGAATATATATAGGTGACTAATGTACCAGCATTTTGTTTCACCTACTCCATGTGTGTCCTTAAACTGATAACTCATGACTCATTTATAAGTGAAGAGAACAAGAAAGATGGCTTAGGAGGTGAAGTAACTTGTCGCAAAGCCTGATATGAGTTTGATCTTGGGACCCACATAGAGAGAGAGGAGAACCATTTCCTGACAGTTGTTGCTGACTTCTACATATGCTCCATAGCTTTCAGATTTCTACCATGCAAATAAATGAATACCTCAATTGTAAGTCTTTATTTCAAACGATCAAATAATATTTAGTATGATTAGAAAGTTGGCTTGGATTGTCACTCAAAAACTGTTAGAACTTTCAGCAAAAAATGAAAAATGCTTGAAGATATATGTATGTTTAAACTGACATAAAATTGCACAGTACATACATGTATTGAATGTTAATCAATACTTAATTAACATAAAAACCTTTTATATTTTTATGAATAATATCAATTAAAATAAAAAGAAATTTAAATATAGGCCAAAATGAAAACTTGCAAAGGGAGTAGAGTCAGGCACTTATATCTTATTAGCTGTACCAGAGTAATAAAATAGTTAACTTGTATGTGGGATCAGACAGACCTGGAGTTTAAATCTTGCAGCTTTGACGAAATATTTAACTTGTGCTTTGGTTCCTTGTTGTGGCGTATGGTAATTACTTGGCTAGCCCATAAGGTTGCTACAAGCATTATGTAAATTCACATGTGCAAAATACAAACTCATTTCCTGGCATAGAAGGAAGCTTAAATACAGCTTAGTTATTACATGATGGTATTATAAAATTCTAAACTTTTAAACCCAGCTATGTAAAACTATGGAAAATCCTTTTACCTTGTAAAAATCAATCTCAGCTTTAGTAATATCACAGCAATATATCAGCTGCTCCTCTATATGCCCATGTGTTTGTGATACAGCCACACTGTGACCCTGGAAGAGGATATGTACTAAATGGAATTGACATATGCACTCCTTGTGTACAGAGAGTGCAGCAGTAGCAGAAGGGCAAATGGAGAAAATCAGCAGTACATTTCTACCAGATGCCCTCCTGCCCCAGAAATATTGTCTTCACTTATGAGTATCCAAATATGCAATACCATACGAATGCACTGCAGTGTATTAGCTTCTGACTCAAAAGGTTGCTTTGGTGATAAATGAGAAAAAAAAATACTTGTAACATGGATATCCCCTAGTATCAGTGTGACTTTAAAGGTCATTAACAAGGCCTGAATCACTCACAAATATTACATCAGCATACTCCCATAAGACAGCTATGATATTGGCTGGGAGCTGGGAGAATTTCTAGATCCTCTAAAACTGCTTGTGTATGCGTGTGCATTTGTGTGGGGTGAGGGGGTACATAATCCAAAACTGCACCAAAATTGCATAATCACTCCATGTTACTTATTATAGAATTAAGAAAATGAGAAGTTTTTATTCCAATGATATATATTTAAAATTCTGATTTTCCTATCATATTAGCACATACATTTATTTCTTCCAATTTGGGCATTTTTTCTTATGCAGAAAACACATTCCAAAAGTTGGAGAACTTTAACTTTTGCATGCAAAGCTTTCCCAGCATACTTTTTTTTTTTTTAGGTTTTAGAAACATAGTATGGTGCCTTACGCTTTTTACTCCAGCATCTGACATGCTGAGGTAGGAAAATTGCTATGAGTTTGAGGCCATCCTGGGATGCTATTGAACTAGTTTTATTTTGGTTGCTTTGATAAAACCCTCTCAAACCCTAAAAGAAGTAATCCCTCAAGTCAGACTTCCTTTTCAGTTGATTCTAGGTTATGTCAATCAAATTTAAGATGGAAGCTAGGAAGGACTGCTACTCAGTGAATTTCCAGCCAGCCTGGGCTACAGTGCTCAAGCCTTACATTAAATAATAATAATAATAATAATAATATAATAATAGAAATATTAATGTAGTTCAGAATTGTTCTTGGAGATTACATACATCGCTGGTGAAAAAATGATGAAAATAAATAGATTGTTTGAGAAAGTAGACTTTTTAAGTGTTTCTTTTGAATGTGATTTAGATGCACACACTTTGCTCTAGATGTTCTGAAATTACTACTACTCGCAATATATGCATTTTATTCATGTCGTAATTATTTAATTTGTAAACATCCTTTATCATTTCTATCCTGTCAAATTAATTACATTTCCAATGCTTAGCGCTTCCTGTGAGGCTGTCATGTCTGCGTGCTCCTGTGACCAGTATCGAATATACTGCTACTTCTTACTCGTTTCTTCATGGATTTGTGGCCCCTTGTCATAACATTGGTTTCTTCTTGGTCTTAAACAATGACAGTAGGTGTGTTGTTAAGTCTCTTATCTTTTGATATGTCTACACTTAACCACAACTCTCACATCAAAATTATTACCCTCTCATTGTTCCAACAATTCAAATTTTAACAATTCTGAATGGAGGAGCTGACTTCACTGGGTGGTAAGATTAACCTGTCCTATCTACTTTCCAGGCTATGCTCTGAAGAAAATTCTCCAGAACCTGGGAAGGTGCAACAGGTCTGCTGGCTGCTTTTCTCAGGGAAGTACAAAATCATGTTTTTTTGAGTAACAAGATCCTTTCTGTGAGGGAGAGAGGGTCTATTTTCATTGAATTTTTATGATTTTTTTCAGTAAGATATATTCTGATTATGGTGCATATACACAAAAACAAATTTCTCCTAGATTCTCCCTATCTCCCTGCTCAGTGAAATCTATACCCTTTCTTTCTCATTAGAAAACATACAAACAACTAGAAAACAAAAACAAGCACGCAAACAAAAACATACAAACAAAAATAAGAAAAAATGAACAAAAAAATTGGAAAAATGACCAACAAAATGCATAAGAAACACATACAGACTCGCACACAGACAAACAAACACATACATATTTGCATACATAAAATATTATAAGGTTAAAAGAAAAATAAAACCAATCCTTCAAAAATACTACTGAGTTTGTTTTATATTTTCCATTTAAACCTGTTGGATGTGGTATCTTTCCTTTTGTATGATTTGTATGTTGGGTAAGACTTTATTGGAGAAAACTAATTTTTTTGACAAGTGTTGTCAATTGGAGATATGGATCAGACTTTATGTCTGCTTCTCCTGTCAGGTCTGGAACCTTAGGTGACCTAGGCCTGTGCAGGTCCTATGATACTGTCTAGCTAATTTCTAAGCCTTTTATTCTATGGAACTGCTGCATAGGAAGTGTTGGGGTTGGTCTGGTGCTGCTTTGTATTCAAATTCTAAATTTTGTACCCTTAGATCTGGTTTCCCCAGGGGAGTGAATTATCATGTACACCAGGTATTGTTCAAAATTTATTCACAATTAATTGGTCAATAAAAGGCTAAAGCTTGTGATTAGGCAGGAGAGAAAGAGAGAGAGAGAGAGAGAGAGAGAGAGAGAGAGAGAGAGAGAGAGAGAGAGAGAGAGAGAGAGACATTCTGGAAGGAGAAAAGAATTGTGGGAAGAAGTAAAAGGAAGACCTTTCATCAGAAGACATGAGGGGAGGCAGACATGACTATAGACTTTGAAGGTATAGCTAGCCACTTGGCTGGATGGAGCTAGGTCCAGGATAACTTAGATGAGGTCTTTCAAAGTGTGCCCAGCTAAGGCCTAAGCTTTGAAATATAAAAAGGTCTCTGTGTGGTTATTTGGGGGAATTAGCTAGCTAAGGAATAACTGATTATTTTCTGGCATTAATTACACATACAGAATATTAATATGCTTTTTACAAGGACTCACTTGGAGAAAACATTTAAACCAGTTTTTAAGTGTGTGGATCATTTTTTACCTGTATATTTCTTTCTTAAACAATATAAGTGACATTATCTACTAAATAAAATTAATTAATCTCTTGAATGGCTGGCATAACCCTAACAGTTTTAACATAAGTGAAAAGAAAGTTTACTTTGGTACATTAGAGAAAAAAAGAAAAGTCAATCATGATAGGTACATACCTAGTAAATATAGGATCCTATAACACATAGCTTACTTCTCATGGGAAAAGGGTATTTCCCTTTATGATGCATCATTGTGGGAATTTTATAAATCTAAAGTTGTTAGGCCTTTATCACAATGCAAGAAAAAAAAACCAAATCATTAAATATTTAATTTCTCAATTACTTTTGTTTTTAAAATAAGACTACCTATAATTGTTCCAAACAACTCACTGCTTTATCCAGAGGTCTTCATTAATAAGTATTATTCATATTCATTCCACAGAGACAATGCAGAGAAAAAGATGTTAAAGTATTGGGAAATAAAAAGCCACTGACAGAACATGTCCATTAAATGTATCACATGGAACACATTCAAGCTTTTTTTGTGGTGTGTCATCATATCATTTCTTTGAGAACGTTTCCAAAAAATTTTGAAAAAATATTTAAAACTTTCAGGAAATCAATACAAGTCTTGCCTTAAAGCAAAAGCTAAGAATAAGAAAAGGCTAAAAATCACCACCTTAAAACTGAAAACAAGAATAACACAAAAATGTAGTGGAATCTTTCAGATGGTAATATGGATGACAGAGTGTTTAATGACCCTTGGATTTCAGCCATTTATATGAAACCTTAAAATTACTGAAAAGAACATATGTATACCATCCAGAAAACTAGGTTTCTGCTACACTGAATGACTTCAGCAAATTTTCTTAACTGTAGCAAGAATAAAAAGATTCTTTTGGAGAAAACCATAATTTAAGGAGCAAATTTTAGAGATAAGATGGAAGACAGCATTATAAGCCCACAACTGTGTTTGAAATTGACCTTGGTGACTTTAATTCTTCTCAGAATTCCTTCTTAAAGTAAATCACCTGAGCACTGATCACACATACATTTTTGTCAAAAGGATATTTTAGATTTAACAATATGAATAGCAGCTGAGCGTATTTGATATGGAGCACTTGTCTAGCATGGGAAATGCCTTGTTTCCAGCAACATAGAAAACATGGAAAACATGTTGAATTTGGTATTCTGCACCTGCAGTTCCATTTGGAAGAATAACACAGGAGAATTGAGAATTTGAGACAAGCAGTTCAAGCTATATAGTGAAGTTAAAAGCATCCTAGTATATTCAAAGATATGTCTTAATAAACAAGCATTCAAACAAACAAAACACAGAGCAATATGGCCAATTACAGTGCAGGACAAGGGCAAAACAAGAGCATTGAATACAGACTATATTTAAGTTGTATTGTGGGGGTGTCACTTACCTTGCATCTTCTGACTCAGTAGAAAAGTATTGGTGGCATGGAAAATGTGCATGCCAGAAAGCATTCATTCCGTGCTTCCTGCCTGCTTGTTCAATATATACTGATTATATAAGAGGCAGCATAATGCATTGCATTTATACTCAGTATCTGATCTCCACAGCAGTAGCCTTAGGACCCAGGAGACTATTTGTTATACATTAATTCCTCCTGGAGCTCAGACTCTTTCAACTAGAATCTATATTCAACAAGGTTTGGGTGTGGCACTGTACATTAGTTAGATTCCGTTGATCTTTCTCTTTACTGGATGGGTGATCTCTGAGAAAATACTGAATATTTCTTTACTTTGTTTTTCTCACTTGAAAAAGGAAAAAATAAACAAAATAAGCAACTCTATTATAAAATCCTGAAAGCAAAATCTTCTAAATGCGTAAGATTTGGGTGCTATGATGCTACATAAGGAGAAACTCTTATACTTGATATTTTTAGTGTAGTTCCAGGAGGCCCCTATAGCCTCCAAAACAATGTAAGTTATAGCTGCTGCTCCTGCTTGTCCACCAGAACCAGAGCGCATAAAACTCTAGAGCTAATGACATCACATACTTCAGCTACAAGACACAGCAGAATCAAGCTGGAAGCTTCCTTCCTGCTTGGTAGGCTTTTTGTTTTTCAGTTTGTTTTGTTTTGTTTGGTTTGGTTTGGTTTGGTTTCTTTGTTTTTTAATTTTGGAAAGTGCTATGCAGGCTGCTGAGAGAGAAAAAAATTACCTATAATCTTACTCAGCTGTGGATTCCGCATCCCACACTCCTGGCCTGTTAGGCAATATATGCTCACAGATACAATATTCGTATGACTTGTGTGGGGCAACTTTGCTGATTGACTTTGATGCGTACTCTTCAAGACAGAATTCATTCTGATACTGCAGGCGTAGTAAAAAGCCCAAGGCAAAGTAAGTGGTAAGACTTAGTGGGAAGGCTATCACTGTCACTGCACTAAATAAACATGTTGTGCCTATCAAGTTGTCTAGGTTCAGGTCCATAGATAAATGATGCTCTCAACTGTGTTAAGAGGCATGGCTTTGCAGTAGGCTACTTCTTTCAGGAGTAATTAATGTATTGTCTCTATAAAAGAAAGTTTTAATATCAACTTACCCCAATGTAAAATCACCTGTGTGATTGCCTTGGTCGATGTGAGAAGGCCTACCCAACAGGACAGCATCTTCTGTTAGTGTCCCCCCCACCAATGATTTGGCAGAAAGAAAGTCATCAGTTTACTTGCTCATGTTGTTCCTCCCTCTCCCATCAAAGTGATTAACAGTGTTGCTACTGTGTATGATTTCTTCTCTGATAGTCTAAGGACTTTCATCATGGACCAAGGACTAGTAGTTCTCTAGGATCTACTGCTTCCTGAGCCAAACTGGGAGTCCTGAGAACATTCAGACTTGTGGACTCTGTAACTAGTTGTGGTTACAAGCCAGTGAGCAAACCCATTGAGATATTTAGCCTCAAGGAGCAAGTTTACTACAATGTTCTCAGATCTCAAATCTGATTTTTCTATTACTATTTTAAATTGTCTTCATATGTGTGTGTGTGATGTGTGTGTTTAATAAGTGAGTTTAAATAAGTAATAGAAATATATACAAACACAGAGAGAGTGTGTGTGTGTGTGTCTCTGTTCCCCTAGAGAACCCTAACTAAAACAGACTCATAAGTGGCCAAAGTACTGAGAATAAGTGAATGTTGTGTGCTCATCTTTAAGAGAGACACCTAAATCCATTCTATGTATAAATAATGTTACAAAGGAGAATGCAGAGTAAATGTAAAATCTAGAGTAAGGGATGGAAGATTGCTGAGGGTTATTTTCCAAATATAATAAGGCCAGTGAACTCAATAAATGCACAAAACCTGCAAAAGACTGGACCCTTCATCATCCTGTCATACTTGAGAAAGATGACTCATGAGTCCTCAACCAATAAGGTTGCCGCTGGGAAAATTCCCGTGCTCTTTTAAACCCTTTACTCATCTAAACAACTTGAACTAAACTCCCTGGGTCACATAAATGCATATAACAATAAGCTTCAAAGCATTTATTCATTTGTCATTCACTTATTTGTGTTAGTTTATTTATTTATTTATTTAGAGACAAGGTACTACACTGTATCCTAGGCATGATTAGAATTCACTGTGTTGTTCATGCTAAACTGTGAACTCATGGCCATTCTTCTGCCTCAGTCTGCTGAGTGGATGAATTGCCATCGGGAGTCATTGCATCCAGATAAAAACATACATTTTTTTTTTTTTTTTTTTTTATAAATTGGGTTTTGAAAAGATTCATTTCCTAACTGATTGATGTCCCCTTACTTCTGAATACATGAGCTCATGCTGTGGAATGTCCCTGTATGTGTTCCCAACCTCATTGAATACATTTAGGCATTGCCTACCCTTTATACTCCTATGATCAATTGTCAAAACGGTAAGGAGTAATGAAGCTAACAAAAGGCTTCAATATCACTTTATGACATTTAAACTCTTATGATTTTGTTTATTTTGGTACTGTTTCATGAATTTCAACACTTCTATATTTTATCTAAGAAAATCAATATTTCTGGAATCATCATTGATGATAAAAATTCTTTGTTCAAAGCTAACTTTAGAATCATATATATATATATATATATATATATATATATATAGAGAGAGAGAGAGAGAGAGAGAGCTATAATATATATACACAATATATCATTTATTTATATGATTAACTTACTAGAGTTTTACACTTGTTACCCTTATAATTCTGAGGATATAATACTGAGCATTATTATTCCAGAAAAATAAAATAACTGTGCTCTAATTCTAATCTAGAATTTAAATTTCTCTCCTGATTGTTGTCTGGTCCTTTAGTAGCAACAAATTAAACCATCTTCTTCAAAACATAGACTACTTTGGCTTTGATTCCTGCTTTAATTTTGTTTATATTGTTTTCATTAAAAAAACAAATAAAAATAAGTTACAGTAGAAAAGATGGCTTTTCTCACAATTCTACATTGCAGTGCAACAGGGAAGCTATAGTGTGAATAACATGAAGCAATTAGTAATGACACCCACAGTTGGGAAGGCCAGAAACAATGAACATGTGTGTTTTCATTCACATTAGTTTCTCCACTGTTATATAAAACACGTTCTTGCCTTGAGAATGGTGCCACCCATAGTGGAAGAAGATTTTGGACCTCAATTAATTTAATCAGGATAGTTAGAGAGAGTTAATGGATGCATACATGCACTTCAATTTTTTTATTGTTATGACATCTAGGATACTCTGCATAGGAAATAATGTCACCCACTATTGGCAGGTATTTTCAACTCAATTAAAGTAATCAAAGTACTACTTCCAGACATGGGGTGGTGAGTCTGATCTACATAGTCCTTTATTGAGAACATTCTTTGCAAAACATTCGACATTGTATTAATTTGACACTTAGAATTAACTACAACAAATTTTAAACATCTGTTCAATTTTATTTTAAACATATTCACATTAAAGAAGACAAAGTTCTGTTTTTCCTTTTCTTTCGAGTTTCTACATTACTCAAACGGTCAGTGAGATTGTGGATAAAATAAACACATGTTGCTTTTTGAAAATCTGTTTCTTAGGAATAAACTGAGAAAATGGAAATAAAAGAAACCTAACCAAAACTAAATATTTATACATAAATCTTTCCATCTTATTTTACTGTAAATCGCAATTACAATTTGCTTAGTTATGGAATGTTGTAGAGAGGATATATCTTCGTTTCCCATAAATAATGAATCAAAAATGAGAAGTTATTCTCATATGAGTTTTCTTAAATTCAACTTGCTCAGGAAAATGTAAATAAGTAGCCAGAACTATTTGACAAATAAATAACTCATTGGGCAGTTGAGAAACCATGCTAACTGGCTTAGTTATTGAAAGAAAATATTAAATTGATTTAAATTCTATAATAAATTTAAATAATTATTGCCTACATGAATGTGAAACCATTGAAAATATAGAGGAAAGAAGTATACTTAAATAATTTCTTCTATTCAATTAAAAGAGGCTATTTGAAACAAATGTGCATTCAAAAATACAATGATAAGTTTGAGAAGTCTGAAGGTTAAAATTCAAACATCTACATATTGGTTGAATCTGAATATGAAATAGTTGTCTCATGAATAAACCGAGATAACTACTGAATCTGTCAAAAAGGTAAGTAGAAATATAAATGTGCTTGTATAACATATAAAGTGATACCAGTCTTCAGAGAAAGCAATAATAGGTATTGTTCTGGGAGAAAAAGAAAGGTTTTGTTTGTTTGTTTATTTCTTGTTTTGTTTTGTTTTGTGGTATTACACATGGAGCCTTTAAACTTCCTTTCACTTAACAGAGATTTTAAATGCTACAACCACTTAAATATATGTAGCAGGATGTGTAAGTGCAATCAAATAGTATAATCATTTTTACCTATGTACATTAACATACTGATCTCCTATCGCAAAATAAGAGAGTTAAATGCACAAACATCATCAAGAAATGCACAATAAAAACTTTAGAGCAAAAGTATTGTGAATTGACATTCATATTTAAAGTTTTCATTTGATCTTATTGAAAAAAGAGCTTTTTCTTAATATGATGAATATCTTCATAAATAAATGGGTGAAAATAAGGACTTATTCATTAAATATCAACACACTTACACTCTAATTTCAAATCATGAAAAAATTTTAGAGTTATCGTGATATTTTGAAAAATGTATGACTGAATGAAACAATTGATGATATAAGATTAAAAATTTTATGCATTTGTATGATAAGATGTTAAATTGCACTTAGTTGTATACTATTTATATAGAAATTAACTCATATGTAGAAAAATGGTTTCATGAAGTTGCTAATGTTGTTTTCTATTTTAATTATTTTTAAGTCCAAATTAAATGAACAAATAATTGATTAGATCTGATGAGAAGATCGTTCGATTCTTCAGTATCAGCTGTCACTGGAGTCTAATAGGTAGCATTGTATATTGAGTAAAAGTCATAAGCTCCACTCACAAGCAGGATTGACCATTTCCATGAAGGCATTAAGAGATCAACTCACAGACCACATAAAGCTCATGAAGAATGATGACCAAATAGGGGAGCTTCAGTCATTCTTAGAAGGAGTAACAAAATACTCAAGGGTGCAAATATGGAGACACAGTGCAGGACAGAAACTGAAGGAGGGACGGTCTACAGACCATTCCACCTGGATATCCATCCTGTGTGCAGTCACCAAAGGTAGAGGTTGATGTGGATGTCAGGATGTACATGCTGACAGGAGCCTGATATAGCTGTCTCCTTAGAGGTCTGCAAGAATCTGACATACTCAGAGGCAGATGCTCATAGCTAACCATTAAACTGAGCATGGGGTTCCCAATGGAGAAGATAGAGTGAAGGTTGAAGGAGTTGAGAGGATTCGAGACACCATGAGGAAAGCAACAATCCCAACCAACCAGAGCCCCCAGGGTCTAAACCACCAGCCTGGGAGCGCTTAGGGAGGGACTTATGGCTCCAGCTATATATGCAAGGGAGCTATATATAAGTGGGAGAAGAGATCCTTGGTCCCATGAAGGCTGGACGTCGTGGGGGGAGGGATACTTGAGGGTGGGGAGGTGAGGTACAGGGGAGGGTGGGTGGGGGTACACCAACGTGGAGGCAGGAGGAGGGGGGAAGGGATAGTGAGTTCCTGGGAGGGAGGGGGGGAAATGGGGTAAGGAGAGAACATCTGAAATGTAAAAAAAAATTTCCAATAAAAAATTTCCAAAAAAAGAAAAGAGATCAAAGCAGTGGTGGCACACGCCTTTAATCCCAGCACTTGGTAGGCAGAGGCAGGCGGATTTCAGAGTTCGAGGCCAGACTGGTCTACAGAGTGAGTTCCAGGACAGCCAGAGCTACACAGAGAAACCCTGTCTCGAAAAACCAAAAAAAAAAAAAAAAAAAAAAAAAAAAATGAGGTCAAAGTGCTACACCAGGAAACGTTTTTTGCTCCTCAAAAGACCATAAAGGAGCCTAATCTCATGCAATTGTGTTAGAGTCTCCTTATTCAAGCTCCAGCTTGGGCTTTCCAACTACCCTGACATAGCAAGAATGTGGAGCTCTGAGCCTAGGTTTAGGCAAGCATTTATACAGGCAAGAAAGGGGTATTTACCCGGTTACACATCTGATTGGGGGACCATTATGGCCTTTAACATAATTGGCTGGTGTTGGGAGCCAAACCATAAACTTAACTTCTGCTTTCCTCCTGATTAGTGGTTGTTAGCCTTGTAACCTGCGGGTGTATACCTTTTGGGGGAATAACCTGGAAATTGGGGCTAAACACAGGTCTTGTTGGGGGGTAATCTGGAGCACAAGAAGAGTGGACAACACAAATGGAAAACAACTTCATACTTCGATTAGTTTAATGCTAATTCACTTGCATTAAGATAACTAATTTTCTATAACTTTTCTTTTAAGTCAGTCTGCTTAATTTTCCTGTGTATTCTATTTTAGCCTTGCACTAGGATTTCTCCATATGCCTCCTGGGAAAGATACAAAGATATTTATTTCTTGAATTTCTTTACTTAATGAGTTTTCTAATTTTTATAGCTTATACCTACTTTACCTGTCAGACAAATTCTGGTTTTCAAATCCCTCCTTTGTAATTGTCTTTTACAAAGTGGCCCAGAGAGCAATGTGTATTTATGAAACTACTTGAAATATCAAGTTTTACCACTTATTATGATGTGACATCTTTGGAAGTTACATACTAAACTGTACGCACTATTTCCTAATGGATCATAGTAAGGTTGCAATACACCTAAAGTCTCCTCCCTATGTATTTGATTTGGAGCATGAAGTATCTACATTTGTATTTTTTATCACTTCTTAAGATGAAAGATTGAGAAAAATTAATAAATCAGAAAAGCAGTGCAAACATATCTGGCTGGTTTGCTCTCTTCCACACTGTGTTGATCCAGCTACTCTGGTATAGAGAACATCTCAAAGTACATGGCAGTGCCTTGTATCTAAAATGCTTCATTAGGTGCCCACAGGAAATTCATCTCCCCTTATATTCCTAGAACTTCTCAGATCTCTTAATAATGTGCTTATTTGCCGGCTTTTCCCACTCCTCAGTTACTGAGCTTTTTCTGCCATGCACCAACCTGTGTTAAGAGTTATTCAATTGCAAAATAATGGACAGAGGATAAAAAAGACATGTATGGTTAATAAAAAGAGAGACAACTGCGCACAGGAAGGGCTTTCTCATATAGAGGCATTTTTTCTTGTCTTACTTCTGATCACATTAGCACCCTGCTTTCAACTGCTTCTTGGGTTCACATCTTCTTAATACTTAGTTCCAAACAGATCTGTTAGCCGAAAGCAAGCCTGTTCTCTTTACAATATAGCCAAAGTTGAAATCATGCGTCTACATGAACTATTTTAAAATTCCACAAAAGGCACATAATATTGTTCAAAAAACGTGGCTCCTTTACAGTTTTCAATAATCAGTGCATGCAGGGAAAAAAGTACAACAAATGGAAAGACAAAGTAAAAACCTGAAGCTGGGTGGTTGAAAATGAAAAGATAGAGACAGGAATATGACTCACTAAAAGCTAAAAGAGCATGGGTCATTAAGAAGCACAATAGAAATATATACTATATGTAGCTCAGAGAAGGAATTCCAGGATGCATTACAGGCAAACAGAAACTAGGTTTCTCACAAGGTTTCCTATGATCATTTTTTTAAAATTAATTTGGAATAATGTATAATTTGAGCATGTGATACATAAAGAAGGGATTTTTTTCTTATGTGTGGAATGCATGTGTATATTTCTGTATATTTATGTATTTGTGGGCACACATACATATGTGTGATGTTTGTATGTATATGGAGAAAAAAAGTTGATGTTAAGTGTCCTTTTTCTTCACTCCATTGTATCTACTGAGGCGGGATCTTTTATTAAAACATAGATTTTTGTCATTTCAGCTAACTAGTTTACTCAAGGCTCCCCTTGTTCCCTCTTCTCAGCCACCAACAGGTTTATATGTGGGTGTTGGTAGTCTTCAAGGCCTCATATGATGCAGCAATTGCATTATCCACTGAGTAATCTCTCTAGCCCCGAGCTTGTGTTTTCTAAACTACAGAGAATTACTCCTTGAAAGCTTACATTTTAAATCACCCAAATCAATACATGGGTTTTTTTTTGTTGTTGTTCCCCTTGAGTTTGATTGCAATTGGCATCTACAATTCTAGAATCAACATGCTGCTATGAAGGTCTTGCTGTAGGAGAGAAAACTACATTTTATTCTCTAGGAATTGGCTCACTCTACTCTTATTACACCTAAATGGTTCGTTAAGCCCAAACATGTACTGACTACATTTTATCTACCTCTCTAATTTCCAGAATAGTGTTTCCTAGCAGATAGGATGATACTGTGCAGAACTGCAGTATCTATCATCTATCTATCATCTATCTATCTATCTATCTATCTATCTATCTATCTATCTATCTATCTATCTAGATATATTTTTCTGTCCATTAAAAACTGTATCAACAGTGTTTAAAAGTGTTTAATGCTTCCATGATAGTATAGGAAACTGAAATTGTCTTGATTTGAAATGTCATCCAGGAGAAAAAGTCAGAATTTATAGCCTGTGAGGCCTGTGCACATCCAGCTAATCACAGTCGGTACTTTTGAGGTCAGCATTCATAGTTGAGTCTGAATCAATATTAATATTGCTTCCCAGCACTTAGTAAATGAAAAATGTTTTCCATCAAAGGAGGTGTTTCTTTACCATTTATTAAAGAGTAGTTAGTTGTCTGTTTTTTCCTTGAATGTAAAAGGATAGTGCAGAAATGGTTCTGCTTCTATTTTTGTGGTTTAGGGGAAGTGCTTTAAAAAAAAAAAAAACAAGAAAAAGAACAAGAAAAGGTATTTTTAACTTTAGTGATTATGAGGTCTCTGGTAAGATTGTTTTCATTTACTTCAGTGTGTATCTTCCATAGAAATCTAAGGTGGTTGAAGGACAAAATCATTCTGGTCTTAGTGACGATCTCATTAAGTCCAACAGATTCTGCACTGATAAATATTACAGAAACGCTAAGATGAAATACCCCATTGTTCCTCGAGTTAAGGACTCAGACAGTACTGAGTCATTATACATTATGAAAACACGGCCCAAGGGGCATCATGCCCAATCTAGTTCAGAGCTACAGCCTCCTTCTGAGTTTGCGTGATGATCCAACAAGGAATTGCTATCATGGGTGCTGAGGTGGTAGGATAATTAGTTCAGTAAATGGTTGTGCTATTTTGCACTGTCTTGTCCATACTTCACCAATCAGATTTCTTCAGCTCTATTCTCTTTCAGCACTATTTTGTGAATAAAAAAAATTAGAGAAAATGAAAAATATCCAATAATTGTTTTTTGTCAGTTTAAACCACAGACTATTTGAAATAATATTATTCAATATATTAAATCTCCAAGTATAGCTTAGAGACAAATCCACATTTCTTATTTTTTTTATTTACATCCCAAACGCTGTCCTCTTTTGGTTCCCTCACAGAGTCCCTCCTCATATTGTCCCTCCCCTTCTCCACTGAGAGCTTCAGGGCCCTCTTGTGTATTCCATCCCTAACCTGGTGCATTAAGACTACAGGGATTAGGTGCATCCTTTCTCACTGAGGCCAGACAATGCTGGCCTGCTGGGAAATGAATACCACATCAAGCTACAGCTTTAGGGGAGAGCCTATGCTCTAGTTGTTTGGGGACCCACATGGAGTCTCAGCTGCAAGTATGCTTGCTACATACATGCCAGGGGCCTCAATCCAGCCTGAGGATGCTCTTTGGTTGGTGACTCAGTCTCTCAAAGCTCGGAGGGATACTGATTAGCTCACTCTGTTCCTCCACTTCCTGTAGATGTGGAGTTCCTATCTCTTTCCTGGCCCACAATCCTTCCTCCGATTCTTCCCTAAGAGTCTCCAAGCTCCATACACTGTTTGGCTATGGGTGTCTGCATCAGTCTGAGTCAGTTGGTGAGTGAAGCATCTCTGTCGACAGCATGCTCCTGTCTGCAAGCATAACAGAGTATCGTTAATTTTCTCTGCACACCTTGTAGGCAGGATAAAGTTTGTAGGTGGCTTGGATTCCTTATCCCTCCTCTGGGGGTCCTGCCTGGCTACAAGAGGTGAGGTCTTCAGGTTCCATGTCCCCACTGTTAGGCATCTTGGGTAAGGTCACCAGCATTGATTTCTGCAAGCCTCCCCCATGCCAGGTCTCTATGACTTCCTAGAGATCCCCCTGTCCCCACCTCTGACCCCAGCATATACAAATTTCCATTCATTCTCCTGGCCCTCTGGACCACTCTGACAAACCCGCAATTCTTATTCTTAACTATATTGTACAGTATCTTAATTCCATTGGGCATGGGAGGGGCAGACATCCTAGTTTGAGCTTACTAGAGATTATGAGTTTGTTATGTATCTTTTATGCTTCCTAGAATTTTCCCAACTGCCCTCGCATTTCCTTCACTGATACAACATGCAGGTTTACTGATTAATCTGAGTCCTTAGGAATTCGTAAGGGATGTTACCTCATGTCCTCATTTGCTCTCAGTCAAACTTTGTTTCTCAGAAAAAGTGAAAAAGAAAATAAAAATAAAGATAAAAAACAAACAAACAAACAAAACAACGGAAGATCTTTGAACTTTGCTCTGTACCATGGCTTGGGGCTATGATTCTTGGCATAGTTTGGGGTTTCAGAACATAAAGTTTTTCATCTTCCTTTTCTTATATCATTATCTAGGCTTTAAGAACAATCCACTCTTGTTCAGAGTAAAACTACTTATATTAGTTTATCTGTTTACAGAAAGTCTTATTATGAAGCCTAGGTTAACCTGTAACTCAAAGTCTTACTGCCTGAGTTCTTTGGAATGCTGGATGGAATTAGAGGTGAAAAATTACCACATCTGGAAAAGACATTGCCTGTTTGATCTACTGATTAAAATAACACTTCCAATTGATACAAAGTAATTTTAGCTGAACATCAAGATATGTCCCTCCCCCTGACCCAGAAATTAAATTCTCAATTCTAATGAAAATCATTAGGGCAGTACAACTGGGAATTATCCTAGATATGGTTTTCAGCATGTATTTCCTTTCAGAGTGTAAGCACAGAAACAAACTGAGTGTGTCTATGTAATAGAGTCTCTGATTGCTCCGTCTTTCTATTATGGAAGAGGAGAGCTGTCAGGAAGCAAACATTGAAAGGAAGCATGCTGTTCTTTGCTCAGTGATGTAGGAAAAATTTTGGACAGAGGGGCCAGCATCAGACAACAGCACAGTTAGCATGGAGTGGGAAGACAATTAATTTCTCAGATGCTAATTCCAAGTCCTGAAGAAAAAAAAAAAAGGAAAATAATAGAACTCCAGCCGTGTTGTAAACATCAGAGAGATGGCAGACAAGCAAAAAGGACAGACATAAAAACCAGAGACAGATTTTTCAGTTCACCTCATGCTCCTTCTGACTGCAATTGGCATTGTGTTGTAAACTTTTTCTATTTAATTTATTTTTTGATAAGGCAAGAAAAGTTTGATATTTCTAGCCAAATCAATCATTCATCATTTTTACCCACCATTCTACTTAGATAACATTCCTATGTCAGGAAGGAAGATTGTCCTTATAATTTAAATCAGTGATTGTTTAAATCATCCTAATCCAACATTAATTTTCCAAAGCAAAATAAATAGCAAAGTCCCCTGAGACATGTTTCTGAAGAAAATGTCTCGGGATGAATGAACTTTCCAGTCTACACATTTTAAACAGGAGCCATTGCAATTTCTGGTTCCTCTCACCCCAGCACCCTGTCATCACAGAAGCAGGAGGAAAGGAATGGGATGGGGATTTGAGGAAGGGAAACAAGGAAAATGGATAGAGTTTGAAATGTAAATAAATAAAATAACTTTTGCCTTTAAAAAAAAGATTTATTTTACTTTTCGTAAGAGTGTGGATGTGTATATGGGTGACTATGGAGACAAAAGAGGGTATGGGAATCCCTTGGAACAGAAGTTACAGGAGGTTGTAAACTAGCCTTACTAGGTGCTGGAACCAAACTCAGGTCCTCTGAAAAAGCAGCATGTGTTCTTAACCACTGAGTAGTCTCTCCAGCCTTGCCATTTTGCTTTATTATGAAGCAATAAACAACTGCTTCTACATTCTATTATAAAAGTAACATAAAAAACAAACAAAAACAGGTGTGTGAATCAATGAATTCTCCACTACTGCTGTTTTGTTTGAATTCCACCATAATATTAGAAAATAAGATGGAAAGAAGAAAAAAAAGAAAGAAAGAAAGAAAGAAAGAAAGAAAGAAGAAAGAAAGAAAGAAAGGAAGAAAGAAAGAAAGAGAGAGAGAGAGAAGGAAAGAAGGAAGGAAGGAAGGAAGGAAGGAAGGAAGGAAGGAAGGAAGGAAGGAAGGAAGGAAGGGAGGGAAGGGAAAATGAAAGGAAAGGAAAGAAGAGAAGAAATGAAAAGTAAAGTAAAGAAAAGCTTTGGATGAGAATTATAATTGCCACCTCCAGAAATCATAACCTAGATGTCTCTGTGTCCCATCAAAAGAGAATGGTAATCTCTAAAGAAACCTTTGGAGGAGGGAGAGAAATGTACATTCTAACCAATGGTCTACTCATTGAAGGCAGACAGGAAAGACTTCTTGGCACACACACAGAGATAACACATTTACATAGCCCATATTAATGAATGTTCTTTCCTCTCCTTTCCTCAAACTCTTACTAATGTTCTCTGTAAAAACATGTGGTGACGTCTGAGATTCAAGCTGTTATGTATATAAATGTCATGAGCACAATAACACAGGAATCACAGAAGGAAGAATTCGTATTCATTCTTTATGGTCATTACAGGCTCATAAATGACCATTTTCTTAGGATTTCTGAGTCTCTTCAGTGGCAATATTCATTTCAAATACTAGATGATTCAAACCAGAAGCCAATCACTTCATTCTAAAAGCCACAAGACAGCATGACATTTTGAACTTAATCTAGCCAACTATTTTTTAAAAAAAAAAATAGTTTATACAGTTAGTCTGTACATCATTTTGTAATATAGAATATGACTCACTGAAGTTGTTAACTACTCAGTCACTGATATCAATATCTCTTTTACTAGTGAAGTCAAAATGGTTATGGTTTGTATATTTCAGAGTAAATGTGTCAGTGGTTAAGACATTACTACGCCACAAATTTCAAATTTTCAAAGTCATTTATTGTGTAGTGTTACTTAAAATCACATGATCTGTCAGTCCTGAGTTTATTCCCATCAGATTCAGAATACTAATGCCAACATGGAGTTAGCGTCACAGTTCTAAGGGTTATTGTTAAATCTTGGAAATTGGGGGAGAGTATCTAGAGTCACTAAATGCATTAACATGTCTGCTGAGAGCTGATATTCTTTGTGTTGTGAAATTGCATACACTTAAGTACAATCATTTCTTATCACTTGTCTTCACTGTAATGTTGAAGACATTTCAAAAGTGATATCATGAATATATGATGTTCATTTTATTCATCTTAAAAAAACAGACACTGGATGGCTTTTCCTTCAGTCTTGATCAATCCTATACACAGGCACCAAACACTGGCACTATTACTGATGCCATGTTGTGCTTACAGACAGGAACCTAGCATGACTGCCCCCCTGAGAGACTCTAGAAGCAGCTGACAGAGACAGATGCAGATACTTACATTCAACCTCTGAACTGAAGTCAGGGACCCCTATGGAAGAGTTAGGGGAAGGATTGAAGGACGTGAAGGAGATGTCAACCCCATAGGAACAACAGTATTGACTAACCCTGGCCGGTCAGACATTCCAAAGACTAAGCCACCAATCAAAGAGCATACATGGGTTGGTCTGTGGCTCCCAGCACATATGTAGCAGAGGACTGCTTTGTCTGGCCTCAGTGGGAGAGGATGTGCTGAATCCTGTAGAAACTGATGTCCCAAGGAAGTGAGATGCTGAGGGGATCATGGGTCGGGAGCACTCTCTCAGAGGAGAAGGAGAGAGGAATGGGACAAAGAACTAAGAGTGGAGGAGCAGGAAATGGGGCAACATGAGGAATATAAATAAATAAAATAATTTAATACAAAAAGAAAATAGGCAACACCATACTGATAGTTGTTTTTAACAATATCTCGACTAATATGACATTCTTTTATTTGATTTAATTTTAGTGGCACATTACACACCTCAGGCAACTACAACATTTCAGCACTAGCTTCATGCATCATCACACACTGCAAGTGTTTATTAAGACATCATTAAAATACCCATGTCATGTGCTTCTTAGGAATATATTTGCAATATGTGTGTGCATGTTTCTGACAAGTTGTCACTTGGGGAAGGACCATTAATTAAACTGATCATAAATAATCCAAATCCTGCTTTCAGCAATATAATAGATGAAACAAAGCATTTTCTGCAAATATTGCATGGGTTCATTGCCTTCTCATTTCTGTCTGTACATCTAGGCTCATCTTCTTTTGACTATATGTCTCAGTAATCAGTATCAGCTTAATGTACTTCATAGGCTGCCTTTAATAAAATGACATTTAATTAATGAGTTTTTTTGAGAAATTTATAGTTATAAACATCAGTTTGCTTCTTATTCATTGATATTTATAAAATCTAAAATATCATTCTGATATGAATACTGTTGTGTAAATAGAATGGCATCAGAAAATATAAAGTGTTCATTGACAGTGTTGGTATAAAGTAAAAGTTTAATACCATATGGTTAGTATATGTCAATTTTTAAAACATTTGGTGAGTCTATCTATCCATCCATCCATCCATCCATCCATCCATCCATCTATCATCTATCTATCTATCTATCTATCTATCTATCTATCTATCTATCTATCTATTTATCTACCTATCTATCTATCTGTTTGGTTTTTCAAGACAGAGTTTCTTTGTTTAGCCCAGGCTGACCTGGAACTCACTCTGTAGACCATAGTGGTCTCAAACTCAGACATCTATATGTCTCTGCCTCTGGAGAGCTGGAATTAAAGGCATGTACTACCATAGCCTATCTAATAGAGTTACTTTAATTTTATTGCAAGTGTTGATACAGGTTTCTTACTGATGGGGCAGAGCATAAAAGTAATTTTGGTATCATAAGTAGAGGTCTTTTATAACAATTATTGCATATTTTTTATAGATCGGATTATAACATTTGTTACACCATAGATTACATAATAGTGTGTGTTTTTCCTATGTAATTAATTTGCTATACAAGTAAGCTACCATGAGATAACTTATTTTTTTTTTTCAGATCAAACATACATCTCCTTTTTCAATGGTTCCTCTAAATAAAAATTGCTTCCATGTAAAGTTATCATTTGTTGTAGACATTAGTGGTTATTTATTAGATTTTAAGGAACTTATTAGAGGTATTGCCACTGAAGAAAATGACACTTCCCCTCCCCGCAACCACTGACTGCCAATAGATAGACCCTCAGGAAGGGGTATGGCCTCTCAGTCCCTCCCCAATTTGTGTAATGTTGAGGGGCCAAACCTTATGCAATTGTAGTGTAATGGGCAGAGCTGCTAATGTCTTCACTTTTTAAAGTATTCTCCACGTGAAATTTTTCCAAGCTAATAATGGTAACATTTTGGCAAATGAGCAGGAGACTCTAATTCTTCTACTCAATGAAATACTGTTGCTTGAGTCTTTGGGGGAATGGTGAGTAAGCCAGCCCTACATTTTAATCTAAATATGCATTTTGTTTTGTTTCAGTTCTATTTGCCTTTGAAATGCCTGATTGCTCTTCCTGAAGGGAGATTGGAGACAAAATTAGATATGCTTTGTTTGGTGGGGCAGAGGGTGGGTTTAGTGATGAAAAATGAGGAACTGTTAAGAAGACTCTCTGAAAGCCAGTCTACTCTCATGTATATGTGACTGCTATGGAGAGGCTACAGAGAAAAGAAAGGATAGGAGTGAAAACAGGAAATGAAAGATTGACCCACTCTACATGTCTAAGATTCTTTCCCTAAGACCAATATTCATTGATCAGGGGAGTCCCATGTGTAATGGGAACTGGCATGTCTTAGCATATCACATTTATTCACTGATTCTGTGCAGCCCTTGAGAAAGTATAAACTTCAGATGGCAGAACTTGGATGTCATTAGTCACTTAAGCAACGACAATCAGGATCTTACAGTTGTATGGGAGCCCCATGTGATACTGTTCAGATACTGTTTTCAGGAAAATTCCTACTTTTAGACTGGAGAATCATTTCTGAAATTACCTGGTACATGTCAGTTCTATGGTTCTGTAAACATGATTTAAATAAATTGCTCTGCATTCTAGTTTTGATCAATGGATTATATTTAGGTGCTACACAGAGACACATGAAGAAAAAAAGTTGAAGATAAAAGTTTGGTTCTGGATCTTAAAATGGTGCAAGGGGGCAGATTTGTTTGTAAAGGGTAAAAGGTGAAATGAGGTTCCTAGAGAAATACAGACACTGGATGTTCACTGTCATCAAGGCACTCACAGAGTCACTGACTCCAATTCCTTCCTCTGGAAAATTCAAAGAATCACATTCACGGTGATAAAGTTTGAGAGTTTTGTTTTGTATTGTTTGTTTGCTTTGTTTTGTTATGAGAAAGAAATCACACAGAACTCCTTGAGAGTGTGATGGTTGTAGAACATGTTAAAACCCCAAGACATAGGGGGCTGGAGAGATGGCACAGTACTTAGGAGTACTGACTGCTCTTCCAGAGGTCCTGAGCCCAATTCCAAGCAACCATATTGTTGCTCACAGTTATCTGTAATGGGACCTGATGACTTCTTCTGCTGTGTCTGAAGACAGCTACAGTATATTCATATAAAATCAGTAAATATTTAAAACATTAAGACATGAGAAGTTTTCCCAAAAATGCTGCTGTCTACTGTCACTAAGGGAACTTTTTGGAATTTTTAAATAGGGGTGTTTTTTGTTATGGTTATTTTTATTGTTGTTTTATCATGAAGGAAGGAGATTAAGTCTTCTAAATGACCTGGCATAGAAAAATGGGCTCCTCAGTCGTGTTCTTCCAATGACATATTCCCCAATGAGATGTCAGCTGTGTCCCCATTTCAGTGATTGCACTAGGGATCCAACACATGCTTCTAAAGATCTGTGAAGTATCTGATCATATATAGAATTTCTGTATTTTGTGCTTATTAAACTCTGTGTTAAGAAGAAAAACAAAACAAACACCAATCTGAATCAGTGTATCTGGCTAAGACAATTCTGATCATGGCAGAATGGCTGACAGAACAAAGAAGTCTGTGGCCACAACTAAACTTCTTCTGTCATGGGGTGTGTTCTAACTGTCTTTTAAGTTTATTTCTCCTATTCTTAAGGGCACTAGTAGAAATGTGAAACTACAGTGCGGTTTGCTAATAAGGTATATGACAGTTGTTAGTGTAGCATTTGATTTATTATTAGCCATATAGAATAAGCAATGTAGAAAATAGTTAATCCAATAATTTGTACCTTCCAAAATTATTCGTTCTTAATATGAGAAAAGCTGTCCTTTTAAATCTTTAACTCAAGAGGGTCCATGTCATTTCATAGGACATACATTGTAAAGTTTGTATTAAAATTATTCAACTTGGAAACAAGATGCAGTTTTCGTCCTATATATAATTCATTTTCAACTATATGTCCTATTGCATGCTGCCAAAATACTAACATTCTGTACACATAGTACTTTTTAAATCAATGCTGAAGAGCCAGTGAGCCCATCTGTCCTGTAGTGAAAAAATTAAAATACATAAACACCTCAGTAATAGATTCAGAGTGAACGACATGCTTTGGTTAAAAACTCAGGTGTCTCTGTAGGAAATGGCTGAAATGGTTTTCTACAAATTGACATCAACCTCATTTTAATTAGGTAAATTTCATCAATGCCACACTTACTCCATCAAGGTCACATCTCATAATGGTGCCACTTCCTATGGGCCAAGCCTTAAAACACATGAGTCTCTGGGGACCAGTTTTATTCAAACTACCACAGATGACCATTTTCTTCAGGCTACAAACAATGCCAACATTTACAACAAAATGCTATGATCTTGACATTGATGCCACCTAATTTTTGGCCTGAAGGAGATGGAACTATGTGGTGAGGGGCTAGAGGGTGACTAGGTTTGTGGGTAAGGTCACTGAGTGGGAATAATAGCATTATGAAAAAGATTGTAGAGACTGGAGATGTCAGTCATTAAAGTAGTGCTAAAAAATTCTGAGTACTTGAGTACGATTCCCGGAACTCACAAAAGAATCTGGGTGCACACTCTTAATCTGAGAGCCGAGAAAATGGAGACAATTGAATCCCAGGGCTTAGAGAGCCAGTCAAAGTAGACTAAATAGGATGTTCCAGGCTCACTGAGAGATCCAGTCTCACAAAGAGGTGTATGGCTCCTAAGATATGAAATCTGTGATTGACATCTGGCCTTTACACAATCCTCCAATCACAAACACCTAAAGCCCTATTGATGCCATTCTTTCCAGTTCTGCCATATAAGGATCAGACTAGAATAAGTCTGACTCATTCTGACCAATAAGTCAGAAAGTCAGGCTTTGACAAACATAAGGCATAGGTGGGGGTGGAGGAGCTGAGAGGAAAGAGGGGAAGCTGTGGTTGAGATGAATTTCATGAGAGAATAATAAATTAGAAAAAGGAAGCATAGTGCTGAAAAAAAATATGATTACATATGTGTCTTACTCATCCTTGTGACCTAGTGGACTTGAGTCTAGTAAGTCATCAATTAATAAATATTAACAGAATAAATGAATACTATTACAATGGTCATAATGTTTTAAATATTGAGTCACTACAAAGCAGAATGCATGCTGTAAAAGAGAATGTACCTAAAGGTACAGAATGGAGAATCATCCATGTTTGTATGTAACATGCATGGATGTAGTAATGACACATGCCGTACTATCACTAGCTCCAGAAACATTTGAGAACAAATTACAAAAATTAATAAAAACAGAAAAGTGCCCAATGCCCGTCTTCTCAATGTCTAGGACTATTATTGATACATATCTCTTTTTTATGAATACTTAGCTGTAGAATTTTGTGATAGCACTCAACCCTAACATAAGATATCATCAAAACATGTGAGGAAGAAGAGAGCAACTCTTTGCAGTTTGAACAGCCTACTGTGTTATTTGTTCATATACAAAGTAAAACAGAGCCACTTTATTATATTTCTGTTCTTAAATGAGATTATCTGTGGAGAAATACTTTAAACAATATTGTAATTAAAAAACGTGTTTAAGAAAGTGAGGTGTGGGGAATAGGTGTTTAAATAGTGTACTGTGCAATCATAAGGACCAGAGTTTGCATCCTCAGTGCCCATGTGAGAAATTTAGAGTGGCAGTGGCTGAATCAGTGAGTTCAGGAAAGAGTGAGAGATGCTGCCTCAGATAATAAGATGGAGAGCAACTAAAGAAGGTGTACGATACCAACCTCAGGCCACATGCATAAAGGTGGGATAGGAGTCTGCAGAGGAGAACCCAGAAAGAAGGATAACATTTGAAATGTACATAAATAAAATAGCCAATAGAAACTTAAAAAAATAATAAAATAAATAAAAGAGAACAGAATACAACTAAGACAGAATCAATATTTGATCATTAAATATAAAAAACATAAACATTTTTTTGCCTATTGCTTCGGAAATATATTCTTGTAAATATTATACAATTAAATCTATAAGAACATTACTCTAAGACTGCAAATTCAATTCATGTATTGTAAGTGAAAGCAAGAAGTCAGAGACATCATTCTAGGACAAGGGGCCTGAGACTTTTATTTAATAAATTGTATTCACAACTTACTCAGTGTGGCAATTGAATCTTGCAGAGTTATTTAAAAATTATTAATCCCATGATGAAAAAAATATTTCCTGGACTAATATCCTGATTTGGTTTCAGAAGTTTGGGCAAGGTGTCATTGAATTCCCCTCAGAATATATGCCTTCAATTTTCAAAAAAAGAACTTTACAGTTCTGTGGTATGAATGAGGTACAAGTTTGTATGGCATTGATTATTTGCTTTTTGAAACTTAATTTTATGTGTACATAAAGTAGCAGTGATATTTTTCCCCTTCCCCTCTCCTCCATCTTCTTCTTTCTTTCTCTCTCTCTCCTCTTCTTTCTTTCTTTCTTTCTTCTTTCTTCTTTCTTTCTTTCTTTCTTTTCTTTCTTTCTTTCTTTTCTTTTCTTTCTTTTCTTTCTTTCTTTCTTTCTCTTCTTTTTTTGACAGTTTTCTTGTTTAGCCCAGGCTTCCCTGTTACTCATTCTGTAGAGCAGCTTGTTCTCAAACTCAGAGATATATCAGCCATGTCCCCTACACACCGCCATCACCCAGTGCAGAGATTAAAGGCATGCACTACCATACCTAGCTAAGAAGCAGCATATTTCTTAGTAAATTCAAAGAGTTTTGATGTGTTCTTGGGTACTGTTTGCAAGAATTTTATTGAGTATTTTTCATCTATACTCATAAGGTCTGAAATTCTCTTTCTTTGTTGGGTCTTTGTGTGGCTTTGGTATCAGTGTAACTGTTTAGATGGTTTGATTTTTTTTTTTTGATCCTAATTTAACTTTACTATTTGGTATCTGTCTAGAAAATTGTCCATTTCATCCAGATTTCCCAGTTTTGTTGAATATAGGCTTTTGTAGTTGGATCTGATAATTTTCTGAATTTCCTCAGTTTCTGTTGTTATATCTCCCTTTTCATTTCTGATTTTGTTAATTTGGACACTGTCTCTGTGCTCTCTGTTGAGAAGTGATAGTTAACATTCTGGTGACCAAGAAGTCTTAATATCTCCCTTTGCTTCACTGAAATTTTAGGTAGCATTAATGGGGTCATTAACATGAGCTTGGGCCATATTTTTCAGAAAATATTTATGTAAAGACCTTCTAACTGCCAAGCATTTCTGTGTTCCATTGAAGTCTTTTTTTAGTTCAGGCATATCACACTCAAGGACCTAGGACCAATCCATTTGAATGAAAACAGGAAGGTAGGATGCCTGCCTCAGAAATGTCCTTGAAAGATGAAAAGCCTCCTTTAGGAAAGAACTGACAAGCAAGCACATACCCATCTCCCATCTACACAAAGCCACACTCACCTTTGACTCTCCCCACAACAAGTCCCAATACTCCAAAGCACCCCACCTTTGCTTCCATGGAATTGATCTAATTTCTTCTCTATTGTAAGAGGCATGGGGAAAAAGAAGAATCTTTCTTTTTTTTTTTTTTTTTTTCACAATAAAAGTGAAAATTTAATGATAATGTCTGTTAAAATATATTCTTTGCCTAGCTGTTCTGGTTCAATTTTATTTGACGACTGGGTAAACATAACCATGAAAACATCCACCTCGTTTTTCCTATATCTCAGTCATTGAAAAGTAGAAACTTATATCAGTTAAACAAACCGGAAGATGTTCAGAAAACAGGCATCATTGCTGGATCACATCAAATGATTTGTATTTGTTTTGTAATTAAATGTAACTACCCAGCAGTCTTTCTGAAGCTGAGTATTGTTGAGAAATCAAGTATTGAATCTAACTGCTTCTTTCCTTTGTGTATACACATATATTTCAATAGCCAATACAAACAGAACCCGGCTGGCGAAATAGGAAGGATAACAATCTAGAGTTGTTTACTAGAGATTTGAGAGATAGCGTCCAGGGCTCAATAGCTTCCTTTTAAATGTTTAAACCCTTATGAAGAGAGGCACACAGATGATCCCCACTGTTCATTATTCGTTAGGCTACTTACCACCAAGAGAAATGTTTCTTTGTTAATAACTTTGGCATAAAACCGAAGAAAATCAATCCTGTTTTCTTTCCTGAAAATGTTACATATCAAATGAAATATTAGCTTCTATTGAGAAGAAGAAAGGGTAAGTGAAAATATGCAATTCAATCTGGTTCCAAGAAGATAATGCCAGAGAAAACAGCAAATGAAAATGGATAAATTTCTATGTGGAAATTTATATTGGTTTGTATTTTTATTTTGCTGATTGTTAAGTAAATTTTTTCTACGCTACCTGTAGAAGAGTTAGAATAAATAGAATATTCTACAGAATAGTTAAATAGAGTCATTCATGCATCAATTATGCAGGTGTTAAATTATTGCAGTATACCAGATGTAGCTTAGGCTTAGTGAATTCTATGGTGAATGGTTGGAGGAGATCCAGGTCCCAAAGGCTTGTATGTTATCATGGTTCATAGCAAAATACATACTTACACACATACATACATACATACATTCATACATACATACGTACATACATATATACAAAAACAAATGACTACTATGATTCCTTCTGTATATTCCAGATAAGCTTCTTTGGATGATATAAAATCCAAATATTTCCTTTTTTAGTGGATATTTTATTTATTTACATTTCAAATGTTATTCCCTTTCCTGATTTCCCCCAGAAACCTCCTATGCCATCACCCCTCCTGCTTCTATGAAGGTGTGCCCCCACCCACCCACTGACTCTGCCTCCCTGCCCTCACATTCCCCTACACTGGGACATCAAGCCTTCACAGCACCAAGGGCCTCTTCTCCTATTGATGCCCAACAAGGCTATCCTATGCTACATGTGTGGCTGGAGCCATGGGTCCCTCCATGTGGGCTCCTTGGTTGGTGGTTTAGAGCCTGGGAGCTCTGGTTGGTTGATATTGTTGTTCTTCCTATGGGGTTGCAAACCCTTCAGCTCCTTCAGTTCTTCTCATAACTCCTCCACTGGGGACCCCAGAATCAGTTCAATGGTTGGCTTGGAGCATCCTAAATAATTCCTTATAAATCATTTAGAAGTTAATGAAACAGAAGATCAAAAAAAAAAAAAAGTCGACATTTTTTCCCAAAGGTTTTGTTTCCTTCTGCTCTGTTATTATATAATCTCTATGAAATTTCCAAACCATCAGTGTAAGTCATTATTTGAATTAATGGGGAAAAGCTGGCAGAACTCACAACCATACATACTATATTCAATAAAGATTGAATATAGTCAAACTTTGTAAAGTAGACTCATATAATATACGCCAAGTGCACAGAAGTAAAATTCTATAATTGTATTTTTTCTTGGTGATTTTTCTCTATGTAATCAGTGGGTATAATGGAAGAAAATGTAAATATAATTAACAAATGTATTTAATTATTTTTTCTGACTTTTAATATTGTATTAAGGAACAAATTTTAACCCAATTCACAGGTCATAAACCTAAGATATATTTATTTCCACTGTCAAGTAACTTCAGTCATCTTCCTCTGCTAAGAGCTAGAATACTTGTAGACAGTGACAATTTCAGATTCTGTCATGCAATGATTTTAAGAGGCACTGTTCTGTATGCAACTCCTGAACTTAGAAAATTGCCTTTGATTACTTCCACGGACATTTCCTTCACTCAGTATAAAAACGGACTTCGATGGCACTTTTTATTTAGTCTAACTCTGTTATATCTCTTACTGCTGCTTGCCACTGAAGGACATGATCACTATTACTGTATCTCATTCTGAAGTGTTGAAACATTTTATCAAACTTTCCTGGAAACTAAATGTATATAATCTTCAGGTTCTATTAGCATTATTTATGTATCCTCTCCCTTCGTCTAAGTATCAGCTTCATTCTCTCCATATACACATACAACAACTAAATCCCAAAGCATAAGAGCACTAAAATCCTTAATCCCATTTTGCGAGTACAGTTCAACTTGACTTCATGTGTGGCGTAAATAATAATAATTTTCAATGAAAGGTGGAATTAGAAAAATCTACAGCTTATTAAATATTTAAATGACCAGTAGGACAAATTTCTTGGTTAAGGATAAAGAACATGTGAGTTTAAGAATGACATTAAAACGTAATGATATTTCAAAAAATGACTTTATGAAGAAGAATATATATTTCAATTGTGGGCTTGTTAATAGTCTCTATCAGAAGTATATGCAAGTGAAGAAAATGAATAGATATGAGGAAATATATCCAGTTACAAAAGGAAAAACAACTACGCATTATATATTTTAAAATGTCACCAGGATAGACTTCAGGAATGGATAGTAATTAGTGCTCAAGATATGTGGAAAAGAATTTCTAATTTCAAAAGTCATAACAATTAGAAAAAGTTTATTACATTTTCAGCTATTTTTATTATTATTTGTGTATGACAAAGGTCATTGGGAAGGACATCACTCAGTTACACAGATTGACAAGCAAACCAGAATCCATTTATATGGGAGATTATTATTAATAATAGTTGATATAAAAGGTGTGTCTGCAAAAAGCATACAAAATGTGTAACTACAATGAAAATCAGAAAATTGTTTAGTTCCCAGGAAATCAATACCAGAAAAGTCAATGAACTAATAGGTAAATGAGAAGTCTCTAAAGAATTTGATAGAGTACTACAAACACATATTTAATAAAATATTGTAAAGATTAAAAATTAGTGTCGGGTAGTGGTGGCACACGCCTTTAATCCCAGCACTTGGGAGGCAGAGGCAGGCGGATTTCGGAGTTTGAGACCAGCCTGGTCTATAGAGTGAGTTCTAGGACAGCCAGGGCTACACAGAGAAATCCTGTCTCAAAAAACAACAACAACAAAAACAAACAAACAAACAATAAATAAATAAATTCGTGTTCTGAAGTTTAATATAAAACAAAGAAAATTACAGCTGCTTGGTGACGAAGATTGTGAGACTAGATAGGTCAGGGGCCTAGGTTTAAAACAAAATACTATTTACTGTTTTGCTAAAGAATGTTCTGCTAAAGAAACATAGTCATAAGTTATGTGTAGTTTTAAATGCTACCACCTTTGCCTAGGATAGGACTGGGTTCTGGCCCCTCCTGGCTTCCCCTTTTGCTCTACTTAGTGGCTAGTCCCACCAGCCAAACATCCTTGGTCACCCACCTGTAGCAGAGGCCACAGGCCCTAGCTCCTCACAAAAACTCACAGGTTGTTGAGTTTTTCTTCCTCCATAGCATGGCAGAAAAGCCCCCTCTCCTTCTTTGCATCTGTCTTTTCCTCCTGGTACTCGGAAGTCTCCTCCTGTACTTTCTGCACAGCAATTGGCCCCAGGCCTTCTTTACTGAGAAATCAAGAACGAATTGGGAAATGAGACTTTAACATCAGAACTGCTTCCTTCAATAAGTGACTTCTACTGACATTCTGATGTACTTACAGATTCGTGTCTAGCTCAGACATCATCGAAAAACCATCTTCCCCAATGGAAGAGTTAAAGAAAGGACTGAAGGAGCTGAAGGGCTTTGCAACTCCATAGGAAGAACAAAAATATCAATCAACCAGATGCCTCAGAGCTCCCAGGGACTAAACTACCAACCAAAGAATACACATGAAGGGACCCATGCCCCAAGCCGCATATGTAGCAGAGGATGGCCTTGTAAAACATCAATGGGAGGACAGGCCCTTGGTCCTGTGAAGGCTCAATGCCCCAGTCTAGGGGACTTCCAGGGCAGTGAGGTGGGAGTGGGTGGGTGGGTAGGGAGGAGGGATGGAATAGTGGTTTTAGGAGAAACGTAAATAAATAAAATATCCAACCAAAAGACTTTTGCCTAAAGTACAAACAAATAAAAGCATAAAGTAAATAATGAATGTAAAAAAAATAATAAACCTTCCAAGTCCAACAGTGTCAACTAACCTGGACTCTTGGGGGCTCCTAAAGACTGAACCACCAACCAAAGAACAAGCACGGGCTGGATGCAGTCCTCTGCATATGTGTAGCAAGTGTGCAGCCTGGTCTTCATGCAGGTCTTCCACGAACTGGACCAAGGTCAGTCCCTGACTCTGTTGCCTTCTGTGTATCTAGTTCCATTAACTGGGCCACCTTGTCTGGCTTCAGCTGGTGAGAACATGCCTAGCACTGAAGAGACTTGTGCCAGGGTAGGTTGAACCCAGTAGGGGGACCTCCCCCTTCTCCAAGAAGAAAAGAAGAAGGAGGAGCTGTATGAGGGGGAGTAGAGGGAGAAGAGGGGCAATTTGGATGTAAAATGAATACAAAATTTCAGAGGGAAAAAACGTTCCCTCTGCAGTATATGGGAGCAACACAGAGACCCATAGCCAGACAAGGAGCAAAGAGTGAAAGACCTTGGAACATTCTGTCCTAAATAGTACGTCTCTAACAAATCCTTCTCCTTTTCTTCAGCATTCAGGTAACCCTGTAGAAGAGGAGCAAGAAAGAGCCAGGGAAGAGGACAGAGGAAACCAGGAAAACAAGATCTCCTGAACACAGCAACAGATATGATACGCACATTAATTCATAGGGATTCTGCCAGCATGCTCAGGACTGACATGGATCTTCTCCAGATGTCATTCTAAAGCTCAGAGATGTGGACAAGTACCCTCATGCCTACCTCAAATGTTAGCTCTAATTGATAACTGGTTACAAAATTCTGAATACTTCCCAAAAGGGAAACAATCTATTTTTAATGGTTAGGGCCAATGCCCAGCATTAGATGCTTAACACAAAATTAACTCAGTAGCATCTTTGGAGTTTCTTTGTCTCATAAAGTTGTATTACCACAGGTTTTTGTTTGCTTGTTTTGTTTTGTTTGTAAACTTTCATGTTCTATGTTCATGTATAATGAGATTGCTATGAAAGATGTATATGTCTCTGTGTCTATACATGTTTATTATGCTTTCTCTTTGAATTTTTCTTGCTTGTTTGTTTTTCCTAGTCCAACTTCTTTATTTTATCTTATTTTACTGTTATTCTTTAGATGTCTATTTGTTTTCTGAGATAGAGAGAAAGACCATGGATCCAGATGGGAGGGGAAGGGAGGAGTAATATGGAGGACTACAAGGAAGTAAAACTCTGATCAGATTGCATTGTGTACAAAAATAAATCTATTTTCAATTAAAAATAAATAAAACTTTAAATCTCTCATAATTTTATAAAATATATTTTGTTTATTTGTATTCCTTAGGTCCCTCTCTAATGAACTTCCACTACCCATCTTCAACTTGGTGCCTCTAAATGAGATGCTATAAGACAGCTGATGGTTGCTAGGGGAGGAAAGGTTGGTTTTAACTTAGCTTGTAGCTCTTGGTACTTGGATCATGCTCCAGTATGATGGCCCCAGAACCAAGAAAATATCGTAAATACAAACTGAAGTGAGTGGGTTATAAAACTTAAAACATAAATAAATAGATATGCTTTAATAAAATGTTTCAGTAATTTGAAAAAATATAAAAGGTGCAAAGTTAATAGTAAAATAAAATGAATTCTACTAAATCTACTTAATATCAACAGAAAGAATAAAATGCAAAGAACTATTAACTTAAAGGTTTTCTATGAAAGCTACAAGATCATTTTGGTCATATCAGAAGAAGCTCAAAATTCTTACACTATGAAAAATATTCTGGAACTGTCTTTAAAATTGTAAAAGGGAAGATGGAGATAAGTACTGATCACTGCTTCATAGACTTACTTGGAAGACATGAATGACAAGAAACATTTGATACATAAATATAATACATTTAATTTATATCACCAAAGATTTTCAGATTCCATGTCTCCTTGGCATTCTGTTGTTTTTTTTTCCTATAAATGTTCATCTTCTGAACCGATGAGATTGAAAAATGTCTAGAAAATTTGTAAATCATGTCCCCAGCTGTGTTAGTGAAAAAACCTTGCTAAAGGAGAAAGATTTGTTTGAATGTAAGTGTCACCATCTTAGGGAAGAAAAGGGAGAAATGGAACAATGCAGATAGAACAATGTTTTTGTCCTCCTTCCCCACTCCTTTCCTCCCTCTTTCCAGTACATCAGGACATGGGACCCACTGCTGTCCACCACATCCTCCATGTCTGTCATTTTGTCACTACACTGAAAATTCTGCCTATAACCCTCATCACAGAGCTAGTTCGACCTAGCTACTTTAAATCCCTTACCTTCAATTCTTCACAAAGCCTGCTTATTATCTTCTCATCTTGCCTTTATGCTGGTAAGAAATGCCATAAAGTAATCTAGTCAGGAAATCTCAAAGCCCTTGAGCAAGCAGATATTAAATATGATGGTTTGAGTGAAAATGGCCCTCATAGACTCATAGACAGTGACACTATTTGAAAGGATTAGGACAGGTAGCCTTGGAGTAGGTGAAGCCTTCTTGGAGGAAATATGTCATTAGGGGTGGGTGGACTTTGAGATTTCAGAGGCTCAAGTCAGGCCCAATGACCCACTTTCTCTTACTGCTGCCTTCCAATCCATATGTAGAATTTTTGGCTTTTTTTCCAGCACCATATCTGCCTATATGCTGGCATGCTTCCTACCATTCTTCTCACAGTAATGACAGTGGAGAAAACTTGTTTTATTTTTAATCACCTTAGAAACTTTATTAAATTGCATATAGCAATTTACTATAAATACCATTGGTTACATGAACAGTGTCATGTGATCATTAACATTATTTTATTGAAGAATAATGTCCTTATTCAAACAGAATATCCTAATGCCATACATTACTCTATTCTTATTCTTCTTGCTTATACTTTCGGGACTTCTTTTAAAAAATTCTTTTCCTGAATTCCATCCTGAATACAGTTTTCCCTCACTCTTTTCTTCCATGTCCCTGTCCCGCAAACCACCCCTTACCTTTTCCTCATCTATTTTGCTGCAAGAAAGAGCAGGCATTAAAGGGACATCAACCAAACATGGCATATCAAGTTACAATAAGCCTAGGAACCTCCCTTCATACTTAGGCTGGATGAGACAACGAAGTAGTAGTAAAAGGGTCACAGAAGCAGACA
The DNA here is from genome assembly GCA_021653895.1 of Mastomys natalensis. Classification (NCBI taxonomy): domain Eukaryota; kingdom Metazoa; phylum Chordata; class Mammalia; order Rodentia; family Muridae; genus Mastomys; species Mastomys natalensis. Next base: position 2,254,588 of record JAJTUV010000234.1, on the reverse strand, counting down.
GAACCTCTTAATGGAAAGCCAGTCCCAATTAAGTGTTTCATTTTATAAGAATTGTGGTTATTCATCTCTTGACAGCAATACAACCCTAAGACACTAAGAAAATCAGTTTAAAGGTAATGTGGTTGAAATACAATTTAGTTGAGCATAGGTTTCCATATGGAAGCCTTCTGCTTGAATAAATAGTTTAATACACCGAATGATGTCTTAAGACAGTAAAAATATGTTGTTAAATTTGTCTTAGAAACAAATAGTTAAAGGATCATATACATGATATGGAAATTAATAATAAATCATGGAAAGAGTATTTAAGAAGAAAATAGGGAAATCTAAGCAGGAAGACCTCCAAATAGTTTATTCCATGAATAGTCTTAAACATTATACCATTTTAAAGTGGCAGAAAATATCTGGAGAGAAGACATAAATAACTCTGATTGCACTGGCAGAGGAGCTACTATAGGACAAATAAGAAATAAAATTATCTTACATTTTGAGACAACTTCTCTCAAAACTGAACCAGCAATGAGTATAATACTAGGCAATGGTTAACTAGGATCAAAAGATAATACTTTACATAGTCAAAGGTTAGTGAAAGAAGTTGTTAGGATGTCTGATACTCATCTAGATCTTGGGAAGTTGATTGATTTAATTGTCAATTTGTTCCTACAAAAATTGTACAGACATTAAAGAGTGCAGTGACTATGGGTACTTTGAAGTAACACTGATTACAGCCTCCCTACTGCATGAGAAATCTTCCATAGAATAGATAAATAATTCCTTAGACATGTAGCATATGGCTACTATCATAGTGAATTTTACTTTCCTATAATGTTGGAAAGGATAATCTGAAACTCTTCATGCCCACATGACATGATGACTGTGTATATCCAAATAATTGCTTCAGGCTATGTTAGCCTTTCTTCTTTCTCTCTTAATGGCATATGACAAAAATTGGACATTACAACACCTCAAAGAAAATCAAACTTAACTGGTATATTAATGACATAACCCAGAGCAAATGTCACTAGTACACTAGAAGTCTTAGGAGACTCAAGCATTACATACAACTAGCTATGAATTTTACAAAGTGTTACTTGAATATGTACCCCAAAGTTCATTAAATTAAAAACTTAACCCCAAATGAATTAGTGGTAAGAGATTAAGCTTAACAGAAAGTGTTAGTCCACAGGGCCTAGACTTTATGGATGAATAAATATTATTAATGTAGGCACACTATCATCATAGTAGATATTGTGTTCTTTTTTTCCTTTTTTTCATCTTTTTCTTCTTTTTTTTGACATTGTGTTCTTAAAAACAGATAAATTCAACACATCCATTTGTAATAGTCAAAGTTATCAATTTCCTCACAGTTTAGATATTTTAGCTCAAAAAACATTTGAGAAATCATACTTTATGATAAGGCATAAAAAAGAAAATGAAGATCACAAATTACACATAATAAGCCAAGTATCCCTGATGCAATAGGTTTTGACTAAGTCTGCTCAGTCAGTCACAGGTTCTCCAGTGGAGGAGCAAGGATTAAAAAGAAGGAAAGATGATTGCAAAACATTGTAGCATGACCCAGCCAGTTCTGAGGCTGAGGCTGGTTTTTTTTACCCAATCTGCTTTTATACGATTTTAATTACCTGCACGTAATAAGGTCAGTTCTAGGATGAGGAACAAGAAATGCAATAAACACAAATAGTCAAGTATCAAGCAAGAAAATAAACAAAGTCCCATGGTGACCACTCCTGTGATCACTGTTTCTAAGGGCTTATAAAGATGACCAAGATATCTGAGTCTACTTCCCTGTCCTAGCCAAAGTCACATTCTTGCCTGAAGCTACTTTTTTGTTCTAGCCTAAAATTAGATTCCTCTTGAATTTACTTCCTTGTTCTAGCCTAAAATTAGATTCTTTCCTGAGCTTACTTCTTTGTCATGGCCCAATGTCAATTCTGCCTGAAGCCCATTTCTTGTCCTTGACTAATGTCAAATTCCTGCCAAGCAGCCCCAAAAAGATCTCACAAATTTTCATTAATATGAGCATGATCCTGTCTCATAAGGTAGGCTTTTTTCTTGGTCACTGATTGTCTGTTTTATAGTCCTGTAATTCTTCAAATAACCACTGGAGCAAAGGATTCATCAACTCTTACAATATGGTGGGTTGAAATACAGGCACCATTTCAAAGAAGTTTTGAGTGCAGTTGTAGTAATAGATCCTGATTTTATATTCCTAGTTTCCTGAATCAATAAACTAGTTTTGTGTTTGAAGCCTTGAAATGTGAAATTCTCTTATGAAATTTATCTCACTTTCTTCATGGAATAACTATTCTGTAAAATGCTAGTCTCAGATGGCATTGCCCCCAGAAATCTTTTTTTTTTCTTTCTTTTTATATTTTATTTTTTTTGCTTATTCACTTTATAACCCGTCCAGTCACTCCCTCCACAATCGTTCCCCATCTCTACTTTTCTGAGTACCCCTCCTCCTGTTCCCAACCCTGCCATTTAAGTCTCTGAGAGGCTAGGTGCTCCTCTCCCATTGAGGCCAGATGAGGCCCCAGCTAGAAGACATACCCCATATACAGGCTGCATGTTTTGGGATAGCCCCCACTCAGATGTTTGAGACCTAATGTATATGCATCCTCTATGTGTACAGGTCTGAGTTATACCTATATCTATCCCTTAATACTTCTTTTCATGACCAGACTCAACACTGTTTTAATCGACTACTCTTCAAGGCACAAGGCATGTAATCCAATCCTTTATCCTCAGAATAATGCCTCTCTCATAAGGGAGTTACTTCATTTACTAGAGAACAGTATAAAATATCATTTACATAGAAGAATGTCATTTTTACTCTTCAAAATCCTAACCTCACATTAATGGTTGGCCTAGAAAGTCAAGCTTCATACCCTCTCCCAACTTTCAAGAGAAAAGTTTCTGTTTGTCATGCTGGCAACTTTCAAAAGAAGATGATTTCCTGGCAGTTTATATACTTCTAGAGCAGACACTAATGTAGTATTTCTAGAGACAAAAGTAACAAATTATATCTGAACACGTTTTGTGTTTTTATCATTTAAAAACTTTAAACACAGATACATTGAAATTTGTTTTTTTCCCAACTGCCAGCTATCTTATATTTTTCCTTTTATTCCAGTAAAACTTTTCCTTCTAACTGAGGTATCCTTTGGGTTTATTTGTTTGCTTTTTGTTAATTCAGTATAATTATAGTTTTCTGTTATAACATAAATAGGAGATTATTTACTGGAACATGAGGAGTTCATCAATGGCCATAACTTTCGAGAAAATGATACACTACTTCTCCAAATCAATGAATTCCCATTGGGTACTCTAGAGCTTCTCTTTTTCATTGCTGTATCTCCATCAGACACAGCAAGTAACAAGTCTGTTTATGTCCTGACTTACTTTATTTTTATTTTATCTTTTTATTAGCAAATCAAAAAAATTTAAAAAGTTCCAAAAATGAAAGCAACAAGTAAAATACCAATCAGTATACTTATACAGTCTATAGAGCCTTCAAGATTTTTTGGTTTGTTTTTCAGAATAAGTTCAGAATAATTGAATAGTATCAGTGTAAACCAAAAATATAAGTTATCTACCTGTAACATCAAAAATTCTCAATGAAGTAGTGCAACTGATACAGAGATAAAAAAATAATTTCCATGATAACTGAACAACTTTTTTTTTTTTTTTTAGAAGACTACTCCATATACTAGGTCATGTTTTGGGATAGCCCCATCCAGATGTTTGAGACTACATGAAAACCAAGCTGCACTTTACAAATATGTGCGAGCTAGTTCACCATGGAGTAGATTGTTAGACTAGGATGACTCTTAGTAAGAAATTAATACATTTCAATTAATTATGAATAACTTATTCTGTGTATTTTTGATGAAGTCAAATTACCAAACCAAAAGTGATTCAGAGACTAGAACAGTAATAGATGTGTCTTTTGAATTTAATTTTGGCTTTTGATTAATCATATATATTTATATATATAGTATATATAATATATATATATTTCCATTGTAAACAACAAATTATTGTACCTGTAATATACTCTAAGGACCTGTGGGAATAAAATATTTGCACTCTCTCTTCTACTAAAAATTGGGATATACGTAAAAAGATAACAGGCTTTGGGTTATGTTGACTACACAGCATTATTTATTTACAAGACAGTGGTAGTTTTGCAGTACCCCTTAATGACATGTTCTCTTTTGAGAATCAGATTTCTGAGCTCCCGTTCAAAAACACCAATGTTTTAAGGTAGTCGTGGCAAGTGGAAACACTTATACTGTGGCAGTTCAAAGAATGGTCTCTATAGTTTGCTTGTCTGAATACTTGGTTTCTAGATGATAGATCTGTTTGAGAAAGAATAGGTGTTGCTTCTTAGGTATAGTATATCTTTGGCCATGGGCTTCAAGATTTCAAACATCTTTCGTCATCTCAAGTCTACTCTCTGCCATCCCTGTTTTGGTTTAGATATGAGCTCTTAGCTGCTCTTTCTCCCATAATTCAGTATGTTATCCATCATGAAATCAGATCTCTGGGCTATTAGTCCATTTAGTTTTTTTCTATTATAAGTTGCCTTGTCATGGTGTTTTATCACAACAATAAATAGTAATACACATATCTTCAATACATTGCCTTAATACTGGAGCAGAATAGTTTACTTATTAAGAATACTAAGCCACATGATTATTTTCAAATATACATAGAAAGAAGAAAAAGAAGAAGAAGAAAGAAGGAGGAGGAGGGGAGAGAGAGGAAGGGGGAGAGAGAGAGAAGAGAAGAAAGGAAAGAAGAAAAGAAAAGAAGAAGAAGAAGAAGAAGAAGAAGAAGAAGAAGAAGAAGAAGAAGAAGAAGAAGAAGATAGGAGGAGGAGGAAGAAGGGACAAAACACTAATATTGGATCAATTTTTCCATTGCTAATATCTTCCAGAACTCCCATAATGAATCCATTCTTAAAGCTTTTCCTTTTGGCCTGTGCCTAAATATTGAGTAGGGCTATGCACTAAGAATTTTTCTTCTTCCTTGAGAGTCATAGACAACCTTCCATGTGAGTGAGTTGAAAAGTATTAATCTAGCAATGACAGATGGGATTGGGTTTGGAATACTTGTTTTATACTTGACTGTGCCTTCTGATCCAGACTGTACTACTTACTAGGCTGATATACAGGAGAAACAGAAGTGCTCCTTGAGAGAAAAGAATATTTAGAAACAACTATGGGTAAGATAGTTAGCAAAGGTTACTTTTGGCTTTAAATTAGCTAGGACTGTATTTCTTTTTAATAATCTTTTTCCTTCCCTAAGATTTCCTTTAACAAAGTTTGTAAGTCTATAGCATCTACTTATAAACCACAAAGAAAGAATTAGATTTGAAAAAATCATAAGTGCTATCTCTTATGAGAACTCTGGGCTCCCCAAAATACGCATCACTAAATTGTAGCAATGATAAATACAAAACAAAGATTCTAAGAGGTTCTTCCTTACAGGATAATAAAAGTCAGTAACGCTGAATTAATTTCTATATATTCTTGCTCTCCTTCTTCTTGTTCCTTCCCAGATCGACTCTTCTGTAGGCATAGTGAAGTTTATGAAATGCTAGAACTTCATTCATTTTCAACAATCATTGGCTTGTATACAGCTGAAGATGATGATTTTCTCAAAGCCACAGTTCCTGCTAATGACACTCCATAATCAAAGACTACTCATCAATCTGAGATGCACATGTCTAGCCTCCCTGAGGCACAATCTTTTCAAAGCATCCTGAGAGACATATGACCTCACTGAGTGAATGATTGAAGGAAATGCATTGCAGCCAAACTCTTTTCTCTGCCTGATTATGAGTGGTCATCTCAAGACCACTTCCTAATGACCTCTTTCTTGCTAAAGATTACACTATAGTCAGCTTGTCACTCTGAGACAGACACTGATACCAGGAATAAAGGAGGAAAAGATGTTTTCATCTAGTCAAAAATGTTTAGGGCTCCAATAAGAAAGCATTGTCTCCCTGTCACACATTAGGTTTACTTGATTTCATTCATTATGTTTCTCTCAATGTCATTTTAATTGAGAAGCCCTATGCAATAGTTTTCATTCTCTTCATCCCTTTAATTTCCCTCTCTTTCTTATTTTCTTTCTGCTCTACCTTTTCTTCTCCACTTTCTCTTCTATCCTTATTATTTTTTATTTTTACCTATGTTCTACCTTCTTAATTTTCCTTCTCATCCTTTTTATTTCCCCTCTTTCATTATTTCCTTTTCTTTTTCCTTTCCCTGTCCTTTGTTTTCTTCCTTACCTCTGACCCCTCTTCCATGCTCAATCTCTCACCACTTTCTGAGCACAGTAAGGGTTTGATAATTCTAATTCCGCAGTTAAACTTTTATTGACCTCATTCCTGGGAAACCCCAATGCCTTTACATAATATACAATACTATATAAAATTCACGAAGTATTTTATTTGCATGCCGATGCTATAGCATGAAAATCTCTGAAGAAAGCTTATTATTGGAGATCTATCTTATTAAAGACACGTCTCTGGTTTCTGCTTCTGATCTAGCACTCACCTTCTTTCATTTTGAATAATAACAATTAACATAAAGTTTTATGAGAAGACTATAGGGGCAGCTCACTGGACAGTAACTAAAATACTCTGCATAGCCTATAGATCTACTTTATATATTGATCTCAATGACCTATTTATTAATTTCTTTTTTTATTGGAAATTTTATTTACATTTCAGATGTTATTAATTTCTATTGTATCCTATTCTTCCAGGATCCTGGAACAAATACCATATAAATGAATAAACAAACATAATTAATCTGACCTTTTCTTCCTGACAAATTAGCTCAACAGAGATTCATTCTCCAGATGAACTAATTAAGAAATTGCCTTTTTCTTTTGGGTTAAGCTAGATGGGAGATATGACCCTGGTACAGAGGAGATTTATTACCACACTCTTCTCATTTTTTTTTTTTTTGTCTAGAATCAGCTGTTTGCTCACATGCTGCACATAATCAAAGATGATTTGACTTATTTTTCCTTCTGAATGTTTTGCCTGAAGACAGCAACACAAGCTTATTGGATTATAACTTGGTGATAATTTGGAATTCAAGAAGGGTGAATTCAAATAAAGCCTCCATTCATTTCTAGTGAATCAGCTCTTTATATTATATATCTACATGCAACAACAGAGAGATTCTTTAAGCATACGTTCATGTTGTTATTGAAGATAATGCTTTAAGTATCTATTTTAATCTGAATTTATAAAATTTCTTGATAATACTGAGAGAAGTAATTCTCAATTCAGTTTATATTGTTGCAAGGTATCTGCCAGAGAAGACTACTTAGAAATGGGTTGATTATTTGAAAGTCTTTGTTAGCTGGCATGCTATGACTCTGGTTGTTTGGGAACTCAGTACAGTCCTGAAAGTTTCTCAGGATAAGCTTTCAAGCACACACACACACACACACACACACACACACACACACACACACACCAAATTATCTAGAAGAAACAACTACTAAAGCTATAAAGCAATGTTAGCACATTTAGGGACTTTCCATAACTATGAATTTTAATTAATTAGGTCTTTGTTCTCATTTTGGCAGGTGTTATTTTCCTCATTCTGTGGTCCATAGTATGAATGGTACTTCAATCATGGCATCAGTGTGCTAAAGTCTATGGGCCTATTAAAATTTGGAGGCCTATAATAGGATATCCTAAACATAATATGCAAAAGGTTGTTTTTTTGTTGTAGTTGTTGCTATTTTTGTTAAACGGGTATCTATTTTTACTTTTCTTCAAATATTAACCATTAGAAAGGAAAATAGCAAGTAAACTGAAAAAATATAGGCCTATAATTTATTTAGGACTCTCTTTCCAGATACATGTTTTAGACAGTTTGTGAATTAGACATCTTACCATCAGTATATACTTATTAATTAATAAGGAAGTATCCAATCATAACTTTAGAATATATTAGATATGGCTTTACACATAAAAATAGAGAAATAAATTCTTATGTCATTGCCTGAGGAGATAGTTCAGTGCTAAAGACTTATTTTTGAGGGGAGGAACAGTGTTCATTTCTCAGCATCCACATGGTTGCTCACAACCATCCATAATTCCAGTTCCAGTGGACCCTATGATTTCTTACTACCTGAGAGAGCACCAGGTACTCATGCGGTATATAAACATACATTAAGGAAAAACCCATAAACTCAATCTAAAAATAGCTTTAAAATTGCTTATATAAATAGTTATTTATTTTTTAGGATAATGTCCTTTTGGCTTTCTAAATACTGGACACTTAGTTTATGCTTTTTGACTAATACACTGTTATAATTAGATTTTTTTGTACTTTGAGACTTAGTATAATGTCTTTATTATCTTAACTTTTTACTAAAAAATAAGTCTCTCTAAGATTGTGTTTAAGCTAGAAAACCTCCTTTAAAATTCTACATAAAAGAAGATATGGACTCCAGTAAAAATAAAATCACGTAATCTCATCAATCAAACAGAAATTATGAAAATGTTTTGGTAACACAGTACAAGAACAGACCTCCTGTTTACAAAATAATGCAGTATAGAGGCTATCATTCACAACTTTAACATGACAAATGGAACTGAGTCTCTTCCAGCTCGGTGGTTAGTGATGGACAGTTACTACTTTGGAGGACCTGTGCTTTGATTTAGTTGACCATGTGATAAATAAGATATTCGCTGGTTGCCACTCCAAATGACCCTGGCATCTTGAGTACTTATCTCAACTCAGGTTCTTTTCTGGAGCAGGTACATAAACCCTATTTACCAAGTAAATGGGGCTTCCTCTTTCTTTTGTTCTTTACCAAGCTTTAACATGTAGCATTTAGAAGCTTCTAGTCTCTCTCATTTGGTTTGTTTAACTTTTTTTTATTCTTTTTATTTACATTTCCAGTGTTATCCCCACCCCAGTTTCTCCTCCACAAACCCCCTCCCTCCCCCTCCTCATTTCCTGCCTCTGTGAGAGTGTTCTCCCTCCTGCAGGCATATTTGCCATAGGGTATTTAAGGGTACCCTTTTTGCTTTGAGACAAATTCCTGTCTATATTTCTAAGCAAGATTGAATAAAGCCAATCATGAGAATAAAATCTTAGGGAAGCTTTTTAGAGCACAAGGAATTCAACTTTGCATTTGTTTAGGGTGTTCAAAAGCAGATCATTCAATCGTCTAAGCTCCATAGAATAAACAGTCTTTCTTTGAGAAGTATTGTTTGTACTGATTGCATACATATCACCAGTATCTATTGTATAGAGTAACAAAGCGATACTTAATACAAATGTAACTGAACGTAAACAGGAATGCTCCTTTTCTTTCTTCAAAACTTATCTACTACTATAGAATACAATCTAAACCCCATTTTTTAAATGAAATGCATTAATATTTGGGTAACTGTTGTTGTATAGTAATAATTTGTGAAAATGAAAAATAAGATCTTATGAATAGAGGAAAAGAAAGTATGGTGTGTACTTCTGTGTATTTGGTATGTGTACAATCAGGGTAGTAGCAACAATCAGTTTACATTTGTACATGTTTCTTAATAGCTTATAAAGAGTTAGCTGGATTACCATTGAGCTGGTCATGGGGTTCCCAATGGAGGAGTGAGAGAGAAGACTGAAGGAGCTGAAAGGGTTTGCGGCCCCATTGGGAGAGAAACAATACCAACCAACCAGAGTTCCCAGGGTCTAAATTACCAGCCTGGGAGCACATAGGGAGGGTCTTATGGCTCCAGCTGTATATGTAGGGAAGGATGTCCTTGTTGGGCATAGGTGGGAGAGGAGGTCCTTGGTCCAGTAAAGGCTGGACACCCCAGTGTGGGGGAAATCGTGGGTGGGGAGGTGAGAGTGGGCATATCCTCATAGAAGCAGGAGGAGGGGGAATGGGATATGGGGTTCCTGGTGAGGGGAAAGGGGGTAACATGTGAAATGTAAATAAAATATACAATAAAAAAATAAATAAATAAAAAGAGCTGGGAGAGATAATTGCCGGGGCAAGAGTGAGATTACTGAGGAATCAAATCACTTTACGAGAAATCAAATGTAATATTCTCCTATAATATATTTATGTGTATTTTATTTCATTTTGAGACATTATTTACATTTTATATAGTGATGTGTGAGGGTTGTATGCTAAAATTAAAAATAGTTCACATCTCATATTTTGACTTATATAAAGAAATGTTTGTCATAGTATGAACAGTGAAAATAAAAGCTGTCCTATTTTTCCTATTTTGAAGACTACGTAATTCAAATACATTTGATTTATATTGATTTTAAATTTAGCACTGAGGGAAAACACTTACATGCTCTATAACATTGTTAAGCATCACAAATAAAATTAGAAGATAAATTGTCAATGCTTTCTCATGCTGTAAATTAGATGACTCACCGTGTGGAGAAAATTGACTCTATGATGATTGGCTAGTTCATAATTTGAGTTATAATTGGGGCACTGTGATGCGTTTCCTGTCACAAATTCATGAGCTATCATTAGATCACCAATTTTTATCTCAAGTTCAGTTAGGCAAGAGAATATTGGGCTCATTTATTAAATAAAAGTCAAAAGACAGCAGCTGGCTTCTCCTATCCTATGCCTATATCATCTAGGAAAATCATTTTGTTTCCTAATTTTTTTCATGAAAAACCACATACATCAACAATTGTCCTATTGTGACATTCATAGACTCCTTCTAATTGTATTTAAAAATTCTACCTTTCTTTGTTTGGCAGGTTGATTATAGACATAGGTAGCTGTGTTTTGTTGAAAGAAACAAGGTCCAAGATTTGAAAGCTTCAACTAAACACAGCTATAGTAGCCTTGTCCTAGGTCTCTGTCTTGTTGCTACAGGAAGAGTGAATTTTTAACTTTTTTTTTCTCGAAAGATATGACCATGCCTATGCATGCTCCAGCATCCTGTGTCTCTCACTCATTCTGTTTGATTATTTATTTGTTTGTTTGGTTGGTTGGTTTTGGAGGTAAGAGTTTCTCTGCATAGCTGTGGCTGTCCTGGAACTCACTCTGTAGACCAGACTGGCCTGAAATCAGAGATCTGCCTGCCTCTGCCTCCTATGGAATGAAAGTTTGCACTACCACCCCTCAGGCACTCTCACTTACTCTTACTTTTAGTTGAGACACTAGGTATAGGTAGTGCTATTGGAGTGTTTCCAAACACAGTGTCTGTGCTCTGATGCACAAAGTTATTCCTGTTGTTACAAATAACATCTTTTAAAATATCTGTGCTACTTTTTTTAATTGGATATTTTATTTATTTACATTTTAAATATTATCCCCTTTCCTAGTCCCCCCGAAACTCCCTATCCCATCCCTCCTTGCCCTGCTTCTGTGAGAGTGATCCCCAAACCACTGCTGCCTCCCTGCCTTGGCATTCCCCTACACTGAGGCATCACGCCTTTCCAGAACCAAGGGCCTCTCCTCCCATTGATATTCCACAAGGCTATCCTCTGTTATGTATGTGGCTGGAGCCTGCGTCCCTCCATGTGTAACCTTTGGTTGTTGGTTTAGTCCCTGGGAGCTCTAGGGGGTGTCTGATTGGTTATTATTGTTGTTCTTCATATGGGGTTGCAAACCCTTAACTTGCCCAATCTTTTCTCTAATTACTCCATTGAGGAAACCATGCTCAGTCCAATGGTTGGCTTAGAGCATATGCCTCTGTATTTGTCAGGCTATGGCAGAGCCTCTCAGGAGACAGCTATATCAGGCTCCTGTCAGCAAGCACTTCTGGCATCTGCAATACTGTTTGGGTTTGGTGTCTGTATATGGGATGGATCCCCAGGTGGGGCAGTCTCTGGGTGGCCTTTCCTTCAGTCTCTGATCCACAATTTGTCTCTGTATTTCCTCCTGTGTGTATTTGTTCCCTCTTCTAAGAAGGACTGAAGCATCCACATTTTGGTCCTCTTTCTTCTTGAGCTTTATATAAACTGTATCTTAGGCATTCTGAGCTTTTGGACTAATATCCACTTCTCAGTGAGTGCATACCCTATGTGTTCTTTTGTGACAGGGTTACCTCACTCAGGATGATGTTTTCTAATTTCAACCATTTGCGTGTGACTTTCATGAATTCATTGTTTTTAATAGCTGAGTAGTATGCCATTTGCAATGTTTTAGCCAGTTCACAGGGTTTTAGGGTTTTAATCCAAACATTGATGTTTATTGCCACTAGTACATGTAAACTAATATGCTTTTTTTGCCATGAAAAAAAAAAAAGCATCACATAGGCATCACAACGTAACAGTATTGACATCTGGCATATCAGGGGATACCTCAAGTGCATTAATTACATCATATAGTAATTTTTATGAAAACATCTCTTTCCCTACTCCCACTCTTTCATAGAATAGCCAAGAAAAAAAATGGCCATGAAGGAATTGACAAACATTGATACCCAAGTCCCTAGGACTATATAACGTGCATCCAACACTTTCGGCTCAATATTGAAGTGAATGAAAAATACATTTTAAGAAGATAATCTACAAAGAAAAGTATTCTTGAAGATTAATTAATGGAGTTTCTCTCATTTCAAATGTGAAAATATAACAGAAGGAGTAAAAATCTCAGCTACAGGAATTAAAGGATAATACACAGAAGCTACCTTCTAATTCTGATTATTGTAGTGCCGGAACATGGAAATAAATGGAAAAAGAAAGGATTAATGGTAAAGAAACTCTACCAGTACCTGAGTAATACAGATGCAAATACAGACAACCGTCAGATTGAGCACTGGCACCCCAATGGAAGGGTTAGGAGAAGGAGTGAAGAAGCTGAAGGGGATGGCAACCTTATAGGAAGACCGACAATGTCACCTAACCAAACCACCCTGAGCTCCCAGGGACTACAACCAACCAAAGAGTATACATGGAGGGATCTAAGACTCTAGCTACATATGTAGCAGAGGATTGCCTTATCTGGCACCAATGGGAGGAAAGGTCCTTGGACTTGTGGAAATTTAATGCTCTACTGTGAGGTGATGCTGGAGTTGTAGGTAGGAGTGTGTGGGTGGGTGGAGGAGCAACCTCATAGAAGCAAAGGGAAGGGGGGATGGTATGAGGATTTGTGAAGGGGGGACTTGGAAGGGGGACAACATTTAAAGTGTAAATAAATAAAATAACCAATAAAAATAAAAAATAAAATTTTCTATATCAAAAAATATGCGTGGTTGAAACACTGACAGATTTCAGTGAAATCAGGATAAAACTGTATAGGGATTTTAGTATAGAGTAAGAAAATATTGTCATTGCCATTCTGATGTAAGTCATAGGTTTTTATGTAATTATAGGTAGATGAGATAGATAGATAGATAGATAGATAGATAGATAGAGATAATTATAGATACATATAAATATAAATTTTAGATAGTAGATATCTATATAGATTATATAGAGATAGATGATATAGATATATCTATCACTAACTTGTTATTCTGTTATCCACTTTATTTACTATCCATATGTAGACTAACTTTTATTTTAGGGGTGTGTGTGTGTGTGTGTGTGTGTGTGTGTGTGTATGCATGGTACATGGATAATAGTAGTCTCACCTGTGCATGTAGAAACAAGATATCAATAGATTGTGTATGATCCTCTGTTGTTCTTATATTTTGAGACAGGTTATCTCACTGAACATGAATAACATCGATTGCCTAGACTGACTAGCCAATGAGCCTTGAGGAGCTAACTTTTTCTGCCAACCTGGGACTAAGGCTTCCAGAACCCTGTGACTTTTTATGGTGGTAATAGAGATCTGTACTCAGGACTTTATGCTTGGGTAGAAAATATAGTAATCACCAAGAGATCTCCCAATATCCTATTACTACTGTAGATAGACAATTTTGACATTCTACTATTGAATATATCAACAAAATTTCAGACTACAATTATACTTATGTATACATTGGGTAGTGGGACCGGTGAGACTAAGAGTGAGTTTTATGGGTAGCATGGTAATGTGTAGACTTCGGGTACAGCATGAATTTCAACCAGCAAGGAAATTAACTGGGAGATGATAAGATATTGTTTGAGTGGATCAATAAAGATGGCACAATAATGATGCTGATTTACACTGGCCTTCAACTGATAGTCTATGGTTAGAAACATTTGTTACCAGTTTGATTATTGAAGAAAGAACATGAGATAAACCTGACAGGTTTAGCCATGATCCCACATAGATGTCCATGCCCTGCATTGTAAAGAAAGACAATGGGACCAAAGCAGTTTCCTTGTTTGAATTAGGTCATAATTTTGCCAAGATCTAAGAAAATCCAAAGTGTGTCAACTTTACCTCTGAGCCCAGAAGCTGGAAGACTGTGCCTGTTCATTTAATCAGTATATCCCCACAGGCCGAAATCAATATTAGATATCTTTCCAATAGAGTAAACAAAACATGCATGGCCCTTGACCTTTCGTTGTTTAAAGTCTTTTATTGAAAATAGTTCATGAACTAGTGAAGAGATAACTTCCTAGACAGTTAAAGAATCAGGCGACAAGAATGCTAAGAGAGAATAAACGTGGATGGAATCCTAATTTATGTTCACTATTCAGAAAGGACTATTAATACTTGAAAAAATAGTATTTAGATGAGACTGAGATGCAAGAAAGAACCAAGTCATGCCATATCATCTGAAAATTACTTCAGAACTAGGGAGAAATGCTTCCAGAGACAGAGGTTGAGTTACCAGCAGAAAAAAGTATTCAGGGAACATAAATAAAATGATAAAAGTTATCTGATAAAATATTGAAGAGAAGGTAAGCGGACAGTGATGAGGGGTATTTAAAGGGAGACAATCCTACCAGAATTTTTTATAAATCTTCTGGGAAGTAGTGCACAGTTTGTGAGCATGGGCATAAGTAATAAAACAGAGGTCTCCATGAAGTTCCACAGGAGTTTGTAAACAGTCAATGTGGAGCTTTAGAGGCAGAAAGACAGTGACGTAAGTGAAGTTTGCCTAAGAGATTTCTCGATCTTTTCATTCTCAGAGGAGAAATGTGACAAAATAGATGGAGGGGGGATAAAGAAAGAAGTAGGTAAGCTATCCTGTTTACGATCGTGAGAGAATAAACCTGCAAAACAGTATGTGAGAGTGTGGATGTTGGTCATAAAGCTAGAGAAGGAAGCATGAGAGAACAAAGAGATTTTAAGGATGGATGAGGAGGGTAACTGAAAACAGGGCATACAGAGGAATACTGGGAGAAGAAGGGACAAAGGGGTAATGGTCAAAGGGGACTAGGGAGAAGAGTTTGTGGGGGAGGAGTGTCAGGGGAGAATCAACTAATACAAGGCAAGTATGGAAATTCTATTAAGGACACCTGTTACTTAGAATCATAATTAACTTTTAATTAATTAAAAGAGTCAGTACACATTCCCACTGCCACACATATGCACACAGAAACTCCTGTGTTTTGAAAATCACTGTGGAGAGATTGAATAAGAGCTCTGCCTTTAAATATTCATGGTTTAGCATTAATATTTCATAAGCATCTGATCTAAATGGGAAGAAACTTAACCTCATTGAACATTTGTTCCACTGTTTAAAAATGGGACCAGCCATAATATCTACCTCATTGGTTACATCTGAATGGTAATAACTAATATTTCTACATTGCTTAATGTACTGGCAGACATATAGAAAAACATAATATCAATAATAAGGGTGATAACGGATTCAAAATGATGTTAAAAGAAAATGGAAATGTCATCTTTTCTATGTAACAAGACATTTTCTTCTACAATAAAGAATATTTTAAACTGTATTTATTGAAATTAAAATTCTAGTCATAATCCTGTACCATCTTTGCATTCAGGATTTGGTCTTTCGTCATTCAAAAAATTATTTACCAGATATTTAGTAAATTACAGAATGTGTGAGATATGCCCGTTTTAAAGGAATATGACAATTTTGTCTAATAGTATTATAAATGTCTGCATTGATCTTGATTGAAGCTCACAATTCAATGCTGTAATGAGAAGAGAAGAAAGAATGAACTGAAATCATTTGCACATGCAGCAAGCCACAGGATTGAAAACAAAAGGCTTCTGGTGCTGAAGTACTAAAGGCATATCGTCTATGGACTGATCTCTTTTTTTTCCCCCTTTGACTCTAAGAAACATGGGAAAACAGAACAGATTTAGGAGGCTTGGGGAAATGAGTTTTGTAGTTTCTCTCTGAGAGTATGAAATGCGGATGCTTTAGAGTGGAGAGGCAGCAATAGGTTCAGTGAATAGAGGGGTTGCATGGCATAGCATCAAAGGCTTATTGACAGAAGAACTGAAGGGTAGTCACTGTGTTTCTAAGAGGCTGAAATATTTGGGTTTGGAGAGGGGAGATCAAATGGGTACGTGCTTCAATGCATTTTGTTTGAAGTGCCTGAGAGCTGTCCTAAAGGATGTATCAAGTTAAACACACATATCTAGACCTCAGGAGGTCTGTCTCAGTAGTCTTCAACATTGAGGGAAAAATATTGAAGCTGTGTTAGCATTCATGCTATGACATCAAAATTATAGACTCTTGTGAAACCAGGAACTGAAGGTAGGACTAAAGAAGATGAGAACACTGTGATTCCACTTATCAGCACAGTGGGTCAACAAAGCATAAATAGGGGCACTGGTTTTATAACCATACTGTTTATGGAGATGTGAGGTATTAAGTGTGCAAAATAATCCCAAGAAACATAACTACTGACATCCTGATAATGTCAGAGGGCAGGCAAGAAAAGAAATGCTATCTAATATAGTCATCTGAAATTGATGATATAAATTTGATTAAAGTTTTAACTCTTTGTGAAGGGTTTTGGAAATGGAGAGTTTCCTAAATTCAAAATTTTAATATTATTTACCTTATTTTATGCATATGGACATTTTCATGCATGAATGTTTATGTAACATGCAGGTTCTGGCTGCCTGAAGAGGTCAGAATAGAAGGTACTGGAGTCACAGTGGTTCTGCCACCACATGGGTACTGGGAACCAAACTCAGGTTCTCTGAAAGAGCAGCAAGTACTCATAACCACTGAATCATTTCTCCAGCCTTGGATAAAATTTCACTACACAATTATATGTGAGACCATTGTAAAAGCAAATGTTAAATATGTCTTAATAATTGAAAAAATAGTAAAATATCCTGAAGTTGAAACAAATGTAACCTCTGCTTTAAACAGGCTCTGAATTCATCAGGATGTGCCCCTGAAATATTCAATCGGTGTTACAGTGAACTGAGGATAAATCCCTGCCCTTTTCATGACAGACAGCTATTTTGTAGTCATTTTCCTATGATTTCTCATCCCGCTTGTAAGTTTTCACGCTATGATTCCTAGATAATCTGAATCAGTTTCACTATTGAAGTTCTGTGGAAACACAATGATTTTGACAGCAAGGGCCAGATCTCACGAATTTAAATCATCATCTCTTTAATCATTAAGAACGAAAAGACTTCAAACAAATAGTGTCCATATAAATCGCAAAGGACATTTCCTTCTCGTCTGCAGTGTCAAATATTTATGAGCATAGTAGGTTTCTTTTGTACAACCCTAAATGAGGCATGATAAAGAGGATCTGGAAAGAAACCAATGATTAATAATAATAAAAAAATAATGACTAACAATTTGATGAATACCCCTAGGAGAACAGGTTTGCAATTCTTGGAGACTGTATGTTAGCATCACTGGGCAGAGAGTTCAGTACTAACAATGAGGGCAGTGATAGAGAGCACATGTTCTATCCAGAAAGACCCAGAGAATGCAAAGTTCACAGCAGGCAATCAGGCCTCCGAAAGAGACAGTACATTGTAATTGCAAGGGCTATTTCTTTTCTCTATTGTATTAGGTAACATACTTCCCTGTTGCTTGTGGGTATATAGTTTCAGGAGTGAGTACTTTGTATTGGTTAACCAATGAGGATTTTCATCGCTGGGAAAAGCTAATACTGGCTCAGCAATCATTAGCTGCCTATAGTTCAATGTCTAGAAAAGAGAGACCCCATGAGAATTTCCCCCTTCTGCATTAGCATATTTATTGATATTGACATCCTTCCTTTTTAAGCAGCCATTCTAAATAAGACTGTTTCATAGCAGACTTCCTGATATTTGGGCTCTTACAACAATCATTCCATCGCTTCCGTGATGTTTGTATGGCCTAAGCTATAAATGCTGGACTTGTGAGGCAGATGTATCCAATGCAATGGGTACCCTGTGATCCACTCACCTCTGGACTGTATTTAGTTGTGATTTTTCTGTGATGGTAGCCATCTGCTCTGAAGAGAAGTTTCTGTGATTAGGAGTAATAATTTCACTTTTTTATTTTTTTGTCATAGGGTAATATTTGGAATGTAGTTGGCTGTTAACACCATAAGACAGAGAGTTCAGCACTACCGAGGAGATCAGTGAGAGTAAGGAACATGTTCTATCCAGAAAGACAGCATAGTGAATGCAAAGTGTATAGCAGGTAACTGGGCCTCAGAAAGAGAATGTATAATTCTCTAGCAAAGTGTTGATAGTAGATTCTTTTCTATGTTTCATGTTGTCACTAGCCCTGAGATGTTAGGTTAGGTTTCTAATACCAGGTATGATTCCCTCTGTGATGAGTGAGCTGTAAATGCAATTAGAACAACATGTGATGCTACTTATAGAATGTTTACAGACATCTTGCCATGCTCGTCACTTTTGTAGTTTATAGGTGTCATGCTGGGTTAGGCATTTAATTGATTCCTTCCCTTGGTTGCTTCGTATGGCTTTTTTTTCTGGTACAATGGAAACAAGGCCAAAAGAAGAAACCTTTTGATCAGATGTAGTTCAAATATCTAAGTTCTATGCTGTTTTCAGAGATAGAGTTTGATCTTTACCCCTGAGACGTTAACAAGGACATGATCATCCATATTGTGTGGACAGTCACTTGGACTACATAATCAATCAATCAAGGTTTCTTATACCAGCACTTAGATTTCACTTAGCCTATCATTTTTGTAGAGATCATTGTCAGCCCAAGTGGTATAACTTAATTTATGCATATAAATACATATGCATGAATATATATTGTGTATAATTTTAAGCAAATATAACATAACATGATTCTTTGATGCCTTGTTTAATAACTTTAGTATTAATTTGTCTCCCTTCCATTCTTTTCCTTCTGTATTAGTTTCCTTCCTCTCTCCTCACTTTTGCACTAGTGGGTGTATCATACAATGGCTTTGTTATTTTATTTTGTATGGTTCATAATTGGGTGAGATCTTTTAATTATTTTTCTCTGACTGTAACAGTTTAGCAACCTCTAGCACTATAAACACTAGTCATCAGAGATGCAGCTTTCTGCTGAGTATCAGGTAACGTTTTCCATTTTCTATGATAAAAGTGTGTGGTTTCTTTAGCTATAGTATCAGGCTGTCAAATTCTGGAGGATAGCTGACTGTTGCAATAGCCTGCTTTGCTGGCAATAACTCACAAAGATGTGACCCATTGCTGGTACTGGGGGTGTTATTTGGTAGCACTTGATATTTTGTTAGGATATTACCACACACCCTCAATTATAAGAGAATCCATTAAAACTCCTTTTATGTATGTTTATATTATAGGATGCTTTTATAGTAATATGTTTATTTTTTTTTCAAACTGACCTTAGTGTTAGTTGTCCTTCATTACATCTACATCCACTTCTATGTTCTTGAGCCCAGAAATGTCCTCAATATCAACTGGTCAAATGTATTCAAAAGACAAAGAAAGATACTTTAAATCTAAGATCTATAGTGGGTTTTATTCTCTAAATCTGCAACAGTAGAAAATGGTTAATACATTTGGTTCCTCCTTTAAATTTTGGTTTCAAATACTGTAATTTCCTGGGAATCAAGGTCTATATTTGAAGGGAAGATCTATGGTTGTGCAATGCCTGGTACATGCTTTACACTAAATATTGAAATATCTAAGCAGCCATTTCTGTACAATTCACTGAGAATAATAGTGTGCATTTTATTTACTGACCCAGTTTCTATTAATATTAATAAGGCATTGATGCTTTTCCCACAGAATTACACCTATTTGCAAGTGTTTTTCGACAGACCATTTAGCATCTATCTTTCGTACAAAGTGTTCATAATGAGTATTATATAAATTTAGTGATGTGGAGCTATGGAAACCGAAACTGCGCGAATATTTAGTGTTCATGTGATTCATTCAAGGCTCAAATCCACTTTTACTTCATTTATGGAAACAGAAAGTGCTATAACAAATGCATTAGTCATAGAAATTCTTAATAGAAATGTTATCATCTCCTTTTACCAGAACCTCTACCCATGTTACCCCAGAAAGTAATGCTGACATTCACCACTCAGAATGTTAGCCTCATTATGTAACAGCAGACATTCAGAAAGCAGTGACAATTTGCCATCTCTTCCCCCATCTAGTTTATGTGAAAATGCTTACAAATTGTGTTTCTATAAATCTTTCGAAACTTAACAACGTCAGAATCAAGATAAACTACAATGCTGCTAAGTCCACTGTTGGATTAATTTCCATTGAAAATAATACTATCAGTGGATTTTTTAAAAAATAAACTGAAGACACTAGAAAATGGGATACTTGGTTTTTTGTTTTGTTTTTTTGGGTTTTTTTTTTTTTTTGGTGCATATATTAGATACCTGTTCATTATAGTGACTGAAATAGCAGAATTAAACAAAGTAAGCAAGAAGGAAATTTTCTGACGCATCATTTCAGTGGGCTTGCTCTTTGACTGCTTTACCCAGTATCATCAGCATCATGACAGAAAGAACATGAGTCACTACTTGGTGTGAGAATACAGTAAGAAGGGCAGATAAACACTGAAAGAAATATTCAACATTCTTAGTCATCAGGTAAATGAAAATCCAAACAACCCTGAGATTACTCCTCACACCAGTGAGAATGGCTAAGATCGAAAACTCAGGTAACAGCAGAGGTTGGCAAGGATGTAGAAAAAGAGGAACACCCCTCCATTGTTGATGAGATTGCAAGCTGATACAACCACTCTGGAAATCAGTCTGACAGTTCCTCAGGAAACTGGACATAATTCTACCTGAGGACCCAGCTATACCACTCCTGGGCATATACCTGAAAGATGCTCGAACATAAAACAAGGACACATGTTCCACTGTGTTCAAAACAGCCTTGTTTATAATAGCCAAAGCTTGAAAGAACCCAGATGTCCTCCAACAGAGGAATGGATACAGACAATGTGGTACATTTGCACAAGGGAGTACTACTCAGCAATTAAAAACAATGAATTCATGAAATTCTTAGGCAAATGGATGGAACTAGAAAATGTCATCCTAAGAGAGGTAACCCAGTCACAAAGAACAAACATGGTATGCACTCACTGATAAGTGGATATTAGCCCAAAAGCACAGAAGACCCGAGATACAATTCACAGACCATATGAAACTCAAGAAGAAGAAAGACCAAAGTGTGCATGCTTCAGTCCTTCTTAGAAGGCAGAACAAAATACTCACAGGAGGAAATACGGAAACAACGTGTGGAGCAGAGACTGAAGGAAAGGCCATCCATAGACTGTCCCACCTGGGAATCTATCCCATATACAGTCACCAAACCCAGACACTATTGCAGAAGACAAGATGTGCTTGCTGACAGGAGCCTGATATAGCTGTCTTCTGAGAGACTCTGCCAGAGCCTGACAAATACAGATGCAAATGCTCGCAGCCAACCATTGGACTGAGCACGGGGTCCACAAAGAAAGGTCCTCCTTTAGAGAAAGGACTGCAGGAGCTGAAGGAGTTTGCAACCTCATAGGAAGAAAATCAACCAACCAGACACTGCAGAGGTCCCAGGAACTAAACTACCAACCAAAGAGTATGCATGGAGGGAACCATGGCTCCAGTTGCATATATAGCAGAGGATGGCCTTTCTGGGCATCAGTGGGAGGAGAAAACCTTGGTTCTGTGAAAGCAGGATGCTCCAATGTAGCCGAATGGTAGGCGGGGAGGAGGGAGGGAGTAGGTGAGTGGGTAGGTGGGTGGGTGGGTGAGTGGGTGGGGGAAACACCCTGCTAGAAGCAGGGGGAGGGGGGATGGGATACAGGGTTACAGGAGGGGAAACCAGGAAAGGGGATAGCATTTGAAAGGTAAATAAAGAAAATATCCAATAAGAGAGACAGAGAGAGAGAGAGAGAGAGAGAGCGAGAGAGAGAGAAAACAGAGAGAGAGACAGAGAGAGAGACAGAGAGAGAGACAGAGAGAGACAGAGAGAGAGAGAGAGAGAGACAGAGAAGAGAGAGAGAGAGAGACAGAGAGAGAGAGAGAGAATATCCAGGAGTAAAGATGTCCTCAGGAGCCTGCCTCTGGTGAACTGCTTTTTGTTATTTATGCCCTATCTCTACCAAATTTTCAGAGAATGCCAAGTTAGAGTCTCTAAAATTAGAGAAACTAATGGTAAACCTGTAGGAAACATTTTCTACCTGTCTAATAATAGGGGCATCTTTACTTCTTCTCAGTTGTGAATGTGTCAGCAAAATCTCGAGGTAAGTGGGGCCTTCTTACATGCAATCAGGTTCTCCATATCTCTTGTAAGAATTTCTACTGTAATATAATATAAAAATTATACATATTCATATATTTTATATATGTATATATATTATACATATATACACATGTATATTATACATAGATACACACATAGACACACACACATATACATATATATGAATGATATGGTCATGCTCACCAGCCTCAATGGCCTTTATCTTTCACCTTCCAGAGTATACATTAAGTTATTTGATTCTGTTTGAGTTGGTTTTGTACAAAGTGAAAAATATGCAAATTATATCCTTTTGTGGTCTTCATAAAACATTTGATAGCTTCAGCCAATTAAACTTATTGCTTTACCCACTTTTTACAAAACCAACTTAAACAGAATCAAATACCTTAATGTATACTCTGGGAGTATACAATGTATATGTACATATACATATACATTGGACTGTGTGCTTGTGTTGGTCTTTTTTCAGTAATATCTTCTCTTTGTTCCTATGGCTCTGTTACATGATTTGAATCGTGTAATGACTCTTGCACTACTAAGTGTATTTAGGAATCTTTTTGGTTGTTTTGTGCTTCCATGCAAATGTGTTTTTTTTTCTTTTAGTGTTATGAAGCATGTGATTGGAATCATGAAGAATATTCAACTTGACCTATAGATTACTTTGGTAGTATACCCATGTACAAAGTATTAATTCTCCCAATCCATAAATGGGAAGGTCTTTCCTTCTTATGCCTTATCCAATCACCGTTCTTAAAACTTTTAAAATTTTCTCATTATATGTTCAGTAATTTAGTAGATTTATTACTACAGTATACTAGGTTATCATCCATGGAATTTATTAAAGAATTCCTTCAAAGTCTAATATTGCTATATTGCAACATAATAAATCTTATCTTAGTAATTTGTTGTTGTTATTGTCAGGTTGGCTATATTCTTCTTATTATTATTACTTTTATTAATTTGTATCTTTTTGATGTATTTCTCAAATCTATGGATTTCATGATAAAGTTCTAGTGACTTTTAATTATCATAACATCTGTACATAGTGATAATTTGCCTGTCCTTATTTGTATGCCTTCTATTTCTTTCTTCTTATTCTAGGGCTTAGACCTCAAATGTTGTACTGAATAAAACTATAGATAAGGACAGCTGAACCATTTCTGATTTCAGGAGAAATAACTTTATTTCACTATTATGAAAATTGTTTTCAATCTACACTTTATTGTTTTAAGATATTTTTGCTATTCCTTTTTCCTTCAGAATTTTATAATGAAGAGATACTAAATGTATCAAAGGTTCTTTACATGTCATTAAGACAACCATGCATTTTCAATGCTTAAGTTTTTTTAAAGTCTGTGTAACATTTATTTATTTGCATAACTTAGACCGTCTTTGAATCTTTAATCTTAAACCAACCGAGTCATGGTATATGGCCATTTAAAATATTGTCTAAATTCTTGTTACAGGTATTTGAGAACTTTTGTATCTGTGTTTCCCAGGGAAAATTACCTGTAATTTTATTTTTAATTTTTTATCTTATATGTTTTTATGTTTGAAAGATAATGCTAGTTTCATGGAGTAAGTTATCTGTATCAAATAATCAGTATGTAGACATTGTTCTACTCTTATTATAATCTCAGCCTCAGATCACTGTTCATATTTCCAAAGTTCGTTCTCCCTTATAATCTTAGGTTTTTTTTAGACTTTATTTATTTATTTTATGTATATGAGTACACTGTAGCTATCTTCAGACACACCAGAAGAGGACATTGGATCCCATTACAAATGGTTGACAGCTACCATGTGGTTGCTGGGAATTGAACTCAGGACCTTTGGAAGAGCAGTCAGTGCTCTTAACCACTGAGCCATCTCTCCAGCCCTTATAATCTTAGTTTTACACTAGCCTTTCATATCTTGTGGCAGCTTAACACTTAATCTGTAAACCCTTCTAATGAAAATATTAACCTTTTTTTGTACTAAAACTTGTGTTCTTTTAGCCATATTTCCATTATGTCCCATTAGCAAGAACCTAACACTGGACAGTTGTGATCATAATTGCTTAGCTCTGTGTAATTGCACTAACTCAGGTTTCTTCATTAGGTTACTCTTACTGTAATAAAATACCCTAACCAAAAACTATTTGGAGAGAAAAAAATATATTTCATCTCACAATTGCAGGCAACTCAGTCACTGAGGGAAGTCATTTCATGACCTCAAGGTAGTAACCTAGGAGGCAGGAACTAAAACACCATCCATGTAAGAGCATTGCTAAATGGCTTGATTGGTATGGATTGCTCCACCATATTATTAAACAACTCAGAACCACTTGCTCAAGATTGCCATTGTTCACTATGGCCAGGGCTTTTCCATATTAAACAGTAATAAAGAAAACTCACTGGTTTACAGACCAATCTTATAGGGACACTCTCTTAGTTGAGCTTCCTTCTCAGGTCAGTCCAGCTTGTATCAAGTTGACAAAAAACTAACCAAAACAACCTGTATGACTTAGGTGAACATAATCCTATTCTAAGATCAATGATGTTCATTTTGAATCAGAGCATAGACGTATCCAAGTCACTCAGATATATCATTTTGAGACCCCAATCCCTGTACTGAATGTTTCAGTTTGCAAGTTGTACGTGTCATGTACTTATGAAGATGTTCTTGGATGCAATTTTATATATCACACCCATTTTCAGGGGTTTCTTTGGAAGTATTTGCATTTGACATTGTATGTTGCTTCACACAGATGAATGTCATAGAAAAAAAACTACATATAGCCATCTTCATCAGGTTTTTAGCCAGTTTGGGGGATGTTTAAATAATCACAATAGTGTGTCACTTTCAATTAACTGCTCTAAAAGGAGATGAGTATTCTCTTTTTCTGTAGAGCACCCCGAGTACAATGTAGAAGGTGTCAAAAATTAAGATGAATGCTTCTCTATTGAATCAAATAAAGTTTATGCTTTAGAATTGTGAATTTTTTCTTATGTTGTGAAGATTAATGAAAAACTACACAAATTTTTAAATAGGAGAAAAACTATCACACATAACTGAGCAAGACATGTGTTATCCCAACTATTGAGGTTATAATTATAAGCCTAGACATTAACAGCTAAGCCATCTTTCCTACTCTTAATACTTAATAATTTGGAGAAAAAGATAGGGCTGTAAAGCCCTTAATGGTACCTGTCTTCCAATTGATACACAAAGGTTATGTGTTAACCTTCTGTAGAATCATTTCGTAATATCCCTCTCACTATCATGAGCCTAAAACAAAATTCCTATAAAAACAGTGCAATTATTTAGGCTGCCATGTGGTTGAGAATTTGGGATATAGTTTTCCTGACACACAAAAAGACACAGTCCCATAACAACTGAACAAGAATGAGAACAAACACATATTAACACGGAAGGCTGTACTCTCATAAAGCTCAGTCTTAGACAAAGAACTATAAATAACTAAGGAAGGCTCAGAGCTGGAGGAATAGTTCTCACCAAAGACTAGTTCCAGAGTGGTTTATTCAATACCAAATAGTCAGCCCTAAAGTCATATAAATATACAAGAAATATTAAAAGGCTAAGCATACTGTGTATATATTAATAAACTTAGATACATAAGGAATATTTATAATACTGAGAATGAATATATATACATATAACATACACATTACATATATGTATACGTATACATATAGATACATATACACATAATTGAAAGCGTAGAGTGAAGGCTCCAAATAGGAACCGACTCCACTTCTCTATTTTCAAAGAGTTGTGTAGGTATTGTTCTTGCATGTGTGTGTGTGTGTAGTGTGTGTGTGTGTGTGTGTGGTGTTGTGTTGTCTGTCTGTCTTTCTGTCTGAAGTTTCAATTCTATTAAAATTGATCCACATAGTTAATTTTTTCCAGTACCATCCTGGTATTGTGTTTTGTGTTTTACTAGAGCTCTACAGTTATAATTGAAATCCAGCAGTTCATTGATTGTTCAGAATTTAACTTTCCTAATTTTTTTTGGTTTTCAATAAGAATTTGATACATGCACATTCACAATTTCTAAAGAAAGAATTGTGTTGAAATTTTGAAAGAGATTTTATTGAATCTGTACATTGCTTTTAGTAAGATGTCCAATTTTACTATATTAATCCTACTAATCAATGAGCACGAGAGATCTTTCTGAATTCTGATATCTGCTTCAATTTCTTTCTTTAAAGACATGAAGTTTTTGTCATTCAAGTCTTTCAATTGTTTGGATAGAGTTTACCCAGGATATTTATAATGTGAAAGATGTTGTTTTCCTGATTTATTTCTCACTCGGTTTGTCATTTTTGTATAGGATGGGGTCTTGGATTGTGTTAATTATTTTTTGTATACAGTTATTTTTCATCTGTAGGAGTTCCTTGGTGGAATTTTTAGGGTTATTTATATACACTATAATATCATCTGCAAACAATGATAGATGGACTTTTTTTACCAATTTATTTCACTCTATCTCTTTCAGTTGCTTGATTGCTGTAGCTAAGATTTCAAGTAGTATATTGAATATCTATGGAGACAGTGAACAGTCTTGTCATGTTTCTGATTTTAGTGGAATTGGTTTGAATTTCTCTCCATTTAATATGATGTTCAGAATAGACTCCCAGTAATTTGCTTTTTTTATGCTTAGGTATGTCCCTTGCATCCCTAAACTATCCAGGAATTTTATCCTGAAGGGCTGTTGGATTATGTCAAAGGCATTTTTGCATCTAATTAGAAGATTATCTTGTAGATTTTTCTTTCAGCTTGTTTATATAGTGGATTAAAATTATTATTATTATTTTTGGTATCAAACCATTACTATATCTCTGGGATGAAATCTTTTTTTTCATCATGGATAATCCTTTTTGATGTGTTCTTGGATTGTGTTTCCAAGTACTTTACTGAGTATTTTTACATCTATGTTCATAAGAGAAACTAGTCTGTAAATTTTTCTTTGTTGAATCTTTATGTAGTTTGGGTATTAGATGAACTCTAGTCTTATAAAATAAGTTGGTCAATGTTTTTTCTGTTTTGATTTTGTGCAATAATAAGACTATTGTCCTTAGTTTGTTTTTAATATATGCTAGAATTCTGCACTAAAACTATCTGGTTTGGGTCTTTTTTGAATTGGTTACCTTTTAATGGCTGCTTTTATTTTTATTTTCTTAGTTATTATAAGTCTATATATCAGTCTATTTAATTTTTTCCTAATTTTATCTTAATTTTGATAGGTAGTACCTAATAAGAAAATTATCCATTTCTTTTAGATTTTCCATTTGATGGAATATAGATTTTTGAAATATGTCCTCATCATTCCTGGATTTCCTTGGTGTCTTTTGTGTCTAATTTTTTTTTCTGATTTTTTTTTTAACTTGGATATTGCATGCTGTCTTCTAGTTAGTTTGAATAAGGAGTTTTTAACTGTGTTGAATTTCTCAAATAACCAACTCTTTGTTACACTGATTCTATGTATTAATCTTTCTATTTTAATGATTTCAGATCTCATTTTTATTGTTTGTTGTATCTATGTCTTCTTCTCCTTCTTCTCCTTCTTCTCCTTCTCCTTCTTCTCTTCTTCTTTCCTTCTTCTACTTCTTCTCTTTCTCCTTCTTCTCCTTCTTCTCCTTCTTCTCCTTCTTCTTCTCCTTCTCCTTCTCCTTCTCCTTCTGCTTCTCCTTCTCCTTCTTCCTCCTCCTCCTCCTCCTCCCCCTCCTCTTCTTCTTCTTCCTCCTCTTCCTCTTTCTCCTCTACTTCCTCCTCTTCCTCTCCTTCTTTAAAGCTTTTTATTGGATCTTCATCACTTTCTCATCATATACCCCAATCTCATTCATCTACGCCTGTAATATTTGCCCTCCAGCCTCACAACCCCTCCCCCAATAAAGAATAAAATCATTGCAGAAGCTGTAGTATATCACAGTGTGTCCCTCAGTATACTCTTTTATCCATACTTTTTGTTTGCAAATGTTCATTGCACTGAATATTTGATCTGCAAGGTGAAGCCTCTGACTTCTGCTACTCTATCCATACTGAGTCACTGAGACTCCTTTCAGACATCCTATTGTTGTCCTGTGTCATGGAGATTCTGTAGTTTGGATTTGTAAGAGCAGTTCATTCATGCACTCCACCAGCTCATCATGAGGAAGATATTGGGATTGGCTAATTCATAATTCTGAATCTTGGCCTGAGATTTGGATCACCCATTCTCATTCCCTTGGGCCAGCTCATCAACAACCAATACAAATCTCTACTGTGCTACCTAGGCAAGGTGCATGGGGTCTAATCTCCCGAGTGCTTCCACAGGTGAGGTGCAGGGACAGATCTCTTGCTTTCATGACCCAGAGCCAGCTCTTTAGGTTACTATAGATGCAAGGGGTGAGGGTCTTGGAGAGCATCTATCCTTTGCTCATGGGTCAGCTTTACTCTTCTGCTCATGTGAGGTTCAGGGTCCACTCTCCCAGGTACTGAAGCTGGCTAGGGGCAGAGTTAGCACTCCTGCTCTCATATCCCTAGAGCCAGCACTCCCATGATGCCCAGGTGAGGGGTGGGACCAGTTCTGCACAGGACTAAGACACATCAAAGTGTGAGCACACATGACAAAGACACGATCCCCAGAGACAGCACAGGCCAGGGCCCCATAATAGTCCCAAATGATATCACCAGCTACTCAGATCAGGCTGTTCCTCATTATCTTACAGTCTCCAGTTTTGCCTCTCTTAATGGTGCCCAAATTTTTCTGTTTTTTTTTTTCTATTCCATTTCTCCATCACTTACTTGTTCCTCTTAGTGGCACTAGGGGTCTCAGAGTGTCTAGAGTCATCTCAGGAATGGTTTTGGAGTTTTATGTAGAACTTGTGTATTATGGTGCTATGCAGGGGTCATCTCCAGCATGATCTGCACCCCCTGTCCCGCATCATAAGACTGGTGATCATCTCAGGCTAGTTCTCTGTCTGGGCCCCATGGTGCCACTCTGTTGATCATCTTGGGCTTACTTCTACTTGGAGCCAGGATCTCAGGCAGGGTTTTTCTTATCTCTGGCTTGCTTCCTCTACTGGGAGGCCATTTTATCCTGTCTGGCATGGGAATTGTGGTCATATCAGCCTCCTTTCTCACGGAAAGTTAGGCTACTAGTCATTTAGAAGTTCATAGGTTAGAACCTTGAGTATAGATATAGCCTTTCTTTTCTCTGCCACCTATTGACATTCCTGGATTTCTTTAAGAGATTTTCCTCTTCATCCTTCCCTATCATTTTATATAGTTGTTTTGAGGGTCTTTTCCTGGTGCTTCAGTTATGTTAGAATATTCATGGTGTGCTATGATATGATAGCTGAGCTGTAATAGAGACATATTTCCATAGCTGTCATTGATTTATTTTGATACTGGTGTCTAGGCATCTGGGTTTGAGATAATTATTTGTCTAAGTGCTAATTTCTAGATTCTATTTGTCTTTGTTGGGTGGATGTTATGTTCCTTTGTTTGTTTGTTTCCTTTCTGGAGTTTTGTAGAGTGTGATGGCTGTGTGTTTCCTGATTTCCTGGACTGCTCAGCTATTACGTCTACAGAAAATGCCTGATGATATTGGAGGCTAGGATACTGAGATGAGTTGGAGAAAGGAAAGTAAGAGAAGTAGGCCTTTGGGATCAGAGAGAAAACGAAGACCACACATGTTTCCTGTTACTGAGCTGGGATAGGACTGCTGGGATTGGATCTTAGGAGAAGTAGAAGGGGTGTGTGTCCAACTTCAACATCCTGGTTGACCTGTGAGGAACAGTCTTTACCAGTTGTAGGAGGCAGGTTAGAAGGGGAAGATCTGTGGGATCCACTGAAGATGCTAGGAGGGTGGGTAGTGAAGGCTCCCATGTGTGTTCGCTTCCTGAGCTGATGAGAATGGAAAATTATATCTCAGGGAACAGAAATAAATATACTTATGTAAATTAAATATCCATCTACTTGTCTAAAAATGACTCCATATACATGGCAATATTTCTTAAAACTGTGTACTTACATATTTAATATGGAACAATTTTTTGAAGTTAGCAAAAATGAGGATTAATTTACCCATTTTAGTGTTCATGTGATATATGTGTGTGTGGGTAGTTATGTGTGTGTGCGTGCACATGCTACAGGTATGTGTGTGATATCCGCAGATATTTATAAAAACTTACACAACAATGTGAATAATGTAAAGGTATAGCATCATTTTAATTTCTACTTTAGGGAATTTCTTCATTATCCAGGAATATATTCATACAAGAAAGTATAGACTTTGAGAAGGAAGTCTTACCCAGATTAGAAACAGAAGCTTCTCTATTATTGCCTGGTATCCTGACTTTTATTTTAAGAAATCTTAGATGTCATTTATGACCACATTCAATTAAAATGTATTGTATTGTTATACTCATAGCAAGTAACTCTCTTTTATTAATCTTCAGTAGCTAGAATCTGAGAAGTGTCATGGAGCTTCTGACTCATTTCCCTCTGGTAGAAAGACTTTCTCTAATTAGTCAGAAACATTCAACATATTCTCTATTTGTATTGGGTATAGCAGAGTCAGAGGAGCCAAGACCAGGACTAGAAAAAAGAACACACTCCTGTCACTGCTTATATGATCATGCTGAGCTTTCCTTTTTAGAAGTGTCAAGATAGTGTGGGTTTGAGCTACTATGACTACACAGAGAATTTTAAAGATGCCAACTGCATGCCTCACAGTGAAAAGTAATTAAACTTTATTTTCCAATTCGGTGTGAAATTGCATAAAATACCATATAGTAAGAGTGAAAAACTGCCTCATAAAAACATACCAGGATTTTCATCACAGCAATTATTTTGACCATTTTGTAGCGATTAACAGTTGTTACACAGAAGATTCTGAGCCTCTAGCCTGGATTTGATGTCAATTATTTCCCAGATGAGTGACTTTAGGGAGTATATGGATACTTTTACTCACTCCCTTAGTTAGGGAATAACTGTCTTATGACCTGAAGCTAACCAGCTCAAAATTTGGGGTTCAGAGAAACTCAGCAAATGCTACCACTGTCAGACCTGTATCAACCTGAAGTACTTTCTGAGACTCAGAACCTCAAAACCATGGTTCTCAATCTGATTTTAATTTTTAACTTTGTTTTGTAGAGTGGCCTTATCTGACATTAATGGGAGGAGAGTTTCTTGGTCCTGTGGAGGCTTCATGCATCATTATAGGGGGATGCTAGAGGGGTGAGTTGGGAGTGGGTGAGTGGATAGAGGAGCACCCTTGTAGAAGCAAAGGAGATGGGGGAAGGGGTGATAGGATGGGGGGGGGATTTGGAGGGCTAACCAGAAAGGGAGATATCATTTGAAATGTGTGATGGTTTATATATGTTTGGACCAGGGAGTGCCACTATTAGGAAGTGTTGACTTGTTTGAGTAGGTGTGCCACTGTGGGACATGGACTTAAGACCCTCACCGTAGCTGCCTAGAAGTCAGGTTTCCACTAGCAGCCTTCAAATGAAGATATAGAAGTCTCAGCTCCTCCTCTACCATGCCTGTCCAGATGCCACTACATTCCTGCCTTGATGATAATGGACTGAACCTCTGAACCCATAAGCCAGCCCTAATTCAATATTGTCTTTTATATAACTTGCCTTGGTCATAGTGTCTGTTCACAGCAGCAAAACCCTAACTAAGACAAAATGGAAATAAATAAAATGATTAGTAATAATAAAACAAATAAACAAACAAAAAATCATGAACGTGTGGATCTCAGACTGGCTTAAAACTCATTTTCCTCCCATCTCACTTTCTAGTATGGGAGAATTACAGCAGTACCCCAAATATATCCAGCTTTCATGTATATAATGTGTACTACTTTAAATATCTGTGGCTTTCAAGGTAAGTGGATTTGCTATTACCAAACATTCCATTTGTAAGCCCTCCTAATTTATTTCTGAGCTGCCACTATTTTATCAATCCATATTTCTGTCTTTTGTAAATCATATGCTGTTCAATTATTGTAGATGTGTTAAATGTTTTAAAGTCAGCAAACAATGATGTTTACAACTCTTTTATTCTTTCTAAAGATATTACAAGACAAATGGGATAGAAGAGCATATGTTAAACAAATACATATATATATTTGTTGTATATACATATTTATACATATGTATAAACAGTTAACACACATTTTCTAAGAGTACCAAGAATATGTGATGGAAATTAATAGTGTTCTGAACAAATGATAGTAGAAACATTGGATGTTCACTTGCAAAAATAATGAAATTGGACTCATCAAAAAACTAACTAAAATCAATGAAAACATAGGACTTAAGACTTTGATTCAGCAGCAGAGAAAATGTGGAAAGATTAATGACTTCATTCTGCACAAATATTTCATGACTATGAAAGCCAAAGTGAAAGCAACAAAAGAATAACTAACAAGTCAGAGGGAATCAAACTGAAGTTTCCCAGGGCTGGAAAGATGGATAGTAATTAAGAATGCCCTCTGCTCTGCCAAAGGACTTAAGTTCATTCTTATCATCCTTATCAGGTAGCTCATAACTATCTGTAACTCCAGCCCCAGGGAATCTGACCTTGTCTGTATTCCTTGTCTTTATTTTGTAGAGTGGCCTTATCTGACATTAATGGGAGGAGAGGTTCTTAGTCCTATGGAGGATATCTGCACACAAGTACACAAACCTACAGACATATAAAGACACACATACAAATAGTTCTTTTAAAGAGATTTTGTTTTTCACTGTAAAGGTTGGGTATACAAAAGTGAACAAGCAGCAGAATGAAAAGATAATCTTGAAATGGGAAAATATTAACAAAGATTATGTGTGCTGACAGAATGAATAATCTTCAAAATAAATTGTTCTATAATTATTTATATAAAATCTTTAATAACACAATTTAAAAATGAGCTAAGAGTCTGAATAAAGATTTCTCCAAATTCTTATTAATCAACAAGTGGTCAACATTACTAGTCATCAGGATAATACAAGTCAGGATATTTTATACCAGCTAGCATGGACATTATCAAAATAAAATTGTTTGTAAGCTAGAGGAGAAATTAGAATAATGTATATTATGTTTGTGGATCCCAATCATTGCTAAGATGGGAGAATAGTAAATTTAGTAGATAAATAAATAAATAAATATATCATTTAGAATTTTAAAAGAAGGAACATCTATAATAAGCACCAACGTTAATTAATCTGAAAGACAAGGCACTGTGAAATATACCAATCACAGGAAGTCAAGTCCTATATAATTTCACTTGACACACACACAAGCACACACACACAAGCACACACACACACAAGCACACACATACACACACACACTCAAGTACATACACACACACACACACACACACACACACACACACACACACCCCACGACTAGATTTCAGTTGCCATGGGAGAGTTATAATATTACAGAAGAAGTTGCACAGCCATCTAAATGAAAATATTTGTTTATCTGACATTAATAGAAAAAGTACCTTTAACAGAAGAGATACCTGTTCCAGTCTTGGATCCTATTATATTAGCATATACAGCAAATTCAAAGACTGACAGGGAAACATGAAACCAGGTTGAGAGAGGGGTGAGAATTGAATTCAGTCAATGAGATAATATACCAAAAACATTAGTGAACTTAATTTTGGGTAAAAGAGTTACAAATTATCTGCAATAAAGGAACTGGAAAGTAAAAAACTGTACAAATGTAAATCTCTCCCATCCTTAAACTCTACAGAGCTGATTTGTAGGAGGACATCTGGGAGCAAGTATCAAGGCTTTCTGTCTGCCTCCTGGGAAAATGCACAGTCTTGGTACTTGGGCAGGAGCATCTGTGTTTCTTCTTAAAGGTTGGCTTCCAAATCTTAAGAGAGAA
This sequence comes from Mastomys natalensis, assembly GCA_021653895.1. Classification (NCBI taxonomy): domain Eukaryota; kingdom Metazoa; phylum Chordata; class Mammalia; order Rodentia; family Muridae; genus Mastomys; species Mastomys natalensis. Next base: position 2,220,115 of record JAJTUV010000234.1, on the reverse strand, counting down.
CTTTTAGATTTCATGCCTGGTGTCTGCTGTAAATTAGACAAGAATATAAATTCCAAGACCAATTCCTGAAACACAAATATTCATGACAGATCAAAACAGTGACCAGTAGAAACTGGCCAACAGAGTCTAGTGTTATCCGATGAAAAGAACACAATGGGTGTATAAAATTATAAATCTTTGGGAATTGATAAGTTAATGGTTTGAAAATCTGAAAATAAAATCAAATTTAAAACTCATTTCAAGGTCTTTCTGAACTCTTATACTCATGTGGCCTCCTGAGAATTTTGACAGTGCATTTCTAACCCATATTATCATTTTGTTTGAATAAAGTTTCCCTGATATTTTGCAAAACAAAAAAATATAACACATTATTTTGCTTTATATATATATATATATATATATATATATAATTTATATATATATATATATATATATATACACAATCACACACAACTACAAAACAACACACAATTATCTACAGTTATGTAGATGTGCAATTAAGGAAGATTAGACTAAACAGATATAAAGAAATTTCTTCTTCAAGTTATAGCTAAAAGGGCTTTTTCAAAATAGGAAAATGGTAGACTAAAATGTTAGCATAATAAAAGAGGGAGCTCAATATTCTATCTGGAGGTGGTTATCTCCCTATCACTTAGTGAGAGTAGTTTACAGAAACAAGTCAGTTTTGGAATCTGACTAACATCTCCTTTTGAAATCAGTTAGGATTTACCAACTTGATAAATTGTGAATAATAGTATACTTCAAATTACTTTTCATATATTTCAAGACCAGAATATTCCATAAGCTTGAAGGCTAAGCTTCTGCCAGTTCATGGGGGTATTTTGGTCATGTTTCTTCCATTTTCTGCCACATATTATTTTGCCATCAAATTATAAATTCTTTTGATACTGGGGAGGATAACTCTTAGTCTATGATTTGTATTATAAAAAATGTGAGCTTACCACCTTTATTTTGACCTTAGTATTATTGATAAAATATTTTAAATACTACTGATTGTTCGGCTTGTTCCTGTTTTCAAATTTGAAAAATAATATACCTTTCAAATACATTCAAATGCAAATGATTTTAAAAAATGTGTCTATTTGCAAAGAATAACATATCACTATTGTTAATAGTTTCCAGTAGCTTCTTGCTTTATTTATGGTAGCTTCTATTTTATCAGGGACCTATTGTCCATAACTCTTCAAAACTCATTTTATATCTATTGTAAAATATTGCCTTTGAAATATTTTTCTTTCACTTCTTTTTCCTCTTTTTAATTTGACTTGTCTGGCTATAGAATCATAATCTTTGATTTGTCTTTAAGTGAATAACTGAAATAAATGAGATGTCTCATTGTGTGTTTCTTTGATTACATCTAGTTTCATAAACATATAATGTTAAATTGATTGTATTTCTTAATTATAAAGAAAAGCTATGACACGACCATAACTGATTATTTATTTATTTGGTTTTTTGAGACAGAGTTTCTCTGTGTAGTCCTGGCTGTCCTGGAACTCACTCTGTAGACTAGGCTGGCCTCAAACTCAGAAATCTGCCTGCCTCTGCCTCCCAAGTGCTGGGATTAAAGGCATGCGCCACCACTGCCCTGCCATAGCTGATTTTTTAATCCGAGGCTTTCCAAAAACATTTCAAACATTACAGAGAGATTCTTAACAGTGACTTTAACTTAAACTTAATTTAAATACTTAAAATTGTGATTGTGTATGTCCAATGTATTTGTTTATGTTAGTGCCTGCTCAGATGTAATACATATTCTCTGCTACTGTTAGTACACCTAAAATTAAAGTAAAGCAAAATGTGAAAGTAAATATGATATACCTAGGAGAAGAGGGAGAGGAGACTTTGGTCAATATATATTGTATGACAGAAGAAAAAAAATCATATTTAAAAAGAAAGTATATATGGAAGGAGCCTTTCATTTTAATAAATAAAAGAAGGCAAGAGAGAAGGAAAGCATAAAACTGAGAAGATCTGAAGACATCTATGACACTTGTCTCATATCCTGAGTACATGTAGACTCCTGGACTGTACACTATTGAAATATTCATGAAGCATATTGTGGAAAGTATGGCACAGACATGAATATTTTGAAAATATAAGCACATGTATTTATAAGCAAACAGATACAAATGAGTGCTTTAGAAAGCACTGTCCAATATTCAAAATATTAAGCACATGTGGATAAAAGCATTGAATGTTCATTTGTTGATTGAAATAGAGTAAAAGAAGTAACATTTAAAACTGGAAGATTCTTAAATGTAAACATTAAGAAGCTCTAGTGGATTGGTATTGCTTATTTAACCTTTTAGTCTTATGCCTTGATATTCATGCCTTTCTCATAATTGTGTCCAAATATCTGACAACAACTACTTAAAGAGGAGGGATATGCTTATTAGTCAGCATGGTTTAGAAAAAAGAAATAAAGATAGAATGGATGTATATTAAAAGGATATTTGTTATATAAATTGCTGTTGATAATGCATATTCCATGATGGGTAAGAAAGGTATTCTTGTCAGAACAACCTAAGACAGGCTCAGTCTTTTTTTTTTGAAATAAAAAAGGTGGATACACAGAGAGCTTTTGGGCTGTTTGGCAAGAATCTGATACAGGCCTAGGACAAGGAAAGGAGCTGCTTGGCTGGAATATGACATTGGTCAAGGACAAGGAAATGGGCTTCAGGCAGGAATCTGATATTAAGCTAGAACAAAGAAGTAATTTCATGCTGGAATCTAAATATTAAGCTAAAACAAGGAAGCAGGATTCAGACATGAAAATGACTTCGGGTTAGGACAGGGAAGTTGTCTCAGATATTTTGGTCATCCTGATAAGCCCTTAGAAACAGTGATCACAGGAGAGTTCACTTAATTGGGTTTAATGCTTTGCTTGTTCTTTGACTATTTATGTTTATTGTCTTGCTTGTTCCTTGACTATTTGCATCTATTGTATTGCTAGTTCTTCAACCTAGAACTGACCTTAATATTTGCATTTAATTAAAATGGTATGAAAGCAAAAAGGAGAAGGAGGGATGAGATAGGAGGTTTCTAGGGAGGGAGATAAGGTAAGGGAAAGGCATCTGTAATGTAAATAAATAAAATATCCAATAAAAAAGGGAAAAAAATAAATGGCTGACAGAATGTAGGCTCAGTTATCCAACAATAGCTATCTATACCAAAAGTGGTTCACAGTCCACTAGTTGCTCAATTAGTAGCCCTTTGAAGAAAGATTAAGTCATGATCATGTCTTCTTTTTGAAGACCTTTGTAAAAAATAATTCTCCTTCAGTATTCCAAGAATTCCAGTGTTCCACCATGTGACACACTTAACAGAAATTGTTAATAATGTTAATGTTAAAAATGTTAATAATTGTTAGATAATGCAATTTCCAAGTATTTTCTTAGGAGCAAGGCACAGTCTTCACCAAACAGTCAAGCTCAAGGTTCCTTGGACTTGGAACTTTATATTGCAGAATGAAAATACATAGCTTTTCTATAAAATACCTCAGTATGCATTACTTCCTTAACAGAAGAAACACAGTAGATCTACATGCAAAAATTAAGAATAATTAATGTAATAAAGGACAGAGCACATAATTTTATCAGAAGTATTATCATATGTAATTTTGTAACAAATTATAACTTTCAAGATTTCAGAGTAAGAGATAAACTCTTAGGTTATATCACTTATACTGATTAGCAAGGTTAAGAATGCTTGTTTCTTGGGAATTTTCTAATGTCTTTTTAATCCTAAACCAATAAATATCTAGAGATGCTAATACTTATCAATAAGCACTATGATTCTTTCTATTATTACTGTACAGTTGACTCTGATGACCTTATTAATATTCCTCACCTTAGTAATGAGAAGAGTATATTACTGCATAGGGGTGAGAATATAATTCTGTGATTCAAAACAAAACTCAATGAAATAATATTAATACTTAACCTCTGAAAATTTGTTTTCTCTTATTGAAGAACATGTATTCTATTTGAAGTACAGTATTCTATTAAATAGTTTTATTAGTCTAAAGTTAAAAACTATGCTGAGAAGAAGAAAGCCCATATAAAGTTCATAGGTTAATATCCAATTATAGTAATTTCTACATTCAAAACGTCTTTCAGGATATTTGAATTTTTAACAACCAAGGTGCAAGGATACTTTTGTTCATTTAGTGTTTTAAGAATGCCAATGATTCTAAGTTATTCTAAATAATAATATTAAAATAAGCATAATCAGTCCACAATTCATCTGAACATCATTATGACTAGAAATCATTGTAATGACTTCTTATAAATAGTTATTTGATTTCAATGCATTATGTACATTTTACTTAGGAGAAGGAAACCAGAGGTTAAGAAGCAAATCTGAGGAGTTTTCTTATAATCTTTGTAAATGATTTGGGTAATGACTGCAGCTGCTCTATAGTAGCCCTGTTGAACACTTAATCTATGACTTGCACAAAGTAGAAGTTACTACAAATATTATAAAAAAAACATTAACAGACCCTGTTTATATTGTTTCTTCAATGAGTTTATCTGATCAAAGTCAAAATCTTCAAGAAAACAGATCAGGAAATAAAAGCCAGGAAACTAAAGGTAACATTGAGAATGAAACACCAGACTTTGTGTACAATGACAAAATTTTGTCTAATATGAATAATATAAAAAAATTTTAAGACAAATGGGAGAAATCTAAGGAGAGATAATATTTCTGATTTGAACTGTAAAACTTATTTTAAAGGTTGGATTATTTTAGATAACAAAAATTATGTGGTGTCAAGCTTAATTTAATTTCACTGTAAATTTGCTGGAAAAATATGAGAATATCAATGTAACCAAACAACATTAATATTAATATATTAATATTATATTAATAATATTGATATTTAAAAATTAATGGTCTCCCATAATTGACTCATTCCAAATAGGACTATATTTAAGCTTCATTCCTAGATATGTTTCTTTGAGGATATGTGAGTGGTCATGTTTATATGATCACTATTTCTACATGTTCATCATTAGTATGCAAAAACGCTACTGATTGTTTTAAGTAATTTTGTATCTTAATACTTTGATGAAAGTATTTTCATTCAGAAGGATTTCTGGTGGAATTTTAAGTTGTCTTACATGTAACACTAATCATATGGAAATAGGAAACAATCTATCTTCTTATTTACTTTATCCCTATAATTTCATTCTTTTTTTATTGCTTTAACTATAGTTTCAAGAATCACTATTATTTCTATTGCTTTAGTATCTTTCCTTTCTGAGCTATTACAAGCTTCAAACACTATACTGAAAAGTAGTCAGAACAATTCACAGCCCTAACTTTTTCCTAATGTTAATATGATTGCTTTGTGTTTTTCTCTATTATGGATGATATTGGTTTGTGATATAAAACTTGTATTATTTTGAGACATGACCCAGTCTTTACTCTCTATGACTTCTGTCATGAAGGCATGTTAGATTTTGTCATATATCTTTTCTGAATCTATTGAGATGTGTGTTATTTTTGTCCTTAAGACCATTTATATGATTTATTACATTTATTGAATTGTATATGTTAAACCACCTTCGTATCTCTGGGATAAAGCCAATTTGATTGTAGTAGATGATCATTTAATTTTTAAAAATATTAAACTTAGCACATAGTTGTATCATTTTCCCCTTCCCTTTCTTCTCATCAAAACTTCCCATATACCACTCCTTAATCTCTTTTAAATTTATGAGTTTACTTCTTTAATTATTGTGCACACACACATTTACAGATAATGGCTCAATCTGTTCAAGTTCAATGTTGCATGTATGTGTATGATTTGATGGCGGATCTTTTGGTGTCAACTCATGCTGATACATATACAGCACAATTCCTGTAGCTGTGCCTCAGGGAATTACAGTGGAAGAGCCAGCAGAAAGGTTTGAAGAGCCAGTGAAAAAGAAAGTTTGCTGTGAGATTAAATATTTTTAAAATGTCAGAGCAGGTACAAACGTGAAGTTTTATCAAACAAGATAATCTTTCTGACATATACCTGGGCTCAACTGGTAACATTTAATAGAACATTTTTGCATGTATTTCTATCAGAGATATTGGCCTGCACTTTGGTTGTTGTAGTATCTTTACTTGACCTTAATATGAGAGAAATAATGGCTTTGTAGAAAAAAGTTTGAAATGCTCTTTTTAACTGCATTTTTAAATAAATAATTGGAGAAATTGGAGAAACAATTGCTGTCATTTTTTATAAGTCTGGTAAAATTCTACTATGACTCTTGTCTGAACTTGTTCTTTCTTAGTCAATTCTATTCCTCTCAATAATGTGATTTGTTACAGACCTTTTTGAATTACAATTATAAAATAATAACCCATTTAATGTCCCCATATTGTTTCTAGATCATACTGTTTCTAAATATCAGAGTAAACACATGACTGTGTTATTCTGGAAGAGATAAGTCACAACTTTACTTAGGCTTTGTCTTAAACCAATGTCATCATTTGACAGTATATTCTAATCAGAATCCTATACATTTCTGACAATATTCAGATAGGAAATGCCTCTAGGTAATATTAAATAAGACAGAAATTAGACACAGAGTGAATACATGTGATGTATAAAGGGTGGGGTGAAGACATTTAGAAATAATCCAAACATTTTAAATCATCTAGTGAGGTTCCCTAAGCTTGCAGTATTTGAAAATATCAAAGCTTTCCAAAAGGACAAGTTCATGACCAAGCAAACTATAACTAAAACTGGGTTAAGAAAGATAAGTAATAGCTATAACAAACATACTCTAAATTCAGAAATTAAACTAAAGATCAGAGTAAATAAAAATGGAAAAGGGCTTTAAGCAAGACTATCATTTTCTAAGAAACAGGGAATGACAAGGGAGCTTCTGCTCTCGTGCATTCAGTCTTTTATATGATATTGCTGTCACCCAAAACAAAGAGATATTCACATCATACATTTTAGAGAACTTCAGCAAAATTCAGCATCAGATAGAAATCTGGGTTACAGACAAATGGAACAAACTGAAAGTTAGAATATTGAATATTCTAGCTGGCATAAAGAGGTTATTATAACTACATGTGGAGCAGCAGTCACTTCCCAGCTCAGAATCTTTATTAAGAAACAAAAAATGATAACACAAATATCCTCCGGTCACTCTTATAAAAAGAATGTAACGTATTTTTTATTTCTTAGAAAATTTCATATAGTGTATCTAGATCACATTCACTCTCAACTTCTCTCAACTTCAATCACACCCCTGAGGTTTTACAGACTCCTCTGGAGATTGTTATCAGTACATTAATTGTGGCAGACAATACAAAGTGAATTGGTCTCTCCATTTTGATCAAGGGTAGTTTTCTAGGAAGAGCAAAGAGAAAAATAAATGAACTCAGTTGGTATGGAGGGATATAAGGACTAGTGGGATAGAGGACAACACAGTAGGCAATGGAAAGCAGGAGGGATAAATGACACTAGAAATTTTTGAAAAAAAAATAGCCATGAATTTGACTATTTTATAGTTTCTTGGATAACACTTAATACAACTGTTTCAGATCTCTGTAGTGATTGACTAATCTTTCTTCCAATCTCTCTCTCTCTCTCTCTCTCTCTCTCCTCCTCCTCCTCCTCCTCCTCCTCCTCCTCCTCCTCTCTCCTTCCTCTTCCCTCCTCCTCCTCCTCCTCCTCCCTCCCTCCTTCCCTCCCCCCCCGTGTGTGTGTGTGTGTGTATAAATGTGGTGTGTTTACTTGTTGGCTGATGACTGAATGCAATTTAATATTGTATAAAATATTGTTAACTTTAGAATTAACTTTCACATATTTCTTCATATAGAGTGTCATATTTCTTCTCTTCTTAAGCTCAGTGCTCCAAACATCTCAAATCTTCAATTTGGTTGCCCTTTTACTGTATACTCACAATACAATAGCTACTGACTGTTAAAAAAAAAAAAAAAGGACTAAGCTAATAGGTTTTAATAGACAGTAATTGAAACACCTTGAGCAGTTGAACCTTATTCAGCTCTGCTTACATTATGAGTTGCCACTGATACTAAAATCTGCTTCCTTACTCTGTTGATAAAAGAGAAAGTTCAATTGTCCTGATCCACATAGTAAGACAAAACTGCATCTTTCTAATATAAATGGTTCTCACTTACAAAAAGCCTTTAGTTGGTATTCTCTCCATCATGGAATATATAACTATAAATCAGTCTACCAAATGAGAACTATTTAAAGACAGTTGAATTTGCACAATTGAATCAACTAGCTCTTTTTCTTGGTTAAAAATGATTTTATTCTACTAATGTGTTAATCACTTTATATAAAAATACATCCAACAGAGGGCTAGTATCCAATAGTATAAAGAACTCAAGAAGCTAACCACCAAAATACCAAACAACCCAATCAAAAAATGGGTATAGAAGTAAACCGAGAATTCACAACAGAGGAATCTGGAATGGCTGAGAGGCACCTAAAGAAATATTCAAAGTCCTTAGTGATCTGAGAAATACAAATCAAAAGAACCCTGAGTTTCCACCTTACACCAATCACAATGGTTAAGATCAAAACCTCAGATGACAACACATGCTGGTGAGGATGTGGAGAAAGAGAAAATACTCCTCCTTTGCTGGTGGGAGTGCAAACTGGTACAACCACTCTGGAAATCAATCTAGAGGTTTCTCAGAAATTTGGAAATAGATCTACCTGAAGACACTGAAATACCACTCTTGGGATTATACCCAAAAGATACCCCACCATGCCACATGGGCAAGTGTTCCACTATGTTCATAGCAGCCTTATTTGTGATAACCAGAAGCTGGAAACAACACAGATGTCCCATGATAGAAAATGGATACAGAAAATGTAGTTCATTTACACAATTGAATACTACTTAGCTGTTAAGAAAGAACAAGGTCAACCTGAGTTTTGCAGGCAAATGGTTGAAACTAGAAAATATCATCCTAAGAGAGGTAACTTAGACCCAAAAGCACATGCATGGTATGTATTTACTAATAAGTGTATATTAGTCACCCCCCCCCAAAAAAAAGTACAGAATAACCAAGCTATAGTCCATAGGACTCAAAAAGGTCAACAAGCTGAAAGGCCCAAGTGAGGACACCTCAGTCCCACTGGGGAGGGAAAAGAAAGAAATCACAAGTGGAGAGGGAGGGAAGGACATGGGAGGGAAAGTGGACAAGGATGGGGAAAGAGGGGAACCTGATCTGGTATTGGGTGACTGAAGCCCTGAGGGCCAGCAGAAAGAATGGAAGCAGGCAATCTAAGGAAGTAGGAAGTTGGGTGGACCCTCTAGAGGTGCAACAGAGACCTGAGAGGTGACAGATTCTCAGGACTCAAAGGGAGGGACCTTAGATGGAATGCCCGACAATAGGGAGAGGGCACTTATAGAGCCTAACTGCAACAGGAAGAGACAGCATCAAATGAGGAAGGAAGTTGTCATCTCACACTCAAATTTCTGACCCATATTTGTCCCTGTTTGAAAGAACTACAAAGATGGAAATGGAGAGGAAACTGAGGAAAAGCTGACTGGGCAACAGGACCAGTGAATGGGAGATCCCAAGGCCTGGCACTATTATTGAGGCTATGGAGTGCTCACAAAAAGGGATCTATAATGACTACCCTCTGAAAGACCCAACAAGCAGCTGAAAGAGTCAGATAAAGATATTTGCACCCAACCAATGGACACAATGTTGAATTCTGACCCCTGTGGTTGAATTAAGGAAAGTCTGAAAGAAGCTGAGGAGAAGGGTAACCTGTAGGAGGACTAGCAGTCTCAATTAATCTGTACCCTCGAGATCTCTCAAACACTAGACCACCAAAAAAGCAGCATATACCAGCTGATATGAGGCCCCCAACACATATACAGCAGAGGACTGCCAGGTCTGTGTTCTATCAGACATGATGCACCTAACACTCAAGAGACTGGAAGCCCCAGGGAGTTTAGAGGTCAGGTGGGGTGGGGGTGGGATGGGAACAGTCTTGTGGAGACAGGGGTATGGGTTGGAGGTATGGGATGTGGAACTATCAGAGGGTGGACTGAGGGGGTGGGAAATAAAATCTGGAGTGTAAAAAATTAAATTAAAAAAATAAAAAGTAAAAAGAAACATAAAAGAACAAATGCATAAATATTCAATTTGTGATTTTGTGAACTTTTGCCTACTATATCCAACTACAATAACATTTATATAGGATAAAACATAAAACAGATCACATTAGGTTATATGTCACAGTAAATTTCTGTTGTATTTCAACCTGGATGAAGGAACACATTGTTATATTTTTTTTTACATTTAAAAATTTTAACTGTATAACATACATTTCTAGGGTAGGTTTAAATTTGCAGAAAACTTGATCAGAGAGCACTAAAAGATTTCATATTCAACCTCACTCAACAAAAATACTCAACCCCCCAAATATCTGCATTAACATAATGAATTTTTTGAAATTGATGAATCAGTTCTGACATAGATTTTAACTAAGTGCACATAAAGTTTCATTATCATTCTCTCTGTTAGACAGTCCATTAGTTATGATGAATCCCATGGATATGTATCCACTGTTAACAGACACATGAATAATAGCCTCCCTGTCCTTCAAATACCCCATGTAACACCTCTTCACCCTTTCCTTCTGACCAAGCATCTAGCAAACACTAAGTTTGTCCTTATTTCTACAGTTTTGGGTTTTCCAGAATGCCACAAAGTTGGAGTTATATATTATGTAATCTTTTAAGATTGTATTTTTTTATTTGGTGATATCAATTTCAACTTCGTATTTTCCATGTTTTATAATACAGATATCTTAAGATTTACAGAGTAACAGTATAAGCAGAAGTGTTCACACTTGCTTCACCCATTTCCATATAGAACATTTTGATTTATTTTGAATTTCTCAAACACAAACAAATGACCACTGTAAACATTTCTCTGTAAGTATTTGACATAAGATCAACCACTCTCATACAAAATTTTTGTGAGTTATATTAACAAGCAGCATAGTTAGTTTCATAAGAAATTGTTTAAGTGCTTGTCAGGTAGCTGTTGTAATTTGCATTCACAACAGATATGTATAAAAGCTGCTGTGGTTCCATGTCTTTAGTGAAAATCACAGTTGTCTAGTGTCTAGAATTGAACCATTCTAATAAATAGGGAATGATATCTGTTCATTGTTTCTACTTGTAACTTCCTTAAAATGCATGATATTATGCATCTTTGTATTCATATTTGAAATATATCCTCTCTGGTGAAATATCTTTGCAGAATTATGATTCCTTTTAAAGCTAACCATTTGGAGTCTTTCTATGAGAAAATTAGAAGTTCTTTGTCATGGAAGAAATCTCAGTGACATATTTCATTATGTCATATTTCTCAAAGCTGAAGGGTTGTCTTAAACTTTTATTAAATATAAATGAATTTTTTCATTCATAAGTTGTATTTTAGGAATTCTACCTAGGAAGTCATTGCTAATGTAATGAAGTTCTTACCCCACCAGTATTAGGAAATGCTATGGTTTTTATCTTTCACTTTCAGGTCTGTGAACCATTTTGTGTTTACTACATTTTAAAGATGCAATGCCTGCCTTATATTTCAAGGTTTTTCTTTATTTCCTCACTTTTTATAATTCTTTGAGAATTTCCTATAATGTATTTTCATTTTGGCTCCCTCCCTCCAACTTCTCCCAGATATTTTCTCCTCTTCTTTATCCACCCTACTCTGTTTCCATTTTTTTCCCTATCATATATATGTTATCTTGTCTATATATTTCTAAATGTTTGACCTTCACTGCAGCGTGGTCTATTTCAGGGGCTGAACATTTAATGGAAAATGACTTTTTCTTCCTACTTGAAGCTATCCATTTGAATAGCTCATTAACTAGGAGTAGCACTTTGTTCTCACATTCATTCTCCATGCTGAAATTTTATCTATCCCAAACCTGGGTGAGTTTTATACATGCTGCTTAAATGCTTAAATTCACATACTTAACTGCTCTACTATACCCACAAAACACTGTTTTCTTGTAGTCATCTGCCCACTGTGCCTTTAAGAATCTTTTACCCTTGCTTCTGAAATTTGAGTTTAGAGGACCTGCTAAAGGATATCCTGTTCATGATCAGTTTTGTTTTGTGCACATTAATCAGTTGTGGATACATGTTTTGTTTGCCACCTACTAAGAAAGATGGTTCCCTGATGAAGACTGAATGATACACTAAGTGGGAGGAATGAAAAGTCATTGGAGCCATTTAAAATGTATGTCTGTTTAACACGATAATAGTAGTAGGTTCTCCCCTAGAGATTACCCATATGTTCTCTGTTTTAATCATGGTGAAATACATGGATTTCATCTTGTAGAGTAGACCTTCAATACAATTCAACACTAATTGGTTACTTCCATGATGTTCATGCCACTATTTCACTAGCTGGCCTGTCCATTCAAGCTGGTTATTACTATAAATTGGAGAGTTCACAGAAGGATAAGATTAGTTATTTTTTGATGCTTTGTTAGTATGTCTGGTACCTTCCAGCAGTATGAGAACTATTTAATCATAATAAGGCTACCAGTTTTGATAACTCTATGTCCTTTAATACAAGTGTATTCTTTTTCAACAATTGTGTCTTGGCATCATTTCAGGAGGGTATTTGGATACCTAATTGTACTTTTATTCTTTCAAACTACTATCTAACCTCAACTTATGCTTTGTGCATGTGTCAAACTTCACATGAATGCTTCTGTGTGGATCTAATTTTAAGCTCTATCTCATTCCATTGATTGATATTAAACTTCAGTCTTTTTTTTTTAATTTGTTTTTTTAACCTTCTGATAAATTTAATGAGTTCAGAACTATTATGTAAAATATTGTTGTGTAACTTTTTATAATGTCTGTTTGAACCAGAGAGTCAAGGAAAGAACAAACTAATGATTATATCAAAGTTCAGGCTGGTGAACTGATGATATTATTGGAGCTACTCACAAGAATACAGGTCAAGGACTACTTACAGGATGAGTGAAAGACAACTGTATCACTGAAATTCCCATCCCAGCTTGGGTGACGATGTATGAATACTCCAACACTGAAGATTTCTTACAGAAATGTTTGCTACATGGAGGAGAGGATAGCAGAAACCACTGGAAAGCTTGAATGTCTTGTCTTCCAAGTAATTTGTTACTGTTTCCGTAACATTGGAGGGGGATGTCTTGTGACTTTCTTTGAACCCCTGAAACTTGTGAGATGCTTAATTTCTGAATCACATGTGTTTTTGTGCTTCCCTCCAGAAGGACTGATGTTAATTTACAGGAAATTGTTATAGAAATATGCATAATTTTTCTTTTGTGTACTTTAGTATTCTTTAAATATTATTATGCATTAACTTATAAACTAAGTCCCACCTTTCATATATTCAAGTTGAAATAATCTTTCCTTGGCAGAAAAAAATATTTTTTTTTAATTAAGACTGATTCTTTAGAAAATCTGGGAATATGTCCAATCCAATTGGAGAAACTTTTAAATATATATATATAGTTTCATGTGTCTGTGTGTGTGTGTGGTGTGTGTGTGTGTGTATGATAAACTTTATAATAATTCAGAAAATCATATAAAGTTTTATGTACTAATTTTAAAACTAATAATAGGTGGTGGTTATCATTGCATATCTTACTTTTGTCCTTTTTATATTTAATCCTTAATAGCCTTTTGAAGCAGATGTGTTTCAGCATTTAGAATGATAGACATCTCATAATAAAAGGCAACCTTTATTCCATGAGAAAGCATGGAACTCATTCAATTTCCTGTACACAAACTGACGAGTTCGATGGCATATTAGGAATTTCTAATGGATCTCAGGATCAGAAGAAACAAGACTCAGCTTCTACAAATGTATATCAGAAATATTGAAAAGAGTTTAGTGATTTTTTATTGTTTCAATAATCAATTACTTATTGGAAATAATATGATTTGGCAATATTAAGCTTTTCTAAAGTAGTATCTTTTAAATATGACTAAAACAAAGAAAATTAAGTCAACTTTTATCCTCCATGGACTTTTAGTATATCTCTAAATTGAATGTTTTGCAATACTAGTTTTTTCTTATTATACATAGTATCAAATTGTTAACAAAATTAATTTTTATTGGTAATATTGTTCCTCTGTTGTTATTCCATCTGAACATGATTTTGTCTTTAAAATTTTGAGTCTCTACATAAAGCATATCAGTTTGACTTGATTTTATTGATGGCAACACAATATTCAGCAACTTAATATGAATCCAGCTCACAAAGTACTAATATATGTATTCCTGAAATATTGCAGTGGGTTCTAAACTTATTTAGATATCTTCTAGAGTGCTTAGACGCACACACCATTATGATTTTTAAGTTCACACAGAAGACAACAAGGGCTGTTGTTTTGTTTTTAGGAGGTATCTCTTCTATTTCTTTCTTTTATCCTGTTGTTGTTGTTGTCATTGATGATAAATTACTTGTGAAATAAGTATCTGGTAGTACTCTTTTCATGTATGGAGAAATAGTTTATAAACTTGAGATGTGAGAAAGAGTCATTACCTTTTCCTCCTTTTCTCCTAATATTTATATCATCAAGAATCCATTTAGTTAGCATATCCTTTACATATGATGCCTGAGCTAGTGGTTTGTTTTTCATATACTTAATGTCTGTCTTTATTAAATTGTATATATGTCACATCCAATATTCATGAATCATTTGATATTTCTTTTTACATCTGTGAATATTAGTACAGCAACTTTTATAGTTGTTGATGTTTGAAAGAATGATAACACTTGTCAGCTGCCTGAGAAAAGCACCTTTTGAAAAGATAAATGTTCAAGACAAAACAACAGACTATTTTAGATTTGTATGAAATCTGTTCTGTATAGCATAAATGCTCCAAAACCTGCAAATAAAAAAGAAACAAGTCAATGCTTTTTTCAATGATGATTATGCTATTAGCTTTTTAATACATTTTTTAGGATTAAATATGTTGAATCAAAATTATGATATCAAATTGCTCATATTTGCAAGGATAACCATGTACACATAAATTATAAGAGAAGCAAGTATCAAAAAATAACAGAAAATTCATGAGCAGAAGAACTCAAACATGTGAGTTTGCTTGCTTTTAGAACTTCAAGTGACTTTAGACCCTGTTATTACAGGAAGGGAGCAGACAATTTATTTATTCATTTGCCTTTAGTAGTTCATTAAAATTAAAAATTAAATTCATGGCTCTAATGTATATTATATATACACCTACATCTGATTAATGATCAAATTATGAAGAAGTAATATATAATTAGCTTTCTCAAAATATACTCTATCTTATTTTTAAAAGTGAGTTAAACTACACAAAATAGTGGTTATTACTAGAAATATTTTTAATAAGGTCTTCAATGTATAAATAATTTTCTAGTGGCTCAACTAAGGCAACCTGTTATTCTTCTTCATTTAGATTTGTCTTGGGATTTAAATATTGAATATGAATAAGTCATTAGGTAAACTGTGTAGGGAACAAATATCTGCTATCCATGAATTTTGTAATCTTGATCGTACTGTTTAGATGAGATTATTCAAATTATGACAGAAAGGGTTATTATGTAAGGTGTTAGATAAAAGGTGTGCTTATTATAGGATTAATACTGAGTACAATAACCTAGTCTGTAACATCGAATAAGCTAGCAGCCCCTGACAGGACCTAGGACACAAACACTCAACAGTGTACTGGAAGATGTACACAGTTTAGTTTCTTATTTCAAAAAAGGCAAAGGGAATATGCTAATATAGGGAACTCCATGTTTACTTCATTTGGTAAGATTTGTGTGTTGTTTTAAGAAAGACAAATATTAACTAGTAGTCCTTAATAAGTAAACTGATTATCTATGACTTTTTGCAAGTTTTTGTTTGTTTGATGTAAGTATAGTTCTTTCAAATCAGAAAATATTTGTTGCACCTAGAAATGTCATTTTTTTTTTTTTTTTTTTTGGTTTTTTCGAGACAGCGTTTCTCTGTATAGCCCTGGCTGTCCTGGAACTCACTCTGTAGACCAGGCTGGCCTCGAATTCAGAAATCCGTCTGCCTCTGCCTCCCAAGTGCTGGGATTAAAGGCGTGCGCCACCACCACCCGGCAGAAATGTCATTTTAGAATTAATGTTTTCAATTGTACAAAAAAGTTTAGTATTTTTTTTTATGTTTAGATGCATCTGTTTAGATGTACCTTTTTTTATGTTTAGATATACCTATGTTTAGATGCAACTGGGTAGTTTATATTAAGGGGAAATGGGTCATGAAGATTAAAGAAAGCGAAGAGGAGTACATGAGATAGTTTGGAGGGAGAAAGGAAAAGGGGAAACAAACAATTATAATAAAACAAGAAAAAATTCACTACCATGGTCTCTGGGCATCCTTAGAGGACAGTCAGACAACATGTGTAGAGCACACAGGGACCACCACATCACTATTATAGAAATTATTATGGTTTATCATGTTTAAAATCCCAACAGTTTAGTAGATTATTTTAATGCTACTTTTCATCAATTCATATTTTTTTCTTTTTTTCTATTTTGAAAAAGATTGAAGATAAAAAGAGTATATTTTCTTTTATAACTCATCACTTCAATATTAAATGTATTACTATATAGTCTTAAAACATAAATTCTACTAGAAATGTAGAATTTGCTAGAACTCGCAAGCACAGGAATTATTACAAACACTTTAACTTTGTGTTTAACTGCAATACTTCATAGTCTAAGTTAGAAAATCAAAAAACAAAACAAAAACAAAGAAATGAACAAAAACACAAAAGCTTTGTTCAGCAGCAATTCGGAATAATGGGATGCTTTTATGTTGCTTTATGATATTATTCTTTAATATAATATATTTCTTTTTTTTTAAATTTTTTTTCAGCAAATCAAAAAAATTTAAAAAGCATTCAAACAGAATAAAATGAAAAGAAACAAACAAGCAAAATACCAAGGGTCAGATATACTTATACAAGAATTCTATAGAGCCTTCAAACAAGCAATACTTTTGAGTTATGTTTAAAAAAATTCAGAACCACAATAAGCTCCTTCACAAAGAAAATAATATTGAAATAGTGAAATCAAGTGTAAACCCAACAAAAATATATAAATTATAGTCCAGCATCCCTCATGAGTATACATACAAAAATTCTCAATGAAGTAGTTGCAAACTGAATACAAGAGATATAAAAAAAATAATATTCCATGAATAACTGAATAACTGGTTTTTTTTTTTTTTTTTTTTTTTTTTTTTTTTTTTTTTTTTAGAAGACCATACTCCTATACAGGCTGCATGTTTGGGATAGCCCCCACTCCAGATGTTTGAGACCTACATGAAAACCAAGCTGCACATTTACAACATATGTGCAGGGAGGCCTAGGTCCAGCCCATGGAGCTAGATCTGTGTAGACTAGTATGCTCCACGGTTGGTGATTCAGTCTCTGAGAGCTCCAAGGGTTCAGGTTCGTTTACTCTGTTGATCTTCCTGTGCAGTTCCTATCACCTTAGGGCCCACAATCCTTCCACCTATTCTTCTATAAGAGTTCTCAAGCTCCATCCACTGTTTGGCTCTGGATGTCTGTATCTGTCTGAGTCAGCTGCTGGTTAGAGCCTCTCAGAGGACAGCTTGCCCCTGTCTGTTCTCAGGCTGGAGGTTTAGATTCTGGGAGCTCTGGTTGAATCTCAGCATCCCTAGTCATCAGGGAAATGCAAATGAAAACAACACTGAGATTCCACCTCACACCAGTCAGATTGGCTAAGATCCAAAACACAGGTGACAGCAGATGTTGGCGAGGATGTGGAGAAAGAGGAACACTCCTCCATTGTTGGTGGGATTGCAAGCTGGTACAACCACTATGGAAAGCAGTCTGGCAATACCTCAGAAAATTGAACATGGTGTTACCTGAGGACCCAGCTATACCCCTCCTGGGTATATACCCAGAAGATATTTCAACATGCAACAGGGCCACATGCTCCACTATGTTTATAGCGGCCTTATTTATAATAGCCAGAAGCTGGAAAGAACCCAGATGTCCTTCAACAGAAGAATGGATACAGAAAATGTGGTACATTTACACAATGGAGTACTACTCAGCTATTAAAAATAATGAGCTCATGAAATTCTTAAACAAATGGATGGAGCTAGAAAATATCATCCTGAGTGAGATGACCCAATCACAAAAGAACACACATGGTATGCACTCACTGATAAGCGGATATTAGCCCCAAAACACATAATACCTAAGATGCAACGCATAAACCTCATGAAACTCAAGAAGAAGGAGGAAGACCAAAGTGAGGGTGCTTTTTCCTTTTTAGAATGAGTATATAATATATTTCTTATAACGATCATTAGGGATTGAGGTAATAAGGTCACTTATATTTATTATACCTCTTTGATCTAATATTGACTCAAAGTATTATAAATCTATTTTTTCACCTTTACTAATTCATTTTTTCAGTTGTAATTTCCAGAAACTGACCTACCATAATTTGAGCAGAACAGGAGTTATGAGAATAAATTATGCATAGCTTTTAAAATCCATGGAAATTGAATTAAAAACAACTTGAAGAACTGAAGACATTAAAAATAAAATTGTTGATTGGAAAACTAGATCTTCATTAACAAGAAGAGTGTGGGTTGACTCCTGGGTGTTAAATCTGCCACCCTGGAAGAAAATTCTAATCTAGCCTTTTCTCCTTGGAACATCCCTTAGAGAATCGAAATTTTGTGACGGTAGCTCTAATCGTCCACATCTAAGACATAAACTATTTTATAGCTGCCTGGTGTTTAGAAGGGGCATTACCCAAACTTTCTAGCCACTGTGCCTGGGTGGCTCATAGGTAGGTATAGGTGAACACCCCACTGAACAGACAAGGTGCCAATCATCACAAAGTGATGGAAAAAGTGTAAGTTATGGACTGGTAGAATCACATCCACATTGTGAACTGTTTGCCTAGTAGTTAGCAGTATATTAACATCTCGTGATTGTTATTTTTTCCACATGGCCAGCTGCTAAAATAGTACACACCATCTTAAAGTTTATTTTGAATATTTAGTAAGAAGTTTTATTGAAATATGTATGGTTCATAATAGCTAAATATTCATTATGCCCACTTCTGTGGGAGAAAGAGCAATAGAGAGACAGAGAGACAGAAAGGAGAGGAATAAGGAGGAGGAGGAGGAGAAGGAGGAGGAGCAAGGAGAGAAATGATATTGAGTATTCTGTATCTCCTAACAGTACTGAAGCTTTCTGTTTTGCATCCTTGGTTGACA
Source organism: Mastomys natalensis (assembly GCA_021653895.1). Classification (NCBI taxonomy): domain Eukaryota; kingdom Metazoa; phylum Chordata; class Mammalia; order Rodentia; family Muridae; genus Mastomys; species Mastomys natalensis. Next base: position 2,200,781 of record JAJTUV010000234.1, on the reverse strand, counting down.
TTAATAAACACTTCAAACTGAAGTGGGTGGATATTCCTTCCTGTTGCAATGAGAACAAAACCCTCAACAAGGAGCAGCTGGAGAAGAGCATTGGAGAGGGAGGAAAGCAGAAAATGAGGCATAGTTCCTCACTGAAATCACACACTAAATGAACATAATAGAGAACACAGAAGAAAGTTAACACATGTGACTTCCGTGGCACACTCAAGAGTCATTTTATTGAGATCAACAAGGGAAGTAAAACAAAAGGATAAAATTTTGTGTTTCATGAGTCATGGAAAGTGTTTTAGCTAAGATGTTTACAGCAATTCCTTACAAAGTCCTGTGAAACAAAATATAAGCAATAACTGTGGGATGGCTGTTAACCACAGAACTTTCTTTAGATTTCAACATGGGAGCATTTAAGTTAATTTGATTTCAAATATAACGTGTTCTCACTACTTTTGCTGAAAAGTGTAAAAACTAAAAAATCTGAAGTTTAAACCCTAAATGCTCTGAGGAAGGTGAAAATTTACCTTCAAATGTAGAACGTTGAGTAAGAAATCAGGTATATCAAATGGTACAAATAAAAAGAAGATTAAGGGTAGTCTTTTGAAAATATGTCTCATAAATGACAAGACTCTGATGTGTAACTTTAAATGTGAGACTACTGCCACCATAGACTGACATTACTTTAATGCTTGTAAGTTACACAAAGAATCACAGGCTTGCCATCTGTCAACATGAAGTCAAGCTGCAAACTGTGATGAATCTCTGATACCTTACTGACATAAAAGTTTCATCTGAGATTCTTTCTCCCTGGTTAATTAATGCAGCAGGGAATGGACCTGGCTCCAGACAGATACCTTTGCTAGGAATCGCAGGAGAGGATTATATCAACTTCAAAATGAATCTACCCTTCGGCATGATAAAATTTTTATTTACGAATGTGTGAGCTTACGTGTTTATCAATTATGTATTTTCTTCTTATTCTTAAAATGCAATAGGAGTTTTGCCTTACAAGGAAATGTATTTGAGGATCTTATAGAAGACCTCCTCTGACATAGATAGAGATGCTTTTAAGGAGAAGGCGAAGATGAGTGTCATGCCTTTGATTAGTTGTCAATCATGAAAGTTTCAAGTGACTAACAATTTTCAGTGATAACCTGAAAACAGGCTATCTTTGTTGTTTTGCTTTGCAGTTTCAACTAAGAACAAGCTTGGGAATACCCATGCCCATGGAAGATCTGCATTTGTAAGACACTGAAATAGCAGAAGTAATCAGACAGAAATAATGATCCACATTAACTTGAAGACAAAGTCATGTACAGGTTATCAATGGACAATGAGATGTGAGATTTTGTGTGTGAATTTTAGATGCAAAATTAAGAAGCATAAATCTCAACTATGAGAACAAAAGTAAAGAGGGACAATAAATGCTACGCTGCAGGCTAACAGCATCATCATTGGACAAAGTCAGACTAGACTTGCTCTGTGTTTCAAGAATCCCTCTGTCAGGTCTTACAGAGAATAGATTGTGTGCTTTTTCATCCTTTTCTCCCTTTTCTTTGTGTTTGCAGACTGTCACAATAGAATGCAAAAAGTCACAAGTAATTGAAGTTTAATGATAGTGCTATATATTATTTAACACTACAGAATTACTTATTATAATCAGTAGATGTTGCCTTACCTATCCTCTGTAATTGTATATATTTACAGTAGGCTACAGAGAATTCTGGCAAGGTAATAATTAGGAACAATTTGAAAAGGCAAACAGTACTTATAGCAAGATATCTTGAACATTACACAAAAAGAGCTATAGTACAATTTCATTTATTAACTTGATAATGTTATCTAGAGGTGTACTCTGTGTTAAAAGGTTCCTTATTATGGAAAACAAAAACAAACAAAAACAAAGACAAACAAAAAAAATTCAGTTTTTACAAATGAAATTCAGTTATGTTCCTAGCACCACAAAGGAGAAATTAAATTAAAACAAACACATGATGCCCAAATTTGTACCATCAAAACAAATATTATATTTCTCATGCTATCTACTAAGCTAATGTGTCACATTAGTTAATTCAAAATAATTATGTTCAGTAGCATATTAAGAAAAATATTGCATAGATAACAACCCCTAAATCTAGCATAATATATGAGAAAGAAGTTGTTAGGTCACTAGCATCATATAAGACTGTCTTTCAATGTTTCCTTACAAAGCCAATAGAAGTAATAAAAAGTAAAAAAAAATCTGGATTAAAAGCTTATGAAATACTAAAAAAATAATATTTTAATAAAATAAAATACAGTGATGTCACTGAAGAAAATAATTAGCAGCATAGCATGATAGATTAAAGGATATCATACAAAGTAGTAGCAAATTTTAAATTTACCATGCCTAAACAAAACAAGAAATGGATCAGTTTCTGAAAAAATGAATCTGTTGATTTAAATAAGTAGTTGGACACACTGTACTCATGTATATAAAACCAACTTCAAAAGACTATTAATGTGGAGGGATTGGACAGGAAGAAAGCACGCAAATCTGATACCTAATTTCAGTCCCTGGAACATTCATTAAGGTCAAATGGGCAAATGAAATCCACAAGGTTGTCCTCTGACCTAAACCTACACATTAATGTGAGACCCTACATAAATCTTGCATACACAACTATAACAAATATTCTTTAGAAAAAATACTAAAGGTTGCCAAATTAATCTGAACTTTAATGCAATTGCTCTATAAATAAAAAAAAAATGTATGCTTCATTGTGCAGTTAAAAATTGTCAGGGTAAAGTTCTGGTTAAAACAACAAAATGAAAGTGCTGGGATTCACCACAACTACAGTGGCCAGAAGTCTGATAACCTGCTCTTAGTGTGTCTGTAGTGTTGGTGGTTTGAATGGAAAATGTTTTCCATGAATACAGGTAACTTGAACTCTTAGCTCCTGATTGGTGATGATGTTTGTGGATGTTATAGTCCTATAGACTTACCAGAGGTGGTAGATCAATTGAAGCTGGCTTGGAGTGTTTATAACCTCACTCTTCTTCCAGTGTGTCTTTTTCTGCTTCCTATGTGCAGCTGAGCTTTGATCTTTCAGATGCTTCTTCTGGCTGCCTGCTGCCATGCTTCTTCTGCCCTTATGGGCTCTTCCTCTGGAACCAAAGTGAAAATAAATGTTCAACTTTAAGTTGTTTCTGGTCATGATATTTTGTCACAGCAACAGAAGTGCCTAACATTAGAGGGATATATTAATTTCCCTATATATGCAGAATGAAAGAAAGCAAAAATGAAGCAATTTAGGAAACAAAATAAATATGTATTTGTCTATTGATTTAGAAATTCTAAACAGTTGGAAAAATCTAGCCCCAGTACATGGCAATGCATAAGGTTGTTCTTTGTGTTAACAAGAAATGGAAAGAATTCTGTCTACCAGTGAAATATGTTGTTAGAACAAATTCACTTGTCAAAATATTATGACCTGTCTTTTTCAGTCCCAATTTTAATGGCATTACAAAGAAGATTTACCTAAGTTTTCAAAGAGATGCATATAATGGCTCAAGTTGACTCTTAATATGAATGCATAGTAAGGCCATAGCAGGTTACCAAACACAGCTCTGGTTGTTGGCAGAGTGTATACCACTTTTTTTATACAGTAAGTGTTATGTGTGGTAGGGCTGGCTTTTCTATTTCTGTGCCTTCAGGCCTTCCTCTTGTATCTCACTACCTGCAGCACTCAGGAGAGCTGGCACTGCACCTCTCCTAGGCAGCACAGTTCAGCTGACTCTGGTGGAGGAGGTGATGAGTCAGTCCTGAGGGTGAGACCATGAGAGAGCTGGCCCTGTCATTCGTTGAGGGTAAGATGATGTGGATACAGGGGTGATGCCTTCCCTGCTTGCCTCACACCTAGATCCAGGACTCTGAATTGGCATACCCCGATATCTACATCATCTGTAAATGGTTGGAGCATGTCAAAGGGTCAGTCCTGCCAACCCAAAGCAAGAGGAGTTCCATGACATAGGGCAACAATACAACAGAATAACTAAGGGGAGTCCCAGTAAGGTTACAATATTGATGATATCATAGCTAGGAGACATGTGAAAGGGCCAATTCTGCTGATCCAAAGCTGTAGGACTGCCAATACACAGGGCAACACCACAAGGATAGCCAGGAAGAATGTCAATGAGGATCCAAAGTCTGTGTGTGTGTGTCTGTGTGTGTGTGTGTGTCTGTGTGTGTGTGTGTGTGTGTGTTATTGGAAGGAAGTTGCAATGGTGACAGGTATATATGAAAGGATGGGGAAATAAACACAAATGGGGTACATAATGTAAAACTCACAAAGATCAATACAAAATTAAAAATATATATTTTATCTTCACTAATACTGTATTACATTCAAGTTCTTGTGGGAAAGTAAGAGAAACAGCAATAACTCATATAGTTTTGGAAGTCTCTTGGACTCTAACAACTACCAACTCAAAGGGAAATATCTTATGCCTGCCAATGGGTGTGGTGGTTTGAATATGCCTGATCCATGAGAAGTGCATTATTAAGATGCATGGCCATATTGGAGGAGGTGTAGCCTTGTTAGACAAAGTGTGTAACTTTGAGCGGCTTTGAGACGGGCTTTGATCTCTGCTCAGACTCCACCCACTATGGAATGAGATACTCCTGTCTGCCTGTAGAAGACAATTCTCCATATGGCTGTGTGGGGCGGTGGGCTGCGGAAGCAGCTGGGTGCCTGGTTGAGCAAGTCTTGAACCCCGGACCTTTTTCAGGACGGCAGGTGTTCGGCTCTGCCCCAGGCCCTGGTTCTTCTCATTCAGCTTCAGCCCTCCACATTCCCTCCCACAGAGAGGTTCCTGGCCACTGGTAACGTAGGCATAGCACCATCATGCAGATGAGGCATTCCCAAGCCCTCAGTCCAAGCCAATAAGGGGTTACCTGCTGCCCACCTGCCCCTGACCTTAACCCACCTCAAACTGTATATATTTGGGGGGCCTGATTCAAGTAAAGGGGAGCACAAGATCCATTCCGGTGTCTGGGAGCTTTTGTTGCGGGATTCCCCCCCTGGCCGGCCAGCTAATGCCTTACTGAGGTGCCTCGAGAGTAGAGCTGTAACACTTTGGAGCTGTAACACTTCCCTCTCCCGCTGCCACCGCTGGCGCTGGCGGCCAGGCTTCCCCTGCCAGCACTCTCCAGATCACTCAAGGGCAGAGACAGCCGTAGTTCGCACCCGCCTTCGTTCGCACCTGACTTCGGAGACCATCGTGGGACCAGACTGGATCTTTGGATCAAGATGTAGAACAATCAGCTCCTTCAAGAGCACCATATGTGCCATACTTCTCACCATAATGGTAAAGGACTGAATCTTTAATACTGTAAGCCAGCCCCAACTAAATGTTGTCTTTTACAAAAGTTATCTTGGTCATAGTGTTTCTTCACAGCAAGAGAACCCTAAGACAAAATGGTAGCAGGGACTGATGTATAGGCCTGACTAAGTTTTTTTTTTTTGAGGAATGTGGCTTTGGAATTTTAGATTTGGAAAGCAGTGGGAAGCTCTAAGTGGGGTTTAATGGGACATCCTAATAGGAATTTAGAAAACAGTTGTGCTGAGGGTAATTTGAACTGGCTCAAGATATTTCAGAGGAGAAAATTTTGAGTATGTTTCCTAGAGATTGATCCTGTTATATTTTCGTAAAGAATGATGCTGGGTTTTGCCATTGTGCAAAGAATCTGTCTGGTGGTATGGTAAAGAGATTCAGATTAATTGGATTGAAAGGAGAAGTCTAAAAATAACACAGTTTGGACTCTCTTCTGTGGCTCACTCTTCTAAGGAGTGTTTTGATCAAGCATAGCAAGCTTAGAAAGGAAAAGAATATGCATTGTTCACATATTAAAGGAGTACCAAGAAATATTCGATAGAGCTAAATCCTGTGTTTAAGAATATTAAATGAGAGCCATACCCATCCCGATGTCTTTTTCCTGGAGAGGAGATACTTTTGACATCAATTCCTATGAAGTCAGGCTTGTCCTGCAAGGAACCCAGATAGATATTTTTAAGTTTTATTTATATTCCCTCGCAGTGCTTAACCTCACAGCCTAAGCAAGAATTCAGATCGCCAGTCAGAGAGGGTTCTGGGTGGCCCCTCTCTGCTTGGTCTAGGGGTGGAAATCCCCTCTTTTAGGTGTGTGGAGATGGGTTTTGAAAATACCCTGGATAGAGTAAAAACCTCATCTTGAGTCTCGTGGTCCTCCGTACCTAACTTATGATAATGTATCTGAATAGGTTTTGCTACCAAATTATCTGTTGTTTCACAAAGTTAGTCAGTCTATTTAAGGCCTAGGGACCAAAAGAAATCAGCAAAAATAACCCAATTAATGGTCCCAAGATGGGAGGAAGTAGGGTTGACAACCATGGAGAGGTTGAGAACAAATTCTGTACCAGCTCTCATCTTTCTCTTCCTCTCTGTTCTCAGGGCCTTCTCTGACCTTTTTCATCCTCTCTTTAACCATCCCTGTCTTGTCTATGTAAAAGCAACATTCTTCTTTAAGGGCTGTACACAGTCTTCTTTAAGGGCTGTACACAGTCAAGAGCTGTACACAGTCTTTTCTATTGTAAAAGAGTAAATCAAGTCAAATGAATTCCTTTGCAAATTTTGGAGATCATTTCAGACAGCGAAACAAGGAATTTCTTCAGATTAGTGATGTCAATCTCTAGCTGTTTGATGTCCTTGTCAATGGCCCATCAAAGGTCTGAGTAGTATAAGTCCGGAGGTCAGTATCAGGATTAGAACTCTACCAGCAGACATCATGGTTGTTTCATTTTTACCTGGAAAGGAAAAAGAAGGGGTTTCTCAGGGAGATTTCTCTTCCCTGGAGGTCAATTGTTATTCATCTTATTTATAGTTGGGCCTGGTTTTGTAGGGGTATCCATTTATTTCATTAATCTTTTTGGCAGCCATTTAGCTGTGTCTTCTGTGGTATCAAACAGGCATATCAATCCTCGGCCCCATATGAGAACTGGGTCCGAGCCATTCCATTTAAGGGTAAGAAGGTCCTTCCACATAGTTGTGGCATAGTTTTTATTGGTCTCAGCGATGCCAGAGGCAGTCAGCAGCAGATTTGCCATGAGCTTTCAGTTTTAGAGAGTTAAAAGTAAACAAGGCATGATGGAGAATGTTTTGGGAGACTCCTTCTGGGGGTGTACAGTTCCCCCACTTTTATTTTTAAAGCCAATTTTTCAGAGTTCTTGTAAAATCAAGGCAGAAGCTCCAGCAGCCACTCCTTTGACACTCAAAGAGTCATGAAGACACTGTTTAAGGAAATAGAAATCTACATTAATAATCTCTTTCATCAAATGACTGTTATAGAATGGCCAACAAGTAATCAGTCTATATAATATATCAATTAATAATAGCTTCTTCTACTTTTTGTAAAGTTACTCCTCTTTTGTCAATTAATTGTTGAGGGAAATTAGGATTTACATCTCTCTTGAGCATATTTGTGGAGAGCTTAAAATAAGATCTTAGCCAATTAGCATCTCCTAGAATTTTTTTTTTTTTTTTTTTTTACCAGACCCACTGGACAAGGACAGGAGGACTGGAGCCATTACAACATTACAAGGTCCCCTTCAATTATTGGAGATCAGGCCTCTATCCCCACCTTCACACCTTCACAAGATAAGAATTGCCACGGCCCTTCTATACTTCTATAAGGGAGGAGATGTCAGGGGCAGCCCTGCTTATACACTGAAGGCCTAAAATCAGCCATAGGCCTAAAATCAGCATTAGGCCTGACATATATACATGCTAACACAAAGACTTGGGTCTCTGTGGAAAAACACTGAAACAGATGGCTGTAAGCTATTGTAAACAGGCAGCTTTTGTAGAAATTTACCAGCCTAAGTAATCATAGATCTTGTAAATAGGTAGCCTCAGCAGAAAGTACCAACTTAGATAAGGAAAAGTGAATCATAGGCAGAGTCATAGTGACCTGTCCCCTGAATATTCACCCAGCTGATACCCTGTTCTGAAAGATATCTGTACTCCCCAAACACCTATGCTCCGGTGTCATCTACTTCCCGACATCCTGCCTTTTTGTGTTTATAACCCCTGTGAGAATAAGTAAAAGTTACAATTTGATTTAAATAATTAAATAATTATTTTAAAAAAGAAAGGAAAAAAAAAAGAATATTGAATGGAACTATGGGAATGGTGACCTTGGGGCAAAATCCTACCCAGCTAAGCTTATTGTTTATGAGTTTGTAGTTGATCTGGAACAATTATGTTAGACATTACTATGACTGGTTTATTGTTTTCATTTGGATATATAAGGAGATATGATTTTATGTCAAATTGAGAAGACATTAATTGTAATAGCTATTCTTGGTTGTCCTGGCTATATATGGAATGAATTGCAATCCAGAACTCATAAACATCTTGTGAAAAAGTAATGAAAGTCTTAGGTTCGGTATTGATGGTCCAGGTCTTTAATCCCAGCACTCCAGAAACAGTGGCATGTAGGTCTTTGAGTTACAAGTCCATCTACAGAACAAGTTCTAGGACAGCCAAGTTTAATCATTGAAGGAGTTAGGAAATAGAAAGCTGATGGTGATATAATAGATCAAGGGGGGCCACATTCAATTCCAAGCAAGCAACATAATTCAGCAATTTTGGCTGTGTGGTTCTGGCTTTAGAGTCAAGAGTAGAAGGTGTTACTGGGATGAATATGCTAATTAGCTGGAGCTAAAGCACTAGAGGTGATTAGGAAATCTGTGTTCCAGATTCTCATTCTAGTAGTTGGATTTGATAATGTGTAAGAATCATTCAGGCAGTATTGGTTTTGAAGGCATGAAGGGGTCATGAAGAACAAGTGAGGCCTGTCACTATGAGAAACCAAAAAGGTCATGGTGAAAGTGTAGCTTCATTTGCAGTTAACAACCTGGAAGGGTCCTGCAAAGAAGTTGAGGCCTTGCACCATGAAGAGATTCTGAGTGGCTACTGACAAATCCTAGTTGTTAGGGAAGACCCCAGCATATTGAAGATACCACTGTCATGGGATGACCACTAAGAACAGCAGCAGCAATGGAGTAGAGTCAACCTAGAATGATACAGTGGGCAGGACTGAAGAAGTGACCCAATATTTTGGAGGAGCCCAGAAATAATATATGGATCCTAGACATTGGAAGAAGAAGCTGTGAAGTTGAAGTTGCCTTGGAAACCTCAAGATATAGGACATGCCAGCATCATGGATTATCTGCTGAGGAACGCTCTAATGGAGTGAAACCAGCCAAAGAAAAAGAAGTCAGTTACAGTCAACACAGCTAAAAGTTGGACATCAGATATGGAGATGCATAGTTTGGATCTTGCCCAGCTGGCTTTTGGTCTTGCTTTAGTCCAGTAATTCTTCAGTATGACATTTTAGAATAGTAGTTTTTTAATCCTGGGATGTTGGAAGTATGTGATTTGCTTACTGCTTTTAATTTTATATGGGATAACCATTAGGAGATTTCATGAATCTCAGAAGAGATTTTGAAATTTGAACTTTAAACATTATAGAGATTGGGATAGACTTTGTGGACTTTGGAAGTGGTACTAAATGTATTTTGCATTATGTTATGGCTAGGTATGGCCTCCATAGACTCACATATTTGAACAAGCCTATGGAGGCAAGAAAGTGGAATGTGGTGGTTTGAAAATGTGTGGCCCATGGAAAGTGGCACTATTCGGATGTATGGCCATATTGGAGAAGGTGTAGCCTTGTTAGACAAAGTGTGTCACTGGATAGGTGGGATTTAAGGGTTCCTATGCTCAAGTTCCACACAGTGTGGAATGAGCTCCTCCTCCTGGCTGCTTGCAGGAAATGGTCTTCTGATGACCATAGACTGAAACTCTGAAACTATAAGCCAGCCTCAATTAAATGTTGCCCTGTATAGAAGTTACATGATGTGTCTTTACAGCAATAAAACCCCAACTAAGACACTGAATTTTCATTTTTATATAGTCAGTGGTTTGGGAGGAACATTATTACCCCTGGTGGCATAGCTCCATTTAAAATGTATCTGTCACCAGTATTGTTATTTCTCTCTTCATAGCACCGGTGTCCTATTATACCTCTGTCTATAGCTTCTTTTATGTCACCCCACAGGCTCTTTGTGGGATTCTGTGGTAACTCCTGATTATATAATTACATCTAAGGGTTTGATGTTAGAATCCACAAGTAAGAAAAAAACATGTGGAAGGTAAAGAGATGGCTCAGTAGTTAAGAGCACTGCTCTTTCAGAGGATTCACATGTCTATTACCTTTATATATACATACATATAAGGAAATGCCAATGCTCATAAAAGAAATAGAAGAATAAATATATCACCTTTAAACTATTCATAGAATGGTTACACAACTATGCAATCCCTCGAACAATAAATGAGGGAGGATTTCCCTTTCCATTCCTTCTCTCCAACATTCAGGTTCATATTTCTTGATCCCAATCATTTCGATTGCTTTTTAAGCAGGCAGATTAAAAAGATTGCACTTAAGAAATATTGGAAAGTAAATGTGTGAGTGAACAGAGAAAGGCAGACAGTAGGAAAGGAGAGAGATTAAAATGGCCAGACTCAATCCTGGACCAATAAACATCAGAGCTCATTAATACATGCCCCAATGACTAATCTTTTCTCAACTTTAGGTATATGCTGCAATTCTCAGAGAATTTCCAGACTCTAGCTTCTCTGCCCACTGTACTGGCGATGATCACGACTGTTATGGTTTTTCCTCCTTGCTGTCTCACTAATAGTCACTGTGGAGCCTTAATACCCCCACATAACAGCATGAGTCATTGTATCTGATTATGAATTGGGGGCAACTCAATGTAATACATTAGAAAATTTACAATAGGAAGATCAAGGTTTAATGTCAGAATGCCCTAGCCAGTTTTAACTGTCACTAAATTTGGAACAATAAGACACGAAATATGTATGTGATGTAACATTAAAAACAAATGCCTACCCCAATTTACTTCCCACACAAATTAATTATAGACAAAGCATTCCAAGATTATTTGCATTTGGAAAACATGTGAGCAAAATTATATATAGATAAATAAAAATTTAGGTAATTGGATAGCACATAGCATTGCCAGGCATGAGGATAATCCCAGCACTGCAAACTGGGCATCAGGGAGATCAGGAATTCAAGGTGATTCTCAGCTCCATGAGGAATGAGAGACCAGCCTTCACTGTGGTAAACCTTGTCTCCAAAAGTGAAAATTTAAAACACATGCAAAGAAAAAGGGCATGATTCTTCCTCATCAAGAAAAACAAAAAAGGGCAGACGGTCTTAGATCAAAGGAATTCCAAAAAATGTGATTAAATGCAACAAATATCTCTTGCTTGGATTTGAATTTAAACAAATAAAATAAAAATTTCCACCTAAAACCTAGAACTGCAATTGAACTGTGGCTACATAGGAAAGTATCCACATGTTATAAAGGTTCAGGGGGATCCATGTATCTAACAAAAAATGAACTGACATGCACAGGCTAAACGATGTTTGGGGTTTATTTGAAAAAAATTCAATTTTAAAAGAAGAGGTAAAAAATTTAAGTATAAAAATTAAGTCAAAAATTATAACGATGTGAATGATGAAGAGAAGGCATGTTATCATCTTTATTTCCATATCCATTCCAAGTCACTCATAATTCTGTCAAAGATTTAAAAATGATGTGCTTCTTCTCATTAGAAAAAATGAGCAAACATAAATGGATGAACAACTCAGATGAAAAGAATGGGTATGGTGATGAGGGAAGATATGAGGTTACAGAAGGAGGAGAGATATAAGCAATAAATAATAAAGGTAAGGGAACAGGGTTAATCCAGTGGGCAGGCAATGATATCTGGTGCAACCGATTGGTATGTATAAAACCTCTTCTACTCTTAACTTAGCAGAAGCACAGGAAAGGTAAGCATAGTTTTTCAAAAAGTAAATGTATTAAAATAGAAGGGAAATGTTTTTTGTGAGTAATAAAAGTCAAGAGAATTATTGAGATTTTTTTTTTAAAAAATCACATACATATATGTAACTGTAAGGATTGAGGTTTTATTGATATATTTAGAAACACAGAAAGACACACAAAACATATATATATATGTGTTCTCATCAAATGTGGTATCTTATACAAGGTAATCTCTTTGAAATGTACATTTTTGATTTATATGAATGTTTTACTTGTTTATTATTTATAATTTAGTTTATTTAAATGCTCTTGGTGAGAAGCTAATGCTTGGCATCATGATGTCTACCACAGTTATGAGCTTTCTTTTAGAAAGAGAGTATGTCAACAAGACATCTGGATAGAACTAGCACCCATCATGTACCCTGAACTAATAATAGTGGTAAAAGGCTCAATCAAGAAATTTATACAAATCTTTGAAAAATATTTAGCATGATATTTTATGATAGATCATTAATGTGGTAGTAAAACTCTTTAAGCACATTTAAATTTGCACAGTATTATCCATTGTCAGAGCAAATCTTCCTATACAATAGCCATGTAAACGAAACTTATATAGACAAGTTTTGCCTACTGATTTGTCCTATATTTAAAAGACAAAATAGTTCAGGGTCATGTGACCTACAAGTCACACTCATCTCAGTATAATCATGAGAGTGGCTAACACATTTGTAAATGACAATCTTATATTGCAAAGTTTGTAGATCCCTGGAAGTTTGTAGGAGAGCCAAAGAATAAAAATATGCAACACAAAATTGAGAACTAGGCACGGAATAGACTATGACAAGAAGGGTTTAATATGCAACTATTCTTTAAAGAGCCAACATAGTATTTCTGGAGGAATAGATATAAAGATCAAGGGAACAAAAGCAAGACTTGAGAAATTATACCCTTATAAATACAAGGACATGCTAAGTGTCCCATGGGGAAGTGGATCTATTCAGTAAATGATGAATACTAGACATCCATGTATAAAAATCAACCAATCTCAATAGTACCACTCTGGATTGTATACCTACATATAAAACATAAAAATAAAAATCTAGAACATAAATAATATCAATTTAAAAACAGGTTAATATATAGAAGGCAAAAGCTTAATATACCAAATAGGTAATTAATACATAAAATCATTAAAATTTGGCTTAAACTTCTAACATGTGATAGCTACTCTTTTGTTATTGATTCTTTGTGAATTTCATACCATGTACCCCAAACCCATTCATCTTTCTGTCACTTTTTATCTACTCTCTCCTCTTGCAACCTCCTCCACAATAAAGATTAATAGTGACAATAATAATAAATAGAAATGAAAAATCTTGCCATGGAAGGTGCAGTGGGTCACAGAGTGTCACACAGCATACACTTTTGTCTACACATCTATACTTGAACATGTTCATTCCAGTTAGTTGTTGGTGAGGTTTGAGACCTCTTGCTCCTACTACTCAAACAATACTGAATCATCATCTAGACTCCTCACAGATATCCTGTTGTTGTGCAGCTTGGGATCTGCATGACTGACCTTTTCACCTGCTCCCACAGTTGATACATGGTATTGATGTTGGGGTGGGCCAACTCAGAGCCTTGGATGGAAGCCCTGGTGGAAGCTGAGTTAGTCAATCCACTAGCTGTCCTGTGTGCTGCCCAAGTGAGAAAAGAGACCTACCCTCCTGAGTGCTACAGCTGGTGAGAGACAGGGCTTGCTTTCCTCCGTCATTCCATCAGGGTCAGCTCTCCTGCACTCATGCCAACTGACTCAGCTCTCCCATACTGTGCAGCTGAGGATCTACACCAGCTTTCCTGATGACGATGGACAGTGATATGCAAGGCAAGCTCAGCGCATGGCCTTAAATGACTGTTTAGACCAGTGACATTCACATTTGCCTTTAGTTTTAATGCAGACCTCTGACATCAACAACAGACCCTATATGTGATAGGACCATGGACCCAGAAATAGCTCCCTAGAATTAAACATGACCCACAGTGGCAGCATAGACCTTCAGAGTTAGGCACTCTGAAAAGAATTAAAATGCTAACAGTAAAGCAAAAAGTTACTTAAACACATGTATGTTTAAGGGCTTAAATCTAAAATATGTTACTATTTCTTAAAACTTAACATTGACACAATATTTAATTATGAATTGGAAAAATAGAATTTAATGTCACAAAGATTTATATTACTATGTCAAAGAAATCTGTACATTTCTATTTATTAAATCACTACTTGCAGTAGCTAAAATAAACACACAAAAAACAACCCCTCCTTTCCACTAGAGGACAATCGGATAAATAACATGCAGAAATAAAATGTGAAATGTGATACATATACGCATATCCCCACCCCCAAACACAAGCAAGCACAACTCCAAGCAACTGAATACTATTTACCCATGAAAAAGATTAGAAAATTCTAAGTATATGCATAGAAGTTGTAGTCATGATGTTACATAAAATCAGCCACGTGTGACAGAGGAAGAAAATGAACATACTGTTCACATGTGCAATCTGAAAAGTTCATATTATCAAAGTTATGAGAAAAATAAGTTGGCAGGGGAAGGCATGAATAGAGGTATCGACTAATGCAGTTTCAGTCAGCTAGGAGAAGGACTTTTAGAGTGTTACTTACTAAGGTGGCTGTGGGAATCAGGACATATAGTATACTTCAAAATACTTTGTTACAAAGGGAATTTGAATGTTTCAACCAAAAATAAGTGATAAATATTTGAGAAGATAAGTATGTTTAACTTGAAATAAAGACAACACACATGAACACAGTAGAGTGACCCAATACTCCCAACCCATGAACGTTACAACTTCTAAGTTCTTAGTTCCCTGTTAAACTACTTATTTATAGACTCTAAAAGGTTCACTGCATAGTTAACCTCTTTGTATTAATTATTTTGCTAATATTGTGGGGGAGTCTGCTCTAATTACACATGGATTTCTAAATCAGTGAGCAAAACATAAAAAACAAAACAACAACAACAAAAAAAAAAAAAAACACCCAAAACTAGAGCTGAAATGGTCCAATGAGATTTAAAATCCTCTTAGAATGTGGTGATAAGATCAGAGATAATGAGAATTCTCTTTAGTGAATAGAAAAGAGGCAGTCATTGTGAAAGAGCAAGCTCTAAACATTTTTAAATTGTTGGACAGTTTGATTTTGAATACACTGGCTTTGGAAGGGAACTGACTTTGAAATGAAAGTACAAAATCCCTTCACATAGGAGTCTTCAATTGTGTGCCTGAAAATATTTTGATTTCTTTGTGTGAGTGCTATGGCATATCATTGCCTCTAACTACATGCTTACCACAGTGTTTGAAAATTGAACTGGCAATTTACATAGCATATCACAAGTGAAGCAAAGCAGGAGAATATTAAATGGTATGCAAATTGATTCATGAATATGAATAGTATTCCAAGTTACAGATACTGTCATAACATCACAGAAGTTAAAATGGGATTTTATTACAATGGCTTGATTTCTGTAGAATAAATATAGCAAATATGACTGACTATCCTAATGTGTAGGTTCCTAAACTCTAGTTTTGTGAGACACAAACCATATTTTTTTACTTGGTATTTTGTTGTTGTTGTTGTTGTTTTTTTGAGACAGGGTTTCTCTGTGTAGCCCTGGCTGTCCTGGAACTCACTCTGTAGACCAGGCTGGCCTCGAACTCAGAAATCCGCCTGCCTCTGTCTCCCAAGTGTAGGGATTAAAGGCATGTGCCACCACTGCCTGGCGACTTGGTGTTTTTAAATGAAGTATGCAAACACACAATAATAGAGCTGTGAGAATTACAGTTTCAAATACTTATTTGGTATGAACAATATTTCTTAATACCATCATATTATCTATGTCCTAGAAAGTACTGTGATGGATATGTGTCATGGGTTCTCTGTTACTCCAAGGTAATGAGACAGGGACTGGTACATCTATTTACATATAAGTAAAATGTAGCTTACAATACCTTTTTCAATTAAAAAGCTTACATTTGCTTGTGTATGCATGTGTGTATGTATGTGTACATATTCATGTGTGTTATATGATGACATGCCTGCTGGAATAAGAAGACAATTTGCAGAAGCCTGCATTCTCCTTTTACAATGTTGACTCTGGGAATCAAAGACAGATCTTTAAGCTTCGTAGTTCCAGCCTTTACCCCTTGAGTCAGGGTATCAACAGTTAGTAATTTTTAAAACATTGTTGCAGTCTGAATCTCCGAGGATTCTAGGTTTGTTGACTAACACTTGGGACATTAAACATTATTTGACTTTCTGAACATGTCCTGGGGATTAAATTAGTGGCTGTTTTCCTTCATATACTAGAAAGGTCTATCAGATCATTACTAAGAACACAGACTGTGGTCCCTGCTGCTGCCAGGGTCCATGTTGATGTATGTATCTCATGTTCCCACCAAAGCCCATAAGGATGTCCCTGGTTTGACCTGCCACCTGATGCCATGTTGATGATCTCTGGCCAGTGCTGTAGCCAGAAAGCATGAGGAAATCCATGTTGCATGCTGCTACTGACTATAAACTGCAAGAAAGCTTCTTTTGCAGTGGTATCAATGACTGCAGACTCAATGTTGAGAATGACAGACATAGAGACAATTGTGATGCCTCCATAACTCCCCCCCCCAAAGAAAACAGTCAAGACAGAAAGCCATTGA
Source organism: Mastomys natalensis (assembly GCA_021653895.1). Lineage (NCBI taxonomy): Eukaryota > Metazoa > Chordata > Mammalia > Rodentia > Muridae > Mastomys > Mastomys natalensis. The sequence continues at coordinate 2,184,114 of JAJTUV010000234.1, read as the reverse complement.
TAAAACCTTTTTAAAACTCTGACAGTGATGCTGAGGTGGAACTTTTCGCAGTCGATGGCTTCTGGCAGTGGTGAGCGTGGGGAAGAGCTCAGTTTTCTTTAAGGTGCTGACAGCTTGGATTTTGACCCTGCGCTAGTGTGTATAAGGACAAATTACACAAATTGGACTTGTTTGTTTTTTCTGTTTCTTAGTTTTGTTTTGTTTTGCTGGAGGTCATATGGGTGGCAGTGGGCCCAGGAAGACTGGGAAATGAATGAGGTAATTGGGGTGCATTATGTAAAATTTCCAAATAATCAATGAAAATATCATGTTAAAAATTAAAAAACAAAAAACAAAAAAAAAACAAACAAACAAAAAAAAGCACTTCCGTAAATAAATCTACTGTGACCATGTGGAGGAGGAAAGTAGATCTCTTAAAGCACCCTGATCAGCTCCTTTCTAAAGGGAAAATACAGGCATCTTTGAGGCATCAGGAGTCACTAAGAATAAGAGAAAGTAGATTGTATACAGTTGAGTGAAGATCATGTAGAAGAAAGAGCTGCAGTAGTCCCAGTATATTCTCTGGAGAACTGATGCCAGTCACATTCTCTCATTTTGAGCAGCTTTACATTGTGTTATTATACACATCTAAAAGAATTCAGCTATTATGAAATAGGTTGTGGCCTCAAATACCAACTTCCCTAAGCCTTCACAAACATAAATTTGCAACCAATAGAGGATCAAATTATTACACAACAAATTTGACAAACTTTAGCCTGTAATTCTGTCTAATTCCAATCAAACATATGAGAATGTTTAAGCAGGCCCAGCAACTATCAACCTACACTGTAACTATATAAAGCCTAGAGGTCTTTCATTTTACCTTTCTCCCCACAAACCCTGTGCCCTTTCTACTCTTTTCATTGGAAACACTATATAAGATGAAAATCATCTCTCTCTTTCCTAGAGTTGTGACACAAAATCTCATGGCCAGTGAAGTATGTATGTACACCCCCACAGACCAACAGGTGGGCCTTGGATTTCCCTGTGTGTCAATCATACAGTCTCTTCCATAGACCATACACTACATTTCTCATGAAAATGACTGGGTATTATATTTGTGCAAGGAAAACTCTCAAAGGCCTTTCCAGTAAAAGCCACTTTAGTCTTACCACAGGCTACAGAGGAAATGGCTGAGTGTTTGCTTAGCAGCAGGGATTTTCAGAAGCTATGTTTTCCCACTTTCTGAGTTTGCAGCCCCATTAGACCTTCAGTAGTCTGCCTCCACTATTCTGGACTTCATGCCATTCCAGAAGCAAAATGGCTTTGTTAAAAGGTGACAGATAATTATACACATTCAATATATAGGATATAATTTGTTGTAGTATATATACATTGTGTACGCATTATTTCTATGTAATTAATAAGTGCATTTACCTCCCATAGTTAATCGTTGTACAGTTCAATTTGCTTTAATGCTTCCTGTTTCCTGGTCTTTCTTTTTGCCTCTAATAAGATTGCCCTTTTGTTCCCAGCTCACCAAGAAATGTTGTACTTATGTTTGAAACTCGGTGCAATTGTCACTTTGTGTGGAAAGCCTTTTACTTCCCCCTTCTTTGTCATGAGCTGTCCTTTGTATATGATTCCATTATTGACCTTTTAAATGCTATTGCCATTATTTGCTCTTGTGGCTAAACATGCCTGGTTTCATCTAGATGTCTCTCTGGAAACGGTAAAATACAGAGACACTTGAGTTCATAGGATCTTGGCCAGTTATTTTAATGAGGAGACTTTAAAAATAAACATGAAAAAAATACTTAATGTCAAGCTGTCTGTGTTGGCAGGGGACGTGCAAAATGGCAGATAATGTCACTTCTGCATTTAAGCTCATTCTAGTGCTGAAGGTGAAGAGTCAGATGTAGGAAATGACTGAACAGGTCATGTCAACAGGGTCTTCTTGCAAAACAAACTGCATCATAGAGGAATTGAGACTATATCCTGACAAGAAAACATTAAACCTTGCATCATATATATGTGTGTTAGTACTATGATAGATAGTATTTGCTCTACATATATCACATACATATCCTTGTCTCTAATATTTCTGAAATGTTCCTTATACATGGATAAATATGTTCTGTACAAGCATGAAGATGGTAAAAGATTTTATTATCCAGAAATGAACACAGAGAACTAAAACACATGAAGGCTAAATGTACCAAGTATCTGTCATAGGTCAAAATTTGATAAACTTGTTTTTCATAATTAGAGGCTGGCCTCGAACTCAGAAATCCACCTGCCTCTTCTTCCCAAATGTTGGGATTAAAGGTGTATGCCACTACTGCCCGGCCTTTATCCCTGTCTTATATCTGTAATGTGCTTTACAGATACAAATATGAGATATTTTCTCCTTCCTCTGGAGAAGAGTTTGGCCACCACGGTGAAAGAATACTCAAAATAATTTACAACATTGTTGACTAGATATAGAAACAATGGAAACTTACACTTTTATTACCTTAACTTATTTCAAGATAAGATACAACAAAATGAAGTTGCTGTACTGCAGGGTAGCTATCAGGTTCAGGGGCTGCTCGGTTCGCTCTCAGCTCTTGCAAGGCTTCCCCTGAGAATCTGTTCAGGCTTTTTTCTTTAAAGTTCCCTACAATGTTGACAAAGCTGGTAACCAGGCACTCAGCTCAACTTCTAAGGAGGGTCAACTCAGTGTTTGTTTTTAGTTTGTGTATTCCAGGGGCAGCAGAATATTAATTTGTGTCCTCATAGTGTAAGCTTGATATTTTTCCTAGCTTCTCAGGTAGGGCAATGGGGGGAAGACATGATTGAAGACAATCCTAAAAATATTAAAGAAATTTCCATGCCAAACTTTATATAATTTATACAGACTCTTAAGTTCTTGGTATTTATTCTTGCCCAATAAATTCTTATAGATTTTCCTAGAGATACAGGAGTGAGTCTCAATCTATTCCCTTACTGGAAGTCAAAATTAATAAAATGTAAATAACTTTGCATCTGTTATATAATATAATGAATCTATGAATCATCAAATAACACATATTTGTTGGGAAACACTTTTGTGTCTATGAACCACAATTACCAACATGGCATGGTAACCCTTATGCTGTAGCAGTGACATACATATATAGGCTTAGAATTTTTTCAAAACTTATTTTATTTAGGGTTCTTAAATGTGTCATCCTCCCTTCTAACAAACAGACCACAGGTAGGGGAAAGAGAGGGTTAATAGAAAAAGAGAGTTATGGACATTTTTAGAAGTAGTTTTTGGGGACAGTCCCACTCTTTCTTGTCAGGATACCAGAAGTCCAATTCAATAGCAAACACCACACAGGAATCAGTAGCAGCCATATGATCCAACAGAAGGAGAAAGGCTCCTCCCAATCAGCAGAAATCAGGGGAAGCAGCCAGAAGCCGCTGAAATACGATAAGCAGTTCTTTGGCATGTTTTGTATGAAGTGAAGACCAGCAAAGAGCAGTAAAGAGTGGCAAAGATCAGCAAGAAAACCAACACCAACCAAGACCAACAAAGAAGCTAAGCATTGTGAAACTTAGCAATGCAAGAGTGTCTTCTCACTGTTTGTAGGGTTCTATGTATATTCTTTCTAAACATTATGTGCCCTCTCAAGTGTCTGATTTCAGCAAAATGTTACATGCTCTTTCACAAAACAGCTTCCAGAAAGAACATTATGTAACACAACTGAGATGTTAAAGAAACCAGAAATTTCCACTTCACACATACTTTAGTGGTAACAAACAGTACCCAAATTGGACTACAGATCTGAACAACAACGGAGAAATCCTTTCTGGTACTAGGAAACCTAGCCAACTGCCTAGATCTAATGAGCTATTGGATCTTAGAAGAGACCCTACAACTACCACTTTAGCAAACCAGCATTATCTCACCCTAACTCCATTAGAAATATTTGTCATTACTATACCCATAGTGAGTCTTATACCTCAAATTAATGAAAATTCTCTTTCCAACAGAATGAAAATTTAAAAAAGCCACAATCAATCAAAATGCATAGTTGTTGAGTCTAGGCTTGATTAATGCATCTATAATATAACATATAATTCACACCTAAGGCTCAGGGAACAATTTAGAGGAGGAGGCAGGAAGATTTTATGAGTGGGGCAACCAGAAAGTTCACAGGAAGATTGGGTCTCCTAGTGGTTTCTGAAACTCACAAAATGTCAACAACTTGATTGCATAATCATTAACTAAACAAGGATATCAAGACACATATCAAAGTAGACAAGAAAAAGTTAATGAAGCATCAACCCTACACAAAGAACTGCATAAAAGGAATGTAGAAAGTTAAAGAAATAGTCTTCTATAGGGAAGAGACACCAATTGGTTCTCTACTAGCAAATGGTCAGTCCTAAAAACATAGAAACAAATAATACTATGCAAGCTGAGCAGAAGGTATTGCCTACTTAAGAAAATACATGTATATACATATGTTATATAACAACAATTAATAAAAAAATAAGCAAAGAATTTGAAAGAGAACATGAAGCAGTATATGGGAAGGCTTGGAGGGAGGATTAAGAAAGATGATGTATATTATAACCTCAAAAAATTCAAGAAATAGTGCTTTTGAAATTAACGTGCTATACACTAAATGATAGTGAAAATATTTAAAACAATAGTCAACAGAATGAGTTTGAAGTTCAAAATTTGTATTAAAACGTTTCTCCATTCTCAAAAGGTAATTACATTCACAAGGAGATCCTAAATTATTGTCAGCCACTAGTTTCTCTTATTCCATATTTTTGACTGTAGTCAAGTTATCTTCCCTGAATACTGAGATTTATGATGATTGTCATTCTGAGTAATGTTTTTATCACATAATTTCAACATTAATGTTATTCTAGATTATGCTGTCTACATGTAGCTATAGAACTTGTATAACTTGACTGTTTACAGTTTGGGATGTAGATCACCCCCCCTTAGTTTTTCACATTTTTCTAACATATCTTCAAATTCTTTTTATTTCTGGGGTCATGTAAGTAAAGTTAGGAACTTTGAGGCAATGGTAGTGGGGCCTGATAATAAAAATGATCCACATCTTCAAATATTAGTGTTACTAAGATATATGCTTGAGTATGACTAGAAATGAAAATACCCAAATAAAACAAATACCTACAAGATTTCTCTCATGTATGTGGTTCAGGCCTAATAGTTCAATGAACTTTGATGTGATTTTAATGGTACACATGTAAATTGCTTATTGTAAATTATTTCGACAAATTGCAGAGTTGAATAGCCTAGTCCCAATGGACATGTCTACAAATCCAAGGTCCACAAAACCATACCTAAAGCCCAGGGGATATTGGGAAGGGTAGGTATAAAGATTGTAGGAGGCAGAACATCAAAAAAATGGCAGTGAGATGTCTCCTAGGAATGTGAGATGCTGTACCTATAAATCCTGCTAACAAGACGCCCAAAGAGCCTGAAGGACAACAATAACATGCCAAAATTGACAGGGAAAAGTCTACGATGACGGGACCCTCAACAAAGAAGTATAGGCAACTAAGAAATGCTAAGAATAGAAGTAATAGTCTTCCCCAAATAATAGGAGAAGAGAATTCCAATTAATTGTTCAATACACAATGGTCGTCACTGAAAACATATAAAACATATAAAGAAGGACATTAGGATTGGAGTAGGATATATATATACTATGTGTGTGGTGGTGTGTGTGTGGTGGTGTAAGTATGTAGAGTGGTATGTGAGTGTGGGTGTGTTAGATTGTTGTGTGAGTATGTGTTAGTATGTGAGAGTGTATGTGAGTGTGTGAGTGTATGTAGGTGTGTAGTTGTGGTGTGTGTGGTGTGTGTAGTGGTTAGTGTGTGGTGTGTGTGTGTGTGTGTGTGTGTGTGTGTGTGGGAGAGTGAGAGAGAGAGAGAGAGAGTAGAGGAGTAGACAACGTCCTCCCTCAGCTTCCCAGTACTGCACTTGCAGGTATGCTTCACCACAAAAGCCTTTACATGTGAAACTAAGCTGGAGATCCAACCCAGGTTCACGTGCTTTAGTTGCAAGTATTTATCAACTGAGTTATCTCTAAGCTACCTTAAAACTGATACATAAGCCATGTAAAATGGCTGTTTCTTAGCATCAGAAAGAAAACAAGCTCTGATAGGACTGGAGAAGAATGCTCTCTTTAGAGGCAGGCATCCTTGGGAGGGAGCTGATGAGAACAGTCAATCCTGAGGAGGAAACTTGTCAGAACATTATCTTTTATGCCTCTCAAGGATGGAGTCACAATAGTAAAATACTTCCCATGATAATACTTAGTCTTGGGCAGAATATAAGACATAAAGAAGTTGCCAAATCGACCTGGATTATAAGATCACATTTTAACCCAAACACTGAACTGCAGGCTGAAGACTAGTATGTTTACATATTGACCCTGGAGACCTTGATAAAGAAAGGACAGATAGCCAATAATATTTGTGCTAAAAAATAGGTGCTAAAATACCATTTGAATCAGGCTGAATCTGGCCCCAGTTTAAATCAAACTCCATTCAAAATTCTCTTCAAGCTATATTCCTCAAATATCTTATAACATTTCAAATTTCACAGCGTCCTAGAAGAGTAAGGAGAGACACACTATATAGTTCTCTCAGCTAGCAAAAATTAACTCAAATCAGAATTCACATACATCTTAGCAATAACTTCAGACATCCAGAAGATATCCCTGGAATCCTCACCAAAACAGACAGAAAAGTCTAAAGATGATAAAGCCTTCACCCCGCTCAAAACAGAGTTCAGATTTTGCTAACTTTGAAGGTCCAAGGTATATGTAGCATGCCAAAGAAAAAGTTCTTTCAATTCTAATCCTTCAATCTGTGAAAGCTAAGGACATCACAGGAAACAGCAAATAAATAATGATTTAATCATGCCTAAGGGAGGAACAAAAATAAAATAGTTCATTATTTCTCAGAACATCCATCCCCCAAGTGAAGGTGGTTACCAGAAGGTTCCTACAAAATGAGTGATGAGGAACCATAGTGGTAAGCCATTTTATCAATAATGTTAGCACAACCATTTGATCATGAATCAAATCTATGGGCTTTCAGCCCAGAACATGTTCATATTTGGGCTTGATGGAATTTCCCTAAGGGTTCATGTTGGTAAATGATAATGAAAAAAATCATTGAATTACACTGTGGACATTTTAATTACATGAAAAATTGCTTAAAACTGTGTGGAAAGAAGGTGAGATTTTAAAATGATAATCAAAGAGAGATAAGAAATACATAGCTATTCTAACCAATCTTGTTCTATAATTTCTATGAAAACCAACAACAAAAACAGCAGCCAAACAGATACAATTGATCAATCTGTGGGTGGGAGGGGGGAAACAGGAAAGAAGCCCACAGAGCCAAGAGCATACATGGGCCAGTCCAAGGCCCCTGGCACAAATATAGCAGAGGACTGCCTGGTCAGGCCGTAGTGGAAGAAGATGTGATTAGTCTTTGAAGGACTTGAGTTCCCAGAGAACGGGGAGGCCTGGTGGGGGGGTTCACCCTCTTGAAGTCAAAGGGAGGAGGAATGGGATGAGGAACTGTAAGAGGGGGAATGATGGGGGAGCAACAACTAGAATGTAAATAAATAAAATAACTTAATAAAAAGAAAAAAGGAAAAAAAAACCAATAATCTCCAGAGATTGTCTGAAAAAAAAAATGACTAGACTTATTGCAATTACAAAGTAAAGGAATGCATGCCAATCCTTCAAACTAAACCATGCCCTGCAGACATTTCTTCTTTAATGAGACATTATCATCAAATAATCTCACAGTACACTGGAATGTTCATTATTCACATATCTTAATTTGAAATACCCTTCGTTAACTTTCTTCTTGATGCTTCAGTCCCTTTATTCTATCATTTATTTCGGCACCATTCACAGGGAAATTTCAAGCATACTCTTGGTTCCCCTTCCTTCACTCTACCTTAACAATTCTAATTAAGATGTGGTGGCCCACAGTCTACAGAAAGTCTCCAACTTAGAAAAGGCAACAATGTCCTATAGCACTGCCAAAGTTAAGGGTCAATTTTTATGCACTCTATCAGAAAACTGCACTAGAAATTGTGAAGAATTTTTGCATGCAACTTCTTAGCTGAGTGAAATCCCTCTGCTTGGGGTATTTGTCTGTTTGTTTGTTTTGTTTATACTTTTTTTGTTTGGTTGTTTGATTAGTCAGATGGCTTTTAATGCAATATATTCTATGATCTCTTTTCTGCTTGAAGAGTTCATTCAGTGAGTTCATTCATTTGTTCATTTATTCTTCCTATATAGCAAATTAGGAAGGAAGAAGAGCTAGGAACAAGTAATAAAGATGATGCGTTTCCAAGGTATCTAGCTTTTTTCTCATCTTCCTGACTGAAGACAAAAGCCTAGCAGTTTAAAACAAAGGCCTTGTTGGCTCTTGAATCCCACCTGCAGGCTATCTGCTGATTAGCAGGCTCAACAAATACAGGATCTGGTACCAGGACACATTACACAAAAGTTCTGAGCCATTCAAATATTCAAGCTTTCTTCAAAGTGGCCAAGCCAAATTAGGGAAGAAAAACACTGTAGAAGCTTTAAAAGCCCCAGACCATGAGAAATGATTAGATATTTTGGATCTAAGGGTATAGCCACCCCCACCCTCAGTATGCATGCTGTGTTACTTCAAAAATACGTTGAGAAAGTCCACTAACACAAATCATCATGGCCAAATTAATTAAAACAAGCAATTGACTATAAAAAGGCAATCTCTATCACTCCTGTATCCAGGCTGCCTCTCCGTAAGGCAGAGTTCAAGAGGTCAGCATTGAACACTAGACATGGTGAAGATAAAGTTTTTATAGCTCAGGATGAGGGGATTTTCAAATGGGTGATTTGGCAGGCAAATAGGTGCAGTTACAGAAGAGAAAATAAGCATAAATTGATCATAACAATCTTTTGCAACAAAGACATAATTACAAGGTGATCACAAGGTTGTCATAACAACAGGTAGTCATAACAACAGGCAGTAATAGGTCATATAACCTTTTGAAAGAAAGGCATAGTTGCAGTTTACTAGAACAGGTAGCGCACAATCCTTTGTAGTTGAGGTTACTGGGTAGGCCATAGAACATTGTCTTTTGAGAAACAAAGATTTAATCATAGACAGAAATGAACCTAGTTTATCTTTACTATAAGATGGCTCTCAAGTCTAAGACAGAGGCAGGCTTTTCATCAGCTGCTTCTACAGTATCTTTTTCTTTACACACCTAATGCATGTGTGTATTTCCTTGCCGTCATCAAATGCTTTTTCCTCAAATGTTGTTCTAACTTCACTGTTTGAGATTTCTCTGTTGCTACCTGATGTGCTTCAGATTATTCCTAACTTTAAATTCTTTAACTTGCAAAGTAAATGAGTTCTCTCTCTTTTTCATTCTATTCCAGAAGCCATTTTGTCAAACACAGTACACACACACGTGTGTGTGTGTGTGTGTGTGTGTGTGTATTTGTGTGTGTGTGTGTGTATACATATACATAACATCATATACATATTATGCATATATACATATATGATTTATATATATATATATACATATATGATTTAATATATATATATATATATATATATATATATATATATATATATACATACACATAATCCTATACATTGATTAGGTACTTCTTTATGAAATTCAGGATTAAAATACTTAATTCATATATATTAAAATTTTCCCTATTTTTCTGTTTTTATTTTCCTCAAATAAGTGCTTCAGATTTGTCTTGTATATAGCATCAAATTTGGTTCTGTTTACAAACCAATTTTAGAACATATTCTATTAAGTTTATCCTAATTATGTGTACTGATGGGGATAAAAGTGTAGTCTCAACTCTTTTACATCTTATGCTGTAAAATTCCTATATTTTTTCTTTTATTGAAAACATATTTTTCATACCTTATGTATGCTTTTACTGAAAAGATGTTTTTATATACCATATACTCTGATAACAGATTCCCATCCCTCTACTTCTCCCAGGTCCTCCTCATCTCCTGTCTAAAATGGACCTGTCTCTTTATGTCTCTCCTTGGATCAAAACAAACTGGCAACTAAGTGATAATAATAAAATGAAATACTAACAAACAAATTAGATTTAAAAAAAAACTAAGTAAATAGTAAGAAAATAGCCCTTCATAAAAATGAAATAGGAAAAGATATGAACACAGATACCCACTCATTTGTTCACTCACTCAAAAACTAAAGCAAAATAAAACAATAATGGAAGCCACTCTGTGTGTGTGTGGTGTGTGTGTGTGTGTGTGTGTGTGTATGTATGTATGGTGTGTGTGTTCATATGAAACTTAAAATCACGTTTTCAAGATCTGTAAAGAATTGTGCTGTAATTTAAATGCAGACTGCATTGAATTTGCAGATTGCTTTTGAAACTGTGGCAATTCTCATTACATTAATTCTACCAATACACGAACATAGCAATTCCTTTTTTCTTCTGACAGCTTTCTTCAATGTCTTAAGGATTTTATCATAACAAGTCTTTCAGATGCTTAATTAAGATTAAACCATCATATTTTATATTTTTGAAGCTAATGTGGAGGTTGTTCCTGTTTATTTCTCAGTCAGATTGTCATTTTATATATAGAATAGTCATTGATTTTGTGAATTAATTTTGTATAATAAAATTGTTTATTCAGTACATATTTGTATATAAAATATCATCTGCAAATAAAAATATGTTGAGTTCTTTTCTTGTGGTTGGTTCCCCTAATATTCTTCAATTGTCATACTGCTAATTAGACACCAAATACTATATTGAATAGGTATAGTTAGAGTGGACAATCATGTCTTGCTTATGATTTTAATGGAATTGATTTCTGTTTTTATTATTTAAGTTGATGTTGGAGATGGGTTGTTTTTTTTTTTGTAAACACCTGTTATTAGGATAGGGTAAGTCTCTTGTATTCCTAATCTCTCCAGAATTTTTATAATAAATAGAGGGTTGATTTTGTCAAAGGCCTTTTCTGCATCTAATAAGGTGATAAAGAGATTTTGTGTTTCTGATTGTTTATGTAATGAATGCCTTTGTTGATATTTATGTGTTGAGTCATCCCTGCATCTTTTCAATGAAGGCTACTTGATCATAGTGAATGGTCTTATTGAAGTGTTCTTGAATTTAGTTTGCAAATATTTTATGGGGAAATTTTGCATATATGCTCATAATGGAAATTGGCACTTAGTTCTTTTTCTTTGTGGGTCATTATGTGGTTTGGGTATTAAAGTAACTATGCCATCATAAAATAAACTGTGTAATGTTTACTTGTGTCATTTTATGAAAAAAATGGGGAATATTGGCATTGATCTTCTTTGAAAGTCTGTAAGTATTCTTCTCTAAAAGAATCTGACCGCATGCTTATTTTGGTTGGAATACTTTTAAATTTCCATTTCTCTAGAAGTTAGTCCCTTCAAATTGTTTATCTGATCTTGATTTAAATTGGGTAAGTGATACCTACATAGAAAATTGTCATTTTTCATTTAAATTTTCAATATGATAGAATACAGATTTTTAGAAATAAGTCTCTAGGATTCTTTGGATTTCTCAATGTCTGTTGTTATGGCCTCTTCATCTTAAGTTTTATTAATTTAAATATTCTTTTCTCAGTCTTTTTAGTCAGTTAAGAGGTTGTAAAATTATTAACTCCACAAAGATCCAACTCCGTTTCAATGATTCTTTATATTGTTGTTAGGGATGGTGTTGTTTCTATATTATTGATATCATATCTGTGTTTGATTATGATTTTTACTCATTTCTTGTGTGATTTCATCTTTTTTTTTAGAGTTTTCAAGCATGCTGGTAAGTTACTGATATGATTTCTTTTCAATTTTTTTTTAATGTTTTTACTTCTATGTGTGTGTAGGTATTGAGTGCTAGGTGCTCAACTCTTAAAACTTCATTGTGTCCCTCTGCTGTGGGTATGTTTTGTTTTGATTTCCATTCAATTCTCAAAAGCTTTTAATTACTTTCTGAATTTCTGTCTTGCCCCATTTTCATTCAGGAGTAGGTTGTTCAGTTTCCTATAATCCGAAAGCTTTCTGTTGCTTCTGTAGTTGTAGATATTCAGTTTTAATCCATGGAGGTCACGTAGGATGCAGTAGACTAATTTAATTTTCTTGTATCTGTTGAGATTTACTTTGACTCCAAGCGATGTGGTCAAATTTGGAGAATGTTCCACGAGCTGCTGAAAAGGAAATAGATTCTTTGGGTTTGTGTGAAATGCTTTGTAAATATCTGTTATGTCTACTTTCTTTATGATGTCAACTAGTATAAGTGTTTGTCTGTTTAGTTTTTGTTTAGCTGATCTGTCTTTGGACAAGAATGGGGTATTAAAGTCACTGTCAGTCTGAGAGGGTCTATTGATGGGTTAATCTGTACTAGCTTTTCTTTTATGAACTTAAATTGGTGCATAGATGTTAATAATCACAGAGTCCTCTGGTAGATATTTTTTTCTTTGATGAGTATGAAGTGTTCTTCCCTTGCTCTTCTGATCAGATTTACTTTGAAGTATGTTTTGTTAGGTAGTAATTGGCTGTATCTGCTTGCTTCTTAGGTTTATTTGTTTGGAATAAGTTTCTCATTCTTTTATTATGGGATGTTGTTTATTTTTATTTTAAGATGTACTTCTTTGATGCAGCAAAAGTATGAATCCTGTTTTTGCAACCATTATGTTTGTTTGTGTCTTTTTAACGTGTAACTGAGACCATTGATGTTAAGATATATCAATAATCAAAGTTTCTTGATTCTAGTTATTCTATTTTGATGGTGTTTTTCTTTTTATCCCCTCTTTTTATCCCTTTATTTGATTTACATGTCTGGGATTATTTATTCTTTGTGTTTTCTTTTGTAGGGTTAACCACTTCAGTATGAAGTTTTTCTTCTTATACCTTCTACAGGGATTTGTATCTATAAATAGATACTGCTTAAATTTGGTTTTGATCGTGGAATGTCTTTTTATTTTCCATCTATTGTGATTGAAAATTTTGCTGGATATAGTAGTCTAAGATGGCATCTGTGGTCTCTTAGAGTGTATTGAACACCTAACTAGTCCCTTGGCTTTTAGAGTCTCCACTGAGAAATCATATGTTATTCTACTGGCTCTGCCTTTATATGATATGTGGTCCTTTTTTTCTTTCTAACTTTTAATATATTTTCTTTGTTCTTTACATTCAATGTTTTGATTATTATATGCTCTTATATATGCTTCTAGTCTAGTCTACTTGGTGTTTTGGATGCCCTTTGTATTGTAATAAGCATATCTTTCTTCAGGCTAGAAATGTGTTCTTCTAAGATTCTGTTGAAAATATTTTCTGTACTTTTGACTTGGGTTTCTTCTTCTTGTATTCCTATTATTTGTATATTAAACATTTATTTGATCAATATATCCACTTCTTTTGTCTTGTCCTCAATGCCTGAAATTCTCTTCCATTTCTTTTATTCTTTTGACGAGGTTAGTCACTGAGATTCCTGTTCAAGTCCTTAAATTTTCATTTCTATACTTCTTTCAGTTTGTTTTTACTTCATTCTTTCAATTTCTATTTTTGGGTCTTAAGTATTCATTAATTTTCTTCAACAATTTCTTTGTGTTTTTTATAGATTTCTTTATAAGACTTACTCTTTTCCTCTAGAAGGACTTGTTGCTTATTTATGTTTTATTTTACAGTTGTAAACTCCTTTTTATCTACTATTCTGCCAGTAAAATTATATTTCATATTTCTTAATATATAAATCTTATTTTGGAATTCACTGAAACATGTATACTTTTTAAGGTAAATGACATCTTTACAAGATTAATATCATCACATTCAATACATGTCCGCATCTTCTCATAATTCAGTTTTCTCCCATATTTATTATGATGCTTTATATTTTCCTCCATAAAATCATGTATATTCTTAACCCATATGTACTTTTGATTTTTGTGCTCTCTCTCTCTCTCTCTCTCTCTCTCTCTCTCTCTCTCTCTCTCTCCCTCTGTCTCAAATTACAGATATTTGTTTAGTTTAAAATCAAGATATATTTAAGCTCTAGGCAGCTGCTAGTTAATTTTGATATTGTACCCTAGATTATGTTACCAAGAGGATAAGAGTAAATGCTTTTAGAGAGTCTACTGTAAGAAGCAACAGGTTGTCTAAGTTTAGTACTCAATCTTTATTTCCCTACAAATTTTAATAAAACAGAAATGGGATGGGCCAATGTGGATAATAAATTCATGATGCATGTGTTATACATGTATGGCTACCCAAGGTTACCTTTCCTTGTGCTACATGGGTAATATACTAGTCGCCACACACTATTCCATTCAGGGAAAGAATCTAATTTGGAGTCTCACACAGTATAGAGAGAATAGCTTTAGTTTTAAATATCTGAGATGTTTTTGTTGAAATAAATATGCTGAGAAAGACCTATTTTTTGTAGAAACATGAAATATTTAGGGAAAAAAACCCATAAAAATCTACAGTGTTTCTGATATGGAGCAGTAACTTGATAAACTTGATCCAGGAAATGCTAACATTCTTCAACACATGTGAAAATAAATAAAACTAAATGTACTCAGCACATTATATTCATTTATATTCCATAAATATTAAAATAGCAATTATATAAGAGGTCATGAAATGAGGGACTGGGGGACATAGAAGAGCTGAAGTAGTACAAATGAATGAAAATGAGTATAATACTATATTTATGTTTGAAAGTCTTAAACAAATAGCTAAAAATGAAAAATGTAGGTGACTGTAAGGTGTATGCTACTCCATTTTTCTAGGATTTGTTATAACATCAGCAATCTTCCCAAGGTTATATCAAAATGATAGAATATTCCCTTTAGTAATATATGGTAGCCTACCTCATCACTTCTGACTAGTTTTGCATTGGAGTCTACTTCAGCACTGCAAGGAGAGCTATGTCAATTTATTTGCTTCCATTTCCTTGGCATAATGAGATATTATTTATTTATTTATTTATTTATTTATTTATTTATTATTGGATATTTTATTTATTTATATTTCAAATGTATCCCTTTATCTAGTTTCCTCTCCAGAAACACCTTATCCATCCTCCTCCTTCTGTTTCTACAAGGTGTCTCTCCCTCCCCTACTCCCACCTACCCATCTGACATTCCCCTATACTGGGGCATCAAGCCTTCACAGTACCAAATGCCTCTCCTCCCATTGATGCCCGACAAGGCCATCCTCTGCTACATATGTGGCTGGAGCCATGGGTCCCTCCATGTGTACGTTTTTTATTGGTGGTTTATTCCCTGGGAGATCTTGAGGAGTCTTGTTGGTTGATATTGTTGTTCTTCCTATGGGGTTGCAAACCCCTTCAGCTCCTTCAGTCTTTCTCTAATCTTCCATTGGAGACCTCTGGTCAGTCTAATGGCTGGCTGCAACCATCACCTCTGTATTCGTCAGGCTCTGGCAGAGCCTCTCAGGAGATAGCTATATCAGGGTCCTGTCAGCTTGCATTTCTTGGCATCCACAATAGTGTCCGGGTTTGGTGACTGCATATGGGATTGATATCCAGGTTGGCAGTCTCTAATGGCCTTTCCTTCAGTCTCTGTTCCACAATTTGTCTCTGTATTTCCTCCTGTGAATATTTTTCCCCCTTCTTAGAAGGACTGACGCTTCCACACTTTGGTCTTCCGTCTTGAGGTTCATGTGGTTTATGAATAGTATCTTGGGTATTTCGAACTTTTGGTCTAATATCCACTTATCAATGAGTACATACAACGTGTGTTCTTTTATGATTGGATTACCTCACTCAGCATGATATATTCAAGTTCCATCCATTTGCCAAAAATTTCAAAAGTCATTGTTTTTAATAGTTGAGTAGTACTCCATTATATAAATGTACCACATTTTCTGTCCGTTCCTCTGTTGAAGGACATCTGGATTCTTTCCAGCTTCTGGCTATTATAAAGGAGGCTGCTATGAACATAATGGAACATGTGTCTTTGTTTTATGTTGGAGTATCTTTTGGGTGTATGCCCATGAGTTGTATAGTTGGGTATTCAGGCAGTACTATGTCCAATTTTCTGAGGAACTGCCAGACTGATGTCCCCAGCAGTTGTACAGCTTACAATACCACCAACAATGAAAGAGTGTTCTTCTTTGTTCACATCCTTCCCAGCATCTGCTGTCACCTGATGTTTTGACCAACCATAGCCATTCTGAGTGGTGTGAGGTGGAATCTCAGGGTTGTTTTGATTTGCATTTCCCTGATGTCTAAGAATGTTGAACTTTTCTTTAGGTGTTCTTTGGCTATCCAATTTTCCTCTGTTGAGAATTCTTTATTTAGCTCTGTACCCCATTTTATAGGGTTATTTTGTTCTCTTGAATCTAACTATTTGAGTTCTTTGTATATATTGGATATAGCCTTCTATTGGATATAGGATTGATAAAAATCTTTTTTCCAATCTGTTGATTGCCGTTTTGCCATATTGACAGTGTCCTTTTCCTTACAGAAGCTTGTAATTTTATGAGGCCTCTTTGTCTATTGTTGATCTTGGAGCATAAGCCATTGGTGCTCTGTTCAGGAAACTTTCCCCTCTGCACATCATGGAAACAGAAACTAAACAGAGATACATTGATACTAACAGACCTTATTAACTAAATGGATTTAACAGATACCTATAGAACATTTCATCCTAAAACAAAAGAATATACCTTCTTCCAAGCACCTCATGGTACCTTCTCCAAAGTTGACCATATAATTGGTCACAGACAGAACAGGCCATTACAGTTACAAGAAGATTGAAACAATCCCATGCATCCTATCAGATCACCACGGACTGAGACTGGTCTTCAGTACCAACAAAACAAACAAAAAATCCACATATATATGGAAGCTGAACAGTGTTCTACTAATGATAACTTGTTCAAGGAAGGAATAAAGAAAGAAATTAAAGACTTTTTCAGAATTTAATAAAAAATGACTCCATTCTTTAATTCTCTGTTCATCTCTAATTTTGCCAGTGAAGAGTGTTTCCTCAAAATAATAGATAGTTGACCTTGCTTTTTAATCTATTTATGTCTGTCATTGTCATTAGTTGTAGATTTAAACTATTTCCACTTAGGATAACTCAAGAAAAATTATCTAGTTATTAGTTGTTTCTTTTTAATTTTCTGGTTGAATGTACTAGTAATCTTTCTTGTATCTTCCATAGTCATAGTAGGGTTTGCTCGCTTACTAAATTGGGCACAAGTGATTATTTCCTTCTCTATCTATACTCTCTCTCAATTAATTAATTCATTCTTGAGCTCTCATAATCTAGACTATCTTGCTCCACGTTATAGGATTCCTTTGACTGTCTTCTACTGGCATAGCATTCAAAATTGCTCATATGTACTTGTTTGAAATGTTCATTTTTTCCAAGGTTAAAAGATTTCTTTGCTGGTTATATGAATTTTCTGGCAATTATTTATTTTCAAAGTTTGAAGTATATCATTACATGGTTTTATAGAATTCAGAGTCAAAATTAAAAGTTTTGACATTCTGATGCATTTTCTTTTGTGATTCAACTGCAGTTATTTCCTAATAATTATAATGTATTTTATTTTGTAGTTTGTGAATTCTGATTATTATGTGTCATAGAGAAGTAAATTTGTTCATGAGTATTTGAGGTTATCTATGACTCCATTTATTTCCCTAGATATAAAAACTTATATATTATAATTGGATGAATAATTGTTCCTTTAGTTTTATCTCAGCTTCTTTTAAATATTGTGAATTCTTAAATTTTTCCTCTTGGTTTTATCCAAGATTTTTTTGGAGCTGTGGTCACAGTGATTGTTTAGCTAATAGAAATTTTTCTTTGATTCTATCATGCATCATTGATATCTTTCTTCTGAAGTGCCTGGCTTATTTCTAAGGCTTTGAATATGTCTACTGTTTGATTCGTTGAGTCTTTTATTACCAATATTTCTGTTTATTTCATCCTATCCAAATGTGCTGAGACCAGTTTGGTTACATTTCAATTGCTCTAATCACTCTAAAGTTCGTTTGCTTTGTGCTTCAGAAGCCACTTGGGACCACCTAGAAATTTAGAAACTAAATGCCAGGTAAAGTCTCACTCTGAATATTTTCCATTCTGTATACTTTGAGGTGGCAAACATCTAAAACAAAGCAGGCATCCTGAGATAGGATGTGGGGGAAGGAAGCAGGAATAATGAGATCTGTTATTACAGGATTCAATTCTATGATTTGTGAGCTACTGGCTACAGATATTTTCACAGCTGGAATCTCTGGCTGTCTGAGCTCCTGAACATTTCTGCATTCAGCACTCCCTTGATCCATACAACCTCCTCACAAAGCCATTTTCCACCCATTGGCCTGTGTACGATGACTCAGGCTCCCTGAATTGAAATTGTCCCTTTTATCATGCACTAGTACAGCTGAATCTTAAACAATAGTTTTCTCCCAAGAATGTGCTCAGTCACATCCTTCTGAGACAAAGGAATCACAAGACAGACCTCTTTACCACTGCTAACTAATATCAGAACAGTCATGGTTTCAGCAGAGCTCTGTCTTGAGTGCGGTATGGGAGGCCAACAGCATTGTCCTCTAGCCAGGGCTGCAAATATGTTTCACAGTTTATGTCCATATTATATTTTAGATGAAGCATCTGTTTTCTCTCTTCCCAGTAGGGAGCCACTTGAATGTGTGCTACTTGCTAGTGTTTTGTAGAGTACCCCTTCTGCTTCAACATACTGCTCAGCAGTTCTATCACAACCTTTATAACTTGCAATATCCACTCTTTCATTTTAAAGGGAATTCAGCCTGTGTTAGGCTCACTACTTTCATTCACTGCCACAAAAATATACAGACTGTGTCCTTTCAACAGGCATCTCCAATCTCCTTTACATGTTTAAAATTTGCAGTATTGCCAAGTATGCATACAAATGCTATCTTTGCCTTGTTCTGGAGAAATGTACATATGCTCATAAGCTGTAATACAATTCTGAGACTAGGTGTTTATTTTATTATTTAGAGAAAAATTACTATGAGAACCTTGGCTTTCAAACATATATTCCATATATACATACATATTTATTCCATACACACACACATACACATACACACATATATATGTATATATATATGATGGCTTGTTCATATATATATATATATATATATATATATATGGAATAAATATTTCCTTTACCATAAAAATATTCCCATGACAGGAGCCTGATATAGCTGTGTCCTTAGAGGTCTGCCAGAGTTTGACATATCCAGAGGCTGATGCTCACAGCTAACCATTGAACTGATCAAAGGGTTCCCAATGAAGGATTTAGAATGATGACTGAAGGAGCTGAAAGGGTTTGCTGCCCTATGAGGAGAGCAATAATACCAACCAACCAGAGCTCCAGCGGTCTAAACCACCAGTCTTGGAGCACTTAGGGAGGTACCATGGCTCCAGCTGTATATATAAGGGAGGATGGCCCTGTTGGGCATAGTTGGGAGAGGAGATCCTTGTTCCCATGAAGGCTGGACCCCGTGTGTGGGGGAATTGGAGGATGGGGAGGTGGGAGGTGGGGTAGGTAGGGCACATCCGCAGAGAAGCAGGAAGAGGGGGGATGGGATAGGGGATCCTTTGATGGGGAAGGGGGAATGAGGTAAGGGGATAACATCTGAAATGTAAATAAAATATACAATAAAAATGAAAAAAAATTCCCATGAAATAACTTTTCAAGTTACAAAGAAAATTTCTCAATATTATTAAGAGAAAAAGCCAACTTTTTTTTTTCTTAACAATAGTTAAGAGCACTGAACAAGCCATCATACTGATTTTTGTTTGCTGACTATGGAATGAAATGCACATGGAAATTGCACATTACTCAAGCATGGGGACATTAGAATAAGAACTCAGAACTGGAAAGTTTAGAATTGACAATCTTTCAGCAGTTGAAGAAATTTCAGACTCAGGATTATAGCGTTTTTAGTGTATAGTCATGTATTTAACAATAAGTAAAACTATGCTTGAGGCTTTATGTAAATATAAGGCATTAAATTTCACTGCAATTCATACACTATGACAAAATACTTTATCAAGTAGTACAAAATTACTTTAAAATTATTTATTTATTCACTTTCCATTCTGATCACAAATCCCATGCTTCCTCTCATCCCAGTTCTACCCTTGCAAATCCCTCTCCCTATTACTCCCTCACCTTCTCCTCAGAGAAGAGGGACCGCCCCCACCCTTGGTTACCACCTCACCCCAGAACATCCAGTTGCCTTATGCCTAAGTGCATCCTTTCCTACTGAGTCTCAACTAGGAATTCCAGTTAGGGAAAGGGATTCAATGACAGGCAACTGAGTCAGAGACAGCCTCTGCTCCAATTATTAGGGGACCCACATCAAGACCAAGCTGCACATTTGCTACCAATCTGTAGGGGCCTAAGTCCAGCTCCTCCTGCATGCAATTTTTTTTCTTTTTGTGTGTGTGATTCAGTTTCTGTGAGTCCCCCATGGACTCAGGCTGATTGACTCTGCAGTTATTTTTGTGGTGTCCTTGACCATTCCAGTTCTTTCAATTCTATTTCCCACTTTTCCACAAGAGTCCCAAGCATCGCCTGATGTGTGTCTCTGCATCTATTTTCTGTTGGATGAAGCCTCTCAGACAGTTATGCTAGGCTCCTGTATGGACCAGAGAAGACTATCATTAATAGTGTCAGGGATTGGCTAACTTACAATAGGTGTGCTTCAAATTGAGTCAGTCAATTGTTGGCCATTCCCTCAATGTCTTTGCCATCTTTATTCCCATGCATCTGGTAGGCAGGACAAATTTGAGGTTGAATGTTTTATGGGTGTGTTGATGTCTCCCTCCCTCCACTGGAATTCCCCCTGGCTACTGGAGGTGGCCACTTCAGTCTTCATATTTCCACACCCCTGGCAAGTAGGAGTCTCAACTAGTGTCACCACTAGTAGATTCCCTGGACTTCCCCATTACAGATCTCCAGTTACTCCCAGAGATGTCCCCCATTAATCCAATCACAGTTCCCTCTCCCACATCTTACCTCCTCACACCTGATCCCCATCCCCTTTCCCCTTGTTGCACCCTCTCTCTCAGTGCCCACTCTCCATCCATCTGCAATGACTATCACAAATAAAATTTTAAAACTCTGAAGACAAGTAATTCAAATGCAGCAGAGAAAGAACAAATCCTTCACCATTCCTCTTGGTTTATTCTATCTATTCCAATATCACAGTTGTGATTTCACAGATTCGGACAATTGGTCTCATGGCAAGTATGAGCATGGAAGATAAAGATAAGTTTAAAAGAAAACCTGGGAAAGTAAATTTGGTAATTTTTTTAACAGTAGGAAATAACTGATTTTACTATATTAGACAAGAAAAGAATAGAGAACAAACCATCACATAAAGGGATATGCCTATGCACATCATACAAAATTTATGTTAAGTTGTCATTCTGTTCTTATTTTGGAGAAGAAATGACAATAGTGAACTGAGAGAGAGATAGAAAGAGAATGAGGGAAGAGAGAGAAAGAGACAGAGAGAGGAGAGAGAGAGAAGAGAGAGAGAGAGAGAGAGAGAGAGAGAGAGAGAGAGAGAGAATAAACAGTAAATATTGTTGTATTTGCCTGTTAGCAATATCATGGCATGGAGAAAATTGCTGGATTCATATATACTACTTGTTTTCCTCAAGCAAACTTAGAATTCTTCCTCAATTTTGAGCCACTGAAGTGATAGGATTTATTTCAAGTAGTTGTTTCTGAAATTGTTTTCAATTACCTCAATAAGTGTGTTCTCTCAGGCAGCTCAGAGTTTGACTTTCTGAAGGCATGTATTTGTAGTAAATTGGCTCACCAATGCCTTGTCTGAAGATAATTCAGCAACTTAGACATTTTCTCAGGGTTAACATGGTTGGAGGATGAATGTTTTGGCTATGACAAAGCAAATACTTAGCAATACACAAACTCACTCCTTTAGTCTGTGGTATTAATTCAGTAAATCCAGGATCAAACAGATCAAGCTTACTGTTAGGTAAACAATAATAAAATTAATTATAAAGTATAAAAGTTAAACTATAGATATTCCTTTCAACACATAAAGAATACACTGCTATACAATTAATAGGATTTTTTGTTTATAATCTTAAGTATAAGAATAACTGAAAATAAAGAGTACTACAGGATACCCTGTGGCTTAAAGGATACTATATTTATAAGGGAAGCAATAAAGTCTCTTGCAGTTTGTCTGACTTATGTTATTAAAATAACTTTGCAACTTATTATAATAAAGAACCAAATTCCTACTTACTCTGTTTACCATTTAATGTGATTACCACTACCTAAGTATATCCTTTAGCTTCCACACTCCATCGCTTTCATTTGCATTTCTATTTCCTCACATTGTAACTTAGGCATGTCCCTTCAAATAATCGGACCCTTTCCCATCACTATGGAGTTGTACATAATAGATTCCACAAACTGAAAATATTCATGTTGCCCTTTTCAATAAGCACACACACTCACATGAAAACACCAAGGGTTGTATGTGATGAGCATAGATACCTTCAGCCCATATCCCTTTGTTAACAAAACGTAGTGAATCAGGATCCAGACATTCCCTATAACCATATAACCAAGTGGCTTCATGAGACATTCTTCTACCTCTTCATATATATCTATATTTATAATTGGGCTGTGCAAATTCATACACATGTGAAGGTTTGAAAAGTTGTCTAGCAACACAGCTCTCTGTGGGAAAAGTGAAGTACACACAATATCATTTCAGGCAGTAGTGAGTGAGCAAATCACCAGAGTAGATATGTTATGGTGTACCAAAGATAGGAAGAACTGTGAATTGATTCTTTATTTGTATACTTTGCCTGTGGAATGGACAGAAATAAGTCAGAGTGGTAGATGCCTCTAATAAAGTTAATTTGCTATAAGTTAGAGAGACAGAGATAGAGATGAGAGAGACAGAATAAAGGTATGGGTAGATTCAATGGCAACTTGTATAGAAACCTTGATAAAAGCCTAAATAGCAACTATTTAATATGATTTTATTTTTAAAGGGGCACTTAATTGTTTATCATTATTAATTTTATAAATTTGCAGTTTTGAATCAAGCCCAGGTGTAACATACATCCACCACAAGATCGACTACTAAGCTATACTTTTAATTTAGAGCACTAATTTTTCTTACAATGATCTATGAACCAATTAATTCATTAGCTCTATTATACCAGAAGAAATTGCAAATACAGAAATAAAATATAGGTCATTTTCTCTTGTGATCAAAAGACCCAAAATATGAACAAATCAATGTAGAAATATTTTAATTAATGCAATCTAATAAAATAGGAAGAAATCAAAAAGGAAATAATATTGAAAATCCAATAAAAGTAATAAAAAGGACTGAGTGTCCAAAATAGTATTAGATAAAATAAAAAAAAAATGCTTTTGATTTATTTTTAGGGAGGGTTAATCAGAGGAAGTTGAAAGCAATAAAAGTTTTATTAATAGTATAATTGATATATTACCATGTTTAAAAGTAATCCACCAGGTGTTGAGGGTCATTCTTTCTTCTGCCTATCTTTATATGGCATTAAAATTATCATGAAAAAATGAAGAATGTAAGGATTATAGAAAGAATGAATGAAAGGAAGGAAGGAAGGAAAGGAAGGAAGGAAGGAAGGAAGAGAGGATAAAATTCTTAAAAATATGATCCTAAACTTTGAAGCCTTATCCACTGATATTGAGCTCCAAAACTTTGCACTTTTGATTGGAAACTTTTTTCTGTAGTGGCTTCTATCTGTTAAAAGATGATAAGGATGTCTGGACTTCTGAGAACTCTCAAACACTGGATCACCAACTAGGCAGCATAAAGCAGCAGCTATGAGGACCCCAACATAAACAGCAGAGTACAGCTGAGTCTGGGTTTAGTCAGAGAATATGCACTTAACCCTCAAGAGACTGGAGGCCTCAGGGAGTTTAGAGGTCTGGTTGAGTGGGGGTGTGGGGTGGAGACATTCTCGTGGAGACAAGGGAGTGGGGAGGAGATATGGGATGTGAAACAGTTTGGACCAGGAAGGGAATAAAGTTGGAGCTTAAACCAAATAAATAAATGAATAAATGAATAAATAAATAAATAAATAAATAAATAAATAAATAATTTTTTTAAGAAAAAGAAAGATAATAAGGAATGAGGGCTATACTTATCTGTGTGTATGAGGACAAATGTTTGAATATTGCTCTTAAGAAATATACTGGTTTAGTAAATTAATTTTTATAGATTCTATTACAATAAGACTGACTTTACTAGCACTAAATAGCTATACTTTTGAGGCCATTCATGGTTTCCCTCTTGCTTAGTTGGTTATAAGTCTAGTTAGAGAGGTTTTTGTTACTGCCAAGGTATGTGTGATACTACTGTACCCATGTCACTCTGCCATGCTAGACTTTGATGTGATTCAGAGGTACATAGGTGTGGGACTGCGTTAAGGGTATCCTGGTTCTTGGCTGGGCATGGGCCTAGAACCCCGAGACTCCAAGGGAGAAACGGCAGGAGTTCGGCTACGTCCCCAGAACTCAGGGTCCTGAAAAGCAGTCTAATCTCCATAGACCTACATTGTTCAGTCACGTAGGCCATTACAGCCCCTCCCAAAGTGCACAGGTAGGAGGGTGTAACTACAGGCCTCAGGCCCTAGGGATTTACATACTAATGAAGGTCAGAGGGCGGAGCCAATTAACCATTCCTCCCCAGAACCTCCCCCTTCCTCCCTTCCTACTTAACTCAGGTCTGCCCTGAGTTTGGGGGATACTTCCAGATCCATCTACCATCCGCCATGACAATAAACCTTTTTGGAACCAAGGACTTCCTCGTGTCATTGGGGCCTGCTGGGCCTGCCGCCGCCAAAGCCTCCAGCCCATGGAACCTGGGACCTTCCTCCGGTATATGTGAGACAGGCTGCCTGGAGGCCTCCAGGCAGCCTCCACCTCGCAGGTCCCAGGCTGCTGCTGCCTGGGCCTGGGGCCTGCTGCCGCGTGGGTCCGGGGCTGCCGCTGTGGCCCGCCATTTTTTCCTACACATAGGTAGGTAGAATTGTTGTTGTTTACGCCCGCACTTGCATAGTTCCTTCTGGGATCACAAATAACAATTCTCAGTGAAGGGCATACACATCAGTTAGGGCTCAGGGGTTTCTGGGCCATGTTTCTGAAGTCTATGGTGTCTTCATCAATAGGCACTTTTGCAGGGAAGGAAGGTAAACCACTTAGAGGCTAAGCACTGCAAGGGAATATAAATAAAAGTTTAAAATATCTATCTGGGTTCCCTGAGGGACAAGCCTGACTGCATAGGGGTTGATGTCAAAAGTATCCCCTCTCCAGGAAAAAGACATCGGGATGGGTATGGCCCTCATGCCTCACTGGACAACGACAGGAGGATCTGAGCCATTACAAGGTCCCCTTCAATTATTGGAGGTCAGGCCTCTATTCCCGCCTTCGCAAGAATAGAATCACCAAGGCCCTTCTATACTTAGAGAAGGGAGGAGATGTCAGGAGCAGCCCTACATATACACTAAAGGCCTAAAATCAGCCATAGGCCTTAAGTCAGCAATAGTCCTAACATACATGCATGCTAACACCAAGTCTTGGGTCTCTGCGGAAAAACACTGAAACGGCAGGCTATAATCTATTGTAAACAGGTGGCTTCTGTGGAAATTTACCAGCCCAAGTAGTCACAGGTCTTATAAATAGGCAGCCTCAGTGGACAGTACCAACTTAGATAAGGACAAGTGAATCATAGCAGAGTCATAGTGACCTGTCCCCTGAACCACACCCAGCTGATACCCTGTTCTGAAAGATATCTGTACTCCCCCTGAATGCCTATGCTCCGGTGTCATTCCCTTCCCACATCCTGCCGTTTTGTGTTTATAACCCCTGTGTAAATAAGTAAATTATGATGTGATTTAAATAACTAAATAAATTTTTAAAAAAGAAAAAAAAAAAGATACTTTCCATTTCCAATATAATGAAGAAGAGTTCAAGGTTGTCTGTGGGTAAAGTGTTAAGAAGAGTCCAGTTACCCTTAATCTATGGAAAACCATAAACTAAACACAAAATAAAACAAAACAAAACACCTATATAAAAGCATACATTGTAATCCAAACTCTAGAAACACAGAGAGGTGTTAAGGTTTCTTCTGTTGCTATGTATTGTACTGCTATTGTACTGCTTGGGGAGCCCCCAAGACCTGGTTGACCCAGAGACAAGAGTCCACACATAGACTCAAGTGATGCTTTGTGACGTGACCACCAAGTTATTTCTGATTGGTGATACAGAAGCCTGTAGCCTATAATTGGGCAGAATTGAGATAGGCAGGGCTTGGTGTTACAGGAGTTTGGATCAAAGGAGACCACAAGGAGAGACAAGAAAGTGAAAATAGAGTAAATATGCCATGAGGTAGGAGTTAAGAAGGCATGGCTATGAGGGCTGGCCAACTGAAGTTAAGAGCAGTCCAGATGAAGCATAATAACTTGGGGTTATCGATAGGAAAGTAGATTCTAATAACATAAAGGGTAGATATTTACATAGCTCTAGTCCTGATTAAGGTATATTGTAACTAATAAAAGTTATGTGTCTTTTGTCCAGGAACTGAATGATCAAAGGCAGGGTAGAAGCCCTGGATTGAGATTAAATATTTTCTACAAGAGGAGCCAACAAGCTCAGTTGGTAGAGTGAAAAATCTGTTTCACAATCAAGGTGAATTCCTACTGAGGAACTCATCAAACACAGTCTCCATAATAAACAAGTCCACACACAATAATATTATATGTGTGTGTGTATACATATATATATATATATATGAACATAAAGTAATAGAATAATTGCAAGCTTAATTAATAACAGTTAGTCAATAAATAGTTAATAAAAATGCTGATGTAGGCTAGTATTTCTAAATCATATACTTTGGGCACAAGATTTGCCTGATATAATTGTCATCTCAGAGGCTTACTTTTGAATAAATTCAACCTTTCTAATTTTTTCTGAAATTTAGCTGGCTGGTTCAAGCTAGTTGTTCTGGCCCAAATTCTTCTCCAAGATAACTCATTTAATCTGGCTTCTCCCGGCTTCTCACTGAATTGATCTGCCTGGCTGCAAGCTAATGCTGGCAGTTTGTTCTAATCTTCTGGTTCTTTCTTATTCGCTTGCTTTACCTGTATCTGTTGACCTGCACTGGACTTCATCTACTCACAAACCAATTCAACTCCACTGCACTGTACTAGCTGCACTGACTCCACAGGTACAACCATCTGGAAATCAGTCTGGCAGTTCCTCAGAAAATTGGACATAGCACATAGCATTACCTGAGGACCCAGCTATACCACTCCTGGGCATATACCCAGAAGATGCTCCAACATATAACAAGGACATATGGTCCACTATGTTCATAGCAGCCTTACTTATAATAGACAGAAGTGGAAATGAACCTAGATGTCCTTCAACAGGGAATGATACATAAAATGTGGTACATTTACACAATGGAGTATTACTCGGCTATTAAAAACAATGACTTCATGAAATTCTTAGACAAATGGATGGAACTAGGAAATATCATCTTGAGTGAGGTAACCCAGTCACAAAAGAACACACATGGTATGCACTCACTGATGGATATTAACCCAAATACTTGCAATACTCAAGATAAAACTCACAGACCACAGGAAGCTCATGAAGAAGGAAGACCAAAGTGAGGGTGCTTTGGTCCTTCTTAGAAGGAGTAACAAAATACTCATGGGAGCAAATATGCAGACAAAGCATGGGACAGAAACTGAAGAGGGGCTGTCTGGAGACTGTTCCACCTAGGTATCCCTCCCATGTGTAGTCACCAAAGGCAGACACTGATGTGGATGCCAGGAAGTGCATGCTGACAGGAGTCTGATATAGCTGTCTCCTTAGAGGTCTGCCAGAACCTGACATATATTCTCCTTAGAGGCGGATACTCACAACTAACCATTGATCGGATCATGGGGTTCCCAAAGGAGAAGCTAGAGAGAAGACTGAAGGAGCTGAAGGGGTTTGCTGCCCTATGGGGAGAACAATAATACAATATCAACCAACCGAGCCCCGAGGATCTGAACCACCAGCCTGGGAGCACATAGAGAAGGACCCATGGCTCCATCTGTGTATGTAGGTGAGGATGGCCTTGTCAGGCATAGGTGGGAGAGGAAGTTCTTGGTTCTGTGAAGGCTGGATGTCCCAGTGTGGGGGAATTCGAGGATGGTGAGGAGGGAGTCGGTGGGTGGGTAGGGGCACATCCTCATAGAAGTAGGGGAGGGGGGATGGGATAGGGTGTTTCTGAGTGTGGGGAAATGAGGAAAAGGGATAACATCTGAAATGTAAATAAAATATCCAATAAAAAAAAAAAGAAAAAAAAAGAAAATCGTTAGAACTGAGACCAGACACACCTATGTAAATCATGAGCATTTTAGTAGTTAAGGGGTTAAGTGCTAAGAGCCCTCATGCATCTTCTTGGGAATGTAAAACATGTTCCTCGATACTATCTTATTTGCAACTGAATACAGAACTTGATCCAGAATTATAATTTTTATAAGACCCTTGAGGTTATAGATCCTCTTCAGGAGATGTTCATAGCTCTGGCTTTGGTGACTTTAGAGAAAAAGAAGAGGTCCCAGAAGATGGACCGACAACAGAGTTTATAAAACACTGGTATTCTAATTATGCCTTTTCATTGTATTCATGGAATAACTCCATGTCAATCTGCTTTTATGTATTAATAATCTCTATTCAGTTTATCTTCTATAAGAAAACTACAACTCATGATCAATTTTATTATTTCACTCTTTTAAAGTTTGATGTACTGAATTAGTGCTTTCACCAGTGAGAGGTATCAACTAATGCATGTATTATTAATTCTATACATCTATAATTCTTGCCTTAATAGAGTTGAAAATGCTATATCATGGACCAGTGGTATCTCCTTCCAGTTGGTTGTGGTGTCCTTTATAT
Organism: Mastomys natalensis; assembly: GCA_021653895.1. Taxonomy (NCBI): domain Eukaryota; kingdom Metazoa; phylum Chordata; class Mammalia; order Rodentia; family Muridae; genus Mastomys; species Mastomys natalensis. The sequence continues at coordinate 2,155,034 of JAJTUV010000234.1, read as the reverse complement.
GACAGCAATTGGCTTCAATTGTTAATGTATTTTTTAAAATTACATTTAAGTGATTGTTTGTGTATAAATATGTGCATTCCCTGTGCAGGTCAGAGACATCAGATTTTCTTGCAGCTGAAATTACAGGTTGTTGTGCTCAGCTAACATAACTGATAAGAACAAAAGTTGAGTGCTCCAGAAGAGCTTCTATACTTTTAAACTCTGAGGTATCCTCTGATCTGAAAAGCTTGATTTTTTTATCCTATATTTCAAGATGCTATTGAATCTGTGTAAACCATTTTTTCAAAAGGCCTTGTAAAATATTTTGACTTGAAATTTAATTAATTGACAACATTTGAAACTATGAAAACTCATACTGTTAGTAACTTTAATTAGTAAGAAATTTTTAATAAACAAATTTTGTGTGTATTATTTCATATAGTACTATATATGTAGATATAAACATACATATGAACACATATATAAATACATCAAAACTACATATTTAGTGTTATGCTGATTTTAATATCAGAACTCTGGTTATTCTACAGGTTTTATAATTCTTATCTCATTTCTTCCACATTTATTTTTCCAGAAATTTCCTCACACAAGGCCCAATTCAGAAAATATTTCTCTGTAATCACCTGTTTAATCACTTTCTAAAATATTTTAGAATTGGTGATACAATACTTTTACTGCCTGCTGCTGAAAATAGTTAAATATTTGTAGTATTCTGAGGTTTGTGCTACATTTTGAAATTTGTATAAATTTATTAATAGCTCTAATAAAAATACTTGCACATTAAGTCAATATCCATGTTATGGGATCATATTGACCTTTGGAAAACAGTTAATCAAGTCAATAGAATTTTTATCAAATATGTAATGGTCTGCATCAGTTCTTGTGTTGTTATTGTTGTTATTTCACTAATCTGTATGATTAACTAATATTTCAAGTTTATATTTTGAATGATCTCATGGAATAAAACTTAGAATATGTACAAAATATGCTTGATAACATATATCAGGGATATGCAGTAGAAAACAAACTCTTGCTCACTTTCTGGTGAGAAATGAGTGATGTCAGATAGATAAATAGATTTTAGAGAGATAGATAGCAGATATGTAGATAGAAAGGATAAATGACAGACTTATAAATAGATAATAGAGAGACCATTGAATAATGCTATATAGATAAGTATAAGAGAGAAGATAGACAATAGACTGACAGAGTGTTAGGAAGAAAGAGAGAAAAGGGGTAGAGAAATACAGAAAAATGGGAGAGAGAGAAAGGCTTGACTTCATTAAAGAGTATTTAAAACTATCTTATGAATTTCATGAGTTCATTATTTTTAATGGCTGAGTAGTACTCCATTGTGTAAATGTACCACATTTTCTGTATCCATTCTTCTGTTAAAAGGACATCTGGGTTCTTTCCAGCTTCTGGCTATTATGAATAAGGCTGTTATAAACATAGTGGAGCATGTGGCCCTGTTGCATGTTGAAATATCTTCTGGGTATATACCCAGGAGGGGTATAGCTGGGTCCTCAGGTAACACCATGTTCAATTTTCTCAGGTATCGCCAGACTGCTTTCCATAGTGGTTGTACCAGCTTGCAATCCCACCAACAATGGAGGAGTGTTCCTCTTTCTCCACATCCTCGCCAACATCTGCTGTCACCTGTGTTTTGGATGGAGCTAGAAAATATCATCCTGAGTGAGATGACCCAATCACAAAAGAACACACATGGTATGCACTCACTGATAAGCGGATATTAGCCCCAAAACACACAATACCTAAGATGCAACGCATAAACCTCATGAAACTCAAGAAGAAGGAGGAAGACCAAAGTGAGGGTGCTTTTGTCCTTTTTAGAACGAGTATCAAAAGATTCAACCAGAGCTCCCAGGATCTAAACCTCCAGCCGGAGAACAGATAGGGGCAAGCTGTCCTCTGAGAGGCTCTAACCAGCAGCTGACTCAGACAGATACAGACATCCAGAGCCAAACAGTGGATGGAGCTTGAGGACTCTTAAAGAAGAATAGGTGGAAGGATTGTGGGCCCTAAGGAGATAGGAACTGCACAGGAAGATCAACAGAGTAAACCAACCTGAACCCTTGGAGCTCTCAGAGACTGAATCACCAGCCGTGGAGCATATCTAGTCTACACAGATCTAGCTCCATGGGCTGAACCTAGGCCTCCCTGCACATATGTTGTAAATGTGCAGCTTGGTTTTCATGTAGGTCTCAAACATCTGGAGTGGGGGCTATCCCAAAACATGCAGCCTGTATATGGAGTATGGTCTTCTAAAAAAAAATGGTTGTTCAGTTGTTCATGGAATATTATTTTTTTATATCTCTTGCATTCAGTTTGCACTCTCTGAGAATTTGATGTATATCATGGATACTGACTATAATTTTTTTTTGTGGGTTATACTTGATTCCTATTTCAATATTATTGCTGGAAGGGTTATTGTGTCTGAATTTTAACTAATCAAAGTATTGCTTGTTTGAAGCTCTATAGAACTTGAATAGTATATCTGACATTGTATTTGCTTGTGTTCTTATTTTTCGTTGATCTTTAAATTTTGATTGCTGAAATAAAAAAATAAAAAATAATAACTATCTATGGGTGATGTATTTACTTTGTGATTTGTAAATTTTCAAAAAATATAGCACAATAATTCATCAGAAATCACTCTAGATACATTAAAAATCTGTATTTGTTACAGCACATGCTGTCACTTTATTTTGCATAAAGTTACTATTCTTCTTGGTTTCTACTTTGCTGTGCTACAGTCTTCTTCCTACTCAATGCAGCATTACTGTATAGAATAAAACAAAGAGACCCATTTAGGAAGCTTGAAATACAGAAAATATAGCCTATGTTCCTCTAACATCTTCTCAGGCTTTTTTACGAAAGGATTATGTCACCTAGAGAGAGCATATTCAGATATTGCTGTCCCAGAAACTGTTAATGCTCCTATTCTTCAACTCCTCATCCTACATTCAGATAAGTTAAACATTGTGTGAATGTTACATGAACCCTGTCCAGGAGTCCTAAGACTAAGTTACACATCAAGTTATTTGTCAACACAATTACAATGATTAGAGTGTGTATATATGTAATGAAGTTGTACAATGTGTCCTAGCAAATTGAATTAACAATAAAAAAACTCAAATTTACAATTACTAACTTTATGCCATATCAGGTATAAAGATTCGTAATGAACTAAACTTTTTCAGAAATGGTATTGACATGTCAGTATAATTCAAAACAGCCATCCTAAGTGACTTCCCTATAACTCAGGATTCAGGACGAATTTTAAAGCAATATATTTGAATTTTTTTAAAGGACAATGATTCAATTTCACTTTCAAATTGTTACAGGTTGCAGTGACCAGATGTTGCCTTTATTCTAGTTATAATGTCAAGAGGAAAGAATGAAGATTTGGAGAGGAAATCATTATTTTCAAATATGAGTTTTGTGCTATTGCCATATTAAATTTGATCACAAAACCCATGTGAAGAGGGTGTAGCGTTATTAGCATCAACTTTATTCGACTGTAATGAAGTCTCCAAATGTCTTATTTTTTTCCTCCTAAAAGTGTCTGTTTACCCTTACCCTTGATACCATTATTTTGATTGCGCGTTCATAAATACTAGCACTTCTATCTGAATAAATGCTCCTATATTTACCTTCCCAACTGATAATATTTTCATTTTAATTACATTTGTAACAATTCTACAATAGCTGAGAATCTCTGCATCAAATCCTAGCTGGTGAGTATAGAAACAATCAGCGTCTATCTAAAGAGTATTTGACTTATATGTCTCTGTATAAACATATCACTTTGCTTCAAACAGTTCTCATCATTTTATAGAGGTTTAGGTAAATTAGGAAAAAAAAAGTCACTGACTCAAATCAGCATGGAATTACAATCTCAATCAGTCTGTTCTTCCTAATGCTATAGTCTGATGCACTCAAACCTTTCCTAGATTATTTTTATTTGAATTAAGGATGCTGTAAGCATTCATCATTGAAATAAACACCAGCTTATGCTTTCATGAAGTGAATGAACTCTCTGTGTCCTACATTAACAACCATCACATTAAAATTAATGTCAACTCAATTTTCTGTGTTCCATGACTTTTTTTTTTTCAATTAGAATGGCAAAACACATTTATGGCTGTCTTCATATTCTATATTTGACTGTCCCTCTCTTGGTCTCTTGCCTTTTCATAATCTTAAATAAAAGATTTCACCTTGGTACCTATGGGATATGTTGTTTATAAATCAAATAATAAGATAAGTGAACATGCGATAAAATGATCCCCTGTCTGCACTATTCTATCCCTAAGGCCACTTCCTGAAATGACATTTTTAGCAATTTTATTTCTGGTTTAACTCTATAATATTAAATATAAGACATTTTTCTTGACTAGTGCACAGCGTACACTACTGACCAAGTTTCACTCAGGTAGCAATATCTATCGTCCTTTCTCTATATCTCTGGACTAATTAGAAGACGCAGATTAACTTTTAACTCTCATATAGAATGTTGTTCTTTTTTCTTTTCTTGTTTTTTTTTTTTTTTTTTTACTCTTTGTATTGGATTTTTTCTTTATTTACATTTCAAATGTTATCCCATTTCCCTGTTCCAATCCCCTGAAATCCTCTATAACACCCCACTCCCTGCTTCTATGAGGGTGTACTCCCACCAACCTAGTCACTCCCACCTCCCTGCCCCACCATCCCCCTACACTGGGGTTTCAAGCCTTCACAGGAACAAGAACCTCTCTTTCCATTGATGTCCGACAGGCCATCCTCTGCTACATGTGTAGCTGGAGCCATGGGTCCCACCATGTGTACTTCTTGGTTGGTGGTTTAGTTCCTGGAAGCTCTGGGGGGTCCTGTTAGTTGATATTGTGATTCTTCCTATGGGGTTGCAAACCCCTTCAGCTCCTTCAGTCCTTTCTCTAACTCCTCCTTTGGGAACCAACGTTCAATGGTTAGCTCTTAGTTTCTGCCTCTGTATTTGTCAGGCTATGGCAGAGCCTCTCAGGAGACAGCTATACTAACCTCCTATCAGCATGCACTTCTTAGCATCCACAATAGTGTCTGGGTTTGCTGACTGTATATGGGATGGATCCCTGGGGAGGTGGGGGGGGAGCATTCTCTGAACGGCCTTTCTTTCAGCCTCTGCTCCACACTTTGTCTCCATATTTGCTCCCATGAGTGTTTTGTTCCCCTTTCTAAGAAGGATCAAAACACCCACATTTTGGTGTTCCTTCTTCCTGAGCTTCATGTGGTCTATGAATAGTATCTTGGGTATTCTGAGCTTTGGGGGTAAATATCCACTAACCAGTGAGTGAATACTATGTGTGTTCTTTTCTGATTGGGTACCACAGACATGGTGGTATTTTCTAGTTCCATCCATTTACCTAAGAATTTCATGAAGTCATTTTTTTAATAGCTGAGTAGTATTCCATAGTGTAAATGTACCACATTTTCTGTATCCATTTCTCTGTTGAAAGATATTTGGGTTCTTTCCAGCTTCTGGCTATTATAAATAAAGGTTGCTATGAACATAGTGGAGCATATGTCCTTGTTTTATGTTGGAGAATCTTTTGAGTATATGCCCATGAGTTGGTATAGTAGGGTCCTCAGGTAATACTGTGTTCAGTTTTCTGAGGAACTGCCAGACTGATTTCCAGGTGGTTGTACCAGCTTGAAATCCCATCAACAATGGAGAGTGTTCCTTTTTCTCCACATCCTTGCCAGCACCTACTGTCACCTGAGTTTTTGACCTTAGCCATTCTGACTAGTGTGCGGTAGAATCTCAGGGGTTTTTGATTTGCATTTCCCTGATGACTAAGGAAGTTGAATATTTCTCTAGATGCTTCTGCCCATTCAGTATTTCTCGGTTGAAAATTCTTTGTTTACCTCTGTATCCCATTTTAATAGTATTATTTGATTCTCTGAGTCGAACTTGTTCTTCTTTATCTTTTCAATATTTAATACATTAAATAATAATTTTCTTCACTTATTTCTTTTTTCTATTCAGTACTTGATTTTTCACAATGCTACCACAGTATTTTTTTTTAATTTTTAAAGATTTTTTTATTATTTATTTACATTTAAATTGTTGTCCCCTTCCCAGTCCCTCCATGAACCCCCCCCACCACATCTCTCCTCCCTTTTGTCTCTAAGAGGATGCTCCCCACTCACCCACCCACTCCTGTCTCACCCCTCTAATACTCCCTGCTCTGAGACATTGAACTTTCTCAAGACTATGCTCATTTCCTCCCACTGAGGCCAATAAGGCAGTCCTCTAGTAATTCTACATGACCATCTTTTCATATACGTTTTGTATTTCAAATTACAACGCAAAGTCTTTGATAAACACAACTTGTATGTAGATGTTGGTAAACTGGTAAAATTGGGGTAAAAATGAGGAAGTTTGAGATGATCAATCTGTGTAAACACTTGGACATCACAAACTGCCATTAATGTTACAGTCTAAGAATAAGAAAATGAAGAGAAACATGGAGATATAAGCAAAACCAGATAAGAATGGGACAAGAAAACAAATTACCTAGAAATGTGTATAGACAGATCCCAAAGTAGAGATATTAGTCAGTCCCCTTTGGACAAAGCTGAGTACCTGTGGCTATCTGACCTCAAAGTGCTGTGAAAGGGGCAAGCAGATCCAAATGCTTTAAGTGACTAAATCTAATGATAAAAAGAGGACTTAATATTTGGGGAAGTATAAGTATTTAATATAAGTTCTACTATTATGTATCACATGAATGTGATAATTTAAAATATGAAGAACCAAAGAAATGAAGAGATAAAACCAATGATCAAGAAAGAAACATTTTGTAGAAGAAGAACAGATGGTTGGAATGTAGTTTTATCATGCTAGCACACATGTAAACATCTATCTCAGGAAAGCCTAAACATGTGTGTATACTAGGAATGGCCTTAAAATGAAAGACATGAAAATTATCAAATGGAGATGTTTTGTAAATGGACCTGAAAAGCGTACCAACTGAATTCAGAGGTAAGTATCAATAAACTTGAAGAAAAGTAAACAGAACTTATCAAATTGGGTTGCAAATGTGACTCACAGAGCATGTTCTGAGAGTTTGATAACTGTAAATCACAAGGTAAGAGAATACAAATTTATAAAGGAAATGTTTAAATTCTTTTTCAAAATCAAGGAGGAAATTTAACCATGAATAACAAGTCAATACATTCTTAAATATTAAATAGATATAAAATGCATTTAATGATATTATGTGAAAATTGTATAAAAAGGATAAAAAGCAATTCTTCATAGGGCTCCATAGAAATAACTTAGTTTTCTTCCAGAAACAATGGAAGAAAAAAGAACAAAGCAAAGCTTTAATAAATTTAAGGATGCTAGAAAAGAATTGCTTTATGTTCAGAAATAACTTCTTCCCAGATGAAAGCCTAAAGACAAAATATGTGAAACTTGAACTGAAAATCAAGACATGCTTTTGGGATTAAACATTGAAAGCATGTAAGGTATCAAGTCTCTAGGAATAGCATAAGAAAGGAGAGAAGTAAATTAGCATAATTTTAAATTTTAACCTCTTAATCTTTTATATAACATACCATTGATTATTCAAAGTAAAAGTGATATCATATACCTTATGACATCTTTGTCATTTGCAGTTGGGGGAATCATGTAACTATTCCCATAAATCAGGCAAATAAGGCTATAATCTAGCCACTTTGTACAAAGAAATACAGGAAATGGTAATATATAAAATCATGATCAAATTTGAGAGCTATCAAGAAATTAAAATAAAAGCCACAAGATACTACAAGTTGTTTTAAATTTAAAAAAATTCTGAATTTACCAAATATGAATTTACAAAATGTTTGGGTGTGTTCATATATTGGAATGTATTCTCACATTTATCATATTTATACACTGAATGCTATTCAAACATTAAAGAAAACAAATAAAAATACTATGGCATATATAAATTGAAAAATAGTTCATACTCACAAAGCAGTGCATTTTCTACTATCTTTTTGGTATGAGGACTACAGGAAGCAAATACAGAAATACATGTAGAAATTGATGTGTTTGTCTAGTACTAAGAAAAGCTGAAGATTTTTCAGAGGAGAAGCAAGATAAAAATATGGAAGATAAGATGACATACATCAACCTAAGAACAAAGGTTTATGTGCATATGCACATTAGAAATCATATAATTTACACTGTGTATCCCTACATATACACATGTAAACGTTTTAATATAGACTAATACATAGAGACAAGCATGATGTTACACATCTTAAAACCTAACACTTAGGAGATAAAAGCAGGATAATAAGGAACTCAAGATCTTGAACTTTATAGAGATTTTGATGCCAACCCAGATGACATGAGACATAATCTCATAAGTATTTACTGACAAATTATGATTTTCTGGCTTCATTAGAGAAGATTAGAGACAATATAAACATTTGCTTGCTTTATTTTATTTATGGGAGTATCTCTAGTCAAAATTATTTTAAAAAAAAAAAAAAACTCCATTTTGACAAACATAGTTACAGACGTTAATTTCTTCATATTTTATAAAATATACATGATATAATCACAGAACAAAGAAACTATTTTCAGTACATGTTTGTTTGTTGTTACTAATGATTGAAATCCCTTTTCTCCAACGCATCTTCCTTTCAAAGGGGACTGTCCTAATGTGTACTAGTCTCCTGTACATCCCAGGTCAGCAATTATTCCTCTAGGTATTTACATTTAACTGTGCTTAGTTTATTTGTATAGTCATTCTAGAAGTTGCTTTAGAACATAGGAACCAAAGGTATATATGTTAAAATAACCAGCGGATTTATTCGTCTGTACTGTGTTGTTCTGTAACTTGATTGATACCCTTCTTTCCTTTCTTATTTTTCTCCCTCTCTCTTTTCCTCTTCACCTTGTCTAATGATTTTTGCGCTCTTTGTTGACTTTGGCCAGCTCTTCTGTATAAAGCTCTCTTCTCTTTTGCTCCTCCACTTTTTCACTCTATCTGATGTTGTCCTGTGTTCTTTAAGATATTTTTACTCTGGACACACTGTATAGACTAAACATTCTGGCTTCCTGCTGATCTTTTTTCTTTAAATTGATCGTATTCTTTCTTTTAGTTTTTCTTATATATTTGTGAATTCCCATGGCTGTTTTCAAACTTGCAGAGGTGCATTCTGTTTTCTAAATTTACAGGTTAAGAGTGCTCTGCTCTTGCTGTTTCTCTGATGAGTTTTTATCTGAAAGGAAGTAATGGGACTTTTGAAGAGCACTGATACACATCCTCTCTTATTGTATTTCAAACTTTGGTTCAGTATATGATGTAGAGAACAGACATTCTGAACTCAAATCCCCCCAAAAATCAGAATAAATGGATCAACAATCAGATATATATTTTGAAAGCTAGTTATAAAGTTAAGTATGTAATTTTGATAACCTCTTTTCTGGAATCTAAATAGCATATTGCTTATATTTATCTCTGTGGAAATCTGGGAGAAAACTATAGACAAGTTTCAATTATTTCTTCTTTTGTTCTCCTTATCTCTCTACCTGTGTTTTATCCTTGACTTTTGTCAGGAATAAAAGTTTCAAATTTACTACACTCTATACAGTGTATATAGCACAAGGTGCAGTTTTCTCAGTTTTACATATCTGCATATTTCACATAACTACTTTGCCTCTAGAAAAAATGTCCAATATATAGCAAACTCTTCCCTTGTGATTCACCACCACTATAATCCACTGAAAAACAGTTGGAAAAAATTATATGCTCTATACTTTCTTTCAGAAAAAAGGAAGGAAGAAAGAATGGAAGGAAGAAAGAATGGAAGGAAGAAAGGAAGGAAAGAAGAAAGGAAGAAGGAAGGAAAGAAAAAAGGAAGGAAGAGAAAGACAGACAGAGATAAAGAAACCTTATGCTACATGATTTAAAAGCCTATGATCGAATTTAACATATTACCAGATAACACATGGCTCCAATAATCTCACAGTCATAAACAGAAATAATTTTTCTATCTAACAAAATTATACAAGAATATGTTGAAATTGTACCTTCAGAAAAATTTTATTTCCCTTAGGCAATTTCCATATTTTATAAAGTATATAAAAATCATGGTACTTCTTAGAGGGGCTAAGAGGATTAGATCAAATGAGGCATGGAAAAGAATTTAGCATTCTGTCTGGTACTTACTAAGCTTTGAACAAATTTTATGCATAAATGTTATTGCCCATTAGCTCTTTCATTACTTTGCAAAATGTTGTGGGCTGCAACAAAGTTAGAAATTAACACTACTTATTCATAACATTATTATTCTTACATTAAATTAACCATGTGGACAATTATTAAATAGTTCATTCAATAATTGCATTTTTATACTTCTAACCTAAAATTGAAGTAATTTATCCATTCTACATACAGTCTCCATGTATTTAAAAATCCCATTTTGGAAATTATTGCTCATCAACTAATTCTGATTCTAACATTTCTAATTCTCCATACATATCTCCATCTCATATTCTTCCATTATTAAAGCAATCGAAATTCTTACTGTGTAATATCACATTTTTCTCATGGCGTTTCAACATGAAGCAGATTTTGCATTGTAGTACTTAAGCAGTAATGGAAAACATTTCTCCACACCACAATCTAGTTGATTAGTTTGTTATCTGTTTGATTTGTTTGTTATCTAGTTGGTAGCTGATGAGTTAATTCTTTGTTCTCCTTTGTTCACATTACAATCTAGAAACAAATCTGTTGTGTATCAAATGGACTAGATTAAATGAACATTATACAGCTAAGAATACATGTGGTTAAGGAGAAATGTGTGTTTGGCTTGCTGGATTGTCATCAAAGTCTCAAAGCCTATATTCTGACCAGCCAATGCTGTGACCACTTGAGAAATTACATAATCCTTGAATACCAAGTCAGTGCTTGATACTTACCTAAAATACCCTAGAAATCATCAGAAGTAACCTAAAAAGGGGCTTAATTTGAATTTTGCTTTAATGCTAAGAAAGAACAGCTAGCTTAAAATTAAATAAACTTCATAACACATAGAATCAATATAATACACAATAGTAAGAAAGTAATAACAAATCTTACTGAATCAACAAGGCTTACCAAATAGAAATGAATTCGTATTTTATTCTTGTCTTTTTATTCTCATATATATTCACAGCAATTTTGAACAATGACAATATCAACTGAAATTTTATTAGAATTTCAATAGCAATTTATCAAATATTTTCATTGTTAACATGGAAGGATTTTGTTGTTGTTGGTAGTGGTGATTATTTGGTTTTGTTTGTTTGCTTGGCACATGATTAGCTCTACATTACAAATTCTAATACTTTTAAAACTTTCCAGCTTTATATAAAAGCAAGCATTGTTTTATTTCAATATAGCATGGCAGATCACATCACCATACTGAAGTGTATCAGCTGCTTTCAATAAGAGGTTCATTTTTGTTCAGGGACATCACATAGGTGGCTCATGTGTCATTGTATATTGTGTGTTAGTTGTGATCAACTTAATAGATGGCATCTGGAAAATATGGTTTGTTAGTCAGAGAAAACTTTAAAAGCTCACATCCTCTTAAATGACCTGTTCGAGATGCAGCGTTCAGACAGGATTGCCCATCGCCCTGAGCTGTGGGTAAAGAACATGTATTGTACACATCCAAGAAGCTTGGATTGCAGACATATGGCATGAAGGAGGAGAAATTGTTTGTATCCTACACTCCAGAGTGGTTAGAACATGGAAAGGTAGTGCTGGATTTTGTCAACCTCTTATCACCAATAAGTATAGAGTCACAATTTTATGATTACACTTTCCAAATCAAACTGTGTGCACACTCCAATGTTAAATGATGATGGGTCACAATAAAGATGTTTTAGAAGTCAAGGAACAAACTAGTCTGTTACTGGTTGTTACTATTTTTTTTTCTTGGAATCTCTCTCTGATGTTTCTAGGCTGCAATACAGTTTACATATTGTGGCAATCTCATGTATGAATGAAATTTAGAAAGGGCTCATTTTGGAAATTGTGTTTGCCTTCAAAAACATTGCCAATTTATATTTAATTAACAACTCCCCACCTTTTATGTGTTAGCTCATTTTAACGTACTTTTGAAATGATGCTATTTTCTTGATGTAGTTGTCTCTTGAATATTTTTCTTGTAATGCTAAATGGTCCATTTCTCCCTTCTGGGCAGGTCTCTGACACTTAGGTTTCTGGTCCGCAGATGCTCCAGCTGCTTCCTTGGGAACAAATACATCCTCATAAACCTATCTACACCTGCCACTCTCCGAAGCTTTGTTATTTTGTGGGAGAGAGTTGGAAGGAACAAATGTTCTTTATTCTTTCTGTATAAGGTTACCACCTTCTTCGTTGGATAAGAAGGGAAATGTATTCAATTTACAACATTTATTAAAATTATTTTAATAAATTCATTCTTTCTGGGTTCTATTCCTAGAGTAAAGGGTACATTCTCTGTACTGGTTTTATTATTAAAATCCCACTTGAATGCATTACTCTCTCAGCTGTTTCTCCTATTGTCATTGTACTAGGTTGGCCATCATTGGGTAGTAGTGCACCTGCATTTGGACATGTTTACTCCAGTTTATTAATTGTGTTTTACCATATAGCTTCATATTAATCATAGAACACCATCTGGTAGATGGAAGGTACACAGTTACTTTTTGCTGAATCTAGTGGGAATTTGAGAAGCCAACATCCATCATCTTACCCTTCCTAAACTGTAAGGTGAGGGTTACTGCCAACTGATATGCACAGGAATAGAAGGACTAAACAGACTTTAAACTTACAGCATTGTTTTCTCATTTTTGCTGAAGTGTATGTGTGTGTGTGTGTGTGTGTGTGTTGTGTGTGTGTGTGTGTGTGAGAGAGAGAGAGAGAGAGAGAGAGAGAGAGAGAGAGAGAGAGAGACACATGTGCATATTTGTGAGCATAGATAAACATGCCAGGAGTCCAAAAATAACATGAAGTATCTTCTTTATTGTTCTACCTTTTATAAATTAACCTTTTATATTACATTCTCTCTCTCTCTCTCTCTCTCTCTCTCTCTCTCCTCTCTCTCTCTCTCTTCTTTGTTGTGTGTGTGTGTGTGTGTGTGTGTGTGTGTGTGTGCGTGTGTGACCCATGCCATGGTACAAGTGTGAATGTCAAGAATGACTTGAAGAAGTCAGTTTTCTCCTTCTAACATGTGGGTTCCTGGAATCAACTTCTGGATTTCAGTCCTGACTACAAGTTTCCTTTATGCTCTGAGCTATTTCATTTACTGAAAAAGTTTCCCAATTTAGTTAGATTGTAATCTGGGATTGCAGACATGCACACACAGAGTTTTATATGGGTCCTAGGAATCCAACTTGGATTCTTATGCTTGTGTAGCAACCACTTTAACCAGTAATATGGTCATACCCTCCCTGAATTGATATTTTAAAGACAGCTTCTAGTATATTTCCTGCTATATAAAGGTAAAGTAATTAAATAGCAAATTAAAGAGGAGATAGTTCTGCTTGTCATCTTAACTGTGGTCACACTGTCAATGGCTTACATTTCTTGATAAGGCTTCAAGTACATAAAGGTGGGGAAGCTTGGAACACGGCAGTTAGAAATTGGAGAAAGACAGGGTTGGAAATTTTAATTTCAGAACAATTCTTGAGGCTTTATTAAGACAGAGAGAGATACAGAGAGACAATGAGAGAGAGAGAGAGAGAGAGAGAGAGAGAGAGAGAGAGAGAGAGACAGAATGCTATGAATGAGCTGTCATATATTTTATCTGGTTTCTTTTATTCTTTTTCTATTCTTCATTGCTATTCTTTGCTGTCAACTTTGTCCTCCATGAAACATGGTTAATTACAATATAGATTTGCTAAATTGTGGCTGTTGGCGATTCCCCCATCCATTTAGTGCTGAGACATCTTATTCTTCAGTTCCTAATCCAAAGATCTTTAAAATATGAATTTCAGTCAGTCAAAAACTATCGTATGCTTAATAGGACCCAATTCTGATGACAGTGCAATGGTGAGAGAGCAATTAATAAGGCAGCCAGATCTCCACTTAGGTTTTACTCTGAGCAAAATGTAAGTGTATGACTATTGTTTCTTATTTTCAAATTAATATTTTTTCTATTCACCAATCAATGTACTGCTATTTTTGTGGTTGCTATGGCCTTGGAAAAAAATCAAAAAAAGAAAAAGAAAAGAAAACCAAAGGCAAGAGAAATTGTGCTACCCATGGCATAAAATATACAATTAAGTTCTAAAAGAGTGAATCTTGCCCAACCAGTTAGTATAGATTTATGTACCCCTTAAATAAAATACCTATCAATAAAGTTAATCATTTTACTTCCTTTTTGAAACCTACATTTAGATTGAAATTATTCTCATATTGTTTATGACAAGGACCTGCTGGCTTTCCATTGAGCTACTCTCACCTACTCAGTCTCTCTAACTACTTTCAGGACAGCATTTGGACATATGGAACACACACCCTTTCTCACACACATTACTGACATAAAGCATGCATCAACACTGGCACTCAACAAGAGAATCTTATAAAGTTCTACAGAGAGAGTAAGGTACAGAATAACCCATGAGATAATATATGGAAAGAGTGGGAAAGCAAGAGGAAGAGAAGAAGAGGAAGGTGGACAGGGTCAGAAGAGAAAATGAACAATATGAATGCAACAAAATATTAGAATAAAAATACCTTTGCAAATGAAAGCAAAGATAGATATGGTTTGCCTGTTTCCTTTACAATTCTCCTATAAAAACTCCAGATAATGTTTCCCAACCTATATCAATTTACTGTAAAGAATTATCAGTCTTATGACTCTCCTTTTTACGCCATGCCCACAGTTAAATTATCCAATCATGTTTTGATTATGAAGCCCTGAAAACGTTTTCTCTTCAGCTGCGAGTTAGCCGTTATCTGACTCAGAACCGTGTTGAACTTCAACTTCATTCCAATTAAATTGAAATAAAAATAGTGATTTCTGCACCTTCATAACACTACAGATTTAACACCTGCTATGTTACCATATGTAACAGGGGCTAAACCTAGATTTTATCCTAAGGGACAGAGTGACTCAGGAAAATACCTTTTGCTTTCACAGCAGCAGGCAGCAGCTAGACTCCAGTGTGTAGCTCTGGTGACTAAACATGCTCCCAACTGAGTTTTTCATGGGAAGAAGTGAGGGAATGCAAAAAGAGAGAATTTCAGAGATTCGAAATTCTTGTCTGATAAATTCCCATGACATTGATTGCAAGACTTTGGCAAGGTTTAGTGGTTAATGAGGCACATGGAAGGCCCTTGTTTGGGTTCTGTTTCCAAACTTAAATAATTATTTTTTTACATACTTCAGTTATAAATTATATCTAATAACATTTAAGATGATTTAAGAAGGAACGGTGAACAACCATGACTTGTTCTGCCTGTATGCTGTTCATGTTTCAAATTACCACAATGTCTCCATGAATTTAGACAATTAAAACATTTTTTAAAGAAAGAGATGAGAAAATAATTTTGTTCTGTTTAGAAGAAAATGGCTTCAGTTATCTTTCTGGTGTTGTTTATGATAAGTTATTTCTCCTCCAATCAAATTAGCCATATATATATAATATTTTTTCAGTTGAGGCTTCCTCCTCTCAGATGGCTCTAGCTTGTGTTAAGTAAAAATAAAACTTTGTGTCAAGTAAAAATAAAACTAGCCAGTAGAGAATTTTAGAGATAATTTCTGTGGATTCATGAGTTGCATGGGATGTTGTAATACTTTGTTTCCACCTAGGGAAAAATCTGTGTGTTTTCCTTCTCACACATGTAGTAATCAAGAATACATCTAATAGGTTAAATTTGCTATTGCCTTCCAGAGAAGACTCCAGGCAGAGACTCTTAGTGAGCAGACCCCTCTATCTCCTTGAGATAATAATGGCAAAGACTGAAATTTGAAGTCATTTCTGCCTGGATCTTTTCTGAATATCTCTTGTACCATCTGTCCCTTAATATTCTCGTCTGAAAATCAGAATGAGTTTGGTTATTTCATCCTGTGCTTACATTCTCCATGAGCACTTAATAAAACTGGCAGATTATGAGGGCTCACCACCCTACAGAGCTGCTTATCATAAAAGAAGAAAAAGGAAATTTGGCCTTAAGTAAATTTATTCATTTATGCTTGTTATTTAAATGTGTATAAGAATTTATATATAAATATGTGCATCAATTTAAGTATCCTTTTACTAATATACTACTACTTGAAGCAACAGACACTACAGTGAGTAGGTTATGTTTCCTATCTCGATGAACTAAAATGAAATTTTCTGGAAATGAATTGAAAGAAAAGATTGCAAGCACAGACTAGAAAATCCAAGTAAAATATTACTAAAGAAACCTTTTCTTCCACATGTTGTTCTATACTATTTAATAAAGAAATTTCTGTCTGAAGATTTATCTTGTTCCTATGAATATAAATGGAAGAAAAGAGGGTTGATTTATACCTTTAATCCTAGATAATGAGAAATGTCTTATACATAAAGATATTTCAAACATTTAGATTGCACATATGCCCTAACTTCCAAATAAAAACCAAGCATTGTATATTGCTTTTATTCTCTGTAGATCATGGATAGTGCCAGTAAGTGAGTTTCTCTTACTTGCTTTCACTGGATTCAAACATTTTTTTTTTCCCCAGACACTGGGACAAGGGACTGACATGCATATTTTATTTACTGAAACAAACTTGGCCTCCACGTTATATCAGGATCCCTCAGTCCCTACCTAGCATACCCTGCCCCCAATTCTGAACTTTCCAGCCCTTCCCCAGAGGCTATTCCTTGTATAATCCAAACATTTTGGCCTCTCCTCTTTATCCTTCTCTTTCTGCTCACATGCTCTTCTTTTTCTCTCTTCCGCTTCCTCTCTCTCTCTTCCTTCCTGTGATGATTTCCTTGAACTCCTTCCTTGGGGGCCAGTGAACTCACCCAACAAAGATCATCTTCCCAATGATTGACATGAGAGGGCCCAGCCCATTGTGGGTGGGGCCAACCCTGGGCTGGTGGTCCTGGGTTAAATAAGAAAGAAGAGAGAGCAACGAGCACTTTCTCATTTCTTCTGCAACACACCAGCTCCCAGGTTCCTAACCTACTTGAATTCCTGATGTGCTGTTCTTCAATGATATTGCAGTACTGTAGAAAGTTAAGCCTGCCTTCAGAAAGTTTCTTTGGCCAGGATATTTCATCACAACAACAGTAAACCAAATACAGACAAATGCCAACTCTTCTTTTTGTGTCTTAATGCGTTGGTTTATTATCAGGATACTTGTGAAAATTGTAAATTACGGGAGGAAAATACCTGATTTACCTAAAATGAGAAACAGGTGATAGAAACATTGGGACAGTCAGAATAGTAGAGCTCTCTAATTAAATAATATTTGAAGGACACAGCCAGGTTATTGCACCCAGGAACTCACAACAATTTGATAGAATGCACAAAACGTGCACAAGATCAAGGCAGACAGAACACATTAAGATTAGAGAAGTGTCTTCCTTTGCCAAGTAGCTATTGGCAATTGATGTTTACTAGTGTAGTGAGACTTAGTGTTCTCCTAGAATATGGTACCTGAGAGGCTGTGCCTGCTTTACTTGGTGGTCTTACATACCTGCACATAAAGGCGACACTAAGAGTATATTTGAAAATTAAAGCACACGAGAAGTTGGGAAGCAAAAGCAGTGAGGGGTAGAGTGAGACCAGGAGGGGAGTAATTGAGAAGTGGGTTTGATCAAAACACATATGTGTGTATTAAATTTTGAAACAATAAAAAGAAAACAAGCAGGTAGAACAATAAAATTGACAGGAAGATTGGAAATTGAGAGGAAAATGTAAAAAAAAAATGAGTAGGTGATAGAAGCAAGAGGAAATTTTCTATGAATTCCAACATCCTCAGTTTATATATTTAAAAATATATAATTAAATGTATATCATATATATATATATATATATATATATATATATATATTATATATTTTTTGTATATTGTATATATATACCAGAGGAGGATAATATGTCACAAAACAGGAGAAAAACATGGATTATCTGCATCTCTGCATCTGTATTAGTTAGGTCCACTGGAAGAGCTAAGAGAAGGACAGAAGAAACTGAAGGGGATTGCAACCACATAGGATGAACAATATCAACCAACCAGACCCCACAGAGCTCTCAGGGACTAAACCGCCATCCAAAGAATATACATGGAGAGATTCTTGGCTCCAGATACATATGTAGCAGAGGATTGCCTTATCTAGCATCAATGGGGGTCCTTGGTCCTGTGGAAGTTTGATGCCCCAGCATAGTAGTAGTATGCTAGAGCAGTGAGACTCAAGTGGGTGAGTAGGTGGAAAAAACAACAAAACATGGATTTCTGTTCTAGGCCAAGTTTAAAAAACCATGGTTAGCATTTGATGAATATACTGACTTAATTCATGGTGGATTCTTGTATGTTTAAATGTATTTATAGATCCTGATTTATTCACAATTTAAGTTGTGAATGTAAGAAGTTTTCTTTTCAATAAAGACCAGAAATTTTGTATAATTGAATATGCATGAATATATCAAATAACAGCATGAAGTGACATATTATGATTGTTAATCTTAGTTGTCTACCTGGTTACATCTAGAATAAATTAAAATTCAAGTAGTTGGGCACAGTGTGAATGATATTTTTGATTGGATCATATGAAGTGGGATGAACCACCCTATATCAGGGCCACACTTTTAGGTGGAAATAATATAAAAGACTGTAATGGCTACTTGCCCTTGCTCTCACAGGCAAGTTCATCTACCCTGTTGCTAAAGCATTCCTCCAATGGTAGCAGAACCTACTTTTTCAGTATTCTAACATACACTGAAGACAAGCAGCTCTCTTCTTGAAGTTTCCCAAAAGCCAACACCAGACAACCAATCCCACAAACTGAAAATAGACTTTCCCAATGGAAAGACCCATTGTTGGACTACTCAGACTACACACAACTTGTAAATTACTTGTATAAATCTCTCTCTCTCTCTCTCTCTCTCTCTCTCTCTCTCTCTCTCTCTCTCTCTTGTGTGTGTGTGTGTGTGTGTTTTGGTCTGTGTTCTCTTCCTTCATTTCTTCTTCCTAACTGCCTTCCTTTCTTCCTTTCTTTCTGCTTTGTATTAGGCTGCCTCATGCTAACCCATGTCTCTGAAACCATCATAATATTATGCCTTGTTTCAAGCTTCAAACTAAGGATGCACGTACCCACAAGCTGGAACCTCTGAAATCATGCAGCAAATAATTTCTTCCTCCTTTTAACTGATAAACATCATGTTATTAGGTGAATTAATTCAGTCCTGACTTTTAACTGACTACACATTTGAAGATGGAGCCCTACCTAAGGCCTGGTTTTATCCTCTGAAAAATCAGAATTCATAACACCATGGAATTATATTAGCAAAAGTCAACTATGTGAACCAATATCCTGTGCCATCCTAATCTAATTAAATAGCCACTAAGAATATATACTTACTAAATATTTTAGGTACTATATAAGAATCAAAACTATTTTTATTTAATTTATATTTAATTGGCTATAAAAGCTAGTAAGTAAAATATTGAACATTCCATCCTTAAAAGATGAACTTGAAAATGCACTGAGGTGATAAAGGTAATAATCTACAATTAGCTCATGAAATTAGCAATGTTTCAATATTTGTCAAGGCATGGTTTAGTTATTTTCTTGAGAATTTGTCATGTTAAAGAAATACATATTTTATATCTAAAGAAAGAATGTATTAGCAAAAATCATAATATTTACTCAGTCTTAAATATTGATGTTTTGGTCTTACAATTTCTCTTGTAGCCTAGTAAAGTAATCAAATTTTCACATTAAAGTTTTTCTGCTCCAATTTATTATTTTAAGGGAACATTTATCACGTGCTTTAAGAATATTATATATATATATATATAAATATATATCAACTTATATGACAGTTGGAGAAATTATTCAAAATTAGAGAAAGCATCAATTAAAATATCACACTTTGATATAAGCTGTATTGTAGTAAGAGATAAAAATAAAATCAATAATATATTGGGATTTGAAGAAAGATATTCCCTCCCTCCAGATAGCTACAATAGTTGTGTGCCTGTGGGCAAATCAAATTCCTGCCCTGGGTCTTAGTAAATCCATAAACTATATTTCAGTTCTATAATTCTGTCTTCTTGTTTTCAATTGTAAGTCCCAGAAATATATTTAAAACATAGTTGTGTTGCTTGCCACAGATGTACTTTCTAGGACTTGTATCTTTATGGAAGAATTAATAGGAGCCCTGAGGCAGTTTCCTTTAACTGGGATAATTTATCAAACACTCTTTGAGTCCAAGTTGTTGAGCATGATCAAAGACAGGCAAAGAACACTTGGGCTTGCCTTGGAATAACTTGTAAAACAGACTGCTTAGAGTGGTGTTATAAGACACTCAAAACAGCCTTAGAGCTAGACAACAAACCAGATGAAATATTAACCATGGTGAGAACTTAATCAGGTTCAGAAATTAAGATGAAAGTCCATGCATATGCCTATGCATTTAGATTCTTAACTATATGAATTTTGGTGATAAACCGAAAAGAAATTTTCTAGATTGTAGAAATGAACTTTTTAAAGATGTATTTCCTTTTTAACAAATGTGTAAGTTACTCATGATATCATTAATTATTAGGTTTGAAATTAATGGAAAAACTGATGGTATTTATGGACCATGACTATCTGAAAGAAGAATGATTCTTTTGTAGAAAACAATTGTAAAGAGTCATGAATGACATAAAAATAAAAATGTGTCATGTTTGAGGAAGTTGTACTGAAAGAGAAATTAAAATGCTTTCTGTAGTCTTTAAATGTTACTATTGCATATACACTCATAAATGCAACCTGCTAAGTTCATTTAGTATTTTCATATGTCTTTAGACATGATGTCTTGTGATTGGATAACTTATCCAAGGGCTCATCCCTGAAGTAAACTGATCATCTCTCAAAAACCATTATTTTTCTGTAGCAATATTCATCTCGGGGTAGATTCTTGTGAACGCCATATTGGCATTTACAGAGTTCTTTAAAGAAAAAAAGAAATAAACACACAAATATATACACACATACACATGAACAGAGAGAGAGGAAGAGAGAGAGAGAGAGAGAGGAGAGAGAGAGAGAGAAAGTTTGCAGCAAGATAGACAATTCAAGGGCTTATTTCATTATCTGTACCTCACATAAGTTTATTTAATTATTATTAACTTAAATCTACTCCTTAATTAAATTTGCCTTTTGATGATCAAATTATTAATTACATCTCAATGGTACCACCAATTGTAGAACTTCTCGGGAGATAATATATGTACAAATCACAATATTATATGGGAATTTTTATGGTTTTCTCTTCTTACCAAAGTTAGTATTAAAGATATAATATACAAAACCAATCTAAATCAACACTATATTCTGTCACAGAAGAAACTTCTAATTCTGTTTTAAATCAAACTTCATATTCTTAAGAACTAAGTATATTGGCAGCATTAAATCAATATCAGAAGAAAGCAGAATTTCCCCATTACATTTCCACCAAGGAAAGCAAAGCCCTTTGTTAGCTCACCCAGAACTTTGTATCTTTTTAAAAACAAAGAGATAAGACAGTGATGAGGAAAGACACAATACACCAGAAGAGAAGTTTTCAACCAAAGACCACAGTAAAATATCTATAAGACAAGGGCAAAAATGTGGGAGTTACAGGCACTCTCACAAAGGAAAAGTAAAAAGAAGCAGTTGGAAGAAACTTAGTCTCTTCTTCATCTTGAGAGTTTATGTTCACAGCCTCATTTAGAAGGTGTATAGTAATGATTGAATTACTACAATTAGAATATTGGACCTGAATTGTCTTTCAGTGTCTGAGTCTGTTCTCATGGGTCTGTGTTTAAATTGTAGTTAGTGGTATATGCTTGAAAATGGAAAGAATTAAAAATATACCAGCACATTAAAAATGCCATTCAAATGAAACAGTAAAGATTATGTTATTAAAAGACAAATATGGAGATTGTCTCAGTAAGCCATCATCAGAGAAGCTTCCTCCTGCAATGAATGGGAAGAAATACAGAGAACCACAATGGGACAATGTACAGGGAGTGATAGATTCTCTCCCATGCAATACATTGTTACCAGAGTTTGCTCTCCCTCTACTCCTACATGCTCCCCCGACTTTCTCTCTTTATCTGTATTCCTACAGAAAAAAGCAGGCCTCCAAGAGACAACAACCAAACATGACAAAACAAGATACAATAAGACAAGACAAAAGCTTTCATATCGAGGATGGATAGAACAACCCAATAGAAGGAAAGAGTCCCAACAGCAGGCGAAAGAGTCAAAGATAATCCACTTCCACTGTTAGGAGTCCCACAAAAACACCAAGCTAACAGCTAAAACAAATATACAGAGGCCCTTGTGCAGTCTCATGCAGGCCTGTGCATGCTGCTTTGATCTCTGTGAGGCCTTATAAGCCCTGTTTTGTTGATTCAATGGGCTATCTTTTCCTGGAATTTTCTATTCCCTTTGACTCCTATAATCTTCCCTTCCTCTCCTACATGGAGTTCCCCAAGCTCCAAAGGTAGGTCCCAAGGGAGTACTGCGTAGTGTCTGGCTATGAGAGTCTACACCCACTCTGATTTGCTAGCAAGGTCTCTGATGATGACTGGACAAGATATATGTGAGTAATA
Source organism: Mastomys natalensis (assembly GCA_021653895.1). Classification (NCBI taxonomy): domain Eukaryota; kingdom Metazoa; phylum Chordata; class Mammalia; order Rodentia; family Muridae; genus Mastomys; species Mastomys natalensis. The sequence continues at coordinate 2,132,201 of JAJTUV010000234.1, read as the reverse complement.
TAGTAGAATATCATTACGAATCATTTCAGTGACTTTTGGTTTTGACAGTCACATTTGTTCCTACCCTAGATCTGTGGGCTATCTAGTCTCTGGCTCCTATACATAAAGGCAGTGTAGGCCATAGGCTTCCACTTGTAACATGGGCCACAAGCTAAATCTTATATTGTTTGGTCACTGCTAGATGTTCAAAACCACCATTGACCCATTGCATCTTACAGGCAGAGCTACTTGTAGGTCAGAAATTATGTGGCTAGGTTGGTGTCCAGGCTTCTCTCTCCTTAGCCTAGAGGGTACCCATCACACCAAAGAGAATCTATCAAAGACATGAAGGCTCCATGTAGGAAGTCACCCACATGAGCTCAATCTCTCTAAATGCAATGAACTGTGTGGATGCTGTCCTCAGAATGGGGACCCTGATATTGTTTTTGAAGAGTCATCCTCTGCCCTAGCCTATGTTGTTTAGGGATCTCCACTGGACCCGCTTAGCCAATAACTCTACAGAGTGCAAGCTAGCCCCGTTAGAAGCCTAGTTAGGATTCCTTATCCTCCATTACTAAATCATTTCAGGAACTGTGCACTGCACTCAGTTTCCACCCCCTCACATTCCAGCTTAAATTCAAGCTGTTGTTCCCCCTCACACAATAATCACTCTCTCCATCCCTGCTCCACCAAATTCCTCTTTCCCTTACACATATCCAATATACATCATCATTGTCATCATTGAATACAATATCATAAAAATGAAAGTTTTCGTCTTTGTAATATTGAATTTGAAGAAGAATTTGGGCTGGCCTGTCTGGTTCTAATTGTGGGAATTTTCCTTGCCAAGCTAGTTTCTCAATATTTTTAAAATAGATAAGTAAGAATAAAATGAAATGCAAACATCAAATGGATTTCATTCAAAGTCCACAATATGTAAAATGGGCATTTTATGATATACAATATAAAGTAACATTATTTTAGTGATAACAAGAACAAGCAGACTTCTTAAGGGAGGTGCTCTGCTTGAATTATTTTAGAATCCCATTTTAAAATACAAATACCCAGCAGCTATTTTCACAAGACAGATCATAGTCTTGAAGTTTCTTCTCTACATTTTAACTTGTGGTTCATTATGCTCTGTAACAGCCTTGCCTGGAATCTTTCCTGCCAATTAAGTTTACATAGCATATACAAAATCTATATACAAAATATTCACCATACAAAATGCACTCGGCACTTTCTTTCTAAACATCTAAATGTTCTTGGGGTCTTGGTGTATGCTACTGGATAAATGAAAATGGAAGTTTTTGTTCTTAATCACTCTATTACATTTCTTTCTCTTGGTATAAAATGAGGGAATATCTTCCGAGAGATATTTGTATGGCATATTTGTATGGCAGCCCGAACTATGCAATTTGGTGCATTAGAACAAGTATATAGAGAATCATAATGCGATAGACTCAGGACAATAGCAGTTGTATTTGTTTACAGTGTATTTCTCAAATAAAGCCTATAATAAACTTGGACTTGTACTATTATAAAAAAATAATTTTATTTGAATAAAAGAGCAGATCCATAACAATTTACTGTTGTTTTTTATGGGTAATGGTGGAAATTTCTTTTTGGCTTATGGTGCTGTCATGAGCTTTGATCAGGTAAAATTCCAAATAGAAAACATCAGGAGATGACCAGCAACCACTGCCTTGAGGTGTCCTCCATTTCATTTCACCACTTTCCTATCTAGGTAGACATATGAGGATCAGTTCAGCAGATATTATTCATCGTAGCAGATAATATATTTTTGCTTCACCACTCCCACATAAATGTAAAACAGAAATAATATATTCAAATCAGTAAGACTAACAGAGATTATGTATTCAAAATTATCTCTCCATAGATGAACCCACTGTGGATTGAGTTTGAGATTCTCTAGTTATAGGATGAAGAACAAGTTTTGAAATGTGAGTGCATTGATATGGTGTTTAATTCTTCTAGCCCCTCCTGCACCAAATAAATTGCAAGTTCTGAAGATTATTAAGAATACAAGAAGAACCTGTGATTTTATATAATAATTAAATCTACAATGTGTCCTTGAAATATCTAACAAAGTGGTATCTTTTTGAAGTATGAAAAGTATGAAAGCAGTATAGGATTCTAACAGGTTTTCAAAGTTAGAACAGTCTTGAATTTGAATTATTTTTGAGTTTATATTATACTTGCTGATATTTCTTCTCTGTGTAGAGTAAGTAATTTTATGAGAGTTCTGGTCTCTCTAGGCTCTAAATTTTTAATAGAGTGTGAAGCTTATTTTTACATAGTTTATACACTCCTTCACAGGCAATTAGGAGGTGAACAGTTTCTAGTCTTCTTATCAGTTTAAGCAGGTCTCAGAGTAGTTATATATATTACAAACTTAATATTGAAATCGTCCTATAGTTCTCACAGAATGCTTTGACCATAAGAGAAGCACTGTAATATTTAAAAAGAATATAGTAAATGACAAATGTAAACTGTGTTGGATATTTACAGAAGGCTTTGACATGTTGACTATATTGTCTGGATTTAGGTCAACCTGGGATAAGCTATAGTCATCTGAGGAAGGAAGGAATCTCAATTGAGAAAATCATTTTTTAAATAATGATAAAAGTGAGAGGTTCTAGTACATTGTGGGTGGTAATGCTGCACTAATATGATAGTCCCGAGTTCTAAGAAGAAAACAAACAAACAAACAAAATCCAAAAGTCTAGAAAACAAACAAACAAACAATAACAACCAGGCTGAACAAGCCAGGAGAAACAAGGCAGTAAATAACACCCCTCTAAGGCCTTTTCATCAACTCCTGACTAAAGGTTCCTGACCATATTCAGTTCCCTTCCTGACTTCCTAAATGATGAACAATGATGTGAAAGCATAAGACAAATAAACCCTTTCCTCCCTAAGTCACATTTGCTCATGGTATTTCAAGAAAACACTAGAAACCAGACTATGATGCTAAATCCAACCCTCGATACATCTCCAGGTCTGGGGCAGACTACCTGCTGTAGCGTCTCCTCACAATGTATTCCTATTTCCAGGGGACTAAATCTCTTATCCTAAGTGTCAGTTCCTAATACTTAGAAACACATTTTACCCAGAAGTTCTAGCATCACACCTGGCAGAATCTGAGAAGAATTTCCTACCAGGAAGAACACCACATCCTCCTATGAAACAGAGGAAAAACAGAAAACAACAAAGAAAATATTCACCAAACAAGTTAAGAACACATATCAGCACTTGGAATAATAATCAACCTAAACACAAATGCCTAGATACCAGTATAAAAGCACAATCAACAACAGGCAGGATAATATGTCTCCACTAAATCCAATAGTACTAATGTAGTCCTTGAGAAATGAAATATAGTTGAAACACAAGACAAAAACCTTAAAATAGCCTTTATGAATGCTATGGAGACCCTTAAAAAGAAAATGAATAAATTACTTTTAAAAAAAAAAATCTGTGAAATTAAGAAAGAACAAGCAATGGAAAAAAATGAATAGAACAGTTCAATATGTAAAAATAAAAATAGAATCAATATAGAAAATGCAAAGTAAAGTTAACCTAGAAATGAAAAATATAGGAACAGGATATCTAGAGGTAAGCCTTGCCAACAGAATAGAAAAAAAAAGATGCAAGAAAGAATCTCTGGCACTGATAACAAGGTTAAAAATAAAATGGATACACTATGAAAAAACAAATCTAAGAATAACAGAAATATAGGAAGGAGAAGAAACACAGGTCAAAGACACAGAAAATACTTTCAACAAAATCATAGAGAAAATTTTACCAATCTAAAGAAAAAGGAGCCAAATTAAGGTACAAGAAACTACAGAACTCCAAACAGACTGAGAGAGAAAAGAAATTCTGCTCAGCACACAATAATCAAAACTTAAAATACCGAATATAGAAATAAAAATAAAAGCTGGAAGGGAGAAAAGACAAAGAAATATATAAATCCAGATGTGTTAGAATGATACCTGGCTTCTAAAAGGAGGCTCTAAAACCAGATGGGTCTGGAGAGACGTGCTATAGACTATAAGAAACCAAATACTGCAGACCAGAAAACTATACCCACGAAAATTTTCAGTCACCATACATGGATAAGATAAGATATTAGATGATAAAACCAAATTTAACTATCTATCTGTCTATCTATCTATCTATCTATCTATCTATCTATCTATCTATCTATCTATCCTGCACTACAATAGTCTCCAGAAAGAAATTTTTAACCTGAAGTAGTTATCCATTCCCAAGAAAACACAAAGAACAAATAATCTCAGAGCAGCAAATAAAAAGAGGAAGAAAAGCAAAACAAAACAAAAAAATCCATGATAATAACAAAATAACCAGAATCGACAAACACTGCTCATTGATAACTCTCAGCATCTATGGTCTTAATTCCCCTAAAATAAGATACTGACTAACAGAATGTATGTGAAACAGGATCTATCCTTCTGCTGCATCCAAGAAACAAACCTTAACATTAAAGATAAACATTGCTTCAGGTTAAAAGGAGATATATACATATTCATGTACATACACATGTACATGTATATGTATATGGGTACACACACACAAAAACATATATGTATACATATACATATATATACACCTATGCACGCACACACACAACACACACACACACACACACACACACACACACACACATATATATATATATATATATATGTGTATATATTGCTGTGGCCATATTTGTGGTCATTTTAATGGATGACTAATACACTTCAAACCAAAACTAGTCAAAAAAGCTAGAAAAGAAAACTAGTTAGTTGTGAAACCAAAAAAAATACAACATTACAATTCTTACCATCTATGTACCAAATACAAGGGTACCCACATTCATTAAATGAAACATCACTACATCTAAAATCACAATTGACCCTCCCACACTGATAGTGGGAGACATCAATGCCCCTCTCTCTCCAAATCAGACGTCATTCAGAATAAGACTTAATGGAGAAACACTGGAGCTAATTGGTATTGTAAAGAAAATTGACCTAACAAGTATTTATAGAACATTTCATCAAACACACAAAAAAAGATATTTTCTTTCCGATAGCTAATGGAATTCTCTATAAAATTTAGCACATGACTTTTACACAAAGCAAATCACACCACATACTCGAAAACTGAACTAGCATCCTGTATTCTAACTATCATAAATTAAAACTGGATATCATCAACTGCAGAATGACATTTTAATTTACAACAATGTTTGATACTAGTTTTTGATATACCTACAATATAAAAAATAAAGATAGGAATTAAAAGTGACATTATGTATCATAAAATTTTAATGACAACTTACAAGTTTTGTATAGGGGACAAACAAACCTGGAAACTAAAATTCTGAAAAATTGTAATAATAAAAGTATTAAAATATAAACTCTTTTTGTAACTTTTTGTAAGACTTAAAAATATTTTAAATATATACATACATATGAATTGATCCACAGGAAGGTACATATATGATTGTCAGTGGCTGTGTGCTACTTTGTATGAGAATGGACCATATAGGCTCCTTGTATATTTGAATGTTTGGTCTACAGTTGGTGGGATGATGGGAATTATGGTCTTGAAGAAGGAGATACAACAACAGAGGTAAACTTTAATGTATCAAAATTCCATTCTCTCTCTCTCTCCTCTCTCTCTCTCTCTCTCTCTCTCTCTCTCTCTCTCTCCTCTCTCTCCTGACTGTGATAAGTATACATAATCTCAGCTACTGCTCCAGCACCATGTTTCTCTGCCTGTCACCCTGGTCCAATGAATGAAAGACACAGACTAATCCTATGGAACTGTAAGCAAACCTCCATTTAAACTCCTATAGGTCTACTTGATCTTAGTGTCTCTTCACAACAAGAGAACAGTAACTAAGACACCCTCCAAATTCAGAAGAGAGAGTTGAATCCCCTGGAAAAATTGCAGTCAGTTATGAACCATCCAGCATGGGTGCTGGAAAGTGAACTCTGTATCTTTGTAGGGGCTGATGATCTGCTTCATGGTCAAGTGCAGAAACAAGAAATAAAATCTTTTTATTAAATGTGGAGTTTTTGTTTTTTTTTTTTTTTTTTTTTTTTTTTTGCTTTAAAAAGAGTAGAGCAAGTTATGTAAATTTGGAACAAAAAAATAAAACTTCATAATATACATGAACATGTGAAAACCATAGGAGAACAAAGCAAACAAAAATGAAAGAGCAACAAATCTGAAAATATCCACAAGGAACAATGGAGAAGTTGTACAAAAATTGTGAAGAGATAAATGTTCACACACATTTTAATAAACTGTTGGCTGCATACATAACAATTCAACTTAAATTAATCCAGATCAAATAGTAATTGTCCTTTCAATTTGTTTCTAAAACAAAGCAGAATTAACAAATACAAATGTTTGAAAATGGAACAAATATATTCTTATTGGTGAAATAAAAATACATTAAAAGCCAATATTGATCAACTTGCCAGGAATTTTGTGCCCACTGATCCAGTCATGACCTGGAGATTATGACACTAACCACCTGACACTAACTTTTGGACTGCATTTCTGCATTTGTACTGATGGGTATGACAGAATTTATGTCTGATACTCTAAACCTTGTCAAAAAACAATGCTTTAGGAGGTCATAGGATCTCTAGAGAAATTTACAATTGTTTGGATAAATGGACATTTTGTAATGCTGAATTCTGAATATTTATGTTTATGCCCATAGATTAGTTCTTCTTCCAACTTCAAATCTCTCTCTGCAGTTAGAACCATGTAATGTGAGATCAATAACTGGTCAGAGTGTTGATAATAAGTACTCACCCCAGAATGGGAAATCTGTATCAATCCTAAACCTCAGGGAACCTCCTGGAAGATGGGACAGAAAGACTCTAAAAGCCGAAGGCTAAGGAGGGATTTTCTGAAATGCAGTCTTCTGCTCATGACACACCAATTAAATTCGACATTCACGAACTCACCGAACATATATATGGTCACCTCAACAAGACCCAAATGATATAAATGACAATAAAATAAATATTAAATAAGAATGAAATATAAAACTGCATTTCAGTATATGAAAATATGTATTATATAGCAAAAAGTAACTGTATTTAGATTTGAGTTATGAGATGCATTGGCTTACATAAACTGGAATGAAAGACAATATCAAAGAAGACAGAGATTAATGGCAGACCTCTTGCCTACCACACATGAGCCTCTGGTTTGGATCTATAGCATTGAAGGAGGAGACACTATTAAATACAAGAATAGCCTAGATGAAGTGATGAACCTAGACCTACGTGACATAGGATGTTACAGAATGTATATATACATATACATATATATATAATTTATATATATAATATTTAATGATTATATATAAGATTATTATACTATATTATGTTAAATATATTTGACATATTAATTAGAAATATAGCATATTAAATATGTATAATTAATAATAATTCCTAAATGTTTTTCAGATAAGGATATAGAGCATGAGAAAAGCATATAAATAGGAAGGAATTTCAAAAAATAGTAATCATAGGTGTATTTTTTTCTGTCAAATCTAGGGAACACTATCTAATGCAGGCAAAATGGCTCCCTGACTCTAATAATGAGTCTGTCCCTCTATATTCTACTCTACAATGTTACCTAAGCCTTAGGTATATGGGTTTTGTTGAAGATATATTTGTTAGGTCGGGTACCAAAAAACATGTATAATCTACATTTTGAACAACATGCTTATTTAAACAAGACCAGTGCAATAATGACATGTGCTGACATGCCAAAGTGAGCAGGGGAAATCTCACAAGTATCTATCCTTTGCTGGAAGGCAAAGGAAATGGATGGCTGTTGGGAGAGAAAGAACTAGTTTCCACCAGGCATGAGATGTCACAAAGGAGACAGAATCCAAAGGCGTTAACGCTGGGCACATGCTTATGATCAAAATTAAATGAGCTCAGTAGATTGTATAAATATGTATGTGTAAGTGTAACAGTAAAAATTAAAGATTTTTCTTTGTTTAGTTACTCTTCTATTGGTGTAAAGACACACCATTACCAAGTAAACTTATAAAAGGAAACATGTAATTTGGAACTTGCTTACAGTTGCAAAGGCTAATTCATGCCTGGTGGCAGGATGGCAGGTATGGAGCTAGAGCAATAGCCGAGAGCTTATACCTGATCTATAAATCAGGGAAATGAAGAGAATGAGGCAGGAAGTGTGTGGGCTTAAGAAACCTCAATGCCCACCTCAGTGATAAACCTACTCCAACAAGGCCATACATAAAAATCCTTGGTAAACAATCCAGCAACTGAAGACCAAACAGTCTAACAAATGAGCCTATGGTGACCACTCACATTCAAACTACTAGTCATGATTTTGAGAGGAAGTAGAAATCCTGAGTAAGTGTGTGTGCGTGTGTGTGTGTGTGTGTGTGTGTGTGTGTGTGTGCATGTATGCATGGTTGAAGGCAGCAATGACATAAAGTTTGTTTTCATTTATGAAGTTTTCAAAAAGTAAAATAATTAATAAACAAAAACATAGTAATTATCAAATAAACACTATGTCTGGTCCATTAGATCATTACATTTAGGATGATGCTAAGATATTTGTTAAGTACCACTTCTTACTTATTATATTGTTAATATTGAGAGGTAATTCACACTGATAGGAAGTGACTTCTGTTTAGCATTTTGAGAAACCCAAGGCATTCTGTTTTAAAATGAAAATGCATAAACATCTCTTCTAATATTTCCATATTTAGGAACATATGCCATAGTAAAAAAAAATAGAATTATAATGAAATCATTTATCATAGCCTCTGATTTGCAGAGAGTACTTGAAACTTTCGACATCTATACCATAGAACATAAATCTTAACAATTGGAAGAAGAAGCTAAATCCACAATGTTTTCCTGATAGTAAGATCATACCATTCTTTCTATTTTTGCAAGAAGATCATTATGTGTGGGTAACTTGTCAAGGAAAGAGGTTCACAGTTCTGAAGGGGATATGGCTAAGAGCAGGCCACACCTGCAATTTTCATGAAGAAAGTAAAGGGAAATGGACATTGTATGGAAAATAGATGGCATCCTTACTGGACAGCATCCTACATTCAAAATAACTGACTATATTCCTCAAGAGTGAGAATTAAGTCATGAAATAAAGCATTAGTCAACTAAGGAAAACTTCATACTCCTGATTCAACTCTCAAGAACCCTGCTTGCCAACACTGTTAAATTAAAGATAAAGTATCAAATCAGATCTGCACAAGCAGGAATAAACCATTTTTAAGGCATGACAAAAATATTTCCATGCATTTCAATATATTTTGCATATTATTTAAATAAGTATTTTATAAGAATATGAATATAAACACATCTCATTTCAAACAAAGTTCTCATTTAAATCAGTACCTAAGCAAATGCATGCATATGTCCATCACTTATATGTATTTGTGTACCTAATAAACAGCAGCAAATCTTTATTCCATTACACAGACCAGGCTGTTAGTGTTGGCTTTATAAGGAAGATAAATAAACTAAACCAAATATTTACTAACAAAAATAACAAGGCTGTAGAAACACAAAATCTCAATCTGTAACACTAACATCATTATGTTATTTCTTTTAATTTACTTTTAAGTGTCATGGTTAATAGTGTCAGTTCATTTCTGCATTGCGCTCCATAGGTCACTAAGCACCTTGTCTCTTTGGTGGCTCATTTATACACTCCTACATCTTTAGAGTAGGTTTCTAGAGGTTTGGTGCTCTATTCGTTGTCCACTTTGTTTCTTCATAACCCTCATTAGTTTTCTAGTTCTCCATTTCAAAGAACTGACCTCCTCTTCCATTCTTCCTGGTCAATGTTATTAGGAAAAGCTTTCATCAGTTTGCCCAGTGAGAGATCTAGGTGATGACTCAACATTGTTTGTACACAATTCTTTTCAGTATGTGAGGATATAAAATCCTAATGAGAGAACTATTTGCTGGTTCAGTTTCTCAGGAGCCTTCAATCTCCAGATCCTTTTGTGTGTATTTGCTTAACTGAATGACAAATGAGTAAGACTTTCTCAAATCCTCCCCAAAACATAAGCCTTTCATTTACAGTGAAGCTGAGAAGAAGAATAAATCGGGTCTTAAAACCATGCTTATTTAAATAATCTCAGTAGTACTTCCAATAACTCAGATGTCCGATCATGAGTAGATGCTGAGAACTTGGCTCTTCACAGACTTTTAGTTCCCCTCCTACTCTTAGAGGAAACTACTGAATCCTAACTTTGTCTAATTGTTACCTGGGGATGTTCCTTTCGGGGAGACGGTTTCTTGTGATCTTGTTTGTGGAGTCCACTGAGCACAAGACCTATCAGAACTCAGACAGAAGACACAGATAAATTCCCGGCTGGCATGTCTCAAGCCAGAAAGGTGGATACATGCTGTAACTCTTTCTGTCCCAGAGACAAGCCAGCAGTTGAGAATTATGGGAAAAATCCGGCAGACCCACAGTGGAGTCCCGGACCCACGTGGCAGCAGGCCCCAGGCCCAGGCAGCAGCCCGGGGCCTGCGAGGTGGAGGCTGCCTGGAGGCTTCCAGGCAGCCTGTCTCACATACCGGAGAAAGGTCCCTGGTTCCAGTGGCTGGAGGCTTCTGCGGTGGCAGGCCTGGCAGGCCCCAATGATACGAGGAAGTCCTTGGTTCCAAAAGGCTTTATTGTCATGGCGGATGGTAGATGGATCTGGATGTACCCCCCCAAACTCAGGGCAGACCTGAGTTAAGTAGGGAGGGAGAAAGGGGGAGGTTCTGGGGGCAATGCTTAATTGGCTCCACCCTCTGACGTTCATTAGTATGTAAATCTCTAGGGCCTGAGGCCTGTAGTTACACCCTCTACCTGTGCACTTGGGGAGGGGCTGTAATGGCCTACGTGACTGAACAATGTAGGTCTATGGAGATTGGACTGCTTTTCAAGACCCTGAGTTCTGGGGGCGTATCCAAACTCCTGCCGTTTCTCCCTTGGAGTCTCGGGGTTCTAGGCCCATGCCCAGCCAAGAACCAGGATACCCTTACGCAGTCCCACAGAGAATCTTCTTCCTTTTATGCTCTGTGTGTTTAGAATGAAGAGAGATAGACAGTGAGTGCACACCAGCTCAAAGGACTGCCTTTGCTCCTACTGTTTACCAACCTGGAAGCCTTTACTATCATGCCTTCATTCAGATGAGAAAGAAATCCTTGCTTTCAGGCTGTCTCCTCAAAATGTTTGCATGTACTGCATATGTGATCCAGACTTCTTTCCTTCTCAGGAAAAAATAGAAGTGGAGTCTTTTTCTAATCACAGTTCAGTATGCATTAGAGAAAGTCTCCAATGGGATAATGCAACTATTTCTTTTGTCTAATTTTCTGCTTTGCTGAGGTGTAGACCTCTTAACTGGCTTCTAGAGTTCTAAGAAAGGAATAGACTCATGTGTTTTTATGAACTATGTGTTGTGAAGGACAAGGAGTCTACAGCTTAGTGCTACCCTATCATGAAAGGTTACAGCCTTTCTTACAAAATAGCCATTTTTAGTTCATGAAAATAAAATAGTTTATAACTATACTAACATTAGGTATGCTGTATTTTAACACTCCAGTACATTCAATCATTATTAGTTTTCTCCCTCAGTAGGACATTACTTTTTGCAATCTTTGGAGTTATTTAAGGAACAGGCTAGTTGCAAGAATATAGTTTTAGCTCTTCATTTCTATTTGTTGTATCCTTCATTTCCCTTCTTTTAGCATAAAATAGACTATAATGTCATAGAGCATTTATATGTATATTCCCAAGTATTTCATGATTTCATTTAAAAATATCAATTGTTTACTACCCATTAATCTCTGTTACCTTATTATTCTATGCCAAGATTAAGAAAGCTAAATGTTTCAGGTCATTTTGACTAATTTTTGTAGGAGGAGCTAAGGTGGGAGGAGTTAGGAGAGGAAGAGGAAAAGGAAGAGGAGGAGCGAAAGAGAGCAGAGATGTAGGAGCGATGGAGATGGATGTTCACGTATCTGTAGCAGTCAAAGGTAGTTGGTATACCTAGGTTGGGTATTGGGTTACACTTCAGGTTGTATGGGTATCTTGTTACTGATCATTGCTAAATATATAATCTTTGATTAATCTATAAGAATTAGAGTCTCATTCTCTTACTGGACCTGCATGAATGGCGGAATGGTCTGGGCAATGCCCTGTCTTACGGAGACAGTGTAGAAGATTGGTAGAGCCATCTCTCATGCTGGCATCTAGTGGGTGGTAGGGCTGGTGTTTCTGGTGGCCAGTTCTAGCTGCAGCACGCAGGTGGCCTGTGGCCGAGAAACATGGCGGCTGGGCTAGGCAGAGTGGCTGCAGCTTAGCTAGTCGGCCTGAGCAAGATGCCGATTTAAATAATTACAACAACAAGTTTTTCTTTATCTCTAATTCTATGTGATCTTTATTCACTGACAAGCTATAACTGAACACAAATTTAATCATCACATAGGATGCTATTTTAAAAAGTAAAATGATTAATTTTTAACATATGATCAAAACACAGGTTTCTTCCACTCTAGTCCAGTTGCACTTGAGTGTAGGAGACAAAGACTTTTTTTTTTTTTCATGTCTTGAAATTGATTTTTTATTGGATATTTTATTTACATTTCAGATGTTATCCCCTTTCCCCATTTTCCCCCACCCAGAAACCCCTATCCCATCTCCCTTCCTTCTGCTTCTATGATGATGTGTCCCCAACCACCTACCCACTCCCACGTGCCCACACACTAATTCCTCCACACTGGGACATCCAGCCTTCATGGGACCAAGGATTTCCTCTCCCATCTTTTGATCCATACTTATCTCCTTGTACAAAGCTCAATTCCAAGTGGATCAAGGACCTCCACATAAAACCAGCTACACTGAAACTAATAGAAGAGAAAATGGGGAAAAGCCTTGATTACGTGGGCACAGGGGAAAAGTTCCTGAACAGAACACCAATGGCGTATGCTCTAAGATCAAGAATTGACAAATGGGATCTCATAAAACTGCAAAGCTTCTATAAAGCAAAGGATAAGGTCAACAGGACAAAGCGGGAACCAACAGATTGGGAAAAGATCTTCACCAACCTTACATCTGATAGAGGGCTAATATCCAAGGTATACAAAGAACTGAAGAAACTAGATTCCAGACCATCAAATAACCCTATTAAAAAATGGGGTAGAGAATTGAATAAAGAACTCTCAACTGAGGAAACTCGAATGATTGAGAAACATCTAAAAAAGTGTTCAGCATCCCTAGTCATCAGGGAAATGCAAATGAAAACAACACTGAGATTCCACCTCACACCAGTCAGATTGGCTAAGATCCAAAACACAGGTGACAGCAGATGTTGGCGAGGATGTAGAGAAAGAGGAACACTCCTCCATTGTTGGTGGGATTGCAAGCTGGTACAACCACTATGGAAAGCAGTCTGGCGATACCTCAGAAAATTGAACATGGTGTTACCTGAGGACCCAGCTATACCCCTCCTGGGTATATACCCAGAAGATATTTCAACATGCAACAGGGCCACATGCTCCACTATGTTTATAGCAGCCTTATTTATAATAGCCAGAAGCTGGAAAGAACCCAGATGTCCTTCAACAGAAGAATGGATACAGAAAATGTGGTACATTTACAAAATGGAGTACTACTCAGCTATTAAAAATAATGAGCTCATGAAATACTTAGACAAATGGATGGAGCTAGAAAATATCATCCTGAGTGAGATGACCCAATCACAAAAGAACACACATGGTATGCACTCACTGATAAGCGGATATTAGCCCCAAAACACACAATACCTAAGATGCAACGCATAAACCTCATGAAACTCAAGAAGAAGGAGGAAGACCAAAGTGAGGGTGCTTTTGTCCTTTTTAGAACGAGTATCAAAAGATTCAACCAGAGCTCCCAGGATCTAAACCACCAGCCTGAAAACAGACAGGGGCAAGCTGTCCTCTGAGAGGCTCTAACCAGCAGCTGACTCAGACAGATACAGACATCCAGAGCCAAACAGTGGATGGAGCTTGAGGACTCTTATAGAAGAATAGGGGGAAGGATTGTGGGCCCTAAGGAGATAGGAATTGCACAGGAAGATCAACAGAGTAAACCAACCTGAACCCTTGGAGCTCTCAGGGACTGAATCACCAACCGTGGAGCATACCTAGTCTACACAGATCTAGCTCCATGGGCTGGACCTAGGCCTCCCTGCACATATGTTGTAAATGTACAGCTTGGTTTTCATGCAGGTCTCAAACATCTGGAGTGGGGGCTATCCCAAAACATGCAGCCTGTATATGGAGTATGGTCTTCTAGCTGGGTGCCTCATCTGGCCTAAATGGGAGAGGAAGCACCTAGCCTCTCAGAGACTTAAAGTGGCAGGGTGGGGGATACAGGAGGAGGGGGTACTCAGAAAAGAAGAGATGGGGAAGGATTGTGGGAGGGGGTGACTGGGACGGGTTATAAAGTGAATAAGCAAAAAAAATAAAATTAAATTAAAAAAAGGAAAAAAAAAAAAAAAGAAGACTGAAGGAGCTGAAGAGGTTTGTGGCCCCATGGGGAGGGCAATAATACCAACCAACTAGTGCTCCCAGAGTCTAAACCACCAGCCTGGAAACACATAGGGAGAGACCCATGGCTCCAGCTGTATATGTAGAGGAGGCTGCCCTTGTTGGAGACAAAGACTTTTAAGGGCAGAATAATGTGGATAAGAGAGGATGTGAGCTTTCCACTAACCTGACTGATTCCCCTTCAGCACACCACAGCCAACTAGTACACTGAGGCCCTCTGAGGTGCCTACTCTTGCCCATGCAAAAAACCAAAAACAAACAAAAAATAATCAACAAAGAAACATGGTTTGGACACTGACCTTTCTGAAGTGTTCCAAAGAGAGCAAATAAAAATGATAGTTCAGAGATAATGATCTTCTAAGTTCAGCAGGACCTAAGTGTTCCTTATACACAGAAGCCACACTATAGCCAAAAGTGGGCTTCTGAACACTAAGAAGGATTCTATAGGACAGCTTACCATTAATAATTATGATTCATGTTTTTTGGTAAATATATAATGGGTGTGTCTAGGAGAGTGTTTCCAGAAATGTTTGACTGGGGAGAGAAGACACATTCCCAATGTGAGTGCATTCTTCTCTGAGCTGAAGTCCTGGAATGAATAAAATTTAGAAAGCAAACTCTCAGTTTCCTGACTCTGAGTTCAGTGTGACCATTCACATCTCATTCCTGCCCACATTCCATCACCTCCATAAATAGATATACCTTCAATTTGTGTTTTAAAATAAACATCTTCTTCCTTAAGTTGTTTTTGTCAGGTAATACTGTCACAACAGAGCATAGTATATAGCCTACAGGCTATCAGATGTTGTTCTTGTTGTTATTTTCCATGAGGTGAGGTCTCATTCTATAAAATCTAGATAAAGCAATAAAGTAAAACAAATATGTAAAAAAACACAAGGTTCATTCTCCTAGATCTGACCTTTAATAGGGATTATTGATTCCACAGTTAACTTAAGTTAGAAACATGGGGACTATCAAAGCTTTCATCTCCAAGAAGAAATTTAAATTTCAAATTGACATTGATTCTTTAAAAACACTAATGGGTTCCTAGATAAAATTGTGTAGTGTTTTCACTGATCATTGTTATTCTTCCTGTTTCAATGTTGCAGTGTTCTTCTGTCCTTCCTTATCAAGTTCCAATGAATACATTAAAATTAATAATTCATCTAGAAAGTGATAAAAGTCATTAAAAGGTTTTAAACATTTTTTTGAAATTACATATGAATTACACAGTCAAGATTTTTATGCTAGACTACCACTTGTCTGACAAGTACGATATCCAGGGTTTAGTCATCATAATTAAAATTATAACATAGAAAAACATAATTTGTATGAAGTCATGACTTTATATCATTTATAATGAACCTGTACTTGATACAAACACTTCAGCTTAACTCAAAATCTCTATAGACAGTAACAATGAACTTGTTTGTAGTCATGGACAGTGAGACAGCAAGCTCAAATATTCATAAACTGGTGGAATTTTGTTAACTGTGATGACTTATACAGCGATAAGTAGAATTTGAAATATTTATACAGATGAATGATTATTGTTTCCAAATTTATAATATAGGTTACTTTCGAAAATTTCCCCTGTGTTTTGATGTATTTTCTTTCAGTTGGACTTTGTATCTAAGGTAAATACACTATTCTCATTGTAGCCCACCATATCAATTCAGATATATAGGCTTTTTTCTAGTGGATTAATCTGGGTAATTATAAGTCCTCCTCCAAGCACTTATTACATTTCAGAATACAAGTTATAAGTGCTAATTTAATATGAAGCGATACTTCTACCATGAACTTCAGTGGTCTTGCCTTGCAAATTTCTCTGCTTGTGTTTTCTTATTACTAGAAGAAAAGATACTAAACAATTTTCTAAAACATTCTAGCATTGGACAGAGAACTGTTAGCAGTTATTCACAGGAAGTATTTAAAATACACAGAATATGAAGATCTTCTATAACTTAAACCTTTATTATCTCATTTAAGAAATGTAAGAAATTTTAATTTAACATTCTATTTTTGGATAGGCATTAAATATCCAAAGTCTATGTGTTCAAAAGGCCTAGAGAAAATGTTAGGCCACCCAACTCTTACAAAATCTTAGACCTAGGCAATATCTCAAGGAAATACAAGGTTGCTTCATTATTGTATAAGTAAGGAGTCTGAAGTTTAGAGAATTACATATGTAGTTCAAAATCCTGCATGTTGTCAGTTAAAGAACAATGTTCAAGAGAAATAAAACAAAACTACTTTATTTTGTTACTGTATCTTCTCCCTTCATTGTTTAGGAAAGGAGGACAGAGACATTATTTGCTTCAATCCATACTAGATTAAGTTATTTTTCTATTATAATGAAAATACTTTATAACTAAGACAACATAAAGAAGACAACAGGGTTTATTTGGGTTTAAAGTTTCATAGTAACAAGAATCCCTGATGAGAGTAGAGGCATCATAGCTGGAACAGGAAGTGAAAGGCCTCAAATTTAAACTCAAGAAGAGAACATGGACTAGAAGCTGTGAGAATACCATCCTTCCGAATACTTAAACAGGGCACATACTTAAACAGCATCCATTAATTGAAATACCCAAGACTTTGGAAATTTTTTCTCATAAATTATCACAGCACTAGTGTGTCTCAATCCAGATAAAATAAAGGATCTCCATCTGGCTCTTCTCCAAAGATCATGACCAGGAAGAACATGAGTTCTGTATAAAACACAAAGGCTTCTAACATTCTTGCTATTGTAAATACACTTCACAACAATTCAAATACCTTATTTGAGGGATAAAACATGCCTTAAAATTAAGTAATACTTTCTATTAAGCGACTGAGATTGTCAAAGCTTTCCAACCTCAACTCTTCTCTCTGATAACCAATGTACTACTACCTAAAGTGAATTTAGTTTTAGTGTTCTGACTACAAAATTGATAAATACTTTAAAATGATGTTAAATCTAAAGAAAAACAAATTATATTATTAGTCTACATTATTCTATATGAGGAATACCATGCTAAACATTACTTTTTACAGTTTGTGGTAATCATATTGAAACTTTACAGTGGGCATTTTTTCACAGCATGCTTTTCAGGGGAGTAGAAATTTCCATAGAATATGTCAAATATGTTTTTTTTCTTTTATTATTGGATATTTTATTTATTTACATTTCAGATGCAATCCCATTTCCCATTTCCCCTCCCTAGAGCCCCCCCATGTGATTCCCCCTCCTCCTTTTTGTTTTTTATACCATTTTAATTACATGCAAATATTAAGGTCAGTTCTAGGTTGATATACTAGGAATACAATAGATGCTCATAGTCTATGAACAAGAAGGCAATAAACACAATAGTCAAAGAACAAGCAAGGCAATAAACAAAATTTCATGAACACTCCCATGATCACTGTTTCTAAGGGCTTATCAGGATGACCAAAATATCTGAGCTAACTTCCCAGTCCTAGTCCAAAGTCATTTTCATGTCTGAAGGATACTTCCTTGTTCTTGCCTAAAATTTAGATTTCTGTCTGAAATTACTTCTTTGTTCTAGCCTAATATTTAGATTGTTGCCTAAAATTACATTTTTGTTCTTGTCTAAGATTTAGATTTCTGCCTGAAATTATTTCTTTGTTCTAGCCTAATGTCAGATTCCTGTCTGAAGCCCACTTACTTGTCCTTGGCCAATGTCATATTCCTGCCATGCAGTCAGTTTCCTGAAATGTCAGATTCTTGCCAAGCAGCCTCCAAAGATCTCCACCTGTAGGAGGAGCTAAGGTGGAGGAGTTAGGAGAGGAAGAGGAAAAGGAAGAGGAGAAGTTAGGACGGGAAGAGATAAAAGGAAGAGGAAGAGCAAGAGGAGGCAGAGATGTAGGAGCAATGGAGATGCATGTTCACGTGTCTGTAGCAGTCAAAGGTAGTTGGTATACCTAGGTTGTGTATTGGGTTACACTTCTGATTGTATGTGTATCTTGTTACTGATCATTGCCAAATATATAAGCTTTGATTAATCTATAAGTATTAGAGTCTCATTTTCTTACTCGGCCTGCATGGATGGTGGAATAGTCTGGGCAATGCCCTGCCTTACAGAGACAGCATAGAAGATTGGCAGAGCCATCTCTCACACTGGCATCTAATGGGTGGCAGGGCTAGTGTTTCTGATGGCTGGTTCTAGCTGCAGCATGCATGTGGCCTGAGGCCGAGAAACATGGTGGCTGGGCTAGGCAGAACAGCTGCAGCTTAGATAGTTGGCCTAAGCCAGAGGCCATTTTTAAATAATTACCACAACATGGACCTCTCCCCATTTTTTATTTCATAAACAGGACTGAGCATGTCTTAGGTTATTCTGACAAGAATGCCTTCCTTACCCGTCATGGAATATGCATTATCAAAAGCAACACACATCTGACTTAGGTTGGTAAGTCTCTGTGGAAAAATCTTTCCTGTCCTTGGCATGCCAGCCTCTTAATTTAATAACTCTGTCTGGGGGTCAATTTTCAGGTTCAAGCCATTTACTTTGGCTGCCAACATGTTGATGTTAGTAAAGACAAGCTTTAACCTGATGGGCAGTAATAAAATATTCCCAGGACATAAAGGGCTAGCATGATCAAGCTAAATATGCCATTCTTGCAGCTTGACCAAAATAGAAATACTGACCTCAAGCCATGCGTAAATTTTATCAGCAGTAGATACCACATCAATGCTCAGTAGAGCAGCTTTCTTTAAAGTCATAGACTCATTATCTAAAGTTAAAACATCCAGAGAGTTGTTAGAATTATGCTAAATACACTGCAAGTTTCTTTAAACATTTTTCTAATTATAATGACTACAACTGTAAATTTTAGAACTAACATGAAGCCAATGGTATTTGGAATGACACTCAAGATGGCTTCTTACTCTTTAACTGTGAACCTCCTTCCAATAATTTGAATAGGATAAAGAGCATCAATACTTTGTTCCAAATACCTATCTAAATCCCATGTATATTCAACACATTAGTATCATTTTTTTGCTAAATGATTAATAAAAGTAGCTGTCTTAACTTCCTGTGTCAAAGCAGTTTCAGAAGCAGTGGTGCTAGCAATTAATGTAATTAAAGCTGTTATACCAGCAATGATCAAGCCCACTACCCTCTTGTTTCTGCTTAAAGCCTGACTCACTTCTTCCAGTACTTGTAAGCTTTTTTTTCAGATTACCAAGGTTCTATGGTACTCAGGGCAATAAAACAAAAGCTCGTTGATAGATCTCCTTAACTGACATGCTGGATTTCAACAATATGCTTTAGGTGTTGGTTTAAACAGGAATGGCCCACATAAAATCAGATGTTGAATGTGTGCCCCTAAAGGAGTGACATTATTAGGAGAGGTGGCTTTGTTGGGGCTGTGTGGCCTTGCTGCAGGAAGTGTGTCTCTTTGGAGGCAGGCCTTGATGTCTCATTCAGTTCTCTCCCTGTGGCCTGAAGATCAAGATATAGAAGTCTCAGTTCCTTCTCCAGAATCACATCTGTCTGCACTCTACCATGTTTCCTACCATGGACTAAACCTCTGAAACTCTAAGCCAGCCCCAATTACATATTTTCCTTTATAAGAGTTGCCATGGTCATGGTGTCTCTTCACAGCAGCAGAAACTCTAAGACAATTTATGAAATTAAAGCTCATTTACATCATGCTAATTTATGAGTAGAATTATCCTGTTTAGAATTCCAACACTATTAGGTTAATTATTCAGAACCAAGCTTGGGAACATGTGACATATTCATCAACAAAATGAAATCTTATGAAGATTCACAGTTCAACATAATTTTGAATTACCAATATTTCATTAGTTTGCCCTTGTTATTTTGTCAATTTAGAGCCTACACTTTCATATTTGCAGAGTGCCCAAAAGAGACATTTTGTTTAGATATTTTTGACTTTCTTTTTAATATATTTTAGATTTTTCCACATGAAAATATATATCTTTACCTTAAATTGAAATTATTTTATTTGAGAAAACATACCTTTAAAATATTTCTATTTTTTCATTATTAATTAAATGTTTTTCTTTTATTGCTTAGACATTACATGTCATTTAAAAGTTGATGTACTGAAGGCTCAGACCCAGTATATCGACGTTCATAAATCAGTTCCTAAGATCTCTGACCTCAGCATTGTATTAAACTGTTAATGGGTTCATGTCAAAGAAATTATTAGAAGTAATAGGAACTAGAGAAGTGAAATCCAGGTGAACGGTGTGGGTCCTTATGGATGTGTCTTTGGGGACTACATTTTCTCCCTGGCTTATTCATCTCTCCTTGTCTAGTGAGCTGCTAAAACATGAACTTCCTTAAGTCTTCCATGAACTTCTACCATGTTGTTTTGATGCCTTGCAAAATAAATGATTATGATAAGGATGATGATGACAACAACAACAATAATAAAGGTGAATGTAGGCTGAAATGTCTGAAATTTTGACCCAAAATAGATCCTCTTTGTTCTAAACTCTTTATCCCAGGTGTCTTGCCTTCACATTATAAAGCTAATACATTTTCTCTATAAAAAGTGAGCAGTTGCCTGTATAACTCAAAACATTCATGTTTGTCAAATATTATTATGTTTCTCTTTCTCAATATATTATTTACTTCAAGTTGCACTCCACTTTTTTACTTACATGATGTTTCCTTGTTTATTTTAGGCTAAACTTCCATCCATGTAATTTTTCTTATTGTGTTCTTTGCTTTAGAGAGTATCCATTGTTCTATATTCCTGTGCTTGCTGAACACATGATTATGCTTAAAGAGATTTAATATTTCAAAGTATTTGAATTGTTTGTTTCATTAGATTCTCTTGAATTCCTAGCATTTCCAGCTAATGTATAATCAATTTTTATCAAAACAAATACAAGTCTTTATTAACTGACTCACTTTATATCATGCAGTATAATGAGCAATATTTATTTTGTTTAATTTGATTAGTTTTAGTCCATGACCAAACATGACCATGAGTCAAAATATTGTCTAGGAAAAGCCAATGTTATATCTTTTTGCTTTGACCTTTTACTTTTTTAACATTCCCTATCTTCTAATATTTAAGGAATCTGCAAGGAATCATCTATTCAGCCTATTTAGAATAATTTTAGTGACATTTAGCTTCACCACAGAGCACTACATTATAGTAGATTAAATGATGATAACTCTACGTGACATCTCACCTTCAACAAGAAAATTATAGTAGGCATCAAGTTGGTCTTATCTGATATAATCTCCTCAGAATGTCTGTGTCTGACAATATCTTAACATAGAAGTGCTTTAAATCATATCTCGTCTCTTATTGATAGTTTGTTGGTTTTCTTGTTGTTTTTTTCTTGTTGTTACTTTCCCTTATATTTCCATGACCTTATTACTCACTATTCAGTGATGACCTGGACAAAAGAGAAACTTCTGAAACATTCTGAAACAGTTTCTGTGCAAAGTCCCAACAGGTATCCTGTGCCTCATTTTAAGTAATTTCAACACAAATAGTAAAAAACATGAATATGTCAATAAATCTATAGCCTAGAAGGAGAAAGAGAATGTTAGCAGCAGAAAGCAGTTCACGGTCCTGATGTGATAACCTTTAGTTTTTAATGAACTTAATTAAACACACACCTTACCTAAGAAAGGATTCTGTAGCCTTTGATTTTTCTGTCCAAAGCAGGGTTATGAACATAGTGAGTTTCGACAGAGGTAGGAAGGGTTGTTTAAGTTCCTGGAAACATAGCTGCCATATTGTATAGACTCCTCCAGTGTGAATATCACAAAATATCCAGATGAGACCAGGAATTAGTATTCTTGAAAAAAATTGTCCAGGTTGAACCTCAGTATATTTCTGTGACCTGTCATTTCTGTGATTTTTTTCACAAGGCATAAATCAAAGTTTGGCTGACTCAGAAACTAGACAGCTATTCCAATCAATGGAATGCTTTTCAGTTATATGAACATCTTAAGAATTTGTATCACTAATATCCTGTCTGATTTTATGCTAATGTTTGTGCTAAAGTTTGGTTATGGTAATTAAAATGGAAATTCTAGGAACAAGGAAGCCTATGAAGATACATCTTTATAACTGAACTTAGCACTGAGATAGGTAAACTTTCTCTTTTTAAAGACTCCTATCTCTTGCCTCCTATAGAGTTTGAATGTTAGGCTAATTTGCACGGGACATTCAGTCAGCATTCCATTCAAACTCTAATCAGCAGGGAACTGGATTATCTTGGAGTAAGCAGGAGAAAAGAAAACAGACTGAGTATAATGAAACTGAATGATCAGCTTTCGAATAATCAAATTACTGTATACAGATTTCATTTCTAACTTGTACCATTTCTTCTAATTTTCCCTTTCATACAAATTTTTGTCAAGCCCTTTCATTTGCTGACCTTTCAAACTCCATTTTCTACTAAATGCTTCTCCTCTCCTTGAGACTTAGTGTAAATGACTTGCCTGACAGATCATTAAGCCCTAGTTCCGCTGCTCTGCAGACCTCTCAAATAGAGAATTTACCTCACACTGATTCAGTTATTTTATTATCAAGTCGGTTTCTAACAATTCCTGCTCTGAAATTAGGAAGGGGCTCCTATAATATGATTCTTTCCCCCATTTCAAAGGTTCTCATTGGGTTCACATCGAAAGGAATTATACAAACCTCCACGTGGGCATTTTAATGGGAAACAAAGTAATACCTGCTGCTAATACAGTTGTTTCTAAGCCATAATTAACTGTGAGCACAAGGGTAGACAGCAATGCACTCTAATCCAGTGTAAGTATTTTGCCATGGCAAAGAGCTGCAAAGTAAAACGGAATTACTCCACTGGGTCCTAGATGCACTGGACTGTGGGCAAAAGGCATTGCAAGTAGGTAGGCACTGTGCATCTAATCTAAATAATTCCCACTCAGTAGCCTCCTGTACATGACAGGCAGCATCCAGATACACCCATCTCAAGATTCCTCTCTTCAGGCTGAGCTGAGAAGAGACCATGCTGTGAGATAGAAAGCTAGTCTCATCTTCATGCTCAGTTGATACAAGCACACTCTGAAAAATCTGAATTAGTCATGCAACTCATTTTCACATGACTGACATATTAACATCCAATGGCTATGTGTTTTTTTTCCATTCTACTATAGGTTGGAAATGATAAACCTTAGTCATGTTCATATTTTCTTTTATATCAAGACTTCTGTTATAGCATCTAAGTGAGTTAGGAAGTAGAGATTATAATCTTCATATGTCATAAATATTTTTTGTTTAATAGTATATTATATTAAACAATGTGAAAACAGTCTAGCATAAATTGAACCATTTAAAATGATGTTAGTTACAGTATACTTCTTATGCTATAGAGCCAGCACTTTTCTATCTAGTTACAAAAATGTTTCTAGCATTTCTCAGAAAGAAACATTTCTGATTGAACAATTTCTACCTGCTTTCTTCTCCTATTAGCTGGAAAATCTTGTAATTTCATCCTAGCTGTGGAAGTTTATTTATTAGGGATATTTAATATGAATGAAATAATATAATATATTTTTATTTTAATTTAAATATAGTCTTATTACTTTTCTCTTCCCTCTCTTCCCTCCAATTCTTCTCATACACCCACTGTAAGTATGGAGAAGACCAGTGTCTAGAGTAAAAGAAGCAATTTATCCTGCATGCCCTAAATACAAATAGGATTCACAAGTTGTGTATTTGGAGCTAGGCTTTAGGGAATGAAGATGGTAGGAAGGAGATGGGAAAACATTAGAAACAGAAGAAGAAACTTATCCCCAAAAAGTAAGGTTATATAGAAAGATAACTTAGCATATTTATCTGTTTGTTTTATGTAAGACAATATTCCAGAAGTTCACCCATGTTTTAGGGCATATGACTATTCAATTCATTTTGATGGTTGTATTATATTCTATAGTATGCACACACTGTGTTATATACCTGTTATTTGAAGAAGAGCCATGAGTTGTTCCAACCCTTGAGTGATTATATATTGTATTGTTTTGACCACACATTTGTATTTACTTGTCTGAATCATTGTTCCAAATTATTTTGCAAGCATATTAAGGAACAGAATTTATAGGTCATTTGGCAATTTTATGTCTGCTTTTTGAGATAATACTATGCCTGTAATGTTTTTCACTAAGAATACACAAGAGCTCAACTTTTTACAACTCATCAACATATGGTATTTTCTAAGTTTTAATTTTATATTCCTTAGTGGATATTGAAATAAATGCCACTAGAGTTTTAACAATATCTTCATTCCTAGTTTTGTGCTTCTATGTTAAAAACGTATTGGGAGTTAACAAATATAACTCTATATCAAGTAAGGGCAATGCCATATATGGCTGTATTTTTCCTTTATATTAATTAGTGTGTTACACCAAATGTTTTTTTTCATGTTGAACAACTTTTTCATTTTTGGAGTAAATCCCATTCAATAACAATGTATAATATTTTTAAATGCCTTGCTGAAATCTGATAGATGGTATTGGTTAAGTATTTTCCTGTCGCAGTAAGAGAAATAGTTTGTACTTTGATTTTATTTTCTATATTTGGGTTTGTGTATTTATGCTATTCTAGGCTCAGAGAATAAGACAAGTAGATTCGGTATCTTTTTTTTTAGGTTGGCATATATTGATGATTTTAATTTTTATTTTTAAATATTTGTGGGTTTTTTCATTACTTTATTAGTTTTTTATTTATTTACATTTCAAATATTATCCCCTTTCCCAGTTTCCCTTCCACAAACCCCATATTCACTCCCCATGCCTTTATGAGGGTGCTCCATCAACCGGTCCACCCACTTCTGCCTCCCACCCTGGCATTTCCCTATTGGTGGGGCATCGAGCCTTCACAGGACCAAGAGTCTCCCTTCCCATTGATTTCTGACAAGGCCATCCTCTGCTACATACAGGGCTGGAGCCATGGGTCCCTCCATGTGTACACTTTGGTTGGTGGTTTAGTCCCTAGGAGCCCTGGGGTTCCTGGTTGGTTGATATTGATGTTCTCCCTATATGGTTACAATCCTCTTCAGCTCCTTCAGTCCTTCCCCTGACTCTTCCACTGGGATCCCCAGGCTCAGTCTAATGTTTTGCTGCATGCACCCACATCTGTATTGGTCAGGCTCTGGCAGAGCCTCTCAGGGGACAGCTCTACCAGGCTCCTGTCATCAAGTGCTTCTTGACATCAGCAATAGTTTTGGTGTTTTTGTTTGTTTAATGAGTGCTGTTCATGAGTGCAGTGCTTACATAGGCTAGAGCAGGGCAAACATTTATCTGGAGATGGAATTACAGGTGGTTTTGAGCTGTCTGTTATGACTACTGGAATTGACTAGAGCAACCTTGAAGAACATCAGACATTCTTATCTGCTGAATCATCTTTCTAGCCCCATATTGGTGGGGTTTTTGTTTGTTTGGTTTGGTTTTTGTTGTTCTTCTTTAAAAGTTGGGCAGAATCCATCAATGATTTCTGATATTTTATACAGTTTTAGATTACTAATTTCACTGATTTGAGTTATGAGGTCTTTTAAAGACAGTTATACTGGGATGCATATAACTAGAAATCTGTCCATTTCTAGTTGGGCAGTTTTTTGATATGTGGTGGTTAAAATATGAAGGAGTTTGTCTCCTTCTCCTTCTCCACTTCTTTACTTCTCCTCCTCCCCCCTTTTTATTCAACATGTATGTAGCCCAAGCTACATACTCACTATGTAGCCCAAGCTGTCTAGGAACTCATCATATCTACCAAGCTGGCCATAAAATCATGAAGATACTCCTGTTTCTACATCCTGTACTCCAGCATTCAGGATGAGTTCCACCTCACATGGCGAGGCTTTTATATGTATGTGATGAAGGAGTAATAGCTTCATATATATCTCTAATGAATTTTGTTGCATCCCATCTCTTTCTTTATCAGTATTTTAATCTTTTGGCAACTTTTAATATTTTCAAACCAATTTTATGTCATTTCTGTCAGTCAGATTTTTTTTTTTTTTTTTTCGAGACAGGGTTTCTCTGTGTAGCCCGGGCTGTCCTGGAACTCACGCTGTAGACCAGGCTGGCCTTGAACTCAGAAATCCGCCTGCCTCTGCCTCCCAAGTGCTGGGATTAAAGGCGTGCGCCACCACCGCCCGGCAGTCAGTCAGATCTCTTTCTCATCTTTCCTCCTATTTGTGTTTGTTTGCTCTTTCTCTAGGTCAATATTTTTTTTATAATTAATTGTTGTTATATACATATATGTATTTGCATATAGATCCCTAACTATGCAATAAAACCAACTCAGCCTGGATAATATAACTTGTATATATTTATTTTGACAATTTGCAACTGGGTAACTATTTGTGTTTGGAAGTGATACCTAGTTCATAACGGCTTCTGTACTCTTCTTGCTTGTCTTAAGTGTGTCATTCAGTACCTCTTTATTTTCCCCACTGTTGCCTTCTATAATGTATTATAATGTTTACAACATAATTTTATTCATCTTTCATTTCTTCATGTATAAGATTTCTCTTATATATTCATTATTATTTTTGAAATGATGATTATTATCTTAAATGTGTGATACCATCAGTCAACCTGTTGGGCTCACCTACAAAAATCTATCTTTCTACACAGTTCTTCACCCCTTATGTAATTTATATTCCAAATATAATCACTATAGATCCATGTCTACTCACAGATTTGTGATTACTTTTTCACATGTTTTAAATTATATAGGCAATACAATGTGCTATTTTACAACAAACCAATGATAATATTGCCCTATATAGGACATATGATACATAATATATTATATAATGTATATGTATAATGTGTAATATGTAATATTATGTAGATATATAAAACATGTATTTTATAACTGTGATTAACTTTAGAGTGAAATTTTCTTACATTCTCTTGTTTCTTTGTTTATTCTACTATCATTTTAATAGCTTTCTCCAAATATCAAATGCTTTGATTTAACTGAAAGGGTTTAAGTCCTTCTTAATTTTAAGCAAATATGGAATCATGCAATCTTTTCAGTCATTTCATATATGTAATTCCACAGTCTCTGCTACCATGTCTGATGGAATAAAAGTTATTTTGAGGATTCCATGTACAACACAGTAGTATGGCTCTGTTCATACTTTTAATAGCCTTTTTAAAAAACACAATTTATTATAATTCATTCTGCATGGAGATTGATGGATTTTTTGATACATAGAATCATTATTTGTGCAGGATTTTTTTATCAGTATTTGCTAAAATATATCATCTATCTATAAAATCAATGTGGTATAAATCTGGAGTCTGTGTTCATTGTTCTTTATTCTCTTTTTTTCTGCATCTCAGAGTATATAAATTCAATTGTCTTTTGAATATGTTTATCTTCCTGTTGGCTTAGATCTGCTTTTTGAATCTTTATATTGAACTTTTAATTGTATTTCTTGTACTTTTCAGCTGCAGTTTTATTCAGTTCATTTTATGATGTATATCCCTTTGTTAGTATTATTATATGTTTATGCATATTTCATTACTCTTTTAGGTTTTTTTTCCCCTTATGATTTCTTTTTGCCATCTGACTTCAATATCAAACTACTACAGAGTTTTTTTCAGCATAAGTGAATCAATCATATTCACTGTTATCTGTGAATGATCTCCGATCACACCAGTATTTGGAATTCTTAATATCTGCTTGGTTCCATGACATGTCTAGTTTATAAATTGTGGTTTCTTTCAGTTTCACATAAATTATCTGTTTTGAATGTCATAGATCTAGGAAATAGACATTTCAAAATTGTAATCAGCTGCTTTGTACTGTATAAGACATGAGAATAGTAATGTTCTTCATTGAATCTTAGCACTGAATTATCGTGACATCTTTGGCTTCTCTGTATGCTCTTAAAGCCTTTGCTACTTCATCTTTTGGAATTATCCACTTATTACTGATACTGGTACATGATACTAAATGTAACTTTTTGGCAGTTGAATAGCTTTGGAATGAATATTTCTTGGCCTCAGTTGTTACCTTTTTAACTCTCCCTTATATTCAGGACAATGTTGTCCTAAACGCTTGGAAACAATTACTGCCTTTGCCTTTGTTATCAAGTCTCCACAGACTAAAGTAGCTGCTTCAAGATTTTAGCCACAGTGACATCTTGGATTTAAATGGAACATAGTTTGTATTATATGTAACTATACCTGTGAACTACACAGTTCTTCACCTGATATACAATTTATATCCCAAATATAATCACTATAGATTCATGCATTCTTTAAGACAAAAAATTCTATATTAGATATATTCTGATGATACTCTTGAGAGTTGCAATTTTGACTTTATCATTTGATAGTTATGTGACATTTGATTATTTAGACTTTCTCAATTTCAGTCCTTTCTGTGGAAGAGTAACTGCTTAATTAAGGTTTTTGAAAGGGATTATGTTTATAGTGAAGGCTATGTAACTATCACCTTATAAAAAACAAATGCACTATGTACATCATACAACATCATCTTCACCCTTGTCATTATCCCATTTTATGAACTCTGGAACTATAAGTATTGTGTTGTTGTGTCTGCATATATCTGGACCTAAGGCTTATATACAGTACTTACTATTAAACATTCTAAACAAGTTAAATTTTTAACAATTGATTCAATATAATTTGTGTCACATAAAATATGATCAGTTACTGTTGATCTAGGACACAGCTAACAAACCTTCCCATTAAATACCATACATGATTTTTATAGAGTCTGCTTTATATTACTCTGGAAGCAGCTTCATTTACAACCTACAAGTGTTCTTGTCCTTTATTTATTCCAGTAATCTCCAAGTAGTGCAATGTGATCTTGTTGTACATTTGTTTGTACATTGGTAATCTACTGTGTAAGTTTGCTCTATAACCAAATATCTCAAGCAGTACTTAGACTAAGTAGTCAACACAGGGACTGTAGAGATGGCTCAGCATTTATGAGCACTGACTGCTCTTCCAGAGGTCCTGAGTTCAATTCACAGCAGCCAAATTTTGACCTTCTGTAATGGGATCTTATGTCCTCTTCTGATGTGTCAGAAGACAGGTTTTGTATATTCCTATACATAAAATAAATAAACAGTTCTTTTATAAAAGGAAGTCAATACAATAATCTTTTAGATTTAATACTTTATATTCTATAACATTTTATTATTACATTGATCATATTATCCATTACTA
The DNA here is from genome assembly GCA_021653895.1 of Mastomys natalensis. NCBI lineage: Eukaryota > Metazoa > Chordata > Mammalia > Rodentia > Muridae > Mastomys > Mastomys natalensis. The sequence goes on along the minus strand of JAJTUV010000234.1, from coordinate 2,102,365 downwards.
TCTCTGTCAACTCCCAAGGTATCATTCTACGTTCCACCTGCATGTTTCATTTTTATTAACAGTAATTATTGAGGCAACTAATGTGCCCTATATAGTGGGCATGGTACCTGTCCACCGATCTGAACATGAGTCACTTACTTGCTATCACTTCCCAAAAAGAGTGATTCTTCCTCCCTTAGCACCTAACATCTGTGAACAGACCCTCATACAGAAGTTTCTTCCATGTCCATGCTAGTATTTGTTTAGCTTGACATTATTCAGATCTTAAGCAAGTAATCATAGCTACAATTTACCCATGAGTACATTGTGCACGACAGGTCCAGAGCACAGCATTGACACCCCTCATCCCCATTCCCTGGCTCTTACATTCCTTCTGCCCCCTCTTTCATGTAGTTTCCTGAATCTTAGATGGTGAGACTTTGATATAGACGACTCACACACAGTTGAGTACTCAGAGTTGCTTATGCTTGGCATTTTGAACCAGTTATAATTCTCTAAATTAACTACTATCTATTGATAAAGGAAGTTCTTCTGATTGGACTTGAGAGCATCATGATTCTGGGAGCATAAAAATAAATATTTAGAAAGCAGTTTAATAGCATGTCCATTTAGGAAAAATAATACTGTTAGGTTCTCACCCTTAGGACCTGCGTTAATTCCCTTAGTCCTGGGCTCTTGACCAGGTGTAACAATAACAAGCATGTAATCCTTCCTGTGGAGCAGGTCTGATATCCACAGCAAGCAGTTGGTTATCTCTACATCTATCATGCCACTATTGCATCATTGGGCAAACACTGCCAGCAGATCAGCATATCAGTACTGAACAGCATAAAGTGTTCAGTAGTGCATCAATGTGACTCCTTATGTTTCCCCCCATCCTGTAGAGTACCTTCTGGTACTATGTAAGCTGACCAACATGGAGGAAATTTTCTAGTCACTTCCAGTTGTATTTACTGTTTGTGTTCAAAGTCAGTAGTTTCTTTAACAGTGTGGTCTTACTAATCATGATGTATAACCAAGAAGAATGCCTGTACTTTTAATCAAAGTCGTTATTTATCTTCCAAGAATTTAGAATCACTCAATATATGTTTCCTGAATTAAGTTTTAACTATGACTGCTCCTCCTGATGATGGTCAACAGCCCCCACATTCATATTCTAACTACATATTATCATAGAACTTCAAAGAACATTCTATACAAGAGAGTACTTGTCTATTCATTTTTATTTTCTTGTTTGCAGGAAAATAGAAAACAGATATATGTCTCAGTATATTACGTATTCATTTGATGTTATTTTCTTGGCTTTCTACTTCAGTGAACGATTTTCATAAATTCATCAATAAAATATAATAAATATGTTGAATTTACTTTATATAAAAGTGTTCTTTTCAATATCATTTTATCTTTATACCAATAGAACATTGCCTATAAGACAACATTTTTGAGAATTACTTATACAAAATATATTTCTCAAGAGAAGAACATTCACATTTTACAACCAACGCAGGATACATTTTTTAAATTTATGACTACATTTTAAATAATATTCTATAGTTTTTATATTATATATTATAATAATTTTGTAGAAAAGAAAAATGCCTCCTATTTCTCCTAAACTCCAATTCCTCCAGTCTTATCCTCAGCCCTGTAGTAGGAATCTCACTGTGTTCTGCCTTTCCTATCTGACTACATCTCCAACAGATCACAAAGATCTTTCCCCCAACTTTACTTCCCTCAAACTCATCCCATTATCCCAGCCTCCAACAACAGCAGACACTCATTGGAAAACATGGAATCTAAGCAGAAAAGGAAAACAGGTATACTAACCAAAGACCCTCACTACTACTCAATTCCTTCCAAATCCAGTCTCCCCATCTCATCCCCTGTGCTGCAACAGAACAGCAGCTAAAGGCTTTTTTCCCTATTGCCTATATCTTCCATGGATCCCATAGTCTATCCCTTCCTAACCTTTCTGTCTTCAGTCCATAGATTGATCCCAGCCCCTAATTCCAGTAGATAACTGTTGATAGCCCTCAGTTTATGCCTGCTATAAAACAGATAAACTGTCAGCAGACCTTCTCTTCTCTCTTTGTTTTTCTAGATCCAATCCCCCAATCTCAGACCCAGCTCTATACCAGAACAACCATGGCAGCCCTCTCTGCCACCTGCTCTCATTTCCTATAGAATTCCACATATCTTCCTCTTTGAGCCTTCCTCCTCAGACTCACTTAACTCATTGCTTTGTCACAGATCCCAACCCCAGCAAGCACCCATTGATGACTCAGGGGTTCTTCCTCTCAGGCCAGCAAGTAGGCTAATGGTGGAGCTCTTGAACTGCTCCTAAGGTCCAATCTCCCCAGCCTCACTGCCAACTCTGAGCATGAAACTTGCTGTGATCTTCCCTTTCTTTCTGATCCCCATCAACAACAGATAACAAGGACTTTCTCATCTAACCTTCCTTTCCCAAATTCATCCTAATACTCTATCAAGGGAACACTCTTCCATTGCTGGTAGAAGAGGAAATTTGTTTAGCAAATGTGAAACTCAATATGATTGTTCCTCATAAAACCAGGACTCAATCTTCCTCAAGAAACAACTATACTATTTTTGGGCATATACCCAAAAGGCAATCCATTCTATCACCGGGACCTTTGATCAAACATGTTCACTCTGGCTTTATTCATAATAGCCAGAAAATGAAAACAACCTACATGTCCCTCAACAAAAGAATGGATAGAGGAAGTATTGTACATTTACACAATGCAATATTTCTCACCCATTAAAAAAAAGTGACATCCTGAATTTTTCAGACAAATGGATAGAAATGAGTCAAGTCATCCTGATGAAGTAAACCAGATCCACAAAGATAAATATGTTATACATTTGCCTAAAAGCAGAAATTTGCTGTTATATAAATCATAGCCAACCTAAAATCTAAAACACATAACAGGTTATAAAGAGAAGGGGTCTAGGTGAATACTGGGACCTCATTCTGAGTGAGAAACACAATAGATTTTTCTGGGTAGGCTTAGGGCAGGTGGGGACAGGAGCAGGTGGAATCAGCTTGGGGTGATGGGATGGAGATGGAGATTGAAGGGAGAGACACTAGAATTGGTGAGCATGTGGGTGGTGGAGTAGAAACCTAATGCAGTGAAATGTTCCTGGAAATGTATGAAGGTGATTTTAATGAGTATTTCTATTATTGAGGAATATAGAATCTTAACTGGCCATCTCTTATCACTAGGCAAGTCTTCCAGGGGAAGGGATGGGTTGGAATTAAATTGAGTAGCCAAACGGGTCCCATAGTAATTTCCAAAATAACCCAGGCTATTTCTAAGACAAAGGTTTGCTCTGGAAAAACTGACAATGGGGAGTCATTACCAAAAATAACATCCAGACAACTCTTTGAACCTGGAGAAGTGGATCTGGTGCCAACAAGAAGCCCTCTCACCAAGACTTTCTTGTGTCTTTGGAACAGGAAAGTACTTTTCAGACTACCACAAAGAAACGTGGTTACCAACTCATCACAAACTCTTTGACCTACAATCTGTCCTGTCTATAAAGTATGCTAGGGCAATGGCTTGAGAGGACTTATGGGAGTAGCAAGCCAATGTCTGATTTGACTTAAGGATCACTCCATGAGAGGGAACCCAAGCCCAGCACTGCTTGTGTAACTAAGTACCAAAGACTGGAGAGCCCAAAGACTTCAGGAAACATCAGACACCACTGAGTTTAAAAGTATCATTTAAAATAACCCCTAATGATATTTTGCTATACTTATAGATCAGAAATACATAGGTCAGTATCTTATTCAGTCATCATCAGGGAGGTTTCCTCTAGCAGCAGAAGGAACAGATGCAAAGTTGACAGAAAGTAAGAAGTTACATGGTGTGAGAGAATCTAAATGGCAGTTCTCCATTAAATCCCTCCCCTCAGAGATCAGGGAATCTTCAAGAAGAGGAGTTAGAAAAATTGAGGGACTGAAGTCATCAGGAGAACAGGACTTCTGAATCAACTAAGCAAGGCACATGTGAGCTCACACACTGAAACAGCAAGCACAGACCAAATATGGGTCTGCATCAGGTCCTCTGTGTATAAAATATAACAAGTAGCTTAGCATTTTATGGGCTCCTGACCATGAGAAGGAGTGGGTTTTAAGTCTTGTGCTTGCTCTTCATACTTTTTTTATTCCTGTTGGGTTGGCATAGCCAACATCAATATTATAGATTTTTATTCACCTTATGATCACCTTTATTCACCTTATGATCACCTTATGATCGTTCTGGGGTCAGGAAATCACAAACGGCCAAGGATAGAAACTTATCTCCAAACTGCCTTCAGTAGATCCAACGGAGCCAGGAAAATATTACACTGACATTGCTAGAAGGTCAACAATAATCACCAAATGGAAATGCAGTGATTGAAATGATACAATACTCAAGAACTATGGAGCTAGATGATATACTACATACTGGAGTAGCAGCTGGGGAGACAATGAGAGAAGTGGGTTTTAAATACAAAGTGCTAAAAATTCCCCATACTTAATGATAGTAACCAAGCCACAATTTCAGGAAACTCTGTGCCTACCACAGAGAAGAATACCAACGAAGCTTCAAGTGAATAATAACAACGTACCTCTAAGAGCCATTCCCCAAAGCACCCAAAATGGAAGAATAAAAGCATTTATATAAACAACTAAATGTACACTCTTTTCATAGAATGGAATGAAATCTTTAATATTTTAAGGGTAAAATTCCCACCAAACAGAACATTAGATTCATGGAAAATTTATAATTCTATGAAAATATTTAAAGAAAGAGGGAAGACATAAAGATTTGCAATGTTTAGATTCCTATTTATATCACAGCAAATCGCAGAAATGTAGTGGCTCACCGCAACATAAATTCATTCTCTTACAATGTGAAGCTCAGAACACTAAATCAATGTTTCTGCAATCCTTCATGCCTTCATACCTGCATGGGTTTTGGAAGATGTGATCAAAGTGTGGATTTTTGTTGTTGTTTTGTTTTTGGTTTTGGTTTGTTTTGTTGGCTTTTGTGCCTTCTGGGTACCAGCTGTGTTCCTTGGCTCATGGTCTATTCCTCCCTCTGGACCCTGTAGTGTGGAGTCTTCTCTCTTCTCTGACTCAGCCAAGTTATGTTGTCCTGGGGTAAAACTCAGAAGTAGCTGGATCCTATATCATATTATCTACAGATAATTACTCTGTGATAAAGGGGCACAGGTTCGTAATTACAACATTTGAAAGACTGATAATAGTTTTATAGTGTTTCGTGACCAAGAAATTCATGGCTATTGTGGGTAAGTAAGGCTTATATCACCTCTACTACCCAAACAATAAAGTATTGTAATATTAACTAGTAAAACTTTGACAAATTGACAAAGAAAAAAAGAAAAAGATTAAGAAGAAAGAAAATGAGGTAGAACAGGGAGACTGTTTTCCTAATGAAAGAGAAAACAAAAAAAGAATAATAAATGAATATGAGAAGGCAACCCTGTGGAGTTTGAATATATACCTATAAATCTCTATCTCTATATCTATCTATAGCTATAGATATCATCATCCTCATTCATCAAACATGGATGATCTGAGCATTCCAGTGTTAAAAGTCACATTTTTAGGTTGAATTATAAACATTATAAAAATTAACAGTTGGTTGAACAAACCTGTTTTGGGGAGTTTTTTGTTTATTGTTTGTTTTATATTCTTTAATCTTTTTTTTTACAGTCCAGTCATTATCCCCCTCCCAGTCTACCCTCCAACAGTTCCTTATCCCATTCCTCCTTCCCCATCTCTAAGATGATGTCACTATCCCCCACCCGACCAGACCTTCCTGCTTCCTGGATTTTTAAGTCTCTCAAAGGTTAGGTGCAACTTCTCTCACTTAAATATCAAGACTCAGATAAAAGAAAACTGACAAAGCAAAGGTAACAATAAATTCATCATCATAGAAGGCTGTCATGCAAATGTCTTTGATAACTATTTATATGACTTATATTTAGTATCAAAAAATATTTCAAAAGCCTAATTTGGGCTGTCAGTCAAACCTAAATCCCTAGCACTTAGGAGACAGACCCAGGAGGATCTTGAGGAAAGGGTTGGTTTGGGGTATATGTAATTCAAAGAGCCTGTTCAAAACACAAATTTAGCACTGGAGAAAGAAATAATTCAATCAATAAATGAGTTAACTAGCTTAATAGATATGTTTCAAGAAAGAATGTACAACTGCACAACCACTGTAATCAAATGCAATTACCTGAGAATGTAAAAATGTGGCTATATTGAGATACAATTTCACCCCATCCAGAATGGCTATTATTAAGTCAAACAAAACATATGTTAGTGGAGATGTAGAAAAAAGGGAAAACCTCATCTATTAGGGAGACATATATAAATTAATTTGTCTATACTAGATATAGTTTAGAGATTCTTCAAAATCTGAGAGAAATTTAGCTACACTGCTCCTGGGTATATGACTAGAGACAATAGTGCCAGAATCCAAAATAAACACCTGCATACTCATATTGACTGCAACACTGTTTATAACAGTCGAGTTATAGGACCAGATGTGTAGCCCCTAACAGAACAATAGGTTAAAAAAAGTGAAAGTCACATACACACAAATAATAGAGCATCACTCAGCCATAAAGAAAAACAAAATGATGTCCCTTTCAGAAAAATGGATGGAACCAGAGACAATAATGGTAAGCAACCTAAACCAAACTCATGAAGACAAATATCACATATTGTGTGTCATATCTCAAACCTGAAACAAATAAAACCATGAGGAAAGGACAGGAGGGTTAGTACAGGGTAATGACAAAAGAATATGATCAAAACACACCATGTCATTAAATACAATTTTGTTGGTGAAACCTATTACTTTTGTCATTTAATGTAAACTCTTAAATTGGGGAAATCATTAATGTTGTTTAACAGTATACAATTTCAAAGATTATCAAAATAAATTATTATCACGATAAAAAGTGTAGGTAAAGAAAGCTTTGCTATGAGAGAGATTATCAGCATTTGTTATGCTAAGATTCCAGTGTTGTAATCTCCAAAAATTGAGTTGAAATTCAGTAGCCATGATGTAAATAGTGAAAAGTTCAAGAGGTAATTGGTTTTTAAGGCCTCCATCTTCATAAATGAGCAAATATCTTAATTAGTATGTGAGCAAATATTTTTTGACAGTAGGTTTCTTATTCAAGTAAGATCTCTCTTTTTGTCTCTTCTCTGTCTATGTCTCTCTGTGTATTTGTCTTTGTCTCTCTTTTCTCTCTGTCTCTCCCTCTGTCTCTTTCTCTCTTGTCTGTTGCTGTCTCTTTCTGTTTCTGTCTCTCTGTCTGTCTCTGTCTGTCTCTGTCTCTCTCTCTCTCTGTCTCTCTGTCTCTCTCTCTCTCTCTCTCTCTCTCTCTCTCTCTCTCTCTCTCTCTCTCTCTGTGTGTGTGTGTGTATGTGTGTATATGTCCTCTGCCGCCTCTCCCTGTCTGTCTTCCTTTTTTTGCTTCTCTCTCTCTCTTTCTTTCTCTTCTTTTTCTTTTCTTAGTTTAATTTTATTTTTAACTTATTAACTTTACATCTCACTCACTGTCTCCCTCCAGGTCACCCCTCCTACAATCCTTACCCCATCTCTCCATACCCTTTTAACCTCTGGGCAGATAGGTTTCCCCTGCTCTAGGTAACCCTCCCACCCTGGAACTTCCAGTCTCTGAGAGGCTAGGTGCTTTCTCTCTCACTGAGATGAGTCAAGGTAGCCCAGCTCAAAGATCATGTCCAACATATATGCAACAACTTTGGTATAGTTCCCACTTCAGTTGTTCAGGATCCACAAGCTGTACATCTGCTACATGTGCAGGGAGGCTACTATGGAATACTATCCAGCTATTAGAAACAAAGACATCATGAATTTTGCAGGCAAATGGTTGGAATTTGAGGATATCATCCTGAATGAGGTAATCCAGTTGCCAAAGACAAGCATGGTAGGTACTCACTTATAAGTGGATATTAACTATATAATATAGGTACCATATTACACCCAAAAGACTCAAAGAAGCTAAAGAAGAAAGAAGGCTCAAGCAAAGAATCTTTAATATCACTTAGAAAGGGAAATAAAACAGTCATAAGAAGCAGATGGAGAGAGAACTAGGAGGGAGAGGAGATGAAGAGGAGAATATGGTGTTTATAATCAGGTAAGGGGAAGAATAGAAGATACAGCTAGATGACTGAAAAAATGAATGGAAATCTGTAACTGACAAAATGAGGTGATAGGGGTATCTCCAGGATGAGACAGAGACCTAGGATAAGGGATGTGACTCACAGAATTGGGATATGGAACCTGAGGAGGCTACCTCCTGAAGCCAGGCAGGAAACACTGTGGAGCAATAGAGGAATCAATCCACCCACATACTTTCTTTTCTCTTATCCCCACTCCCTTTACATCTTCTATATTCTACCACATGATGACATAAGGAAGTTCTTGGAAGATTCTGACCATTCAAAGTTCAGACATTCTAACTACTTGAGTCGTGAACCAATACACTTATTTTCATTATAAATTGCCCATGTTTAGGCTCGAAATTATACTAAAATTGCATGGAGATAATTACAAGATACAAAGACATGGTGGATCAACACTATGATGCATTAAAAAGTAATTGCATCACATAAATTAGGTATTTGACATTAAAGCATGCATAATTTTAAATATTCACAAAAATGCTAACGAAAGATCTGCTGATTAATTAATTTATTTCATAAAATTTTTATGAATCTTACAAGATTAGGAAACACTCAGAAGATGCATAGTATATCATATGAGAAAATAGGAATATACCTAATTAAAATATATCTCAGTGAGCATAAGTATTAAAGGTTTACCCTAAGCACATATTCTGACTGCACTATATTTTTTTATAAACCTACCTGTTCTTTTATTACTATGAAGCTAAAATTTTGAAAAATCAAAAACATTTAAGTAAGTCTGTTGTTTAGATTCCAGTTACCCTCTGGCTTCTCAAATCTGGGAATGGTTTCATATAATGGTCAAAATATGCAAAATAAAGGCTCTGTCTCAAATTGCATCTTATTCATTCACAGAAGGGTGGATTATCATTGCTTCTAACTGAGATATAAGTGCAGATTACTCTGTTCTACATAGCAAAGATATCCTGTGGAACTGATGCTTACTAAAATGCAAAGTACAGTATATTATCAGAGTCCAAATCAATGTGGGATTCACTAGGAAGAAAGAATTTTCTTACCACTGTACATAAGATTTGCATAGACTCTATTAAACATGATTTCAAACTTTTAAATGTTAACAATGATATAATATTTTATACCTTTAAAAATTATATGCCATACAACTAAAGGAAGAATCATTGGACATAAATATTCAATTAATATTGATTAAGAAGTAATTACTTCAATTACCAGTGCTTAAGGAACTGTGTACTTCTTGAGATTTGAAATCATGTTAGTGGATACTTTTATAATATCATATTTGAGATTATAGACCTAACCATTATTATCATAAGTAAGATTTAAGTCAACACAGTTTTGTCTAAACAATGTCTTGATTCTCCTACTAAATGTCAAACTTTGGATAAGCTTTATGCTGTACAAATGTTTCTCCTAGCATCACGACCAGCCACATTCATGTGGTGCTCAAATCTGTGTGTTCCTGTCTCCTTATTGTGGGCTTACTTTAGTGATAACAAAAGCGGCTCCAGGTCACTTTTAACATAATATTACAAAAGTATCATGGTGCCTGACATTCTAAATTAGACATAGTAGAAGTTTCTCAAATGTGAGAACCAGGAACTGAGGCCCTCAACACACCAGCTTATGGAAAACTGAATCTGTATAGCAATCACTCAGTTGTATTGTGACTGAGACTTTCTACTGGTGGCAATATAGCTGAATGCTCAAAGGGTTCATTTCCTGAGGCATGAGACAGAGATTCCCATCAGCTCTAACCCATAGACACTGTGCAATAATGAATGGTTCTTGTCTGAAAGTTCTGTATTTGGAATTTTGGAAAAGATCCATAATTATCTCCCATGGAGAGTTAGAAAGAAACTCATCCTTAAATTTTGTTTTAATATGATTAAAATATCAAGAACTTCAAGCAAATAACACAAGCACCTAATCATGAAAGGAATAAGATAAGCCCTAAAACAAATAAAACTCTTCATTTTATAAGGTCCAGGAGCACATATGCCTTATATAGAGGGGGAAAAACATGAAAATTAAAAGTCTCAGCAATGAGGGTAACTGAAAAACAACAATACAAACCAACCAGGACCCCCAAAGCTCCCAGAGACTAAACCACCAACCAAAGAGTACACATGGAGTGACTCATGGCTCCAGCAGAGGATGGCATTGTATGGCATCAATGGGAAGGAAGCCCCTCGGTCCTGTGGAGGCTCCATGATCTAGAATAGGGTAATGCTAAAACTGTGAGGCAGGACTGGGTCGGTGGGAAAGCATCCTCAAAGAGGCAAGGGGAGCGAGGATGGGACGTGAGGTTTTGGAGGGAAAACTTGGAAAGGGATAACATTAGAAATGTAAATAAATAAAATAACCAATAAAAATAACTCTCTTTGTATGTGCCTTATAGTTACCTGTTTTTCTTTTTCTTTTCTTTTTTTTTCTCAGTGGTGGAGGTGTACCATCTCACCAAGGCCTGTCACGAGGCAATGGTGGAGGACAAGGCCAACGTCGTTGATGCCATGTGGCATGACGGGATCTGAACAAGTACCTGCCTTATCATAAACCTACAAAGGTGCTGTCCCCAGAGTATGTGTGGGACCAGAAGCTGCTGGGCTGGCCCTCCATCATGAAGAAGCTGAGATATGGGGCTGTGTCCAAGAACCATCAGACAATCCAGAACTGATAGCTGAATTCCTATTGGAGAGGACAGGCTGATAGCCAGATGGCACTTCAGGCTGTCCTGGAACGAAAAGGATTTGAGAGACTATTGCCACCCTCTAACGCACCTCAGAGTCCAGCAGAGTCCAGAACCATTTGACTTATCACACAGTGAGTCTCTAGAGTGGCAACCATCATCAGCTCCCATGCTGTCCCTATGCTCCTTGTATTTAGTAAGATGGTAGATGGAGCCTTCAAACCATGGGAGAAACTGTCATGCCTGTGCATCCTCATTATGAATTGTTTCTTCCTCTTCTATGAGGATTGACAGAGGACCAGTGCCCATAGGAACTGGTAGGAAGGCAGAGAGAGTCATTCTAAAGGCCCCAGATGTGCTTAGCTCCTGTTCAGCCCTGATGGGACAGATCAGCACCCTGTGTCCATTGCCTATCCACATGTTAGGTTTATTTGCTAATAGCTAGTTATTCTTTCCTTGGAATAAATATATTTCTACATAATAAGGGTTATTTTAAATTTTCTTTTCTTTTTCTTGTTTTAACGAACTTAGGATTGAACCTATGGCCTCATGGATACTAGTTTGGCATGCTGCTTCTGAGGTGCATTCCCTGTCTTGACTCTATTTTAATGGCATGTACAGACTGAACTTTCTGAGCGTTAGGGCCACCAAACTAATTTTTTTTATTGGATATTTTATTCACATTTCAGATGTTATCCCCTTTCCTCATACCCTCACTCACCCAGAAACACCTTATCCCATCCTCCTTCCTCCTGCTTCTATGAGGATGTGCCTCCACCCATCCACCCACTCTCACCACCCCACCTTCAAATTCCCCCACACTGGGGCATCGAGGCTTGACTAGACCAAGTACCTCCTCTCCCATGTATGCCCGACAAGGCCGTCCTCCCCTACATATACAGCTGGAGCCATGGGTCCCCCCCTGTATGCTCCTAAGCTGCTAATTTAGACCCTGGGAGCTCTGGTTGGTTGGTATTGTTGTTCTCCCAATCGGGTCACAAACCCCTTCACCTCCTTCAGTCTTCTCTCTAACTCCTCCATTGGGAGCCCTGTGATCAGTTCAATGGTTAGCTGTGCACATCTGCCTCTGTATATCCCTCCCATGTGCAGTCACCAAAGGCAGACACTGATGTGGATGCCAGAAAGTGCATACTGACAGGAGCCTGATATAGCTGTCTCCTTAGAGGTCTCCCCAAGCCTGTTTCTCTTTAAATACAACTACATACCCAGGACAGAATTTCAAATCTCTCTGGGAAATTTCTAGAGGGCTGCATATTTAAGGAGATCTCTAGGGCTGAATCTTTTCAGTAACCAATTGTCTCTTGATGTATCACCAATACTGACATTACTCTCAAATGTGATTAGAACAATAAATTAGGTAAATAAACTAGACTGAAAATGGGGTCAACTTAATAAGATAATGCAATAAAAGTATCAAATAGCATATAATATAGCAAATTTATGTTAATGAGCACCCTACAGGTGCTCATTCTTTTTCTCTTTTCTCAATTTTATTATTTTATTTATATATATTTATGTTATTTTCCCCCTCGGTCCCCCCTCCCAGTTTCCTCATCCTGTTCCTCCTCCCCTTTGCCTCTGAGAGGGTGCTCCTTCCCTAGGAGGCCTCCTCCTTCCCGTGGACCTCAAGTCTCTCTGGAATTAAGCACATCTTCTCCCACTGAGGCCTAACCAGGCAGACCTCTGTTATATTTGTGCCAGGGGCCTCGGATCAGTCAGTATTGATCCTGCTTAGTGACTCAGTCTCTGGGAGCTCCCTGGGTCTGGGTGAGTTGAGACAGCTGGCCTTACTATAAGGTTGCTCTTTCCTTCACTTTCTTCAAACCTTTCCATCATTCAACCATAGGAGTCCCCTACTTCAGTTCAATGGTTGGGTGTAATTATCTTCTTCTGTCTCCGTCAGCTGCTAGTAGGGACTCACAAAGGACTGCCATGCCAGGATCCCTCTCTGTAAGCACACCATACCATACACATACCTCTCTCAGGAGATGGATGCCAAGTTGGGCCAGTCACTGGGACACCTTTACTTCAGTCTCTTCTCCATTTTTGTCTGTACAGTTATTTTAGACAGGAAAAAGTCTGAGTCAGAAATTTTGACTATGGGTTAGTTAGTAACCCTGTTCCTCTGCTTGTGGTTCATCTGCTTGTAGACTCTTCGAGTTCCCTCTCCCCAACATTGGGCATTTTGGCTAAGGTCATCCCCATTGAGTCCTTAGATTTTTTTTCATGGGTCTCTGGTACTTTCTAGAGGGTCTCCCACTGCCTATCCCACCCCCATAATGCAGCTCATTCTCTTGGACCTCTGGGCTTCTCTCCCACCCCTACACCCCACATACCTGATCCTGTTAAGATTCCTCTTAGCCACCCAGTCAACACTTTCAGTTTGACACCCCCCCCCATTCTACATAGAATTTGTCTTCTCTATTTCTTCTTATCCACATTCTGAAAGTATGTCACTTTTATCTCAAGGATATAAAACGAAACCTATTAACAGTAATTGTTTACTTTCTATTGACAGTTAGTTTCAAAAAGGCTTTAGTTTATTTTATTATAAATGCCCAATTTTTACGCAGAAATTGTGTTTGTGGAGTAGCTACACACACACGCACCACACACACACACACAATACACACACATGAATGTCTATGTATAAACTGGATTTTCTCTAAATATTGTATAAATAATTCATAGTTTATATGCAGTATGAGTTATGGTAGTATTCTTACTTCTCCACCAATACCTTCAAAATGCATTTGTTTGAATAAGCTTACTGATAGAAAATTGTATAGCTAAATTTTCACTTGTTTTCCCATTGAAGTAGAATTTCACATTTCAATATCTTACATAGCAGGATTGTTTCTCAATTATAAAATCAGATTTTTAGATAAAAAGTGAAGGCATTCACAAAAGTGAGAACATGTCAACAAAATTTATGAATATATCATTGTTACAAAGTAGGAGGCATCACTCAGTAAGAAACAAGAATACATATTAATACATATTTAATGAACTGCCATTCTTTCCCTAAAACTAGGATAAAGGGATTGAAATCTATCTTCCTTTTTAAAAAAATAGATTTAAGGGGAGATGAAATACACCGAGAGGAAAAAAGATAAGATGCCCTTGTCAGCAAGTTCAATAGCGCTAAATCTAAGGATACATGTCTGTGTGGGGTATAAAATAATTCAGAATTTTCTGGTGGTTACCCCCAGTTCATGGAGAGACCCATGGCTCCAGTTGCAAATGTAGCAGAGGATGGCCTTATCTGGCATCACTGGGAGTTGAGTCCCTTGGTCCTGTGGAGGATTGATGCCCCAGTGAAGGGGAATGCTAGGGTGGTGAGGTGGACTGGGTAGGTGGGTGGGTGAGGCAGTACCCTCATAGAGAAGTAGGGGGAGGGGGATGGGATGGGGTTGAGAAGGAGAAACTGGAAAGAGGGATATGATTTGAAATATAAATAAATAAAATAACTAATAAACAAAATCCAGATAACCACAAAGGAACCAACTCAGTGATCAAAACACTGATATTTAAGTATGCCTGGATTGCTTTGTGTCCAAAATCCTGTGGCATATACATATTTTACCATATATTCAAAGTAATATCTGTGTAGATGAGCCGTGCAAACATAAAAATTAACTCACTTGAATTGTTATGTAATTATTGAATTACTATGCAAGAAAAAATAATTAACAGTGAAATAACTAGCAACTTGGATAACAATAGAAAACTTAGAAATTAAAGAATTATTGGAGGAAAAAAGAAAGTAGGGGGCAAAGATGCAAACCCAATCTAATTTAATAACACTAAAATTTTAAGGTCATGAAAAAAGTCAAAACTAGATCCATCGCTTTCTGAAATCCAAATAAAGAGCCCCACATTCTTTTTTTTTTTTTTTAAAAAAAAAAAAAAAAAAAAAATTTTTGGGTTTTTTTTTTAAAGTGGGGAAAAAAAAAAAATTTTTTTAAAAAGGGGGGTTTTTTTTTTAAAAAAAAAAAAAAATTTTTAAAGAAAAAAAAAAAAAATTTTTTAAAAAGGGGGAAAAAGGGGCAAAAAAAAAAAAAAAAAAAAAAAGGGAAAAAAAAAATTTTTTTAAAAAAAAAAAAAGGGGGAAAATAAAAAAAAAAAAAAAAAAAGGGGAAACCAAAAAATTTTTGGGGGAAAAAAATTTTGGGAAAAATTTTAAAAAAAGGGGAAAAAATTTTGGCCCCTTTAAAAAAAAACAAAAAAATTTTTTTAAAAAAAAAAAAAAAACCCCCCTTTTAAAAAAAAAGTTTTTTGGGCCCCCCAAAAAAAAAAAAGGGGGAAAAAAATTTTTCCCCCAAAAAATTTTAAAATTTAAAATTTTTTTGGGGTTTAAACCCCCCAAAAAAAAATTTTAAAAAAAAAGAAAATTTTTTAAAAATTTTTTTTTTTAAAAATTTCTTTTTTTTTTTTGTTTTTTTTTTTTTTTTTTTTTTTAAAAAAAAAAAAACCCCCTTTCCTTTCCCGCCCCCTTTTTTTTTCCCCCTTTTTCTTTTTCCCTTTTTTCCCTTCCCCCCGGGGGGCCCCTTTTTTTCCCCCCCTTCCCCCCCCCCCCTTTTTTTAAAAAGGTTTTTTTTCCCCCCCCCCCCCGGCCCCCCCCCCCCCCCCCCCCTTTTTTTTTTTTCCCTTTTTTTTTTTTTTTTTTTTCCCCCCGGAAATTTCCCCCCTTTCCCCCCCCCCCCCCCAAAAATTTTCCCCCCCCAAAAAACCCCCAAAACCCCCTTAAAAAATTTTTTTCCCCCAAAGGGGAAAACCCCCCGGTTTTTTTTGGGGGGAAAATTTTCCCCAAAAAAAGGGGGGAAAAAAAAAACCCAAAATTTGGTTTGGGCCCCCCTTTAAGGGGGGTTTTTTTAAAAAAAAAAACCCAAAAACCCGGGAAAAAAAAAAAAAAAAAAATTTTTAAAAAAAAAAAAAAAACCCCCCCCAAAAAACCCCTTGAAAAAAATTAAAAATTAAAAAAAAATTAAAAATATTTAAAAAAAAAAAAAAAAACCCCCCAAAAAAATTTTTTTTAAAAAAAAACCCCCCCCCCAAAAAAAAAAAAGGAAAAAAAAAAGGGGGAAAAAAAGGGGGGGAAAAAAATTTTCCCAAAAAGGGAAAAAGGGTTTTTCGAAAAAAAATTTTTTCCAAAAAGGTGGGGGGGAATTAATTCCCAAACCCCCAAAAATTCCCCAAAAAATTTTTTGGGGGGGGCCCTAAAAAACCCGGGGGGAAAGGGAAAATTAAAAAAAAAAAAAAACCCCCCCCAACCCCCTTTTAAACCCCCAAAAATTCCCCTTTAAAAAGGGGGAAAGGGGGGGGGAAAAAAAAAAAAAAAAATTTTTTCCTTTCCCCTTTTTTAAAAAACCCAAAAAGGGCCCCAAAAAAAAAAACCCCCCAAAAAAAAAACAAAAAAAAACCCCCCCAAAAAAAATTTCAAAAAAAAAATTTTTTTTAAAAAAAATTTTTTTTTAAAAAAAAAAGGGCCAAAGGGTTTAAAAATTTTTTTAAAAAAAAAAAAAAAAACCCCAAAAAAATTAAAAAAAAATTTAAAAAAAAAAAAAAAGGGGGAAAAAAAATTTCCCTAAAAAAAACCCCCCCTTTTTTTTTCCCAAAAAAATTTTTTTGGGGTTTTTTAAAAAAAATTTTTTTTTTTTTTAAAAACCCTTTTTTTAAATTTTTTTTTTAAAATTTTTAAATAAAAAAAAAAGGGGGAAAAATTTTTTTTTTGGGGGGTTTTTCCTAAAAAAAGGGAAAAAAAAGGGGAAAAAAAATTTTTTCCCGGCCCCTTGAAAATTTTTTGGGGGGTTTTTTTTTTTTTTTGGGGGGTTTTTTTCCCTTTTAAAACTTTTTTAAAAAATTTTTTTTTTTTTTTTAAAAAATAAAAAAAAAGGGGGGGGTTTTTGGGGGGTTTTTTAAAAAAAAAAAAAAAATTTTTTTAAAAGGGGGAAAAATTTTTTTTAGTTAAAAGGTTGGGGTTTTTTAAAATTTAAAAGGGGGAAAGAAACCAAAAAAAGGGGGAAAAAAAAATTTTTTAAAAAAGGGGCCCCCAAAAAAAAAAAAGGGGGAAAAAATTTTTTCCCTTTTAAAAAATTTTTTTTAAAACCCTTTGGCCTTTTCCCTTTTTTTTTGAAAAAAAAGGGGGGGGTTTAAAAAATTTAAAAAAAAAAATTTTTTTTTTAAATTTGGGGAAAAATTTTTTTCCCAAAATTTTTGGGGGGTTGGGAAAAAAAAAGGGAAAAGGGGGGGGGGAAAAGTTTTTTTAGGGGGTTTTTTAAAAAAAAAGGGGGCCGGGTTTTTGGGCGGGGGGGGAAAAAAACCAAAAAAATTTTAAAAACCCCCCCCGGGGAAATTTGTTTTTAAATTTTTTTTTTTGGGGGGGAAAAAAGGGGCTAATTTTTTTTTTTTTTTTTTAAAAAAAAAAATTAAAAAAACAAAAAATTGGGGGGGGGGGGGGTTTTTTTTTTTTGGGGGGGAAAAATTTTTTTGGGGGGGAAAAAAAAAAACCCAAAAAACTGAAAAACAAAAAAAACCCCCAACCCCCCCCCCCAAAAAAGGAAAAAAAAAAGGGGAAAACCTTGGAAAAAGGCCCCCGGGGGGTTTGGGGTTAAGGGAAAAGGGGGGGGAAACCCCTTCAAAAAAATTTTTTAAATTTTGGGGGGGAATTTTGGGGGGGGAAAAGGCCCCAAAAAAAGGGGGGGGGGCTGGGGGGGGGGGGGAAAATTTTGTTTTTAAAAAAATAATTTTTTGGGGGGGGGTTTTTTTTTTTTTTTTTTTTTTTTTGGGGGGGTTTTTTGGGGGGGGGGTTGGGGGGGAAACCCCGGGTTTTTTGGGCCAGGGGAAGGGAAAAACCCTTTTAAAAAAATTTTTGGGGCCTTTTTTTGGGGAAAAAGGGGGGGGGGCCCCCCTTTTAAAAAAAAGGGGGGGGGAAAAAAAAAAAGGGGGGTTTTTGGGGGGGGAAGGTGAAAAAAATTTTTTTTGGGGGGGGGGGAAAAAGGGGGGCCCCCCCAAAAATTTAAAGGGGGGCCCCCGGGGAAAAAAGGGGGGGGGAAAAGGGTGCCGGGGGTTTTTTTTAAGGGGGGGGGGAAAAAAAAAGGGAAAGGGCCCCCCTTTTAAAATTTTTTCCCCAAATTAAAAAAGGGGGAAAAATGGAAAATTTAAAGGGGAAAAAAAGGCCCCAAAAAAGGGGGAATTGTTTTTTTTAAAATTTTTTAAAAAAGGGGGGGGGAAATTGGGGGGTTTTTTTTTTTTTTTTTTGGGGGGGGGGGTTTTTTTTTTTTTTGGGGAAAAAAAAAAATTTTTTTTTTTTTTTGGGGGGGGGGAAGGGATTTTTTTTTTAAAATTTTTTTTTGGGGGGGGAAAAATTTGTTTAAAAAAAAATTTTTTTTTTTAAAAAATTTTTTTTTGGGGGAAAATTTTTAAAAAAAATTTTCCCTTTTCCCCCCCCCCTTCCCCTCCTTTTTAAAAAAATTTTTTTAAAAAAAATTTTTTAAAAAAAAAAAAAATTTTTAAAAAAGGGGAAAAAAAAAAAAAAGGGGGGGGGAAAAAAAAAAAAAAAAAAATTTTTTTTTAAAAAATTTAAAAAAAAAAAAAAATTGGGGGGAAAATTTTTTTTGGGGGGGGGGGGAAAATTAAAAAAAATTTTTAAAATAAGGGGGTTAAAAAAGGGGGGGGAATTTTTTGGGGGGTTAAAAAAAGGGGGGGAAAAAAAAATTTTTTTTGGGGGGGGGAAAAAATTTTTTTTTGGGGGGGGGGTTTTTTTTGGGGGGGGGAAAAATTTTTAAAAAAATTTTTGGGAAAAAAAAATTTTTTTTTAAAAAGGGGGGGTTTTGGGGGGTTTTGGGGGGGTTTTTTTTTAAAAGGGGTTTTAAATTTAAAAAAAAAAATTTTTTTTTAAAATTTTAAAAATTTAAAAAATTAAAAAAAAAAAATGGGTAAAAAAAATAAAAAAAAAAAATGGGAAATTTAAAAAAAAAAGGGGGGAAAAAATTTTTTTTTTTTTTCCTTTTTTATTTTTTAAAATTTTTTTTTTTTTTTTTTCCCCCCCTCCCCCCCCCCTTTTTCCCCTTTTTCCCCCCCCCTTTCCCGGGGGGCCCCCCGGGGCCTCCTCCTTCCCGAGGACCCTCCCAATCTCTCCCGGAAAAAAAACACACTTCTCCCATGAGGCCCTAACCCGGCAGAAAACCCCTGTTATATTTGTGCCAGGGGGCCTCGGGCAGTTTTCCCCAAAATAACCTGCTTTGTGACTCATCTCTGGAGCCCCCTGGGGTCCCGGGGGAGTTTAACAGCGGGGCCTTTCTATAAGGTTGCTTTTTTCCTTTACTTTCCCCAAACCTTTTTATTAATTTTTTTAAATTTTTTTTCCCACTTATTTTTTTTTTGGGGTTTTTTATTAATTCCCTTAATGCTTTTTAAAATTAAAAGTTTTTTTTTTTGGGTCCCCCTTTTAACCCCTTTCCTAAATTTTTTTTTCCCCGGAATAAAATTAATTTATTATTTAACCATTTTTTTTTTCTTTTCCCCCCCCTTTTCCCTTTTTTTAACCTTTTTTTTTTTTTGAACAGGAAAAAAGGGCTGAAAAATTCCCAAAAAAAAAAAATTTTTACTATGGGTTAAAAAAAAGGTAAACCCGTTTCCCTCCCCCCCGCCCCCCCTTTTGTTCCATCTGCCTTGGGAGGGGCTCCCCCCCTTCCGGAAAAAAAATTCCCCCTCCCCAAACCCTTGGGCCCCCTTTTGGGCTTTTAAAAAGGTTTCCAAATTTCCCCCCATTTTTTAGTCCAATTTTAAAGGAATTTTTATTTCCCAAATTTTTTTGGGCTCTTTGGGACTTCTAAGGGTTTCCCCCCTGCCTATCCCCAACCCCCAAAATGCAGCTATTCCCCTTGGAACCCCTGGGGTTCCCCTTCCCCCCCCCTACACCCCACTACCTATCCTTTAAGATTCCTCTTAGCCCCCCCAGTCAACACTTTCATTTGACACCCCCCCCCATTTTTTACATAAATTTTCTTCTCAAATTTCCTTTTTATCCACATTCGAAAATAAGTCACTTTTTTCCAAGGATATAAAACGAAACCATTAAAAAGTAATTGTTTTTCTTTCTATTTTACAGTTAGTTTCCCAAAAAAGGGTTTAAATTTATTTTAAAATTTTAAATTTCCCAAAATTTTTAAAGCAAAATTGTGTTTGTGGGGTAGCTACACACAAGCACGGGGCCCCCAACACCCCCCACAAAACACAACACACACGTGAAAGTCTATGATAAACTGAATTTTTTTCTAAAAAATTGGGAAAAATAATTTTATATTTTATATGCAGTAATGAGTTATGGTATATTCTTACTCTCCACCCAAAACCTTCAAAATGCATTTGTTTGATAACTTACTGAAAGAAAATTGTAAAAGCTAAAATTTTTACTTGTTTTCCCCTTGAAGAAAATTTCACATTTTAATAACTTACTACAGATTTTTTCCAATTATAAAAACAGATTTTTTTGATTTAAAAATGAAGGCATTCCCCAAAAGTGGAACATGTCAACAAAATTTATGAATTGTCGCGTCCGCCTTGGCCAGCAAGTAAGACGCGACACGGTCGGATCCTTCTCAGTCAGCTTTATTCCAGGAACGGCTCTTGACTTAGGGACGGGGAACTGGACGAGGGACTAGGATAGGGATGTTATGGCCGGGGACCGGACCGGAAGGGCCCGGGAAGGGAAGGCAAGGGAAGGGCAGGGAAGGAAGGGAAGGGAAGCGAAGCGAAGGGCCAAAGGGCGCAGGCCAAAAAAGGCCCAGCAGCAGAAGCGAGCTGCTTATCTAGCTGCCCTAGGCGCGCTGGGTGATGTGTCCTCTCAGGATTGGTTAAGCTGCCAATACCTCATTAGCAAAAGCCCGCTCAGGAGGGGCACGAGGCCGACGCATGCTCAAAGGACTTGTTTTACCAGTTTTCTGAGCTGGCCACTCTGGAAGCCAGCTGCCTGCCTTGTCAGGTGCTAGTCATACGACTTTGCAACTGTAAACACGGCTGCCTACATCTCCCCCTTATTTATTTATTAAATTTGAAGTAGGTTACCTCTGGACCCTTCAGACCTTAGGCATCCCACACCCAAGCATGCTTGAACTCATTCATTAGGTGTTTGGCGTGAGGCGATTGAAAGCACACCTAGAAGGTTGCCGCTAGCGCAGCAAGTCAGCGGTGGAAAACAGAGGTCCGAGCCCTTGTGCAAAGTGAAGGCATTGTGATGGGAAAGTTTATATTTCTGCCATACCCGCCTTCGTGCCTTTTTTCAGGGAGAGGTACATTTGGCACAAAACCTCTATGCACTCGGACATGCTTTCAGAGAATTTATCTCAGGATTGAGAACATCTCTAGTCGAGGCACTCCTCGTACTCCCCGCTTCAGAAACATTGAGGTGATGCTATAGCCTCATGAGTGTACACCTTTGGCAATGGTCAAGATGGTCAGGATCTAGGGATTATGCCTGGATGGCCATTACCGGTCCAGAAGGCTCCCTACTATGCCTCCCTAAGGGAGGCCAGCCAAATACCTGGGGGAGTGCCTTTCTCCATGGCAGTCAGCGCCTGGTAAACAACAACCTTATGTCCTGCATGGTCATGGCACAAATGACACAAATGACACAGAAACCAAAGGCAGAAACCACATCCTAGGAGAACAACACCTCCCCAGATAAATACTCCCGCTCATTCTTTAAAGAAAATTGAGGCACCCTTGACCCAAGTGATGAGAGCCCCTCCAAAGTAGAGGGATCCAGCGGGTGCCATTCAGGGTAGCGATCTGCAACAGGAGCCTCCTGGATAGGTACTCGTCTTCTTTCGACCGGTTTCCTTTCAGGTACTCAGACAGGAGGCGACTCTGATTGAGAGACTGAGAAGAGTTATATACCAAGGAATAATATACAGTCCCCTGAGAGAGGAGACGCAAGAGAGCTGAATAAGTTTATATTTAAACAGCTTAAAAATGGGAAAGGTATTAAGGTCAGCCTCCACCGTTACCGGTACAGAGGTAGGCAGTCTGACAATAAAGGCAGTGTCATTCCTGCCTTTCCAGCACTCTGCATTTAGTAGAGTTCTTTGGCAAAGATATGGTGGCATTGTAAATCATAAATAGCATGGTGATGTTTAGGGAGTCATCAGTCCGGTTCGAGGCGTCCCCCGAACCTTGTGACGATCCCAAACTTACCTGAACAAGCACGTTTCTCAAAACCTCTGCGTCAACCTTACTATCTGCAAGGGGATCCAATCAAGCAGATACATTGGCTAATACAAAGCGCAAGTTTTGATTTTGGCAAAACATACAAACACAAAAGGTAGAGAAAAGGTAGGAAGGACCGGGGAGTTTAGAATGGACCGCATAGGCACTGGCCAGGTGCGTGTGACGGCCCACAAAGGTATAAAGTCACCCGGTATCCATAGCAGTAGTAGGGTCAAAAACAGGATCTATGCCCTCATCATCCTTTTCTCCGTCTGGGACTGCCGGGCTGGAGATCTTCCGAGTCAATCTCTCGGGTACCCAGATGGGGTTTTCTTGGTCCTCTGGAAAGACACAAACAGAACCTCGTGCCCTTAAAGAGCACGGGATCGGGCCCCTCGCCATATGTTTGTTATAATATCTTTCCATTTTACTTTCTCTGGCGGAGGGCGTAGGTGATTATGATGCCTGTCAGCAGCAGACTGACCCTGAGCATCCAAATTTTAGGAAATTTAAGGTAAATAGTGCTAAGGATAGTCTATGCTTGGGGTAAGGCCGTGGCCTATTCCCTCTTTTTGTTTTTGAAGGCATTCTTTGAGCGTGCGGTGTGCTCGTTCTACAATGCCCTGCCCCTGGGGGTTGTAGGGCAGTCCATGAGTGAGTGAGACTTCCATGCGTTGGCAAAAGGAAGAAAAGGCCTGTGCCGTGTAGGCTGGGCCATTGTCCGTCTTAAGCGTTTGGGGTTTTCCCAAGCTGCCCATGCTTCCAAGCAATGAGTAGTTACATTGGTAGTTCTTTCCCCAGTGAGGGGAGTAGCATGGATGATACCTGAACAAGTATCCACAGAGACATGAATATATTTTAATTTTCCAAATTCTGTAAAGTGAGTGACATCCATCTGCCAAACCCTGAGGGTGAAATGCCTCGAGGGTTGATGCCCACATGCGATGGATGTAAGTGTATAATGCATTGGGGGCAATCGAGCACAATTTGGCGTGCTGCAGCCCTCGGCAGATTGAATCTCTGCTGCAATGTCTTAGAATTTACATGAAACAACTGATGGAACTGTGTTGCACGATCCCAAGCAGTGCACAGGAAGATGCATTTCATTTCCTTCCTTGTCTTTCCAAGATAATGTACCTGCGCTTAAATCGGGCGATTTTGCATACCCGAGCCCTTGTAGGGTTTGGGTTGATGCTTGAATAGGCCAGTTTTTAGGCCAGTCTTTTTGGGCTATAATGCTACGGTCAGCTCCTGTGTCTAATAGGCCCAATATTTTTCCTGCCGTTTATTTTCCAATTCATTATAGGTCTTTGGTCCAAATCTAAAGAAAGAAGGCGGCTTCAGTCCCGGAGGATCCGAGGCCTTTATTCCCCCTTATTACATTTTTACTGGGGAACACATTATGTAAGCTGGGTAGCATTACTATTTGAGCAATTCTGTCTCCTGGTGAAATGGCCACGATACCCTGCGGAGAGGAGGCAAGGATCTTAACTGCACCCTCAAAATCGGCATCTATAACGCCAGGATGTACCATGAGACCTTTTAGGGTGGAAGAAGAGCGTCCTATCAGTAGACCCACTGTGTCGGAGGCAGTGGGCCCTGGAAGTCAGTCTCAATAGGTTGCACACCCATTTGGGGTGTTAATACGAGTCTGGTGGTGCAGCGCAGGTCCAACCCTGCTGAGCCCGGGTGGCTCTCCGAGGCTCCAACCCCGCTGAACCCGGAGTGGCTATCCAAGGCTCAGGCGGTGTAGGTTGGGCTGACTCTGCCCCTCTACTGCTCCATATATTTAAGGGCCCTGGAAGCGTGGGCCCCGCTGCACGTTTTTTGACTGTGTACTACCATAACCAGAAGGCAGCGTTTGGCTCTCAGGGTTCCTTGTCGATCTGCATTCACTGGCCCAATGATTACCCTTGTGACATTTGGGCATATTCCTGGCGGCCTCAGACGAGGGTATTCCCTTGTTTTTCCCTGTCTCTTTGTCTTTCCCTGTCTCTTTGGGGGCACTGACTCTTAAAGTGTCCCTGGCGGCTGCAGTTGAAGCAAGCCCCTGCAGCAGGGGTCCTGCCTTTACCCTTAGACAACTGCATAACTGCAGCTGCCAAGCCAGAGTTGGACAATGGTCCACCAATCTCCCTACAAGCCTTCATCCAAGCCTGCAAGCCCTTTGCTTTCCAGGGGGTGATGGCCATCCTGCACTCTTTGGTGCACTGTTCAAACACCAATTGCTCTATCAATGGCATGGCTGTATCAGGATCGCCAAATATCCTCCCTGCGGCTTCCATCATGCGAGCCACGTAGTCGGAGAAAGGCTCATTAGGACCCTGGAGGATTTTTGTTAAATTGCCAGAAACTTCTCCCCTATTGGGTAGAGCTTTCCAGGCTCTAACAGCCATGGCACTAATTTGGTCGTACACTGCTGGCGGGTATGCTGTCTGGTTACCTGCCCATTGTCCCTGACCTAGAAACATATCCAGGTTCCATAAGGGCTGTCCTGCGGCGGCATTGCTTGAGCCTGTCTTTGAGCATAATCACTGTAAATAGATTTCCAATCAAGATATTGCCCCATGGTTAAGCAGGCTTTCACAGTACTTATCCAATCAGATGGTGTCATGGCCTGTGTCGCTATCCTTTCTATCAAGGATTGCGTGTAGGAAGCATTGACGCCGTAAGCCCTGACTGATTCTGCAAGATTTTTTAACATTTTGATATCCAAGTGCTCATGATATCTCTGTTGATTCGGATCTTCAAAAACTGGGAAGGCCATACGTGCTTCCTTCCAAGTCTCGGGGCAGAACGATTGAGTCCCTGGAGTCCCTGGGGGTGGACCGGCCCGAGGAACCTCCGCATATGGAGGCGGGCCTAGGAGCGGAGCTGTGGGCGTCTCCTGAGCAGGTGGTTTAAGCTTCTCCGCCCCATGTTTGCCTTTCCTCCGCCTAGGGAGGGTCACAGACTCCCTTTCAACTGATAGGTTCTCTAGATCCTCCTCCATCTTTTCTAAATTTTCTTCTTTCCGCCATCTTGTCTAAGTTCCCTCCTTCCTCCTTATCTGAGCTATCGGAGCTGGAGGAACTCTCTGTCTCTAAATCTTTTAAGCTAGGATAAATGTTGGAGGCCCTTTTTCGTCCTTTGTCTTTTTTACACTTATGTCCTGGACAATGACAATTTAAACAGAAACAAAGACTACATACTAGGAAAAACATAATTACGACACCCAGACCGACCCACACCTGGTCTACAACAAACACAAACATGATACTTCTAAGGTTTCTCATGATTCAATTGCCACTTTACCATGGACCTATGACCATGGACCTTATGACGCCGCTTTAAACCGCGGACCTTGTGACGGCCCTATTCACCGGGCACTTTCTGTGACGCCGCTTTACTGCGGACCTTGTGACGGCCCTATCCACTGGGCACTTTCTGTGAAGCCGCTTTAACCGCGGACCTTGTGACGGCCCTATCCACCGGGCACTTTCTATGATGCCGCTTTAACCGCGGACCTTGTGATGGCCCTATTCACCAGGCACTTTCTGTAACAATAAACATACCTGTACCGCAGTTCCTAGCTGCTGAGTTCTGAATCCACGAAGGCGAAGTCCTCAGTTCCCCGTACGGGCCACCATATGTAGCGTCCGCCTTGGCCAGCAAGTAAGACGCGACACGGTCGGATCCTTCTCAGTCAGCTTTATTCCAGGAACGGCTCTTGACTTAGGGACGGGGAACTGGACGAGGGACTAGGATAGGGATGTATGGCCGGGACCGACCGGGAAGGCCCGGGAAGGGAAGGCAAGGGAAGGGCAGGGAAGGAAGGGAAGGGAAGCGAAGCGAAGGGCCAAAGGGCGCAGGCCAAAAAAGGCCCAGCAGCAGAAGCGAGCTGCTTATCTAGCTGCCCTAGGCGCGCTGGTGATGTGTCCTCTCAGGATTGGTTAAGCTGCCAATACCTCATTAGCAAAAGCCCGCTCAGGAGGGGCACGAGGCCGACGCATGCTCAAAGGACTTGTTTACCAGTTTCTGAGCTGGCCACTCTGGAAGCCAGCTGCCTGCCTTGTCAGGTGCTAGTCATACGACTTTGCAACTGTAAACACGGCTGCCTACAATGAATATATCATTGTTACAAAGTAGGAGGCATCACTCAGTAAGAAACAAGAATACATATTAATACATATTTAATGAACTGCCATTCTTTCCCTAAAACTAGGATAAAGGGATTGAAATCTATCTTCCTTTTTAAAAAAAATAGATTTAAGGGGAGATGAAATACACCGAGAGGAAAAAAGATAAGAGTGCCCTTGTCAGCAAGTTCAATAGCGCTAAAATCTAAGGATACATGTCTGTGTGGGGTATAAAATAATTCAGATTTTCTGGTGGTTACCCCCAGTTCATGGAGAGACCCATGGCTCCAGTTGCAAATGTAGCAGAGGATGGCCTTATCTGGCATCACTGGGAGTTGAGTCCCTTGGTCCTGTGGAGGATTGATGCCCCAGTGAAGGGGAATGCTAGGGTGGTGAGGTGGGACTGGGTAGGTGGGTGGGTGAGGCAGTACCCTCATAGAGAAGTAGGGGAGGGGGATGGGATGGGGGTTGAGAAGGAGAAACTGGAAAGAGGGATATGATTTGAAATATAAATAAATAAAATAACTAATAAACAAAATCCAGATAACCACAAAGGAACCAACTCAGTGATCAAAACACTGATATTTAAGTATGCCTGGATTGCTTTGTGTCCAAAATCCTGTGGCATATACATATTTTACCATATATTCAAAGTAATATCTGTGTAGATGAGCCGTGCAAACATAAAAAATTAACTCACTTGAATTGTTAGTAATTATTGAATTACTATGCAAGAAAAAATAATTAACAGTGAAATAGACTAGCAAGCTTGGGATAACAATATGCTAAGCTTAGAACTTCATAAGAATTATTGGAGGAAAAAAGACAAGTAGGGAGCAGAAGATGCAATTCTCCAATCTAATTTAATGAACACTAAAATTTTAAGGTCATGAGGAATAAAAGTCAAAACTATAGTATCCAATCAGCTTTCTGAAGTACCAACTAAAGAGCACAATTACCACAGGTTGACTCGGTACTCCCAGGCCTGACTGCAGCTGTTCATAAATGGAGCATCAAATATATTTCACATTTCCTTTCCATGTTTGTACCATGTTTATTTTAGTACATCCCATTTGTCTGTGAGTTGTGGCTAGGCATCATTATGGAGAAAGCTGTTTCTACATTGTCTAGACCTTAATACCCATGGGGCCTTCACATCCTGTGTTTTGAGACTGAGGATTCAGTTTGAGGACTTTGTTTTTCTTATTGCTTGTTTAATGAAAATGGTGTGTGTGTGTGCATGTGTGCATATGTGTGCCATGCACTCACACATGAGTGCATGTGCAGGCACACGCATGCCTACCTGTTTTTTGAGAGTTTATATTTAACCCATGGGTTCTTATTCTTTAACTATTGTTTCATATATATGCATAAACTTTTAAAATATATAAATGCAACCAGTTGTGTCCACTGAGCATTATTTATATTGTATAAAATTTTAAGGCTGACCACTTGAGATTGGATAATTTAAAAAATGCAATTCAGAAGGAACTTCTGTTGGGTTGCCTCGCCCAACTTGGCTGTGTTGGTTTTGGTTTTATCTTCTTATACTTCATGTATTTCTGTTTTGTTGTTGTTTCCTAGAAGCCTGTAGCTTTCTAATGAGAGGCAGAGTCATCCAATGGGAGGAGACACGGGGAGCAAATGGGAGAAATAGTGGGAGGGCAGACTTATTAATCAGGGTAAATAATTTTATTAAAAATATAAAACAAATAGGCACATACCCAGGGCACAGTTAAGTTAGTAAGTAAAGAAAGCATAAAACAAACCGTCCTGAGGAATACTGTGTCTAAGTATCCACACAGGTAGTCATCTTCATTTCTTCTCTATATTAGATTCTCCTCATATGAGGATTTAAATAGCCCACATTCCCCATGTCCCTGACTATGTCATGCAAATGCATTCACACCCCAATGATGTGCTCTTGGAGATACAAGTACAAAACCTGGACAAGATGGCTGGTAGATCCTTTCAGTTCTCAGTTTGTCATTGGGCCAATGAAATAGCTGTCAGGTAAAGTTTATTGTCAGCAAGCCTGATGATTTACAGTTTTGTTTTGATTTTTTTTTCAGAAAAGAACTTTATTCATTTAACTGACTTGTAAACTAACAATGATTTTTTAATTTTGTGTTTGTATATTGTGTTTTTGATTGGACATATGAGAGAAGTATATGCATATGTTACTAAAGCTGCCCATGAAGGCCAGAGGAGACTGTCAGACCCTGCAATGGATATTCAGGAACTTGGGAGTCACAGAATATAGATGTTGGGAACTGAACTGGGTC
Organism: Mastomys natalensis; assembly: GCA_021653895.1. Classification (NCBI taxonomy): domain Eukaryota; kingdom Metazoa; phylum Chordata; class Mammalia; order Rodentia; family Muridae; genus Mastomys; species Mastomys natalensis. The sequence continues at coordinate 2,073,802 of JAJTUV010000234.1, read as the reverse complement.
CTCAGTACATGGTCACTCATGAGCCATCTCCACAGCCTCCAAGATTTTCATTTCTGTAATGTTTTAGCATAGTGTAAAGTAAGGGAGAAATATGAAATTGTATTAAAATCACTTTATTTTAATGAAAAGTATAAATGATATGAAAGGAGAACATTATAACCGATTAATCCCCAGAGAAACTGCTAATCCCAGAGGTTTAGCTCATGTCTGAAATCTCAGCACTCAGAAGGTAGAAGGAAAATAGCCAGAATTTGGAAGCTTACCTGGACTACATACAGAAACACTTGTCTCAACATAGCTATATACTTTTTATATATTACCAATATTTAATACTCTATTAACTAAGAAAAATTCTTCCAGAAAATAAAGCAATATTCAGAGACTCAGTTTATAGTGCATGAATTTACCATCCAATAATTTTGTAGTAATGTGTGAGAAAACTCAATTCAAACATATAATATACTTAAAAATATATGTATAGGTAATTTATATTATTTCTAATTTAAAAATTCTGTATGTTAACACAATAAATCCAAACAATGTTACTAAATTCTCTATTTCCTCCAAAGAATTATTTTTTTGTGACTGAAAGAGAGTCACAGATGAACCAAACACATAGCTCAAGATATGAAAAACGAATTTACAACTTTATTTTAATCTTCCATACTTCCCTATTGAATGGTAGCTGCCACATCAGAATAAAGATTTATTAGATTCTGACCACCTTTTGCAATGTATGTTTCTGACATGATCTCTTATACGTTGTAGAATGTGTGTATTGTAATTGTTGCTGTTATTTTTTTTCCAGGAAGAGACAAGAGTAAGTGGTAATTAGAGGCTCCACTTAAACAACATTTCCCCCAAAATTATATTTCCAAGGAAATTAGACTTTGGCTCCAAACCCATAAAAATTCAACAGCATAAAGCATAAAATGTACCCAATCTTAATCAATGTAAATTACACTGGGGAAAATGATGTGCATATGCAACCAACAGTCATCCAATATTTTTCAGAGAGGTTCTGTTTGAACCAATCCTTAAAGCCATAACTTAATGAAAGAAATTCCAACGCACATTTTAGATGAAAAGTTGAATCATCTATTAACATTCTGTGCTTTATGTTTATTTAATTGGATGAGAAACGTACTATTTTCATTTCTTTTGCCCTTGGAAGACTGTAAGGATATTGCTTCTTCTGCCTATGAATACATTTTTAAATTATGAGAAAAGTATGAGCCCATAATTTGTGCTAGTTTTTTAAAGAAATCACCGTGGTCAGAGTAAAAAGTGAAATTGTCAATACAATAAAATGTAACCTTGGTCAATGTTGCAGCCAGCCTTTTTTAGGACATAGCAATCGATTTTCATCCTTGTATTATCAATCATGCTTCATTCCTAGTTAGTACTAATTACCTGGTTTTACTCAGAGTTTTATTGCCTGGACGAATAATGAAACCTAAATGTCATATTCGAGGTGCAGTGTTATAAGCTGAAATAGGTCTATCTTCAGCTGTGATACTCAACCTAATAGTTATCTTAAACAGAGTGAAAAGTCTCTTGCACCTAATGAATAGCCTGCGACTGAAAGGTGCTTCATAAGCACTTTAGCAGAATCTTTGAAATGAAGTTCCCACAGTGATCAGAAAAAGCCCAGGATCCTGTTATTCTATTGATTTTCTCCACGTACATCAGTTTCATCCTAAACGTGGGGTCTCTTCAACACTCAGGAAGTGTTCATGCAAATGTCTTGTTCATTCCCTAATAACAGTCTACACTTGCCTTCGCACATGCCAATCTAATTAAAGTTTCTACAGAAAATGAAAGTGACATATGTAGCAGAGCATAGAGATGTTTACATAGCAGTTTTCAGGTGTCTAACAACACTGATTAAGGTGCTAAATTGTTTACTCATACAGCAGGAAAGCTCAGCTTAATGTCAGGCAACGATGGAAGTTTTGTTCAAATTACTGTTATGGGAGTTGAGCATCACTCAATAATGAGTGATGGAAGGAACAATTAAAACAGCCCAGCTGCAAACTCAACAACTCCATTATCCCATCCGATGTCAGGGTTGACTAAATCATAATGCAATTTCTACAAGAAAGGAGTCATTCCAGAAACCATCCATTAAGTGTGGATGCTTTTATATTTCCCCATTTACCAGGAAAACAGAATTTTCTCTTTGTATGTGACTTGAAAGAAATGTTTCAAGTGTGCCCACACAGACACACACACAAACAGACACATGCACGCACGCATGCATGTGTGTGCACTTGTTGCGCACACACACACACACACACACACACACACACACACACGATGATTAAAAGAAAAGTGAGCTGGTAGATGACTAAATGGTTAGTTCCTACTGTCAAACCTGACAGCCTGACTCACTATCCCATGGATGCATACTTAGGAGACTGAAGAATGCCCACTCCTGCAGGTTGACCCCTGTCTTCTATACATTTCAGTCTTGGACAGAGCCATTTCTGCACATAGAAACACATAAATAAATGTAATTAAAATAAACTTATGTGCAAATGCTTCTCTGTAATGTCTTGCGTTTTCATAAATATGGGCTTACTTGTTTCCTTTTTCACCCAAACTCCATTATATTAAACCAAATGCATAAATTATGGAAATAAATAGTACAACTTGGCTAGCAGTCAAGTGTTATAGAAGTGAATTTATTATTTCAAAAATTAAGAGACTAGACACCATTCATGCTATAAGAACCCCAAAGCACATAACCTGTACCATATGGCTGTCAGGTAAAGAATTGTAGGTGACAAGCAACACATCTGTCTAGCCACATGCTAAAGAATAAGCAAACAAGAACACTGGGACACCTATATTGTCATATTACTAAGCTAGTATTTCTCTTTCCTCTTCTCCTCTCCCTCTCCCCTCCCTCTCCCTCTCCCTCTCCTCTCCATCCTCTCCCTCTCCCTCTCTCCTCCCCTCTCTCCCCTCTCCCTCTCCCTCTCCCTCTCCCTCTCCCTCTCCCTCTCCCTCTCCCTCTCCCTCTCCCTCCTCCCTCTCCCTCTCCCTCTCCCTCTTCCCTCTCCCTCTCCCTCCCTCTCTCCCTCTCCCTCTCCCTCTCCCTCTCCCTCTCCCTCTCCCTCTCCCTCTCCCTCTCCCTCTCCCTCCCCTCTCCTCTCCCTCTCCCTCTCCCTCTCCTCCCCCCTCTCCCTCTCCTCTCCTCCCCTCTCCCTCTCCCTCCTCTCTCCTCTCTCCTCTCTCTCCCCCTCCCTCTCCCATTCTCTTTCCCCTCCCTCCCTCTCTCCTCCCTCTCTTCTCTTCTCTCTGTCTCTCTGTCTCTCTCTCTTTGTCTCTCTCTCTCTGTCTCTCTCTCTCTCATTTTGTCAGCAAAAATCTTTGATGACACTTGCTTCCTTTCAATTATGGCTAAATACTTGGGATTTGAAAACATTATAGTTTTATGATCTAAATAATGCCTCTGGTCCTTGTACTTTCTTTGACTTTTAATTTGTGCCACCAAGATTTGAGTATCAATCAGAAGTGACTAGAAACTTTATATGAAAACAGTAAATCATGCTGTGATAGGCAGACTTTAGACAAAACAGAAGTGAAACACTCCTATAAAGCATAATAACTTACATTATTTCATTAATATGGATATCATCAGACCTGCCCTCCTACTTTACAAAAGGTAAATAAACAAAATAAATTAGAGAAGTGTCTATCTAAACAGTAATAGGTATGTGGTCACTTAAATAATATAAATGGTTTCCAGTTGTAATAGTATGGACCAATGGTAATATCTTGCATATCAATATTCATCATTTTCACAAACTTCACTTCTTCAGTCACCAGATATTTTTTCTTTTTTCCTTATTTCTTCTTTTTTTTTTTTTTTTAAAATGAGGCTCACTAGTTTGCTTTTCGCAGATACAAAGTAACATGAAATCATGCCTACAGCTCCTGAGCTCACTAGACAAGCAGTGTAGACATTAGGAGTGCTGCTATTAACAGTGTGAACTAACAGAAATGAGGGATAGGAGGCAAAAGCTTTTATCATCTGAATAGCAAGTTAAATATATAAGACAAAATTTTATACAATGCTTTTGGGTCAGTTTAAGGAAATACTGATTACAAATATATATGTATTTGTATACACACACACACACACACACACACACACACACACACACATATGTGAAGAGAGCAAAATTCAATGGCCTTGTTCTTAACTCTTTTGTTTCATTTCTCTTTGATGTTCATCAAAATTCACCTGCATTTCACTTGTAGTCAAGATGCCTTTGACACAATCTCTGAGCGAAAAGTGACTTTGAAAATCAAGGTCAAGAATGTCTGAAGACTGAGAGGCATCCTAAGGAGTGGCAGCAGAGAAACTGCTCTTTGTTTAGCTGTGCAGTGTCTCTTGCATTCTCTCAGTCTCCTTGGGCTATCATTTAATCAGTCTTTCTGAATCTACTCTTTCTCTCCTAAGGGTAATAGCATGGTTCTAGTATTATTTAAAAAAAAAAAAAAGAAAGAAAGAAATAGAAGTATAAAAAGCCAACTCACAGCCTGCCCCCAGCACACTGAAGTTACATGTGTATTACAGCAAAGACTTTGTGTGCTCTGAAGTGCAGTCTGTTGCCCGGCAAGCTTCTCAAGACAGTCAAGCATGAAGATACCTTGACTGACACCTGCCTGAAGTTACATTTAATGGGTACCTTCGCGTTCAGATGCCTCAACAGCACAGAAAAGATATATAATTTCTGCAAAAACTTTCTCAGCACATATTTTGTCTCTTTTCTTTCTGTGTTGGTTGATTTAAAAAAAAATATATAGCTTAGGATGAAAATATAAAATGGAAGAGAAAACACTAAAAATGTAGAGAAAATATACAGATGGGAAAGTTCATGTAAATATATACCTGAGATTGTCCCAAGCTTGGTGTTTTAAGTAGAAAATCTTTTTGATAGAAAATCTTTTTGGTAGGGATAACAGTTATTCCAAAAAAGTCCCTTTAGAAAGCAAGTTAACCTAAATTCCAGTAAGCTCTGACTGAATAGAAATGAGACTAAGCAAACTGACCTTTAAAGAAAATTGTTTTACATCCATTATAGGCTCTTTGGGGTAAATATTTTATCTTTAAACTGTAAGTTGGATGAATAACTTCATTTCTTAAGAATAACATCTGTTTGCCTCTGGACATATTGGAGCTATAAAATTATTCAGTTTTTATCATAGAGAATTTGAATAAAAATACCATTTTAAGACACTAATTTATGACATAGAGCTCTCATATATCCCTAAAGTTATTATGCAGTTATATAAAATTGCATTCATGTAATAATTGGAATATGTTATATTTAAAGACATTTATTTATTATGTGTATATTTGTATGTTTGTATGTGAGGGGGGTATATAACTATAAGTAGGACCTTGTCTCTTTATGTCCATAGGGCAGAGAAGAAGATAAGATATTCTCTATAAATTCCTACATTATTCAGTTTAGAATTTTTTGTTATTGTTGAAGCAGGAGCTCAGGGTGTTTGGCTCACCCATTCTTCAGAAAGCCTCAATGATCTTGTGTCTTGACCCTCCCCTTCTCCAAGCACTTGGAGTAAAAGCACATTGAGGCTACTATCACATTTTGAATCCAAACTCAGGTCCCCATGTTACAAACTGTCTTACCCACTAAGGCATCCTGGATTGTTTTGTAAAGTTTTTTTTGTTGTTAGTTTGGTTTGGTTCTGATTTGTTTTCTGTTTTGTTTTGCTTTGCTACTGTTAAAGTTAATCTATTAGACATTACTACCTCTTTTTACATTCATTTAGATTGTGACATTTTTATATCATATATATTAATTTTATTGACTGTGACAATCATATATTCACAATTTTATATGATTTAGTCTATCAACATTTTTTGATCCTTCATTCCTTTGCATTTCAATTACATAAGCACTTATCATTTCTGCTGTATTTTGATTGGCTTCTTTAGGCACAATTATTTACCCAAGATATGTACATTCATCTTACTATAAAGAATTCACTAATTCTCACATGGCTTTCATTGTTAGAGATGGCCTTAATTGTTGGTTTTATGGTTTTAGAATAGTATTTTTAGCACCTTCAATGTTGTCTCAGTTCTTGCCTTTTTAGTGATCTGTCTCATAATCATAACTCACTTCGTTGTTATTAATTTTATATCTTATTCAACTTTCTTGAAGACATTGTGATTTTGTGCTATCACTTACATAACCTTAAAAACAGTTTTGGCTTGTAAGTATAGACTTCCTTAGGAATACCTTATTTCTCTGATCATATTGCATCCAGCAATTGTGCACACCAAGATGATTTCAACAAATTGTGCGTACTCACATTAATAAAGAAACATAATTAGATAACACATTTTCCAGTGTGTAGGTTTGAAAGTTGTTTTTAACTCCTTCTTTTCCTACAAAATAATTTGGGTCTTTCAGTTAATTCAGATTATCAGATAAGTCAAATTATCAGGTATTCAATTACATATTTCTTAGTTGCGAGATGAATCCTGATTTAAAAAAATGTCTTCAGTTAAGTTCAATAAAACTTTAATAGTGCTTATGACTCCGAGGCTCTGGTGAAAATGAAAGTAAAGAGAACTTGCTTTTCATCCAGACATTTCTTACAATTCCTGTGTTGTTTTTCAGAATTACCTGTGATGCAGGATTCTGGTAACATGTTGTATATAAGGGACAAGAAAAATTATTGGCAGAAAAAACAGATTTAACTGTACAAAGTAGATTAATAATCAGAAGCAGAGGAGTATTTTGAAAAATCAACCTCTGTTCCTGTTCCTGCAGAGGTGACACGTGTCTGTGATCAACATGAGCACCAGAAGTGAGTTTCATCCTGTGAAGCAGCACTTGAGTCGAATCCAAAGTCATTGGTTTCCCTTTGATATTCATGCCACTGTTGCTACAAACCAATTTAGATTCTTTTTCCATGTGTTCCTACAGAGCTAAAGGTACAAAGGATTAGCTCTGGAATGACTGTGCTAGTAAAAGGATTTATGATCATTTAAACTGATACCTGTGAACAACAAAAACTGGGTTTTTCTTAGTTAATATATTTTTCAAGTTTGGTTCAACTGGGACACAAAGGAATCTGGGATGGAAGAAGAATGATCTAACAGAGGTGTTTCCTTTGGATTTAGAAATGGAGATAACCTATTTATTTTTTGCATATTTTTGTAAATTACTTGGGTGTATGTGGTGTGTGTGTGTGTGTGTGTGTTTGTGTATGTGCGCACATGCACACACATATGAGAGAGAGAGACAGAAGAGAGAGACAGAGAAGAGAGAGAGAGAGAGAGAGAGAGAGAGAGAGAGAGAGAGAGAGAGAAGAAGCAGAAGACATAAACATTGGGAGCTATCTCTTTTATCATATATAGGTTCAAGGGATCAAACTTACTTCCTCAGGCTTGATGGCAGGTGTCTTTACCCAAGGAACCATCTCACTAGCCCTTAAAAATGGACATGATTTCTAAGGCTATTCTGTCTGTATCAATATTTTGTTTTGAAATATTTTTCCATAGCTATGTATAACGAATGTATATAAAGATCTATCTTGAGAGTATTCCATCCAGAGCCTCTGCATAGCATTTTGTGGCAGTCAGGAAGAACCTTAAGTGATGGTCCTTATTGAATATTGCTGGTGAATTTACTTTTGATCAGCACAGCTACCATGCTTAACAGTTTTTGCTGACTTTTTATTTTTTTGCTGATCTTTATCAACATTGTGACTGGCTCAGATCCAATGGCATGAATTGCAGCCATATGCAAATGTATGTATACCAATGAATAAACGTAAATTTTTCCTGTGCTAAAACTTCAGATTTTGTTTGTTTGTCTGTTTTTTTTATCACCTTTGTTTTAGTTTTTGAGTTGGCATACATAGGAACAGGTAATGGGCACTCTATGCATGTTCTGTGGTTACTCTGTTGCTCTCCATAAGCCATGCCCATCCTCCTAACTCTCACTCTGTGGTCTGTCTTCATCTCCCAGCTCGTTCCCCCTTTCGCATTCATGTTTTATCTATTCCATTACCATTCCCACCCCCAGAATATCTGTCCTTTTCTAATTTCCAGAGATCTACACTCTACCACACAGATTGATATGTACTTTTATTCACATTAAAATTTAGGGCTCACATATCGAGAGTACGTGTTATTTGTCTGAGTCTATCTAATTTAGGTTAATATATGTTTCGTTTAATTCAATTCCAGTATAGATTGTGTTTTCATTCTTCTTATAGCTAAATTGATTTCATTGTGCTTGTAACTATAGTTTCTTATCTGCTTATCTTCTTGTGAACACCTAAACTCATTCCAATTTTAGCTATGGTGTCCAGAGAAGTAATAAAGATGGATATGCAAAAAAAAAAAAAGCCCTGGTGTAGGATTTCCTTAGGTGTGTAACCAAGAGTATCATAGTACAATAATCATATATAATTATTTTTATTTTGAGAACATATCACACGGATTTTCTTAGTAGCTTTAGTAATTTACACTAGTAATAGAAGTAAATAAAGGTTTCTTATTTTCTTCTCCACATTCTCACCAGCTTTTGTTGCCATTTGTCTCTTGATGTAAGTCATTTTGATTGTACTGAGATAGAATCTCAAGGTACTTAAACTGGTATGTCCATGCTTGCTAACCACTTTCAATTAGTAATTGTCCATTTTTTGTTTCTTTTCTTGAGATTTGTCTTTTGACACTTCTTGGACTTCTTTTGAGAACTATTCAGTATTTTGGTTCATTTACAGGAATGTTTGTGATCAATTTTTGATAGTTTAGTTTTTTATATTTTGGATATTACTTATCTGTGTGACATCTAACTGTGTGAGTTTTCTCACAATCCAAGGCAATATTTTAACTCAGGTGATTGTGAAATGAATGTTTCAAAATCATTTTAAGACTGATTTAATTTCTCTAGTCCCTTTAGCAATTCGTCTTTTATTCATATATATATATATATGTGTGTGTGTGTGTTGTGTGTGTGTGTGTGTGTGTGTGTTTCTAAATATAACCTATTCAGTCCATATAATGCTACTTGTATGTATGCTTTCAGGGCTGATCATTTAGTACTGGGCAACAAATTAGTGTGGCCTTCCCTTTGGAAGACCACCTTTCTTTTTTCCAGCTTTCTATGGTACCTATAGTTCTTCTTGTGGAGCTTTCCTCTGTTCTATTCAGTATGTTCATCATTTGCATCCTTTTTTTCTTTTTTTTCAAGACAGGGTTTCTCTGTGTAGCCCTGGCTGTCTTGGAACTCACTCTGTAGACCAGGCTGGCCTCGAACTCAGAAATCCGCCTGCCTCTGCCTCCCAAGTGCTGGGATTAAAGGAGTGTGCCACTACTGCCCAACTCATCATTTGCATCCTTATTCAGCCCATATTTAGGCAGTCATGTTACTGAAATACTATATGTATAGATTCTTACAGTCTAGAATCCACAATCTCACAGCAAATTCCCTGTTCTTCTGGTTCTACAAAAACTTTCTGCCCACTCTTTGTAATGTTCCCTGAGCTTTAGTTGTGAGTGCATTTTTTTTGGATGTGTTCATTCGGACTGGGCTCAACAACTCTTTATTTGGATTATCTGTGATATTCCATAGTGGTCTCCTTTTGTTGCCAAGAGAGGTTTTCTTGATGAGAGGTGAGACTACACTGATCTGTATATCATATATATTTATCTGTGTATATAAGACAAATATTAGATTTGTTTATTGTTAGGGGTTATGCTGGTTTTGTAAATTAGTGATTATAGAAAGTTCTCCAATATCCATGGCTTCCCTGGAATTATTTAATTAATTAGGATTCCTGTACTGGGCATTGTTTTCCTCTTGTTGAATGTGTGGGTTGTAAGTCAAATTAGAGAGCTCTTGGTTAAAGCAACTACACACACAGACACACACACACACACACACACACACACACACACACCACACACACGTATATATATTTCTGCTACTGAACATCTAGGGTTAGCATGCTATGCTTCCCAGTGAGGTAGCTCATAGACAACATATCTGGGTAGGATTGTTGATTATCTCCTTCTTTACAAGCTTACATGGTGCTTTCTGGCATAATGAATGCTAGTCCCAGGGACAGAGCTTTGCAGTAAGTCCCAGCTAAGGGATATCTAGGCTTCATTTCTGAAGTACATGGTTTCATTGACAATTGAGACTCACCTTCTCCATCATATTTTTATTTTAAAATGTATCTTTTCTCTAATATTAATATTTACAAAGGATAAAAGTTCTCCAAAAGGTAGCTGCCCTCACATTACAGAATAGGTCAGAAATAAATAAAAAAAAAATTGTAAAAGTAGACTAGAGAAGTGAAGAAAATTCCAAACTATATGTGATTTTTATAGGAGTCACTGTTATCTTTGATCTCATTATACATTTTTTTCTAACAATTTTTAAAAATTATATTTAAGTATGTGTAAACTTGTCTTTCTGCTTTTTTTTTTTTTGTCTATCTTTGTGGGTATGTCAAATATATGGCAGATGCTGACAAAGCTAGAGGAATTGAGTAGATTGAAGTAGAAGTTATAGGCAGTTATAAACTTCCCAACATGGATTCTAGGGGAAAAAAGCTCAAGTCATCTTCAATAGCAACATCCATTCTTAATGGTGAGCCATCTCTCCAGACCCTCAAGATCCATTTTATGTAAATGTGTACTTATTCACAATACATGAAAAAAAAATCAGTTTTAATTTTATACTACTGAAGATAGAACAATAATACTATGCAAGAACTGACATACTTTAGTGTTTACATGAATCATTCAATATTTTTCTTGTTAGGGAAGTGTCTTAAAACATACTGAAGATTAAAACTGTGGATGTCAAAAGTAGGAACTATCTATAAGTAACAATCCATATCTAGAAGCAATTGAATTTATTATTGACTGAAAGTTACCCTTGGATCAAGCAGTGAATCTAATAAAATCTGGATTTTTTGATTCTATTATGTATGGATACTAGAAGTAACCAAATTATACAGTTTGACTGGTGTTTTAAAGGAAAATCTAAATCTGTAATTATGTCACTGTTTTATGTTGGAAAAAAATTCCTAGACATGAAATATGATTATGCAAGGCATTATAAAAACATTTGATGAGACAGATTGCAACATTATTGTTGAAGTATTTTTGTCTCATCTATTGCTCCTCAACATTGATGTGAAGCAGAGAACCTTATATATTGTGAGTTTATTCATTGATATTATGCAAAAGATTTTAAAAAGTAATGCCTATCTCAGTTTTATATGCTGTCTCTGGGTATACAGGGACATCTTCCAAGTCAATAAGTTGAAATTGTGATCAAGTTCCCAGTATTAGAAATTAGCAATGTCGATGGCAATCACACTTAAAGAAGTTACAGTTTCAAGAAAAAATTTGAATATACATATATACATACATATATACATATGGGTTAAAACCCCTATGTGTGTATGCCTAAGGCAAAAATATGCTTGTCATTTAATTGACTTCTCTGGTGGGAAAAACAGTGTTGGGCAAGGCACACTGTGATACACTACTTTCCCTTTGTTTTTACTCTCATTACATATTTTACGAAGCACAGAATAAAATCAGTTTCATGATTACATTTTTACACATGTCCATCATTGCACTTTACTCGTCCATAATTCCTTACCTCCCTGCCTTTAAATCATTCTTCTTCAGTCTTCATTGTAATATACTCACGTGTGTGTGTGTGTGTGTGTGTGTGTGTGTGGTGTGCATGAGGTCACATATGTGTAAATGTGACAATATTTCTTTCAGATACATTAAAGCATTATGGCAAGATTTTAAATGGTACAGTGTCATAAAGTTGAAATTATGGATAGCAATCTAGGCTTAATTAATTATTAAAGAAAAAATAGACCTCCTTAATAAAATAAATTTAGAGAAATCAAAGTGTACAGCATTTCCAAAATCTACAACAGTGGGCAAATAATATACAGGTCTAACTGAATACTTATCTCTTTCATATGCCCATCATGTCTTGTACCTCTAGTATGTAATCCTTTCTGTGGCCTTATGATATCCTTTGTATGCTGGTTGCACTGGTACTTGTCATTTTCTTACAGTTTCCTGGGGATGAAGTGCAGTTAACATGTTGTACAAGTCTGAAGCTTAGGGGAAGTAGGGTATTACATAGCTTAGGCTATATCATTTTACTCTAAGTATGATATATGGTATAAGAGCAATAATGAAATTACCCAACCACTCTTTTATCATATTTTAAATCTGCTCTATTCATTGATTTTGTGTTGTATAAAAGAAAGAAAAGAATAAGAAAGAAAAAAACTCTTTCACGCACAGCTAAACAATCTTCCAAGTACTGAGTTTATCGTATGATTAGTTTATAAGTTAGTCAATTAGGCTTACTGGATTCAGTGCTAATATCACAGCCTGATGTGGTATAACTGCACAAGAGGCATAGTGCTTGGTGTGTCTTCTTTGAAAGATTGTCCATTAACAATTTCGCACGCACTATTTCACTTTCTCAGCTTCATTAGCATACAGTCTGCATGGAAATATTCAAGGTAAAGCAGAAAGCAGATTGCACAGGGACTCTTAAGCTCATTTGCATACAACAAATTTATTACCGCAATGAGGATAAAAAGCAGTTTGACGTTCTCCCAATCCTCACTAATTCCTTCTGCTAATTCAGAATGTCCACAGAGAGAAATCAGTGGGGTAGAATGCAGAAATGGTAGTTTGGAATAAGAGAAACATTCAGAGAGTAACGTGTGCCTTGCATCTAGGTGCAGGGTATGGATTGCTTCTATTCTGGAATCTTGCTCATATTGTAGAAAACTACATCTAATGATGCAGAGAGAAAGATGCAGGTTCTTCAGAGTACAGACTGATTTCCATTCTGTGCATTCTGTTCCCCTCAGTAACTGAATGATACCAATTATGGGATATCAGAGAGGGAATTCAGGTGGTAAAAGGCTCAAAATATATAACACAGACTAGTATGATAAAAACCTGTCATTTTAGAATGGGAAATTTTTTAAGAATATAAAATCATGCTAAAATAAAATCCTCTTAAACTCTGAAAAGTGTCTCTAAAAGGACCATAAAATATAGCATTTAGGACAGCAAAGTGCTATTGAATAACAAAATTTGATTGATGACTAGAACAGATAGTTTTGTATTCAGAGGTCAATACATTTTGAAGTATATTTTAAAAAATAGAATAATATCTATTTAAGTATTTGAAACAGGTTTAATGCTGACAATAACTTTCTGACATTCATCCTTAGCCTGAAATGGCATTGACAATTCTGTTGCTCTTAAAAAGAAGAAAGGATTCCATTTGTTTATTAATGTTAGCATTTCATTTTTTTTGTTTATTTGAGTAGTTACAACAACAATATACTTTTCTTCTTACTACTACTACCTTGTAGTGTATACTATCTCTGAGAACATGATTCTCTATTCTCTGGAAATATTTGAGATTTTGGAAATAAATAATTGAGCTTCATTTACATACATGAAAGCTCCAACAAGAAGTGTTTAACATCCTTAGTCATCAGGGTAATGCAAATCAAAACGACCCTGAGATTCCACCACACAACAGTCAGAATGGCTAAGATCAAAAACTCAGGTGATAGCAGATGCTGGCGAGGCTGCTGAGAAAGAAGAACACTCCTCCATTGTTGGTGGGATTGTAAGCTGGTACAACTGCTGAGGTCATCAGTCTGGCAGTTCCTCAGAAAATTGGACATAGTACTACCTGAGTACCCAACTATACCACTCATGGGCATATACTTGGAAGATTCTTCAACATCTAATAAGGACACATGCTCCACTATGTTCAACGCAGTCTTATTTATAATAGCCAGAAGCTAGAAAAACCCAGATGTCCCTTAAAAGAGGAATGGATACAGAAACTGGTAAATTTACACAGTGGAGTACTACTCAGCTATTAAAAACAATGAATTCATGAAATTCAGAGGCAAGTGGATGGAACTTGAGTGAGGTAACCCAGTCACAAAAGAACACACATGGTATGCATGCACTCATAAGTAGATATTAGCCCAAAAGCTCAGCATATCCAAGATACAACTCACAGACCACATAAAGCTCATGAAGAGTGAAGACCAGAGTGTGGATGTATCAATGCTTCATACAGGGGGAAACAAAATACTCACAGGAGGAAATATGAAGATCAAGTATGGAGCAGAGACTGAAGGAAAGGCCATTCCAAGACTGCTCCAACTGGGGATCCATCCCATACACAGTCGCCAAACGGAAAAGCTATTGTGGATGTCAGGAAATGCTTGCTGATGGGACCCTGATAAGGCTGTCTCCTGAGAGCCTCTGCAAGAGCCTGACAAATTCAGAGGTGGATGCTCACAGCCAACCATTGGAATGAGTGCAGGGTCTCCAATGTCGGAGTTGGAGAAGCGACTGAAGGAGCTGAGGGTGTTTGCAGCCCCATTGGAAGCAAAAGTATGAACTGGCCAGAATCCTCAAGAGTACCTGGGGTATGAAACACCAGCCAAGAGTACACATAGAGGGACCCATGGCTCCAGCTGCATATGTTGCAGAGAGTGTCTTTTTGGACATAAGTGAGAGGAGTGGCTCTTGGGCCTGAAGGGATTTGATGCCTCAGTGTAGGTGAATGCCAGAGAGGGAAAGGAGGGAGTGGGTGAGTGGTGAAGAGGCAGAGGTAGGGGGGGATAGGGGGCTCCTGAGGGAGATCTAATAAGGGGATAACATTTGAAATGTAAATAAAGAAAATATCCAATAAAAGAGAAAAAAGAAGCAAGGAAGCAATACGGGACATATGTGTAAACAAAAAGAAAGGAAGGAAGAAGGAAGGAAGGAAGGAAGGAAGGAAGGAAGGAAGGAAGGAAGGAAGAAAGGAAGGAAGGAATCTTCAGTCAGTTATGGCATCAAATCTGTACACATTTCTAACTTAGAACTTTTGATCCCAGCTCAAGTCAGATTATTGCATACCTGTAATGAGCATTCTCTATCTTCTTCACTCCCGACATCTACTACAAAACTATAATACTGCTCTCTTTATTGTTGGAATAGCATCTGACAGGAGCAAAGAAAATAAGCTACAGGTTTCATGTCACCAGTTTCTATGAATATATCTTTGGTACCCTATGAATATGGTAAACCTTATATCTTACCTCTGGTGAGTCTCAGAGCAAATAATTTTTCAGGTGACTTTTGTCCTATTCTTTGGTTGTTATCACCATAGTTTTGAGGAGTAAATCATTGCTCTTCTGACCTTTTATTATGTTCTCTGTGCCACTTGGATTCTAGAGTTCCTTTATGGTTGATTCTCCTTGTCCTTTGCCCTGTTCTTTTAGAACTCCTCTGCTAGGGTCTTTCAGTTGCCTTCTTAAGAAACACATTAAACTCTTGTGCTTTATGCATATAGAAAGTATTACCATTCACACACAGTGTCCTTATTGTCTCAGGGTCATACGTCAAATGATATCTCTACATAACTGAGACTTCTCTGTATAGATGATACCAACACCTCATATGTAAAATAAGATATAAAATCTCTCCAGGTAAACCTTTTAATTTCTTCAAGTAGGAAGTCTGTGTCCATATATTCCTCCTGGCTATCTTGTGCTGGCTTGGAATTTGGACTTGTAATATTTGCATAAAAACTACTCTTCAGAAACTCTATTTAGAAATTCAAGTAATATTTCAACTTCTTATTTAATATTTTGCCTCTTCTATATCATCAAAGTACTAATAGACAATGTTAGTTTTGCTTTTTATCTTCTTCTTTTTCATGTTGATGTGATAAAAGACTCTTAAAAACAATGCAAGAAAATATTTTTATTTCAACTAACACTTCAAGGGTAGAGTTCATTATGGAAGACAAATCAAGATATCAGAATGTCAAAGCAGCTGGCCATATCACATTCACCATCATAAGGCACACAGTGATGAATGTGTGTGCTTAGGTACCTTTCTCCCTCGTATAAAGTCTTAGATCCAAGCTTAGAGACTGGTGTTGCTCAGGCTATTTTTATGGGTCTTCCAATTTCAAATAACTGAATAAATGTAATCTGTCATAACTATGTACTCAATAATCCACTGAAGTTGTGGCTGGGTGTTTGTCTCCTAGATGATCTCATGTTTTATAAAGTCAACAATTCATCCCATTGATAATCATCACATCTGGATTCTGGCTATTATATATAAGGCTGCTATGAACATAGTAGACATGTGTTCTTGTTATATGTTGGAGAATATTTTGGGTATATGCCCAGGAGTGGTATAGCTGGATCCTCAGGTAATACTGTGTCCAATTTTCTGAGAAACCTCCAGACTGATTTCCAGAGTGGTTGTACCAGCTTTTAATATCACTAACAATGAAGAAAGGTTCTTCTTTCTCAACATCCTCACCAGCATCTGCTGTCACCTGAGTTTTTGATCTTAGCAATTCTGACTGGTGTGAGGTAAAATCTCAGGGTCCTTTTGATTTGCATTTCCCTGATGACTAAGGATGTTGAACATTTCTTTAGGTCCTTCTCAGCCATTCAGTATTCCTCTGTTGAGAATTCTTTGTTTAGCTCTGTACCCCTTTTTGAAATAGGGTTATTTGATTCTCTGGAGTCTAACTTCTTGAGTTCTTTATATATATTGGATATTAGCCTTCTATCAGATGTAGGATTGGTAAAGATCTTTTCCCAATCTGTTGGTTGCCCATTTTGTCCTATTGCCAGCTGGCATTCAGAAATGGATACAGAAAATGTGGTACAGTCACACAATGGAATACTACTCAGCTATTAAAACAATGAATCCATGAAATTCACAGGCAAATGGATGGAGCTAGAAAATATCCTCCTGAGTGAAGTAACCCACCCACAAAAGAACACACATGATATGCACTAACTGATAAGTGGATATTAGCCCAAAAGCTTGGAATACCCAAGAAACAATTGACAGACCACATGAAGCTCAAGAAGAAGAAAGACCCAAGTGTGGGTGCTTATGTCTTTCTTAGAAAGGAGAACAAAATACTCATAGGATTAAATACATAGACAGGGTGCAGAACACAGACTGAAGGAACAGCCATCCAAAGATTGCCCCATCTGGCGATCCATCCCATATACAGTCACCAAACCCAGACACTACTGTGGATGCCAAGAAGTGAATGCTGACAGGACCCTGATATAGCTGTCTCCTGAGAAGCTCTGCAGGAGACTGACAAATACAGAAGTGATGCTCACAGCCAACCATTGGACTGAGCACAGGGTCCCCAATGGGATCTCCAATGGAGGAGTTAGAGAAAGGATTAAAGGAGCTGAAGATGTTTGCAACCCCAATAATATCAAGCAACCAGACACCTCAGAGCTCCAGGGACTAAACCACCAACCAAGGAGTACACATGGAGGGACCCATAGTCCAGCCTCATATATAGCAGAGAATGTCTTGTCAGGCATCAATGTGAAGAGAGGCCCTTGGTCCTGTGAAGACTCAATGACCCAGTGTAGGGGCATTTGAGTCCTGGGAGCAAGAGTGGGTGGGTGGGTAGGGTAACACTCTTGTAGAAGCAGGGGAGAGGGGATACTATAGGGGGTTTCATGGAGGGGACCCTGGAAAGGAGATAACGTTTGAAATGTAAATAAAGAAAATATCCAATAAAATAAAAATAATAATAAAATGTTAATCATCACATCAATAATGGTAAAAAAAAATCCATTTCCCATTCGTTTATGACAGAATTTTCTAGCATTGTATATAAAAATAGAGTATACCACATAAATTTAATTTTCTTAAATAAATTTTTCTTAAATCAACAAATTTTCTTAAAATTTTATGTGTAATCATGAGAATGTAAGAAAGGTTTCCTGATCCATTCCCCCACCCCCAAACATACACATTTATTATTTGATCAACACACAATCTCAATTACCTAATAAAGTGGATGACCTTGCTGATACTGTATTTCTGCTTTCTATCAGCACTGCTCACGATCAACACACATGGATTCAAGCTGAGAAAATAGATGTAGAAAGTCAGAAACTTTCCTGCAAGCTGCTTTCAGAAGAAATATATAGTACTCAGACTGAATTTTATTAGTGAGAGCAAATAATATATTTAGACTTAACTTCAAACCAAATAGACGTATTCTGTGGTGATCTAACCAAATCTAATTGGAGACTACAATTTTCTGAAGCATCTTTAATAAATGATATAGATCTACTACCTAACTGTGAAGGTCAGAAGAGTTAGACTGTTGATGCCATGTTTTTAATGAACAGCAACAACCACCCTCAGGCTCTGGCCTGATGCATCCGTTCTCAAATCATAATCTGTGTACTACTTGTTTTCTCAAAATCCAAACCAATTCAGATAACAATTCCGTGCTACCTTTCATTTTCTTCTTTCATTCATAGCTGTTTTCAAAGCTATAGAGTACGTCTTAAAATACTATCTGTAAAATAGTCTCCTCTCTTTTTAAAAGAGTTTCATATGTCTCTTGTTATTTTCAATAAACTAATAAACATGTAATCCTTGTATCAATTTATAATAATTCATAAGATAATTTAAATTTCAGAGTCCCTCAAGGGACTAGCTGACTCTTTTGCAATTGTTGCATAATAGTTAAATCCCTTCCTCTGCATTTACATTTTCTTCAGTTCAATATAAGTGTTATTTCTAGATCATGCCCCAATCAACTTCCTGCATGTTAATATGTATCTCAGCTCCTGTTTTCCCATGACTCCATTTAAGATAATAAGTCCTGAGAGTAAATCAAAGAAGCAGACGCAAATTATACTTACAGCTCTATTTTTTCACTGGCCCAGTGAAACATGAGGGTAGTATCACAGATAGTTTAAAGAATATAATATCTCATTAGGTGAAATTCTACATTTGATAATGCATAGTGATTAATATCAGCAACATTAGTGATGGTGAATCTCAATTGTCAACTCAAGGAGATCTTGCATGCAATAGTAGGTGTTAGGAGGTACACAAGCTTCAGTTGGCATTATTCTTTAGGCGGGAAACTTGGAGTGTGTAAAAGGAGAGAGTAACCTGAGCCCAAGTGGTATTTTTCTCTACTTCCTGACTAGAACACAATGTTTCCAGGTCGCTCAAGATCTTGTCTTTGGGATTGCCCTTCCATGAGAGACTGTATCTTCCAGATGTGTACCCCTTGACTTAAGTTGTTTTTACTATTATTCATCTATCTGTATTATCACAGCAATAGAAAAAAATGACTAAGATAGGAACCAAGGGTAGGTTTATGATATATGTCAGATATTTGGGATAATGAGGTAAGTGATGAGACTTAGAGAAGGAATGGCTTTTATTAGGTAAAATTAATGATATGAAGAAATCAAGTCAAACAGTCAAAGCAAGAGGATTGTATAATTTACGGGGAATATAAATTCTTAGATAAATAGAAATGAAGACATCACTGATCACTTCAAGACAGAATCTCCAGAGAAACAAACTTCTAGAGTAGGTGGCCTTTAGATATGAAGAAGAGGTACTGTGATACAAGACAGATCTGTAAGTTTGACTCCTCAGTCCTAAATGCTGTAGTAGAAACATTTTAAGTACTTACTTTTCATATAGCATTTTCATTGTTTTTATCTCTTTCTTTCCTTTGTTTTGTCTTCTCCTCCTCTTCCTCTTCTTCCTCCTCCTTGTCCTGTTCTTCTTCCTCCTTCTTTCTTCTGTTTCTTTTTTTGTCTTATTAGGTAGACCAGACTAGACTAGAATTCAGGATGTAGCATTACCTGGCCTGCAACTCATAGTGATCTTTCTACTTCAGCCACCAAGTTCTGGAATTACAGGAATGAGTAACAGGTCTTAGTTTATGTGTGTTATCTCTAGTAGAGCAAATGAATGCAATCTCATGATTAAGTCTCAAGACTGTTTGCTGTTAGACCATTCTTTTTCTGTCCTACCAGATAAGAGTAGTAGAGCCATTGTACATTGACTTAAATGGCCCAAAAGTACTTATTTATAGCATGCCAGAATTAACTTTCCTACCCTCATTCAGAGTACCCATCAAGCTGGACCACTGGGATTTGGTTTTAGAGATCACACTGCTGTATACTATAGATATTCCTTGTCCAGAGCTTATTGCTATATGACCAACACACAATGCAGCTTGAAATATTGAAGTTTATTCATATCAGAAATTTTCAGTATTCAAATGCTAAATTTCAAACTCTATGAAGTAAAACTCTATGAAGTAAAACTCTATGAAGTTTTATAAAAGTCACACCTTGTAAGAAAATTTTATCACACTTATAACTACATTATTTGTATCTAGAATATCTCAACTCTCTCAATGTCAATAATAAAAAGGTTTCCAAAACCAAACAAAAGCCTGATACTAAACAAAGGAAGTCATACAGTACAGAAAACAAATAAAAGTTACATGACATCATAGGTTACTAGGAAAATACTAATTAAAACACCAATTTAAAAATTTCAGCAATGGTTAAATGAAACAACACTGAGTACTTCAGGTATCAGGAAATAATGTGAATGAACACAAATTTGCATGCAACAATTATGGGATACAAAATACGCAATTACTCTGCAAAATTTGAATCTGGAAATGTTGACCTGACAATCTAATTCAAGGTATTCACCCAAGAAAAAGCAAAAGTGCGTTTCTACACAGCAACTCATACACAGCTATTCACAGCACATTTCCTTTTATTTTTACATTGAGTTCTTATTTTAGTTTAAATGCGTCACAGAGAATGTGTTAAAACTGGTGTAGAAGCTCAATAAAATGAGTATTCCAGATTTTTAGATGGAAAAGGGAAAAGTATTCAAAATTCGCAATCAGAATCCCTCCAACTTGATCACAATAGATGAAGTCTATGCTTGTGTATGCGGTTGGAATGGCACCTCTTCATAGAAATAGTGAAAACTTGAGGTACTTCATAATTTTACCATCAGAAAACTGTCTAGGTATCCATTAGGTTATTCTTAGCCCCCTAGAAATAGATCAGTATGGGTGAATTGTAAAATAATTATGCTATGTGAAGAAGAAAACATAGATATTAACTGCATTTAAAAAAATTCATTTAAATTAGTCAGTTAAATCCCTGTAAACAATGATAGGAAGTGTATGGGAAATGAAAATAATCCAGGGAGGGGGCCAGAGTCAGAGTGAGGATGACAACCCACATCATTAAGATGGGGATATGTGAAAAGAACTTTTAACTGAAAGAGGTATGCAATATGGGTGGTGGTTTGGGTGACTGTGTTTGATTTCTGTAAGAGGTATTAATGGTTATAAATATTTCCCAATGATCCTATGTCTTTAAGTCCAATGACTGTCCTGTGGCTTGCTGCAGTGGTGTTGTAAAGACACTTAATTTTTGATCATTTGGGAGTAAGCTGTAGAGCTTAAATAAGAGATGAGGTTTTATCTATGTTCTGGTCAAATCTAAGGTAGAGATAAAGACTTAAAAAAACACAATAGAGAATCAAAAGAAGGTTTGGGAAAGCAATGTCAACAAGAGAGTAAGAGAGCTCACCTGGGGATTTTCTGGCAGCATTGGGAAGGAAGTGAAACATAAATGTTATGTTGACCTCCATCTTTTAGTCACCTCTCTGTCTCTGTCACTTTGTGTCTTTGTCTCTGTATCTCTCTGTATCTCTCCCTGTGTATCTCTCTCCTCTCTCATCTCTCTCTCTCTCTCTCTCTCTCTCTCTCTGTGTGTGTGTGTATGTCTGCATGTCTCTGTGTAAAATAAGATTTTATTTTTATTTTATGATTGTTTTTCTTGTATGTATTACTCCCAAATGATCAAAAATATATGCATTACATCTTTTCCTGGCAGTCAAGATGCCAGAAAAATGCAACAGATCGCATGGAAAATTGGATTGCTGTTAGCCATCAAATGGGTGATATGGACTGAACTCAGGTCTTCTGGAAGAATAGATAGATCTCTTAACTACCAAATGATATCTCTACTCCTGAATTTTTCATTCTTATTGTTTCCAATTAAATTCTTTAGGACAAAATAGAAAATCTATGTCACTACAAATAAAACCTTTCACATAATTTTGACAAAAAAAAATGCACAAAATATCATCAACAACAAAACATATACATAGGAAGGATATTAAAGGACCCCTAAGATTTTATCAAGGTCTGCTGCTATCTTTTTTCCTTCTCCACTGCCCTTTCCTCCAATGACTTTTAAGGACTCCTTGATATGATCACCAAAGCCTTGTAGAATATGTATTGATTCTCCTTTTACTTAATGACAAATTAAACATTCCACAGATATGCAGTATGGTTCTTTCACATGCTACTCAAATTTGCTATAGGAAAGCACTCTTTTTTCTCTCACTGTAGTTTATTAGAGATTGTGTACATTGGTCTATAAGACAACACTTTTATTTCCTTGAGTTTCTTTCTGCTGGCCTATGGTTGTTTATTAGTTCTTAGATGATTTATGTATTTCCAGTGCTCAGGTGCCTTGAAGGTAAGATGAATAGGGGTGTTTTTATAGTAATATTTGAAAAATAGTTCAAGGATTGAAAAAGCAAAGCTTATTAGGCAGTCAAAATTAAAATGAATGTTTTCTTTGCCATGCTATTTTATGAGACAGTACAAGAGTCGGGAAGAGAAGATTTCTGATAAATGTTTCTTTTTGTTGTTCTCTATCCACAGAACATCAATGTCAAATATGAATACTAAGTCATTTACCACAGATGTTTATTTTTTCAGAAGTTTATTTTGAAAGAGACAACACTTAAGCTATAGTACATGAATCCTGAGATTCTAGAACTCTTAAGTATTGAAGAAAAAATTCTAATTAACATAACAGGCAAGATTTCTCATGGCATTTCTTAATGAGACATAGAATATCCCTATTATTTCTTTTATATAAAAATCTATTTTAATATTATATCATAAATTTGCTTAAATAAATATCCTTTTGTATACCCCTCTTTTTACTAATCTTAAAGTTATTTAATAATGTATAGAGACCTGTTCATGTCTACAGTTTCAAGGAAAAGAATTCCTACTATGAGTCATATAACAGGAATAACCAAATACCACAAAGCAGTCTTAAGACATATTTCTGAATATGTTGTAAGTTGTTCAATTATTACTAATATTCCATGTCTCATCAGTTCTATCCTTGAAATATTAGTTTTCCATTACACTTAAATATCCAACATGAAGTTTATGATATTGAGGAATTGCCTAAGGATTATTTATGTAAGGTCATGTATGGCTTATTTAAGATGATGTGAATTTATCTTGCCATAAAATAAAAAATTAAAAAGAGTCTGAGGGTAAAATATTCTTATTTGAAATGATAAAGCGTTATATTTCCTGGCTAGGCTACTCACAGACAAAGTCTGACAAGAGGGTTGCCAAGTATCACTAAGTAGCAGAGAAGTGTTCTGGAAAGATCTGAGGTCAAATATGAGCAACATTGTACCTTATTACTCTCCATAATAGATTCAGCTTCTAATGTTGGTTCATAACCTATATGAAGGTGATTAAAATAACCATTTGGGCAATCAGCTCAAGTTCTGATGAGGTGTACAGAGGCAATGAGGAAAAAAGATAAAGCATAGGGTCATGGTTGGGCCCTGATGGTGTAGAGAACCATGGACTGAAAGTACTGAATATAGACCCAACATGTGGGAGAAGTCAGGGTCATAAAGAATCCAAACTATGGGGGATTTTTGCTGTGGATGTAGAGGCTATGCTCAAAAGATGAGCTGAAAAGGACAGTAATATAGATTCAGGCTGACTAACCACTTCAGAAAGTCATCTGAGAAAAATCGGGTATCATCAAACAAAAGAGATGCAAGGTAGGGACAAACTTTTGTTTTGTTTTGAATATTGGAAAGACTTGTTATGTATATTCTTGGGATTAAAATTTTCAATGAGACAACGGCTGATGCTACAGGAATGAGATGAAGGTTATAAGCTAATAAATGAAAACTTTGGGGAAGGATCTAGCTCTAGTCCCATATGTATGCTTTTGATGGATATGAGAGACGTAGATATACATAATTCCCAAATGAATAAAGGACTTGAAAGGAGAATGAACAAATAAACTGCCTTTAAAGGTCAGAAAGACCTGCTGAGTTAAACATCTTAATTGTCTAAGACGTGAACTGTTCTGAGAAGAATCAAAAAGCACGTAGAGAGGGAATGGACTTCGAAAAAAAACTTTAAATGTCTCAGGAGCTGCCTTTGTTTATGAAGCTGGACTGTGGCTGAGGGGATTTACTGTGAATATTTAGCAGCATGAAAAACTGACATAGTGGAGGTACAGGGGTTTTCATGGCTTCTGCATGCTCAGTTGGTGATCCAGGTAAAAGTGAGAAAATATAGTAAAGTTATACCAGCTCAAAACTACTGCAGTAGAAAAAATAAGGTAATAGTGTATAGGACACTAGGGAGAATGGACTTTATGTTTCATAGTTGGATAACAACGTAATTTATCATCCAAAGCGGGGCATATTTGAGAAAAAAAAGAATGCTCAGACTAAACACAATGTTTGGGAAATCAGAATAAATTGTTCTGTCAATAGGCAATACATGATAAATGGTCAGTTTGTTCATAGTGACGAAAACAAATTTTTTAAAGACCACATCAATTGGGGCAAAATGTCTAGTAAATGGTCTAAATCTATGTGGCATTGGAAAAAAAAAGTTGGAATAAGAGACTAAAAATCCCAGAAGCACAGAATGGGCTTCAACAAGTTAGATTTCAGATGCTTAACAGATACTGTGACTCTGGTTAATGAGACAATTTTCTGTTGCTAAAATGCTGAACAGGAAGAACTCATCGAGGATCAGGAGGTTGCAGTGGTCTAAGGTTAAAATGAAGATGTTTATTTTTCCACACATTTAAAATTGTCAAGGAAGGTAGTGGATGAACGGTGGGAAGCTAGGGGCTATGGTGCTCAAAGACGGCAATAGAGTGAGCTTGAGAGGGTCAGTCAGTAGCAAGGATGAGGTCTAGGTGATGTGACACTTGGTGAAGATAGTTTTATAAGAGGGCACAAGAGGCTTGGTAATGGCTATTAAGGAAATGGATATATCTGGCTGCCAGGGCTTCACGTCATTAAGTGTTTGAATCATCCTTGATCCTCTCTCCACTCTGCACCTTTGATTATGATTTTACTTTCAATGCTCTCAGGGAGAGAATTAGCTTTGTATTAATAACACAATCATTTTTTTCCATGTCTTTGCAATCTTTATTTTAAATTATTAACCTAGACTTCACATTACAATTACAAATTTTAAATTCCTGATTCTAATTGCATTTCTCCCTTCTTTCCTGCCTCAAAACTCTGCCATGTACTCTTCTTTCCTTATTCTCTTTCAAATTCACTATCTCTCTTTTTATTACTTATTATTACATACAAATACATACATAGCATGTATTCCTAAATATAACCTGCTCTGTTTAATATTACTTTTATTTATGTGTTGAGGGCTGATCATTTGATATTGGATAACTATTTGGTGTGCTCTTTCCTAGGGAAGGCTATTTCTCCCATTGTTAGCATTTGTTAGTTTCCTGTAGTTTTTGTATATGGTAGAAGCTTCTTGGACTTTTTCTTGCCCACTCTGATATATCTATTGTTATCATCTTTGTCCAGCTCATGTTGTTGAGATTTTATGGGTATAGTTTCTGACATCACCTGGAATCACAATATTCCCCGATCATCTGGCTCTTTCAAGCTTCCTTCCCCTTTGGCAAAATAACCTGAGCTTTGGCTGTGCTTGTTATATTGTAGATGTATCCATTGGAGCTGGGCTACACAACTCTATATTTGGATTTGTTGTGTTTTTCTGCAATGGTCTTCATCTGTTGTGAAGAGAGGTTTCCTTGAAGCATGGTGAAGACGACTATTATCTATTGGTATAAGGACAATTAATTACATTGTAATTATTACAAATTATATTCTAATAATCATAACATCACTAGGACTGAGTAGTTATGTAGTGAAAAAAGGATATGCATGTTTGGTTCTGGAATTTTTTTTTTCTTTTTTTTGTTTTTTTTAATTTTATTTTTTTTGCTTATTCACTTTATAACCCATCCCAGTCACCCCCTCCCACCATCCTTCCCCATCTCTTCTTTTCTGAGTACCCCCTCCTCCTGTATCCCCCACCCTGCCACTTTAAGTCTCTGAGAGGCTAGGTGCTTCCTCTCCCATTGAGGCCAGATGAGGCACCCAGCTAGAAGACCATAACCCATATACAGGCAGCAGGTTTTGGGATAGCCCCGACTCCAGATGTTTGAGACCTACATGAAAACCAAGTTGCACATTTACAACATATGTGCAGGGAGGCCTAGGTCCAGCCCATGGAGCTAGATCTGTGTAGACTAGGTATGCTCCACGGTTGGTGATTCAGTCCCTGAGAGCTCCAAGGGTTCAGGTTGGTTTACTCTGTTGATCTTCCTGTGCAGTTCCTATCTCCTTAGGGCCCACAATCCTTCCGCCTATTCTTCTAAAAGAGTCCTCAAGCTCCATCCACAGTTTGGCTCTGGATGTCTGTATCTGTCTGAGTCAGCTGCTGGTTAGAGCCTCTCAGAGGACAGCTTGCCCCTGTCTGTTCTCAGGCTGGAGGTTTAGATCCTGGGAGCTCTGGTTGAATCTTTTGATACTCATTCTAAAAAGGACAAAAGCACCCTCACTTTGGTGTTCCTCCTTCTTGAATTTCATGAGGTTTATGCATTGCATCTTAAGTATTGTGTGCTTTTGGTCTAATATCCACTTATCAGTGAGTGCATACCATGTGTGTTCTTTTGTGATTGGGTCATCTCACTCAGGATGATATTTTCTAGCTCCATCCATTTGCCTAAGAAATTCATGAGCTCATTGTTTTTAATAGCTGAGTAGTACTCCATTGTGTAAATGTACCACATTTTCTGTATCCATTCTTCTGTTGAAGGACATCTGGGTTCTTTCCAGCTTCTGGCTATTATAAATAAGGCCACTATGAACATAGTGGAGCATGTGGCCCTGTTGCATGTTGAAATATCTTCTGGGTATATGCCCAGGAGGGGTATAGCTGGGTCCTCAGGTAACACTATGTTCAATTTTCTGAGGTATCGCCAGACTGCTTTCCATAGTGGTTGTACCAGCTTGCAATCCCACCAACAATGGAGGAGTGTTCCTCTTTCTCCACATGCTCGCCAACATCTGCTGTCACCTGTGTTTTGGATCTTAGCCAATCTGACTGGTGTGAGGTGGAATCTCAGTGTTGTTTTCATTTGCATTTCCTTAATGACTAGGGATGCTGAACACTTCTTTAGATGCTTCTCAACCATTCAAGTTTCCTCAGTTGAGAATTCTTTGTTCAACTCTCTACCACATTCTTAATAGGGTTATTTGATGGTCTGGAATCTAGTTTCTTCAGTTCTTTGTATACCTTGGATATTAGCCCTCTATCAGATGTAAGGTTGGTGAAGATCTTTTCCCAATCTGTTGGTTCCCGCTTTGTCCTACTGACAGTATCCTTTGCTTTACAGAAGCTTTGCAGTTTTATGAGATCCCATTTGTCAATTCTTTATCTTAGAGCATAAGCCATTGGTATTCTGTTCAGGAACTTTTCCCCTGTACCCATGTGATCAAGGCTTTTCCCTATTTTCTCTTCTATTAGTTTCAGTGTAGCTGGTTTTATTTGGAGGTCCTTGATCCACTTGGAACTGAGCTTTGTACAAGGAGATAAGTATGGATCAATTTGCATTCTTCTACATGTTGACCCAGGATAGCGAAAACTACACTCAACAATAAAAGAAATTCTGGGGGAATCTCCATCCCTGATTTCAAGCTGTACTACAAAGCAATAGTGATAAAAACGGCATGGTATTGGAACAGAGACAGTCAGGAGGATCAATGGAATAGAATAGAAGACCCAGAAATGAACCCCGATACCTATGGTCACTTGATCTTCGACAAAGGAGCTCAAACTATCCAGTGGAAATAAGACAGCATTTTCAACAAATGGTGCTGGTCCAACTGGAGGTCAACATGTAGAAGAATGCAAATTGATCCATACTTATCTCCTTGGAATTTTTTTTAGATGATGTTTGACTCTTAGAGCATTGCCACACAGATGAAAATGTTCATTAAAAGTATGTATGTATATTTATACATGAAATGATATGTATTATACTCTCTAAGGCAAGTTATTAATGACATATTTCCTTATGGCTTATTTCAACATCCTTATTACTTTCTAACCACCTAGCTCCTGCTGTATATACCTTCATTCCCAATTCATAAAGATCTTTCCATTCTGATTTTTCTATTCACATCACTGGTATTGTCTATCCCCTTCTTTAAGCTCCCCAATCCCTCTATCCTGAAAATACTATTTCACTTGCCTTGTTTCTGCAACTACTCCAGACCATGTCCTTACACCTGAAGGGTTTGAATTGCCATTTCCAAGGAGAGAGAAGATATAACATTTGATTTTTCTGTATCTGGGTTGCCACAATCAAAGTGATCTTTTCTACACATATTCTATAGGATGATAGATAGATAGATAGATAGATAGATAGATAGATAGATAGAGATATAGGGATATAGAGATACAGAGATATAAAGATACAACAATAGAGTTAGAGATATCACATTTTCATTATCCATTCATTAATTAAAGGATTTTTAGTATTTGTTCCCATTTCTTAGCTACTGCCTAGAGCATCAGTGAACATGTCTAAGCATTTATCTTTGGTATATAATATCAAGTCCTTTGAAAAGATGCCAGAGTTCTCTACCTGGGTCATAATCAGTCAGGAGAATTCTTAAAAGCTAACAAAATTTCTGTCATATGACCTATCTCTATCACTATTTCACTTTTGATTTTGATTAAAAATATCTCCTTTCTAAAATACAACAACTTTCCCTTGCAAGAAAAACACAAAATGAAAGGTCTACAGCAGAGTCATATGCTATGCATTTGGAGAAATGACAAAGGGAATTGTCACGTCTAAACATTGTTTGGGGAACCATCTTCATTTAAATTCTATTATTTAAAAAAGTTGAAGTAGCAAAAGGAGTTTTAAAAGTACAAACCCTATATTCAGACATCTTTGTTGACAAATAAATACTTTTCATATGTGCTATTCTAAACCTGATCTCGATTTTAATATAAATTGTATATAGAACAACTTTCACATTGAGTTCCTTTCCATCATTAAAAGATACTAATGGTTATATTATATATTTATATGATTATAATAAAAATAAATAAATTATATATAATTATAAATTTTTACACTAAATCCCTAATATAACTTTACAAAGAAATCTTTTTACAAATTTATTACCACACTTTTATGATGTTTTTTAATTGCCTTGATATCAAAATAGGCAATGGACATGTATTTTTGGGTTTTTTTTTTTTTTTTTTTTGCAAACTTTAGGAAATTTTTTTTATAAAATGGCATTAACTCAATGTAAAAAACCAAATGATTGTAAATCAATAAAAATATAAAATTTAATTATCCTATTATTTTTTTTTAAAAAAAATGAACTTTAAAAATCTCTTCCATCATTTACTTTTCCCCTTTAATGGCTCCTTGATGAAATTTGGGCTCCATCCTTTTTCTTTACTCTGTCAGCTTCTCAGTAGAATTGAAAAATTAATTTAATCCTTTACCTTTCATCAGGGAGAAACCCAACCAGCCCCCAGATCTGCCACTTTTTACCTAGTCTCTCTACATTAATTCTGCAAACCCGGCAATATACAGGTTTTTCTGCAAAGCAGTCCTACATAAAAATTTATAAAGATTATTTATAAAAACCTTAAAGATAAGAAAAGCTAACTTTAAATTATCACTTCGATTTTGCTAAAAAAGTTTCACAGCTTTAACTTGTGAACAGTATCTAACCCAGACAATTAAGAATGGAGGGGAAACTTCAAAATACTTAAAATTAAGAAAAAAAATTTTTAAAAAATTTTTGGGAACGTTGCATTACATGGAAAAAACAGTGAACCTCCCCCTTTTTGGTTGACCCTTTTGTAAAACACAAAGGGGTCAACTGTTTTCTAATCATTTTTTTTCATACTTAGACTTTTTTCTAACCCCCCTACATGCCCCCACTGATTTTGTTTTTTAATTTTAAAGGTTAAAAGTTTTTCCACCCCCCTTAAAAATTTTCCCGCCAAAATGTTCCCCTTTACAGCGGAAAAGAAAATTTGACAGAGTGGGGGAAATGCCACCTCAGAAATTGGTTGTAAATTTTGGGGGTTTTTAGCCCCGGGGTTTCCTTATTTTTCTCATTGGGCTCCCTTTGAAAAACCCAAGCTATGATTTTTAATCTCCCCCCAAGGGAAATCCTATATTTAAAAAAAAAGGGAAACAATTTAAAAAAAAAATTGTTTTTTCTTCATGCTTTTTTTTGTAAGGAAAAAAATTTTGGTCGGGATACATCTGTCCCCCTTTTTAAAGGTTTTGCACCCCATCCCCCAAAAAAATCAATAAATAAAAACTATGTCAATATTTTTGGGGCACCCCAAAATTTACTAAAAACGGGGAATTTTTTTAGAATCCAAATGACTGGCCCCACCTTGGGGGAAAATTTTTTTTTTTAAAATTAAAAAACTTTTGGGGAATGGGAAGACCCATTTAAATTTTTAGAGTGTAAAGGGGGAAGATGAAAACCCTGAAGGGGGGCACATTTTTTTCCCCAAAAAACCCCCAAAACAAACATAAAAAGGGAAAAATTGGTTTTTTTTTTACCTGTTTTTTTTACCTCTCACTAAAATTTTTGACCCTTTTTTCCGGGGGTTTTTAAAAACCTTTTTTTTCCCTTTTTAGTTTCCCCCCTGTACTGAAAAACTCGCGGGGGACACCCCCAAACCTTGAAAAGGGGGAAAAAATTTTTTAAATTTTTAAACTTCAGTTGGGAACATAAAATTTCAAAAAATTTGCTATTTCCCCTACCCTGTAAGTCATTCTGATAAATCTCCCCCGTCTCGTCTCGGGCCCTCTCTTTTTTTCTCTCTGCCCCCTCTCTTCCCCCTCTCTCTCCCCCCGCCCCTTCCTTTTTCTCCCCCCCCCCTTTTCCCCCGGGCTCTCTCTCCCCTCCCCCCCCGGGGCCCCCCCTTTGGGGGGTGGGGCTTTTGGGGGGGTTTCCCCTTGGGTTGTTCCGGGGGGGGCCCCTTCTTCTGGCTTGGGGGGGGGGTTTTCCGGGGGGGGTTTGGGGGCTTTGTCGGGGGCCCCTGGGCGGCTGGGGGGGTTTTCCCGGCCTGGGTTTGGGGGCCCTTGGGGGTCGGGGACTAGCGTAAATTTTCCTGGGGGTCCTTTTTGGGGGTTTTTTCCTTTTTTGGCAATCATTTTTTTTTCCAAAATTTTAAAAAATTTTTTTTTATTGTGTGTTTAAATTTTTTAAAAAATTTTTAAAAAGGGGGTTTTTTTTGGGTAAAAAAAAGAAGTAAAAAAAAAAAATTTAAATAAAATATTTTTGCTTTTAAAGGGCAGAAAAAATTTTAAAAAGGGTTAATTTTAATTTTTTACCCTTATTTTCATTTTCCCCCTTTTAAAAGGGTATCTTTTTTTTAATATTTCTTAAATAAGAAAAAAAAAATTTTTTCCAAAAAAACCCTTCCATTTAAAAAAAATTTTTTTTAAATTTTTTTTACCCCTTTAATTTTTATTTTTTTTTTAAAATTTTATTTTTGTTTTTTAAAAACAAAAAAATTAATATATTTTTTAATTTTTTTAAATATAAAATTTAAAAATTTTTTTTGGGGTAAATTATTTTTTTAAAGCGTTAAAACCCAATTTTGGGGGAAATTTTCATTTTTTAAAATTTTTTTGGTTTTAAATGGGAAAAGGGAATTCCCTAAAAAATTTTTCCCCCAAAAATTTGGGAAAATTTGGAAAATTTTTTAAAAAAAATTAAACAAAAAAAGGGAAAAAAAAATTAAAAAAAGAAAATTTGCAAAAAAAAAAAAAGGAAAACCCCAAAAAATGTTTTTTTTTTTAAAAATGCCAAAAAAATTTTTCCTTTTTTGCTCCCAAACCCCTTTAAAGGAAAAAAAAAAATTAAAATGAATTGTTTTTTTTTAAAATTTTCTTTAAAACCAAAATAAAAAAATTTTTAATTTTTGGGAAAAAAAACATTTTTAAAAAAGTTTAAAAAAATTTAAAAGTTTTGGAAAAAAGGAAAAAAATTTGGGAATAAAGGGGAAAAAGTCTTGAAAAAAAGGGGACTAAAAAAAAAATTTTAAAAAGGGGGAATTTTGGGAAAAATTTTTACTAAAAAGGGGGGGGGAAATTTTAACCCCAAAGGGGGGAAAAATTAAAAATTTGGGGGGGTCTTTTTTTTAAAGGGGGAAAGGGTAAAAAAAGGTTAAAAAAAAAAAATGACTGGGGTTTTTTTTTAAAAACCCCCAAAATTCCCAATTTTAAAAGGGAAAGGGAAAAAAAATTTTTTTCTTCAAACCTTCATTTTTTTCGGGGTATTTTTTTAAAAAAAAAAAAAACCCCAATCACCCCACAAACTTTTGGGGTTTTCCAAAAATTTTGGGCCTTTTTTTTTAAACCAAAGGGGGAAAAAAAGTAGAATTTCCCTTAAAATTTAATTTTCCCTTTTGGGGTTAAACCCAAAAATTCAATTTTTTAAAATTTTCCCAAAAAAAATTTTTTCTTTTTTCCCCAAAATTTTGGGGCCCAACAAAAAAGGTTTTGCCAAAAATTTGGATCAAAAATTTTAAACAGTTTTGGGGAAAAAATTTTCCCAAAAATTTGGGAAATTTTTGGGGGGCTCTATTTAAATTTTTAATTTCTTTTAAAAATTTTTGGGCCCCAAATTTAAAAAAAATTTTACTGTTTTTTAAAAATAGGGGGAAAATGTTCTAAAAAAAGGGGGATTTGTTTGATTTTTGGAAAAATTAAAAAAAAATTTGGGGGCCCCCCTTTTTTAAGCTCTGGGGCCCCCCCCTAAAAACATCCCACCTTTTTTCCAAAACCACACCCCCCAAAAATTTTAACCCAAAAATAACACAATCAACAAAAGAAGTCTTTTATTCGTTTTCCCCCGGGGTTTTTGGGGGGGAAATTTTTAATTTATAAAACCCCCCCAAACCATTTCTATCAAAGGGCCTTTTGGAAAAAAAAAAACCCTTCCCTTTTTTGTTTTTTTTTAAGTCTAAAAACAAAAAGAATTTTGGGGTTTTGTAAGGTCAAAAAATTTGCCCCTTTGGTTTAAAAAAATTTTAAAAACTTTTTTGTTTTAAAAAATTTTTTTTTTTTTTTAAATCTTTTTTTAATTATAACCTTTTTTTTTCTCATTCCCCCTTTCCCCCAAAATTTCCCCCATTTTACTTCTAACCCCTGCCCCCCATTCATCCAAAATTTTTTTTTTTTAATCAATTTTTTTGGGGTTTTATACACTTTCGTCCTCCTTTCCCGGGGATTTCATGACTTGAAAAACTGACATACATGTAGACAAACACTCACACACTTAAATAAATAAACAATAAAATCAAAAACTGCAACATTCATAAATATGCTTCATGAGATAAATATTAAATATTCATTAGAATTTTAATTAGTATTACTTTCTTTTTTAGCATTCAAGAACAGAACTCATCTATAAACCATAGATTGATATTCTGCTTATAACATGTGTGTGTGTATGGTGTGTTTTGTGCAGAATGTATATTGAGTATCACTATCATTAACATATAATATATATATATATATAATTTATATATATATATATAAAACTGACATTTAGTGGAGAAGTTATTCTTATAATAAATGTGTGCTCACTAGAAGAAAGAATGCTTACAAAATACTTCTGCAGCAAAAAAATGCAAGCAAAATCTTTCAGGCAGTTGTTATGGAAAGGAAAAATGCTATAAAATCACAAAGATTTGCTGTTTGACAGAAATAAAATGTGTAATTTCTACCAAATGAGTGACAAATCTGGGAGAATTTGAATGAGGATGGGCAAGGAGAGACCATGGTGCCCCATGAAATAAGACATTGCATACTTGGGTCTGAAGGTACTTTTGTGGATAGTCGCAGGTTAAAACTACCTTTCATAGATTTGTACTGCACATAATCATATCTCACCAAAAAGCCATGTTAGAGAGAAAGTTTTGCTGGAGCAATGTCCATCCTTTCAGTACGTATTCATACCTTCCATGAGATTACAGGAGTAATACTTCTTGTCCTTTGACTATTTCTGGATTCAGGTATCTGCAAGTCACCTGCCACAGTCAACAAAGTCTCTTTCCTAATGTGACACTGATCCCCCTGTAATCGTAATTAGAAATGCATGACTCCTGCCTCATGCCATTGCGACTGATTTAGTCTTCTTTCCTCCCAAAGACACAAAGGTGTAGAA
Organism: Mastomys natalensis; assembly: GCA_021653895.1. Lineage (NCBI taxonomy): Eukaryota > Metazoa > Chordata > Mammalia > Rodentia > Muridae > Mastomys > Mastomys natalensis. The sequence continues at coordinate 2,039,421 of JAJTUV010000234.1, read as the reverse complement.
TCGGATTTTATACTAGTGAATTTTTTTAGATCATAAAAACTATAGTCCATGTGTCAAATCTAGCATACAGCCAAGACATAGGCCAATGTTTACATTTATAAGTAGTTAAACTTAAGCGGGTTTATGTAGAACACCCACAATATTTTCATTTTAGGTTTGGTTTCATAGGCCCTGAAGTATTAATATTTGGCCCTTTAATAAAATCTGCTGACCATTTCTGTGATATTATTTTCCCATGACTTCAGTTCTGTACAGTTTAGTTTCAAACACGTATGAGAAATTCCCAAATTCCAGTTGTTTCCTGTTTTTCTGCTTCTGAATTCTTGATTTCCCAAGCCATTTTATTTTCTTGTGGCCACCAACAGCAAAATGATGAAGGTGCCCAACAGGAAACATGTTTGTGCACCCTTTGCCTGCTATAACTCACAGTCTTCTTTATTAATGGAGGTTGTACAGCTGCACACATTTATATCTTATGTTTTATACAATATACTTTATCATACTCATCCCCTGTTATCTTTTCTCACATCCATTCCTGCCCTATAGGTCCCTTCTTTGCCAGTGAGTCCCTTGTACTACCTTCATGTCTTGATTTCAGTGAAATTCTGCATGTGAGGGAAAATATTATATGTTACATTCTTAGTAACTGTGAATATATGTTGAATGAATACACTTTGTAGGTACATTCCCCAGTAAAATTCTAGTTATTCTCAGAAATAATGTTATCATGGGCTTAACACTGTGCAACTCACTAATATGACCTTTCTCATCAGTCATTCTACCTATAAAAGCATGCTTGATTTCTCTCTCTTCTTAAGTACTAGCAAACCATGCCTAGCATACAGAAACTAAAAAAGAAAGGTATGCTACAAATAGCAACTATCAATTTTTGAATAATTATTATGTACCAGGCACTTAAAAGCATAATCTTATCTGATCCTCTCAAGAACTCCACAAGGTATTATTCACATATTAGCAATGAAAAAAAAGATTCTAAGAGGTTAATTGCTCAAATTTACAAAGAAAGTGTCAGAATTCCAGCTGAGGGCCTTTAGAGATGCAAACCTCATCTTTCTTCCAGTTGAGTGAGATAATGACAAGAATGTCTTCAGGGTCAGGCATTTTAGTTAATAGTTTGATTATGGTGGAACCATTAGAAGAGTCAATTTAGGTTTAGAAAGAGTACTTAGCATTTTCACAAAGGACTAAAGAGGTACTGTTCTCTACAGTGTGTCACAGCTACTAAGAAGCCTGTGTGTTGGAAAATAATGCAGAGTTACCAAACAGTGATAACTGTAGGGGTTGTTTTGAACACAATACATGCACAAGAAACTTCTTTACTCCCTTATGACTACAAAACTAAGACAAGTCAGTGTGTTACAGAATCTTAGAATATTATAGCTTTAAAAAACAAGATCATTTTATTGAATGATCTCCTTGCTTCTTTCCAAAATGACACGTTGTTTAACTGATTAAAAAAAAAATCAAAACAAAAATAATCCAGCAAATTACCAATGTAAATTGAACACTAGAAAAATTATTTTATTTTATTACTAAAAAAATTTGTCTTTCTTTTATCAAAAATTAATATAACTCTTCTTTTATTCTAGTCTGAAGTTTCCTAATAGGTCTAATCCGTTCAGATAAAGACATTCACATACAAAAGAAAGGAGGCAGTTCTCACAAGTAGTTAAAACATTTCTAGCTTAATATAGTTTATACTTATATAAGTATTCTCCTTAAAAATTCTCTCATTAAAATGATAGAAAAACATGTCTGTCTAGTTTTCAGTGTTCCTTCTGAAGGGCCTCTCTTACTTCCACTCTCTTTAAGAATTTCTAGATTATCTGTATTTTTTTTTAAGTTCTGTTCTGTCTTCTTTTTCCCTTTCAGAATGGGAATGTTTGTCTGTTCTGTCTCATTATATTTTGAAAGTCTATAACTTGCTCTTTGTTGTTTTTTTTCTTTATAGGGGTTCACAGTTAAGAGATTACCTTATCTCAGATTTTGTACTTACTCAGTAGGTGTTTTCACTACTGTTTTTACTCACTGAGTGAACTACCTCACTTGTTCATAATTTGTGTTTTTTCCTTCCTTCCTTCCTTCCTTCCTTCCTTCCTTCCTTCCTTCCTTCCTTCCTCCTTCCTTCCTTCTTCTTTCTTTTCTTTCTTTCTTTTTTCTTCCTCCCTTCCTCTTTCTTTCTTCTTTCTTCTTTCTTTCTTTTCTTTTTTTCTTTCTTTTTCTTTCTTTCTTCTTTCTCTATTAGACTGGATTTTGTCTCCAGTTTGAACTTCTTATTTCCAATTCTATTGGGTGGTTCTGTTTTCCGTGAGTCCTTCTAAAATAGTGTGTGATCTTGGAATTTTTTTAATTGAAAATATTATTTATTTACATTTCAAAGTTATCACCTTTCCCAGTTTTCCCTCTGGAAACACTCTATCCCTTTCTGCCTCCCCCTGCTTCTATGAAGGTGCTCCCCGACCCACTCACCCATTCCTCCCCGCCCTGGCATTCCCCTACATTGGGGCATCAAGCCTTCACAGGATCAAGGGCCATTCCTCCCATTGATATCCCACAAGGTCATCCTCTCCTACATATGCTGCTGCAGCCATGGTTTTCTCCATATGTACTCCTTGGTGGTTTAGTCCCTGGGAACTTTGGATGGTCTGGTTGGTTGATATTGTTGTTCTTCCTATGGGGTTGCAAACCTCTTCAGCTCCTTCAGTCCTTTCTCTAACTCCACCATTGGGGACCGATCCCATGTTCAGTCCAATGGTTGGCTGCATGCATCTGCTTCTGTATTTGTCAGGCTCTGACAGAAGCTCTCAGGGCACACAGTGCCATTGGTATCCTCTTGATTCAACTCTGCATGGCCAAGTTATGTATTTAGATTGAATAACTAAGAATCCTCACAGCATTTAATCTGAATGCATTTCTTTATAGATTTACGCATACTTTTAAAAGACTCATATTCAATTTGAAAATGGGAGCATGTCCTTGTATCTATTTCCCAGTGTTGATTCTGCTAAAATACAAAAGATACCTCTGGAGAAGGATGATGGAGGGAATCACAACATTCGACATGTTCTCAGAATTTCTCTTCCATTAACATTTCTTGCATGCTTTCTGCTCTGGACAAATGTTCATTTTAGTATTCATAACTCTATTAAACTCAAATAATTATTATTGTCCTTGCTTGCACAAAAGAAGCAACCATCTAAAGAATAAGTAAATGATGTAAAAGACTCTGATATGCTTTAGGTCAGAGTGCAAATTCAGCCACTCTGATAATACAGCTTGTTTAATCACAAAACCATCATCTTTTCAGAAATCATTCCTACGTATTAGCCTTCTTTGTTAAAAAAAGAGATTTTTTTTCAACACTTTTATTTTCTGAGTGAGATCTCTTAATTAGCACACTTGGTAACTTATGATATGGTATCTGCAGCAGTGAACATGGTCGGAGTGACCAATTGCCTTGAGATACATCTGCAAACTTACTAAGATACTTTTGTTGCTACATGACATTGCTTTCTAAACTTCACATTCTTAATCTTACATGATTATTTTCACTTCCATATTTGAAATGTGAAAAAGTACAAATGTGTACTTTTACACGGATGGATTTCTTGGTATGTCACTACTATCTGAGGTACATTAATATTTCATTAAATATTTCTTTAGTATAAAAAGACACCTAGGAGGATAGTTCCACAGAAGAAAGTCATATACCAACACTGGCTTTGTCTGATTAGGATGCATTGATCAACAACGGCTACTTAAGATATAGGGAATTACTCCCTACTCCAAATCAACTGATAGAGCAGAATATTTAAATTTGCTTATTTACATTATAAAACATATATTTTAGAACTTATTGTAAATAATTTATAATAAAATAAGTCCATTATGTGTGACATCTGTATATCTGTGCCCATAACACCGAGTCACTTTTCTACACTGAGGTATTATTCTTTTTTTTTTTTTTTTTTATCTGAAATTTTTTATTGTAAATTTTTTATACATTTCAGATGTTCTCTCCTTACCCCATTTCCCCCCCTCCCTCCCAGGAACTCACTATCCCTACCCCCCTCCTCCTATCTCCACGTTGGTGTACCCCCTTCCACCCTCCCCTGTACCTCACCTCCCCACCCTCGAGTATCCCCCCTCCACGACATCCAGTCTTCCTGGGACCAAGGATCTCTTCTCCCACTTATATATAGCTCCCTTGAATATATAGCTGGAGCCATGGGTCCCTCCCTAAGCGTTCCCAGGCTTGTGGTTTAGACCCTGAGGGCTCTGGTTGGTTGGGATTGTTGCTTTCCTCATGGTGTCTCGAATCCTCTCAACTCCTTCAGCCTTCACTCTATCTTCTCCATTGGGAACCCCGTGATCAGTTTGATGGTTAGCTGTGGGCTTCTGCCTCTGAGTATGTCGGACTCTTGCAGACTTCTAAGGAGACAGCTATATCAGGCTCCTGTCAGCATGTACATCCTGACATCCACATCAACCTCTACCTTTGGTGACTGCACATAGGATGGATATCCAGGTGGAATGTTATTGACAGGTGCGGATGTTTATCAGTCCCTTATTAGGAAGATATCAGAGACAAAGGAGGCTCTGAGAGTAAGCTTATTTCACACAGCAAAACAGAAAATATTTGTTTAATGTACTTCAACATTTCAAAATTTTACATGTTGCCAAAAATAAGGGAAATGTATATTTTGCATATATAAATTACTTCAAAATCTTAATATCACTGATTAAAATCTAAATCCAGTATATAGAAGGAAGATTTTTCACTGTAGTGTAGCATATTCTAAAACATTGAGCCTCAGTTTTTCCTCTTTCCTTCTACAGTACCTTAGCCCTTTTTCAAGACATAGTTTGCATTCCTCAGTATTTATAATTTGTGAAAAAGCTAAACTGCCACAAAGATCACACTATGCACAAACTAATCTATAAACCCTACCCCCACATACCCATCCTTTGGAGGATCCTTTATAATTTTAAAAAGCACACCTGATTAGAAACCTTAGCAACTGCAGGAAAGACATGCTGAGGACAGTAGTGCCTCCCCTGCTGCCAGCAAAGAGATAACTCTTTCTTCCCAGTGTGTAATTCCTGTGCCTATGTTTGAAATCTCTCATGAAAATACAGCCTGGCCCCTAGTGTATTTCTGAATGGAGCGTTTGTATTCTCTTGGCCTAGTTTAACTCTTAGGAAAATGGTAAAATATCTGAACCATTTTATTTTCTCTTCAGCTTTCTTATCTAGGAAACTTGGCTTATAGCTACTTCTACAAAACTCCATTGCACTTGAAGTTTACAGTTGAATAAACAAAGACATTTCTAAAATGAATTAATTGGTATTCTGGAATTTTCCACAGTGTTATTTTCTGTAATGAGAATAAAAAAAATCTCTGAAGGAATAAAAGAAAGAAAATGTGTAAAGGCCAATATTTTATCAGTGGAGATGTTCACATTAATGAACTTTTGAACCACATAGGCAAAAGGCAGGTACAATTACAGAATGGTTCATCTCAGTGATAATGGCATTTCCATTACACAGGCTGCACTGGTTGTTTTCAAATCTTTAATCACTTCCAAGATAAATTTCCAAATCTTTAATCACTTCTGAGATAATCTTTACCTGGATTGCTGATTCTTCTGACACAGAAACCCATGATTTTTCCCCCAGCAATAGCTGGAAACATGACTATGAATAAAGGTGTGTTTAATGAACTTTATAACACTTAAACTTTGAAAATAACACAAAAATAAAATAATTCTTATTATTTTATTGTAGCCATAGTGTTACAAAATAATCATTCTGAAGCTTCAGGATAGAAAACTGATTAGTATCATTTAAATTAATGCAGTAGGACAGACAGATAGACACACACACACATTCACACACTGATATTCATAGATTTAACTATTTTGCTATATGATAGTAACCTGAAATTTAGAATTATTTTTCTATGCACGTCTATGAATATACATGTTTATTTCAAAGAGATAGTCTGCCTTTTTAAAAGTCAGTGCAAATTGATGTAGCCTCTATAAGAACTTGAGTGGAGATTGTGGAAATTCCTCAAAAAAACTGAATACCAATATACCAGAGGATCTAGCAGTACTGTGTTGGGGCATATATCTGATGATTTCTATAGCTTGGTACAATGATAATTGTTCATCTCTATTCATTGCTTTCCTATTCATTATAGACAGAAATTGTAAACAGCCTAGATGACCAATTGAGAGGAAAAGAAAAATGTGGTGCATTTAAATAATGTACATTTAAATGTGGTATGTTTTAAATATTATCCAGCTCTCAAGAAAACTAAAATTATGAAATTTGAAGGTAAATTAATGAAGCTAGAATGAGTCCTTCTGTGAGGCACCCCAGACACAGAAAGACAAACGTTGCATGATTTCACATGCAAAGGTTTCAATATGTGGGTTTCAATCCAAGAAATCTCAGAAGTTAAGGAGTTACTAAGAGGACAGGCTTTTCTAAAGGAAAAAAATAGAGTATAATGTTATAAAGAGACAAAGGGGAACTAGAATAGGACTATTAAATTGAGAGCAGACCAGGAGGCCAGGATGAAGAGAAAATATGCAGAGGGATAAATTTATAATAAAGATCATTTGAAAATCCATATATACACTTATTACTTCAAATGATTCATTATATATATTTATATTTATATATATACTTTATTATATAAACTATTATATATAATTATATATAAATTATAATATATAAATTTATATATTATAATTATATAAATTCTTTTTTATATAATTTATTATATAAAAAATTTATTATATAATAAATTATATATATATAATTTAATAGCGTTACCTTATAACACCTGACAGAATGCCCCAACTAACATCTTATGCCACCCACTAAAACATTGCAGTGCTGAGAATGGGTTAAATTTTGTTGAATTGTTGGTTCAATAGGTCCCATAAACCCCTATATATCACACACTATTTCCAACATTATTGGCTACTGTCCACAACCAACTACTGAAGACACAAATATACTCATTTCATTTAACATGAAGAAACTGAGCTGTTGCAAAGCTAAAAGTTTCACCTTTATTGACTAATGTTCATGGTGCTAGAAGGTACTTTGCAGAATAACTTTTGCAGGAAAAAGTAACCATCAATTTCATGCAGCTCCAAACCCTGTGACCTAAAGCCTATTGCTAGAATACACAGGTCCAATAATGTCACAGGGGTTATGGGAGTATGTAATTACTCTTTGGTTGGAATTAGCCCTACTTTATGAGATGGAATCGAAAGTTTAACTGCAAAAGTACCCAGGAACCTGTGATTAGTAGGCTCATGGGCCCTAAGAGAAAACTTTCCTACTGCTATTTTTACCAAGGAACACACAATAAAAATGATTCTGTTGACATATCATTCTAATCATAGAGCAGAAGTTTGTTCAATCTTTATCAGAAAAGCTTCTTCTTGAAATAGATGGTAATTTAAAAAAAATCCACAGCTGGACAATGTTCACAGAGTGAGAGGCTTTGAAATACACAGCTCTAAATGTGAATGTGATCTTGTTTGTCCAATCCCTCCATTCAAGGCTCAGGGATACATATAAAAGGGAAGATGAAAAAATTATAAGGGCCCAAATGATGAGTTGCACCAAGAAAACAGTGTTTTCCAGGGCAAAAAATGCTGATCTACAAATAAACTCACAGGAGCTGTGACAGCATGCAAAGGACCTGTACAGGTTCCAATCAGGCAAAATCCCACAACTGGAGAAATGAACACAAAGTTGCAACCATAATCAAGATTCTATTTGTAATTAATAACTGCTGCAAAGAAAAATCACTTCCCTCCAATGGAGTGTCAGGGTATTGATATATCACACTATAGGCAAGGCCTCATGCTCAGAAATAGCTGGCCAACACAACATATATTTCCCACTTCTTTTTGTATGTCTCTGTGTGTCTGTGTGTGTTCTGTGTGTTGTGTGTGGTCTGTGTATGTGTCTGTGTGTGTGTGTGTCTGTGTGTGTTGTCTGTCTGTGTGTCTGTCTGTGTGTGTCTGTGTGTGATTATGTCTTTGTATGTCTGTGAGTCTGATATGTTTCATCTTATTGATTTTCTTTTATCAGTTGTTTCGACTTTTGGGGTGTTTGTTGTCATGGGAAGTTATTCCTGGTTTGTTTTGTTTGTTTCAAGAAAGAAAACACAATAGGTAGTAGGATGTAGAGAGTAGAGAGGTTCTGGTGAGTTAAGAAGGGAAATAATATGATCAAAATATACTGCATAGAAATAATAAATTTTAAAATTTAAAATGTTTTAAGTTTCTATGATATAAATATTAATTAAATATAAATATATATATACATATATATTGAATTTTTGGAAACTTTAGCTGTGCTGTCAACTTTGGAAAAAAGTATCCAGTTTACTGTGTTGAGTTGGCATTGTACAGAAATTACAGCCATATTGTCTAGAAATGTTGAACTTAATTTTTTTTTTCCATTTGTACAGGGTAACGCACTGTATTAAATATGTATGGTCTTATCTACGTGGGTTTGATTACAAAAACTAATAAAGTATTCTCTAAATAAAAAAAAAAAAAAAAAAGAACCATTCTTTCTAAGGGATCAATACTTACTGGGTGAAGAATGTTTATCCTTTGTCATGTTTCAAATTATGAACTCTGAAATTATTTTCCAAGTAAATATTTATTGGAGGAGGAAAAAAAATCTCAGGCCAGGGAGTAGGAAAGGATGGAGAAAAGGAAGGATGGTGAATTGTTAGCAACAAAACATTGTTGCTCATTTTGTTATTCTTTTCCTAGATGACTGAGTTCACAGTGACAAGTGGCTGATATAGAGTGAGTACAAAGAGTGTCCACTTCAAAAGTCATGAGGTGCTTATAAGTCTAGACAATTAGGATTCAAACACTAAGACTTGAGAATACAAGTGATTACATCAGAAAATAACTTCAGTGTAAGGAAGTAGACCTTAGAAAACCAGAACAAATGTCAGAAAGGAAGGGAAGGAAGGAAGGAGGGAAGGAAGGAAGGAAGGAAGGAAGGAAGGAAGGAAGGAAGGAAAAAAGATAAAGAGAAAAGAAATAAAGAAAAGAAAGTAGACAGGAAAGAAATAATCAAAATCAGAACTGAAATTAAGGAAATTGAATCTCAAAATATAAATTAAATGCAGTCTTTAAAAAAAATGATATTAATGACAAATTTCCAGCCAACTAACCCCCAAAAAAGATAATAGATTCAAACCAACAAAATTTGAGATGAGAGAGGAAGCTTAAATCTCACTTAGAAGGGGGTATAAAATGTCATAAAAGGTAGATGGAGGGGAGAACTGGGAGAGAGGGAAGATGGTAAGGGAAATGGGGATTTACGATAAGGTGTGGTGAGAAGAGATGACTATATGGTCACGAAAATGAATGGAAATCTGTAACTGAAGAGGGTTAGGAGGTATGGGGTATCTCCCATCTAGACCGAGACCCTGCATAAGGGAGGCACCCTAAAATCAATGGTGGTGACCTTAGCTGTAACTAAGGGCTATGGAACCTGAAGACGCACCTCCTATAACCAGGCAAGAACCCCAGTGAAGCGATAGAGACCCAACAAAACATTCAGCTCAGAATTTATCTTGTCTACAAGAAATGCAGGCATGAGGAATAGAGCAGAGACCAAGAGAATGGTCTACCAAACCTGCCCAATCTATTGATGGATCAAGCCAATATACATCTAACCCACAGCCAACATATTACTAAATGAAACAAACTCAAAAGCTTTCTAGTAAAATCATGAGCAAGACAAGGATGTCCCACTCTCTGTCCAGCTCAATATACTGCTTGAGATAATCTATAAAGCAATAAGACAAGTGGAGGAGATGAAGGGGATTCAAGTAGAAGGATAAAGAGTCATAGTCAAAGCAATTTTATTTGCCTTCCTGGAGGAAATACATCATTGGAAACAAACTTTGATAATCACCTCACTTCCTGCTTCTCTCTCTCTCTCTCTCTCTCTCTTTCTCTCTCTCTCTTTCTTACAAACACACACACACACACACACACACACATGCATGCATTAAATTAAAAGTCTGATATTTTAGCTTCCTGCGTTTGTGATCACACATGTACATGCTGCCATTCTTCTGTCTTGTCACAATAGATTCTTTCCTTTAGACAGATAGCTGGTACCAAAGTTGAATTAGGAGCACATAAACCATCTAAACAGTCCTATAACCCTTAAAGAAATAGCTGCAGTTTCCCCACAAAAACAAACAAACAAAACCAACAACAACAACAAAAAACAGGACCAGATGGTTTTAGTGAATAATTCCATCAGACATTCAAAGAAGACCTAATACCAATTGTCTCCAAATTATTCTACAAAATAGGAACAGAAGGAATACTGCTGAATTCAAGCCATAAATATGCTCATACCTAAACTACACAGGGACCCCATAAAAGAAAGAAATTCAGATCAATCTCCCTTAGGAATATCGATGGAAAAATCCTCAATAAAATTCTTGAAAACCTAATGCAAGAGCACATCAAAATACTCATCCATCATGATCAAGTAGGCTTTATCCAAGGAATGCAGCAATGGTTCAATATATGGAAATCCATCAGCATAATCCACTATATAAACAAACTCAAAGACAGAAACCACATGATCATCTCACCAGAGGCTGAGAAAGCATTTGAAAAAATTCAATGCCCCTTCATGGTAAAAGTCCTGGAAATATCAGTAATTCAGGACTCATACCTACTCATAATAAAAGCAATGTACATCAAACCGGTAGCAAACATTGAACTTAATGGAGAGAAACTTGAAGCAATCCCACTAAAATCGGGACTAGACGAGGCTGCTCACTCTTTCCCTACCTATTCAATATAGTACTCGAAGTCCTAGCCAGAGCAATTAGACAACAAAAGGAGGTCAAAGGGATATAAATAGGAAAGGAAGAATTCAAGATATCACTATTTGTAGATGATATGACAGCCTTAAGTGACCCCAAAACTTCCACCAGAGAACAACTTCAGCAAAGTGACTGGATATAAAATTAATTTAAACAAATCAGTAGCCTTCTTCTACTCAAAGGATAAATAGACTTAAAAAGAAATTAAGGAAATGACACCCTTCACAATAGTCAGAAATAATATTAAAATACTTTGGTGTGAATCTAACCAAACAAGTGAAAGATCTGTATGACAACAGCATCAAGTCTCTGAAGAAAGAAATCTAAGAAGATCTCAGAAGATGGAAATATCTCCCATGCTCATGGATTGGCAGATTCAATATAGTAAAAATGGCCATCTTGCTGAAAGCAAACTACAGATTCAATGCAATCCCCATCAAAATTCCAACTCAATTCTTCATAGAGATAAAAAGAGCAATTTGCAAATTCAATTGGAATAATAAAAAAAAAAAAAAACAAGAGCAAAAACTATTCTTAACAATAAAAGAACTTCTGGGGAAAGACTATCCCTGACCTCAAGCTGTACTAGAGAATAATAGTAACTAAAACTACATGGTATTGGTACAGAGACAGGCAGGAAGATCAATGGAATAGAATTGAAGACCCAGAAATGAACCCACACACTTATGGTCACTTGATCTTTGACAAAGGAGTTTAAATTGGCCAGTGGAAAAAGATAGCATTTTCAAAATGGTGCTGGTTCGACTGGAGGTCAGCATGTAGAAGAATGCAAATCGATCCATTCTTATCTCCTTGTATAAAGCTCAAGTCGAAGTGGATAAAGGACCTCCAAATAAAACCATATACACTGAAACTATTAGAAGAGAAAGTGGGGAAGATCCTCAAATACTTGGGCACAGGGGAAATGTTCCTGAAGAAAACACCAATGGCTTATGTGCTAACATCAAGAATTGACAAATGGGACCTCATATTTGCAAAGTTTCTATAAAGAAATGAACATTGTCTCTAGGACAAAACAGCAACCAACAGATTGGGAAAAGATCTTTACCAATCCTACATCTGATAGAGGGCTAATATCCAATATATACAAAGAACTCAAGAAATTAGACTCCAGACAAGCAAATTACCATATTAAAAAACGAAGTACAGTGCTAAACAAAGAATTCTCAACTGACGAATCTCCAATGGCCCACAAGCACCTAAAAAATGTTCAGCATCCTTAGTCATCAGGGAAATGCAAATGAAAACAACCCTGAGATTCCTCCTCACACCAGTCAGAATGGCTAAGATCAAAAACTCAGGCAATAGCAGGTGCTGGCTAGGATTTGGAGAAAGAACACTCCTCCATTGCTGGTGGGATTGCAAGCTGATAAAAACACTCTGGAAATCTGCCTGGTGTTTCCTCAAAAAATTAAACATAGTATTACCTGAGGACCCAGCTATACCACTCCTGGGTATATACCCAGAAGATGGTCCAACATATAACAAGAACATATGCTCCACTATGTTCATAGCATCTTATATATAATAGCCAGAAGCTGGAAAGAACCAAGATGTCCTTCAAAGGAGGAATGGATACAGAAAATGTCATACATTTACACATGGAGTATTACTCAGATATTAAAAACAATTAGTTCATGAAATTCTTAGGTAAATGGATGGAACTAGAAAATATCATCCTGAGTGAGGTAACCCAATCAAAAAAGAACACACATGGTATTTACTCACTGATGAATATTAGCCCAAATGCTCTCAAAACTCAAGGTAAAACTCACAGACCACATGAAGCTCATGAAGAAGGAAGACCAAAATGTATGTACTTTGGTCCTTCTTAGAAGGAGTAACAAAATACTCATGGGAGCACATATGGAGACAAAGTGTGGGACAAAAACTGAAGAAGGGGCTGTCTGGAGACTGTTTTACCTGGTATCCCTCCCATGTCCAGTCACCAAAGGCAGACACTGATATGTTTGCCAGGAGGTGCATGCTGACAGGAGTCTGATATAGCTGTCTCCTTAGAGATCTGCCAGAACCTGACATATATCCTCCTTAGAGGCAGATGATCACAGCTAACCATTGATCTGATCATGGGGTTCCCAATGGAGAAGCAAGAGAGAAGACTAAAGGAGCTGAAGTGATTTGCTGCCCCATGGGGAGAGCAACAATACCAAACAACCAGAGGCCCCTGGATATGCATTCACTGATAAGTGGATATTAGCCCAAACTCACAGACCACATGAAGCTCTTGAAGAAGGAAGACCAAAGTGTGGGTGCTTAGGTCCTTCTTAGAAGGAGTAACAAAATACTCATGGGAGCAAATATGGAGACAATATGTGGAGCAGAGATTATAGGAGGGCTGTCCAGAGACACTCCCACCTCAGTATCCATCCCATGTGCAGTCACCAAAGCCAGAAGCAGTTGTGAATACCAGGAAGTACATGCTGACTGGAGCCTGATATAGCTGTCTCCTGAGAGGCTCTGCCAGAATCTGGCATATACAGGGGGGATGCTCACAGCTAACCATTGAACTGGTCAAGGGTTCCCAATGGAGGAGTTACAGAAAAGACTGAAGGAGTATAAGCAGTTTGTGGCTTCATGGAGAGAACAACCATACCAACCAGCCAGAGCTCCCAGTGTCTAAACCACCAGCCTGGGAGCACACAGAGAGGGACCCATGGCTCCAGTTCTATATGTAGGGAAGGATCGCCTAGTTGGGCATTGGTGGGAGAGTAGGTCTTTGGTCCCATGAAGGCTGGATGCCACAGTGTGGGGAAATTTGAGAGCAGGGAGGTGGGAGTGAGTGGGTGGTTGGGTGGGTACACCCTCATAAAACAGGAAGAGGGGGGATGTGGTACAGGGTTTCTGGGTGAAAAGTGGGGAAAGGGATAACATCTGAAATGTAAATAAACTAAATATCCAATAGAAATATTTCTTTAAAGAATGACAAGCAAAAATTAACTCTCTTCATTAAGTTGTTTTTAAGGTATTGTATTGTATTGTATTGTATTGTATATTTTTCATACAAAAACCAGTCAGTGGATATTTATGGCAATTTATTCATAACTGTAAAGAATAGAAACATCCCAATTATTCACTAGACAGTGAACAAAGCACATTATGTCCACATGTAGGACTACTTACTACTCAGCAAGAAAAAGGATCGAGCTACAAAATGAAACCAATATCTATAACCACTATCAGGCCAAGAACCTGTGACAAGAGGCATTATGGGCCTTAGAGGAGTACCTACTCCTATTATGGTGGTGTGACAATCTACTAAACAGACTACTTAAAAGCTCTCAATATACCTCTTGATTAGTGCATTCCTCCAATACCATCAGAGAATATTCTATTTGTACATGAAAGTTAGAACAAAGATTTAAAGCTGGTCAAGGTTCTCAGAATAAGTGACTCTAGGGTGCTCAGCTATAAATGAGACAACTATATCACATCCTCCTCCAAAACCTGAGTGATCTTATTGAAAGAAGCAGCAGAAAGACCATAAAAGCCATAGAACTAGATGACTGTGAAGAAACTGTTTTCTAGACTCAATAGGGTAGTTGCTCATGTTGATTGTAACAGCATGCACAAGACCTAAGCAAGCTCAAGAGAGACAAAATTCCAGCACTGAGTTGCAAGATAGGCATGAATTCTCACCCTTAGTTGAGGAGCTATTGGTAATTGGTACCCATGGAGAGAAGGAAAGTGGGTTTTCATTATGGGTGTGGCACCTGGTAGATCTAACATACTCCAATGGCTGTTCACATATGTAAGAGTATATAGGCAACACTACTGTCCTTGATGTATTTATTAAAAAATGAATGAGTTAACAAAGTCGAGTATTTATGAAAAGATGTGAGACTGAGAAGATTATCATCAAAATACATCTATGAAACTCTCAAAGCTCTAATAAGAAAAGACTGAAAAAAAATGAAGGTTTTTAGCAGAGAATTTTATTTATATCTTAATTTGTCCATATTACAGTTTGGCATGCCACTACATTGTTTATTAGGAACATTAGCAGCAGATACATTCACGATTATCTAGAAAGATAAATATAACTTTGATCAAACTAAAAAAGAATAGAAATATATATACACCCAAGAAAATACACAGAAACACGATCTGGAAAAGTATCACTTGGAGATGATAAAATGAATGAATACATTTCTTCTCTGCTTCCTTTTCTTTTCAATTTGTTTTTTTTTTTTCTTTAGGAGATTCCATCAGAACCTTTAGATAGCAACTGAACATATATGTGCTAACGGCACCTGTTTCAATTAAAGATTTACTGCACTATCTCCAACAGTGCATAAAAACTCAGCATGAGTTTATTAAATGATTTATACGAACCCAAGATTATCTAAATGTTCTTTGAGGAACTTTTAAGTAATTACTTTTGTCCTTTTTGTGGAATAAGAAATGGAAGTGATCCATGATCACCACTGTGATGCAGGGAAGAGGCTCCCAACTGTACTTGAGGGAAGTTTGATGTGATGTTTCTGCATTGTGAAATGAGGACAGAAAGACACATTGGTAGCTGGGTTTTTTTTGTTTTTTTTTTAATTAGGAAAATAAAGTATTAATAGCAAAAGGGCTATAATCTAATGCAAATAAAGTGGGGGCAACTTAGTTAAGACTTGTTTGTTGTTTTCTAAGATTATATTTCAAATTATTTGTGTATGTGTGTGTCTCTGTGTGGGTGTGTTCTAATGAATGTGAGTACACAGAGAAACCAGAAGAGAGTGTCATGGTCCCTGGCACTTGAGTTTCAAGTGCATGTGGAATGGCTGACACCAGTGCTAAGAACTGAACTCCTGTCCTCTGCAAGGGCAGTAAGAACTATTATCCACTGAGCCATCTCTTCAGTCCCATGTTGTGACATTATTTCCTCGGTGTGGTTCAGAACACCTTCCAAATAATGTTTTAGAGGAGAACAGGTAGGAAAACACTGGAAGAGGCCATTCTCCTTCAGCTTTCTCATTTTAAAATACTCACTGATCCAAGATAGGACATTCACCGATACCACTTCCCTTGTAAGTGAAATCATAATGCACCTTTCCCACCCATCTATTTACATACACCCTACCATCCGTACCAACTGAAGTGACTAACCTCTATCCTGAGTTCCTGCTAGTCATGGATTAGATTTAATGAGCATTATAAAAGATTTTCAGATAGGGAACCAATAAGCCATTCAGTATCTCAGTCAAGGAATATAAACTGAATGTCTGCAACTATTCCTCACTGTTATAATCCTGGGTTACCATGCAACAAAAACCTCCAAGATAGGCAATTGCCCTCTCTGATTAGCTCGCATGTGACCTGAATAATAATGCTAAAGGTCATCACGGCTAGGAATAAAATTTAAAATGAAATACTATTAAGAATAATGTGGCCTAAGTTAAGCAAATATATGAAGAGTAAGTTATATTGTTGGAAAGTTTTTATCTAATCTCTTCAAGCTAGGAAAGGTTAAAGAATGATGTAGATTGAGCTTTTAGAGGCAATAGAACATGATGGTGAATGTATGGTGGAAAAAATTAAAAAGGGACAGAGCTAGAAAGAAAAATACACATTATGGAAATGGGAGTGATCTTACTGTGCATTATAAATATTTTGTCCACTAGAAATATAATATAAGGTATATGTATAGTTTTCAGTTCACAAGTGTTACATTCATTGTGTGGTGAGTTCATGTTTCAGACAAGTCTTGCACTGCTCAGACTGGCCTTGACTTGTGTTCTGATAATCAGACACCTCCTATTACTCTCCCAAGAAGCTGAACCCGTAGGCTTGCACCATGTTCCCAGTTGTAGGAGCCACATATAAAATGTAAAACTAAACTAACCAATTATATAAGTTTTATTATGTTTTATTTAATCTACTTTAACTAAAAATTTCATCTTTATATAATATAAGATAATTTGTAATAACGTGTAGAAGAGTATTTTTAAAAAGAAATGAATCTGTATTAAAATGTTTAAGTTTAGCAATCATCTATCAAGAAAGACATAGTCACTAATCTTTCAGGTATCACTATTACTAGGTATCACACTGCAGTTTTCTGGACAGTGCAGCTCCAGAAACTGAAAGAAGAGATCTGTGGGAAAAGTCCTAGAAATGGCTTCATACAACACCTGAGCAAGAGCAATATCAATGGCCATGTTAATATGGAGGGGGTATATTTGTCCCACCTCCAGACAATTAACTACAAACAACAAATGACTGCTGGGAATAGGAGCCCTTTTATTGTTTGTTCAATGTAGTATAGTCCCTGAAATGATACACACACACACACATACACACACAGTATGAAGTGGTTGTGTATGTATAAAATAAATGTATGTGCAAAAAATAATAATAAAAGAAACAGACTATGAAGTTATCAACTTGACCATGGCAGAGCATGGGAAGGCTTGGAAGGAACATACATGGGAGGTGCTGGATAGGAAAAGGGTAGAGGGAAAAGAAAATGTTGTAATTTTATTTCAGTTAAAAATATAAAATGCCTCAGTGACATTGGAGATAAAGATAGATAAACAAGGCTTCCCAGGCAAGGACCAACGATTCGGACTATATTTGAATCACAGTAGGAAATTATTAGATGGCTTGAGCAGATGATTGACATGTTATGATCACTGCTTCAGAGACACCCTGTAAAATGTAGAGGCAGTGCTCTATAGAGAAGGTAGTGAGTCAGGCAATTGTTGAAGTCCTCTTTGTGACACATCTGTAGTCACAAACTACAGTCTTGTGCAATTGGATGCCACCAGAAAATTGTGTGCATCCATTTTAAAATCTACCAGAAGAATGAATGTGGGTTACATGTAAGGAAACAAGTAAATAATGACATGTAAGTGTGTAATTTTCTTTTGGAATAAAAAAAGGGGCTGTTATGCGCTAACATATACTATAAGAGGAATTAATTCTCTTTTCAAGGACAGATATTAAAAAATCCCATTAACTTATGTGACGTTTGAAATGATAGAAAATAGAGAGAAATTTGTATTATAAACATGAAACTAGAACTTGTGAGGTGCCAGTGTACAATTGTTATTTGAAAGACACCTCTATAGGAAAGGGATAACTGAAGATCACAAGCGAAGGGACAAAAATGAAGAACAGGTTGACAGAGCAGGAGAAAAAGATGACATTATCTGTAACGTGTAGAAAGCTCTGCTACAGACAGGACATTGTCCTTGCCTTCTTGAACTCTTCATAGCTGAGTTTATTCACCAGAGACCAGCACATGATTGGCACCATTAACCTTGCTTCTGGAAGTAAGGAGGAGAGGATCATGAGTTCGTTGATGATATATGTAGGCATTTAACTGTGGTTAGTAGGAGCAGCTCATAACTCCTGCCAACTGAATATATAAGAGGTTAACAGTGTCTTGGAGACAATCTTTTCAGTAAGTTATCAACATTCTTGTTAGCAGTCCTAATGTAGCTCATTGTTTCACCAAGTTAGTTCATCTGTCATTGGTGACTAATTTTTTAAAACTTATTTAATTATTTAAATCAAATCGTAATTCTCTTATTCAATGTCTCAGGGAAATTTCATACACTATGTTAAATTTGTAAGAGATAAATTAGAAAAACAAAAGCAGTTTTCATAGACAACTGTGGCAATCTTGGCTGAAGGGCCCAAAAGAAATTGAATGTAAATAGTGGGGGGAGGGAGAAAGGAGAATATTTTAAGTGACTCTGTACAACATGATACAGAAGGCTTGAAGTGTAGCATAATACTAAAGTTTTTGCCTAGCATGTTGGGTACATGTTCTCAAGTTCAATCCTAGCATCCATAGCAAATACAATAAAAGACTAAGTCGGTGGCTAACTGGGCAAAAATCTTGCTGTGTATAAACATAAAGATCTAAGTTCAAGTCCTCATACACCAAGTAAAATGATGTGCATGATGGCATGCTCCTATAATCCCATTGCTGGGAGACTGAGGGCTGGGAGGAGCCTCAGGGCTTTCTGGACAGTTCATCTAGTAAACCATGTAATCTTTAAATTCAGTGTCACAATACTCAGTGGGAACTGACAGAGGAAGACAAATAGGCTGCTGAACTCTGCTTTCCACATGCATAGACATGTGGACAT
Organism: Mastomys natalensis; assembly: GCA_021653895.1. Classification (NCBI taxonomy): domain Eukaryota; kingdom Metazoa; phylum Chordata; class Mammalia; order Rodentia; family Muridae; genus Mastomys; species Mastomys natalensis. The sequence continues at coordinate 2,020,356 of JAJTUV010000234.1, read as the reverse complement.
ATCTGCACAGTCACAAGTGAAGACATACATGCACCCCACATGTTTGTGTGTGTGTGTGTGTGTGTGTGTGTGTGTGTATACCAACACATAGAGCAAATTTGGAAAATGTAATAATTTCTTTAAAATGAAAAGCATTAAGGTTCATTATTTTATCCTAGTAGATAACCCATTGTCCAAGAACTTAAAATTCAAAACAATAGGGCCCTAATTATTTTTTTAAATAAAGCAAATTGAGGAAATATTGACTAATCCACATGAGTCAGCTATGTAAAGATTCAGTTTATGATGAAGGCAAGATACAAATTCGGTTAGTCAGAACACCAATTGCCAGACTATCATACTTATTATCATGTATGTTCTATAAAACTTGTGACAGGCTGGGCGGTGGTGGTGCACGCCTTTAATCCCAGCACTTGGGAGGCAGAGGCAGGCAGATTTCTGAGTTCGAGGCCAGCCTGGTCTACAGAGTGAGTTCCAGGACAGCTCGGGCTACACAGAGAAACCCTGTCTCGAAAATCAAAAAAAAAAAAAAAAACAACTTGTGACAGAAGAAAGATGAACTATTGAAAAACAAACATTTTGTTCAATGCTATCAAATAAAGCTTTTGGCAGGGCAAGTACGAGGTGTGGAGAGTAGCAAAAGTCTGGATAAAGATGCATTATCAACAAGCAGTAACTGCATTAAAACTAAAATAAACTTCAGTCATACAGGAATAAGGAGCAAAAATGACTTGGGCTACACAAATGCCTGTATATGAGGTAATGTGTTCTGCCCCGCTTGTGTGACCTTGCTATTCACAGGCTGTTTAATTGAATGCTAACTGCCATGGACTCTCAAAACCATCCTGGGTCTGTGCTTTTTTTTTTCTCACACATCAATGACTAATGATAGTTTTGGGCTGTCACTTGGCAGCACTGCCCCTGAAACTTTCCAGGATTTATTTATTATTTTAAAATATAAAACTGTAATAGACCTTCAGATGTAATTGTTAGATATTTCTCTGTATTAAACATATCACTTTCTTTAAGTGGAGTACTGGAGAGAAAATCAATCAACTGAAAAACATAAAATTTAGAAGAAAAGACAATAAGCTTAGATTTAGACAATGTGATTCAGTATGAAAGAAAGAGATCTAATTCACTGTGTGGAGAGAACCCTGGAGATCTGATATTGCACTTTGAAGAACTGTGGGCATTCTCGTTGGAGCCTGAGCAATGGATGTTAACTCACCAATTTTTTCCACATGATGTGAAGGATTATGTCCAGCCAGATATCCACACAGGATAGATGAGATTGTACAACATAATGATGAACGCTGAGTTCTAGCCATTTAACTCTTTACATTAAATAAGAACACACTTAAAAATCCCTAAGTGGTAGAAAATATGTCTATGTGATTATGCAAGGGCTCTAGGCACTCTACAAGTGGATGGTTCAAAACCTCACTGGTAAATGGTGATCAAGGCTTCGTTAGGATTAAGACACGTATTATAGCAAAGCTATAACATGGGCAAAGCTTCAAGGTAGCCTCTCGGAGACAGAATATAATGACTAAGTGTGCTGTTTCTCTATGGTAGCATGCTACATCTGTAATATCTGATTTTCTTACAGCTCACATTGCTTTAACGTTTTAGAAGCTTTTGTTGTGGAAGATGATGGTGGTTGTAACAAGGTGGGAATAGGTATAATTAGCATAATACAAGAGAAAAAGTACTCGTTTATTAATTATTTGTGTGTGCATATGTGTGTGTATGTGTGCAGGTGCCCCGGGAGGCCAAAGAAGAGCATCAGATCAGATACTGGAGTTATAGATGTCTGTGCTACCCAAGTATTGATTTGGTCTGAATAAGAATGTCCCTCATGGGCTGGAGAAATGGCTCAAGAGCACTGGCTGCTCTTCCAAAGGTCATGAGTTCAATTCCCAGCAACCATGTGGTGGCTCACAACCATCTGTAATTGGATCTGATGCCTTCTTCTAATGTGTCAAGGACAGTGTGCTCATATACATAAAATAAATAAATAGATCTTAAAAAAAAACAAATCTTTAAAAAACACACAACCCTTTCAGAATGATAGTATATGTTCTTTGCCATTGTGAGTTGAAAATATGTGATCTGCTTTTTGATTTTTCAGGGGATGACAATTCAGAGATTTCCATATGTCTCAGAGATTTTGAATTTCAGACTTTTAAACAGTATTGAGACCATGCTATAGTATGGTGACTACCAAAGTTGAACAGAATGCATTTTTGCATTTTGATGTAGCTACAAGCTTTTGGGGGAAGGGAGAGGAATGTGGAGATTTGAATAAGAATGTCTCCATTTGCTCATATGTTTGTATACTTAGTGTTAGTATTCTGTTCAAACTCCACCTCCACAGTTACCTGGCAACAGCCAGGTATGCTCTTCCCCACAGTTACCTGGCAACAGCCAGATAGGCCTGCCCACTATAAAAGGGGGCTGCTTCCCCCTCTCCTCTCTCTTGCTCCCTTGATCTCTTGCCTGCAGGTTCTCTCTGCCCCTTGCCCCTCTTCTCCCTTCCCTTCCCCCTCTTTCCACGTGGTCATGGCTGGCCTCTACTTCTCTGCTCTCTCTCTCTCTCTCTCTCTCTCTCTCTCTCTCTCTCTCTCTCTCTCTCTCTCTCTCTCTCCTTCTCTCTCCCCCTTCTCTCTCTTCTCCCCGCCATCTTGTCCCATTTCTCTCCCCACCTTTGCCCTCTGCCCGAATAAACCCCCACCCTTCACGGAACCTTCTGGTCTGGTGTTGTCTGTCTAAGCTGCCACTCCAAAAGCTAACAATGGTGCAAACCTGCAGACATCTGCCAGAGTCTCAGCACTTAGTCTTCAGGGAGTGGGATTACTTAAGAAGGATTAGGAAGTGTGACTCTGTTGAAGTAGGTATGGCCTTCTTGGAGAAAGCATATCAGTGGGGATGAGTATCAAGGTTTTAAAAGTCCATTCCGTGTCCAGGTCTTTGTCTCCATCTCAGCCTGTGGATCAGAATATACCTCTGATTTACTGCACCAGCACCGTGCAAGCTACTAGAAACCCACCATGATTATAATGGCAAAAAAATCTCTGAAATGTAAAAGGACCCCAATTAAATATCAAAGAAGTTGACTTGGTCATAGTGTTTATTCATAGCAAAAGAACACTGACTAAGAGGAGTAATAAATTAATCTGTGTCATGTTTTAGAGACTTAAAAATGTGAACCATGAGCAAATGCTTTTCACCCAGTGAAAAAGTAGCCTAAAATACATTCCTTCATCTCTCTAGCATTTATTAATTGTATATTACTTCCTGTGTTGTTTGCTTTAATTTCCTATTACAGTCTGTAGTTTGCAGCCTACTTTGCCTCAATCTTAATCTTCTTGCCTTAAATTGTGTGACAGAACTTAAGCAGGTTCATGTGGCACGTAAGGATTAAAGGATGCTCCAAATCTTCATTTGTTCTAGTTGGTTGATCCTACACGTTAGTAATAAGTTTGTGTAAAAGCAATGTAATGTTTTTGCACCCTGAAAAACCATTTTAAGTTTATTTCCCTTATTATTATCATTATCATCATCATCTTCATCATCATCATAATTAGTGCTTGAGGGTATACATGTGTCTCACTAATATTGTTTCTCATCTTCCAGCTTAACATGAGTTTCAGGAATGGAACTCATGTCGTCGGATTGATGTGTCAAGTGAGTTGTATCAGATAAGCCATGTTACCAGTCCTCACAAATTGTGTATAATGCTTAACTTTGTAAAATACTTAAAGCCTTATTAATTCTTTCTTCGTAGGGGAATAGGAACACTATACATTTTTTTAGATGTCCCCTTTCTTATATCTAAAAGCTATATGTAGTTTAAGTTGTCAATTTCCAGTTCATTAATGAGTTACTGTTACAGTTTTTAAAAATCAGCAATAATATTCCACTTGAAAGTCCAGAATATATCTGTGGAGAGACCCAATATTTCATACACTATAAGCTTAAAGTCAGTGCTCAAAGTCTGTTTCTTGCTTATTCATTTGACGAACAAGTATTTACAACTAGATAGTTATGGGCTCACAACAGACAGAATTCTGAAGACATAGCAATTAGCAAGAATTTTATGGAGTGTATGGAAGAAGACAGAAACATTCTATCATCACATTTGTGCTAGAAACATATCTGGAATACTATATGTAATGCATAAAATAATTTATTTTGTGAACTAAAAAGATCCCTATGGAGAAAGAAACACCAAAATGGTATTTAACAATATATGGAAACTCATTTTCTCTGCACAGAACTTATCATGTATAATTTAGAGAATATTACTTTTCCAAACAAGAGAAAGATTGAAAATATCTTTTAAACAGTTGTATGCATATATAGATATAGAATTATAGCTATATATAATTCTACATATACATTAGGGAATACAAGTAAAGTACAAGCTGAGTTGCTAATCTATGCATTTACTATGCTGTATGGCATATAAGACATTTTATAGAAACTGGTAAAAATATAATTATAAATTATCTTATATACATACTTTTAATTAACTAACTGTATTGTACCTAAGCCTGTGCTATGTATATTCTCATGGTTAACTTAAGAGAAAACAATCTCAGTATGTCCAGACTATTATATTAAATTCAAATAATCCCTTTAATCATTTAAATATATTCATCATGATTAATCTATATCAGAAACTTGAAAGAAATTCTTATTCGAGTTAAAGACGACAAATCATCTCTCTCTGTGTTTCAGCATCTAAAAATGAAAAGAAAAGAATAACAAAAAAATGAGCTACCTGTTTTAGTGCTCATGCATAAGAATGGATACCACCCACCTGCCATTGATGTCCCTTCTAAATTAAGCCAAGGCCATGCTCACTAGTCTTTAATGCTGAGAGTTGCATGAGACTGAGAAACCTTGGCTGGGATTGCAAAACTGGCATAAAAGGCAGATTTAAAAATGGGTCAATCACTTAACTGACCTCAGCCACTACTACAAAAGCTAATGTTAGCTGTACAGCTTCTGTTGGGACCTGAATGGAGGGGATTTCCCAACAATATGCTTGAGTCAGAGAAAGGTGAAGTTAGAAAATAATAAAATCCTTAAGTAGCTAATATAAGGGAGAGTAAAATATAATCAATCCACTCTTATGGCTATGAGACAGGAGAAGGAAGAAATACGTGGCTGACATAGAGGAGGACCATGTTTAGGAAACTTTTTTTTTATTTAACTTTACTTTTAAGTATATACGAAAAATCCTTTTTCATTAGTATACTTTATTTAAGTGATTAAATGTGTATTGCTATGACTTTCCTGCCACTGAACCTCAGAGAAACCCAGCTAGTTTTGAGGCCAATGAAGGAAAAGAACAGAGGTAATCTTTTATTTCCACCATGCCTACAACACAGCTGTCTTTCTGAGCCACCGTCCCTACTCAGTCTATTATATGTGAGAGAGTGAATTTTAATGAAAGAAGAAAGGATTTTAATGATGAGTGAGATCAGTAATGAGTTCCCAGATGGCACAGTGCACTAAGTACTAAATATAATATCACATTTATAAGTACTTTCTCCATATTTATTAAAAATAAATCACATGTGATAATATACATATATAGAAAGATAACATATATAGATATAAATAGATAGATAATTAATACACATATATTTGCACAGAGAGATCGAAGGAAGTATATGCAAATCAATAGCATTTTCTGAGCATCAAAATATCCAATAACCAAGATGATTTTTTATGTAACTTCTAGATACACCAAAGATTCTTTCACTATGCTTATTTCATTGGAGAAAGACATTCCTGATCATAGTTAAGTGAAAACAAGTTATCTAATTTTGGAAGCTGATGCTACAACCAGATGCCGAATCATGTTCTTTTTATCTGAGCAGCTCTGTTTTTTGGTTAGGACTAGTTCCTTAAAAGAGCAGCTTAAAGGCACACATAAATTGCTATAAGGCACTGACTGAGTTATGGGTGACTGCTCAGAGAAACTGCTCTAAGTAAAATTTTGCACATAGACATATTGAGATGAAAGTAGAATCATAAGATGCTGGCACATGCTTTTTCTGGGAATTTCTCTGAAGAACACCTGACTGAGTTAAGCAAGAGGTTTAGCATATTAACCAGTGCATTCATCTTTATCTTCATAGTATAGATTGGGACATTGAAATGTTAAGAAATTAATTAGGCAAATAATTAAGTAATATAAAATCAAGTAGTGATGACCATCATTCATTAAGAAAAATATACATGTCTACATTTAGGTATGTAATAAAAGACTCTATTAATGAGAAGAAAATTTATAAATGACAAAAGAATTATTGAGTGCCAAATTCTTGTCTATATTTTATTACTTCTTTTTATTCATTTTTATATGGATTAACGAAAATATTCCTTGCTACCATGTGAATTAAACATCATGCATTTAGAAGTTGTTTATATAAAAGATGAGCTGGAATGCACAGCTTACGCTTAATTACATTTCTGAAGGTGTGAACATTCTAAGATTATCCTGTATATTAAGGTGCCTTGATTACAAATTCCTTACCTATGAAATGTATCAGATTCTATTGTTAATATTGGCCAAAGTTGTATTTTATTCAAAAGATTTGAAGCAGTGATATTCAGGGAATTTTTATGGGGGCCACTTTCACATTCAATAATATCATATTATTTTCTTTCCAAATACCTTATCTAATTACATCTATAATGAAGCTGTAGACAAATTCTGTATGGCACTTTCTTCTTTAAGGAAAATTATGAGCAAAAACATGTCACATATGATCAGCATTATTTGGCTTTCACTTCGTTATGTGACTATATAATACACACATTTGTAGAGTGCTTTATGAGCAGATACCTGAGGTCATTTTCATTCATGGCTATTTTACAGACCAGCCATCTCTAAATGCTTGGGTCTTTTAAACTCAAGTATAAAGTGTTCATTAACATTTCAATCATTTCACACCTAGTAGCATATACCATATGCTAGTCACCTAGTGAAAAAAAATTGCATAACACTATAAAATCCCAATGTAGTCAGCTCTGGGCAACTCTGAGGAGAAGCTAATCTGAGCTGCTAGCTTCACTGGGGAACAAGAGAACATGTGGCAGTGAGCCAACTCAGTTCCTACACTTTCAACCAAAAGAAATGCCACTGGAGAATTATGACAGATGAGAAGTGGAATTCTTACTATAGCCACATCCTTCTCCAGTGCGGTACAATTTGGGGAATTGTCATTAGTATACATTTCTTTGGAAAAATTTACACTCCTTTTCTAGAATAGTGTAGTTCTTCCATAGGATATATCCTTTTGTTAAGCAGAAAACTCTGGCAATAAAGACAGGCAGAAGAGCAAGAGTGTTACATTATGAAGACACCCAAGTGTGCAACTCCCATAGGCATTTGATGCATCAAAAAGTAGGGACTCAAATATCTTCATTGATTTATTATATAAACATGTTTTAAGAGCCATCTCTTTTAAATGAGTGGTTCCTATCCTTCCTTAGATTCAATCTAGAATATTCTGTAACATTGTACAAAACCTCTTAAGAGACATGTGTATATATAATCATAATTTTATAATATTGACCCATTTCAAGAGAGGTTAAGGAATATCCCAACCTTTTCTAATTCTCGACAAGTTTAGGATATACAATACCCAAAGCAAAACGAAGGGGTTAATGTCAATAAGAAACTGTTCCATAAAGCCGGGCGGTGGTGGCCCACGCCTTTAATCCCAGCACTTGGGAGGCAGAGACAGGCAGATTTCTGAGTTCGAGGCCAGCCTGGTCTACAGAGTGAGTTCCAGGACAGCCAAGGCTACACAGAGAAACCCTGTCTCAAAAAAACAAAAAAAAAAAAAAAAAAAAAAAAAAAAGAAAGAAAGAAATTGTCCATAAAACAAGTCCCATGAAGATGAGTATTTTAATGTTCCTAAGAAAGCTGACTTTAGTAATATCTTTATTTTTTCCATTCTCAGTTCAAGGTAAGTCATGCCAGAAATATGTCCCTGGAGACCAGGGAAGAAAGAGCCCTAGCTAGAGATGTATGGAGGAGTAGGAAATCTTATGTATCCTTAAGACAGCCTGCCTCTACCTCACTCTGACATACACACATTCAGGAGAAGGGACCAGTTTATATAATCATTTCTTAAACATTTACTTCATTTCTGAACTAAATGTACTCATACATGCTGACAAAATTTAAGGTACTCAACTGAAATCTGCTAGAGAATATTCATTTAGGACCATTTTATTTGGTACTTGCCTACAATTTTCTCTAAATTATGGTTAAAAATATAGATATAGGTAGATTATTTGGAATAGCAATGTAATTAAGGATTGTAAGACAATAATAGGGGCATGCCAGAAGTCACTGTATTTAATACAGAGTAGAATTAAACTTATAAAATTATACTTATGAAAAGCATTTCTCTGTATTCCTTGTGTACTAACTACTGTGCAGAAGAAACAATGGTTGTGGTTGTCTTTAAGGTAACATTTCTCCCTACTTTCCTCAATAAAAACACTGCAAATTTCACATTCTTTACTAAAACTGATTGACTGTACAGAGAAAATCTGAAAAAGGAAACTCAGGTCTATCACTGAGCTGATACAATCAAAGTAGAAATAAGCACATGCTAAGAGAAAGTTGTCCCTGGCCCCAGGGGAATAATAGGGAAGTTCCATGGAACAGAGTATTTTGTTTTATGACTGGTTAAACCTACTATTTGTTTGATCCCCTTCATTCTCTTCACCCAGAGTTGAAAATGTATTGCCACTGCCTCTGCCTATCAGGGCACAAACCTTTCATGTTAATATTGATCTTCATTTGTCTTCTCCCTTATCCATCTTTAAGAGAACTACTCCTTCATCCCACACAATAATCTTTACATTTTGCAGTAGTAGAGACTAATCCCGCTAATCCCACTAGTCATAGGAAAGCACGTGATGAAACCTGACCAAGTAGAGTACACTATAGTCTTGACCAAAGCAATGATTAGGGTAGGGCATATAAGCGATGCCAATGAGACCTTCCTCACAATTTTTCATGGCTGGAACACCAGTTTTATGTTTAATAGGATCTGGATATATATCTCAGGCCATTAATTCCCTGAGAATGTAGTCAAGTAGAAGGAAATTAATTGAGACATGTGAGAAAGAGTTTTATGGCCTGGCTTTAAAAGAAAAAAAAAAAAAAAAGAAAGGTCTTTCTCTGTTTAAATCAGTCTTTCAATATGTATATCAATGAATCCATTTTAATGCTTAAATTAGTTTGTATTTATCCTTTGACACATTTAACTACAGTAGTTCTTATATGAAAATTGTCACATGAATATATGTTATTATTCAACAGAGGGATATACATTTGGATTCAGCTAGAGTAAGGAGAGCAACACAACCAAAGTAATTTATCTTTGGGAAGTTCTAAACCTCCAATTGTAGAAATAGATAGTGTAGATAGTGCTAATTTTTTCAGATGGTATTAAGAAAACATTGAAATATCAGTATAGATTGAAAATAGACAAATAGACAGAATGCCCACTGGAATGTGGAATTTTCTGACTAGGTCTTGAAGTCAGAGAGAGCAAAAGAAAGAAAGGAAGAGAACAATAGCAAGAGAGAAAGGGAGAGAGAGGGGGGAAAGAAAGGGAAAAGAAAGGAAGACAGAGGAAAGAAAGGAGGGATGTTGAGAGGGAGCTTAGAAAATGAGAAATGAGGGAGATGAAAGAGAGAAAGAGAGTGTAAGAGAGAGAGCATTCATTTTTGGTTCATAACAACTGATTTCAAAGCAAACTGGTAACCTTAATTTCCTTCATGTTAAGGTGACATAAAATATGTCAAATGGACTGAAATTTATGCAACCATGTTTTACACAATAAAAATGCCAAATGCATGACTCTAAAGCAAAACATACATCGACTGAAATTTATACAACCATATTTTACACAATGAAATTGCCAAATGCATGACTCCAAAGCAAAACAAACAAGGGAGGTAGACACTTAAACAAATACCATAATAGATCACTAAAGCCACAGAAAATGGGACAAGATCAACAAAAGACAATTGAGGCACTCACACAGGCTCTAAATTTAAGGAGCTATGTCAAACAATATCATAATTCAGATATATTATATCTTAGTACAATATTTGAAAATTTAATTAACACAACAAATTCAAGTTCAAGAAAATGTCAAAATTCTAAGTAAAGCCTAGTGAAACCCAAACATTCCATATAAACTTCTTGTTACAAAAAAAGAAAGAAAGAAAGAAGAAAGAAAGAAAGAAAGAAAGAAAGAAAGAAAGAAAGAAAGAAAGAAAGAAAAAGAAAAAAAAAGAAAGAAAAGGTAACTCTTATTAAGAATACTGTAACCTAATTCAACCTGGATTTAAGAGAGTGATTAGTGGCCTCACTGCCCCGGGCAGATACACTAAATTACATTGCTAGGAGACAGAAACTACTAAATGAAATTCACATTTAGGATGAGACTCATCAAGCTTGGGCAGGAGTAACTAGACCAGAGAGGAAACAGATCAAAAGTCAGCTGAAGTTTCCCAGGCATTATTGTGTCATCAAAATGTCAATTCTGACTGCTTTTCTATCCCTAAAACAATCTGGACACAAACAGGATGCTGTTTAACAAACTATGCTTCTCCAGAATGCAAACCCTGCCGAGAATCTCAGAAACTGCTCTGGAGCAAATTGGATACTAGATGGAACAGGTTGACGTCCCCAGTCACCCCCTCCCACAATCCTTTACCCTTCTACCTCCCCTCTTCCCTGAGCAGATGGGCGCCCCCTGGGTATCTCCCCAACTTGGCACTTCAAGTCTCTAAGAGGCTAGACTCTTCCTCTCCCACTGAGGCCAAATAAGGCAGCCCAGATAGAAGAATATATTCCACATACAAGAAACAGCTTTTGGGGTAGCCCCTGGTCCAGTTGATCAGGACCCATAAGAAAGTCAATCTGCACATTTGTTACATATGTATGCAGAGACCTAGTTCCAGTCTGTGTGTGTTGTTTGGTTGGTCGCTAATCACAGAGAGCCCCAAGTGTCTAGGCTAGTTGACTCTTTTGGTCTTCCTGTGGAAGTCCTATCCACTTAAGGGCTGCAATCCTTATCCTGCCTACAAGAAACGCAGAGATTGGTGATGGAGCAGAGACCGAGGGAATAGCCAAGCAATTACCAGCCAAATTTGAGACCTGTCCCTTGGGCAAGCACCAATCCCTGATACTATTCATGATACTCTGTTATGCTTGTACCCAGGAGCATTTTGTCCTCCGAAAAGGTCCATCTAACAACTGACTCAGACAGAGACTGACATCCACAGCCAAGCAGTGAATAGAGCCTGCGGAATCTCATGGAATAATAGCAGCCTAAGTATTTTTGTAAGGTTAATCTTCCACTCCCAAGCTCTTCTTGTTTCCAATCCACTGCACTCCATATCACAAAACCTAGAATTCGGGACTAGACATCTAAAAGATGCATTTTCCTAGCCATTCGTTGCTTATCACCACACCCATACATTTTCAGTAACTAGAAAAAGTAATTTTTAGTTTAAAAATCATGAACTTTTCAGATGATAAATAATAATAAAAAGACATAGGGGATATTGACCTCAGTGATTTCTTACACAAAAGAGAAAGTTTAAAGCTCTTAAATGCTTAATTTCTTCCAGGAACTATTTTGAGTATTTTATATGTACTTACTGGGAACTGTGGTAATCATTATTTTAAACATGAAAATGATGAAATACTGAGTGGTTATTTGTTCTCTATTATAGAATAATTAAAAGATGAGATTTAATACACAGTAGACAGCATAAAGAACCCAGGTACATACGTTGTTATTAGTCTTACTTGTTCATAGAAGAGCTCACAAAGCCACTGCAAATGGATGGACAAATTCACTCAATAACCATCCAAGACCACAATAAAGGCACAGAGTGTGCCTGCACAGTTTGAAGAATGGTGTCTGCATCTGGAGGGATCCATGACGTTCCGTAATTCACATTTCATGGAGGGACATGTTATTTGTACACAGAAGGGCCCAGTCCACAGATACATGGGTAAGCACTGGTCATTTTTATACAATCTCATTATATTATGTCCATTTTAAGAATATACTTATCAGCATTTCCTCTCCTCCCTGCTTTTACTAATTCCACCTCACACTCCATACAAGCATAAAATTTCTGTCTTTAGCACATTAAAGGCAAAGTTGCTCCAGACCCACCTCTTCTGCTATTTGCTTCAAAGAATGTTCATCTCTGTGCTGGTTTTACAGACCTTGTTTTCTTGTGACTTGTGAAATCAAAGCTACAACGCCTAAGTGCTTTCATTTCAGTACGCTTCCAGCTAAATCTTGCACAGTAAAACAAATTAAGCAGATGGCAGACTTAAAGATTGGGGAGGTGGGGGGGAATGTATGAAGAGTTCGTAGGATAAATTAGAATATAGGATGGAATATGCTGAAGTGAAATGAATCTGAGGTTTAAGTCACAGAGAATTTTAAACCTTTTAGCTTCCTGAAGATGCATGAATGATTCAGGGCAGTGACTGAAAGTGCTTTTCCATGACAACTGTGCCTTTGTGATGCTTAATTCCCAAATTAGTTGAAAGCCTTATTGCATTGCTCACACAGGAATGCATGTGACCGTCTTTCTCTTCACAGTGAAGTGTGTACTGTCTCATTCATAGGAGGAAAGTATGAAAGACAAGAGATGTATGAGGTTTTTAAATTAGTGATACCTGTGGAGAGTCCAGATTTAACAAAAAAGCAATTCCCATCTCCTGAGTGTTATGACTTCCCACATTCTGCTGCTAAGGAACCTGCATGCACTGTACAATTTTGAGCTCTGTTAAAATGCAAATTTTCCAGAGAGCATTCAGTCTCACGAGTCATTTTCAAGTATGAGTACACGGATCTAGCAGAACATTTCCTTAGGAAGGGAGAAGGCGGAAGCATGAGACTGTGAGAGGCTTGAATTTTAAAAAAGAAAAAGGCTCAAAGCTCTAGTTCCTAAGAATGGAGATTCTAGAGCCAAAACATACTTCATAACACACTTTCTCTGGTCTAGAATTCATCCCAATATAGGTAAGGGTTTGCTTCCAAGATGTATTGACGGTTTTATTCCACATAAATAGAGAAATGGCAAAAGATAAATTGAGAAACATAGTTATTAAGTGCCTGTTACATGCCATATATTTTAGGTCCTCTAACCACTAGTATTTTTCAAAAATCCCTACCTTCTATTGGTGGACAACTCGATTCAGAAATGTGATTTTACAACTAATAAAATATATAAATATTCTGCAAATATGGATCTTCTCCATGCTAGTGGTGATGCCTCTCTGGTTTCAAATCTTCTTATACATGCTAAGATTTTAAAGCCATTAAAGAATCAAAGGCATTCTGAATGCTGAAGTGGGAGGAGCAAGAGCTCAAGACCTGCCTATGGCAGAGCCAGTTCATGAGCACCACAGCTACAGCATGTTTTGATGCCCACAGGGGACAGCATTTTAGGAGCAGCAGTAATTAGAAGTGTTAGGAAATGTTAGGAAGTGGTACTGTCAAAGTTAAAGGTCAGACATGGGGAAATAGATATAATCATCATAGACTGAACACATGAATGAGATTATCAACGAATACATAAGAAAATGAGAGAAAAATGTCTGCTAGAAGTGTTTCTGCTTTTATATGTTGGAATCCTGGCATATCGCATCCAGTCTTTCTTCCCTGTTGTTAAAATTTCTTGATATACTGTGAGCTAAAGCAAATAACAATACATACTTAAATTGGTATCTTTTGTGTCTCAGACTTTGGGTAGGGGAAGAAACATTATCGGTGAAGGATAATGTACAAAGAAAGATTGTGTGGGCATGCTCAGGAAAATGAAAAGCTACCTTTTAAGTGTTTGTATTACAGGGAAAAGGCTCTAATAATTTAGATTAACTGCCAAAGTACCTCTAAAAGATTGAAATAAAAGCAAAAAACTTTTAAGAGCTGGGAGGGAAGAGCCATATGAATAGTCACACAGAAGAGATACCGTTTCCCTGGGGAAGCTGTAGAGAAACACAGTTTAATAATACTTATAAAAAAATATAATTCTTTAGTTTGTATGAGAATGTTTGAAAGGCTAAATTGAAAAGCACAAAGTAAGCACTTTACATTAAATGGTATAAATTATCATATACACTCCTTATAGAACTTGACATCTTAGGCTTAGCAAATAGGTGTTTGGTTACTGTTGTTTGTTTGTTTGTTTGTTTGCTTGTGTGTTTTCTACAGACAATGTATTCTCAGCATTTACTTTTGGAATACAATTCTACATTCAATATTTTTTATTTAATAAAATGTGGAGATTTATGAAATTTGTTTCTTCTCAGAAGTTGTAACTTTCTATCAGATTTATAATTTTAAAGAGGACTTGGGGTAGAAACCCTTCTGTGGAGAATGCAATGGTGTCTCTCAGTTGTTGTTTTTTTTTTTTTTTTTTTCTAATTTTCAAAACCTAAGCATGGAGCTGTTGGAGGCTTCACACAGAAGGAGCTAGTTACATACCCATGCAAAGATGAACTGACTGAAAACTGATTATGTGTCACATAATCCTGAGAAGCCAAGAGGTGAGTTTGCTAATCCAACAGGAAAGAATAGTGTTCTATTGTTGTTGTTGCTCTTTTTTATTGAAAAAAAAAAAAAAAAACAGACAGTTTGTATACAATGTACTCCTTTAAAAAAAAAAAAAAAAAAAAAAAAAACTCCTGATAGGGGCTAGAGTGATGACTCAGCAGTTAAGAGCACTGACTGCTCTTCCAGATGTCCTATGTTCAATTTCCAGTAACCACATAGCGGCCCACAACCATCTGTAATGAGATCTGATGCACTCTTCTGGTTTGTCTGAAGACAACTACAGTGTACTCGTATAAGTAAAAATAAATAAATAACATTAAAGAAAACCAACTCCTTAGAGATTCACATCAAAAAACAACTAGCAATCATTTTGGGAAGAAGAGCTAAATTTGTATACTTAGGTGGAATGTTTCTCAAATTGTGAAAATATAGTGAGAACAAATTAATTTGCCAGCTCAGATAGCCTGTGTGCAAAGGTAGGTGCAAAGGTCATTTCTAGTATCAAATAAATGACCTATATCATAAATAATACAATGGGATGTTGAAAACAAATGCCTGAGATTCTCTCTTTCATCTCTTGCATGATAATATCCTCATTTGTTGGTGAGGCTTGCTTCTGACATTTCTGCTTGAGTTGCTATATTTTTCATTTATATTTTTACCCCAGTTTGGATTTTCTTTATTGATTCTATTTCCACTTTTAGGTATTGGTTTGTTTATTATCTTGTACTGTTTGCTTGTGCTTTTATAGATTTCTGTAAGGATTTCATCCATTTCCTCTTTAAGGACATCTATCACATTTTATGGTCTTTGTTTTATGTTTTAGCTATGTGAGCTACCGGAGATGGTTGCAAGGGTAGGAGGGATGGGAGGTAGGGTGCAGTTGTCCTGTCAAAGAGCTGGGATAGACTGTGGGATTAGATTTGGAGAAGTGTAGGGAAAGGTGAAGATCTGAAGTTAGTTTGAGGGCTTTCCTGGATTTACTGGCTTGCTAGTTCCTGGGGATTCCATGCTGAACTTCAGAGTAAGATAAAACATAAGCAGGTAAAGGAAGGTTGGAGGGGTAGATCTATGTTATGCACAGGAGATTGGGGTGGAAAGGGAGGAAGGGGAGAGGCAGAAAGGGACAGCATGTTGTCTGCTATAGAGCTGGGGATACTACAAGGTGATTGAATGTTGAAGAATGGGGGAAGAAAGGTGAAGATCTCCAGTTAGTCTACCTGCTTCCTTGGCTGGAGTACATTCAAGATATTATAATCACACTTCTAATCTTTCTAAACTGCTCCCAGATCCTTTCCATATTCTGGCCCACCCAGCTGTCCCCACAAACAAATGTAAAACACAAACAAAAGACCACCAAGACACACACATTAAGTGCACAAAAACACAATATCAGAATACTAGATATACAAACAAAAGAAAAATAAGACAAAACATGCCCAAACAAAGCAATGTGAGACAAGTGTCTCCAAAATACCGTTGCAATTGTCTTAAAGTATAATTATGGTAAGAAATACAAACAGACCCAGATAAGCTTAACAGTTTATATGTCAATAGAAATCTTGTTTCAAACTGAGAGAAG
Organism: Mastomys natalensis; assembly: GCA_021653895.1. Taxonomy (NCBI): domain Eukaryota; kingdom Metazoa; phylum Chordata; class Mammalia; order Rodentia; family Muridae; genus Mastomys; species Mastomys natalensis. Next base: position 2,004,126 of record JAJTUV010000234.1, on the reverse strand, counting down.
AATGGTATATATAGCTTGATCATGCTAGCCCTTTTTGTTCTGGGAATAATTTTTTCCTGCCCATCATGTTAAAGCTTGTCTTTAACAACATCAACATGTTAGTGTCCAAAGTACATGGCTTGAAATTGAAAATGGAACCCCAGAAAGAGTTTTTAATTTAACAGGCTGGCAAATCAAGGATAGGTAAGACTGTACAGAGCCTTACCAATCTAAGAAAGAAGTGCATTGCTTTTGATAATGCATATTCCACTGCAGTAAGGAAGGCTAAGAACGACCTAAGACAGACTCAGTCTTGTTTATAAAATAAAAACAGGGAGATGTGGAGAGCTTTTGTGGCTGCTTGACAGGAATCTGACATTAGCCAAGAACAAGGAAATGGGATTCAGGCAGGAATCTGACATTGGGCCGTGACAAGGAAGTAGTTTCAGGCAGGAATCTAAATCTTAGGCTAGAACAAGGAAGTAATTTCAAGCAGGAATCTAAATCTTAGGCTAGAACAAAGAAGTAGGCTTCAGACATGAAAATGACTTTGAGCTAGGACAGGAAAGTAGGCTCAGATATTTTGGTCATCCTGATAAGCCCTTAGAAACAGTGATCATGGGAGTGATCACAGGACTATGTTTATTGCCTTGTTTGTTCTTTGACTATTTGTGTTTATTGTCTTGCTTGTTCCTTGACTATTTGTATCTATTGTATTGCTAGTTCCTCAACCTAGAACTGACCTTAATACTTGCATGTAATTAAAATGGTATAAATGCATATTGGAAAAAAATTAAAAAAAATAATTAAAAAGGAAAAAGAAAAAAATGGGAGAGTGCAATGAAAGTTCTCATATTAATAAAATTGAGATAAAAATTTAATTCTGTTATGAGTACTGAATAACATAATATACTATAAGTTATAGTTATAGCCAAAGCATACTTTAGCTTCTTGTGATGTTGGTGTTTCTATAATTTAAACAAAGAAGAAGTAGATGAGGACTATTGTACTTTACAATATTTCAGCAACAAGAAGGAACTTGTTGGGAGGTAGAATTAAAATAAAAATGTTTTAAGCTGGGCAATGGTGGTACAAGCCATTTATCACAGTAAAGAGGAGGCAGAGGCAGGTGAATGTCTGAATTTGAGGCCAAGCTACTCTACACAGTGATTTTCAGGATGGACAAGACTGTTACACAGAGAAACCCTGTCTCAAAAAAATAAATAAATAAAAAACAAAAAAAAAAAAGAAAAGAAAAGAAAAAAAAAACAGCATCAAAAGGATTTAAGAATAGATTGCCCATTTAAAATTAAATATAGTACACATTTTCAACAGTTAACGTTAGCTATTTAGTAAGTGCAGAAGCAATCATACATTGCAAAATAGGTAGGTGATAATTGCAATGAAAATTACATTTTTATGTTCAAAAATGATTTCAAGGCTATAAGTTAAAAAGAAATGTTTTGTTTTGTCTTGGTTTGGTTTACTTTTATTTCTGTGTGTGTGTGTGTGTGTATGTGTGTGTGTGTGTGTGTGTGTATGTATGTATGTGTTTATGGATCTTTGTTTCTTAGTTTGGCTGTTGTTGCTTTAATTTTTTGAGACAGGGTTTTTCTGTGTTAGCTCTAGCTGTCCTGGAACTCACACATTGTATTCTAGACTGTCCTGCACCTTAGAAATATTCCTGCCTCTGTCCACCTAGTGCTGATATTAAGGATGTATACCACTACCACTTGACTGGTTTTGTTTTGTTTGCTTGTTGGCTTGGTTTTGCTTCTTTGTTTCACATTTTTATGAGGTCTTTGTTACAGTAGTGCTTTAGGAATCCAGTAGATTCTGTTAGTCCCTTTCTATAATTAGGAACTATATTGACATTATGCTTGGTCACTGCAAGACTGGAAACCTCTCTTTTTTTATACCCATTTAATTTACTTGTTTATCTGTCCAAGCCTTGAGTTAGTTTTTGGCAACATGATTACAATAGTAAGTGTTCTGGTTTCCTTTTTTCTCGCTGTTCTGAAAAACACTCGGACAGAAATAAACTGAAGGGGAGAAACAATTTAATTGGCTTACTCTTTCATGGTCCACCATTGAAGAAAGTCAGAGCAAGAAATTTTAGGCAGAAACTGGAAATAGAAACCATGGATTGTGCTAGCTCACACTTTGTACCAGTTCACTCAGGTTCATGCTCTTTTTTCTACACCCCCAAACTACTTGCTCAGCTCATTGTAGGCTGGGCTCTCTTACATCAATTTGCAATCAAAGATATAATCCACAACCATGACCACAGCAGATCTGAAAAGGGCAATTGCGTAACTGAGATTTTACCAGCAATTTTATGATAAATCCACTTGACAGTCAATGCTGAGACAATGCTAGATAAACAGACCAAAGCTTATTAAATATTTAGCCAAGATATGCAAGTGACTATTTAGCCCATAAAAGGGTATAAAATGGTCATCTAATGAAAGCACATGGGTTATGTGAATAAATCGATAACAAGGGCTTGCTATCAATTCAGTAATTGCCATATTGATGGACACATGGGAGGAACACATAAATGATGTTAATGAATTTGAAGGAACATTTTTGAGAGAATATGTTAAAACATATTCCTATACTTTCACCTGCTATTTGTTTAAGTTCCTGGTGATTTTACTTCTCTTCATCAGATAAAGAAGGTAATGACAGATAAAGAAATAATCCCATCTAAAACCAACTTGGATCAAAAGGTGCGTTGTGATTTCCTACAGGTATGTAGGAAGTAGGAGGTTATATTTATGAACATAATTGACAGAGGTATTACTGCAAAATGCACTTCAATGTGACAACTAAGAAAAGCTCCCTGTGTAACCTGCAAGCAGTTACATCATTGGGTAAGACAACCTTCTCCATAACCACAATTATTTATTGCTCATACAACCCCTGAGATAAGGAAAATGCTTCTCCGGGTCTTGTTTTGTCATCCAGAGAGCTTAATCCTTTCAATTGTGAAAGAGCTTTTCAATGGAGAAGGAAATGATACATAACAAGTATAAATTATCAGGCAAACATCAAAAGCGTAATGCAGAAAAAGAGAGCTGGGTATGGGTCATAGGTGAAAGAAAGCTTCATAAAGTTTAAAGGAAGCAACTTCAAAATGTCTGCATGTGAGGCATCTGTGAGAAGTGAGGTTTGGGGATATTACAGAGGAGGGAGGCAGAGACAGCAAATGGCTCTATTTTCTGTGGACAATAAAAAAACACAGGTTCCAAAATTAGTTTCCTTCCTGAGTTCAAAGACGAGTTGTGGCCCATTGCTGAATCGTAGTATCCTGGCTTCCAGCCTATAGTTATTTTATTGATATGAGTGAGTGACTGGGGGTCATCACTGCAGAGACCTTGAGTAACTCCAGATGTGTCTCATGGGATTACTCATTCTTTTTTTTCTTTATTTTTTTTTTTATTTTTATCAGATATTTTGTTTATTTACATTTCCAATGTTATTACCTTTCCTGGCTCCCCCTTTCCCCCTGCTTCTATGAGGGTGTTCCTCCACCCACCCACCACTCCTGACTCCCTGCCCTCACATTTCCCTACACTGGGGCATCAAGCCTTCACAGGACAAAGAGTCTCTTCTCCCAGTTGATGCCCAACAAGGGCATCCTCTGCTACATATGCAGCTGGAGCCACAGGACCCTCCATGTGTACTCTCTGGTTGGTGTTTTAGTTTCTGGGATCTCTGGAAGGTCTGGTTAGTTTATTTTATTGTTCTTTCTATGGGGTTGCAAACCCTTCAGCTCTTTCAGTCCTTTCTCTAACTGTTCCATTATAAGACACTTGAGCTTTATCAGATCAAAGTAGCATGCCAAAGAGAAGCACTATTACCAGAAACACAGTGAATTGTAGAAGCTTTTTACCAAAGATATCTTTCTGCAGCAGTGAAACATACTCCAGCTTATTATTTTTTGATGCAGTATCTGTATTAGTTGCATTTATTGTTGCTTCAAGAACTGTCTTAGTGAGGGAGGTTTTATTTTTGGCTTGCAGCTAGAGGGTATAGACCATCTGAAGTCTTTTCTTGTCAACTTTACAGGATATAGAAATATTGTGAAGACACACTTCTAAGAATGTTTTTGACACAATTTCTAGATTGAGTTAGTGGGGTTTAAAATAAGAACCACTCTACGAGTGGGTGGTATGATTCATGGGTTAGAGTCCTGGACTGATAGAAGCTGGAAAGCACTTATGTACCAGCATTTTGTCTCTGTTTTCTTACTCTGGATACAGTAGAATAATCTGCCTCAACTCTTTCCACTATGACATCCCCACCATAAGAGACTCTAGCACAGAACTCTAGCCAAATTAATGTTTTCTTCCTTTGCTGTTGTCAGGTACAGTCACAGCTTAGGAAAGGTAACTAATACAGTACCGTTCCTTTAAATTCAGTAATGACTCTCTGAGTCTCATTTAACCAATCACATCTGGCCAGAGTATTAGCCTTAGTATATAAGCAGATGATAAGAAGTCATGCCATCCTGTAACAAACCAACGTCACATGAAGAAACTGTGTGAGAACACACATGCTCATCATTCCTGGACGATACCTCAGAAGATAGTCATCATAAACATTTACTCACACCAGGAAGATACATTTAACAACTAACACAGCTTGGGCTGAAATAATTTGTATTTCTGTTAAAGCCATTAACTGAGAATCTCATAGCTGAATCTACATATCTCAATGGAACATGTGGAATTATTATTAATCACTAGTGATTCTTGCCAAATTTTTCTTGAACCATTTGGATATGCCTATTTTAGATATTAAAATAAAATTTAGATTAATAATTCTATTGGTATTACAAAATAACTAATTACTTCTAACTCCAACTTATGAGGTCTCTTAGGGAATCATTTCTCTTAATTCTAATACTGACAGCTCCTATCTGATATTAAGGGAATAAGTAACTAAAGCTTCTTCGAATTCTAAAATCCTTTTGCCCATTCTTGAAAAATGACCTCTGTCATACAAACTTATTGCATATACATATTTTAAATTAATATATTCACTATAGATTTTTGATAATTTAAATATTAATTTAAGCCTGGTGTTGAACAAGGCAAAGAGTTTTAAGCTACCACAAATGCCTGACTTTAAAAGGATGAAAATATGAATAAGTCAGTTACATCCATAGGTAAGACGTATATAGAATTTTAATTTTTAAAATTCCATATTACAGTTTTGTATCACATTTACTATACCTTTAAATATTATCAAATATGTATCATAGGTCTTTATTATATCATTTTACATTTTCTATAATATAATTTTTGTCACATTGTTGATTTAATCAATATACAATGTTCAAAGGATTTAGCCATATTTAATATTTTAATATCTTGGTTTAGGTTAGTAAATATTCTTGTGTTTCTGATAGCACTTTATGAAATAATCATTCCCCCCAGCAACTTTACAAACATAAAATGTGCTATTTTGAATCATTTATGTTTGATACAGTTTAATGTGATTATTGGTTCTTAAAATATAAGGCCTGCCTATATTTTTCCACATTTTATGTATAATGTAGTATATTTCTGTTTCATTTCTACTGTGTAATATATATTGTAGATGCTAATTTTTGTCACAAGTTTTTCAAATGATTTTTCAGGACTAAACTCTTTTCTTTGTTAAGTTTGAAACTAAAAATGTTTAATTCTAAATAGGCAAGAATGATCATAATTTAGGTAACCTTATTAATTTTAGTGTCTAGGCCATTTTAATTATTTGAATTGTGATTTGCCCCACATACTCTCTGCTGTTAGGCTAGATACTAATCAGCTTCAAACATATGAGTGATCACAGAGTTTCTATATTTGAGTCAAATTTCATCATTTGTGTCCACACAAAATAATTGAAACTCCTATTCTGAAATACTACACAAAGCTGAGCATGATTTAAACCCAGACAATGTGTTTGGGGAAAGTGACAAATCCCATCTGTAGCTTCTTCTATTTTACTTTGTTCAAGTCTGGGAAATCGTGATCTTCTATATTCACTGGACTGCCTCCTGTCTTTTGTTACTGACTGACTTGGCTTCATGCAGAAACAGTTGTTGATTTAGAAATAAAAGCCCTCCTTATAGAGTAATTCTCTGTATATGGTATGTTACTCTTAGAAAAGGATTTTTAAAGAGACCTTAATGGCCAGGGGCATTTACAACTGGACATTGGTTGTTTCTAAAGGCTGTTGCCTCACTAGGAATTTTTGTTCCTGCTATATCCATTCAAAATCAACTCGATATAATAAGAGAATACCGTGTTCTGGCTCTCTTTCTTTTTCCTTCCTCCCCTCTTACTCTCCTATTACACATTTATAACATATTCAAGATTTCACTCATACATTCTGCCTTTAAGTGATTTCCACAATTATTCATTAAATCACCGACTCAAAAAAAAAAAAAAAACCAGATTTTGTCTTTAATAAAATTGATTCATAATTGATATTAATAAAAATGTGTGCTATTGGTGTGCTTTGGCTGTTATCTGTAGAAAGTACTAGATCCAAATAGGCAAAGCAAACTTCTTGAAATGAGGTATAATTTAAAAAAAAAGATAATGGAGAGTGAATTGCATACAAGTACTATTTCCTAGTTTGCTGGTTACTTTCTCTGCATGCCAGTCTTTCCTTCACAGCAAGCACAGAGCTACTGGTGTATCCTTTGCTTTCTACATCAAACATTTACTAGCAGAAAGGAGTGGAAACAGATTTCTATAGCTCAACTTGAATTTCATTTTTAATGACAATTTGGTCCTTGCTCACAACAGTGATGGGTAGAGACATAGCAACTAAAGTTCTTGATCACCAGAAGAAACCACTTCGGCTGTGTGGATCAAACAGCTGAGAAACTAAATGGATTCTAAACACCTTTCATTTTCCTATGAATGTCTCCTTAAAATTTAAAACTTTGTTCCTATTGCACTTAGAATCCAGTAATTTAATAATGTAAAGTTGATTTTCTCTTTATAAAATTTACAATGAGCATCACGGAAGTTTTAACCAAAATTTTTAACCAAGAGTCACCAACTAGTATTGGCCAAAAGTATGGACTTTTATTCAGTAGGTTCAAACCCTGGTATTTCGACTTAGGAGATATGTGGTTAGGTAATCAATGAATCTCTCTGGTGTCAGCTTGTGATCCAATATAATGATAATGTTCTTTGTATATAGGGTTTATTTTGTTCAAAATTGAATATGTATAATAAACATCAGGAAACAAAAGAACTTTTTTCAGTTATCAAATCTCACACTAAACGAACTAATTATCAAGAAATTTTCACTCTAAGGTAGAAATTCAAAACTAAAATATTAAAGTAGATTATGCTTGTTTCTGGACTTCCATTTGAATTTTCTTTTAAAGTATAAATTTCATGTACTTAGCATCTAATTAGAATATTTTGTAGTCTTGTAAACCCAAATAAATCATATATATTTTCTTCATCTCCAATATCAATACCAAGCATGAACTTTGCCATAGACACAACCATAACTTTCAATTTCATTATTATTAACCATTTTATTCATGTATATTTCCAATTATATCCCCCTTCCCAGTTTCCTCTCCACAAACTCCCATCCCTCTCTCCCCTCTCTCATTTGCCTCTATGAGGGTGCTCCTCCACCCACCCACATATCCCTACCTCACTGCTCTAGCATCTCCCTTTGCTGGAGCATCAAGCCTCCACAGGACTGAGGACCTGCCTTCCCATTGATGCTAAATAAGACAGTCCTCTGCAACATATGTAGCTGAAGCCATGGCTCCCTCCATGTCCACTCTCACCATGGTGGTTTAGTCCTGGGAGTTCTGGGTTTTTCACTTAGGTTAGTTGATACTGGTCTTCCTATGGGGTTGCAAGTCCCTTCAGCTCCTTCAGTCCTCTCCCTAACCCTTCTGTTGAAATCCCTGGACTCAGTTCAATGATTGGCTGTGAGCATTTGCATCTGTATTAGTCAGATGCTGGCAGAACCTCTCAGGGAGCAACCATACCAGTCTCCTGTCAGCAAGCGCTTCCTGGCATTAGCAATAGTGTAGGAGTTTGGTGTCTGCAAATTTGTGGGACTGTTTCTAGATGGCCTTTCCTTCAGTCTCTTCTCTAGTTTTTTGTCCATCTTTCCTTTGGACAGGAACAATTCTGTATTAAAAATTTTGATATGGGTGGGTGGCCCCATCCCTCAAATGGGGGCTAGGTCTATCTAATGGAGGTGGTCTCTACAGGTTCTATCTCTGCTTTGTTGGGTATTTTTGCTAAAGTTATATCCAGTGGGTTCTGGGAGCCTCTCGCTTTCCTGGCCTTGGGAACTTTCTAGTGGCTACTTCCAGTTCCCCATTCCCCAATGCTACATACTTCTATTCAATTTCCTGATCCTCTGTACTTCTGTCCCTTCACATATCTGATCCTGCCCCCTTTTTCCCTCCACCCCCTCTCTCCCTCCTAGATCCCTCCCTCCTTCTACCTCCTGTAATTACTCTGCTTCCCCTGCTATGTAGGATTGAAGCATTTACACTTTGGACTCAATTCTTAAGGTCCATATGGTTTGTGGATTGTATCATAGGTATTCTGATCTTTTGAGTCAATATCCACTTATCAGTGAGTATATACCATGTGTGTTCTTTTGTGTCTGGGTTACCTCACTCAGAATCATATTTTTTAGTTCCATCCATTTGTCTTCAAATATCATTAAGTCATTGTCTTTAATAGCTAAGTAGTACACTATTGTGCAAATGTACCACATTTTCTTCGTCTATTCCTTGTTGACAGACATCTGGGTTGTTTCCACCTTCTGGCTATTATAAATAAGGCCGCTATAAACATGTGTAGCCACTAAGTAAAGATTTAAATTAATGATATGCAAATCAGCTCTATTAAGCCTAGGTACATTAAATATCAATGAATTTTGCTTGTTTGGATACCACCAAAAATAGCATCGTTATCTATACCATCAAATATTAATAATTAATTTGTTTTTTTAAACCCTGTGTATACTCTGGGCCCAAACTGGCAGCATATAGGGAAGTAGTACCATAAAAGAATATTGAAATTTTCAAACTTTCAAGCACCTTGCCTTAACTGGAAAGGTTACTGCCTGAGAACAACTAAGTAAACAAATCTCAGTGTCACTGTTTCTTAAGGCACGTAAATAATATTAAATCTGCATATTTTCTCACATCTCCAACTCCAAATAATCAAAGCAAAAATTTTGAATAATCCTCTTTCTCATTATTCAATGAATTAAACTATTTTTTGAATTTATAAGAATTCCTATTATTATTCATCATGATTCAAACTTAATTCCCCCAAATATATTAAAATCTTTTAGTGTGTTTATCATGGAAAAGGGTATATAACTAATTGTTTGAAATATTATACAAGTTCCCATGAAGTTTTTTTGTTCCAATCCCTGTGATTTTTCTTTGCCAATGTTCTGATTTAGCATCTATGAATATGGTAGTTTCATTGGATAGAATAATATGATTTCTTCAGCCAAGATCCATCCAGGAAAGTGAAGCAATTTTAGATGTTTCATGGAGAGATTTTAACACAGAGAAGTGGTTACATTTATAAAATAGTTGGAAAGCTGAATGGTTGGATAGTGAATCAATTTAGAGGTTAGCAACAGCAAAAGGTCCTCATGATTCCCAAGGCTAATGGAAAGAAGTGGGTATACACTGTAAGTTCCTGTGATTGGCTGATCCTAGCTAGAGTTCAAAGAGAAGTTGAACCTGAGATAATGGGAGATAGAACCCGTAGAGATCATTTCCAGTAGATAGGCATGGCCCTAAGTTGAGGGATGGGGCTACACACCTAACTCAAACTTTTTAACCCAGAATTGTTGCTGTCTAAAGGAAATGCAGGGACAAAATATGGAGCAGAGACCGAAGGAAAAGCCATCTAGAAACTGCTCCACCTTGGCATCCATCCCATCTGCAGGCACCACACCCCAACACTATTGCTGATGCCAACAAGAGCTTGCTGACAGGACACTGGTGTCGCTGTCCCCTAAGAGGCTCTGCCAGCACCTGAATAGACAGATGCAGATACTCACAGCTAACCATCAGACTGAGTACGGAGACCTGAATGGAATAGAAAGGGAATGACTGAAAGAGCTGAAGGGGATTGCAACCCCACAGGAAGAAGAGCAATATCAACTAACTGCCCGCTCCACAGCTCCCAGGGAATAAGTCACCAACCAAAGAGTATATACATGAAGGGATCATGTCTCCTGCTACATATGTAGCAAATGATGGCCTTATCTGGCATCAATGAGAGAGAAGGCCCTTGGTGTTATGAAGGCTTTGTGCCCCAGTGTAGTGAGATGCTAGAGCAGTGAGGCAGAAAAGGGTGGATGGCTAGAGGAGCACCCTCATAGAGGCAAAGGGGAGGGAGGATGAGATAGAAGATTTGTGGATGGGGGAGAACATTTGAAATGTAAATAAATAAAATAACTAATAAAATAACAACAGACTGAGATGTGTGGGTCCAGTGTTATTCACCAGAAAGAGGGAAAACAGGAAGATTGTGGGAAAATGAACACTTGTCACTTACTGAATAGGACACCAATTTAAGAAATTCTCCAGCTGTCGCATGTGTGATACAAAGACAAAATCAATACAATCTGCGATATTCGGAAAGGGTAAAGAAAGACACAGTTGCAGAATATCCGTTATCTGAGATGGTCCCAGGGTTTGATGTTTTCACACATTTAAACTTCTTGGCAGACTTATTAACTAGAATGAAAAACATACTTTCTCCTTCTATGTTTCACCAAGAAAGCAATGGAGCTACCTACCAGGTGTAAATAAGCACCGATGGAATTGTCTGCATTTTCTGAGGAGGCAATTAAGGGTCGAGCTCAGCCATGATGCCAGCTCTGATTGGCTGTTGTCCTAATGATTCTGGGAAATGACATAAAAAAGAAACATGCCCACAGAAATAGGCTTCTCCCTGTACTGATGGGAGCAAAAATAAACTGCTTAGCAAATCCTTCCCTTATCCACAAGATACATTTCTCCCCTGTCACTTTTGAGAGCCAATTTTCTCTTGTCTTCTGTCTGCTATGAATAGATTTTAGGAGTACAATGTTGTTAGCTGAAATATGCTATGCAGTTTGACACAGTGAATTTGCTCTGTTATTTCCCATCATACCTTGGAGTTGCTTCTTCCTCTACATCAGTTTCTTAACCTTCCACAGGAAAGCTACTGCCTAGAGTTTCAATTGTTTCATTAACTTGAATGTTTTGTCCATCTTCTCTTGTTATTTGCCTCATAATGACTTTGAATGACAGTGTTAGCATTCCAGTGTGCTTTTAAAATTTTCCTGGCAATCATTAACTTTTTGTACAAATAGATATGACTTAGCAATTACTAATTGCCTCTTCTGGCTGTTCAATTTTCTTTACTTACAATAATTGCAAGTAGTCCAGTACAAAATATTTTATTAAATTTTATATTACTAATCTAACATTTCTAGAGCTTCATCACTAAACTATTTCCTGTGAATTAAAATCTACAATGAGATTGCAAAAATACACCTTGTCTTTTCTATGTTGCTAGTAAATATAACACATAAGAAATAATGACAATATGTGCTTTATATCAATTTTCTGTAATTTTACTAATAATTAAAGGACCACACATTTGAAGCAAGCAAATGTACAAATAGCCAGTATTATATTTCTGATATAACAAAGTTTATATAGAAATTTTCTATATAAAGATGAAAACAAAGTTTTTGATAGAAATTTCTTTAAAAGATAAAAATGCTATATTCATGCTCATAAATTCTAGCAGAAGTTGAATCCATAAACTAGAATAGAAAGCTATTGCCTCATTATAGGAATTCTGAATAAATGTTCTTGTGTGCAGTTTTGGCTTTAGAAAAAGGATTCTTGACAAAAGGAATATCATTGAGCTAAGAGACACCACTGAGATGATAAACCTAAGAAGTGTATTTGTAGACTTTAGCCTAAAGAATTTAGAAGAGAAATAAAACCATTTTCTGACAATCTGACTTGCACATAGCAATGTATAAGTGAGGAGTTCGGCTCATTGATGCCAGGAGAAGACAGAGTTAGAACACTGCAACTCTACACCAGGCTAACAGACTTATGTCATGTTCATAATCATTAGTCAGGAAAAAAATTAATATTAGCGTGCTAAATGATATGGGACTTTGATCTTCAGCATGACTTAATGGGAGTAAAAAAGTAAGACAAGGAAGGAAGATATAAACTGAACGTACTACAGAGACTAATAGAGAATATATTACAGAGGTTGCAGGGATATTGTAGAGGAAAAAAGGCCAAAAGATATTATTTGGAGAACCAAGGTCTTTACATTTTTTGATAGCGTGTAACATGATTTTATTATAAAATACTTTGTTATGGTTGAAATTATAACAAAATTTTAATTAGCAAAGGCCTCTTTGTTAAGGGTATCTGTTTCAAACATACCACATCATGCACACTTCTTGAAGGACGTTCTCCTCACCTAAGAGATATGTAGACACATTTGGCTAACAGCTAACCTAGGTCATTTGTTTATAAATGTTTCCATCCTACAGATAAATTTTTGTTAATACTTTTTATAATCTGATGTCCTTTCAACCCCTAATGAAGTATGTTACTCATAACGAGCCCATCAAACTGTACAGAATAGAAATTTGAATCAATACTTAATTGCAAGGTTCCAGTCAAATGATACTGTAATACAGATGTGTCTTCATTTTAGCGGAATCACATAGACCTAGCAGGTCTTTGGATATGATCCTTTGCCAGAGCAGCCATTTTGCTGGATTAAAATTCCTATACACTTAAGTAACTTTTTCCTATATAAACTATCAACACAATTATTTACTGTATGACATCATCACCATACATTCCTTAATCAGTCTAGAAAGAAGACACATATGGATGTGGCTATAGTTGTAGTGTATGTTGTGGTGAGGAAGTTGTATCCTTTTAATGTTCTGAAAGAATATCTATTCCCTAATTAGTAGTGTATTATATGCCTTTGGAAGTTTGTGTTTCTTCTTACAGGTAGGAGAACTTTACTTAATACAAAAAAATTATCTTTGACACAAGACTTTTCTTAACTTCAAATTTATTTTTGAAATTATTGACAAACTTTTGACAATGTAAATTTGTTCCTTTATATATTAAACATATTATTACTACAAATGTCAAGTTTCTGAGTGTTGTATCTTACCTAGAATACTTTACTTTATGTTAATGAAGTATTAATAAACTTGTCAACCTACTGGTGTATGATTTTTGGACATTAGTAGAATACAACAATTATAAGTATCTGTCTTTTAATAAATACTTTTTTAAACTTGAGTTTGTCATTTGCAGAGCAAAGCAGATGCCTTAATATCTAAGAGCACTCACTGCTCTTCCAGAAGACCTAAGTTGGGGTGCCAGCATCTATGGTCTGCTCACAATCATCTTTAGCTACAGCTCAAAGCATTCAGATAGCTCTGGCCTCTGCAGGCATCTCAATTCATGTGCACATACCCAAATGCAGATACACAAATTAGAAAATAATAAAAATATATATTTAAAGCACTTAATTATATTATGTGAAAATGTCACAATAATACACATTAAATTTATAATTAACATGTTCTCGTAATTACAGTTAATGATCTGTAAACAAAATTTATTGTCTAAATAATGAAATTAAAGTTTTTCAGAGATTTAATATTTTGAGTAGGAAAACATATATTTTCTACTGAATATTATCAATATAATAAAGATTTATGCATTAATATAATCAGTTACATCAATATGAGCATTTGTCAAACTCTAGATAGACTAGACATATATAAGTGGCCGTAAAATGTAACTTGATGTTAAACAAATTTATCATTTGCTGAATTATACTGAAATAATTTTTGAATAATGTTTTATTTGTCACATTTATAAATTTATTTGATATGGTGTTAGTGTTCCTGCTACAGTGTATGTGTGTAGGTCAGGGGACAAATTGCAATGATAAATTATCTCCCTCCATTATGTGAACTATGGGGTGGCACCTTTACCCACTTAGCCATATTTTTAAAAATGGTCTGAACAACTGATACTATTGTATTTCATTGTAAATTGCTAACAACCCCTTTTAGGTACTTTCCCCCACTTACCTAAAAGAGTCTAAGCCAAGGATTCTGAGTCCTGGACCATATTGGACAGGTGGTCCCAGAGAGTACCTGTGCAAGAGCAGAGAAGTGACAGAAACAAGAAGGGAGAGAAATAATGACTGTAACCACAGGTGACTACAGTGGTGCTGGCATTCCAATTCCACTGGAGACACCTAGGAGACTGGTCAGGATATGCTCAAGAGTTGTTCCCTGTGAGACGGTTGAATAGAAGGATTTATGCACAAGCCTCTGTCCTAAGCACCATTCCCAGCCATTTCAGATGCTTGGCAGTGTGTTTGGAAGCTACTGGCATAAACAATGATAACTGTCACTCAGAGGAGATGAGAAAGAACCCATTAAAACATGGATTGTCCATTTGAAAAGTAAAATTTCCTCAAAAGCTTGTCAAGGGAAAAGGAAAAGTTCTCACTCCTGCCCGTCTTTCCACAGCACCCATCTTTCTTGTCTATAAGGAATAGCAAGCAGTCTTCTTTCTGTTTGGTTAATTCGAGAAATATAAAATCTGTCACATTAGTGCATTGACTTAATAGAATACTCTACTTGGAAAAAGATCATACCACTTTTTTTCCCCTTTGTGTTAGGGCTTTTTTACTGCTACAGAAGGTCCAGCCCAGGTACAGCTTCTGCATCACAGCTTTCCTCCTTAGAAGTATTCTTAGGTGGAAAGTAATAACTGCCTTACATTGCATGTCTGACTAACTAGTGGTATTGAATTACCCAGATTTACACTTTGTGTACAAGAAAAATGAGATTGTTAGCTTTATTTTTTGACTTGGAAAGGATGTAGTACCCAATTATTTTACCTAAAACTAGTTGAAATATTACTGTGAAAGCAATCTGGTGATGTGGATAACAGGACAAGCACAGGGTGATGCCCATGGGCCTCATTCAGTCACTTGAAGGTATTAAACACTAACAGAGACTCAAGGCTGGCAGCCAAATTTACTTAGATATAGAAAAGGTACAAATATAGATACAATTTCTTCATAGTTTTGTCTTCTTGTAATGGCAAAACTAACCTGCACAGGAAGGTGAGTTATTTATGGTCATTTGACCAAATCTACCCTTACCACATACTAGTGGCTTAACATTAGGGCTTGACCAACTAATGAGCAGGTGGGATTTTTCCAGCAGAGCATGATGCCAGAAAACAACAATTCTCAATAATGCTTCGATACAAGATTTTTTCTCAATTATTCTTTTTCTCATTTCTTTCTGTTTTTCTTTCTTTCCTACTTTCTTTCTTTCTTTCTTTCTTTCTTTCTTTCTTTCTTTCTTTCTTTCTTTCTTTCTTTCTTTCTTATTTGTTTCAAGTAAGATTTACTATGTAGTTCAAGCTCACCTCAAACATATGTTCTTTCTGTTTAAGTATTTCAATCTTGGGAATACAAATATGAGGTGCCCAATCACAAATGATACACCTATAGCATAACACCTACATGTAAGTCTCAGGAAAAGTCACAACAAACAGGTAGAAAGAATATAAGACCCAAAGTAACAGGCTGCCTACTGAAAGATGCTCTTTTCTAGACTTAACAGGGATGCTGCACACATAAAATCCCAACAACTTGATTTCATGTAAATGACCCCAAGGTGATAATACTAGTCAGCATGCCAATACAAATATGGGAAATTTCAGAAGCCTTACCCTTTGCTGAAGAGCTTCTGGTAATCAGGAACAACTGAGAATAAGTCTTTTTCCAGGAATGGGCCCATGGCCAGATTTAAACACATGTACATAACAGCAACTCTAAATGGGCTAAGTTGTGTGTGTGTGTGTGTGTGTGTGTGTGTGTGTGTGTGTGTGCACATGCACACACATGTGTAAAAATAATTATAGAAGAAGAGGTAAGGAACATTTGGGTAGGAGAGTAGATATTAGAAATATATTTCATATTATTAAAATAGTAAACTAAATATTAGATGTGTGAACAATGAGTTGTTTACAATTAGTCATTTTCCAACTATATCAAATGAGCCTAAATTATGCATGTAATACTTAGAAAAAGTATCAAATTTTTTGAGGTTATATGTTTATTTCTTGTAAACAAAACAACTTTTAAAATTCATATTAAGTATATGTTAGTCATATACATTTTAATATATGTATTATACTTTTACAATCTTGAAAGCATTCTTCAGACCTTGATTTCTAGTTTGCAGTTTTCAAAATGCATAATCATCTTTACACAGATGATGCTAGCATTTTTCAATATACAGTTTTCATTCCTTTCTCATTAACTTTATTCATGTGTTTATGTTGTGGGGGGAGGCACAACACAGTGCTTTCAGAAACAGTCATTTTGTAACTTCAATTCAACTGAGTTCTGCATTTGTTTATTTCTTTATGTAAGCAAAAGTGCAACTGGATACTCAATACACAAAATGAGAATAAAGACCATAATTTAAAAAGTTGAAAATTATAAAAAATGAAAAAAAATCTGAAAGCAAGGAAAGTGGGAAGTAATTTCAGAGTTTCAAATATCCTTGAATAAGACAAAGCACAGAATATAGGAAATACAGGGACAAATGTCCTGAGATCTACTTGCCTTGGATGAATCTGCTTCTTTCTCTAATGTATTAGAAGACAACACAATCATAAAGCTTGTAAAATGGTTAAGGGATTTTACTTACTGACAGAATAAATGAGAAAATCTTAGAAAATATTATCTTAAAATCCAGAATAATTTATAAATAATCATGAAAAATTGATTTGATTTTGTTTTTACTTTTCAAAGAAAAAACCTGTAGTAACACCCTTGCTAAATATCTTATGTATAAATCTTATTTTCTTTTTTTTTCCTTTTTTTTAAATTTTTTTTATTTTTATTTTTTTCCTTTTTTAATTTTATTTTTTTGCTTATTCACTTTATAACCCGTCCCAGTCACCCCCTCCCACAATCCTTCCCCATCTCTTGTTTTCTGAGTACTCCCTCCTCCTGTATCCCCCACCCTGCCACTTTAAGTCTCTGAGAGGCTAGGTGCTTCCTCTCCCATTGAGGCCAGATGAGGCAACCAGCTAGAAGACCATACTCCATATACAGGCTGCATGTTTTGGGATAGCCCCCACTCCAGATGTTTGAGACCTACATGAAAACCAAGCTGCACATTTACAACATATGTGCAGGGAGGCCTAGGTCCAGCCCATGGAGGTAGATCTGTGTAGACTAGGTATGCTCCACAGTTGGTGATTCAGTCTCTGAGAGCTCCAAGGGTTCAGGTTGGTTTACTTTGTTGATCTTCATGTGCAGTTCCTATCTCCTTAGGGCCCACAATCCTTCTGCCTACAGACAGGGGCAAGCTGTCCTCTGAGAGGCTCTAACCAGCAGCTGACTCAGACAGATACAGACATCCAGAGCCAAACAGTGGATGGAGCTTGAGGACTCTTATAGAAGAATAGGCGGAAAGATTGTGGGCCTTAAATCTTATTTTCAATAAATGAAAAGAATTATACTTGTTAATGAAGGTAATGCCCAATAAGGCATATAACTTCATGTGTTAGGAATAACAATAACTGTAGATTTGTCTTTAGAAATTTTATCTTTGTGTTGACTATTGAGCTATGAATACTTAATAAAACATTACATTTAAAATACATTCTTACCAAACTTCAGCAAGCATTTGCTTAATAAAATTATGCTACACTAAAATACTAGATAAGAGAGTCTGCAGTAAGCAATTGATCATATAGAACGACCCCCTTTCCCATCCCATTTTCTAGGCTCTCATGGAGCTGAAAGCCTCTTTTAGTTGATTCTCAGACTTGTAGGTTGCTTTGAGATCTAACACCCAATTGCTACTCTGTGCAGTATGTGCTACTGTTAGGAGATACGCTAGAAACTACAATACTTGTAAGGTATCTTATTAACTTTTTTTTAATAAGTGATATATATTACCTCTACTCAGAATTCATCATGAAGAGGCACAAGTTCATATCCATTTCACAGAATTCTAGAAAGGTAACCTTCTCATTAACCTTCTTATTATTGATGACTACACAAGGGTATTAGGAGTTGCTACTGTACTCCAACATTTTAAAGCTCTGGGCCGCACCCATAATTCAGGAGCAGAACAGGAATTATTTCATGGTACCTAAAATGAACACTTTGAATTGCTAAATGTTTTGTGTTTTATATTATTATAAATATAACTTTATAATACTAGATATTACACTACACATATAAGAAAGATATAATACATAACAATGTTTAGGGTGATACTGAGAAATTTGAGGGCAATAATAACATGAAGGGTAGTAATACATGTGTGCATATAGTTATAAAATTACTTGCAGATTACTTTAATGTCTAGTGAGCATAAATATTTCTTTAAGTCAAGCTTTTGTCACATATGCATAAAAATTACAGAACAGGTTAACATTTGTGCTCATGTTGGCCCATGTTAAGTGTAGAGGGTGATTTTTTTTCCCAAGGTACTTTCCTCCAGAGAGAAGGCCTCACAGTTGCTACATCTGTTCTTGCTCGATGAGACTGTTATTATATTCACAGCAGCAGATGTTGCACCTGGAGGTTCATCACTTACTCTCGGGGAATTGCAGCACAGAACTAGAAGTTTTATGAAAATTAGGAATGTCACAAAATAAACGTCTGGCCCCAATTGCCATAAAAATGTACATGCTTTAGTTTAATAAACTTAATGTGATTATTTGAGGTTGACCATCATTTCAAACACAAAGAAAGAGGATTTTGATAACCTGACATCAAGTGTGAAATTATTTCTGTTCAGATTTTCTTTTTAATCACATATGACTTGGTTGTATTTATAATTATGGTGAGGGCAGACAATATTTTCATGTTTGTTGAATTGTTTCACTTTTAAGTCTCACCCTTCATTATAACCATAGGATGAATCTTGTCATGGCTAAACCTTCAAATGAAAAGAAAGCAGAAATATATTGGTTAAATTGATTTTGTCTGATTTGATTATATTATCTGTCTGAAATTGCTGAGGAAATTTTAGAGAAGTTAAATTAAAACTAATTTAAGGCTGAAGACCATTCCATGCACTAATTATATTAAATATAAGTCATTAATCTAATATTTAATGACCATCTGCCATAAGTAATACACTTTCCGTATTCAGTTCTTAGTATACAGTTGTTACTCAGAATCTTGGAATATGGACTTGGAGAAAGAAATTAACTTCTGCCAAGCAATGAAACATCATCAAACACATACTATTCAGTTGCAGGATACAGGAGCCCCTAGGAAGAAGATGTGCTTAAACAAGATGAGTATCTTCTATCTAGAAAACAGAATAAATACTTCAGTTTTGGAGCTGCAAATTGGTCAGCCTAGTGTTCAGGCTATCCTTCCCTTAAGGAAGTTTAAGTACATAGTACTTTCTACTACTCATAGCTTTCTTACCGTTTGGTTAATTTTTAATTCCTTTAATGAATCAACTGGTAAAATTCCAGAAAGTCTATTATTAAATTTGTCCTTACTGAGCCACATTACTCTCATTTATTCTATCTTCACATAATATTCTGGAAAATATAAAAGCGGCTATAGTATTAGTGTGTTTTCTCCACAAGAAATAATGAAGTGCCATCAATGGGATACAGGAAAACTTACAATCATACTTATTCATAAAATTTTCAGATGAGTAATATTATTATGTTCCATTTAGAAATATGCTAACATGATTTAAATGCAGTGTCAAAAACAATAGCATTACAGAGTTAAATGAAACATATATTTGATATTAACTTAAGGGGAATTCTACAGATTTTTTTCCACATCTGTTACTACATGTAATTTTAAATGACCATTTAACATTACTCAGGGAATTCAACTTCTTTGAGACCAGAAGATTAAGAATTGTTCAAAACAATCGAAACGGAGATGTTTCAAACTGCTTGTAACTGCATTTGATTCTGTGGTGGTCTTACAAAAAGTCACCCTTCAGGGGGATTGACCTCCAGCATATGTTGCACATGATCAAAAGAACAGACTATAGTGGAAGTTTTAACTCAGCTATTGAGACTTAACAGAGCATTTTAGAACTTGGAAAAATATCCCCTCTGAGAGACATATGTTCAGGGAGATAGCTGAAAACCATGGCTCGCCTGTGGATTCCTTGGCTAGCAGCCTAAGTATCTAGTCAATTTAAGGGCACAGAGTCACGGCATACTAAAGAGTCAAATGAACAGTGGCTTCATTATCTGAGAAATACCCCCTATTAAAGAGGCGAGTGGTTTATGGATTTATTCTATTGAGTATGCATGATTTATTAGGCTTTGAAGGTTACATACCAACAAGATATGTGTGGTATTATGATAGAAAGCAAAACAGAAGGGGAAAAAAAGCCAGCAAACACAAAATGTTCTATTGGTAATTTTCAAATTTGGAAGCACATTTTATCAGTTTCTGCTGCAATGCTCCTGGCAGTGTGTTCAAGGATATCTGGCACCCAAAGCAACAAAGTGAATTTTACATCTGCAGTATCTACTAACATCAGAAGATATCCATGTTGTGCACTGAATCTGTAATAGAAATGAAATCAGTAATGCTATTGAACTGAAGTCGCTGGAACAAAAGTCAGATTTTAAATCTGAAACTAGAACACTCCTCTAGAGTATTAAATATTCACAGTCCAAAACGGAAGCAGATAATGAGCTATTTAGTATAATATTTTCTGTCGTCTAAAAATAGGAATTAAAATAAATTTGATAATACTATGTAGATCCCACAAATGGCCCAATGAGATTTTTTTTTTAAAGATTGTGTGTTTGTGTGGAGGACAGAAGACAACTTGTTGGCCTTGGTCCTCCCCTTCCATTATGGAGGTTCCAGATATCAAACACATGTTGTCAGGCTTAGAGGAAGGTTCCTTTACTTACTAAGCCATCTGGATGGCCCCCAGTTTATTTTTAGATATAAGGAGTCCAATATAAACCAAGTAACTTTCATAGTTTACAAAAGAGAGCTTAAATGTCTAATGCAAATATAAATTCAAAGTAATTGAAGAGTTTAACTAGTTTTTCCATGCATATTTCCACATATGTGTTTATACTCATAAGAACATTTAGCTTTTAATGTTTTCATTTATGTCACTTACCAGTTGGTTCTTCTGTTCTACTAGATATTAGGTCAAGATGAAGGAATTTTCAACACCTGAAATAAAAGTAGAAGTCAAAAGGAAAGGCATCTTTGCTGATTAGTTTTGTCAACTTGCTAATATTCTAAAGTCACATGGAAGGAGTCTCAATGAGACTTTGGGTATATTAGACTAGACTGTGAACATGTGGGTGGGTTGGGAATTGTCTTGATTAGATTAACTGCTGTAGGGAGACACAGCTGGAAAATGATTAAAACCATTCCTTGAGTATGGAAATATGAAAAAGGAGAAAGTGTGCTGAGAAAAACTGTGCAGGAATTCACTTTCTTTCTGTACTATTTGCTGGAATAGGTACTACAATTCTTGTTTTGACTTGCCCACAATACTGAACTTTAGCTTGGAATTATAAGCTAATCAACATTCTCCCCACTAAAGTGACTATTTTTCCAAATAATTTCTCAGCACAATACAAAACAAAACAGGAGCAGCATCTCAGAAGTTAAAGGGAAGAGAAGGAGCCATGTACGACAACCATGTACAATAGTTAAATTACACAGTATAGATATATATGTAGTTGTTCAATTCATTACTAAGAGGGCTGAAAGTTTCTTTCTTTGTTTCTTTGTTTCTTCCTTCCTTCCTTCCTTCCTTCCTTCCTTCCTTCCTTCCTTCCTTCTTTCCTTCCTTCCTCTCTCTCTCTCTCTGTCTCTCTCTGTCTCTCTCTGTCTCTCTCTCTCTCTTTCTTTCTTTCTTTCTTTCTTTCTTTCTTTCTTTCTTTCTTTCTTTCTTTCTCTCCAATCTGCTTTTATACCATTTTAGTTGCATGCAAGTATTAAGGTCAGTTCTAGGTTGAAGAAAAATAGCTGCAAATAGTCAAGGAATAAGCAAGACAATAAACACAAATAGCCAAAGAACAAGCAAGGCAATAAACAAAATCTTGTGATCTCTCCTGTGAACAGTTTCTAAGGGCTTAACAGGACGACCAAAATATCTGCACCTCCTTCCCTGTCCTAGCCCATTTTCATGCTTGAAGCATACTTCTTTGATCTAACCTAAGATTAAGACTCCTGCCTGAAATTGCTTCTTTGCTCTTGCCTAAAATTTAGATTCCTGCCTGAACTTACTTCTTTGTTCTAGCCTAATGTCAGATTCCTGCCTGAAACCCATTTCCTTTTTTTTTTTTTTTTTTTTTTTTGGCCAATGTCAGGTTCCTGTCAAGCAGCCCATTCCTTGTCCTTGGCCAATGTCAGATTCCTGCCAAGCAGCCTCAAAAGCTCTCCACATCTCCCCCTTTTTTACTTTATAAACAAGGCTGAGCCTGTCTTAGGTTGTTCTGATAAAATGCCTTCCTTACCTGACATGAAATATGCATTATCAGAAGCAATGCACTTATTGCTTAGGTTGGTAAGGCTCTGTGCAAAAACCTTATCTGTCCTTGGCTTGTCAGCCTGTTAAATTAATAATTCTGTCTGGGGGTCCATTTTAAGTTTCAAACCATGCTCTTTAGCTACCAAAATGTTGTTGTTATAGACAAGCTTTAACACGATTAGCAGGAATAAAAGTATTCTCAGGACAAAAAGGGCTAGCATGATCAAGCAATAGAGAAATAATGATAAAAGATACATGGTATTGGTACAAAGACAGGCAGGAAGATCAATGGAAAGGAATTAAAAACCCAGAAATGAACCCACACACCTATGGTCACTTGATCTTTGACAAAGGAGCTAAAACAATCCAGTGGAAAAAGGGCATTTTTCACAAATGGTGTTGGTTCAACTGGAGGTCTGTATGTAGAAGAATGCAAATTGGTCCATAAAGGACCTTCACATACAACCCTATAAACTGAAACTAATAGAAGAGAAGGTGGGGAAGACCCTCAAATACCTAGGCAAAGGGGAAAAGTTCCTAAACAGAACATCAATGGCTTATGCTCTAAGAGCAAAATTGACAAATGGGACCTCATAAAATTGCAAAGCTTCTTTATGGCAAAGAACACAATCAATAGGACAAAAGGACAACCAACAGATTGGGAAAAGATCTTTACCAATCCTATATCTGATAGAGGGCTAATATAAAATATATACAAATCACTCAAGAAATTAGACTCCAGACAATCAAATCCCGATTAAAAATGGGGTACAGAGCTAAAAGAATTTTCAACTGAGGAAACTCGAATGGCCAAGAAGTACCTAAAGAAATGTTCAACATCCTTAGTCATCAGGGAAATGCAAATCAACACAACCCTGAGATTCCACCTTACACCAGTCAGAATGGCTAAGATCAGAAACTCGGGTGATAGCAGATGCTGCCGAGGATGTGGAGAAAGAGGAACTCCTCCAATTTTGGTGGGATTGCAAGCTGTTACAACCACTCTGGAAAACAGTCTGGTGGTTCCTCAGAAAATTGGAATAGTATTACCTGAGGACCCAGCTATACCACTTCTAGGCATATACCCAGAAGATGCTCCAACATATAACAAGGACATATGCTCCACTATGTTCATAGCAGTCTTATATATAATAGCCAGAAGCTGGAAAGAACCAAGATGTCCTTCAACAGAGGAATGGATACAAAAAGTATGATATATTTATACAATGGAGTACTACTCAGCTATTAAAAATAATGACTTCATGGATTTCTTATGCAAATAGAAAATATCATCCTGAGTGAACTAACCCAATCACAAAAGAACACACGTGGTATGCACTCACTGATAAGTGGATATTAGCTCAAAAGCTCAAAATACCCAAAATACAACTCTTAGACCACATGAAACTCAAGAAGGATGACCAAAGTGGGGGTGCTTCAGTCCTTTTCAGAATGAGTAACAAAATACTCTCAGAAGGAAATATGAAGACAAAGTATGGAACAGAGTCTGAAGGAGGGGCTCTCCGGAAACTGCCCCACATGGGGATCTAGTCCATGTGCAGTCACCAAACGCAGACACTGTTTTGTATTCCAGGATTGTCTGAGAGTTTCGTTTTTCAACTTGATTCCTTGCAAACCCACTCTAATATCATTGTATACAAGCTCTACTGTTATCATTCATAAACCTGTAAGAAATAAAGTTCTCAATTACGTCTCATTCCTCAGAACTATTAAGTGAACAGTTACAGGTTTGGAGATAAAAATCCATGTGCCATTTGGAAATCAGAAACTTGTTTTTAAATGATGCTTTGTTAAAATTTAGTTTTTGTTTTATGTATAACAAGTATATCAAACACCATGTCTCAAGAAATAACTGGCACCAATATAAATGTAATCTGATATAAATGTAATATATGTAATCTCACGTATAAGATTGCAGAGATTAGAATTATGGTTCTTACAATCATAAAATGTAGACAGACTCACAATGATTCAATAGTAGTGAGACCCTATTGCTGAAGATATCACATTTTCTGTCATCAAACATAGAGAAATTATGCTGATGCTCAATTAGATGCTTCACCCGCTACCGACTCACATTCACAATGCCAGCTGGTACAATGGACTCTAATGGAAGAGATAAATAATCATCTACATAGTCTAGCTAAGAAACATGTGATGTACACTAGGTATCTTCCTGAAAGTTATACCCACTGGTGGCATAGTAGCACAAATGCCACCTTTCAGTTGGATTTAAGCCCTATTCCTTGATATGGAACACATTTTTGACACTGGTCAAGAAATTGAGATTAGATAAGTTATAGGAAATTTTACTGCTAAATATAGATGCCATTATAAGAACTCCTAATAACATATTTCTATCTTCATAAGTCAGTGTATCACTGAATCATCATCGGAGGCATTTCTTGCAGAAGATGGTAATTTACATACTAGCACACACTGGACAACATTCAGAGTGAGACATTTGAAATACTCACTTAAATGAGGTGCCTGTATCACAGTCTTCCCTCAAGGCTCTGAGATCGATGAGAGGAAACACTAAAAGGCATGTAAGATGGAGAAGATGACTCCAAAGAAATAGCCCTTTCTGGATACAACAGGACTGGTGCACATATGAAATCACATAAAATGTGATATCACACACAATACCTACACAAGTGCAAATCAGAAAAAAAAAATCTTAGTATTAAGAAGTAGAAGTGGGGAGATTGCTATCTCTAACCATAAAGCTATTTGCAATTGATAACTCCTGAGACAGGAAAATATCAATTTTCTTCAATGGAGTTACATTGGGTATATCAACCTCACCATAGAGCCTGCCCAGGAATAATTGGCCAACACATAATGGAGTTCAGAATTCATTTTGTATTTTTCAGTTCTCTCTCTCCCTCCTTCTCTCTCTCTCTTTCTCTCCTCTCTCTCTCTCTCTGTCTCTCTGTCTCT
Source organism: Mastomys natalensis (assembly GCA_021653895.1). NCBI lineage: Eukaryota > Metazoa > Chordata > Mammalia > Rodentia > Muridae > Mastomys > Mastomys natalensis. The sequence continues at coordinate 1,978,539 of JAJTUV010000234.1, read as the reverse complement.
CTGTCTCTCTGTCTCTCTGTCTCTCTCTCTCTCTCTCTGTCTTGTGTGTGTGTGTGTGTGTATGCTTTTTATTAATTTGGTTTTGGTTTTGCCTTTCATCTAAGAGATAGAAAAGCTATGAAATGGGCTGACAGAGGTGAGAGTAATCTAAGAAGAATCAGCAAAGGGGGTAAAATAACACAAAAATATACAATATGATAATATTGAAATTAACCTTTAAATGTGAGGAAATGATAGTTGTTTTTATTAATTGGACCATGATGCCAGGAAATCTGTCTGCAAATGAATGAAACTTAATTGTCTACATTATAGTACACCCACACATGATTGCAAATAAATAAAAAAAAAAAACTTAAATGCAAACTTGGAAACCATAAAATACTCAGAAGAAAATACAATTTAAAAAGGTCTTTACTATAGGTTATGGCAAAGCTTATGTCTTATAGGTTATGAAAAAATTCAAACAAACCTCAAATAGAAGAAAAAAATAAACAACAAAGTAAAACACTTCTACTAAACAAAAACAAAATAAATGAATAGATGGCCTATAATAGAGGGAAAGGACATTTGCAAATAATGTTTGGCAAATAATTAGTATAGTGATTCTCAGCCTATGGGTGGTGACCCCTTTAGCAATTATTTCATAGGGGTTGCCTAACACCATTAAAAAACATAGAGACTTACATTGTGTTTCAGAACAGTAACAACATTGCAATTGTAAAGCAGCATCAAAATAATTTTGTGGTTGGAGTCACAACAAAATGAAGGACTGTCAAACCAAGGTGCACCAAGAGGAATATTACCAGTCACTGGATTAATATGTAAGCTATACAGGGAAATTCTTGTCATATAGGTTTTTTCAGTTGCTTGGTTAGTGTTACACCATGATATTTTATATTATTTGTGGCGATTGACCGAATTTTCTTAGTAGCCTATTTATCATTTGTATGAAGGAGGGGTTTTTTTTGTATTAATTTGTATTAATTTGGGGGAATTAATTTTATATCCAGTAATTTGCTGAAGGTGTTCATCAGCTATGGGAGTTCTCTGATAGAATTTTTGGGGTTGCCAGTAGATGAGCAGCTTTTCCCCAGTACACATTTCCCGCCACACTGTGCTATAAATCGGAGACCTACAGCATCAGGGTTTGGAGACCATGAGTTAAAACTCTGAAACCAGGAACCAAAGTCAAACTTATTCTTCATAAGCTGATTCTTTTGACCATTTTTATCTCCTAAGTGGAAAACAGACTAACCTTTTATTATTATTTTTTCAGGAAGGAGTTCTTTCATTTGATTTACTTCCCTGAATTTTTATATAATTTCTACTTAGATACAACAAGTGTCAGTTGTTATTTGCATGCATATCACTCAATTGTTGTTATTTAATTATCTGTTTTCTTGCTGACACCTGTTCACATTCTGAATGTAATTGAGTCCACACAAACATAAACTTATTAGCACAAATAATTCTATTGTATGCTGAAATGGGAACACATATCAATGTATGTTTACAGATTGAGACTAATATATATTTTAAATCCTAATTTAGAATTAAAATCAGAATATTTTAGAGTTCATTGTTTTACAGCAGTTAAAGCAAGTCCTTGAAGCTAATGATTGCAAAGTACTCATTTACAACTAATTTAATTATTGATAAACACTGGTTTGAGGTAAAATAAAATTCATGCATAATAAATTTCTTTCTCTAAATTTGATTAGGTTTCCATATGTTCTTAAGTGGTCATTTGAAGCTAGGAAATGAACTAGATTGTATCTTATTTAACTCATTAAATGCTGTTAAAGGTCAACAATTATTAAAGGTTTTAATAACATCCTGGATAAAATACTTAAAGTAGTTTTAGCAAATAAAGTCATCTAAACTATAAATTTATTTAATTACTATATGATATCTTCACAGTATTTGTAGTGGTAAAAGAAGATTATCATTATCATATATATATATATATGGGCTTTGCATATTGACATTTGTTTCATATAATTATTTAGCATGTTTATTTGCATATTTAAAGCAAAGTCTCACTCTGTAGCTCTGGCAGGCCTATGATTCCTTTGGTATTCCAGGATGCTCTTAAGTTCATTAGTTTGGCCTCCAGAGTTTAGAGATCAAAGGCATGAGTAAGGAAACAAGTCTAAGTAGCACATTTTTATATTTAAAATAAGCAATGTAAATTATATTAAATAAGATATTTAAAATAAGCATTATTCTGCTCATAATTTATAGTGAATATTTCAAACTACATAAGCTTTTAGTTTAATAATAAATAACTAAATTAAGATGGGGGCTTACAAGTATTGAATCTAGATATAATAAGAAATTCTAGATATTTGACAAGAAATGTATAGGAATTGACTAAAAATACTTCACAACTTATTTTTCTGTGTACTATTTCAACATTGAAAAAAATCAATATTTCAGTCATTTGAAAATAGCAAATCATATCTGTGCACCTTGCTTATTGAGCTCCAGTCCCTTTCATTAATATGTATGATATTTCCAAAAGACAAATTCATTTGTTATACAAGTTTTAACATGACAGTCATAAAATATTCAAACTCACCAATTCTCAGCTAGCAATATGAACTTGTTACCATTTTAGATTCCGATAAACCTCCACTAGAAGACATTCACAATTCCTACAACTCCTGGTGTCATACATAGATGTTTGCAGTGTATTCTCTTCTCCACATCCCACAGAGTCACTTTTAATTTATGGAAATTTCTCAATGCCTCTAGGCATACCCACAAAATAGCAAACAAATAAAAATAAATGTTTATTTTAGCCAAGGAAGTGCATAGCCAATTTTATCTCTTTTGCTTATTCAACTAAAATAAATCATCTTAACATAAACTTTCAAACTAAGAGGACAATATTTCTGCTCATGAACAGAATTTAGTAAAACATTAAATTTCCAACTAAATGCCTGTAAATTAACTGACATTTAATAAAGGTAGATTATAAATAGGGGAAGTATAAATAAGTAATTAGAATAGCTAAGAAAGAAGGACACTTGCCACAAGTATAGTAAGACATCAACTTAGTGAATAGTTCCAGAGACAGATAGTGCTTGACCTGATTAGTGATCTGATGGTTGTTTTTATCGCACATCTATCAAAAACTTCCTACCTGATTCTAGGAAGTTGGTCGATGAAAGATGTCCTTGAACAGCCTACTTCCTTCAATTTACTGGTACTTTTAGTTTCCAAGCTTCTATTAAAACTTCCACCACATGGTCTACTTACATTCTGCTTCTCTTCAGACTCAAACAATGTTAAGGGACTGTGGACCAAATATTGTGAAATAATGGATCAATATAGCTCTCTATTCCCTGGGTTGTTTTTGTCAGATAATTGGTCACTGTGATGCAAATGTTGCATTTCACTGTAGGAGGAGCAGGGACATGAAGGAGCCATCTGAGGAGACAGCAGGATAGAAGCTCTAAAGAAGGTGACTATGTACAGTCTCTTTAGATGAATAACAGGTAAAGAGGATAAGAACTTAGGAAAAAACATTACTGGTTGTTAGGGCTGGAACCCCTAACCCCTGTACAAGCTGGGGAGTCCGATCTGCCCTCTTTCTTCAACCCCGCTCACACGGAAAAATTCCCCCCAACCATTTGGAGAAAATTCTGGGTTAACATGTCATCACTTCCAGACTCTGAGTTTCAGACAACTCACCCAAAAGTGCCTGCCTGCCTATGAACTCAGTTTTTGACCATGTATGGACTCACTCCCAGCTTCTGGCTGGCTTGTTATCATTCCTTGCCTAAACTCTATAAAACCCCTTCACTTTATCCTTGATGTGTGACTTCACTGACCTGTGAGATAGGTGAACCCACCCTGGATCTACCTCCTAATAAACCTGCCTTCATTTACTTTCAATATGGTCTAATCTAGTCTATATCTGTATCACCAAAGGAGCTAAAATGCCTATCACTGAGAGTAAAGAGAGAGAGACAAGTACATTGGTTCAAGGAATTTCTTTTAAAAAACTATACTCTGATAAAGATAACCAAAACCTCATCATTCCTTGGAGAAATAATGGCGACATGAGAAGACATACAGAATATAATAGGGATGGCCAGGAATAAGCACAGGAATGGCTTCTGGCTCTTTTTCTAATTCTCACAGCATGGTTTTGAATAATCAACAATAAAATTGCATAAAGGTATGTACATTTATAGGCTTAACATGTATATATTTAAGTTATACCAAAAAATCCTCAAAAGCCTCATTTCACTTAGCTTGAATTATCGCCAAAGGTAAGTTAGTTAACGTATCCATGATCTCAACTACTTATCTTTGGTTGATTAAGTGTGTGCATGTACAAGTGAATATTAGCATGTATAGGCAAAAGAGCACTTCAGATGTAATATCTTAGCAATTATAAATATTCAATATTATTAATTTACAACATATTGTTATCATTAACATATAAAATGACACACCAGTTAGTATTCATTTTACTATTAAATGTTACTGCCTTTAATCAATATAATCCCAATAGTCTTATGCCCATTAGTGGTAATCAGTCTACAAGTGAAATCATGAATTCCTTATGTTTCGGTCAGGCATTTAATCTCAATTAATGTCTTTCAGTTGTTGTCTGTGTTAACAAATTACAGTGATTTTGTTTTATGGGAAGTAAAGGGAGTGATTCTACATTTTATGTAGGAATGTATATTACCGAAAAACATTGAACCTGACATTAACAAGTAATTCTACTTTTGAGTAAATATGTAAAGGGTCAGTATCTTAAAACACATGCATGCATTTCATGTTTGTTATCATTGTCCATAGCAGTCATTACATAGTTAAGGATTTGTGTACACCTCTTTGTACTATCATGGCTGAGTACACTTTAGAATGCAGGCATCTAATAAACCTGACCAAAGAAGGGATTTGGAGTAAGACAATAATTGTTATTAGTTATTGTTGTCCTGACACTCATGTGTCCTGATGGTCTTTCTCCTTTAACTTAGTCATTCTTGAACATTTTGAAATTATAATTCAATAGTACAAATATAAAAGTAAGGTTTTCAATATAGTCAACTTCTTTTTACATTATGACATAGTATTGTTTTGCTAACTGTGATTCTCAGAGGCAGACGATCAGAGTTAAACCAAACAGATAGTCACAAAATAGATCTAGATGTAGATGAAGATGTAGATATAGATATATACATATATACATATCCATATATAGGTATCAAAATTGTTTCTAGTAGGTGCTCAAAACTTATTTTTAAAATGGTTTGATATTTTTGAGAATTTATTACATATGTACAATAAAAAATGATCATATTTAAGCCCAATTCTCCCTACAAATCCTCTCTGTATCCTGTCCCACATGCCCACACAGAGGTTCGTGTCTTCTTTTGTCCTTTGATAACTCACTATGTCCGGTTAGTGCTGCTCATATGTGCATGTGTTGATGTGTGGAGGTCACGTACTGGGCATAGGAAGCCTACCCTTTGTCAAATTCTCAAAAATAAATAGATAGATAGGTAGGTAGATAGATAGATAGATAGATAGATAGATAGATGATAGATAGATAGATAGATAGATAGATAGATAGATAGCAGATAGATAGATAAAATAAAAGAAGATTCTTTCTCAATCAGCATTTAGGCATTGACAATAACTCATAGTAAGTGAGAGCACCTGGAGATTATTTACCCAATCTATGCTAGAATTTGGCTAACTTCATGTTGGTCTTATATAGTGAACCTAAAGTAGATATTTCAGGCTTCTTTGGAGACTCAGTTGTGTTATGTGATGTTTCTCTGGAAACTGTCTAATGAAGGGATGTTTTTGTTGAACCAGAAATGTTTATGAATCCAAAATGAACACCAAAGTGCCGACTCTGATGTAATCACATTAGGGTCTCTTTATTACAAATTCAAGGTTAGGCTTACTCACCACAGACCCATAGGACAGTTTGGTGAAGCAGCTCTGAACCCTCCTTGGGACAGGGTTATTATAAAAAAACAAAAACAAAAAACAAAAAAACCTGGGAGCACAGAGCACAGGAGGGAGTGTCCAGCCCTGTAAACATCTAGTAGAATGACTATTGTCAGGTAACACGTGGGTGTACCTAAGCAACAATCACAAATGGTCTGAAAGTACATCTGAAACAATCAGATAATCTTTGATTGACTGTTGCTAGGAAGTAGCTAGGAAGTAACTCTGGGGTATCGGCCAAGGACAGGCCATGGGTTCCTTCTTGGTATTTTGGTGCAGCTTGGGTTCATCTGCAGGTCAAGTTCTCAGGTGATTTTTCTTTTTTTTTTTTTTTTTCAAATATGAGACTGGTCCCAAAATGGAATATGTTTGAACTCTCAGTGGGAGGATGTTTTGTTGAGAAAAGACATGAAAAGACATGTGGCAGGTTGTTTTTTTTTTTGGAGGCTGCCTGAAAAAAGGGTATATGATGTTTCACTACAATGTTAGCTTAGGAGAATATGCTATGTTTGGAAAGAGTAAAAATACAGCCCAGCAGACAGTGGAAAATGCTATGTTGTTGGTTTGCCTTGCCACTCTTGGCTGGTCAAATTTGTCATGACTTCCTAGAAAAAATGCACCAAAAATATTCTGTTGGTGTTCTGGCAGCTTCTTGCTGCTTCCATAGACTCAGGTCAATTAGCAAAGCCTCGAGGTTTCTTCTGGATCAAACTGTCATTGATGGATCATGAAAGGCGCTTGCAAGTAGATAGAGCTACCTTGGCAGATTCACGTGAACTGAACTGCTGCTACCCTGGCAACGCAGATTAGTTTTGCCCCCCAAAACTATTTCTAAACAGGTCCAAATCCTCCTTTTCCTTATTAACCTTTCCTTTCCACTACCTCTTGTGGGTGGTGAACTAGAATGGAGGCTAAAACATTTGAATACACTAATTAAAGTAGGTTTTGAAAATTATGAACCTACAGTAACCAAAGATGTTTACTTTGTAGTAGCATTAGCCATATTATCTTCCAAAGAGAGAATTTCACAACACTTCTGCTCATCCTCTGACTTTTATATTCTTTTAACAATACTTGAATGATGTTTGCTGAGTCCTCATGGTAGTGGGGTTCATATAGATGTCTCATTTGCATACCAGGACCGAGTCTCTTTTGGACACTCTAACAAGGTTTGCATCTCTTGCTTAACTACTTTCCACTTTAAAAGGCAAAGCATTCTGACACCTAAGGCTCATACAACATTGTGGCAGTAAAGATTCTATTTTTTAATGAAAATTTCAATTTACAATATTTTGTAAACTGATTGCTGATATCCTATTCAGGAGTACAGTCTCAAAATACCTAGAAAATGGATTGATAATTTCAATTTCATGCATGAAAATACCTAATTATTACTTTCTTTGCAGATAAAAATTCTGCCTGTAAATACAATAGGCTATTTTTAGTTATATTTTTGTATTACTTTTTGGCTTTTTTTTTTTGAGATTATAATATAATTATATTATTTTCTCTTTCTCATTTGTCCCTCCAAGTCCTTTTATATGCCCCTTTTTGCTCACATTAAAATTCGTGGTTTTTTTTCATTAATTGATGTGACCCTATACGTATATGTTCCTAAATATAAACTTCTCAGTCTATATAATGTTATTCATGGTTCTGCTTTCAGGATTGGTCATTTGTTGTTGGCTAACTATAGCATTTCAATCTTATAAACACTTATTTTACAAGATTGTGATGCTGAAGCTGGGTGTCCACCATCCCAGGCTAATTGAGGCTACATAGTGACACCAATTTCAGAAAGAAATGAAGGAACAGAGGTGAAAGAAAATATCTTGCCATAGAGGGATTTCTTTCTGACAATAATTATATAATTCTATACCTAGGATATTCTTTGAAAGTAGTTGTATGAAACATCAAATTGTTCAAGTGCCCCTGATTAACAGAGATTAAAGGAAAAGGAAGGAAGAAAAGGATGATAGAACTTAGGGGTTTAAGGAAGGGAGGAGGACAAGAAAGAACAGGGTCAGGAAGATATAGAAAGGAGGAGATGAGGGTGAGGAGGCATACTTGGAAAGGAAAGAGAGTAGCGGGGGGTAAGAGAATGTAGGGGAGGAGAGGGTAGGGGAAGGAATGAGAAAGTAAAAGTGAAAAAAGAGAAAGGAAAAGAACATCAAGTCTAGGTGTCTATACACTCATGGAAAGTGTTGGAGATAGAAAATGCTTTTAATACCTGAATGACACACACTCTCACCTTAACCTCCTTTCTTCAAAAAGGCACTCTGGAGTAAAAGCTTCCTTTCATTGTCTTTGCTCTGCAGCATTCAGACATCCTTTTGGTTTCTTATTTCAACAATACAGACTTAAGAATAAACACAGAACTCATGACAATACAATACAAATAATTACTGTTCTCCAGGTTGACCAAGTTTTATGCATCGCAGTTGGCTACAATGAAGGTCTGTCAGGTTATAATACCTTTTAGAGATGCTAAGCAAGAATATGTTCCTTTAATTTTTCTGATTTTTTAGAACTTGCCCACAATCTTTGGCTTGTGATCTCATTCATACTTCTTCAAAATCAGCAAACAGGGACCCACAAATTCATTCTCATTGAATACTAAGGCCCCATTTTTTCCCTCCATTCTCCCTTTTAAATACTGTTGTAACAATACTGGACCCACCCACAAATTTCACCATGAACTCCCTATTATAAAGTTAGGTGAGCAGAAATCTTCATCTTATATTTTATGTTAATTCCCTTTTGTGATCTGACAATTTTGTGTTTAAAGGTTAGTATGTGTGAATGACTGGCTATGTTCTACATAGTTCATTTCAATCCTTTGTTATATTATATTTTACTAATATTCTTCATCAAGCTTCAACATAGCCGGTCTTTCTTTTGGAGTAAGAGACATGTTTCTTCTTAATTAGGAGACTTGGTCAACTCTTTGTACATATTTGTATATTATACTGTCATAGTCAATCAAATATCTGATAATATCACCACATTTAAACAGACAAAACTGTCATAAGAAATAGTCATTTACCTTCTAATTTATTATATGCAAAGAGATTTTTGTAAACAATATTTATAAACAACTTCAAAACACCTAGGAAAAATTAAGAGAAGTCACAACTTATGCCAACTAACATGGAGACAGATATATTTTAGGGATAGCACCATACCAAACTCATGAACATGTGTCACAAATGCAGATGGTAAAATCTATTCAAGATCCAATAAATATGAATATTCTAATCTAGAACTCAATTCTTCAGGTTTCAAAATGCAAGGTTAATTATTACACAGGAATAAGAACTGTACACTTTTTCATTTAGATACATGTTCATATGATTTTTTTCTATAAGTTTGATTGCTATTTTGTTGGAGGATTATTTTTATAGATTTGCTCTCCTCATAATGCATTCTATAGGCTTTCCAGGAACATGTCTGATATTTAAACTTAATTTCGAAAAAGTCTCCTCTTGTAGACACCAGTAGAAACATTTGCTAAAAAACCCAAGAAAAGACAATGAAACAAAAACTGTCAAAGAGAACAGCTTTTGATGTCCTCAAACAATGTTTGGTTACAGGATGAGATTGGTGTTACGATATAGATCAGAAGTGTTTTATTATGCATTCACTGAAGAGCTGTTTATTACCATATGGCAGGCTGTGAATGCAGCAGTTGGGTTAAACATCCTAAATGGTCATTGTAAAAATACCTTAATGTTCTCACAGTTCAATTGAATCTTTTATTAGGAAGACTGCAGGATCAATTTCCTTTAGATAGTTTCTAAAGCATATGTAGTTACACTAAATCAAAAATATTTTACAGGGTGCTAGGCTTCTGGGCAAGGTTACTTCAAATGTCCTTTCACTCACAATCATAAAATGAAGACTGTTTTAGAATAAATTGAACAATCAATCACTTAGTAGTATTTTATTTTAAATAGTATTCAGTTGCTAAGCATTATCTTCCTTGACTAATTCCAAAACCATATTTAATAATATTTTCTGATTAGACAAACAGGAAAACAATAGTTATTTCCATACTATGTTTACAAGTAATCAGTACTATATTTTTTCTGCAGAATGTCAGAGGAAATAATTAAAATTTTTTATTCTGCTAAGAGAAAAACAATATAATTGAAGCACTAGAATAAGACCTCTTGAGTACATAGATTTTATCCAATATATCTATGTAAAATGAAGAGGAAATTACAATGTATACATTGTTATGAGTGCAAATCATGGTATTGCTTCTTTTGGAAGATTACTTGCTGTCACCCAGAAGTTGAGGGTTGACAATCTATGCAGAAAAAGCAGAAGTAAAAGGAAGGTTGAACAAATAATGTGACTGGCAGATGTAAAAATGCCTCAAGACTTAAAGAGATCATGCAAAATTTGGAGCAGTAGAGGACTTTTTCTTTAAAATAAAATAACAATTACAACTGATCTGCTAATATCTTATGAAAATACATCATTTATATGTTACACCTTGCTGTTAGCAATAGGTTCGTAGTATGTTCAGGTATGTAATAGACAAGAATTGCTATTTATAGCCAAATAGAGTGGGAAGAAATACCTTATAATTACATAAGGTACTGCAAGATATTATAAATAGTCACTCCACTAGTCTCTTTAACTATTTATGTTTAAATCAATAGCATTTGTATGAAAATCTGAATTCAAAGAACTAAAAAGTCTAAACCTAAATACTTGAAATTTATATAGATACAAATCATTAAAACATATAAATGTTATTTGAAATACTATGATGATATTATATGCCAGAAATATTTCTTATCCACTGGATAATTTCTGACAACAGAAGACATTCACTCTTGATTATATTATGCATGATGCATTCTCATATACAAAATCATACCCTTATCATTAAGGATTAGTAATGATAATACTTAAATTATTAAACCAACTGAGGTGTCCAACAACAAAAGAAGGACAAGGAAAATCTGCTGTACATACACAATAGAAGGATTCCCAAGCATAAAGAGTAGTAAGGTTATAATATTTGTAGTAAAATTGATGCATCTGGATATAATAATATGAAGTGAACTAAGACAAATATCTTATTTTCTTTTTTTATTTATCTTATTTTCATGTGTTGTCTCTAGCGTTAATACAAACAACAATGCTCCCTGTCTATATGTGTCTATGTGTCTATGTGTCTGTGTAGTGTGTAACTTAATATGAAATATATACTGCTTAAAGTGTAAAAAAAAGACAAAAACCAAAACCAAAAACCAAAAAAAACAAAAACACAAAACAATAAAACATGAATGGAGATATCCTACATCATAGTTAAAATCACTCCCAAAAGCATATGGTTATTAATCAAATGCCATGTGTAGGCCCCCTCATAATGAATTCTTATCCATTGTAATGCTAAAACAATGCATGCTGTTACAATTCCTCTTGGCTTCCTGACAAACTAAGTGGGAAGACCCTATTTTAAAATATGCACATGCTTTTGTTGTAAGAAAGAAATAAAGCCTATAGTTTTCCTGTCTATATGACCAATTTTTCTGGTGCTAGGAGTTGCAATTCAGACTATTGAGAAACAACAATAATTGTACTAAGCTATAGACCCAGAATGCTACATTTCTGACCTGCCATGAAATATATCCCCACTGACGTAACAAAGGTACACCAAATTATTTGGTGTAGCAAATAATTTCCTGATTAGTTTGATGTCTACTCCATACCTAGTACTATATATGTACTCAAAAGTTCATGTTTGGGAAGTCCTAGGCTTTAAAGGGAAAACTACCTTTGTTTTCATGCTAAATACATATGGTATACATGTCAAATTTCCTTCTAAATATTTGTATTTATAATCTATCACTATAGATTGGTGATATTGTCAGAACTGTTCAGAGAATTTTTTCTTGTTTGCAATGAGCACTGGTTACTTCCTAAACTTGTAACTGACTGAAGTCTTAAGAATAAACAACTTCAGAACACTCATTCGAAAGGGAATAATCTGAACTGTCCTTTCAAAGGCTCAGGGAACACTCAGGAAGATAGATCAGAAAGAACGAAAGAGAAGGAGGAAGGCATAGAGACATAGCTTTTGTGCTTTTAAACTCTCAGCAGCTAGGATAAATTGCACAAGACCTGACCAACACTGGGCTTGTCATCATTTCTCTACAGAGGGAGGAGGGGCTGATACACACTGCACAATCACAAGGATGTACAGGCAGTTAATAATCTCTGGTGGTGGGGGTAGACATAGGGACTTGCAAGGCTTCCTTTCTCTGTGAGGATCTATGGGCAGTTAGTGGTCACTATTGAAGGCGAGAGATCTTCAGTGGTCTAGACACTGGTAAGGGATCAATTCTCTTGTAAATAAGTCTTCACTCAAACAAATGTAAGGACACTATTAGTTCATCACAGCAAAAAGTGTTACAAAAAAAATAATAAAGACAATCTAGAAGTGGCAGGGTGACATAGGGTAAGGGAAGTGACTATAGTAAACATATATAAACATAATTAAAGCTAATATTATATGTAATTTATATATGCTAAAATTGTGTAAAATGTGTTAGATTTTAAACACATAATTCACACCGTGAGGAAGATTTGTATTCTGTATAATTTATTTTGTTAGACTAGAAAAGAGTCCTACAATAGGGTCATAATTTAGAAGTTGAAATATTAAAAAAAAAACATAACTTCACATGGATGTAAGTAAACTTACCTGATAGCAATGCCCAATTCAAATTGTTCATTGTAACCTGAAGAATCATCTACATTTCCTATAGTTCTTTTTCCTTAGTGTGAAGATGACTCTGTGAGAAAGAGATGACTAAAATCTAAGAACTATTGTCAAATGATCTAGGAGCATCAATCCTGCAGGGTTTGGCCTCTGCTGTTCTTCACTGTTTATTTGGCAGTAGGTATAAGCCTCATCGTTAGATGTCTGGGGTTCATGTTCTTCCTCTTCTGCCCATTCACAATGTGGTAGGCAAACATGCAAGATGGTATCTAAATCTTCCTATCTTATGGTCCTGACTGGGTCCCTTCTCAGTTTCTGAAACATGTGCTGGGTCTAGTAACGTCAGTATGACTGATATAATTTAGCAAAGTTGATACAATATGACTTTTATGATTAGACTACAAACGATTGTAACTGTCATTTTGCTATCTGACTCTTCTGCTTTCTTAAACTTGATTGATGACGGAAGCTGTCACAGAGAGAGCCATGTGCCAAGGAAATTCAGCAACAGCTTGCAAGGTTCTAAATATTGCCAACAACCCTTCAATGAGCTTGGAAATAGGTGCTTCTCCAGTTAAACCTACACATGACATTGGGACCATTTAATAAGAGCTTCTAAAAGCTTCCTGGGTAACCTGGGAGGAGAAAACTTAAGTTTCTCCAGATTCCTCACTACCTAAACGTCACTGTTAGTTTGTCCTAGTAAGCCCCCTAGTTGTACGAAAATTTGTTATATGGGCATATATACTACAGTATGACCAATATTCTTCATTAAGTTTTTAAGCCTTCTATGTTTATGTTTGGCAAATGATGATAGCAAGGATAGCTCTGATGAATATGAAACGCACCTTAGCATTAGGCAATATCATATGAAATATAGAGAAAAACAATAACTGATATAGAATCAGACATAGATGCATTATACTCCTGGATAAAACTGAAAGGAAACCACAAGACTTCATGTGTACCTTATGGGCATGTTAGATGTACAAATACAGAGCCACAAATTCATATATACTTTCTTCAGATGTTAATACCAGACTCAGGAATCTTTCTATATGAAAGAGACATACAGCTTTAAAATTTACAGCATGAAAGTAATCCGAGTATTTGTGTAAAAGCAATAGAAGGAATGATAATACCAGTAACACAATCTCAGTCAATAGTGAGAATATTAATATTAAGGAACTAATCAATTGATTTTGCAATAAAAATGAGAACTACATATAAGTTGAATAACAGCAAATAAAATAGGTATTATTTTGTTTCTGTAAACAAAATGAAATAAGCATAAATATTTTTCACGGTTTTCCTTGATAAGGCTTAAGAACATTAAGGAACCTTATTTTTTTTAATTTAATTACAGTGGTGGCCTAAAATGGTGATCATCAAACTAATTAATTAATACTTATTAAGAGACATGTGCCAAAATAAAAGGTGATTATTCAGACTTTCATACATATCTTACAACCACGATTGTGCAAAAACACTTTTAGATGCATTTGAGGATCCCCTTTCCAAGATTAGATGGACAGACATTCACTACAGAGGCATATTGTGTTATAGACATGATGACATCCTGTGGAGATACGCCTATGTCGAGTGCCAGGATCCCCATAAAAATATGATTCAAATTGGAATCAGACTTGATAAACAAGACAAGTCACGGATATTTTTTATAAATGTTTATTATATATTATATCTTTGCTTCTGTATTTGTTTTTTTTTTAATATAATTATATATAATTCCTGGCCCCAGAAATAAATATTAGTTCTAGAGACAGAAAATTATAGAAACATTTTTAGAAAATTAATACACTATCAAGTAAAGCATGCAAAAGTCTATTCAAGGAATCTAGACACTAGAAAATCATGAAGGATTATACCCAAGAAATGTCTTTTAATGTGTCCTAGTAAGAAATTAATACTGCTATATTCCGTTGAAACTTGTTTTGCATAAAACGTTTGCTTTCTTTTAACCAACCTGAGGAAGAAAGGCTTCATTTGGCTTATACGTCCGAGCCACAGTACATCACTGAGCGAAGTCAAGCCAGGAACTCAAGCAGGAGAGGAAACTGGAGGTAAGAACTTAAGCAGAACCTCTGGAGAATAATGAACCCTGATTACTGGCTTCTACCCACAGATTGGTTTTCTATTTTCTTATATGATAATAGGCCACCTATTCATGAGTGGCATTATCCAGGTAGGCTGGTATTTCCCAGATGAGTCAATTAATCAGAAAAATGCCTCACACACTTGCCCACAGGTCATTCTGAAAGAGGCATTTTCTCAGTTGTAGTTTCTTCTTCCAACATCTGTGTCAGGATGAAAAAAGCAAGCAGTACAATATGCAAATATTCATGATTGATATTAATAAATGGGGTGGAAGAAAAACTATCCAAAGTTTAAGAAATGTAAAATAATAGGATTTATGCATAAGACAAAACAATAGCTTCAATAAAATGCTCTAATGTATGTTGAAAATTAGCATCTGACTATACCAGTCTCACTGTAATTCTATAGAGAGATTGAAAAGGACCGCAAACAAATTAAATAAAAACCATCCCCCAAAATATGAAGTTCTGTGAAAGCAAGTACCCTGTTGTTCTTCTCAGAACCTCTCATTGTTTATGTAAGTAAAAAAAATTGCATAACACATAGCAAAAGCCACGCACTTTCTTTACTAGAGCTTTAGTCTATCAAGGTTATTGAATTTTTTTTAGTCATTGTTTGCAAAACGAGCTACATAGAATATTTATTTAATTTTTATTTATGTTCAGACACTCTTTTGAAGCAGTTTCAAAAGATAATGTTTATATAACAGAAATAGAGAGTTACAACTTAATATCCACATTTTGAAAATCTTGAAAAGATTTAGAAGCTTCAAAAACTACTGTTAATAAAACAAAGTCAACGAAAGTATTTTCAAAGACCTTATAATGGTTTTTTGTCATTTATTTATTTATTTATTTATTTACACTCCAGATTTTGTTTCCTCACCTTCCCGATCCACCCTCCGACTGTTCCACATCCCATACCTCCTCCCCAATCCCTGTCTCCATGAAGATGTCCCCACCACCACCCCTACCCAATCAGACCTCTAAATTCCCTGGGGCCTCTAGTCTCTTGAGGGTTAGGTGCTGAACACAGAGCCAGCAGTCCTTTGCTGAATATGGCTGGGGGCCTCATATCAGCTGGTGTATGCTGCCTGGTTGTGATCCAGTGTTTGAGAGATCTCAGGGTCCAGGTTAATTGAGACTGCAGGTCCTCCTACAGGGTCGCCCTCCTCCTAGCTTCTTCCAGCCTCTTCCTAATTCAACCACAGGGATCAGCAGCTTCTGTCCATTGGTTGGGTGAAAATATCTGCATCTGACTCTTCAGCTGCTTGTTGAGTCTTCTGGAGAGCAGTCATGATAGGTCCCATTTTGTGAGGTCCATTTTGTGAGCTCTTCAGCTCATAGTCTCAGTAACAGTGTCAGGCCTTGGAACCTCCCCTTGAGCTGGCTCCCACTTTCAGCCTGTTGCAGACCTTCTTTTCCTCAGGCTCCTCTCCATTTCCATTCCTCCAAAACTTTCAGACAGGAACAATTATGGCTTAGAGTTTTGACTGTGGGATGGCAACCCCCTCCCTCACTTGATGCCCTTTCTGCTCTTTCTGTGGAAGTGGGCTCTGTAGACTGAGGAGAGCTTCTGTAAGGCAAAGGATGTAGTCAATATGACAAATCGGCAACCTACAGATTGGAAAACATTCTTCACAAACCCCACATCCAATAGAGGGCTAATATTAAAACTATATAAAGAAGTCAAGAAGCTAACCACTAAAACAAACAACCCAATCAAAAAATGGGGTATAGAATTAAACGAAGAATTTGCAACAAAGGAATCTCTAATGGCTGAGAAACACCTAAAGAAATGTTCTTAGTGATCGGAGAAATGAAAATCAAAACAAATATGAGATTCCACCTTACACCAATCAGCATTGTTAAGATCAAAACCTCAGGTGACAACACATGTTGGAGAAGATGTGTAGAAAGAGAAACAATCCTCCATTGCTGGTGGGATTGCAAACTGGTACTCTGGAAATCAATGTGGAGATTCCTCAGAACATTGGAAATAGACCTCCCTGAAGACCCAGTATACCACTCTTAGGAATATATGCAAAAGATGCCCCAGCATGTCACAGGGGCACGTGTTTCACTATGTTCATAGCAGCTTTATTTGTGATAGCCAGAAGCTGTAAACAGCCCAGATGTCCCGTGACAGAAGAATGGATACAGAAAATTTTGTTCATTTACACCATGGAATACTACTCAGCTATTAAGGTTGAGAACATCCTGAATTTTGCAGGCAAATAGATGGATCTAGAAAATATCATCCTGAGTGAGGTAACTCAGACCCAAAAGGACATGCATGATGGGTACTCACTAATAAGTGAATATTAGCCAAAAAATGTACAGAATACCCAAGATACAGTCCATAAAACTAAAAATGGTATACAAGCTGAAGACCTTATAATTTTACAAAACTTTATAAAAGAAAAAACCTACCAGATCCCATTTCAAGTAATTTATTTGTTTCTAAATTTTAGAGAAGTCAGCAAAGATTATATATTTGTGCCAGGGATCTTGAGATAAAGTGCAGAATTTTCAAAATATACATATTTCTCCAAACAGAAAAATAGTCACTTATGGGATAGAAGATATTAACACAAAGATGTTTTTGACCTGTTATTAAAGTAACATTAGATCTTCTCAAAATGTATTGCACAACATTGCTGTATGGAATTAACTCTAAATGCTTCAGAAAACAAGAAGACATGGTTAAGAATTATCATTATTATACTTATGATATCAGCCCTGTTATAAGAGAACAATCACTGGCCATTACTACTGATATAACTAGAAGAATAGCTGTGTCTGGAGAACTGGCTCAGCTGTTAAATGACCTTAAAAGACTTGAGTTCTAAATGTTCCCAATTACCTTTAACCACAACTTCAGAGCATCCAAAGACTTACTCTGGTCTTTTAGGGAAATTACTCACAACTTGAAGACCCTTACACTGATACACACAGAGACACATAAATAAAAATAAATCATAAATTGAATAAGGGACTAGAAGATGTACAGGGCACAAAGGCATTATAGCAGTCACCAGTGGATAACTGGTATAAAAACAGAGTCCTTTAAAGAACCTTTGTAAATGCTCATGAGATAAGGCAAAGATAGGAGAAAGGATTTTATTCAGAATGAAAGAAAGTCTACGGAATCTTAGTTATCAACTTGGTGTACCTGGAAAGAAGGAATTTTAACTGAAGAATTATCCATCAGGCATGTTTATGGAAGCTATTTTCTAGATTGCTAATTCATAAAGGAGGGTCCAGCCTACCATGAGCAGTGCAATGTTTAGGCAGGAGAATCAGGTACACATAAGCAAAGGAACTGAATAAGAACTTGACCCTGTAAGCATTCATCTATGTTCTCTGTTCTAGGTTCCTATCTTGAGTCCCTCCATAAATCTTTCAGTAATGGACTATTACCTGGAAGTATCAGAAAAATAAATTCCTTTCACTCGAACATAACTTTGATTAATATTTTATCACAGAAACCAAAAGCAAACTATAATCGTCTATGACCACATATTTGACCTGAACAAACACATTGTCAATGTGTGAATAAAACTAATTCGTCCATACTGTGGTTTGATGATCTGTAGGCTTCACATGCTATATCTAAAGAAGCAGCTTTACCTTCAGTCAGTGAGAGTCAATCTCACTCAGATACACATGAAAATATTAATCTTAAATGCCCCCATTAGTCCCCGGAATAACTTGTCCAGTTCTTGGGAGAATGTCAAACTGATTGCTCTGACCTTTTTACTTACACTCAATCTAATAAGCGTTAGTGGTCAGAACTGTGGTGACACAGCAGTGAAGACAAATTATGTCTTTTGTGTTTATCTTCCTTTTTTAGATATAATATGATATGAGACATTTAAGAGCTATAGCAAAACGTGCAATTTACTCATAACTAACCTGGAACTGTACTAGGTACCAGAAGACTTTTCTGCCGCTGTAAAAATCAAAGTTAATTATATCAGTTGGGTATTTGAATGTGTATGTATGCACAGAGAGCATTATTCTTTAAAGTCTTAAAAAGAACATTTCAATTGATATGCTAAAGATAATAAATTGTACCAAATTTTCAACCATTTTTTTTACAATAATAGGGTATACTTTATTATTCCTAAATAATATAGTTCAATGGTTCTCAACCTGTCTAATGTTGCAACTGTTTAATATAGTTCCTCATGTTGTGATGGCTCCCAACCATAAAATCATTTTTGTTGCTACTTCATAACTAATTTTGTTACTGTAGTGAATTATAATCTTGATATCTGTGCCTTCTGATGATCTTTTGAAAGTCATGACCAGCAAGTTGAGAATTAGCAGTGATGTAGTTTTTGCTATACAAACATTCTTTACTTGTTTGTCAACTTAAAAAAATAATTTCTTTTTGTGAAAGAAGCTGATAAAGTATATACTTGCAATATTTTTCTCTAGGGAATAAATTAAAGTTTAGGATACTTTTTTCAACTAAAGATTTTAAAATGTATCCTGTTTTATCCCTGTGAATCCACATACCTGAGATGAAAAATATCTGAAGTAAAATCTTCATTAAAATTCCATAAACTAAATTCAGTTAAGAACTAAAGAATAACTTCGTTCTGTTACAATGTTTACAAAGTACTTCAGTAAACCTCAATAGCATCTGTTAGGTGATTATAACCCTTTTTAGATCTTTCCTAAGACTTATAGCAGGAACAAAAACACTGTGGTATATTTTTTTGAACATTATATGTCCAAAGTCAAGTATGTAGGAAGTACTGTGTAAACATGTACTATGATGTATTTGTATGGTTATTGATCAGTGCTTTTGATTGCAAGAAAGAAACTGATGCAGGACAAGAAAAGAAATGACAGAAAACTCTGAGAAGCAATAAAGATTGCTCAGAAAGTATGAGCTCTCCTTCATCAGGACCTTGATGTGAATGTGTCTGTCTAATCATAATATTCTAAATATAGTAAAATCTAATCTTATAAATTCCACCCTACCACAGCTACTTCTGTCACAGCCATCAGTGTTAACATTCTGGATGGCATCGTGATTTCCTGCCCACTTTTAGAACTCAAAGTTCAGCAATAGATAGTACATGTTGCTACTGTACACTGAAACTGAACACTAACTTTTGCCACATTCACTAGTGTCTCTACAGACTAATCCAGGAAGAGGTCATAGGTGCCACACTTCACCATAGAAAAATAAGACAACATTAGAAAGCTGGGTCAATGATACAGTGTATTCAGATTTTAAAATGGAGGTGTACACTGAACATTTGAATGAAATGGACATAATTGTTTACCAGTACCTTCCAATAAGACCATCTTCAAAAGACATTTCTTACAACAGATATGTAGTTTTTAAATGCTTTTAAAGATAGTTATTGACATGTTGTCAAGATACTCTTGGATTTCTGGTCTCAGATTCTTGCTTTCCTATACCTCTCAAGTAGCTGGCACTACAGGCATGTACTGCCAAGCCAAACAATATAAAGATTTTTCAGTATCTGTGTACCTATGTCTCTGGTGATTTTATAGTCTACTGACTCTAAGTCAAATAGAACCCACCCATTGCCATCTGTAAATAATTACAGTTGGGTGGAGTGATACCTCAGTGGTTAAGAACATTTGCTGCTCTTACAAAGGGTCCCAGTTGAGATCCTAACACCCTGGAATTGCAAGCCTAGAGCTCTTAAAATTCCAGGTTTACGGCATCTGACTCTATTCTATCCTTCTGTACCTTCACACACATCATACACACACACACACACACATACACACACACACACACACACACACACACACACAAAACATACACACACATACATACTACATACAAATAAATAAATTTAACTTATATTTTTTCAATTATTATCATTTTTGTGGTCTTTCAACAGGTATAAAATAGGTTGTATGGAACCTATTACACATCAAATTACTTTGCAATAGATTATTGTTGAAATTTGAACCATCGCTAAATGATGGAAATACAATAAATACTTGAAATTATTTTGTTTTGTCTGAAATATCATAGTCATATTACTCAAATTATATCGGAAGCCTGACTTAGAATTCATAATACCTTTATAGTGATGTTATTTTTACTAAGGACTTAGAGTTAAAAAATAATATGAAATTTTCACATCTTTCCATATTATTGTTCTGTATGGTCAAATACCTGCAAGGAGAACTGAGAACTGAGGTTAGTATATGAACTACTGGTGAAATATTTTTGTCTTCCATACAGTGTTGTACTTTACAAGGTAAAGTTTTCTAAATATTGAATATAATGAATTTGGGGTTTTTTTTTAAATACACTTAATATCCCTGTTGCTTCCCACCTCCCAGTCCCCACTCATACAGTTCTTCACTCCATCCCATACCCACTCCCTTATCCTCTGAGAGGGCAGAGGCATCCTCTGAGTATATCTCTCCCAGAAGATCAAGTCTCTGCAGGGCTAGGCACATTCTCTCCCACTGAGGCCAGACAAAGACATTCCAGTTAAGGGAACATATTCCACAAACAGGCAACAATATTAGGGATAGCCACCCCCACTCTAGTTTTGGGGGAACCCACATTAAGACCGAGCAGCACATCTGCTTCAAATGTGCCAGAGGCCTGCGTCCAGAATGTGTATGGTCTTTGGTTGGTGGTTCAGTCTCTGAGAGACCCCAAGGGTCCAGGTTAGTTAACATTGTTGGTCTTCCAGTGGTGTTCTTATCCCCTTCAGGGTCCTCTGTCTTTCCTTCAATTCTTCTGTAAGAGTCCCCATGCTCCTTCCAATGTTTGGCTGTGGGTCTCTGAATCTGTTTCAGTCAGTTGTTGAGTTGAGCCTCTCAGAGGATAGTTATGCTAGGACCAGTCTACAAGAATAACAGAGTATCATTAATAGTGTCAGGGTTTGGTACTTGTCATGGAATGGTTCTCCTGTAGGGCCAGTTTTTGGTTATCCATTCCCTCAGTCTCTAGTCCATCCCTGTACCTGCCTTTCTTGTAGACAGGATACATTTTAGGTTGAAAGATTTGTGGATGAGCTGTTGTTCTTTACCAATGATATTCCTGCCTAGCTACAGAAGGGAGCCTCTTCAGGTTCCATATCCCAACAGCTGTGAGTTTCAGCTAAAGTCAACCCCATTGATTCCAGGGAGTCTCCCCTGTCCCTGGCTTGAAGCCCCAGCATAGGGGGATGCTAGACTGGTACAGCAAGAATGGATGAATGGATGAAAGAACACCCTCATAGAGGCAAAGAGGAGAGGGGAGAAGGGGGATGAGATGGAGGATGTGTGGAGGGATGCTCGGGAAGGGTGATACCATTTGAAATGTAAACAAATAAAATAATTAATAAAAATAAGTTAAAATGAATTTATTTTCTCATATCAAATCGACATAATACATATTTTTGCTTTAATACATAATATATATATATATATATATATATATATATATATATATTATATATATGGCTATGCATGTAAGGAAATATGAAATGCTGCAGATTTGTTAACTTAAATTCAAAATATATGTGCAGAAAATATTAAAAAAATACATTTTAAAATAGAAGACCTTTGCTTGAATTTTCTTTTTCTTTCCTTCTCATTTTCACACTGTCTGTTCTAGTCTAATTATATATAGTGTATACCAAAACTTACATACACTGAAAAAATATGAATTTGTATAGAGAACATACATTTCTATAAAAAATTATAAAAGTTCCTTAAGCACAGGGTTAAACCAACAAAATAAATAAGGCAATTAGATGAATTGATTTTACTTTATGAAATTCTTTTCTGTTTCCACATTGTATTCCAATACACTTAACTATGGCTCAATCGCATCAACATATGCACTATTTTATACTAAATGCTATATATATATATATATTCTCTAATACATTCTAAAACATAGCATGGCCAATATTATTAGTTAAACATCTAGTTTTGGGACAACATCAAAATGCATATGAACACATGATATACTTCTCCATTAAATAAGATCTATAATATTCTGCAGTCTAACATGAAATATTCTGTAATCAAACATGAAATAGGCTTTATTGTGGCCCCTGAAATCACAGAAAAACTAAATACATGCATGATTCTAGTTTCTTTAGTTCCCTACTATGTAATTTCAGACTATCTTATATAAGATTTGAGATAAGTGTTTTCAACAAGGCTTACTGCCATATTGAAAAGAATTTATTGCCTGACGTAATCCTTAAGCATCAAGCTCATAGAAATTCATAAGCATGAAAATGTCCTGAAGGCAGATGCATATTAGAAAAAATTCCCTAACATTCGGCACAATACCAAAAAATGGTCTTGAAGTGGTTTTATAATGGTCTAATACAATGAGTTTTTGATACATTTCATTTCAATGCCAACAAATTAGAAACACTGTTTAGAAGAAATATTTGTGAAGCATAAATAACAGCCTAGTGGGCATAGGGAGATGAGACCTTTGTTTGCTTTTCTGCTTGGTTATTTGCTTTTTATTTACCTCTAATTAACTGGAAGAATGGGAATTTGTGGGTGCAGAACACAAGAAGATGTTGATTTCTACAGAGTGAGAACATGTTGAAGAAAGACAATGGGAGAATTAAACATAATACTTTAAGTCCATTTATACAGAAAATCTTGACAAAGAGAAAAGCTTTTCAAGAACTAGATGCTAATACTAATAGAGAAGAAACCAATATGGAAGACAGGGGGCATAATATGATTGAGATAAACCAGTCAGTAAAAAGATGTTTGGAAACAAAGAAGTTAAGAAATGACATTGATAATTTGAGTTCCCTTATTAGTTTGAAAAAACTCCCCCAGGATCTCCAAACCACATTTACTTGCTCTGGAAGTATGAGTAATTTCTTCCAAGCAGGATCATATGAGGGCTAAATGTACTAAAGTTCTCTAGGTACTTCAGAATCCCTAACACAATAGAGATGTCGCAGACACTTATTTGAGGATAAATGAAATATGTTTAAAAGAACTAAAAGCAAGAATGATCCATGAAACTGCAAAGAAGCATTCAATGAATGTACTTGGGTTGACTGGTGACTTTGTGAAGAACATTTCTTGAAAGACTCAGAAGAGAAAGTAAGAGACAGATGGAAAAGAAAGAACTTTCTGAGACAGTGAATTTAATAAGTGCTCTTATTGGAATTGCACACTTCTGTTTGTGATTTATGGAGCCATGCTGAAGTCAATTTCATATCAGAATAAAATATATATAGATTTTATATCATGAAATATATATTATGTGCATCCTATATGTTTCCAGATTCTTTCCAGTACATGACATTTATTTTAAAAATACTCAATGAAAAATTAAAAATAGAGATGAGTAAACCTCATATAATTATGTGCCTACATCAGAAAATTTGAGAGATTTCAAATTAATAATAATGATATAATTGAAAACCAAAGAAAACCAAGAACCATGAATACCCTCAAAATAGGTAGGAAGAGATAATATCAGAGCAGATATTAATGTAAATAAAAATAAAGAAAAAATTCAGAGAATAAATGAAACAAGATAAGAAATAAAATATACAAACTAATTAAATTAGAGATGAAAAAAGAGATGGTAAAGAAGACACAGAAAATTTAGAGAATCATAGAAATATACTTTAAAAATCTGTATTCCATCAAGCTGGAAAATTGAAAAAAAAACTAGAAGAATTCCTAGATATATTTGACATACTATAGTTAAATCAAGATTAAGTAATAATTTAAATAGCATCCCAACATCCAGTGAGAAAGAAGCAATAATAATTAAAAAAAATAAAAGCCAGCCTTCCCAGTGACACTTTCTCTAACACACTCCTAATAGTTTTACTCCCTATAGTCTGAGCATTCAAATGCATGAGTTAATGTAGCATATACCTATTCAAGCCACAAAAGATTTTAGTAAATATTGCAAGCTGAGTTAAAAAACTTGCCAAAGAGATTTTCCACCATAATCAAGTCTACTTCATCTCAAATATCTAGTTGTGATACAGTATGTGTAAATCAATAAACATAATCCACAACATAAATAGACTAAATGACAAAAGTACATAATCATCTCATTAGACAAAACTTTAGCCTTTAAAAAAATCCAGTATCTGCTCTTAATAAAAGTTCTGAAGAGTATGGGGTATAGATTACTTAACAAATTAAGGGACTGTGCAGTGACTATTCAGGAAGCCCACAGCCAACATCACCTAAATGAATAAAGAAAAAAAAAAAAGAATTTCCACCAAAATCTTGAGCAATACAAGAATGTCCACTGTCCCAATTTTGTTTTAAATAGATTTTTATAATTCTTACATAGAGCTGTAAGCCAAGTGAAAGATATAAAAATGATACAAATATGAAAAAGAGAAGTTAAAGAGTCTATTTCAGGATGATATTGTTCTACATACAAAGATGCTTAAATACTCCAACAGAAAACTAGACCTGATAAACGTATTAAGCAAAGTAGCTGTGTATATAATTAACACACACTATGCAGTAGACTTTCTATATGCGAATGATCAACAAACTGAGAAAAAATATGGCTAAACAATATCACTTAATGGCTTGAGAGATGACTCAGTGGTTAAGAGCATTGTCTTCTCTATCACATGTCCAGAGTTCAGTGGTGGTTCAGAATCATCTGTAATGGGATCCAATGCCCTTTTCACCATTTTCACAGAAATTGAAAAACTCTTAAATTTTATAGAGAAATAAAAAACAGACCTAGGATAGCCAGAACAATCCGAAACAACCACAAAAAAAAAAAAAAAAAAAAAAAAAGGAGTGCTAGAGATATCATCACCCTGGATTTAAAATTATATTATAGCTCTATGTAATGAATCAAATGAACCTAAGTGAACATTTTACCCAAACACAAAAGAATATATCTTCTCAGCAACTCAAAGAAACTTCTCCAAAACTGCCTATGTACTTGGTCATAAATCTAGTGTAAACAGATAAAAGCAAATTAAAATTCCCCTCCCCCCGAACCTTATCAGATCACTGATGGAAGACCCTTCTATTAAGGTTGCAGCCCACCATGTCCAGATAGGCTCTATGAGCTCCATGCCAAATGCAGGACTCCCTTTCTCAGCTGGGCTTCAGCTTCTCTACCTAATTTTATGAAGAAAGTGTCTTTAAGCATAGGTGCTTAACCTTATTTAGATGATGCTGTTGCACAAAGCTTCCTGCAAGTGTTGCCTGGTTTAGTACATAAGTCTGCTGAACCATATGATATTTAAATGACATTTATATGATAATTGGGTACTGTGTTATGGACAATCAGTCCTTGCTATCTGTAACCACCCCAAAACCAAAATCTCTCAGAAAAGTCACATAGACTATGGCCAGATTACAGGTTCAACTTCTCTCCCAATAAGAACCTGGAATTTTTCTTCATAAAAATGAGGCATTCCCAAGCCTCTGCCTTAGGTAGTAATGTTCACCCAACTTGGAGTTCTCTACTCACTCCCCAAGATCTATACAGACCTTATTCACCCCAAATGAGGTTGAGCTGTCTCTCTGAAGCTGATCCTGGAAGTTAATTCATAGGTGCTCATGGATCTGCAGAATTAATATAGTAAAAATGGCCATCTTACCAAAAGTAATCTATAGATTCAATGTAATTCCCATTAAAGTTACAACACAATTCTTTATAGACATTGAAAGAACAATACTCAGCCACATATAAAAAAATAAACAGGCTAGAAAAACAAAACAATAAATAAACAAACAAACAAAAATCAATGCTGCACAGTAAATGAATTTTGGAAGTTATCATCATTCTTGATTTCATGCTGTACTACAGAGCAACAGTAAGTAAAAGTGCATGGTATCAGCATAAAGACAAACAGGTTGATCAATGGAATTGAATTGAAGACCCAGAAATAAATCCAAACACATAAGGACACTCAATTTTTTGACAAAGAAGCCAAACTATACAATGAAATAGATAATATCTTCAAACAAATGATGTGGACCTAACTTGATGTCTACATATAGAAGAATGCAAATAGATCCACATCTATCTCACCAGCCACCAAAAACTCAAATCCAAGTGGATTAAAGTCCTCAATACCAAATCAGACACAGTAACTCTAATAGAAGAGAAAGTGAGAAACAGCCTTGAATGTATTCACACAGGAGACAACTTCCTGAACATAACACCAACAGCTCAGGTACTAAGATTAACCACTCATAGTTGGGACCTCATGAAACTGAAAAGCTTCTACAAGGCTAAGGAAACACCAAAAGGGCAAAATGAATATAGCATACAGAATGGAAAAAGATCTTCACCAACCCTACATCTGACAGAGAGTTGATATTCAAAAACATAAAAAACTCAAGAAGTAAGCCACAAACCGAATAACCCAATTAAAAATCCAAGTACAAGCTAAACAGAGAATTCTTGACAGAGCAATGTCTAGTGGCCAGGTCACTTACAGAAATGCTCAACATCCTTTTGCATCAGGGAAATGCAAATCAAAATGGGATCCATCTTATACCTGTCAGAATGGCTAAGATAAAATATCCAAGTGACAATTCTTGTTAGAGATGAGGATGTGGAGCAAAGGGAACATTCCTCCAGTGTTTGCAGGAGTTCAAACCTGTACACACATTTTGGAAATCAATCTGGTGGTTTCTCAGAAAACTGAGAATAGTTCTACCACAAAACTCACCTGTACCACTTCTGAGCATATACCCAAATATGCACAACAATGTCACAAGGACACTTCCTCAACTATATTAATAATAGCTTTATTCATAATACCCAGATATTGGAAACAACTTACATGTCCCTCATGTAAAGATTGGATAACAAATATGAGACATTTTTACAATGGAGTATTACTCAGCTATTAAAAACAATGGCATGATGAAATTTGCAGGCAAATGGATGAAATTAGAAAAGATTCTCCTGAGTGCTATAACTCAGGCACAGAAAGACAAACATGGTATGTACTCACTTATATGTGCAGATTAGCCATGAAGTAGAGGATATGCCTGCTACAATCCACAAATGCAAAGAAGCAAAGTACCAAGGAGGACCCCAGGGGAGATTCTTGACTCTCCTGGAAAAGGGTCATGGGGGATGAATAGAGGAAGGGAATTGGATGGAAGAGAGTATGGAGAGGAGAACAGATGGAGAGAGAGAAAACGAGAGAAAGAACTGAATGGGCTATCTGTGTGATGAGCTAGAAAACTAGGACAAAGGAAACTCCCAGGCATCCATGAAAGGTGACCCTACCTAAGACTCCTTACAATGGGAATATGGAACTTGAAACTGACATCTCCTATAACCAGGAAAGACTTTCAATGGAGGGAGGGGGACACCAACCTAGCCACAAAACATTCAACCTACAATTTATCCTCCTTAAATATGTGCAGGAGTAAAGATGGAACAGAAATTGAGGGGATGACCAACCAGTATAACACTCATGCAACGAGAGAGAACCCATCCCTGACACTATTAATGATATGTTGCTATACTTGAAGACAAGAGCCTAGCATATTTGTCATCTGAGAGGCTGCACTCAGGAACTGACGAAAAAAATGTAAAGATCTATAGTCAAACATTAAGTGGAGCTCTGAGAATCCTGTTGAAGAAGGGAAGGAAGGTTGAGGGAACAAAAGAAATCAAGGACATCACGAGAAATCGTACTGAATCAACTAACCTGGGCCCATAGGCCCTTGAGAGACTGAACCACCAGCTAGAGGGCCTCTACCTATGTGAAACAAATATCCAACTTAATCTTCATGTTGGACTCCTAACAGCAGGAGTAGGAACTGTCTCTGACTCTGTTGCCTGCCTTTGGATCCCTTTCCCCAAACTGGAATGCTTTGTCTAATTTCAGTAGGAAAAGATGCACCCAGTTTTACAGCAACGTGATACGCCAAGGTGGGATGATATCGATTGGAGGACTCACTTTTTCTGAGAAAAAAGGGAGGGAGGAATGGGGAAAAGTGTGGTGAGAGGGAAAGACTTAGATGAGAGGAGGGAGAGGAAGCGTTAATCAGGATTGAAAGAAGATAAGTAAATTCATCAATGAAAACAGGAATGGATAGCTGTTAAGTCTTTTATAAACTACAATCCAGAAAACCACGATGTTAGGTATAGAGTGAAGGAATTTAGGAAAGGATTGGATCTCCCAAGGAAGAAGTTGGAATAGAATAAATAATAATGGATGGACGAGACTGAGTAGGGGCTAGAATGGGAGGGTCAAATCAAAAAAGGAGGTGAGGTTGGAATATGGGAAGGACAACTAAAAATGAAGGCAATTTAAGTGATTATATGGGAACCTAATATAGTAGAACCTTCTTGTGTGTGTGTGTGTGTGTGTGTGTGTAGAATCTAAATGAAGTAACCAAATAATGGAGAAGACAGAGCCTTAACTGGATGTCTCTTATCACCAAATGAAGCTTTACAGTACTGGGAATGGGTTACAGCTGATTTAGATTTTGGACAAAGGAGCCCAAATGAAAATTTCCAAACAACCTAGGCCCTGCTGCCACACCACTGGTTACTCTTCACAGGGTGATAGTAAAGCAACTTACTGAAGACAACATTTACACAACTCATTAAGCACAGAGAAGTCAAACTGGGCAGCATAAATTGGTCATAATGTGTTAAAAACAAAAGGTCAGGGTGGGTATGGAGGCAGAGAGGCTCTTTCGGACTTATGACAAAAGAAAGAATATGATCGAAGTATATTGTATTAAAAATTCCAAAAACAATATTAGTGTAATTTTTTAAAAAGTACACAAAGTTGGTAGATGGGTAAGTGGCAGTGTTGGGTGAGTGAATGCAATCAAAGATATTGTATCAAACTCATCAAGAACTAATAAAATCATTTTGTATGTTAAAATTATAACCAGTTGTACTATATTTTAAAACAATTTGTTGCACACTCATGTACAAATAACATTAAATAATATATATTATGTACATGTACATATGCATTCATGATGCTATAATTTAAATAAATGCAATGTGTTCCAATTAAAAATATTCAGATCACTAAGTCAAATCATTTTCAGTTAACTAACTTTCTATTTGGATGCCATTCCCTCTATTTAAAAGGTAAGTTTTTTAAAAGGCACAGATTGAATTGGATTGAAATATAGAAGGAGAAGAACTAACTGAAGGTGGTTTTCTGTTGTTTATTTTTAATTTTTCTTTCTTTTTCTATCTTTTTTCTTTTGTTTCTGTGTATTTATTTGTAGGGTATTCACATTTTCTGCATGTGAAGTATTCTGTTAATGAAAGGTTAGAGATCAAGCCAAATAGCAGCATATTTCTATGGTCTCTGTTTCTGTTCTTACCTCTGGGTTCATGTTTGAGCTCTTGCCCTGTGGGACTGCGTAAGGGTATCCTGGTTCTTGGCTGGGCATGGGCCTAGAACCCCGAGACTCCAAGGAGAAATGGCAGGAGTTCGGCCACGCCCCCAGAACTCAGGGTCCTGAAAAGCAGTCCAGTCTCCACGGACCTACATTGTTCAGTCATGTAGGCCATTGCAGTCCCTCCCAAAGTGCACAGGTAGAGGGTGTAACTACAGGCCTCAGGCCCTAGAGATTTACATACTAATGAAGGTCAGAGGGCAGAGCCAATTAAGCATTTCCCCCAGAACCTCCCCCTTTCTCCCTCCCTACTTAACTCAGGTCTGCCCTGAGTTTGGGGGGGTACATCCAGATCCATCTACCATCAGCCATGACAATAAAGCCTTTTGGAACCAAGGACTTCCTCATATCATTGGGGCCTACCAGGCCTGCCTCAGCCAAAGCCTCCAGCCACTGGAACCTGGGACCTTCCTCCTTTATGTGAGACAGGCTGCCTGGAAGTCTCCAGGCAGCCTCCACCTCGCATGTCCCAGGCCGCTGCTGCGTCCCACCAGGTTTTTCCCACATTGCCCTGACTGCCCCTTCACAGTAGTCTGTAAGCAAGAAGATAAAATTTACCGAGAACCACTTATTAATCACAAGCTTGTATTCTGTCTTATTAGTAGTATAAATTATCTGTTTCCCTAAAGTGTTAATAAGGAAGTGTATAAAACCCAGGGCTACCCCTCTACCCTGGAATAAAACTGTTCAAAAAGCATACCACAACAGTGTAGTTTTTGCTCTGAGATGGTACACTCTCCAAATGCCCCTGGGGATCCAGATTTTATTCAGTGTCTTGAGTTTTAAATTATTTATCAGTTCTCATATGAGAACATAATGGCATTGCTCTGGTGGGCAAGTCACTTACTTACAGATGGTTGATAGCATTTTATTTTTGGACACAAGGACAGAGATCTGTTGAGAAAATGGGGACTTTTATCTTTCCTCTTTAATCATAAAAGAGTTGAGATAAACAGGAAAAAAAATATGACTAGGACCCTGTCATCAAAACTAATATGAACTCCTCCCACAGACCATTAATAAGGAGGTCACACTGCTTGTGAAAGCACGGTTTGCTTTCCTGCCTGTTCATAGCCCCAAATTGTTTCATTAATATTAACCAAAGTTTGCAAACCTCCCCAGGCAAGCATGTGCTGGAACTCAGAGAAGACAAGTGCAAAATAGTCTCACATAGTCTCCAAAATCATCCTTAGAAGCTTGAGAAACGGTGAGACTAAAGAAGGGAACAGAAGGGAATACATTTCTGCCACTGGGAAATGTTACCTTATTTACAACTGAGCAACCCTGACAGAGAATTACATTTGGAGCATACACTTCTTGCCAGAGGCTTATATTTTTTAAAGGTAAACATTGTAAGGCATTGCAATGGATATCAAGCAAAATTGATTTTTATTTTTATTTTGCTCAACTTGATCTATTTAAAATATTCTTTAAAAAAAAAAAAAGAAAGCAAAGTTTGGCTATCAACTACTACCAGGTTAACTTCAGACTAATCTGTCTCACATTTATTTTCCTATTATTAATTTATTTAGGATTTCAATCCTAATAATTTGGTTGATTGCCTATAATGATTTGAAATATCAAAACTTGAATGTTACTAAGACAAATTCACTCTGACAACTAAAATCAATGGAAACTAAGAAAGAAATCAAATTCAGCTATTTTTCATGCATTTATAATTATACAGAATATATTATAATCCTTGTATTATGTGCATGTTTATATGTGTTTGATATTTTATTGACACTGACACATGTTTATTAATTTCCTACAACACTGCATGAAATAATGTGTTTTTTCTCATCCTTAAATTTCATTCTCCACTAGAATTATATTCTTTGAACTGATAGGATCAAAAATCTATGCTATGTACTCAATGTGCAGAGATGGGTGGTGAATCTCACAGGAGGGCTCTCTCTCAGAAGGGGCAGGAGGGATGGAGGAAGGATCTACATGTGGGAGATCTGTGAGGAGACAGGAGGGTTCAGATATTTGGATGTAAAAGAGAATTAATTAATTAGTTTTAAAAAGTCACACTATTTAGAAGGAGCATTTGCATATTTTGGTGAGGTTTTATAGAGTCTGTTTTAAAGAACAGAATTAGAAGTATTTATCATGTAAAGCTCTCTACTTTTTTATTCATTTCAAAAGAAATAAAACGTTAGCTTCACTTCCTGTATTTAAAAGTTTAGATAAACAAAGAACAAAGTTATGTTTTCCTTATAAATATATAAAACAAATAATTCTGGTGAAAGGCAATAGTAAATGAAGACATTCAGTTGTTTTTTATGTCTCCCAAGCACTTGCATGTCCTAACTATACAAAAGGTTTCAAGAGTAAAGTGGCCTTCGGGAATGACTGAGGACTGCAAGTGCCTGATGAATCAGATGTGAAATAATTTACAAAATGAATCAATTTCAAATGTGCGGAACAAAAAAGAAGTGAAATAATGTGAGTTTTTAATTACATCTGAGGGTGACAGTGGCGAGCTACACCCTCATGGATTAAAACACCACAGCCACACATATGTCATTGAGAAGCTCAGAGACAGACAGGGTAGCTATGAATCCTTTGAGTATCACAGTGAGATACCCTACATGTAGCTTATTGGAAAGCACAAATGTTCCTTGTGTACTTTCAGTGAGGCTTTGATAAAGTTGATATCAAGAGTAAGTTCTCATCTAGGTGCTCAAATAGGTTATATGACTCTTACAAACTCATTCAGGCTTTTGACATAATTCATTGTCATGCAACTGTAAAAAAGATGTTGCACCTTGCTTCCTCAGATCCACCAAGAACGAAATACAGCAAAAATAAAAAAAGGGTAAACCACTAACACTCTCATATTCTATCAGTGGGTAACCATCACTTACAATGCCAAAACTCAGAAACAAGGCTAAGGAAGGAGAAATACCAGAGCCACTTACATTCTGCATACCACTGAAAGCATGTAACATGTGTGTTTTGATAAATAAATATAAATAAAATGGATTGTACTAATACACTTGAATTTTCAGAGCAGACCATTTGGTATTGTAAAAAGGGGCCATGATTTTGAGAGTGAGTTGTGTGGGTCAGTTTGGAGGATGAGAAGGAAGAAGAAAATAATGTAACTATATTATAACCACAACTTAAAAAAATATTTTAAAAGACTATATTTTTATTTTTTTACTTTTTATTGGATATTTTATTTATTTACAATATAGATGTCATCTCCTTTCCCCATCTCCCCTCCCTAGAACCCCCTATCCCATCCTCCCTCCTCCTTTATGCTTTTATACCATTTTGATTACATACATGTATTAAGGTCAGTTTTAGATTGAGGGTCTAGTGTGGGACTGTGTAAGGGTATCCTGGTTCTTGGCTGGGCATGGGCCTAAAACCCCGAGACTCCAAGGAGAAACGGCAGGAGTTCGGCCACGTCCCCAGAACTCAGGGTCCTGAAGAGCAGTCTAATTTCCATAGACCTACATTGTTCGGTCACGAAGGCCATTACAGCCCCTCCCAAAGTGCACAGGTAGAGGGTGTAACTACAGGCCTCAGGCCCTAGAGATTTACATACTAATGAAGGTCAGAGGGTGGAGCCAATTAAGCATTGCCCCCAGAACCTCCCCCTTTCTCCCTCCCTACTTAACCCAGGTCTGTCCTGAGTTTGGGGGGGTACATCCAAATCCATCTACCATCCGCCATGACAATAAACCCTTTTAGAACTAAGGACTTCCTCATATCTTTGGGGCCTGCTGGGCCTGCCGCTGCCGCCAAAGCCTCCAGCCACTGGAACCTGGGACCTTTCTCCAGTATGTGAGACAGGCTGCCTGGAAGCCTCCAGGCAGCCTCCACCTCGCAGGCCCCAGGCTGCTGCCGAGTGGGCCCACCAGTTTTTCCCACAGTCTAGCAATACAATAGACACAAATAGTAAAGGAACAAGCAATACAATAAACAAAAATAGTTAAAGAAAAAGCAAGGCATTAAACCCTTACATGAACATGCCCATGATCACTGTTTCTAAGGGCTTATCAGGATGACCAAAGTATCTGAGCCTAATTCCCTGTCCTAGCCCAAGGTCATTTTCAAGTCTGAAGCCTATTTCCTTGTTCTAGCCTAACATTTAGATTCCTATCTGAAACTAATTCTTTGTTCTACTCTAATATTTAGGTTCCTGCCTGAAATTACTTCTTTGTTCTAGCCTAAGATTTAAATTCCTACCTCAAATTACTTCTTTGTTCTAATCTAATGTCAAATTCCTGCCTGAAGTCTATTTCCTTGTCCTTGGCCCATGTCAGATTCTTGCCAAGCAGCCCCAAAGGCTCTCCGCATCTCCCCCTTTTTTATTTCATTAACAAGACTGAGCCTGTCTTAAGTCATTTTGACAAGAATGCTGCCCTTACATGTCATGGAATATGCATTATCAAAGCAATTCTGTCTTAGGTTGGTAAGGCTCTGTGCAGAGTCTTGTTTGTCCTTGGCTTGCCAGCCTGCTAATTTAATAACTCTGTCTGGGGGTCCATTTAGTTCAGCTGATTGCTGCCAATATGTTGATATTGTTGAAGAAAAACTTTAACACAATGCACAGGAATAAAAGTATCCCTCAGATAAAAAGGGAATCAAGCTTTATATGGCAATACAAGTATGATGAAGCTATATATGCCATTTTTGAAGCTTGACCAAAATAGAGATATGGACCTCAGGCCATGGGTAATTTCATCTTAGTATCTACAACTTCAACACTCAGCAGAGCAGCATTCTTGAAATTCATAAGCTCCCTATGTATCATTAAAACATCTGGAGAGTTGTTAGAATTATCCCAAATACACTGCACATGTCATTAAACTTCTTCCTAATTATAATAACTAGAACTGTAAATTGTAGAACTAACATGAATCCAATGGTATTTGGCATGACACTCAAGGTGGCTACTTACCCTTAAATTCTGGACCTCCTTCCTGTAATTTGATTAAGATAAAGAGCATCAATCCATTCTTCCAAATGCCTGTCTAAATTCTCTGGTATATTCAACACATTAGTAATATTTTTTGCTAAATGATTAACAAAAGTAGCTTTCTTAACCTCTTGTGTCAAAGCAATTGCAGAAGCAGTGGTGCAGAACTTGTTCTGATGATGTCAAGTAACCTTGGTTTCTGTTGCTTATGTTGTTGCATTTGCCTTTCTCCATCTGGTTATTTGTAGTGCTACCTTCACTCACTATTTCTGACTGGAGCTTGTCTTTCCTGTTATCTTGGCTGTGTCAGACCTCATCAGAGTCTAGCTGTCTCTGTGATTCTGTGATCCTGAGTCCCTGGTTGTGATAGTTCCTGGGAATAAGCTGCTTCTGGGCTCCTGAAATTCTGGTGTGCCCAAGCTCCTGAGATTTTGTGATCCTATTATCCTATGTTCCTATGTGTTAGAGTTCCTGGGAGTTCAGTTTCCTCTGAGTTTTGGGGGTTGGGTGCAGAGCTGAAGCTTTAGGGCGGAGACAGGAAGGGTCCTGTGACACTGGCCTTGAGGGAGTTCATGGATCCCAGCGGGTCTCAAATTTCTCCCTGATTGGCTGAGGGGGCGTTGTGACTTACTCATCTACACTCCTGGGTATTTTGGAACTCCTGGGAGTCTAGCTTCCTCTGGGTTTTGGGGGGTTGGGTGCAGAGCTGAAGGAAAAACACCCATAGACCTGTCTTCCATATGCTACACAGGCTAGACATAGACACACAAAACCCCACCTGGCATCATGTTATGCAACACAGAGAGAGGAGGTGATCTAGTGCCCCACCCTCCACAGCAGAAGTCACTACAATGTGCAATTATATGATGGACAGATGGAAGAGAAAGAAAAGCTGAAAGTTTGAGAGTTATGAAGAAAGACTCAAAGATAGAGGGCAATAGCCTATTGTGATTGGTCAGCTCCATCACTTGAGGCCACAGAGAAGTCCTACCCCCTGCTGCAACAGAGTGTCATGTGTGAGGCCATGGCTAAGCAACTGTATGGGATGCTGTTGATGACCATGTTTCATATTACAAGTAAAGAACATGGTGACATCCCTGGTCTGGTCAGCTGCCTAGGACCATGTAGATATTCAGAACTGTCCCTGCTCATCAGTAGCTGAGGCACTCTGGAGAGCTGGTACTATGTCTCACCAATGGCAATACTTTTTCTTGGAAGGGTAGGCTCTGCAACTCACCTAGGCAGCATAGTGGAGCTGGTCCTGGTGTTGGGGTTATGGATAAGCTGTCCTCTAGGGCAAGGGTGTGGGAGATCTGACTGCACTACTCATCTGCCATAAGGTGATCTATATATGATAATGCCTTCTGCCCTCTTACCTTTCCACACTTGAAGCATTCTGGACAGCTGAGCCTGGGCTCATGAGAGTGGGTAAGCAGCAGCACTTAAAAGAGAAGGCCCTGAATCTTGACTGAGCAACACAGTGGAGTTGACCCTGGTCTCAAAGAAACTGGTGATCCAGCCCTAAGGATGTGAGAGTAGGAGAGCTTGTCCAGCACTTGGGAGAATGGACCCCAGCATTCAATTGAGCAGCATAGTGGAGCTGGCTCTGAAGGCATGGGTGTGGTGGGTGAGCTGTTCTGGATGCCTGACAGCAGAAGAGCTGACCCTGCTTCCAACCTATGGCATCATTGGGTGGTCTAGCAGAAGCAGTGTTGGAGAGCTCTCCCTGGTGGTGAAGGTAAGGGAGAGCTGGTGAGCTGACAAGCTCAGCTACAATCTAGATCCAAAGCTTTGAGCTATTCCACCCTCAATCTAAATCATCTGTGAACTGCCAGTAAGTAAAGGACCTGTCCTGCTGATCCAAAGCTGCAGGATTTCCATCACAATGGGCCACACAGTGTAATGAGGGACCATTATTTAGGTTACTTCTGCTTATTTCATTTGGTCCCTGGGCCCTAAATAGGCTGACTAACTTTGTGAAACAACAAATAGATAATTTGATAGCAAAACCTATTCAGATACATTATAATAAGTTAGCTATGGAGGACCACGAGACTCAAGATGAGGTTGTTATTCTATCCAGGGTGTTCCCAAAACACTTATCCACTCAACCTAAAAGAGGGGAATCCCGCCCCTAGACCAAGAAGAGAGGGCCACCCAGAACCCCCTCTGACTGGCGATCTAAATTCTTGCTTAGGCTGCAAGGCTAAGTACTGCAAAGGAATATAAAATTTAAAAAATCTCTTTCTGGGTTCCCTGAGAGACAAGCTTGACTGCATAGCGGTTGATGTCAAAAATATCCCCTCTCCAAGAAAAAGACATCGGGATGGGTATGGCTCTCACACCTCACTGAACAACGACAGGAGGACCGGGGCCATTACAAGGTCCCCTTTAATTACTGGAGGTCAGGCCTCTATCCCTGCCTTTGCAGAATTAGAATTGTCACTGTCCTTCTATACTTGGAGAGAGGGGGAATTGTAGGGCAGCCCTGCTTATACACTGAAGGCCTAAAATCAGCAATAGGCTTAACATATACCAAGTCTTGGGTCTCTGTGGAAAAACACTGAATCAGATAGCTAAAAGCTATTGTAAACAAGCAGCTTTGGTGGAGGGCTGCCAAGATGATAGTCATAGACCTTGTAGATAGGTAACCTTGTTGGATAGTACCAACTTAGATAAAGACAAGTGAGTCATAGGCGGAGTCATAGTGGTCTGTCTCCTGAACCTTCACCCAGCTGACACTCTGTTCTGGAAGATATCTGTACTCCCCATGAACACCTACGCTCCTGCGTCATCCCCTTCCCCACATCCTGCCTTTTTGTGTATATAACCTATGTGTGAAAGTATAAAAAATAGGGTTTGATCAAAAAAAAAAAAAAGATAAGTAGATAGTTGATAGACAAACAGATAGATAGATAGAAAGATAGAATAGATAGATAGTAGATAGTAATGAAAGATAGTAGATAGAGTTCTTTATTTTTCTAAAATTAACTAATTTTTACTTAAAGATAAATAAAAGCACTACATTTTTCATTAACCATTCATAAACTGATGGGTGCATAGGCTGTTTCTATTTCCTGCCTATTGTGAATCAATTAACAATGAACAAGGATGTATACATATTTTGAACCATTGGTCAAAGAAGCCAAACATTGCAGAGGTTCCTAAGACACTACAGCATATTACCACAATCCTTAGTTGTCCATTAAATATGAAAGTAAGATCCTATTGCTGAAGATGCCACTTACTTGAGCCATAGAACATTGAGAAATCAAGCTGAAACAACTTGGGCACTTCCTTCATATTGACCAGCTTTATTAGTTCTAGAAAGTTCTTTGTAAACTGGTGAAGAAGAAAAGTCTTTAACTATCCTAGGTATGGAATATCAATCTCTGTCAAACTACAATAATGGCCTATCTGGCAAGTTACTCCCACTGGTGACAAGTGGCATGATTTTTAGTTAGGTAACAACCACTTTCTGACTAGATTTGATGCCCACTGCATGAGAAAGAATTTATGCCTGATACAGTAAATCTTATTCAAGAATCCGTGACTATGGGCTTTGGTTTCTTGACTATCCCCCCTTTGCTTTGCACTCTTTGTATTCCTTGTTATATGTGTAATTCCTCAACTGTAATAGAAGTCTGTCCTTACTGCCTGAGAATTAAGAACCCATGGCATGAGAAATAATAGGTCATAGGGTAATCTACTACTATTCTGCTAAATAGGCATAGAATCAATTTTTTTCTAAATATTTGTGTTTATATCCATATAACACATTGCTGTGTTATATCGGCCTTCATCAAAGAAACTTCTATTTTGCAGTATGTAGTGGCTCATGCAGAGATCAAATGGTCAAATTTGGTGTGAAGGATAACTACTGTAGAATGTTCTGCTCTAGATAGGATATCTGTATTATCCCCTCCAAGGCGCATGGGATATTACCAAAAGAATGTGAGAATCACAGTTTTAATGGGAATGCTTTAAAACAGCACTTTCTGGACATGGTATGGCTATTATCCAATAAATTTGCTGCAGCTGTGGGTTATTTCACAAAATTGAATCTATCTGTTTCATCAAGCATGGGTGAGATGCTTATGAGGCCTCTGTCTTCACTGAGCAATGGACAGTTAATTTTGCTGGAGAATGCAGAGAAACTTTATTCAGTAGTATAGCCACTCATCTATTATCCAGAAAATAACCACCTATTCATGTTTATTAAAACAGCCACAAGTAATTGGTTGGTAAATAAGTAAATAAATAAAACACAGTAATGTAAGAGTGGGCTTGCTGTGTAGAAGGAGGTTTCAACACATGAACATTGGGATGAGAAAAGGTAAAGGGTAGAAACAGCATATACCTGTAAAAAATTGTAAAAAACTAAAATAATACTAATACTTTCTAAAATATATAATGCTGTATATGTATATTTGGACCCATTTATTATCAATATTTCTATATGTAATATGTCACTTCTCTAGACAATGGTCAAATTACCTGAAAACATCATGATGAGCACTTTTTATATATTATTAAAATCGTATGATCCCAACAAATCAAGTTGTTATTATTATTAAGCACTTTATATAAATCAATATAATTAATTAAAATATACTTACCAGGTCTCTTAAGGTACTATCTATGTCCTGTACAGTATTCAGGATATATTAATTTCATTTAAAATGATGGTTATTTCCATAATCTTCAAGTTCAAGCTTCATGTATTTGATAAAACCATACTTAGGAAATTTGAGGAGACAATATCGAACATTAAAACAAAGCCCTGATGAATCTATTGCTGTTATCTCAATTCAGAGCATTCAGCACTTCTTCATTGAAACATATTCAAACTGAAGCAGGATGCAGTCTTAAGGCCTGCATGGGTCTGTACCAGGTTCTCTGTGTATATGTTTTGATTGTTCACTTGGTATTTTTTTTTTTTTTAAGTAATAAACTTCTTTATTACATAGAGGTGACTTTTTTTTATTGGAAATTTTATTTACATTTCAGATGTTCTCCCCTTACCCCACTTCCCCCCTCCCTCCCAGGTACTCCCTATCCCTTCCTACCTTCCTCTTGCTTCTATGATGGTGTACCCCCACCTTACCCTCCCCATACCTCACCTCCCCA
This sequence comes from Mastomys natalensis, assembly GCA_021653895.1. Lineage (NCBI taxonomy): Eukaryota > Metazoa > Chordata > Mammalia > Rodentia > Muridae > Mastomys > Mastomys natalensis. The sequence continues at coordinate 1,938,233 of JAJTUV010000234.1, read as the reverse complement.
CCTCAAATACCTCACCCCCCACGACTCCAGCTTCATGGACCAAGGATCTCTTCTCACACTTATATATAGCTCCCTTGCATATATAGCTGGAGACATGGGTCCTCCCTAAGCGCTCCCAGGCTGGTGATTTAGATCCTGGGGTTCTGGATGGTTGGTATTGTTGTTTTCCTCATGGTGTTTGCGAATCCTTTCAACTCCTTCAGTCTTCACTCTAACTCCTCTTTTGGGAACCCCATGATCAGATTGATGGTTAGCTGTGAGCATCTACCTCTGAATATGTCAGACTCTTGCAGACTCTAAGGAGACAGCTATATCAGGCTCTTGTCAGCATGTACTTCCTGACATCCACATCAATACTACCTTTTGTGACTGCACATGGGATGGATACCCAGATGGAATGGTCTGCAGACTGCCCCTCCTTCAGTTCCTGTCCTGCACTTTGTCTCCATATTTGCTCCCTTGAGTATTTTGTTACTCCTCCTAAGAAGGACTGAACCCCCCCCCCCCAACTTGGTTACATTCTTCAGAGCTTTATGTGGTCTGTGAGTTGAATCTTGGGTATTTCAAGCTTCTGGGCTAAAATCCAATAATCAGTGATGAATACCATGTATGTTCTTTTGTGATTGGGTTGCTTCACTCAGGATGATATTTTCTAGTTCCATCCATTTACAGTAAGAATTTATCGAATTCATTGTTTTTAATAGCTGAGTAATATTCCATTGTGCAAATGTACCACATTTTTTGTATCCATTCCTCTGTTGAAGGGCATCTGGGTTCTTTCCTAGTTTCTAGCTATTATAAATAAAGCTGCTATGAATACAGTGGAGCATATGTCCTTGTTATATGTTAGAGCATCTTCTGGGTATATACCCAGGAGTGGTATAGCTGGATCCTCAGGTAGTGATATGTCCAGTTTTCTGAGGAACCGCTAGACTGTTTTCCAGAATGGTTGCACCATCTTGCAATCCCACCAACAATGGAGGAGTGTTCCTCTTTCTCCACATCCTCGTCAGCATCTATTAGAAATTAGGGAAATGACACCCTTCACAATAGTCACAAATAATATAAAATACTCAGGGTAACCTAACCAAGCAAGTGAAAGATCTGTATGACAAGAACTTCAAGTCTCTGAAGAAAGAAATTGAAGAAGATCTCAGGAAATGGAAAGTTCTCCCATGCTCATGGATCGGCAGGATTAATATAGTAAAGATGGCCATTTGCCAAAAGCAATCTACAGATTCAATGCAATCCCCATTAAAATACCAACTCAATTCTTTACAGAGCTAGAAAGAGAAATTCTCAAATTTATTTGGAATAACAAAAAACCCAGGATAGCCAAAACCATTCTCAACAATAAAGAACTTCTGGAGGAATCGCCATCCCTGACCTCAAGTTGTACTACAGAGCATTAGTGATAAAAACTGCATGGTATTGGTACAGAGACAGGCAGGAAGATCAGTGGAATAGAGTTGAAGACCCAGAAATGAACCCAAACACCTATGGTCATTTGATCTTTGACAAAGGAGCTAAAACCATCCAGTGGAACAAGGACAGCATTTTCAACAAATGGTGATGGTTCAACTGGAGACAACACCAGAAGAATGCAAATAGATCCATTCTTATCTCCTTATACAAAGCTCAATTCCAAGTGGATTAAGGACCTTCACATAAAACCAGACACACTGAAACTAATTGAAGAGAAGGTGGGGAAGATCCTTGAATACATGGGCTCAGGGGAAAAGTTTCTGAAATAGAACACCAATGGCTTATGCACTAAGATCAAGAATTGACAAATGGGACTTCATAAAATTGCAAAGTTTCTGTAAGGCAAAGGACACTGTCAATAGGACAAAATGGCAACCAACAGATTGGGAAAAGATCTTTACCAATCCCACATCCGATAGAGGATTAATATCCAATATATACAAAGAACTCAAGAAATTAGACTCTAGACAACCAAATAATCCTTTTAAAAAAGTATCAAGCTAAACAAAGAATTCTCAACTGAGGAAATGTGAATAGCCGAGAAGCACCTAAAGAAATGTTCAGCATCCTTAGTCATCAGGGAAAAGCAAATCAAAACAATCCTGAGATTTCACCTCATACCAGTCAGAATGGCTAAGATCAAAAACTCACTTGGTATTCTTATGGGATACTTTTTCATTTTTTATTTTTATTTTTATTAACAGTGTGACCAGGTGTGTCTCTGACTCTTTTGAATCTTGGTACTCTTTTCCTCCTCTTGGGTTACCTTGTCCAGCCTTGATATGAGAGCATTTGCCTTATCTATTGTATCTCATTTTCTGTGTTGATTATTGTCTCTTGGAGGCCTGTGCCTTTCTATATGAAAATGGAAGGTGAGTTTGATCTAGAGAAGAGGGGAGATGGGAAGGAGCTGGGAGGAATGGAGTGAAGGAAAAATGTAGTCATGAAGTATTGTGAGAGAGGAATATTTTTTCTATAATAATAGTAACAAAAGAAAAGGAAGTAATTCTGAGTACAGTTGAGTCATCCCACTATGTCAGATCACAGTTGACAAATGCATAAGACTCTACTTGACATCCTTAGACAAAACTGTGAAGAATCAGATCTTATATCCATCAGTAAATGTGACTGAATTCAAACCAACTGGTAATTACTATAGCAAGGTCCAAGAACCCATCTATATTGCAACTAAAGATATCAGTAGGGAATGTGGACCAGGATCTTGTCCAAGTCTCTTAACCTAATTTTCTCTTGCAGATATAAAAGCAAATATATCTATGAAAGAGGTGATAAAAAGCTATCTGGCTATGTGTCCACCCATAGTTCCAAAAGGAATTTACCTTAAATATTTTTGAAGAATGATGTGAACAACTCTAAGTAGTTTTATCCTCAATTTTTCCCCTTGTGGAAATGACATTTGAAATGTCCAATTTATAACTGAGCTATCTATAGCAACTCCATATGGCTATGTATTATCAGACATGATGCCCAGAAATAACTTTTGTATGCAAATATTTTGTCAGTATTTTTCATGCTCTAAAAATATTTTTAGTATAAATGCTACTGGCAGTTTTCCAATATATAAACATAAGTTTATACCTTAAAATGGGTATTTCCCTGTATTTTTACTGTAGGAAGTAAATGTCATATCACAAAGTCAGAATATTTAAGCTAAAATTAACAATTTAATATTGTTTGAGCAGCAAATAGTGAAATTTTACTAAATCAAAGTTTCTAACATGAAGTATGAAGTCATATCATTTATTTATAATTAAAATATATTAATGAATTCTACATTTTTTTATGTGAACCTAGACGTTGGATGCAGTTATTTTTCTTCTGGTCCCTGTTAATCAACATGTCAGGAAGTCATGATTTTTGTCTAGTACTAAATTATATCAATTTGAGAAGTAGAAAAACTGTGTGTGTGTGTGTGTGTTTGAAAATGTTTCCTCTCTATCTACACTTTACTGACTCTCAGTACCCATAAATTTCGATCAACAAAGCAAATTGTTTTTCTTTGAACATCAATTTTCTGTCTGAAGGAACATTTCAATTTCCAATATTTTATTTTCACATTTGGGGTGGTGAACTCTTCCTAGGAAAATCATTTGTCACAAAGAATACAATTCATTCATAGCATGTGCCCTCCCTTATGATACAGGCTGATGTCAGCATCAATTAACCTGAATTACTTCTAATGAAATAAGTAAATCTGGGAGTTATATTTTAACGCAATAATATATATATTATATATTAATATATATTATTATGAAAATGATACTTGTACACATTTGTGTTTGTATTTCACACATTAAATTGTGTTTTATGAATATCTATCCATGTGTGAGCACAGATTCAAAGCCAATCTCTTACATATTTACACAGTAAAAAAACCTACAAAAGTTAACATTAGAAAACACTATAATTGAAAATGATCAGCTTGGAGGAGGCCACCCTTCATGCCCTTATTAACTATTTCTTAGCTTTGTTGAACTGTAAAATACTAAGCACATTGCAGATGCCTAACTAAAAATCTTCTTAAAACATGATTTTCCTGAATCAGTCACTTTTTATATGATCTCAGGGAGTGAACAGAGTTTAGTAGTGAGTTATAGAGATCATTCTGGAGTGGCTCTAATTTTATCAATAAGACCATAAAAGTTATTCTTTTTTTTTTTTTCAACTAAAATACTAAGTCGTTTAGAAGAGTTAGTTGGCTGTGGACTTACATACCAGGCTTAGAGTTAAAATTTAATACTCAAACAGCAACTGTCAATTTGTACTTCCAAATTTGCTACTGAAAGGGTGAGATCACTAAAGGTTATTGTGTAGTTTAAATTTCCTAGTGATCAAGGCATAAGTATATGGATGAGAGAAATACTTTGCATGCATATGTGTGTAAATATAGACATATATATGAAAATGTGCTTTAATAAACTTTTCTGAGGCTGTCTCTGCAATTATACTAATTTGGAAATTTAATTGTGTACATTAATAGCTTTAATTTATATACTAAACAAATAACTACTTTCAAAAACTATATATTTATGCACTTCCAAATGATGATGATAGTGATGATTGTGGTGATACACGTTTGTATTTGAAGTGAATGGTTTCTCTGCCACTTTCTCCTTGGCTCCCCACAACAGTGAAGTATGGAGTAAGGCTACCAACATCATGCAAATGAAAACAATTATTCAGGCACAGTAAATTAATATAATAGCCTTTAGAATGAATCATGTAGACTAATATCCCAAGTCTACCTAAGTCCAGAAAAGAGTATGATCTCTGGTTATGAAATGTCTAATGAGATGAAGATCAAATGAACATCATCAAAAATAAATAAATAAATAAATAAATAAATAAATAAATAAATAAATAAAAGCTTTTTCGGACAAATGTCTTGTTATTTAAATAGATGTAGTCATTTTGCAAATTAAATAAGCTATAATTTCTACTTGAGGATTATGCTTCTTAACGCAAAACTTACAAAGTACATGAATTAGTATACACTCCTTTCAAGAGTATTTACCTGAGATCAAGTTTTGCTTATACTACATTTGAATTATGTATTATATCAGTTATCCCTTTATTTTTAATTGAACTATTTTATAGATTACAACTATTTATAAACTCATTTTACGTAGTAGGAAATTGTTGAACATAGTATTTAATAAACTGTAATTTCTCAAATAGCTAATTTTGTTATTTTGTTTTAACTTTAGTGTGGTTGTGGTTGTCGTTTCTATCAGTAGACCTTGGATGGACATTTGTATGGACTTGACTTGCTAGTTTGTTTTTTTTTTTCCTACATTCAAAGACTTTCTTGACACAATCAATAGCTAGAGGCTAGTATTAGAATAATGAAGTAAAGAAACAAATCGATGTTACTTTATGTCAAACAGAAAAAGAGTACCTGTTGTCAGCATCTGCATATACAAGAGGATGATATAAGGAAAAAAAATCATTCCCAGGTCAATGGCATCCCTAAGATAGGATTTCTTCACTATGATACCTCATTATTTGAAGAAAAAGATGGGAAATGATACACATCTTCCATTGTTTAGAAAATGAAAGAAGTCAGACATCTCTATACCAAAAATTAATGTGAATCATGGAAAGCTGAATCAAAGATTAATCATATTAATTATTCTAATTAAAATTAGTTATGATTCAGATTGATCTTTTATCTCTGCTTCTATCAGAAAAAAATGGAGTTTTCAATAAAAATGAGAACTTATGGATAAAACAATTAGCATATCTACTAGAATTTAAGGGACCACTTATTTCTAAATTGACGAAACAATTTATTTCATGACAGCCATGACACATGTCCTAGTATGATTCACCTACAATTTCTTGGTAATTCTTAGTTGATTCTCAGATATTTCAGTTATGTTTCAGGTCTTGTCTCAAAAACATACTATCTAAATATTCATTCAAGTTAAATCCGTCTCTTGGTTGCCCCAACAAACCATAAGAGTCTTGAAGGAACAGAAATCTAGACTTAACAAATACAACTTCCCTGGGTAATGTTTTTAATTCTCACACTTCTTTTAAAATACTTGCTGTGTAAAATTACTTTGATAGAAAATAGATATTTTTATATAATATATTCTGATTATGGTTTCCCATCCCTCAACTCCTCCCAGATCCTTTCCACCTCCCCACCCACACAATCCACACCCTTTTTTCTATTGCTCTTTAAAATCAAACAACATTCAAAAAATAAAAACAAACTAGCATATACAGTAGAAAAAAACAAACAACAGGAAAAATAAACCAAGAAAAATACAAGAAGCATATATACGATATAGACACAGACACACACACAGAATTCCATGAATAGGAAAGAATAAAATTATTCAACCCTGAACATAGGGAATATTTTTAGGTATTAACTATTAAATTATTAGAGAATATGACATAAAATATTTTATTGAATGAATACAAATATAAATCTGATACAATGAAACTATATTCTCATCATTATGGGCATTAAATGAGATAAAAATGAAAAAAAAATCAGAACCCATAATATATAAGCAGAAGTCTTGTTAGTGAAAAAAAAAAAAAGCCTCCACAAAACATTATGCTTTTGCTCAGTAAAAATGGGAGAAAATACATCTATTTTAAAATAATTTTCATATAATGTCTATGCACTATGACAAAGTATTTAACTATCATATTACAAATGATTCATCTCATGATATCTAGAAAGAGATAAATAGATGGTACTTACAAATCACCTCCTTTCCCATTCTGTACAAGAGCAGAATTTGTAATATTCCATTTAATTTTGATAAATATTTAATACAAATATAACATCAAACCACAAGGCAGATTTTTGCCTACTTTGATTTTTACTGTTTTCTTGGTTGGTGAGTGAGTCTAGTTTAAGGATATTGTCTGCTTCCTCAGACAGTTTCTGTGTGGTAAAGAAAGTAAATAAGCATTGCAATCACAGCATATTCTAATAAGTTCTGAAACATAATAAATAGGGTTACTCCATGAAGACAGAGGACTTTCTCTAGTTGAGACAAAGGAAAATTGAGTGTTTCTAAAGAAAGTGAATTGTAAGTAGAAGCTACAGGATGAAATGTAAATAAATAAAGTATCCAATAAAAAAAAAAGGAAAAAAAATGAAGGGAAGAGGAGCCTGTCATTCAAGGAGGAAAGCACATCAACAGGCAGAAGAACCCGGATCAGGTAGAGGAAATGTGGTATGTCAGAGAGGCAGGGTGAAATAGCAACTATGAGGTTTCAAAATAAAAAAAAATAACAGAAGACCTTTTATTCATGTATCAACAAGTCACTCAAGTATTTATTATTATATCATCATTATTATTATTTAATATCATTATTATTTAATCTATTTTTACAATTCAGTCACTACCCCCCTCCTGGTCCATCCTCTGAAAGTGCCTCATCCCTTCCTCCTCGTCTCCAAGAGAATATCCCCACCCAATCCCCATCCCACCAGACCTCCCCACTCCCTTAGGGCATTAAAACTCTTGAAGATTAGGTGCATCTTTTCTCACTGTAGCCACACCAGGCAGTCCTCGCTGTATACGTGTCTGGGCCTCATATCAGCTGATGTATACTTCCTGGTTGGTGGTTCAGTGTCTGAAAGATCTCGGGAGTCTATGTTAGCTGAGACTACTGGTCTTCCTATGGTCCTCCTCAGTTCCTTCCAGTACTTTTAAAGAAATAAATTATCACCGTCAGATCTAAACACAACACATGTACAACACTCACAAACATATGCATATACTCACATATATACCCATAAGCAATATAAAATAAAATATAAAACGTTTATGTGCAAGCAGAACTTACATAGAGGGAATTTTACACTAATAATTTAGTAGATATTAAATAAAATGCAACTTTTTTTTTGTTTTGTTTTTTCGAGACAGGATTTCTCTGTGTAGCTCTGGCTGTCCTGGAAACTCACTCTGTAGACCAGGCTGGCCTCGAACTCAGAAATCCACCTTCCTCTGAAACCCAAGTGCTGGGATTAAAGGTGTGTGCTACTACCGCCCGCTAAAATGCAACTTTTTAAAAGAAGAATATACTAGAGGCTAAAAACTCTTGCAAATTTTCTACTTCTCCAAATTTGGTTACATGAAAACATCATTTTCCATTGTAAAACCTAAGTTGCAGTTAAAATGAATAGCCTCCTATCAACTGCTTTTCCAGCCTACCAGTTCATTTTTTCCAACTAAATGCCAGAAAGATATTAAAGATCTGTGGAGATCAATGACAAAGTAGATTTTAACCTATCATTCATGAGGTATGAGTCCTTTTGTTATGTCATCACTCTATATATGAAAAGTATTGTACAGGGTTATGAATTATCAAAAACTATGCACAGCCAAAATAGAAACTTTGAGGATAGAATTAGAAACCTATGTTATCTCAGTCAGATTTCTTATAGTATGAGGGAAAGAACATAAAATAAGTATGATTATTCAGTGGCTATCACATCCCAAAATCTTTAGATAATTTAGAAAATTTTAGTCATATCATTTGTGTGTATGATGTACATTGCTAATATTATAGTAGAAGCATTTTTTAGCACAATGCAACATTCTATATCTCTAATTGAGAAAGGAACCACACTGATCATTCTGAAACTGAAAAGAGCAGAAATATTTAAGCCGAAATGTTATTAGCATTTTAATAACCATGCAAATAATTAGGACTGACTAGTGATAGGTTGTAATCCATTCTCAGAGTGAACTGTTAGAAACAATCAGAAAGGAAGAAAGAGTATATGGTATATCACTAATATCACTAGGTGTATCACTAGGGCTTTTATCATAGATAGATGTTAGATGTTGTCAAAGGTCTTTTCAAATGAAATGACCATATATGATTTTTATGGTCAATTACATTCCATGATTTATGTATATTGAACCATTTCTGCATCTCTGGGATGAAGCCTATTTTATCATGATGGATCATATTTTTGATATATTCTTGGATTCAGTTTGCAAGTATTTTATTGAAGTTTTTTACATATATGTTTCTAAGGAAATTGTTCTGTAATTTTTCTTCTTTGTTGAGACTTTATATGGTTTGTGTATTAGAGTAACTCTGGAGCCAAAGAATGAATGAGGCAATGATCCTTTTGTTTCTATTTTGCAAAATAATTTGAGGGCTATTGTTTTTAACTCCTTTTTGAAAGTCTGATAGAAGTCTATGCTCAAATCATCTGGTCTTGGGTTTATTTATTTTTTGATAGAAGATTTTAATTGCTATTTCTAATTCACTGGGATATATGATCTTGATTTAACTTTACTAAATGATATGTATCAAGAATATGATCCATTTCTCTGATTTTCCAATTTGGTGGCATACAGGTTTTCTAAATATGTCCTTACAATTCTCTCTATTTTCTCCATGCCTGTAATTTCTATTTTTCAACTCTAATTTCATTAATTTTAATATTCGCTCTTCACCTTTTACTTAATCTGGATAAGTGTTTGTCAATCTTGTTGATTTTCTCAAAGAAGCAACTCTGTTTCATTGCTTCCTGGTTTTTTATTGTTGGTTTCTTATTTATTGATTTCATGATTTGTTTTGATATTTTTTGAAATTTTCCCTTTGTGTATAATTTTTTCCTTGTTGTTCTAAAGCATTCAGGTTTTCAGTTATGTTGCTAGAATGAGATATCTTCTTCCTTTCCTTCTCCTCCTCCTCCTCCACCTCCTCTTCCTTTTCCACCTCCCCCTTCCTCCTCATCCTCCTTCTTCCTCCTCTTTATCCTCCTCCTCCTCCTCCTCCTCCTCTTCTTCTTCTTCTTCTTCTCTTCTTTCTTTCTCTTCTTCTTCTTCTGCATCTTCTTCTTCGAAGACTTTTAGTTCTATAAACTTGTCTAAACTTGTCTCCTAGAACTCCCTTCAATTTGGCCCATAAGTTTGGGTCTTTTGTGCATTCATTTTTATTTAATTCTAGAAAACCTTTCATTTTTTTTTTCTTAATTTCTGTTCAGATCTATTTTCATTCAGTAGTAATTTGTTCAAATTTTTTGAGTTTGTAAGCTTTCTGTTTGTTTCTGTGCTTGATATTCAATTTTGATCTGTGGTAGAGAAACAATTAAAGAGGAGGATGTTTATTTGAAAAGATAAGAGTACCAAGCCCTTAGATAAAGGAACCAACACAGAGTGAAGTCTCAAATTAGTAAGAATAGAACGAAAAGAGTGACATTAGAAAAGATATCAATAAAATACCAAAAACTCACTAGTAGATAACTAATACAAAATTATAAAGTCTAAAAGAAAAATAGTATATTTCGAGAAACAAAGGACTTAACTAAAATGTTATCAAAATGAGATAAGAATTTCATATAGATCATAAATAAACAATGAGATTGAAGACATTATCTGAGAACAAAGAAGAAAGAGATAAAAGCCTAAACTCAAATATTTACTTTTTAAAAATTACTTTTTAGTTTTGTTTTGTGATTTCATTTAATTATCACATTTCTCCATTACTTTCACTTTCTTTAAACCTCCCCATATATCTTTTCCCATTTTCTCTTTTTTATTAATTGTCATTGTAGGCATATATGTATTTATACACACATATGTTTTCCTTTTAAGTCTGTACAGTGTTACTTATGTATGTATTTCCAGAGCTGACCATTTGACACTGAACAACCAATTTATGTGCTCTTCCCTAAGGATGACCATGTCTTCCACTCCCTGCTTTCTTCAGTTGTCTAGACATGTTTGTGCAGGGTTGAGGCATTGCAGGTTTTCCTTTCCATATTGGTATGTTCTTTGATGTCTCCCTTGTTCAGCTCAATTGCACCCAGCATTAAAGAAGATCTATCATCAATGCTTTTCAAACTATTTCATAACAATTGAAAAAAAAAACACTATAACATTCATGTTATGAAGCCAGTCTTAAAACCACATAAAGTTGTGATATAAAAGAAACTATGTACCAGTCTCCTTGATGGACATAAATGCACAAATTCTCAAACATTACTTGCAAAAAAAATTAAAAAAACACAACAAAAGAATGACTCACTATGATAAACCTGGCTTAATTCCAGAGGCACTGGGACATTTCAACACACACAAATGAATAGATCGAAGTCATCACATAAGTAGACTCAAGGACAAAATAAAATATTCATCTCAATAGATGCAAACAACAGCTTATGACAAAATCTGGCATGATTTCAGGATTGAAAGCTGGAGACCAGAAAAATAAAGAATTCATTTCAATATAGTAAGGCTCCCTACAACAGATTTACATATGTATGGTAAATAAGGAAAAACTCAAACTATTTACACTGAAACAGCCTACATACTGTCTTCATTCTTATTTAGAGTATATCTTGAAGTCAAAGAGCAATGAGACAAGGGAATCAAGGGATACAAGAAGAGAGGAGGAATTCAAAGTAGCCATGATTGAAGATGAATGATTCTGTATGGAAGAGAACCTAAAGGATCCACTAGAAAACTCTTAGATTCAATAAACCTTTCCATCATGACAAGATACAAAATTAATCTAACTCAGGAACCTTCACATTTTTTCATAACAGATATGATTGGAAAGAAATCAGAGAAACAAATTACACTTGTCCCAGTTTAATTTATTTTTTTCATAATAAAAATCAATGAAGTAAAATGTCTCTAAAGTGAACTTTTAGACACTAAGGAAAAACAGGCAGAAGTTTCTAGAAAATTAATTGATATCCCTCGTATTCACATATTGGAAGAAGTAGTGTAAAAATGTCCATACCATATCTAAAACACTCTATAGATTGATTGTAATCCTAATCAGTGACATTCTTCACAGAAACAAACAAAAAAATTCTTTATATTCATAAAAAATCACAAAAGGCCCCAGACATCCAAAGCCAATAGCTAAAATGAATAGTGCTAGCATTGTCACTATATCTTAGTTTAAGTTTTACTGCAGAACCATACTAATGAAATGTATATCCACCTGAACTTTGGATATAAATGTCTCTGTGTGAATATATGGTTTTGTATATGACTACCTACATAGTGCACAAGATAAGAGAGTTGGAATCCTATGAGCAGAAATACAGGTTGTTGTAAGCAATCTCATGCCCCTATTAAGGACAGAACATAAATCCTCAGAAAAGCAAGTGCTCTTAACTGATAAGCCATCTCTCTGGGCCCTAACCATCTGATTCTGACACAAAAGTCAAAACTTTTTTTATACATTGGACAAAAGACAACCTCTTCAACAAAAGTTGCTGACAATATTGAGGATCTATGTGTAGAAAAATGACATATTTCTTAACCTGCATCAAAGTCTTTTCTAAATGGATCCAACTTTGATTTAGACTCTGAAATTAACCAAGGAATAGGTTACATTACAACTGCATACCAAGAACAACATCAAGTAAATAGACTATCCAGAGCTTCAAGAGACTAAACCACCAACCTAAGAGTACACATGGAGGTAGCCATGGCTCCAGATTCATATGTAGCAGAGGATGCCCTTATCTGATATCAATGGAGGGGAAGATTTGGGTCCTGTGGAGGATTCATTCTCCAGAGTAGGAGTATGCTAGAGTGGTGAGATGGGAAGTGTGTGAAAATATGGAGGGCACCCTCATAAGCAAAGAGGAGGGGTATACGAGGTATGGGAAAGGGGGCTTGTGAAGGAGGATATCATTTGAAAATATAAATGAATAGAATAATTAATAAAAATGTACTAGAGAAAAAAGATACAAATATAGTCGAAGACTTTCTGAATAGGAATCTGACTAGGATTTCAGTCACTAATAAAATAATGTTAACAATTGACTAATGGGACATTGTACACTTCAAAGCATTCTGCTTAAGACTTGAAACAAGGATACACTGAGAGATAAACTTCAAAATGAAAGAATAACTTTTATAGCTGTAGATTATTTTTTAAAATATAGAAAGGGCGGAAATCTAAAAAAATAAGAATAAAATAATCCTTTCCACAAATGTGCTAACATAATAAAAATATGTTTTCCAAAGATGAAATGCAATGGTCAATAAACATATAAATTTGTTCACCCTGACTACACATGAGAAATGTGCAAATTCAAACAACATGAGTATTCCTCTTATCTCATAAGAAATAGCAGTCATTAAGAAAATAATTAATATGTGATCAAGGAAATATGGACAAAATGGAAACTTTATAGATGTTGTGGTGTGTTATATAACTAGTTCATCCACTATGAAAGTCAGTATGGCCATTTTCCAAAACCCAAAGACTGGTCTACTATGTATTCTAGTTTTATTTGTTGCTATGATAAAACACAGACCAAATGCAACTTGGAAGGAAAGGATTTATTTGACTTACATCCCAGGTCACAATCAACCTAAGGAGAATTCCTCAGATAAAACTGATTCTGCTGACACATGATGTTGGAGTTTAGTATTCCATTTGCTTATTCCTAATACATTTTGTAAAAATAAAATATATATGCATAGAGTAGCTATTAGTCATAGAAAAGAATTGCATGCAATCTTTATACAGTACTAAGCAACACTTCCCATTTCTCCAAGGTCCACCCTTCCTCATTTGCATCCTTCCCCTACAAAGATCAAAATGCCAGAGGACTCACTGTCTAGTTCAGGCTTTCTGGTCCATAGACAATACCTTTACTTTCATCATTATTTGATAGAAAGAGGTATCTACTTCACCAGAGTATCTTTGAGAAGCATGCTAATCATACTCATGAAAACTTCATGCTCATAGCCTCAACATCTTTCAAAGGTCGCCATCTCCCAAAGCAACTTGAGATACTTCAACATATAGCTTTTTTGATTGGTTGGTTTTGTGGTTTTGTTTGTTTGTTTGTTTGTTTGTGTTTTGTGTTGTCTGTTTGCTTTGCCTTCAATACAAAAAGTCATTACCAGACACAGGAAAAAATTACGTTTATCACAAGAATTATTAAAGATTTACAAAATGAAAACTTTACGTATAAGTTTTTTACTTTAAAACTTTATGTAATAAAGCAAAAACAATACGTGTTTTGTTTGCTTGTTTGTTTTGGAGACATTCTTTTTCTGTATAACATCTCTGGCTGGAACTTGCTTTGTAGACAAGGTTTGCTTCAGCCTCATAGAGATCCTCCTGTCTCTGCTTCCTGAGTACTGGGATTAAAGACATGTGCCATCACACCTAGCCCACTAATAAGCTTTTTAAATTAACCATTCAATTTTTTTTATTTACCATACCAAAATACCATAATCTAAGTATCTTAAATAACAGAAAACTAAACTCTCAGAATTTGAAAGGCTGTGTATTGTTAGATTTGAGAAAGAAAGAAAAGCCTAGATAAAGAAAGTTACTGATCTAAATTATTCTTCAAAGTAATACATGTATTATCAAAACAGAGAATATAGTAGCAATTTAAAATATGAAAAAGAGGGTCTTCATTTCCACCAGGCAAGGATATTCTTAACAATTCTGAGAGAAGATACAGCTCCTACTCTAGTAGGCATCATTCATAGTTAATAAAGGTTCTCTACTTGGTGCCTTTAGTCAGATATCCTTATTCCCAGGCAATGGAAAGAAAAGGTAGACTTCAATCTTTTATGACTGAAAAGTCAGAGGGATGGCCTGTTAGCTGTTTGTAGCAATACGTAGTGGTAAAAGTAGGCTAAAGAGGACTGTAACAAGATAGATTAGGATGTTGCTTCTAGGAATGATGTGCTCTAAGAGGCATCTGAAGTTAGTATGCCAATAGGCTTGAGCTCTAGTGAAGAATCGTCTTGGCTTGTAGGCATTACTACTTTACTATATCCATATAACCTGTACTTTGTGAAGATGAAGAGAGATCAAGCTCCTTGATCTCCTCTTATGAGAATACTGTACCTATCACAAGGACCCTACTCTTACATGATATTCTAAATGTAATCATTTTCCCCTAGCCCTCCCTCCAGATATCACAAAAGTTAAACTAGGTCATCAATATGGATGTTGAAAGTAAGAAACCTGAGTCTCATTCTTTCCTAAAGTTTTACATATTGGTGACTCTGTGTGTGTGTGTGTGTCTGTGTGTGTGGGTCTGTGTGTGTGTATGTGTAAAACACATATGTTTACCAGTCCTAGTGAAGGCAAAAAGGGGATTAAAAATCCCCTAGAGCTGTAGACTGCTGTTGCATGCCTTTGTGAATGCTGAAACTAAATTCCAGTCCTTTGGAAGAGATGCAGCAGCTGCAGTATACTCATACATTATTATAAATAAATAAATAAATAAATAAATAAATAAATAAATAAATAAGAAAAGATTATTTTCATGTCTGAAGCCTACTTCCCAGGGAAGAGGCTCAGATACTTTGGTCATCCTGATAAGTCCTTACAAATGGTCATCACAGGGTTGTTCACGTAATTGGGTTTAATGCCTTGCTTTTACTTTGACTATTTGTGTTTATTGTATTGCTAACCCTCAATTAGAACTGACCTTAGTCCATGCATGTAATCAAAATGGTATAAAAGCATAAAGGAAGAGGGGGGATGGGATAGGGCTTTCTAGGGAGGGGAAATGGGGAAATGCAGTGGCATCTGTATTGTAAATAAATAAAATATCCAATAAAAATAATAAAAAGATGAACATATCAGTAATATGCAATGTATTTTACATATGTATGTTAAATCACATGAGAGAAAATAAGCTCTAAAATTAAAGATTATTCTTTTAAAAAATGAAAAAATGGAAAGAGATGCAGGTGTTTTGTTGATGAAGGTGACTTTTCTGTTTTTGTTTGTTTGGTTGTTTTTTTGCTTCATTTGACACAGCCTCACTATGTATCTCTGGCTAGGATGAAATTTGCTATTTAGACTAGATTGGTCCGAAACTCATGGAGGGTGGCCTGATGCTAGAATTAAAGGTACAGGAATATTCTACATCACTGAGCCATCTCTCAAGCCCCTGAAATTGTTTCCACACAATTAACTGTCTTGGATACCAACAATTTATATTATATTAGAAAAGATTGAAATAGTGGAAATGGGAGAAAGTAGAATTAATATTTTATAACATATTTAAAATGTCATTATTCACCAAATACTACACCCAAAGGTGATATCTGAAGTGTGTAAAATGTAGAAGAAAACGTATTCCAAATATCAGGTAATGAATAAATAAGTAAAAACTATATTACATGATCTCAACATTAAATCAAGTGTGCTATTGTTATTGATTGTATCATCGTAATATACAGGGACAATAAAGTTTTAATTAACTAGAAAAAAGAATGATTAGGAGGAGCCAGGCAGTGGTGGCGCACACCTTTAATCCCAGCACTTGGGAGACAGAGGCAGGAGGATTTCTGAGTTCGAGGCTAGCCTGGTCTACAGAGTGAGTTCCAGGACAGCCAGGGCTACACAGAGAAACCCTGTCTCGAAAAACCAAAAAAAACAAAAGAAAGTATGATTAGGAGCTTCAAAGATGTCTCTCTCTCTGCCAATAATAGCTCCAGGGTCACAAGTTCAGTTCCAAGCAGCCATATTGGGTAGCTCACAAGTGTCTAAAACTCCAGCCCGAGAGAATCTGATGTTAGTTTATAACTTCACACACCTGCAGGCATGTGGCACATACACAGAGACATTCACAGACACCTAAATGAAAAATCAAATTAAAAAAAAAATTCAAACACGTTTAGAAATCAAATAGAAATACAATTTGTTCTTGAACTTTAATTATTACATAACATATGTTTTCATTAATTATATTGTAAATGGTAAAGTAATCACGTAACTTTGTTGAACCTAAAGCTTTGATGGACTTCTTTGCAAATATTAGGTATAAGGATGAGATATAGAAGCATTGGGATTAGCATTTCAAGAACTTGGATTACATTCTGTATCACTTCTCTAATCAACCAAGGGCTTTGCATATTTGTGAAATTCAAAATATAAAGGAACAAATTTGAAATTCGATGAGAAATTATACTGTCTTCAGATGTTGTATATGAGACTAAAGTTACTGCTGGAGAATTATCAACTACTATTTTATTAACACATCGTTTTATTTTATTCATTAATATTTTTTTACAGTTTAGACTTTATCCCCCTCTCTGTCTAACCTCTGACTGTTCCACATCCTGTAAGTCTTCTCCTCCTCCCCACCCCAGGTCTACAAGAGGATGTCCCCACCCCTCAATCCCCACCCCACCAGACCTCCTCACTCCCTAGGGTCTCAAGTCTCTTGAGGGTTAGGTGCATCTTCTCTCACTGTGGCCAGACCAGGCAGTCCTCTGCTGTGTATGTGTTAGAGGCCTCATAACAGCTGGTGTATGCTTCCTGGTTGGTGGCTCAGTATCTGAGAGATCTAGTGTGTCCAGGTTTGTTGAGACTTCTGGTCTTCCTATAGGGTTTACCTCCTTCTCAGCTTCTTCCAGCTTTTCCCTAATTCAATCACAAGGCTTACCGGCTTTTGTCCATTGGTTGGGTCTAAATGTCTTCCTCTTACTGTTTCAGGTGATTGTTGGGTCTTTTGGAGGGCAGTCATGAAAGTAAATGGCATTTGATTTCTCATAGTCTGGCGTACTTTAGTCATAAATGCCTGGCTTATACTTTAAAATTAGACTCAGATTCAGAGAGGTTGTAGAAACAAAGAAAGAAAAACAGTTGAGTTTGTTATACTTAAAATCAACTGTGATATTGGACCTCCTTCTCTGTATACATTTAGACATCTTTTCCTTGCTTTCTGTGAGCAATGTTTAGATGTTTAATGTTCTATGAGTTTTCTTAATTTTGGACATCACATATTTTTATGTAAGCTCTCGATTTAAAGAGTTTGCCTTGCATAGGTTTGATACACATGTGTTTTCTCTTGTTCTTAGCAATTAGGAGCTTTTGAAGGAATCTTCATGGAGCTCATGTAGGTACTCACAGACTCAACTGGTCATGCTGGTCTTCCATTAAGATCCTATTTAGAACACCTTTAATCTAGCATCATGAAGGAAGTGAGAATGGTCCAGGAATTGGCAATCTATGACTCCATGGATTACTACATGCAAAAGACCACTCTGCACATAGTTTATTGTCTTAAATCCACATGGACAAACCCTCTACGACACAGTGAATAAAACTCTAGGCTTAGAACATGCAGCAGACACTTGCATAACCAAAAAAAAATTTCCTATAAATACTGTTGTCAGAATTTTGTGAAGATATCTTCAGAGTTGAATATCACACAAATGCTTATCTGGGGGCATCTTATCACTTGGGAGTGATAGAAATGTCACAGGCTGTGAAGGAGATAAGTACTGCACCAATTAGTAAGAAGTTTAAAGAAATGGATTCTTAGTGAGAAATGGAAGCCTTCAAATGTGTTTAAATTATCATGGTGTCAGCAATATATAGAAGATCCAGAATATTTGGATTTTAATTTTTCTCTCCATAGTTTTTATTTCAGTACAACCTAGCTGACAGCCTTTGGAATTTGGCATATCCTGGACACATCATTTTGTAAAATTAAATGTTTCTAAACCATGCTTTCTTCCATTAAGCAAACATAACAACTAGTATGTTTGCTATGGTACTAAGAAATCAAAGTGTTTATATCTACAAAAGTATAATTGATGGAATTCTTAAAGTCTTTAAAATTACAGATACTGATATCCTTCTTATATTGAATAGTTGTGCTATAAAATATAAATTAAAATAAGCAAATAAAATATAAACACTACAATAGTTCTCTAATAGAAAACTACTAAAGTCCTTGTCTTTTTAAATAAATTTAAATGCTTTATGAAATTTGAAAATGTCCTTATAAATGGTATATTTAACATAACAATGCTTACAAATTATAATTATTGTGCATTCTTGTGTCAGTTTTAGATCAATTTGGAACATTTTAATTTCAACCTTTGCCATCATGTAATAAGTTTCACATAATTTTCTGTGTGAAGAGGTATTAAGAACTAGCTAATCATCTAATGGAATAACCTATTGTATGTCCCTAGGTAAAGCTTAATCTGAACACTGCAAACTAATGTACTAAGTAACCATCAATAAATTAAGAGTTATTGACAGGGAAGGTGGAAAAGTCTGCATAGACATTATTTTATGCCTCTACTTTTAGATCTAACAAACCCAGTTTTAGTTGCTATGTCCTTACCACTAGGGGTTAAGAATGAACTGAAGAAAATAAATGTATATCGAAGTTATTAGAGTGTGGGGAGAGAAGGATTTTCAGGATGACAGAGTGCCTGTTCTGCCTGTATATATAGACACAAGGAGACACTCTCTGGGACCAGTAGCAATCGTTTCTGTCATCTCTAAATACAGGGAATGATTGCCCAGCAGGGCTTCTCAGACTGCTTAAAACTCCCATGCATCTGACCTGCCTCTTCCATGAAACAGCCTCATCATTTGAGTGCTCTGTGCAAGCAGGAGAGGGATGATTTCCTTTTGTTATCAAAGCATCCTTTTCTGGCATCATCTCTTCTGTGCTTTCAATTCTACTAGAAGTGACAAGTGAACATGAAATAGGGGACTAACTCAGATGAACTGAAAGCACACAATTCACTTTACAAGCTTTGTAGAGTTTAGCAAAAATAATTAAGAAGACTCCTATTACAAGCATTTGCAATCTCGCTTATCCTTTATAAAGTGTCTCCCAGGGATCCTGCTTTATGGCAGTAGTTAAGCTAAATATCAGGGAAAAGTAAAACATAGTGTTTGAAAATGTAGCTTTGATATTATAACTACAGTATGCCATTGAAAAGAGCTTTAGATAAGATATTAGAATTTATTAAATTATTCACCAAGAAGTAAGAGTTTACTGAAAATAAATGTGAGTTTTCAAGGACACTTACATATCAATAAAAAATGTTCAACTTTTAGAGGAAATGCTGATCTTTAAAGATAACATATTTCATTAAAATATAGTGGTGGATTAGAAATATATATTAGCATTTGCCATATAATGTATGTATGTCTTATCCCTAGTTGGAAAAATTATATATGGAAGTATGTGAATATAACATAAACTACCTGGTCAATTACAGCCACGTTTGATTAATTTCACTTAACAATCGCATAGATTTATTTTAACTAAGATATTACTTTATTACTTCGATGTCTATTTTATTTTCCCTTCTGGGTAAGATTCAACATCTTACCTTGGGCCTTCCTTATGACTTTGCATCTTTAGGTCTGTGGATTGTAGCGTGGAGAGGAACAGGAATGGTGGGGGTAGACTAGGAGATAAAATGGAAATCATTGTGGGGGATTTCTAGAACAGAAGAGACTTTTGGGAGTCTATGTGGGTTACCCAAGCTGAGACTTCTACCAGTGTAGGATATGGAACCTAAAGAGGTCACCTCTTACAGCAAGCAGGACTTCCAGGGAAGAGAGAGGAACAACAACCCACCCACAAAACCTTTGACCCAACTTGTCCTTCCTACAATAAGTGCAGGTATAAAGATGAAGCAGAGATTGAGGAAGTGACCAACCGTTGACTGGCCCAACTTGTGTATCACCCCATGGAATAATGCCAACCCCTGACACTTGTAATGATACTCTGCTATGCCTGCAGACAACATCTTAGCATAACTGTCTTCTGAGAGACTTCAGCCAGCCACTGATAAAAACAAATGCAGAAACCAACAAAGGTAGATACAAACAATTGGAGTCTTTTGGAAGAGTTTGGGTTGTGGGGAGGATTGAAGAAGCCAGAGGGATCAAGAATACCACAAGAAGACCTGCTGAGCTAGCTAACCTTGGTCTCTGGAGACTCACAGAGACTGAATCACTAACCAAAGAGCATGCATAGACTAGACTTAGGCCGCCTACTTTGAGGTTATAGATACATAGCTTGCTCATCAAGTAAGTCCCCTAACAATTAGAGTGAGGGCTGTTTTTGATTTTGTTGTCTGCCTTTGAATCCACTTCCCATAGGTGGTCTGCCTTGTCTGGTCAAAGTAGGAGAAGGTATACTTAGCCCTGCTGTGACTTGATGTGCAAGGATGGGTTGGTACCCATGGGGGTCTCCATTTTCTTTGGAAAAGAGGGTGAGAGAATAGGGAGGAGTGTGTGAGGGTGAAACCGGAATGAGAAGAGACAGGGTGACTATGACTAGACTGTAAAAAGAATAAATAAATTTGGTAATGAGGACAAAAGTATGTTATTGTATATTGATGGCTTGCCATCAGCAAAGAAACTTAGAGACAATGTAACTTGGGCTCACTTGCTACACAGCCACTGCTGACTCAGACATTCTGGCCTTGATGTAGACATAGTTTCCTCAGCTATGTATTCACCTGAAGTCACATAAAGGTGAAGGAGTCATAGAAAGACCCTTGCATAATCAGATATTTATAAAAAAAAAAAAAAGGAAAATAAGTACCCCTCTAACCACCATACATACCAATGTGTAGACCTGAATCCATCTCTCCCATGCACATTCGGTTCTATGGCTAGTCCCCATGGGGATCTCACAGTAAAGAGGCAGGCTGGCATTGCTGCAGAATCTCCAGAGTGTTCTCTCTCTGTTGAACTCCTGGCTAGTCCAGCATCTCAATCACTTTCTCTTCATTTGTGAGCCCTGTCCCTCTTCCTGCATCCTTAGATGTGTGGATCCTCCAGGCTATACACACAATTTGTGACATGTAACATCCATCTACCTAGTAAGACTCCAGGTGACAATTGCCATTTCACAGATGAGGAAGCCTAGACTCAGATCTGAGAGAGGGGGAGATTTACTCTTGAGGCAAAATGAAGCAACTCTATCCACCATTGCTTTCGAGAATATTCCAGAGCTGAATATTAACCCATCCACACCCATTGAGGAGGACAATGTACAAGACCCTGAGGGGCCTTTCTGGGCCACATGTGCAAATACTTCTAGCTTTGTAACTGTTTCACAGCCAACAAAGTATCTTAGTTGCTATATTCCTATTAAAATTTATATACTTATGTTCTGAGCTAGCCTGGGCTACTATAAAAAAGACATTTTCTCTAAATAGCAAGCCCAAACTCTGTTGATATGATACATGTAATCCAGTTAATATCATTTTTATTTTTATTAGGTTTAATTGAAAACCTGTACAGCATTTCTTTAAGTTTGGATTTAAGTGAGAGAGAGAGAGAGAGAGAGGAGAGAGAGAGAGAGAGAGAGAGAGAGAGAAAGAGAGAGAAAGAGAGAGAGAGAGAATTAGAAGAAAAATTGAAAAGAATGAATGAAAGAAGTACAAAAGAAGAAAAGAAAGAATGAAAGAAGGAAGGAAGAAGGAAGGAAGGAAGGAAGGAAGGAAGGAAGGAAGGAAGGAAGGAAGGAAGGAAGGAAGGAACTCTTTGGACATCATGCTGTATCCATGGGCTTTTCCATGCCTCAATTCCCAAAATAATACATCTAAGACTTACCGTTCATGAGTAAATGATTAGTCTGTATGCTTCACTCATTCCCTGACTAGCTCATAACTTCTTTAATCCATGTATTCAATTCTATGTGTGCCATATGGCTGGTTACCTCTTCTCAGTTTCATAGATCTGTCTTCTTAGAGTTGCCAGTGAATGTCTTCACACACCTGACTCTATTCCAGCTTTCCTCTCCCTACTGGGAATCCCACCTCCTATTTCCTGCCTCAGCTGATAGGCCATCACCTGTTTATTTACAGGCGATACCTCCACACAGTACATGAAAGATTCTGCCTACATCCTGCCATTCAAATTATTTACAATGTCTTCACACTATGATTTATATAATTTGGAATGGTACATATATTTTGTAAGTAGTGACATTTCCTCAGATTTTGTGATGGCTTACAATTCTTTTAAAATGAATTTGAAATCTACAAAAATGTATTGAATATGGAATTATATAAGAGTTTCAGTGGCTTACTTGTGATGTATGTGCAACTATAACATGAAATTTGCAACGTAGTTAAGTAACCCGATGTGCTCTATTCTCAAAGTTGAAAACATAGATGCTGTTGACCTTCACACTTGAAAAGGCTCTTATATAAGATGCAGCTCAGTTCTCCCAACTCTTTATGAATGGGTTTATCTTATTTAAATATGCCCTACACACAGTTTTTCATTGCCAGCTTTTCTTGGAATATATAGCAAACATTTTCTTACTGACACATATGTTTTAACTTATATTAAAAAGTTTAAAGACCAGGTAAATCTTCCTGTTACTGCTGCATTATGTTTTCTGGTGGGTTGTGAACAAATGTCTATTCACTCCTGAACAAATGTCTATTCATTCCAGATAAGGGATTAATTACTGACAAAACCAAAATTCTATGCCTGAATTGAGAATATATTAGCTCTAGCCTGCTCATTTATGGAAATCTAACTTCCTCACCCCTCTTTTCTGCAAGGTCTATGGGAATGTGGTATCTGTTATGGAAAATGAGTTTCCTCAAGTCCTACACAAAATTCTACAAATAGCAGACCTACTATCTCTTTACAACACCATGCTTTTCATACTTCCAACATAATCCTCCAATATGTACTATAAAGCAAATCACTGAGCTGAGCAAAATATTTTCCTCAGGACCTGTAGACATTAGTGCATGCACCTTGAAGTAGTTACTTATATACCTATAGTTGCTGCTTGTTAGGGACCATAGAGAGTAGTTGGTTTTGTTTTTTGTTTTTTTTGTTTTTTTTTTTTTTTTTTTTTTTTTTTTTTTTTTTCCTACAAGACATATAGCTTATAACTCCATTGGTGGAGTAGCAAAAGCACTCAGGGACAGCAATCTGTGTTAGAGTGCTTCCCTAGCATATACAAGCCTGGCATCTCTGAGTTCACACTCTGATTCTACACAATAAAACTGAGTTCTACATCTTGTTTCATTTTCTATTCATCATTTGTTGAAGTATTAGATCTAATACTTGTAGATATTTCCAAAGACTTTTGTCAGAGGCTCCCAAATTCGAAGAAAAGACAAACATTCAAATTGTATAAAAGAGTCTGTCTCTATATTTAATGTCATTTCTAACTGTCCACTTTGATACTTCCAACTAAAAATCTTGAGTGTCTATTAATTTAAGAGCTCCAAATTTGATTTTTGACATGCTAATTCCCTTGTGCAAAGAAAATTGAGTTAATTTCTTAATAGCAGATATTTATTTTCTTCTATATCAGTGGAATTATCTTGTGGGTATTATCTTGTGGGTCACAACCCTTTTGGTGGCTGAATGATCCTTTCGTGGGTGTCACATATTAGATATCCTGAATATCATATATTTCTATTATGATTCATAACAGTATCAAAATTACATTATGATGTAACAATGAATATAATTCTATGACTGGTGGTCACCACAACCTGAGGAACTCTATTAAAACATGATAGTAATAGGAAAATTGAGGACCACTGTTCTAAATTAGTGATCACTTGGCAAAGAAAACTAGCAAAATACAAATATATCTATAGTTAATTTTATAATTGTGAATATGCGTAACCAATTTGTAAATGATAATGATTATCATTACAAAAAAGAAACTTGCATTTATATATTACAAAGGAATCCATGTAGACATGTTTAAATAAATTAAAATATGATGTTTTTCCTTTTTAATTGGATTCTAATACATCTACATTGCTGAAACTTTTTAAATCCAATAATAGTTTTGTTTGGAATAGAAGCAATGTGATGATGCATTATCAAATACTTCAGGAAAAAGTAAGTTGCGAATCAGGATTTTTGGTTCACTTCTCCATGCCAAGTCTAAAAATTAAAGTTCTTTTAGATCAGCTTTACAAATTGTCTGGAAATTAATTTGAAACTTTCAAACACACACACACACACACACACACACAGATAAATAAATAAATAAATAAACAAGAAGCAGATGGGTCTGTGCTTCTTCAGAGAGCTGTCTGTTTCTCCTGGCAATCAACAGAAAAGGAAGGAAGAAACTGGAATAGGACACCCAAGCTTTCCAACACATCACTGCTCTGCATGCATTCAATAAACAGTCAAATATATTCGTGTTAGAACACACATTCTATGTCAATACCAGAATGTCTTAAGATTTAATTTTTAATAATTGAATTAAGTTGCTAGTTTATATTTAAGTTGTTATTGGAATATGTTAATCTCTCTAGAGCCTAAGGCCTGTAGTCATGCCCTCTACCTGTGTACTTTGTGAGAGGCTCTAATGTCCTATGTGACTGAACAACAATGTAGGTCCATGGAGACTAGACTGTGTTTCAGGACCCTGGGTTCTGGGGTTTGTGGGACAAAAATGCGGGTGGGATCCTGGTGGCCCCAAGCCTTCCTATGGCGTTGGAGGAGGCCCATGACTGTAGAGGGTCTCACCATGGGATTCGGGCGCGCAGGCCAAGGCGGCTGCGGAGGCAGGCCGAAGCAGAGGCCTAGGTTTGGAGCACTTCCCGCCCGGCTCGTTGTAGTTTCCACATGGTCAAGAGGTCGCAGAGTAGAAGTAGGCCCACGCAGACACATGGAATTGAGTTTCCATGAAGTAGTTTTATTGACAATAATGGTGAATCTGGTGGGATCCCTCGAAAAGCTAGGAGAAGTTCCCTTATATAGGAAAGGGGCTGGACTAGGGAGGAGACTTAATTACCTATGTCCCCTGGCCTCATTAATATGCAAATCTCACTGCAGAGGGCATTTAGGCACTCCCCTTACCCGTGTCTTATGTGACTGAAGTTCTCAGGTGAAATGGAGAGGGCCCTGGGTTTTGGGGGCGTGGCCACACCTTTCATGGCCCCACAGGGGTTGTGACCAAACACCTGCCATTTCTCCCTTGGAGTCTCGGGGTTCCAGGCCCATGCCTAGCCAAGAACCAAGATACCCTTACGCAGTCCCACAATGTTGAATAGTTGATTTTAGTTTTGTGTCTAATAAAAAAACTATACAACAGTATCTTAACTGATAATCACTCATCTTAACTCATTACTCTGATACAAGCAGCTAATTGCTTTCACTATTGTTGAAATCTTTTGAAAGAAGCATTGGCAAAAAAAATTTGATGTTGAAAAATAAGGAAATAAGAAGACAATCTAAAATAGATTTTTATATTAATGAATTGCTAACCCTCTCATATTCCACTTTTAAAATAAGTACACTCTATTTGGAGATCAAAAAAAAAAAAAAAAGGTCCTGCATGTAATAAAGACTTGACTTTCATCTTCCATTAAATTCACACATGATGCAGAAATTGTTCCAGAATCATCTTCTGGTTCCTAAGACAGTCACTTGTTTTGGGATTTGATTTTCTTTAAGTTTTTCTTTTATTTTTGTTATAATAATATAATTACATCATGTATCACCTCTCTTTTCTCCCTCGAAACCATCTGTTATACACTTGCTTATCTTGCAAAAGGACACAATGATTTTTAGAAACCAGAGGATCATAGAGTTTGCTATAAGATTGTATCTCCTAGTATGTCAGAAGCTATACCCATAAAGTCTCACCATCATGATTGCCCAATGAGAGCTAAACAAGTATCACATCAATGAAAAGCCCAAATAGACAGAGTAAAGCCTACGATGCCTGAAATGGACAGTCATTTTTATGTTATTTCTATGGCAACGCAGTTTTGTCTCAGTTTTAAAGCTAGATAGTAGTTTATACCATGTTCTCAGTTACATTCTGATGCTATTTCCTTGATGGAATGATCATGTTGCTGAGACATTTATGAACGTTATTTATGGTGAAAAAAAACTGATTTTTTTTTTCACTGAATTGCACTCTAGTCAAATGTTCTCAGATGTAATTTTATTTAAGCTAAAATATTTGTTTTAACATTTTTACTCTCGTGTCAGGAGATGTCTATTTCCGCTAACAGATACCTATCTTTCCCTATTTCAAGAGAAGTATGTATCCAAGGAATATGGTCATCACATTTTTATGCTTGATTATTCTATGCCAACATTGTCTATTCTCTCCTGCAGTGATCTGGATTTCATTATCTGTTCATATTTAACTGAATTTATATTGTACTAATATTCTCATATTTTTTTAAAATCTCTCTTGTTCTCCACTTACAATGTTTTTGTAAGGATTCTGCTTTGTGAACTGGCCCAATAGTTTGTTAACTGGTCTCTGGATTCCAATACTACCAACTTCCTACCTTAATAAAACTGCAAAGCATGATTTTGAGACACACAAAGCACATTGATTTTTATGCTCCATTCAAAGCTTTTTTTTATAACCCACAGTGGTTTCTATATTGTGCTTCATAAGCCATCAATTAAAATGCAGACTGAGATTAGGAAAAAAATAAAGCCTGATTCCCTGGAACAGGAAGCTTCTGAAACAGTGCATATCTATTTATTTCTGCAAGACTATCAGAATATTTTCAGTTTAAGGGCATTTTGGATGAAATAAGGTAGTTTAAAACAGTATTTCCCAAACATTTATTTTCATTAATTCTGAGATGTAAAGAAGGGGGATCATAAACACCTATGAACATAATTTGTGAAGATCTGGCCAATGTGACCATCCCAATCTTATTTGTAGCCATAAAAGATGCCCTAACTCTATCCTTACATAAACTGGACTGGTCCTAATAGGTCTTTCCTTGTGACTGGGTCACACTGTAACTCTTGTGTTGTAGCTACAGTTGTGTTTTCTTGTTGAGAACTTCTGTCCCAATCTTTGTATGAAACCAAGAATCACCTTGTTTACCACGATGTTCAGCTTTGTCTGATTTTCAGTTGTCTGTAAAAAAAATCTCTGTATCTTACCAGCTAAGGCCATGGCTCCTATACATATTCATTCCTGGGTTGGTTCCAAAATCCTGTGAGCCTTTAGAACCATTGCTTTTATTGCTCTTGCTACCACTCCAACATTCAGCCAGTGTAGACCCTGGTTCCCCACATGACACCCCTCTATCTGCATTCTTTGCTCACTTGTATACTTCATAATATTCTGATACTATACAGTAAAATAAAAATTAGGGTATTTGTATGTTTATTTTCTACATTGTATTGGTATTCTGATACAGCAATGGTAATCAGTAAGTATTGAATCGAAAAAATGTAACACTAGATTTTAAAATCCCTGTTCATATATTTCTAATTTTATCCTTCAGAAGAAATGCAAAAGTTAAGTAATTGTTGTCAACATGCAACAGGCAAACTAGAATGAAATTATCATTAAAATTTTAAGAATCATCTGAGGAGACATTTTATTTCTTTATAATTTGGAAGAATACCATAAAGAAAGCAAATATTGTAGGGTTAAATCAATTATTGAAACTGTTGAAGAACTATAGTCATTTGAATTTAGGAAAGATGGACAATATATGAAATCAGCAAACTAGCATAACATCCTTAGCATGATGATGTCAAAACCACTGTATGGAAAGATATATATGAAATAAATGATTAATTTCACAAAACATCCAGTATAAGTCTAAGAAAGAAGATTTTACTAGAATAGGACAGGAAATGGTCAATGTAATAAAAAGAAAATCAACTTTTCATGTAAAAATTCATTTTTAGGCAAACCATCAATACTTGGAGCTACCTTTCTTAAAATCAAGTCAAACAAATAAATGTCTGACACCATTCAGACAATTTTGAGTAAAAATAATCTCACTCATTAAATAATTGAAATGAAATTGAAGCACCAGTGTGCAGATGATGAGATTTTATAATATTGTTGAGTCTACCATCCCTAACAAACCCCTACTCGTCCTTAAAGTATCTTCTCAAGGTTGATATCAGAAGTTCCTCCAAGAAACTTACTTTGACTCACCTGTAATAAAATAACCCTAAGAGTAACCCCAGGCCTATCCTACCATGGTCAATATTCAATGACCATTCAAACTTGTTCTTTACTCTTTTCCTCCTTGTCAGTATCAAAACCTAGCTTCCATAAGGATAGTGTGTGTTGTTGTTGTTGTTGTTGTTTGCTGTATTTGCTTTAGTGTAGACAAGTTATATCCATGACGAATGAATGGAGATAGTTAAGGCTTCTGCAGCAGGCTAAAATTATTAGGGGCTCTTCTGCCACCAAGGAATTATGGTAACAAGAGAAAATAATTAACCATCACATGTAGTAGTCAGAAAGAAATAAAACACCATCAACAGGAGATGGAACAATTGATAGTTTGGGTATCAGGACATAGAATCATCACCAAATTTCCCATTCATTGTTTTTAGAAAATGTTTCTCTATATCAAAGCTTACATTTTTTTCATGTCTCTGGCTCAAAACAATACTAAACTGAGAAACAATACTCATTTTGCATCACTATTTTCTAACATGTCCTACTTAAAAATGCTTTGCTGAACTCCATGTCTCACTGTCTTTCTAGGTATGTTAAACACAATGTTGTTCATCTGGAAAATATTATCATCACATTTTTTGGATGAATGATGTATAAAATGCTCATAGTTTTTATTATTATTATTTATTATTATTATTATTGTTGTGTTGTTGTTGTGATACTATTATTATCTTATCAGAATTCATGAGTTACCATTATAGAATATAATTCTTCCAGGACTGAAGTAAAAGTTATGCAGTGATAAATTAATTAGAGAGCTTCAAAATGAGAATAAGCATAATCATCAGCACATTTGTCTAAATCACTGGACTGAAGAGGTGTTCTTCGTGCATCTGTAATCAAGGTGAACTGAGAATGCTTTTATGAAGGCATGACTTGGTTTGACTGTAACTAAGGAAACCTACATTAAAATAATTATATTTAACTGTGTTCAAAGAGTTTGAAGAATATATGAAGAAAGTGGAGATAAAGCATGAATAAAAAAGAAGGAACTAAAAGATAAAAGCTGATAATGTTCCTAGCTTAGTCAGTAGAGATTGTACTTGATTTAAATAAATGAATTTGTATTCTCTGTGAGCTTCATTATCACAAGTCCAATTCTGGAAGTTAAGCTATAATGAATTCATAAAAATAGTGCTATGTTATTTGAATGTGTTTGATGGGCCAACTGGCAATGTCAATTTGCTATAAGGACCATGAGGATCCACGCTTCTTAAATACTCCACCCCTAAAAGAGTGTTGCTTTGTCCAATATATAAACCAAACAGTGACACTCAAACTACAGCTTATGTAAGGAACATAACTTAAAGCATTATTGCAAATTTTATATTAGAAATAAGATATGAGTTTAATAATTCTTTTTCTTGTCTTCAATAAAACTTTCATTTAATCTTTTTTTTTTCTTATTATGTAGCTTCATATTCTCTCTCATAAAAATGCAACTTTCTTCTCAACTCTTCAATTTTCATTTTAATGAGCAATTGCTTGAACCATACAAACACTTCATTTCTTGAAACATGCTACCCTGTGAACTGCGATTATTATTTCTGTTTCCCCAACTACATCTACAATCCTCCATGTTTACTGTCTTTGCTGTCTTCAATTCATTCATTTCTGTAGCTATCCAACTTCCACCCCTACATTCTACCTTTTACCTTTTCTCTTCTAAGAATAGATTTGTCACTCTGACCACTATCTGCTTTGTTAAATAGATGATTTTTTTGTGCTTACAGAAAGATCTGTATGAAAGAATTTTAAGCAGATGGTTTCTGAATTATTATTCCATGCTTAGTTACTTCTGACATAAGATATAGCATCACAGTGATAGGAGTTAGTGGAGGAAGAGGAAGCAGCTCATGTTGTAGTAACATAGATTATAAATCAAGGAGCTTGAGGATAGTATGTGACCTCTATGCCCACGATCCAAATGACATTTTCTCTAACAAGGTCCCACCTCCCAACAATGTCACCAAATAGTGAAGTTATCAATCAACTACCTACAGATGCATGTAGAACCCACATTGATCAATCATCTGTCAAAGACAAAATACACATCATAGAGACTAACCCATAAACACATCACTTATCTGGGGAATGTTTAAAATTCAAATCATATAACCCATGGGCTAACTCAAATTTCATGATCTGTTTCATTTTATTAAGCCAGACACTTAGTTTCATCATAATGGATCAATCCTCCTCAATTCTCTTCTATTCCTCCTCCTCAATATACTCAGGTTACTTGTTTTTCAGAATTATACACAATGTGAATATGGTGTAATTCAATGACTCTTTCTCCAGTTCTTCTGACTTCTGCCAAATGTTCTGTAGCTTGGTTCACCCCTGTTGATGGATCCCACTTGACTATAGACTGTCCATTCTCTGGCTGACCAGTCTATATTTAACATCCATCCATCTGCTTATTCCTTTTTCTGAACCCAGACCTTCCCTTTAACCTTTGTATCGACTTTCCCTGAAACATGTGACTCCCAACTACCTGACTGACAATACCAATTTCTTTCCTGCAGCACTGTTAAGTTCCTTGTCTCATAAATACAGAGTCCTGCATGCCCCATTTTTATCACAACTCTGCCTTCTCATTCTTCTTTGAAACTTCCTGTCTACTTACATCTTTGTCAACACTCTGCATATATATATATATATATATATATATATATATATATAGTGTGTGTGTGTGTGTGTATTGTGTGTGTGTGTGTGTGTGTGTGTGTGTGTGTAGATATATTTACAATGTGATATATAATGTGTGAGAATTAATATTAGTAATAAAGATTAGAATAAAAGAGCCTATACTTTTCTTATCCAAATTACCAAAGTGGGCATAGCTAGAAATTTGCTGCTATTAAAAGTATAATTCCTTGTGAATTTATTGACAGTCAATAAATTCTAACACTATGTAAAAACACAAACATGTTAATCTTTGTTTTTTAATGATTCACATAAGATATCAAGTCCTCCTGAAATCTTCACCCAAATTTAGCCCCCTATTTGTCTTTCAAAAAAGTCATTACCACAAAATATGACACATAAATGTTTTTACATTTAATCTTTATTGAGCGTTCTTCTCTGGTGTATATGCCACATCAATAGAATCTTTGTTATTTTGTTCAGTGCAATAAGCTAACTCAGATCATTGGGCAGAGTGGTAGTTCAGTAAAAATTTGTGTCAGTTTTATGGTTATGATTTACATAGTATTTTTCCTTTATGTGCAAACCTTAATACTCTGAAAATATTTGTTGATATGCTTTCTTTGCTCTCCATTGCTTTACCTAAAGAATAGCTATGTTTTATAGCAAAGAGCCAACAGAGGAAGCATTTCTAACAAGCAACAACAGAAAAACTCCTACCAGTGATCCTAAGCAGAGATGACTAGTTAAAATAAGTTTCTGTTACACATCAAAGGGAGGGTATTATGAACACTGTAACTCATGTGTCTGAACTGTCGGTTCATCTAACCCCCTCAATGCCTGTGAAAAGATTTATGAGTTGTTAGCATTTCTATGCATAATATTTCTCATTCATGATGTATAAATAATACCTCAGACCATATGATTGTTGGAAATGAAATGTTAGTCTTTGTAATGTAAGTTTAGCATTGCCTATAGTAGGCATACTACACATGTGATCTAAAGGAGAAATGATGAATTAGCAAGAAGATCATTTGCTTTGTGGGAATTTTACCTAAGTCTTCACAAACATTTATCTGAGATCCCAATTCTTTGCTGTTCTTATAATCTCTGTGACTCTCATTAACTCACTTAAGTACTTGGACCTCAGTTTTCCAACCAATGAAAAGAGGAGATGGATCTAGTTGACTTCATAGATTCCTAGCAACTTAAATGTTCAAGCTTTTATGAATTTTGTTCAGGAGCAATTCAGACTTTTTGCAACAAAATCAACTCTCACCATTGAACATGACAGCTCGACATTTCTTTGCACAGTGATGCTAATGGCTGTATTCAGGGGCAGCATGGGATCTGTGCTCCACATTGATTACGAGGTAGAAGCACAGCTGATGCTCACCTCCATCCCTGGAGCAATGGTTCTTTCTATTTAATGGAGAGAATTCTTGAAAAGAATTGAAAGGACAATCAGTGACTAAATAAGGACAATAATAGTGAGGACATCAGATATATTCAGTATAATAAGCAATAGGAAGGGCGTGGGTATTGAGAAGGAGACATCATTTGGGTACATAACAAACTTCCATCTGAATAGTAGGGTCAAAACCTTTAAGTAAAACTAGACTAGGAGAGGATAACATATTATTCATTGATTTGGAAAACAGTTACAATTTTAAAATGATTTAGATAATTAATCTTTTAAATACATTGGAATTGATGAAGAGCTCTTCCTTTACTTTGATAATTGGAGTCACCAAAGTAGTCAAATAAGTTCATTAAAGATGACTTGAAAATGTTCACAGCACAAGTCAAGCCTTCAGAGTACAGACATTTTTTTTTTTTTTGCCATCATTTACTATGAGAAAACACTTGGTCCTCAAGAGAAATGGATTTATTTAGAAATTTCATTAAATATTGCACACTTTGACTGGCAAGATAACTTAAGAGGTTAAGAATATTGACTGCTCTTCCAGAGGACCTGGGTTCCGTTTGGAGGCACCCACATGGTGGCTCACAACTATCTGTAGCTCAGGTTCCAGGGACTCTACACACTTTTTGACTTTCGTGGGCTCCAAAATCAAACTAGTTCACAGTTATACATGCCATAAAAACACACATATACATAAATTATAATTTCAATAAAAAAATGACTTCTTGCAACATCATTTTAGGAAGACAGGAGCCACACAATCCTAGATCCTTCTTCATGTCGTCATCTCTACCCATGTTGAACTGTAAAGTAGTAGCAGCATCAATTTATTTGGGCTCTTTAAGAGCTGACATTCTTGTACTCTGTGCCACTTGGAACTGGCCCCTAGGATCTCATGCAGGCATGCACAGTCTCCACTGTTTCTAGGTTCAGAGATGAATATTGCAAATGAATATTACCAAGTTTTTAAGAACACATATTCCAATGCCAGATTGCTGGATCCAAACATTGATTCTGACAATTACTATGTGTGTCTGCCTCTGGGCAGGATATATAGATAGTTTATGCCTCAGTTCCCTTACCTGTAAAATTGTACTTAATAGATGATATTGCCATGAAAATAAGATCAGACTGTGGTACTTTATACTTAGCTAGTTGTTTTAAGTTTTAGTCACTTGACTAAAGCTAAATTAATTTATAGATGCCTGGTCATGTTTCTACTCTTCTTGTTTATTGTAGAAAGAAAACTTTTTTTTCAAAAATGAAGTATAGATCTTACTCTTGAAGGCAATAACACCAGAAAAGTTTAAAATACATAAGTATTCAAGATATTACTCCTTTCATTAGTAAACCCTAAAAGTTCACTGGTACTTGCATTTAAATTATTTTAATTGCACACACACATTTACAAACTGAAACATTACATAAAATATTTCCTTTTGGAATGATTAAAATATTGAATATGGCAGGAGTATGTATTTATTTCTCTGTATAGGGTTTCTAAAACTATATTGAAATGGTTGGTTTTAATAATATTTTCTTGAAAATGTTCTTAAGTGAGGATCATATATCATGGAACTACATTAAGGTGGCTCAGATGAGTTTTGGCAGTTTCTGACCCTTGGACAAATAGTTAAATATAGAAGATAGCCAACTGCATTTGAAATTCTCTCAAACATTCATCTTCATTACAATAAAAGAAGAAGGACAAAGTGATCAACTCAGAAAGCCCTTATCTTCATCTAGTCTTTATGTCTATCGTTTTAATACCTGCCACACTGCAACTGGCTTTACCAGTTCAAGGGTATAGATGATATTCTTAAACTCCTGTATTATTGAGCCACTCTTAGAAACAGGGATTTTAAAGTAAAGTATTAGAGCAATTTTATGGCTAAAATAACAGTATACTTTTATCTATCTGAAACTGGAAGCAAACTTTAAGATTATACTGTGGATGTATTTTGCCCAAAATGTATTAGGAACCAAAGCTCTTTTTATGCTGGTCAGCAAAGCCAAGAAGCCAGAAAAAATGTTCGAAATCTATTATATTAGGTACTGTTCTAAGCAAGCTAAAGTAGATGCAGCCAAAGTAGCTCAGTCAATAATAATTAACCCTCCTTGACTTCATACAGAACTCTATGGCAGAAGCTTAGAGAATAAGAAAAGTCTCCAGAAAATATCAACTTTGCTTTGATACCATTCTCTCTGGCCAACAGAAATAAATTTGAAACTACTGTTATCAGTAGAAGATAGAAAGATATATTTAACCACTTGCTAAATGTCTGAATCTTATTTGAAAACCAGGTCACTTGTTTTAGAACATCACTGGAACAGGAAAATATTTAAAACTACCACAGATGTCTGTTTTTCCTGCTTGAGAGAATTAGAAACCCCATAAACAAATACTTTTGGTGTCAGTAAAATCATTGAGTTCACTAAAGGCAACCAGGCTAGGATTACCAGTTTGAACAAGGGCTCTGGATCTAGGACTTGGAGATAGTCTAGCAATTGGGCTTGCAGGCAAGATAGCCTCAAGGGAACACACCATTGACTGGAGCAAAAGATATGCAAGCTAGGTTGGACCTGAAGACTGGGATATGGTATAGGCCTTATAAAATCAGGTAGACTAAATTTATTGAGTTGATATACAGGATTTATTTTCAGGCTTAAGCTAGAGGATAGGGAAGGTGTAGGAGTGGATCTCTACACAGCGTTGGAGCACTGGCTGTGTGACTTTGGCTATGTCTGAAAGTTGGTGAGGGCACAGGCAGCATAAGATCAGGTAGACAGACAGACCAAATGGGATAGAACATAAAATGTATGAGCCAGGTTTGGCCACTATATCCATACCTTAAAGATTTGGTTATACACAAAATATTCCTTTTTTTCCAAGCCTAGCATCAAGGAGGTTTTTTTTTTTTTTTTTTTTTTTTTTTTTTTTTTTTTCAAAAGTTAAATAATGCATTTTTGATGTAACTAAGATAAGTCAACTTACCACACTCCTTGTCTTTGAGGGGCCTCTCTGTAATACTGATGCTTCTCTTTAAAATCTGATTATTCATCTCTCAATGTACTTTCAAATCATTCATCATTTAAACATCAATTCAAGCTGCACCTATTGCACAAGTAAGTCTTCAATTGAAAAACTTCATAGGTTCCTGAAGCCTTTTGATATATTTTAAGTAACCGTCTTCCATTTATAAGATCACTATTGCAAATATAGGTACAGAATGCATAAACAAAAGTGAAACATAAACATGCCCATTAGATTTGCTGTACTTTGCAGATTTGCTGCAATTGCACAGGCTCACTGTATAAGTATGATGTTTTGTCATCTTTTGATAGATCTTTCTATTCAGACCCTAAGTTATCAGGAAACACTGCCTAGGATTTCTAATGTCCAATGGGCCTATAACTTAGCAAGTTACTTTTTAAAATAGTTAATAAGCCTTTAATCAGAAGTCTGACTATACCAATTCTCTACTTAAAGCATGTAATATATTTTACTGTCTAAAATGAGTGATATGTGATTATGCAGTTGTTTCTTGGGTTTAAATGGATGTAAAGACAACAAAAGAAAAAACATTTGTAGTTTGTAGTATAAAGAATGAAAGAGAGAAAGCATGGCCCACTAACAGTCATCCTTTTTCTTCTTCTGAAGCTCTCATATATCCTTTCAATAATAAACCAGACTCCATTTGACTTTTTTAGAACATATTTGACCTTTAGCTTTTTTCAAGATTTCACTTCCAGAGAGTAAATCCCTTGCTTGAGAAAGTTTTCCCTATACTCTCTAGAATGTCATATGACAAGTCTAGTCATTGATCACATGATTACATTGCTTTCAGTTAAATGGCAGATAGCTATATTCAAAGGAGAAAAAGATTGTTAATTAAGAAAATGGGGTGTTTGCTCCATATGAAGTGTTAACTGTTCAACTGCACCAATTGTTAATTAACAGTGAATTAACATCTAACTTCAAGAAATTATTTTAACGTATGTTCTATCTTAATGCTTCTAGTTTATCAACAGCCAACACAACTGTGTTCCTTATCAATTAAAGTTATTCACCTAAGATACCACTAGTCCAGGTAAAGGTTTATGCCTCAGGCATCAAAATTCTTTCATCTTGTTGAATCTTCTGAAGTAGAGCTTTGTAGTCTTTTTTTCCTGTATGATTCTGTTTATCTACCAGGATTTCTTTCATAGTCAGAGAAAATAGACATTATTCTATCTGTCCTCAATTATGCCATAAGTTGAAACATGATCTAACACCTAGGAAAGCATGTAGTCACTTAGGTAATAGTTCCAGTGTTCCACCCTGATTCCCTTTCCACACACCATGCACAGGTATTATTTAATTTCTTATATGATCTTTGAGAAAATAGCAGAAATGAATGTTTAGGGATTTTCCTCCTGAAATCACAATATGTCCATAAAAATTTGGAAATACATGCTGAAAATTAACCCTGTATCTTATGTACTGAAGCCTCAAACTTATAGCTTAAAGTTCTATACACAAAAAAAGTATTGAGAATCTAGTGGGAGGTAGGGACTTAAGGGATTAAGTATTCATATCCATGGAAGGAAAGGAAATGTAGACACAGGAAGAAAATCCAATTGGGTAGATGAAAAAGCAGTGAAAAGATAAAGAGAAAACAAAAGTGTCACTATCTGCAAGCCAAGGACAGTAGAAGAAAGCTGGCATGACACAAAAGAGTCAGCACAAATCTAGTAAAGGAATTTGAGTGCTTTTGAAAAAAAAAGAGAATTGTGGAGAGCTTTTGGGGATGCTTGGCAGGAATCCGATGTTGACCAAGGACAAAGAAGTGGGCTTTATGCAGGAATCTGACATTAGGCTAGTACAAGAAGTAATTTCAGGCAAGCATCCAAATCTTAGACTAGAAAAAAGAAATAGGCTTCAGACATGAAAATGACTTTGGGCTAGGACAGGGAATTAGACTCAGGTATTTTGGTCATCCTGATAAACTTTTAGAAACAGTGATCATGGGAGTGATCACAGGACTTTATTTATTGCTTTGCTTGTTCTTTGACTATTTGTGTTTATTGTCTTGTGTAGTGGAAATTTTCCCTGCTAGATGGGAGGAGCTAAGGTGGTAGGAGTAAGGAAAGGAAGAGAAGGAGTAAGGAGAGGAAGAGGAGAAGGAAGAGGAGAAACAAAAAGAGGAGACATGTAGGAGCCATGGAAGGCCATGCATATATTGGTAGCAGTCCTGGGTAACAACTTATATCTAGGTTAGTCAATTGGTTAACACTTCTTACTGTGTAGGCATCTTGTTATTTGAGAATTACCAAATATATAAAGCTATTGGATAATCTTTAAACATTAGAGTCCTTTCTCTACCCGTACTGTGTGGATGGTGGGATCGTCTGGGCTTAGCCCAACCTTGTGGAGACAGCATGGGAGATGGCTCTGCCAATCTCCCACACTGGTGTCTTGTGGGTACCAAGGCAGGTACTTCTGGCTCACCTGAGCTGTTAGCTTGAGCTGAGAAGTGGAGAGAACAGACAACAGCTTGTGGCCTTAGGCCTTGTCTAGTCTGAAAGATGGCGACTGATTAAGAACAAACAAGATTGGGGGCCACAGTTTTAAATATCTCCCTCAACAGTCTTGCTTGTTCCTTGACTATTTGCATCTATTGTATTGCTAGTACCTCAACCTTCAACTGACCTTAATACTTGCATGTAATTAAAATGGTATACAAGCAGATTGGGAAAAAATTTTTGAAAGAAAGAAAGAAAATTATGATGTCATGATTGTATTTCAGTGACAATAACAAAGATAGAATAAAGTCTGGCATAATTTCATCTGATCTTATTTATTCAAGCCCTCAATGTGTACAAATATTTTAACCAGATCGTCCATGAAAATGTTTTGTTTTACTATCAGTTTCAATTTTCTTTTTCACTGTCCAGAAGGCTTCTTTCAAATAAACACATTCCATAAAGTCATGAGGTTTGGATAATGTCCCGGGGAAGTGAGGTCTGTTTCCCTACCTCCTCTTTTTCCCTCAGCTCTTCTTTTTACTCGCTCCAAATGTATGTACTTGCTGCACTCCTCTTTGCACCCTGTTTATTCTCCTATAACCCTCTCTGTGCTCCCTCTCAACAATTTTCCCTCATCACACTTTCATGTCTTTTCTTGGTGTTCTGTTTTGTTTTTGTTTTGTGCCTCCCTAGGTTCTACCTGGACCACTCTCCTAGGCTGGAAGTGGATTTACCCATGGAAACATGATCAACCTATAGTTTCTATATCTCCCACAGAACTTCATTCTCATCAACTCCCCTGGGCAAGGTCCTGTGGGCCCCTTTGACATCTATGACAATATTCACCCACTTTTGTGTAGAACTTGTTCAAAAATCTGCAGACTCTGTGATTTCCTGAGTTTGTCCATGTTATTATGTTCATAATACACTGTTACATATTCTTCCAATATTCATCATCATAATCGTCTGGCTTTTGCATTCTTCCACTATCTCCCCATCCAAAATATTCTTGAGCCTTGGAGAAGCTGATATGGATGTTCCATTTAAGACTGACACCTCAAAAGGCATGTGTTCTCAGTACCTAAATCAGTAATGAGACTTTGCATTAACTGCCATTTGCTGCAAAGAAACTTCTGAATCAAAGCCGAGGACCTCACTTGGGTATAGGTATAAACCTAAGAATTTAGTAGAGAGTTTGAAGACATGTCTGCTTAGCAGTACATAAGTCATAGATTCATCATCAGAACCTATGAATTTTCCAATCATGAGCCTTTTCCCACCTACACAGGACTGGGCATAGGCACTCTCCTACAGTACAGGCCTTAGATATAATATAAAATCAGTTGGTTATAAAATACCAATGCTGCCACTAATGTACCAAAAAATAGGGAAGAACCTTATGGATCAGTCCCAGTAGGATTTTGTTTGCAGTCATGCTATATAGTGCCATACCCTCCAATTATAGTGAGTAATCAAGTACTATGGTTTGGGGAGGCTGGAGGTTTCATGGCCAGCATGTTCTAGAAATAATCTATACTATACACTGAGATTTTCTTTTTATGCTCTCTTAGACTCTCATTTTCCTGCTTGCATTGCTTACCTTCACATGAATGCTGTCTTCCTCATTCATTGAAATCTTTAGTATTTTAATCTCGATTGTTTTACATGAATAAATTTTAAGAACAATTTCCCATCATGTATGATTCTAATGTGTGTTCTTTCTCTATCCAACTATGTCTCCTATTCCTTTGGAATAGTTCATCCTTGTTTACTCAGTAAGTAGGCATGTTGTGTCAGAGAAAAGCAACTACTTTCTATAGCCTGTTAGTCATCTGTTGACAAGTTGATGAGGAAGGTAAAGCACTTCATAGGTGCTTGGTTTCATCTCATATTTTGGTGAAATAATATTTATACACTGTCAACACCCACAAGTAATTCTCATTTTTCTTCCTCTTTTGAAGGAAAATACTGAAAGAATGCTCTATATAGGTATTTGCTTTTCTCACATATAACTTAGACATAATTGAAGTTGTACATTTTCTTTTATAAGATTCAGTCACTGCTGGAAAGTTTATGTCTGGTTAACTATTTTTACTGAGATAGAAACCATCTCATCATTAACAGAGGCTTATTTGATGGTGAGTCTCTTTTCCATGTCTCCTCCAAGAATCATGAGAGCATTCTTTTTTATAATCTACCATCTTCTGTAAAAATACAGTAGAATTCCTAAGAGTATATGTCATTATATTGTGGCTGCATTCCCAAACCCAAATTGTTTAGCTACCTAGAGTTCCTATTTGAAGAGTTGTCCACACTGGGCCCTTAGTGAGTCATTGAAATTCCGCTTTAGCTATCCAAGTGATAGTTTTAATGCACAAATCTCTCTCTCTCTGACAAGCAACAACACACCTTATGCCTCTTTGTCCAATGTTAAAGGCAAAAGATTTTTCCCTGTGCCTGTCCCTATTATTTGGATCAAAAGAAGAATTATTGTTGCTTCCATTTGTTCAGATTTAAATTTGCTGCTAAGGAAAGAAGACATACTTTCAAATTCCTAGCCTGTAAAACTCAAACCTGTGAGACTAGTATGATAAATCTGTCATTGTTCAGTTCTAAGAAGTGAATGTACTTAAACGTATTTGAAGAAACCTTCAACGTTAATTATTCATGATAAACTTGATTTGAGATAGAATAATTTTTAAATATTGACTGAAATTTATTGAAAAAAATTGAATAGTAAGAAAAAATTTCCAAAATATTGTTGGAATATATAAAGTTAAGTCTTCAATAGTCTAAATTGAAAAATAACCATGTATAAAAATTAATTCATACTATCAATATGTTATATAGGTTGATATGTGCATTGGATGTAGTTTACATGATGGAAGGATAGAAACACTTCCTTTGGCAGTTAAAGCTGGCATCTCTTGAGTGTTCCCTGGGCTACTGTGTCTCTCTGTGATGCACCAAGTAACTTAAATTCTGGATTTTAACTTTACCATAAAGAAGTTGTATACATAATGCTACTTTTCAACTAAATTGACCAATGTAAACACAAATGCTCTCTTACTGATTTTCTAAAATAATGAATGAAACGATTCATTAACAGAAAATCAACAGATTTTCTAAAACATTACTATGGGGGTGAATATGATTAAATAATTTTTAAGAATACTGAAGTAAAAAAAAAGTAAATATCTTCATGCTTTTAGATTTTCTTAATAATCTTTCTTACTACCTTCAAAATTTCACATCTGTTTGTATGATTTTCAAAACATCTTCAATTCTTTTTTTTTTTTTTTTTTTTTGGATATTCGAGACAGGGTTTCCTGTGTAGCCCAGGCTGTCCTGAACTCACTTCTGTAGACCAGGCTGGCCTCGAACTCAGAAATCCGCCTGCCTCTGCCTCCCAAGTGCTGGGATTAAAGGCCACCACCGCCCGGCAACATCTTCAATTCTTAGATACTTTTTAGCCTACAATGTCAAATGGGTAGATGAATAGTCAATGTTAATAGATGTTAAAGTGTGACCTCCAGAGGAAACCATTTCAACATCAACATCTGCAGTGACCTATTGTGAACTACAGATGTGGAGTCTACCTTAGATGACTGAGTTAGGTATTCCTGGGGTAGTGTCCATTATCTTTGCTTTATCCCATCAGTGGTGATTCAGGAGCCTCTTGAAGTATGAGGTCCAGTGTTATATTTCATATTTGATTGAATAATCTCAATGAATCCTTCCCTCCATGGTAGATTTTTTACTTTAAGGAATAAATTTAAGGAGTAAGAGGATGGAAATTGGGAACTGTATATCCAGTAATATTGGGAACACAATTTCTCCCTGTGGGGAATTAAATGCCTCGTCAAAGTAATTGAAGAGACATGAACAATGTTTTAACAGCTCTCAAAGACTTAACTGAAGACATTGACCTTAAAATCAAAGGTGTTTAATTGATAGGAAAAAATATAGATATTTCACTCTGCTCCAGGCTGTCACTCTTATAATTCACAGCTTAAGAGATTTCCTTTCAAATGAACATCGAAGGTGGATGTGCTAAATGTTAACAACAGTTCTGAAGTAATTTGTCAGGCTTGCCATACATGGGCAGAGTGAAACTTTCTTAAATGGCCAGGCACTTATTCTTGCATGTGTTTTTAGTGATTGTTAGGTATTTGACAACTTGGCTCTGTTAGTATACAAAATTGAATTTTCAATAACTATGATGGTGGTATTAAAGCTTTATAACTATTAAGAGAAGTAGTTATTTAGCACTAAAATACTGTTTCTGGGAGTTTTGTTTTTTGGTTTTTTTTCCTAGATGAAGCAATGCCAGGGATAAAGCACTTTATCTTATTTTGATAACCAAAGAAAATGTTTGGATTGCTGGCATTCAATTTTTATGTCAAAATCTACAGTCCACAAGGCTGAGGAGAATGTAGTCTATATGGTGCCTCCTGTACAAGCAGGAAGATGTGAGTTGACCACCTTACATCCCACAGATCCCTAACATCCATGTGCCAGTGCATATTCTTATCTGCAGTGTTTGGGAAGAGCAGAGGAAGAACCCTGAAACTCAATGACTGATGAACTTAAACTAATGACGAGAGTCAGCTTCTGGTAGAGATCTTGTTTCAAAAATGAAGGGTGGAAATGAATGAAAGACACCAAGCTTTGATTTCTGTTCTACATATGTACATAAATACATGTACAACTAACAAATATATATACCACATTCATACAGTAAATTTATCATGCACACATAGACACACACATAGACAAACATGCACATATACACATACACACACACTCACAAACAGACAGAAATATTCACACAGGCAGACATACATATGAACATGCAGACAGAAACACACAATCACACACAAACACACACACACACACACACACACAGAGAGAGAGAGAGAGAGAGAGAGAGAGAGAGAGAGAGAGAGAGAGAGAGAGATGCATATACAGACAGAAACACATACACAAATACACATGGAGGCAAACACACAACACACAAACACACATGTAGACACACATACATTATCGCTATGTAGTCTATTGAACCTTTTTAAAATTAGGATATATTATTTATTAACATTTTAAGTATTATCCCCTTCCCTAATTTCCCCTCCACAATCCCCCTATCCCATCCCCCCTTCCCCTGCTACCATGAAAGGAATTTTCATTGTAGTCATGATGATCAGTCAGGTCCAAAGTTCATGTCCAGTTGTCTGGGTATTAAAGGCTCTGATTCTTTGGTCAAACCTTCTTTACAGGATCCTTTCTGCTACACCTAGCACTCAGAGAAATCACAGTTCACTGA
The DNA here is from genome assembly GCA_021653895.1 of Mastomys natalensis. Classification (NCBI taxonomy): domain Eukaryota; kingdom Metazoa; phylum Chordata; class Mammalia; order Rodentia; family Muridae; genus Mastomys; species Mastomys natalensis. The sequence continues at coordinate 1,894,619 of JAJTUV010000234.1, read as the reverse complement.
GCATTATGAATTACTCATCAGCTATTATTAATATATGACAGTTTGAATTATTTAACCCTAGTCTAAATAAACCAAGACCAGGTTTCATGAACAGATTACACAGCCAAGTATTAGCTCTGATCCACAAGCTGTTTAATCTGCCATTAAAGCATAATGGCTTCTAGTAAGGAAGAGTTCTGCCATTCTCATATTTTGTCGTGTTTTCCGTAAAGTTTACCACACACAGTATAAACAGTTTGTGGCAATATAAATAATGGCTCTGTAGCATTAAGTAGCATATAAACATAGGAACTAAAAAGAAAGAAAATCTGGCAGCTTTTTTTTTTACAAATAACAAATCACTCTAACTTTCTATGAAAAGCTTCCACAAAGTGAGGCAAGCTCTTACTATCCATCTACTGTCTGCTGTTTATTATGTTTTCTAAACAAATATTACTCCTCCATGTTAGCATGTATATTAGCACCTTCCTTGTTTGAGTTTTGATTTGGCATGGGGGAAATACCACAAATCCCCAACCCTAGACAAAGCATTAAGGAATGCTGAAAACTGGAGAAATGAACCTCTTAAGGAAAGAACGCTCAAAATGGTTACTAACACCAAATGATCAGCCCTGAAACCATATGCATGCTTGCCATACAATTAACTTTATTTGGTCTGAGCAGATTATATGAATATAATTATATATATGTATTTATATAATTATTTATTATTATATACTTATATAATGAGGAATAATATATTCTGACAAAACTTTTCTTAGTATCATCATTGTCTCTTAAATTTAAATACACTTGAATTTTCTTACATTATAATACTCTTAAAGAAAAGTTATTTGTTTCTTCTTTTTCTTCTTCTTTCTGTTTTTTCCCCCTTTTTGGTCCACTAAGTTTAATCAAGTGAATGAGAATGGAGATCATGATTATGTAGTTTAGCCTGAACAACTTGCCAATCACTACACCTCTAATGACCATGATCCCCGTTCTTCTAGCAACCATTTATTGGGAGTAGCTCCTCAGGAAAGGGTCGGATCTTATGAATTCCTCCCTCTCCTCTTTCTTGTAAATTCTCTTCGCCTACTTTTTCCATACTAAAGTGAAGATAAAGCTACTAACCTGAGCAAGATCTTCCTGAGAACAGGAAGAAAATCTAAGTAAAGGACAAACATGAAGATCCTACTCATAGTAAATACACAGCAAGGAAGCTTCGTGACAGTAACTGTCGCTGAGAGATTTCATGTATAATTTCAGTTTGATAGTATAATTTTTTAAATTATGGTATATATATAAAGAAGTAAGCGATCAATCATTAAACATAGGACTAAACACTCTTTGGTAGGAAAAAATGTTTTAGTTGTGAAAATCAAGGAAAAAAGAATACAATGTTTGTAATGGTCACTTTGGATTTATTTGTCTTTATAAGCAAAGGAATCTCATCTCCCAATTTTCCTGATACTCTTTTTGTCTCCCTAGGACATTTCATCTGCCTTATGTCTTCACCTACCTTCCATACACTAAAGCAGTTCAAGATTCATTTCAAAGTATTCATTTCATTGAACTGATAAATTCAAGCTCTCACATCTCAACGCCTACTATATGTATTCTTGTGTTACTTCAGATAATTCTAATTTGACTTAAGCATAATAGATCACCAGAACTCACTACAATACTAGACATTTGAACAAGTGATATTGTCATCCATAGGCCCAAAATTAAAGTTAGTAACCCTCTTCACATATTCCATATACGAAACCATCATACCTAGCTCTCAGAAAGTCTCTGTGTCCTACAGTTTACAGCCATTCAGACACAGGGTTGTCTTCTTTTCTACTTTGTATCTCCTTGTCTGTGTGTTAAAGGCTCTTTTCTGACTCCACCCTCTTATTCTACAGGTTCCTATCTACTGCAGTACTATTAGAGTACTCTATTTACTCTGAACTGGGTGAGTTCAGAGTTCACTCACATTTATGAATTACTCACTGGCTTTTATTAAAATTTGACAGTTTTGAAAGTTCTTTTACGTAGACATATTTTTTCTCGCCATAGAAAACATTTTCTCCTTTCTCATCTCTTAAAGTTTGATTAAGCATTCAATTTAGAGCTGCTGACCTAGAGGACTGGGCTGGATGGGTACAATAGGTAATAGTTAAATATTAACCTTTTGTATTTAGAAGTTTTCTTTGCCCATTTTTTTTTTGATGTGGTGAAAAAACCTGGGCCAATAGAAATTAAGGTTGTCCAATCAGAACAGTGATTTGAAGCATATTTTAGATATGGCCAAGACAAAGCTCCCATCAATATTTGGTAAATAACATTCCACATTGGAGTTTGCTGTTGTTAACCCGTCAAACCTAAGTAGTATACTTTCAAATTAAAAGAAACAATAAACGTCATTGTAGGCAACCTTGTAGGTGATAAAGGTATTGGTGTAGGTCTACATTCTATTTCTCTGTACATGAGGTTCTAGTCCTAGGAAGATGGTAAGTTTTTTTTCTTTTCTGCTTCTTTGCCATGCCTTTATAATTGTTTTCAGTACCCAGCTCAACATATTTCATATATAAAATCCCAGGGCTTTCCCACTGATATGGCATGAACACATTCATGAATAAATGAAATAAAATTAAACTGGTTTCTATTATTAGTTATGAGCACAGTATTGTGTGCCTAATAGAATAGTGCTAAATTTACCTTAAGAATTTTTGAAAAGGTTTAAAGGTATTTTCTGATTATCTTATTATAAAACAAATAAGTCAATGAAATTAATTATATATGTTTTGAATAGGATTTGGCATTTTCCTGAAATAATTAGCTACATAGGGGGACCTATACTGGGGAAGTCCCACTAGTACCAGGGTGAAATTCTTGTATGAGCAGAAGCCTTTTGGTGAGATATATAGCTTAGGTATGTTCATAAAGTTTCTTATCTGATATACAGGTTGCTAAAATCTTTGCAGTGCAGTGTGAAAGCCTATTCCATCAACTGTGATATATACTCCTGATTTGTAAGTTCAGTTAATGTTCTATGGTCTACTCCCCAATATGGATGTTGTTCTTGATTTTACTCATAGATGTAACATTAGTACTGTCATCACTAATCTGATGAATACTTAAAACTTAGCAATATGTTAAATAAGTAGTTTGTAGTTTATATCATATACTACTATAATACATGTATAGAGAAATTATTCAAATACTATTTTAAGAACTTAGAGGTTACAAAGATTACAAATAAACTTGAAGTCATATAGCTGGTAGATAATGGAGTCAAAACGGAAGTATGTGTGAATGCCATTGCTAGGTGTGACTCTTCTCAACACCTCTCACCTGGACAATGAAAACAAGTGTCCAGATTCTATTTCTTCTTTCCTTGGTGATATTTGTTGTTTATTATTCACCTCCCCCATTCTAGGTAGGGTCATAAGTAAAGAATGAAAGTCTGAACTTGTAAGTTATTTCACTCAAACTGCATTGGCCCCTAATTACTTCTAATACAGAATTAATATTAAATTACTTCTATTATGGAGTTCAGCACAGTGCCACATGGTAAAGGTCTAGGCAACTTCCCATCATGGTCTTCTACCACTTCTGTTTTCTACTTCCTGATCCTTTTGCTTTACTATTTTTAAACTACTAGTATGAGTTTTCACCTTATCTCAAGAGCTACTGGTCATGCACTGCAAGGGAAAACACAAGCATATTCTGATCTAAATCCAGTAATAATAAAGCAGAAGATGAAGCAAAACTCTCCATAGCATCTCTTGCCATATTGAATCTGTTTTGGACATTCCCAATCTCCCATATATATCTTAGAATTGGACCAGACATTTAAGTCTCCACGAGGAGAAATTGTGTTTCCAATAACACTGGTTATACAGTTCTCAAATTTCATCCACTTACTCTTTAAATTTATTCCTTACAGTAAAAATATACCGTGGAGGGAAGGATGAATTGATATTATTCAATCATATATAAGATAGAACAATGGACCTTATACTTCAAGAGGCCCCTGAATTACCACTGGTGAGGTAAAACAACTGTAATGGTTAGTAGTACCAAAGAATATCTAACTCAGTAGTCTAGGGTAGACAGAAAATCTGAATATTTCTGGGTCACTGAAGATGGTTGATGCTAATCTCTCATATGTATCTTAGAATCTGAAAGCCATGGACTTGGAGATGTAATCTCATATGTCTAGTGTTAGAGTTATAAAATTAATACAAGCATAAAACTACCTGAACAAAATTTATTTAATTTAACTTTCTAGAAGACCATATTAAATAATTTACTTCAATGTCTGGCTACAATTAACTTCAGTGTAATATTTAATTATTCTCGTATTTCACTCACCACATTGAGAACACTCATTTAAATACTGTGTTGTAAACTCTTACATCAGAGCTCACTGTCTCTTTTCTCCCTTCTAAGAACCCTGGTGAAAAATCCTCAATTAAATATATGTTGCTTGTCTGACTAGAGTTTTAAAATTAAGTAAATGGAATTTATGCTAGGAAATCAATGGGAATAACATATATTTAGGCTTCTAAGTTAGAATAAATCAAACAAAAAATAGAGTTCTGGACTTTGGACAAGTTGATAATTTTCCTCCCCAAAGTAGAAGGGCATAAGGAATACTTAGATAAAGGGGAAACCTCTCTACATTGTACAGGATTTACAGTGAAGTACAAGATCTGCATTATCAGGGATGCAAGAGAAAGTTGGAAAGTATGGTCTAAAAGGATTTGGAACACTTTGAGAGTGAAGAGCCAAGAAGTCAATGAGGGAGAAATATCAAGCCTGCTGAGCAGTGGTCAGAGCCAGGTTGCATCTGGTCGGTACAGATATTAGGATCTCTAAGTTTCCTTGGCAATGGTTCTTTCCAGCATGGATAAGGACATAATGAAGGGGACCCTCATCATTGATTCCATGAAGAAGATCTTCAAGGACAACACAAAGTGAGAACATTGAACAAATAAATGCAGAATAAAACTTTACCATTGTATTTTACAAAGACATGTTAGGTCCAGATGAATTGATACATATTTTTTTTTCAAATCAGTTCCTTAAAATTTTCTATAATATAAATTGTAGATATAGTGTTTCCACAGTATATATTTCATAAGTGAAACCTACAGAACTAAGTAGACAGTTTTAATATATATTTAATATATGGCTTATAGAAAGGTTGTATTTTGTGTTAAAATGTTCCATTACTGTAGTGTCTAAAATGCTTTTAGAATCCAATATACAGAAGGAAGTAAATGATTACAAATAATGTCAAAGTGTCTTTGTTTGCTCGACTATTTAAAGAATAATAAATTTAAAAGGAAAGAGTGTAGTTAATTAAAAAATGAATCATCATTTGGATTTTGCTTTAGAATCAGAATAACATGAGAGATAAAGAATTCAATTTAGAGAATTAATCTACATAAAAGTAATCGATTTTGAAATAACTAGCAGGCTCTATAATAAATCAACATAGATAAGTTACATTTAGTTTTTTTCTCTATATCTCCTTTATTTGTACATAGTTTTATGGGATAATGGCAAAAGAAGAAGAGAAGACAGACACTGAAGTAATGAAATACTGAGGGTGGGCAACAGTATAAGCAAGATAGAATATATGATACATTTATGGATAAAGGAAAAATACTATTTATTTATGACTACTTATTTTGAAACTTCTCACTTCTTCCAATACTCTAGTATTAGCAGTAGTACCATGAAAGTACAATAAAAGCATAATATAGTGTTGTATGTCTTATTACTATGACAAAACACTGAACCAAGACAACAGCAGAAAGGTTATTTTTGGCTGATAGTTCAAAGGTGCAGTCACCCCACTGGGCTCACAGAAAGGTGACAGAAACCCAATCCAGCTGCTCACATCGCGCCTACACTTAGGCAGTGCAGTTAATATTGTTTCTCAGCTCCTTCTCTCCTTTTTAATTCAGTCTAGAACCCTAGTCCACCGAGGCAGTCGGGGAAAAAATTAGGAATCAGAAGGATGGAAGACACCAGTGGAGCATGGTCTCCTGTATCACCTAAGCAGAGCTCTTACAGGCTCACAGGTCTAACATGGCAAGCACAGGGTCTACACTTGGTTTTCGGCATGCGTGTTAAGGTTGTTAGTCTACTGTTTTAATGAGACTCCTAACAGTGGAAGCAGGCGTTCAATGACTCTTTAGTCTGACTTGGAACATTTTTCTTCTTACTGGGTTACCTTGTCCATACTTCATATAAGGGTTTTTGCATGTCTTAGTGAATTTTTTGTAATATATTCTTGCTGCCTTTAGAAACCTGTTCTTTTCTAGAGAGGAAACAAAGTAGGGGTTAGTAGATCAAGGGAGAGGGGTGGTAGGGTGAGCTTGGAGGAGTGGAGGGAGGGAAAACTGGTCAGTATGTGTTATATTAGAGAGAAATCTGTTTTGATGGAAAAAAACGAGAGAAATTCAATTGCTATTTTTTCATCTTAAAATCTTCTTAATGTTAGAAGAAGGAAGAATAAAAAGAAAAAAGGAGAAGAAGGAAGAGAAGAAAAAAAATTATGCAAAGTGTATTACCAGGGATACTAAAGGAAGGGCTAGGGTGATTCATATACTTAAAATAAGTGAACTTGTCCAGTAGATGATATTTACCCATAAGTAAAGTAAATGTAGTTTTAGTAACTCTGAGTGTATTTTAGAGTATTACAGCAAGTATTTGCTTCAATAACAGAGTTATAACTTTATTAAAGTACAAAATACGGGCTGCTCTGGTGCCCAAAGAATGCATATATTTACATATATCTGCAAATTATATGAAATGAAATTTGGCATGTTATTCAGGGATATGTTCCCTGAGGTATAGCTCCTGTCCTACCTTGGATCTCTCAACTCTGCCTCTTCAGGGAAAAAAGAAACAAATTATGTTACTAAATTAAGTTGCCTGATTATTTTTCCACAGGAGGGTAACACAAAAAATACCACTGGATTTATCAGCAGTTAAAAAAAAAAAATCAGCTAGTTTCTTGGAGAAATCCATTTTAAGGAAAACAAAATCCTCATCTAATGTTTTTATTTTTTCATAACAAAGGACTTCCTTCATCCTCACTATATTTCTGTCCATAGACCCTTTCTCTACTGTTTTACATTCTGAAATCATAATATAATGACATCATTTCCTCTTTCTGTTCTTCCACCCAATCTCTCCAATGATATGTCCTTCTTGATCTCTTTCAAATTCATAATCTCCTTTTTAATTAAACTCTTGATAAATACATATATATATATATATATATATATATATATTTAATACATATTAAATATAACCTGGTCAGTATGTATAATGTTACATGTTTTCAGGGCTCACCATTTGGTATTGGGTAACCAATTGTTCTGCTCTTTCCTAGGGTATACTAATGTTTCACTCTCACCATACCTTAGTTGATGATAATATTTTAGGTAGTGTCCAGGCTGTTTGGTTTTCTCTTATCAACTTTGGCATGTCTATTGTTATTGTTTTTGTTCATCTCATGTTTAGGCAATCATGTTGGTGAGATTTTATGGAACAGCTTCTCATGTTGCTAGGCAACACTGTCTCACAGCAAACTCCCTGATCCTCTGGTCTTAACAATCTTCTCACCTGCTCTTCGACAATGTTTCCTGAGTTTGAGGTGCAAGAGTTGTTTTGGTAGATGTATCCATCAGAACTGAATGCCAAAAATCTGAATTTTGACTGTTATTTTTTTTCATTTTGTTGCAAAATGTTTTTTTTTTTCATGAAGGTAATAACAAATATTTTTAATATAATTAAGAGATTACTCTGTTTTGATAAAGTGGTGGTTGTTGGGTTGATCTCCAATATCTATGACTTTAATAGTCCTGGAATTTCACTATATTTCCAATAGCAGAAATATTGCAAATTAATCAGGTCTTAAGTCGAAGTAGAGTGTTTGATTACTACCATGTATGCATGCAACCCAAGGTATCTGCATGTATGCAACATATATGCAAGGTATACATCTGAGGATTTTAAGAGCATGCTGGTAGTTGTTGTGGTCCATAGGTGTCATGGATGGCACAGCTTCTTTTCAAGTATATCTCCTGTCCTGCACACTTAACATGATTTTCACGATCTACAGAGATTTTGTCTGAGAAGTCAAGGCCATATTATTTTGTGGTGTGTGTGTGTGTGTGTGGTGTGTGTGTGTGTGTGTGTGTATGGGGTATGTTGTTATTTCTGTGGTATTAATTTTCTGGGAAAAATGATGAGGCTGGTATTCTCTGAAAAATTATTTCATTAAATTTTCTAAAGTCAAGGGAAACATTTCTGTGACAGTATGCAATGAGAGCGCATATCATCTGAGGCATCAAGAATTACTTACTGAAAATATATGGTTTTATTTTCACCATAATTATTGCTGCTATTGTTGTGTGTACATTTTACAGACCTGGGCTACAACAATGATCTCATAACTTTGGCAGAGTATAGAAAAAAGAGATATGAATAATGGAGAAAAAAGAATGCATTGCTATATTTCTCCTATGATTCTGTTTCAGTACCAGACCTCCTTTACACAGATAATGTATATTACTTTCTGCTTATGAGTGTGTATTGCTAGAAAACACTACATTCCTAAATATTTATCAACATTACTTTTAGTAAATATTCTTTTATAATTTTTAAAGTAATATCTAATAGTTTGAGATCTGTCAAGAAGTATGAAATAAAACAAGCTGGATATGAAATCATACAGCTATAACCTACACACTCACTGTGCTAAACAGCAGGATGGTTAAGAGGGTGAGGTTGACCTGGGACACATAGAAAGTTCCAAGCCAGATGGAAATATGCCCAAAGACCATTTCTGGGAGAAAAACGTACAAACACTCAAAAGACAAAGGCAACTTAGAAATAGAGGTGTGATCAATCAGATGTCACACAGAAATCACACAGAAATGTCCCAAAGAAATTGATCTATTGTGAGCTTGAAAACTGAATTTTACACATTACATTGAATTTTAGTATAAAATTCCAAATACCATGATTATTACAATAAATGCTATATTTGCCTCTTAAATGGTGTTGCTTTTTTGCTGGGTGAAAAATCATATAGAAACATTCACTCTGCTGTCGACAATAGAATAGATGCTTTGGCATGTTTTATTATAACTAGTTTGGTTAACTTGTCAGGAACAAAGCATGTTCTTTCTTTCTTCTCTATTTCTTCTTTCTTTTATACTTATTTTTATGTATATAATTATTTTGCACACATTTAGGTCTGTGAACTGCTTATATGCCTAATGGCTCTAGAGATCATGAGAGGTCATCATATCTCCTTGAGCTGTAGATGGTTATGAGCCATGGATGCTTGGAATTGAATACAGGTCCTCTGCATTAACAAGTGTGGTTAACTGCTGAGCCTTCTCTCCAGCTCCCAAAGCACATTTTTAATTTAATATTCTGAGCCTGTGTCTTTATGCTGTCTTAGAAAAAAAAAAACAGAAAGGAGAAACCTTAGTTTCTACACACTAAATTCCCTCTTTCTTTTTCTTCCTGTTTCTCTCCCTCCCTCTCTCTCTCTCTTCTCCTCTCTCCTCTCTCTCTCTCTCTCTCTTTCTCTCTCTCTCTCTCCCTCTCCTTAGCCTCTCCTCTCCTTCTGCCTCTGTCTCTCCCTCTCCGCCTCGTCTTCCTCTGCTCTTCTCTCTTCCTCTTCTCTGTCCCCCCCCCCTCCAGCATATATACAATAGTTCTTCAGTCTTATGCACTGGAAATGCCACATATCTGTAGATCTGTCCTATCAAGAGATTAGAAAATAAGATGACTAGGATTTACTTTGAACTACCACTGTTTTTGTTCTTGCTTCACTGTGATAAGTTTAACACTAGTCCTTTGAGTCCTGTTGCAAACTTCATCCTTCTATGAAAAGCCTTGGTCATCCACAACCATAGTTAGTTATCTGAAATTGTACACAGAAGAGCAATTCGTTGATGAGAGAATCTAAATAAAAATATGTATTGTAATGTCAGTGCCTTTTAAATTGCTAAATAATCTGGATAGCACCAATTGTCTTGTATTATCTATGTCAAGCCATCAAGTTAAAACTATTAATACTTACAAAAGGAAGTCAGGATGTTGTGCAATAAGTTTCATGAAAGTAGAAGGGATTTGGTTATGAGATTGGACATTTAAAAAGTCTTAAAGGACCTTGCAAAACACAATAAAATCTACATTTTGTAGAGTGATGCGTGATTGAGTAACATGACCTAATTAACAGTTTTCAATATAATTTTTAATAATTCTCTGAAAATGTCATACAACCATACAATGTATTCCCATTTCTATAACTAACTGCTCCCAGATCTACTATTCATTCTTTATATCTTCCCACTGTTATGTCCTTCTGTTGTTTTAGATAACTCATTGATTCCAGTTTGTGCTGGCCATACTCTCTTGGTAGGAAATAATAATTGGTTGCCCACAGATTCTACTGTTGAAGACACTAAATACTTTGGTCACAAAACATGAAAAAGTCAAGTGATACATTCTAGGAAATTTTTTTTCTGCTTGTATAATTTCTTAGCACCAGAAACTACAGCCTAGATTTTTTATAAACTTATATATATACATATATGTTTTGTGTGTGTGTGTGTTGTTTAATTACAGCTGTGAAAATTGTGAGCTACAATAAAATCAGCATGACAAAATATGCTTATGGGTGAAATAGTGGTATAGACATTGTGGAATAACCACTATTTATTAGATTTAAGGCCCAGGACATCAGAGGAATACAAGTCTACCACTGTAAATCTTGCCAAGAACACATGATTTAGGAGCCAGTAGACCTCGGGGATGAAATGAGTCCTCAGACATGACCAAACAAGTTTCTTTGTGCAATGGATGGGAGTTGAGAAACCCACAGCTAGTATACAGCCAGAGAACAAGTGTCTGGATTTCTCACTATGAAAGAACCATCATGAAAGAGGAAACAAAGAATGAGTTCAGGAATGACCAGATCAAAACAGCATCTTCTGGATGTGACAGGACCTCTGTATTCAAGAACTCACAGTAGCTGTCATTGCCTGATAAGACCTTCTGCCAAAGATTTTCTTGATTGATGATTGATGATATAGAGCCCAACTGTAGGCAGTACTACTCCTGGAATGGTGGTCATGGGTGGCATAAAAAAGGCAAGCTTAACAAGCCATGAAAGCAAGCCAGTAGCATTCCTCTATGAACTCTGCATTAGTTCCTGCATCCAGTTCCTGTCCTGAATTCCTATCTTGATTTCTCTCATCAATAGAGCAATAGACTGTTACCAAGAGTTGTAAGCTGAAATAAACTCATCCTCCCCAAGTTATTTAAGGTCATAGAATTTTAGCACAGAAGTAGAAGTCTAACTACACTGTGATATTGTGTCTTCTAGGTATGAATTTTAAAAAAATCTATATTTATGAAATTTCTGTAAGGCTGTCTAAGCAAGACCTGTACAACTCACAATAGCGGTTATCAGCCCAACATAAAGGAGGAAATCTCATTCATGAAGAGCTATAAACAATTACCAGCTGATAAGTATAGAAGAATTTGTCTTCCCCAGGATGTACCCTGACTGATTATCTAATATTAAAGGGTCGGTACTAAAAATATGTAAGTGCAGCCAACACTGAACAGACTCAGCAGGTGACATTGACATATTTGTAAACAAATAAAAAGAGTATTTATAAAAGAGGTGGGCAGGAATTTGGGAGAGTCAGAGGCAAGTTTTGAAGAGTAGAAGAAAGGGGAGGGAGGGAGAAATGATCAAACTATAATAAAATAGTAAAAAAGAATTTTAAGAAAGATAGATTTTTTGTAAAAGAATATTGAAGCAATTATATTTAAAAAATGTGGATTACCAAGGAGAGAATATTCTAAAGCATGGCCAGAGATTTTGATTACATGGATTGGCATTCTTTAATGGATAGCATAGGTTTGAGAATAGCTCTGTGAAAGAGATCATTGAGAGGGTATAGAGGGACACATGTTATCTACCATTCTTCTATTTATCAGATTCATGGCATGAATCAAAACAAGTCTCCCAGCAGCTTTCTAGAAATCCAAAGCCCCACATTGCTGATATATCTTGCTTTTGTGAAGTTTCATATCTGTATTGGGACAGCATCTGCTGGGCTGAGTGAACCCTCATCTATTCCCATAGCAACATCAGCCATGCCTTCTTTTCCTTTTATCCTCACTCAAAAATTCTCAGCTGTGATCTACCCTCAAAATACTGGTTATTGAGAATACTTCCCTGGCATACTGAGACAGTCCTCATATAGTACTCTTCCATCTATATTTTAAGAAAGAAATTAATATCCTGGAAAAGATTCAGTATTAAAAAATCAATATATATATGAAATTGTGCAATTTTATTATAAAATACTTATTTAATATTATAGATTATCCATTCCAAAATTGATATCTATACCTTATTAGTCTTTTGGAGTAGGATTTCCCTGTCTGTATATGTATGCATATATATATAATATATAATATATATATATATATATATATATATGATGTGTGTGTGTGTGTGTGTGTGTGTGTGTGTGTGTGTGTGTGTGTAATCAGAATTTAGCTATTCTTTAACATGTTTAAAACTTGAGATAGCATTGGCATTTTTATGGATAAACTGAGATAATTCGCTACTATGCAACATATAATTATCAAATCAGAGTAGTGAGGGCTTACATATCATCAAACAGCTATCAAACCTGTAAACTTTAAAACTCTTTCCAGTTATTCCCAAAATGGCATAGAATTTATGAAACTAACATTCTATCTTCTCTGTAGAAAGCAGAAATCCTTCTTGCTTCCTCAGTGTGCTGTGGCCTTTTCTAAATTTTACCTTTCTGCCCATCTCTGACCTTCCCAGCTTCTAGAGATAATCATTCAACTTTGTCTTCATTTAACAGCTTAGTTTATACAAACACCTAAGAAAATATAGTATATTTTCTTCCTAGACTGCTAGTATAGAAAGATACTTTTATTCATGAGGAGCAATCCCAGGAGTTACCAAGTATGGGAATTTTAATCATCCAACAATTTTACTTTAGGCTTATATCACTGAAACTCTAAACATGTTCTCTTCATACAAGTAGTTTAAAGGCTAGATTCATCAAGGGGCAATCAGACACTACATATCCCTGAGAAATTTGATCACACATAGGAAGACCAAGCTAGAATTTTATAGATCATGAGATTCATTGATAATGGTGCCTAAGCTGTAGCATCTAGAATTCCTTATTGCTGGTGCCAATGTGCTTGCCCTTGCACAAGATCTACTTCTCCAATATTCTTTTACCTTTGGGATCCTAGCAACTTTATAATAAATTTCTTTGGCATATAAGTAAGCAGAAATGAATTGCTTACACTTTCACATATTCACAAACCTTAAATGATCTCATAAATGTATTAGTGCTGCACAGACAAACGTTCCAGGGAAAGAAACAATATTTACCCAATGCCAGATCATTTCAGAATCTCTCTGCTGTGAGTAAAGTATAGGGAAATTAAAGAAACTCTATCATCTGTCTAGACAAAGCACACATAAAATTATTTTAAAGGTGAGGTGTAATATAAAATCATGCCTTCAGGTAAGATTACATATGTGAGTGTCATTTGCTTCTCAAACATATCACAGAGTGATTCCATTCCTTGCTCTATCATGTTTAGCATTAATGATAATTGTCCATGCACTGCATTCATGTGTCAGTCTCTGTTTTTTCACAATTTAGTGAGATAAAAATGAAGAGAGAAGAGATTAATCTATCTCTTATATTTTCTCTAGTCACTCTATAAAATAGTATGAAGGTGGTTGAAGAAGACAGTTATAAGATTTACTTTTTTCTCTGAGTAGCTTAAAGTACTTATCTGTTGTTATTCAATTGATTTTATAAGATCCCCTTGAAACTTGTAGAAAACAGCTCTTTTGTAACAAGAGGAATTAATGCAGAAATACCACATACTGTGTTAACTGCAAGAACAGGGGTAAGAGTCACAACCTCTATGTTTATGAAATGTTCTTAGCCAGTTAAGTTATCCTGGGCTTTCAAGTGTTTATTCAGCTGCCTCCTTGATGGGCTTCCAGTATGATCTAAAAGGCTAAGTATTTTAAGGACCTCCATCCTTGAAGTGAAAAAAAAATCATTTAGTGTCAATTAGCTTTATTAGTGGATTAACCACTGTCTTCACAATCCTCACTGAGGGTATGAGGATCACTGTCAAAATGTCAAGGCACAAACATTAGGCTAAACTATTTAAGAACATACTATCAAGTATTTATTTTTCTATTAAATGCTTTGGGTTACTTTATTGTGTCTTCCAATATCATAGGCTTATGATTCTTTATCTTTCTCATGCATCTTCTTCCGCTTCTGTTTTATTCCTATCAGGTGAGCATTAGTTGGTTTTCTACTTGTTTGTGGTTTGATGTTGTTTGGTCTCTTATTACTTTTACCTTATTCTTTTCTCCTTACACACAGTCATCTCCATGAAACCAATTCTCCACGAAATTTCAAAATTGGTTACCTTTCTCTCTTTTAAATTTAAGTTACATTTTTATCTGATGTTGAGATATTGATATCATTGTTTTTTCCTTTTCTTATTTTTACTTTTTGTTGGATATTTTCTTTATTTACATTTCTATCCCATTTCCCAGTCCCCCCCCAATCTTATACCTTCTCCCCGCTACCTCTGCTTCCAGGAGGATGTTCCAACATCTACCCACCCACTCCTGCACCCTGCTCTGGCATTCCCCTACAATGAGCCAACTAGCCTTCACAGCACCAAGGGCCTCTTCTTCCATTGATTCCCAACAGAAGTCATCCTCTGCAGCTGCAACTATGAGTCCCTCCATATGTATTCTTTGGCTGGTGGGTTAGTTCCTGGGAGCTCTGGGCGGGGGTCTGGTTGGTTGATATTGTTGCTCTTTCTATGGGATGGCAAACCTGTTTAGCTCCTTCAGTCCTTTACCTAACTCCTCACTTGGGGACCCCATGCTCAATCCACTGGTTGGCTGCAAGCATCTGCCTATGTATTTGTCAGACTCTGGCAAAGCCTCTCAGGAAACAGCTATATCAGGCTCCTGTCACCATGCACTTCTTGCCTTTCATAATAGTGTCTGCGTTTGGTGACTGTATATGTCTCTGAATAGCTTTCCTTCAGTCTCTGCTTCACACTTTGTCTCCAAACTTTTTCCTGTGAATATTTTGTTCCCATTTCTAAGAAGGATGGTCTTTGGTCTTCCTTCTTCTTGAGCTTCTGTAGTCTCTTGGGTATTCTGATTAACATTTTTTTTTTATGTATTGTCTTCTCTTCCTTTGAAAAAATTTCAACTTATTTTGCCAATTTCTATCAGCCTATCTCTTTTGGCTTAGATATTAACATTTTTAAAGGAGTAGAACATTGACTTATCCTGTCTCAAATGATAACTAACATTGTTTGTTTATAAATGTGTTCTTGTTACAGTGTTTAGAATCAACTCTTAGGCGTCACATATGCTAAGCATGTGCTCTACTACTGGGCTAATAACCAATCTCAACAGTGTGTTCATGTACCTACCAGGTCCATAGTAAGTAAGACAATAATAAAATGTTAATTTATCAGTGGCCATAAGTGAATTTGCAACTTATCTAATGCTTCAGAAACCATCAAATGTTTATGAAATATTGATTAGCATTTATAATGAATATAAAATGAGAAAACTATACATTCTTATACTTTTAAATAAAAGTACTTGTAAACTGTGATCTTTTTTAGATAATGTTGCATACAGATGCCTACATCAATAGCTTACTTTACACATATTTTTTAAGACTAAATATTCCAAACACTGATGCATCCTTTTTATTGAAATTAATCACAGCTTTCTCAAGTCTAAAATATTATGCTATTTGTCAACTGGACATTTTACCCTGTTGTTTATTCAGTCACAAACCCAAAGGATGTTCAAAAACACTTGAAAATTTTATTCTCTACCCGTTTGATGGTCACACCCACCTACAATTCTTATTATTACCACAACTATTATGTAAGGTGACAGCTGGTCTTGTTCATGATTGTAACACTTGTTTCAACTGTTTGCTCTATACTGCACTAGACCACTTCATTTCTCTGAGCTTTTCCTATATAGCTCACTGATTTCTTGATCTAATAGCCAACCTTCAATGAAACAAATTTCTCCAGAATTATATCATCTGTGTACTGTACTGGCTGTCGTTGGCAAGTCCACAATAAACAACAGAATATTTATGAAGTCATAAAATGTGAGTCACTTTATCAGGCTATTCCAGTTTAGAATTTTATCCTAAAAAGCAATCGGAATTATGCCCTGACATTTACGTATAAAGATGCTAGTTGTAGCATTATTTTAAATGTCAAAATGTTCTGAACCTAAACAAGGCAAAGAAATATAGTCTATTTATAAACATGGTAACATATTAACTTAAGGATATTTTAAAGGAATATTTTATTGAAAGCATAAATGCGACCAACAAATGTTATATGGAATGCTTTATGTATTCATTTATTCCAGTGTAATTTTTAGCACTTTATCTATCACATGTAATTCAAGGCATGGTTTAACCAGACATAAACAAAGATGCTACCTTGTAAGGTTTATGTTTTCATGGGAAAACAGATAATAAAATGACAAGCAATTAAATATGAAGTAGTATATATTAATAATAAAAATTTAAAAAAAATCTCTGATTCAGGTGATATTTTACCAAGATGACCAGAGAAGACAGAATCAGTCAATTGAGCACATGGGGAAATTCATTTTAGATGATGCAAATATTAAAGGCTAATATTGAAAATTGTTCAGCACTAAATGTTGTTGGCATTCAAAATGAACAAATGAATGAAAGAATGAATTATTCAAGTCCCCAGGCTGTGATTTTAGCTTCTCAGATAAGTTTTATTGATTAGCTCTACAGAGTTACTTCCTACTTTATAACTTAGTTCTACAGTTAACCAGGTAAAGTTTTAAGAATTCATAAAACAGAAATGTTCTGTTATTATGCTCCACTTTTTATATGGGAACTGAGAGTCAAGAAGCTAGAATATGTATGTTCCCAAGTCACTCTAGGACTTATATTCAGCTACACAGGCATTTCATATTCAAATTCTTTCTGCTGTGTTGTACTTAAATTATATGACCAAAGACATATGAGATTGAATATGCTTCTTGGGGAAAAGGAATGAGGCAGATTTCCTGATAGGCATCCAAGTGGGCAAAGGTACCATGAATAGGAATTAATGATGGTGAACTTCCAAAGTGGTTGGTTTCATCTTCCTCACTCTCCTGACCTGAGAAAAAGCCTGGCAGCTTGAAACAAAGGCACAGTATAATTATATGTCACCAGTAGTGCCCACTGCTCATGGACTGACTCCATAAATTCAAAACCAGATCAGGCATGTGAAGTGGTAACTTAGGTGTTCTTTGGAGAGTTGGTTGTGTTGGATGGTTTTGCTGGGAAAAATACGTGAAGGGGTGTTTTCCTGAAGTGGATACAGGTCAAAGACTAAGGCAGACTCATGAAGGAACATTTCACTAAAGCAGACACAGGAGAGAGGTTGTTCTGCTAAAACAAACACATGAAAGTACACATAATGAAGGATTCTTTGCTAACAACACACAAGTTTTGGTCCTCCTTATATTTTGGAGTTGAACTCCATTTGGCGAGACTCCAAGGATTCTGCACATAGGATGCACAGCTGAGGCAAGACAGGTGCTGAGGCAAAACCCTTGATAGGCAAGGCATGTGGAGAACACATGATGTTTAGAGGGTATAAATAGGACTCCATAGAGTGATGGAGACAGAGCTTGACTTGCTGGTACAACTAGCTGCAAATCATGTGGGTCTTCAGTCTTTGCTGATCTTGACTTCCCTGAGAGAGGTGCAGCCTAGAACTTCTGGTATTCCTGCTAGTCCTTCCTGCTGACTTGTACCAAGGCTGAGGCCTGGCTATCTTTTATAGATCATGCCACCAGTGTTGCTAACCCGACTCTACTAAACTGGACTGTTGGTGTATCTGTGAAGTGTTTCCAAGTGGATAGAGCTGCCTCTGCCTGCTAACCTGTGAAATGAACTGCCAATACAATAGACTGGAGTTGTTTCAAAGAACCTTTATAAACAGGGACACTTCCCCCATATCTTTTCTTTCCTCCTGCCTCTGGTGAGTGCTTGGCTATAAGGGAGATTAAAGTGTTCAAGAACCATCATTAAAAATGGGATTTGAGTGAAGTAATACCAATACAAAAGAACATACTGGTAATCACTACTGATATTGGATTTTAGCCCAGAAAGCCTGAAATACCCAAGATCAACTTCACAGACACATAAACCCTCAGGAAGAATATTACCAAGTAGTGTGGGGGCTTGTCTTCTTAGAAGGAGAACAAAATACTCAGGATGCAAATATGGAGAGAAGTGCAGGACAGAAACTGAAGGAGGGACCGTCTACAGTACCATTCCACCTGGATAATCCATCCTATGTGCAGTCACCAAAGTAGAGGATTGAATGAGATGTCAGGTTACATGCTGACAAGAAAGCCTGAATATAGCTGTCTCCATAAAAGTCATGCAAGAGACTGACATACCAGAGGCAAGAAGCTCACAGCTAACCATTAAACTGATCATGGTTCCCAGAATAGGAAAGAAAGACTGAAGGCTGAAGGAGTTTGAGAGCATTGCGTCAACCATGAGAGAACAACAATCCAACCAACCAGAGCCCCAGGGTCTAAACCACCAGCCTGGTGCGCTTAGGGAGGGACCTCAAGGCTCCAGCTTATATTGCAAGGGAGCTATATATATAAGTGGGAGAAGAGATCCTTGGTCCCATGAAGGCTGGACATTGGGGGGGGGGATATTCGAGGGTGGGGAGGGGAGGTATGGGGGAGGGTGGGTGGGGGTACACCAATGTGGAGGCAGGAGGATGGGGAAGGGATAGTGAGTTCCTGGGAGGGAGGGGGAAATGGGGTAAGGGGAGGATATCTGAAATGTAAAAAAAAAAATTTCCAATAAAAAAAATGGGATTTGAGAAAATTAAAGTTGCAGGCATGTTAAATAGCAGCTGTGGGTCAGTCAGCTATCCTTTCTTCAAACTGAACAACACTAAATTTAGTGAGGAATATGATAAAAACCCTCAGCCCTTGGGGAAAATTCTGGCTTTGTGTGTGTGTGTGTGTGTGTGTGTGTGTGTGTGTGTGTGTGTGTGTGTGTGAGAGAGAGAGAGAGAGAGAGAGAGAGAGAGAGGAGAGAGAGAGAGAGAGAGACTATTTATGATGGCTAATTAAACTAAAGAAAGAGCAAAGTACCCAAGTAGTTGCACACATATTTTCAAAGTAGAAGATGTTAATACGGAAATGCAAGGATTTACTAAATATATAAATGAAATAAGAAAAGAGAGGAAGAAAGGGAATAAGAGTTAGCCAAGCAGGAAAAGTAAAGCCACAAATCCTAAAAGAAGACATAATGTTGCCAAAACATCTGAATGAATTTAAATGACATACAATACCACTGAGTGCAAGGGATATTTTATTCAATTTCATATGGTAATGATAATTCTGGAACAATGAAGGGTAGGTATAATGTAACATGATTTCCTAATTTTTACTATTTAAACTCAGTATGCCTCTTTTATTAATTAGATAAAAAAAGAGAAACTAAATTTTGCTGAGTTTTGGTAGTTTGTTTGGCTGGCTGGCTAGTCCTGGTCTGTTTCAATCAACCCTTTGGACAGACTAATAGACAAGCCTTTATGTACTAGATCCGAAAGCATACCACGTTGTTTTTTTTGTTTGTTTGGTTTTTTGGTTTTGTTGTTTTTTTTCTTTCTATGAAAGAACATCATTCTGCTCTTTTGATTGCATTGACCTGGAGCACAGGAACGTGGGATGTACTTAAGAAATGAGTACTTACTGAGTTATAATTACATACAATATTCTGTAGATCCCAGGAGGGGGATACAAAGATGTTTTATCTCAAACCAGGATGAGTCTCCCTTGTTATGTTTAGTTCCTCCCAGCACCTCTCATCCTGCCCTCTACCCAAAACTCTCCAGCCTATGGGCTAGGATTCTCTTCTCCCAGTCTCTGGTCTGTATTAACTCATCCATTTTGGACACAGAATCTCTGGGTTCTTCTTCGTCTATTTTCCTCTTGGTTTCTTGGACTCTAGGTCTCTGGATTCCAGGTCTTTTTGTTCCTTCTCCTTTCTCTTCCTCCTTCCTCCCTGGCCCAAAGGTCCTGTTCAGTCTGTTGTTCAGTCTGGGCCATTCTATATGCTTCTGGCTGTTTTCTTCCTCAAATCTACAATAAACCATCTCTTCAACTCATACTTGGTAGTATCACATCCTCATTTCCTTTTTTATTTATTTATTTTTTTCGTTCACCTGGTGCAGAACAAGAAGTAATTATAGAGATGACCAGGTTGACATTTATTTTACCATCAACAAAAGGACTGGGATGTTAGTCTCAAACTCAGGACAAATGGCTAACTAGGGTACCTATTATTTAGCATATGAAAGGGATGCTGGCTTTCTTGGATTCTCAGCAAGAATAGGTTACAAAATCATCCTGGCCATCATACTAAACTCTCTACTTAACTCCCTAGCTACTCTGATTCCTATATATCTAAAGATTTTTGGTTGTCCTGGTCTTTTGATTCTGAGTTGGCTGCACTGATGGATCTGTCTTGGTCCATTTGTCCCTCACCTCTCCATTTGTCCCCTCTTCTCTTTTACCCCTCCCCCCACTCCTCTCCTGGCCCAGTTCAATATGCTGATCTTGTTCTGCCTGTACCCTTCCAAGGGCCTTTGTCTGTGCTCTCCCTCATATCTACAATAAACCTGCTCCTCCATAATATTTGAAGCAGTCATGTCTTTATTTTTTAATTATATTTTTATTTTTTCATTCAATTCTAACTGGCTAGCAGATGAATCTCAGTTAAATTGGAGAAAGATATCTATAAATACTATGCATAAATGCTACAGAAGAAAGGCACAAGAGTCAGAGCCAAATGCATGACTTAGCCCCTGGGTTGGGACAGGATGGATTTGAAGCTCTGGCTAGGATGGGTATGCTGCTGGCATACTCTGAATCACTGACATCAGGGAGAGGATACTCAGAGTTCTCATGTCTCCCTTTACTAGCACTCCACAGAGATTATTTGGGGAATGGATATAGGAATTGATTCCAGCCCTTGGAAACAGCTTTCAACTTAGAAGAACCTTTCCTAACACATTAGTATTTCTCTCTTACCTGTCTGCCGACTTCTCTGTGTTAATACTTGAAGTATCCTAGAAGCTTCTGTAGAATTCTTTTTTCCCAAATCTTGGGGCTAAAAGGAGCCTCCTTATCTTTAAAGACAAGAGAATCTTCTGTCCAGGAGGTTGGCATGTTTTCCTCTTCAAATATTTCTAATTTTGGGTTGAGTGTGTGTGTGTGGTGTGTGTATATATATATATTTTTTCAACTATCCATATACTAGTGTTGACACCCACCTTTTCTAGAACATATGGCTAGCTACTTTTCCTGCTCCTGCCGCATGCTTCAGAACAGCCATAATAGTGGGCTTCCACGTTGACACTGGTAGCTTTGGTTGAAGAGCAAGAGCAGAAATAGGGTCTGGAGAGATGCCTAAGAGAATCCTAGCACTCACATGGAAACTTATTATCTTCTCAGCTTTAGAGTTAATAGATTCAAAGCCAATTTTCAGTCTCTCCCTGCTCCAGGCATGCAAGGAACACCCAGACCTATAGGCAAAGACAAACATAAACAATCCAACACACATAACTTTTTTTAATTAAAAAATACTTATTTGCTTTTTTTCTCCCCGCAATAGTTTTATTCAGCTTAGCAGTTCACTCTCTAAAGTTTAGATTATTAAATCCTAGATGCATCAGTATCTAAGAAATTAAGATTCCTTAAGGTTTCTTTTTCCATATAATCTATAGTCCCTTTCCTGTTTTTCTTGCAGGGCTCTAAATGTGTTCTCCATCATCAACAATGGATGCTCTTTATTACTACCTTGCCCAATATTTAGTGGTACTTTGCACATTGTAGCATTTCCATACCACCAACAGTTACTCTCTAAACAGCACATTCAGCCCTTCCTGTTGTCTTTAAAAGCTTATATCAATGTGCCTCTGTGGGTTTCTGAATTCTCTGTTTCTAAGCATATTGGAAACTTCTGGGGAAAAAAATAATATGTTGCCTAGCACTAAAGTATCTTAGTTACGGCCCACTCTTGTTCCACCTTCCATGTAAAAACCTATTTCTCAGGCTTGTGCATTTCTGAACAGCTATTTCTCTCTAATTTAAAGCTATTTAAAAGGGTTGAGTATTTCTGAATATTATTGACTTGTATATATTAGCTTGCTTCAATTGCAATAACAAAATGCCATCAATCCTGTGGCTTACAAACAACAGGTAGCTACTTCTCTTTCTAAGAAGGAGTGCAGAGTCAAAGGTCAAAGTACCTGCATACTTCATATCCAAGGAAGACATGTTTCTTTGCTCATAGGTTGAGCTTTCTAGCTGTGTTCCTATGCCATGAAGACCAAGGCAGCTTTCTGAGACACTAATCTCATTTATGAGGGCATGGACCTCATAACATCTGCACTAACTTTCCAAAGGCTCAAACTTTTAACATCCCCTCATTAGGAACTAGGATTCAGCATAGACATATGTAGAATGGTGACGTAGTATACCCCAACTCATAGATGATTAAAGTAACCCATATCTGTCTATCTCTTTTACTTTAACAAATTGCAAAGTTATTATATTCATGCACTCACTACTCTTAATTCCATATTTATGAGATAAGCCATTTTCCTGTTTTATTTTATGATAACTAATTCAATTATAAAATAACTCAGCTGTATTTCGAATTTAAAATATATTATATATTCAATTATAAATGATTCAATTATATATTGTTAAAAATTTCTGGAAAGTCAATGTGCCTGGGGATCTTGTTTACCTTAGTTTCTGTTTTTTATTAGGTCTGGAGCACAGCTCATGATTCATCTAAATTTTTTGAATAGTGGTGGACCTCCTTAATCAATGACCATACCAACACCACATAAAACACAATCTTAATTATTCTTACATTTTTCTGGAAATAGCTTGTGAAGACAATAGTACATGACTCCCAGGAAATGGGAACTAGAGACCTGGTGTTGTCACCTAAACCTCTCCTGGAGGATTCGTCTAAGGAAATTTTTACTTCCCTACCACTATTGAGTTCACTGCTGACTGTTGATAGTTAAGTAACGATTTTGGAGGCATTGTTCTGTTCTGGCTATTCCTGCTCTGTGGGCATAGCTAGCTGCATTTCTGTGGTGTACTCACTCTCCTGAACAGTCATTGTTGGGTTCAAAGTGATTACCCAAAGCCATTTTCTCTCTTAAGTTCTCGGAGGCTTTGACTATCTCATAGAAGAAAAATAAACAGGAAAATATGTTGAGTTCTACCTTTTTCATGAAAGCTTTAGAGATCTTAATGTGTTTACTTCTCCTTACATACCCAGCACACCCTTACCTTTAATAAATAGCTATTTTATCCTGTTGTGTTTTAATCTCCACAGGCAGTTGTCTCTCCCAACTTAATGATGATTTTCTATTCGCTTCAAATGTTATTTCTGTCTCCTTCATGAAAACATAGCATATTATGTCATTACTTACATAGTTATCTTTCCTTAGCATGTATATGGTGCAGGCAAAACACACAACATACTTATGTATATAGTTTCTTATGTGTCTCATGTATGCACTCATCAAAAGGAAGAGTTATTTTAATCACAAATTTTCAGTAATTGATATATATAGATATACAATTAATGCACATTGAATAGTACAATAAATAAATAAAATGTAGGAATATATACCTTACATATATACACTGTTAAAATACTAGAAAAATATCAAAATAATACTTAAAAGTGAGAATATATAACTTCTAATTTTGATCCGCAGCTACCAACAATTAAATAAGTAGAATAATAAATTCCTTACAATTACCTATAAAACTTAATGACATAATATCAAAAAAGTACACAGTGAGAAAATCATTAACTTTAATTGACCAGCACAAACAATTCAAATCAAGGGAAAATATTTTACCAACAATTTCCAGAAAGTGATATCAACTAAAAAAGAATGAGTGGCAAAGTTAACTCGGAATAAACCATTTGCCAACAAAGGAAGAATATCATTGGATGGAAAATAAGTTTTCAAGTTGTCCAGGCAAATATAGAAAACAAAAGGGGTGTGCATATATAATAATAAAGCATCAACTTTGCTCAGAGACATAAGTAAAAGTGACTAAATACAGATGTACCTTGGGGAAATAATAATAAGGGCTTATTTGAGTTATGAATTTACCGAAAAGTAAAAGTAAAATAAAGGGAAGTTGTTTGAAACAAAAAATTTTAGATAATATATGAAAGCAATTTTTTAATTATGCCAAATATAATCATATAAAAAAACTATATGAATGAGCTACTTCTTAGCTTCTAGAATGGCTATCATCAAAGGGATAATCACAGTGTGGTATAATTCTGACAGTTCTTCAAAAACTTTAACACAGAGTTACCACATGACATAGCAATTTTACTCCTAGGTAGGTCTAGAAATTTAAAATGTCTTGATCAAAATTTCTACAAAGATAATCATAGCATCAGTATTCATACTATTCATCCAGTAATAATAACCAATAAGTCCCATGTTTTAACTGTAAAACAGATATCAAAATGAGATTTACACAGCAGAATGTTTTTACCATTGGAAGGATCAAAGTACTAACGTTGCTTTGGCCTGCATGGATCTTACAAACACTAAATTAAATAGGGAAGCAAAATAAAGATTACACACATCATTATGCAATTTATAAGACCATACATGTACTAGTCATTGAGAAAGGCTAGTATAAGGGAAGAATAGTCAGCAGTCACTGAGAGGTGTAAGCGTTTTTGCACATGAAGAAAATCGTATGTGATATATTTGTGATGCTTGTATGATTTCACGACTTATTCTAAAGTGAATACAATTCAGCCACTAAATAGAAACTCAAAGTAATGGTTTTAGTGATGGTATACAACAGATCAATGTTAACGGGAAAATATAAAGATGCTACACAGTCACAATGGAGACGCTTGATCAGATTTCAGAGGCCTAGGAAATACTCCACAGATGTACCCCAACATCAGGAGGTAGGATATGGATATCAATGTGAATATGTGTGCCAAAGAATGACTGAACAAACTGTTGAGAAAGTATATTTGACTTCATTGATGTGACAAAATACCAAGGAGAAATTAATGAACTAATTAATTAAAAGAAGTCTCATAGTTTCTGAGGTTTTATTTTGAGGTCATCTACCATGTGACTATTTTGACTTTGAGCCCTTGTTGAAGGAAAACATTATGTAAGTGAAGGCAAGTGGAAAATGTTACTTCATTTGTGGTAGACAGGAAGCAAAAAAAGACAAGAAATGGTGGTTCAACTTTCAAAGACAGGTCTTGAGACTTCAGTGATCTATTTCCTCCAGCTAAACACCACCATCTTTCTCAACATTTATTTTAATATTTTATTTTGATAATTTCATATATGGGTATTTATTTTTTCATTTTTTATTGGTTATTTAATTTATTGACATTTCAAATATTATCCCTTTTCCCAGTTTTCCCTCCACAGGCTTCCTTTTCCCTACCCCCCACCCCTGCCACCATGAAGGTGCTCCGCCACCCATAGGAAGATCAACAATGAGTACTCATTTAAATGTTTTCTACACCATACTTTTTTCTAACATTTCTCATTCCACTTGCAAGTACCTTCCAACTTTATGATCATTTTTTTCGATTACTGTTATGTACATATTCTCCTAATCCACTTAGTTTTACTTTTATGTGGTGTGTTTAGGATGGTCACTTGGGAAAAACTACAGACAATTAATGACAGTTAAGGGGAGCTCTTCAGGACTGTCCCACTCAAAGGTTGTCCTATCCTAAGAGGAACACACTTTCTAAACTGTTGATACCTGCACAAACAGCACTCACTACCTGTAGGAGACCAAGAATTCAGAATGCCAAAAGGTGGGGCATATTCATATTCAAACTACCAGATGTATTATGGTGTTATGTAATACATAGGTTAAAGGGATGTGTTGATGAAAAGAAAACTGAGTGGGCACACAGTTGTGGAAGGACTGCAAGTATAATTCTTCAGACTCTTACAAGACACATGAAGAATTGCTAAGCAAGTGGGACAATTCATTAGAACTGGAAAAGAACAGTTCGAAAGATAAGAGCACAGTCTTTCAGAACAGCACTGTGAAAATTCAGATGAGAGGTTATCATAGTTTAATTAAAGAAATGGAATCAATACTGAAGAGAATACTGAATGTGGTTTAAATGAGTCATAGGAATACTAGTTGCTCCAAGAAAATTGGATATTTAGTTCAGGTAAGGAAATTATTCATGCTATTTTTAGTCATGGGAATTAGTCATGATTTCACAATGATTTTCTCAATGTTCTTTCTATGTAGCATAATTATGAAAAAAATAATTTCACATATATTCCTTTTCTCCTACCTCTTATAGTTCAAAAAATCTACAAAGCTCCAGATTTTCTGTTGTAAATGCTTTAAATGTCAGTAACAAAAGCAATGTCATGTTACAAATGACATGATCTCCTTTATCATGATTTAATAGTACTCATTGTGTTTATAAATACTTTGCATAGTACATTTTAATGGGCACTGAAGCAAAATTTTGGCTATTATGAACAATACAAAAATCTACAAATGAATCAGAATATGTCTTTGATACACAGACTCACTGTATCTCTTATGCCTTATCAAACATGAATCATTGTTTTTTTAATCTATCAATAATTCTTACCTAATAGTTATTCTTATATGTTCACTAAATTGTGATGTTTTTCATAACATTAATTCTTCCAAATTCAACACTTGGCATTCAACTTAAAGAAAATTTACAGGGTTTGTTTTTGCATTATCTATATCACTTTAGAAGAATATGTTTACATTTTGTTCAATATTCTATAGTAATATCTACAGTACAAATGTATGTTTATATTTTCAAAGACTGATATAGCTGTCTCCTTAGAGGTCTGCAAGAGTCTGACATATTCAGAGGCAGATGCTCACAGCTAACCATCAAACTGATCATGGGGTTCCCAATGGAGAAGATAGAGTGAAGACTGAAGAAGTTGAGAGGATTAGCAACACCATGAGGAAAGCAACAATCCCAACCAACCAGAGCCCCCAGGGTCTGAACCACCAGCCTGGGAGCGCTTAGGGAGAGACCCATGGCTCCAGCTATATATGCAAGGGAGCTATATATAAGTGGGAGAAGAGATCCTTGGTCCCATGAAGGCTGGACGTGTGGGGGGGGTATTCGAGGGTGGGGAGGTGAGGTACGGGGGAGGGTGAGTGGGGGTACACCATCATAGAGGCAAGAGAAGGGGGGAAGGGATAAGGAGTTCCTGGGAAGGAGGGGGAAATGGGGTAAGGGGAGACCATCTGAAAGGTAAATAAAATTTCCAATAAAAAAAAAGATTCAGCTAATAGTAAGTTGTGCTTTAAGCTTCTCGTATGTTCCTTTATATGTACATCTTTCTTAGAGTTTTAATCATTGAGATGAAACACCATGACCATAAAACAAGTCAGGAAGGAAACGTTTATTTTGATTACACTTTCACATCACAGTTTAACATCAAAGGAAATCAAGACAGGAACTCAGACAGGGTAGAAACTAATGCAGAGGCCATGGAGAGATGATGCTTAATGGCTTGTTTCCCATGGCTTGTTCATCTCACTTTCTTTTCTTTCTTTCTTTCTTTTTTAATTGGATATTTTCTTTATTTACATTTCAAATGTTATCCCCTTCCCAGGTCTCTCTTCTAGAAACTCCCTACCCCATCCCCCCTACCCCTGCTTCTCTGAGAGTGCTCCCCTACCAACCTACTCACTCCTGCCTTAGTGCCCTGGCCTTTCCCTAGAATGGAGCATCGAACCTCCACAGAACCAAGGGCCTCTCCTCCCACTGATGTCCGACAAGGCCACCCTCTGACACATATGCAGCCAGAGCCATGGGTCCCTCCATGGGTACCCTCTGGTTGGTGGTCCAGTCCCTGGGAGCTCCGGGGTTCTGGCCCGATGACCCTGTTGCTCTTCCCATAAGGCTACATACCCACTCAGCTCCTTCAGTCCCTTCTCCAACTCCTCCATCAGGGACCTGGCACTCAGTCCAATGTTTGGCTATGAGAATCCACCTCTGTATTTGTCAGGCTCTGGCAGAGCCTCTCAGGAGACAGCCGTATCAGTCTCCTGACAGCAAGCACTTCTTGGCATCAGCAATAGTGATTAGGTTTGGTGGCTACCTTTGGGATGGATCTCCAGGTGGGGCAGTCTCTGGATGGCCTTTCTTTCAGTCTCTGCTCCACTCTTTGTCTCCATATTTCCTCCTGAGAGTATTTTGTTCTGCCTTCTAAGACGCACTAAAGTATCCATACTTTGGTCTTCCTTTTTGAGCTTCATATGGTCTGTGAATTGTATCTTGGGTATTTCGAACTTTTGGACTAATACCCAATTATCAGTGAGTGCATATCATGTGTGTTCTTTTGTGACTGTATTACCTTACTCAGGATGATATTTTCTAGCCCATCCATTCACCTAAGAATTTCATTGTTTTTAATAGCTGAGTAGTACTCCATTGTGTATATGTGTGTGTGTGTGTGTGTGTGTGTGTGTGTGTGTGTGTGTGTATGCATATGTATATATATGAATTGAGATCTTCATTAAAATCTACATGATAGTATATTTTATACTAATTCAATGAATAGCTATGAGAAATAATTATTTCCTTTTCATAGACTTAGATTGGTTTTAATGATGCATTCCTCTGTGAAGAGGCCAAATTATGCTCCCATATCTTTAATAGGTAAAATCAAGTTTCGACTGAGGATATTAGCAAGTCACTGAGATTAATGTATGCTATATGTTTTTAGAATGTATACTCAGCACCTTTAACACAGAATGGAAGGGATATTGAACTTAATGCAAAATATAAGTTTGGGAGATGTGAAGCAGAATAAAATAATGCAAAGTGAGCATGTGAGGATCATTTATGCTTACTGCAAGCTGGTCTAATTTTAACCCTTTCAAAGTCTCTATTTAAATATTTAAGATGGAAATGTACCATATACTTTTTTGTGCTATAATAGTCAAAACTATACAAATACCTTCAACTTTAATTTTTTAAAAATGTATAACTGTTACATGATTTTTACCAGAGTTTGGATTAAGGAATTTAAATATCTTTCCTGTTTGAGGAATGTTTAATACTCTATAAATCTTAGTATATAGCTATTATTAGAAAGAATATGGGTTAATACTTAACTGACATTTTATTAAAATTGTTGATAATGAAGAGTTATTATGATTTGCCTTTATATGATATATTGACACTTGTATTGAAACCTTACACAAGGTTGCTAAAATATGGGCTTAGCACACATGAATCTTGTTTCAATCTCTAGCATGGCCATAAAAGGAAGGAAAAGATATATTATTCATCTGTTAAGATCTTCCTTCTTGAAATTTCACACAATTTTTTTCCAACACTTGGCAGATTTAGAATTTAGTCAATCAGTGCAGAAATTCAGAGTTCTTGCAGAAATTCTGTTGTTTATTAACACAAGACCCATATGCTTTAGATACGTAATGTGAGAAGTTGAAAGCTACATCTCTGGATAATGTAAAAGTTGTCTTTTAGTCTCATTCATGGAAAATGCAGGAGATTGCATTGAATTCATTAGCATCATCTAAAAATAGTTTATATTATTATATAATTATTAGTTTAATGAAAATTTTTGATTCATTATATATAGACTTTACTAGCTATATATAAAAGGATATAAATTCACAAAATTAAGAAACAAGTGGCATGTATTCCATGCTGTTCCATGGATGAAAGTAGAAGGATCTAATGAAAGGAAGGAAACATATTAAAGGAGAGACTGAGAAATGGGAGGGAAATATTAGGGTAAATTGAAGACAAGGTATAACAATATAGATGTCTGAAAATCTCACTGTGAAAATAATGTATTTTTACTATAAAAATAATAATATTTTAAAAATAAAGATGCGATAAGAATATTGAAAAAATGGTATTTTAGCCAGTCCTTTGTGATTTGAACAGTTACAATCTTATCAAGCTTTCCGTGAATTTTCCCTGAAGTGTCAGAGCCATTCTGGAATTGGACTTAAAAAGACTGTTTTATGTGGATTTGACTTACTGTTGAGTTCTCTCAGTATAGAATGTTGCCCCAAGAGCAAAGCGACCTATCCACACTGTATTCAACTCTACAGCATTCTAACAAATTCTATACAAATTTTCAATATTGAAAAGTAATTGCTCTATTGCCTCTATGATTTGTACTGTTCTATTTGTAAAAGTTAATATCTGAACATCACAAGAAAAACAATAGTCTAAGGGTATTAGGTGAAACATAATGAAATAAATAATTGGTCATATTCATATATGTAGAGGACATATACTAACTTAGTGTCAAAAATCGATATATTAAGCTGAGGAAGTAAAAACATTAAAAGTCTTCTATGCCAATGTTCCATTTAGGGATGGCACTCCATAATTCTATGTATGTTTTAAAAATTATGATAAGATATTTTTTATTATTTAAAACAATTTTTAAATTTAAATATATTTTGATCATATTCTTCTACTCCCTCTGGTCCTATCAAATCCTTCTCCTCTCCCTACCTGAATAACTTTAAGTTTTTTTCTCTAACACCAAACAAAATCTCAATAAAACAAATCCCCTCAAAGAAGAAAACCCCCAAAATCCTGTCCCTCCAAAACAAACAAAGAAACAAAGAAACAAACAAAAATCCATTGAAATGTAACCAAATAAAAGCACAAATGCACACAATGTGAAGTCCATTAAATGTTGGTCAACTACTCCTGAACATGAGGCCTGTCTTGGAGTGGTTGATGTATCCAGTCTGTCTCTATTGAAGAAAACTGAATTCCCTTCTCGAGCAGGTACAAATTAGAGTTTATTTATTAACATTTATGCTAGTGGTTAGATTTTCATTCACCAAGTTTTTAAAATATACAAAATAAAATATAGTAAGAAAGCAAAAACTATCATTTTGGAGTTGTACAAGACAAACCAACAGAAGGGAAAGAACCAAAGTCACAGGAATCAGAGATCCACTCAGATTTTTACTTGGGAATGCCATAAAAACACTAAATTGAATGCCAAACTGTATACACAGAAGGACCAGTGCACAATGGTATCTGTCTTGTGCATGCTGCTTCACCCACTGTGGGTTCATTAAATCGTTGCTCAGTTTATTTAGAGGGCTTTGTTTTCTTGGTGATCTCCATCCCCTCTAACTTTTACTCTCGGCGCACCTCCTCTTCCACCAGGTTCACTGAGCTTTGATGGACTCGGGGCAGGGGTGTAATTTGATAGAGATATCTATTTAGGGTTTAGTGTTATAAGGTAGCTCAGTCTCCATGTAATATGTGATTGTTGGTCTCAACAACATCTTCACAATAGCCTCCAAATATATGAAATATCTTGGCATAGCTCTAACCAAGCAAGTGAAAGATTTGTATGATAAAAACTTCAATTACTGAAGAAAATTAAAGAAGGAATGAGAAGGTGGAAAGATCACCCATTCTCATCAGTCAGTAGGAGTAACATAGTAAAAATGCCCATCCTAGTAAAAGGAATCTTCAGATTCAATGAAATATCCATCAAAATTCCAACACATTTTCTCACAAATCTTTAAAGGGAATGTTAAACATCATATAAAAAAAATCAAAGCAATGCAAAACAAGACAGCTAAAACAATCCTGAATAAAGAACTACATGAGGTATCATCATCTCCAACTTCAGGTTCTACTAAGAGCTACCATAATAAAAACAGCATGGTATTGTCACAAAACCAGACACCATCCATGGAATAGATTTGTTCCAGATATAAGTCTACACACCTATGGACACCTGATTTTCAATAAAAAGGCCAGAATTACACAGTAGAATAAAGGACATTAACTTCTGTGCACTTTGACAATTCTCTGTAATTGCTTCTATTTGTAACAAAAATTTTTGATGAGGAATGAGAGTTAATGTATTGACAGGTATAAGGATAAATATTTAGAATAGTTGGATACTATATCCAAGGCTCATGGATTATCATAGAAGCGTAGGTAGATAGATTATAAAAGCAAGGTGACCAGGAAGATTATACTGCTGGATAGTGTCTTCTAGATATGACAGTGACGTTACATCTACCAACCATGCCAATATAGTTGCCTGCACAAAACCTACAAAAATGATACCTGTCAATATTCTAGCATGGAAGGTGGAAAGGCTCAGAAGGCTTCACCCTTACTTGAAGAGCTGTCATAATCTTTGAGACTCATGGAAGGGAGATTTAATTTTCTTTATGATGGTGCTACCTGAGAACTGAGCTCCAGATGCTAATCAGGTTACCGGTTCCTCTTGGCATTGTGCCATTGCATCATGAAATTCCAGAGTTGTGTGAGTCACCCTACTTCTCCAGTCAAAGTCCTCTACACTTCTCCCCGCTGTGCTGTAGTTTGGAGCAGTGGCAGAGGGGCAAGGATGGGTTTTTCCTGTATTCCTACATAGTCTCAGGAATTCATTCTCATGTATGGACATGGACCCATAGTTGAAGTTTTCTACCCAGAAGGATGTCTAACAGGGCTGTTTCTTTGAATACTGGGTTTGAATCTTCTCCCAATTTTATCTTTCTGGCCTTCCATATTACAAAAGAAAAGACTCTCTACCTAGATGGTTAAAATGGTTACAGTAAAGTCTGATAACTTCCTGTAGACTTGCAGAAGAGAGAACATCAAGTGCCCTTTGTAGCTCTCCTTTCTTGTCTTTAGTTCTACAGTAACTAACGCTCATTTTGTCATCCACTAACATCAAAAATTGAAGAATTACCCTGTAGAAAAGTAATAGGTTTATTGAACAAAGAAATGAAGAAACTGGAGTCTTAGGTCCATTTCAAAGTTTTAGAAGAGAAAACAAAGACAAACGTCCTATGTTTTTATTTGAGGACTTAAAACTTAGGTAACAGAATCACTTCCAGTTCCCTCCCTACAGTAATCCAAAGCTTGTTCTCTCCTTCTCGTCAGAAACTCCAAAACATCAGTTCATGAATCAATCACTCTGAGTTTTAGTCCTATTTTCATTCAGTTCAGTGTGTATGTTCTAAATAGTCTTATCAGTTCAGAAAGGTAAGAAAAGGATGTTGGTCTTATTTATTTTCAATCAATACTGGAAGTCTCAGAAAAGGAATTTCTTTCATTTGTCACACTAATTGTACTACTTGAAAGAAGTAGTTATTCTCCAAATTTTGACTGTGTTTACATGTTTAGAATTAGTTGATAGCTGTGTTCTTTCACAGGTCTTTTCTTTCTTGGTCTACCTTTTAAATTTCTGTTGTTAGGAATTAGACATCATACCATTATATTATTATTATATTAATTTAAGAATTTACTTAATTAAAATGATTTAATGTTATAATAATATAAAGATAACTGCATAATAATAAATAATGTATTAATTGAGATATGTTAAGATTACATTGTCTTGAGAAATGTAACCTGAAAAAGATACTGCTCTCTTAAGAAATGTAGCATCACATAAGAAAATTCCAACACTATCTGCTTCCAAGCTTGAACAGGTCATCCTATGTTTTCAAAGAATAACAGAGAGATAGGTTTGGGAAATAACAAACAGCGTCTTAGGCTTCTTTACTTCAGCATAGCATTTTTTACTAGTTGTTGTCTGACTTAACACCTACATGTTATAGGCAATATATGAAAAGAAAAACAGAAAAAGTCTAGTGACTAGTGGGATTGTAGAAGATAAAATATGCCCTTAATTATATTTAATACTACCAAATTAGAAAACTATTTTAAAGTAGAAAATATAATATTTGGATAATAAGTGAAGGCTGTTTATACAAACAACTATAGGAACTTTTAAAGAGAGATATCATATATGCTTCCATAATAATCCAAAACTTTTGTAGTTATGTTAAGTTTATTCTATAGTGGGTATGGTTGAATGTTAAATCATCAAAGCTTAAGATTTACGTGTGTTTTAACCCTCAAAAGACTTGAGGCCACAGGGAGTGGGGAGGTCTGTTGGAGTGAGGGAGGGGGATGGGAATATCATCTTAGAGATAGAGGGAGGAGGAGGTATGGGATAAGGAACAGTCAGAGAGAGATACAGACTAGACTGTAATAAAGGTATATGTGCTTTGAAAAGAGTGTAACACTCACTAACATTTGTTACTGAGAGTCTGCAAAGATGACCCTTTCAAAAGTGCAGAAGAACAAAATATATATTTAATAATTCTTTAAACTTGTCTATTATTTTAACCTTTGGCCTAAAACGTTCATATGATGAAAAGAAATATCATTTCAGCACAGTTAAGTAGGTCAAACTGAACCTATTGTATGAAACACTGTGTGCCTGACATTTTAACAGCTACATTGAACGTATGTCAAGAGACTTGACTATAACACTAAGCTTCAAAAGACAAAGAAAATTAATTTCCACTGGTATTGTACTCAATCAAGGTATATTAACATGGAAGAGAGCAGAGACTAGTTCAAGAAAATGTAGAAACTGAGAGAATTAGAAGCAGCTTTAGCTACTTGTGTTAGGCTCCCTTTAAAGACTTTGTCACCTCCTTAATATGAAGTTATTAATGTAGCATAAAGGAACCAAAAGCAAAGCAAGACAAGATGTATATATTTAAAATTAGAGGAAAATTGATATTAAGAATCCTGCTAAGGGCCTGGAGAGGTGGCTCAGCAGTTCAGAGTACAGATTGCTTTTCCAAAGGACAGAGTTTGATTTCTAACACCCACAACGTGGCTCAAAACCATCTGTAGCTCCAGTCCCAGGAAATCTGACAGCCACTGTACACATGACACAGACACACATGGAGTCAAAACACCCACACACATTCAAAAGATAATAGCAAAGTTTTAAAACTTACTGAGTAAAATAATAAAAGTAGACATGTTGAAGTTACAAAATCATAAATATTTTATGAGTTTTTGTACTTCTGAACCTTGTAAAAACTCTTTTCTAGTTGTGATAGCTATCTTTGATTGTCCAGTTAAACTGCATTAATGGAATTAACTGAACCCAAGATGTTTTTTCTTCTTCATGAAATTGGTTTAAATGAGAAGACCCATTTTTAAAGTGTCTATATGCTTTATTTCTCCTGTAAACATATATAGACGTTGTAAATCTGAGGAACCACATAAGCTGCATGCTTAACCGTTTGACAATCTGTCAGGTGGTTTCCGTTTCTTCTTTTTTAAAATTTTATTCTTCTCCTATATTACATCACAACCATATTCCTCCTCTCCCTTGTCCATTCAGTCCCTTCTCCCCCAGATGCCCTCTCCTCCAGATCCCCTCCTCCTCCAAAAGGAGCAGGCCTCCCAGGAATGTCAACCAGACATGCTATATCAAGGTTTTGTAAGACTATGCACCTTCTCTCATATTGAGACTAGTAAAGGAAACCCAGGAGGAGAAAAAGGATCCCAAGAGCAGCTAAAAGAGTCAGAGACAGCCCCACTTTCACTTTTAGGAGTCCCACAAGGAACACCAAGCTACACAACCATAACATATATGCAGAGGACCTAAGTCAGACCCATACAGGCTTCCTGATCATTAGTTCAGTTTCAGTGGACACTATAAGCCCTGATTAGCTGATTCTGTGAATTTTGACCTTGACCCCTCTAGCTCCTACAATCCTTCCTCCTCTCTTTCACATGATTCTCTGAGTTCTGCATAACGTTTGGATGTGGTCTGATGCATCTACTCCCATCAGTTGCTTGCTGAAGCTTCTTTGATGACAATTGGGCTAGGCACCACTCTATGTATGAGTATGGCAGAATATCACTAGGAGTAGTTTCATTAATTCTTACTTTACTTACTTACTTACTTACTTACTTACTTACTTACTTATTTGACAGTCATGTTTCATTCTATCCTAGGTCTCTGGGCTATCCAGCCTCTAGTTACTGGCCCTCCAGGCAGTGTCAGATGTGGGCTCCCTCTCAAGGTTTGGATCTCAAGATGGATCAAGTCATTGTTTTGCCACTCCCACAATCACTACACTATCTTTACCCCAGCACATCTTACAGAAACAAAAAAATGTAAGTCAGAGGTTTTCGTGGTGATATTTGTGCTCCAATTCCTCCACTGGAAGCCTTGCCTTGTTACAGAAGATAGCCAGTTCAAGCACTTTATTCCCCTATTGCTAGGATACTGAAAGTTACCCTCATAGACTCTCTCAAGCTTCCACTGCACATGGTTTCTAGCTTGTCATATAGATGCCCTGTCCCGCCGATTCCAGTTGTCTCTCCCAGTACTCTCCTTCTATCTGTCTACGAGCCTCAACTGATCCCTCCAGTTCCACGCCCACCTGACCCCAGTCCACCTGTAAATTTACTTTACTTTTTCTTCCCAGGGAAATTCACTTGTTCCCTCCTTGAACATTCCTTAATACTTAGCCTATCTGAGTCTGTAACATGATAACTCTACTTTATAGCTAATATCACTTAGAAGTCAGCATATAATACGTTTGTTTTCTGGGTCTGGGCTTACCATATTAAGGATGATTTTTTTTCTAATTCCATCCATTTCCCTGTAAATTTCAAGTTGTTATCTTTTAACAGCAGAGTAAAGCTCCGTAGTGTAAATGTACATTTTATTTTAATCCATCCTGAGGTGGATAGACATCTAGGTTGTTTCCAGTTTCTGGCTATTACAAATAAATCTTCTATGAGCATACTTGAGCAAATGTGTGTGTGTGTGTGTGTGTGTGTGTGTGTGTGTGTGTGTGAGAGAGAGAGAGAGAGAGAGAGAGAGAGAGAGAGAGAGAGGAGAGAGAGAGAGAGAAAGATGGGGCATCCTTTGAGTATATTCCTAAGAGTGGTATAGCTAGGTCTTAAGGTAGATTAGCTCCTAGTGTTCTGGAAAACCACCAAATTATTATTTTCCAATGTGTCTGTAAAAGTTTGTACTTCCAATGGAGAAGTGTTCACATTGCTCCAAAACCTTGTGAGTATGAGTTTTCACTTGACTTTTTGATTTTATACCATTCTCATATGAGTAATCTGGAGTTGTTTCGGTTACCATTTTCCTGACCACTAAGAATGTTGATCCTTTCTTTAATGGATCTTAGCTTGATGGCTAAGAATGTTGATCATTTCTCTGCTGTTGGAGATTCCTTTGTTGAGAATTATCTGCTTAGATCTGTATCCTAGCTTTAACTTAGATTATTTGGTTGGTAGATGTCAAATTTCTTGAGTTCTTCTCAATAAATTTAGAAAATTAGCCCTCAATTAGATGTAAAAATCTTTTCTCATTCAATAGACTATCATTTGTCCTATTGATGGTGTCCTATGATTTAGAGAAGTTTTTAGTTTATGAGATCCCATTTATTAATTGTAGATGTTAATGTCTGTGCTATTGGTGTTATGTTCAAGAAGTTGCCTCCTGTGTCACTGCATTCAAGAATAACTCTCTCTTTCAACAGGTTTAGTGTTTCTGGTATACTGAACTTTGAAGACAAGCTTCAACATCCAACCCCATGAACTGAGCAACTACAGGATTCTTGGAACTTCCATTGATAGACTACCATTGTGGAATACCTGGACCACATAACCACATAACCATACCTCTGAGTTCTGTTCCACTAGAGAACCCTAACTAATAAACTAGTCAATCCACAAATATATTACTTTATTTTTCATAGGCAAAACTGTATTTAGTGAAAATAATATTGCTTTAAGTTCTATTTGTGTTATTTATGCTACTATTTTGGTTATTTGACAATGATTTTAGTTTGTCAGTAGCTATATTATAATATATAATACAGGTCAGTTTTTAAATTGGGCAAACATATTAAAAACCAGTATCATCACTAGTATGTTGTGATACATCTGTCATCCTAGCACTTTGCATGCAATCAGGAAAATAAGGAGTTCATGGCCAGCTTTAAACACAAAGTGTGTACTTGCTAACACACACACACACACACACACACACACACACACATATGTGAATGTGTATGTGAATGTGTATGTTAAAGTCTATGCTATAATTATGCCAAACTTTTTATAAACTCATAAATATAAAGTCTATCTATACAATCAGCTGTGAGAAGTTTTCCAGAGAGATATAAGCACTTGCCTATAAACCACAAAATTATGCCTTAATAAAATAAAATACTACCGAGAGTATGACAGAGAAATACAGAGAAATTGTTCTATGTACTGATATTTACCTTCTAATCTTGAGCTATTTGTTCTCTCCCTCAGATGTGGGGGAAATAACACTATAACTACCTAGAGAACTTATGAACAATTGTAGCTATTTAAACAGGATTTTATATGTTAGATATTGTGTAGTTAAAAGGAACCATCTAAGCAGAAAATTCATGCAAAATAAACAATAAAGAAATAGTCCTGACCTATTACACCCAACCACACATTCCTAAATAACACAGAGGAAAACAGACCTTGTAGTTGGATATGTTCCTAATATAAATGTCTGCTGTTGATCTGACTTGGATATTCTAGAAGATAAAAACCAAATGTGTTTTTAGCACTTCAATTAAATATTGAAAAGTGATAATCTTGATTTTTTTATCAGAAATTTTATTTACATTTCAGATGTTCTGAAACTGAAACTGTAATATATTTTTGCTTATTGAAGTATTTCCTGTGAAAATTTTCAATTACTTTCCAATAGAGAACCTAGATACATTTTATATATTTATGCACATTTAGATAAATTTACATTTTGTATTCAATTGTTTCTTGAGTAGTAGTGAATATTTAAATATGTTCCACAACTTTGGAGGTTTTATATTTTCATAATTTTATGTAGTTTTGAAGGGAAATATTAAGTTATAATTCATAATATCTTATTAGTTATGATGCAGTAAATAAGTTTGATGTCAAAAATTATGATCAATTTGTTATGCAGATGTATGAAAACATATAAGTCCATTCAATAGGTTCATAAACATTAGAAGTATCAGATAAAACATGTCATCTGAAATACTCTTGCATAAAAAAAGATTACTATTTAGAGCTGTTATTGACACATTTGATTTTAGTGAAACCAAGCTTTGGAATAAGAAACTTACAAGAATTCACATGAACAGAATATTAAAGGAATATGATGTACAAACAGAAAGGTGAAAAACAATCCTTGTGAATTTAATATATATTCATATTCACTTGCTTCAAACATTAAAATAAAACCAAGAAACTCTGTTAGGTTAGTTCATCTCTTAGATGTTATTTGGATTAAACATTTTATTTAATGTATGAAATCACATTAAATTCTCGGCAATTAAGTAAAAGGGTATAGGTTGATGCTTGGTAGTTAAGAAAATTATTAATCACACAAGGTTATAGGTCTAATTGTATGAAATGATTTTTCTCTGCACTCGTGTGTGCACGTGCATATGTATACACACACACACATACACACAAATCAACATCAACAACAACAAAGCTGTTCTACCAACACAAATCACACCATTAAGTGCGGTCAACCATCCAGCTACACAAGCCAATGGTCCCAATGGGATGGGTGCAACATATTTTCACTCCTAGAAGCACAATTAAATACACATTTCCAGCTGCTGGCAGTTCCACTGTGGCATCTTAATTTAGGAAAGTATCTTTGAAACAGAGGTAACTAAGGAAAAAATATGCCTACAGAGAAAAAAGAAAAAAGTCTAGAATTGAAAATGAGCACAAGAGTAGAGTCAAAATTGCTCAGCACTTAAAACCACAGCTATGTGATTATTTTAAACTTCTAATCAGTTCTGGTACTGTTGATTTGCAAGCAGCATCCTTTATTTCAACTGGCTCAGGATACTCTGAATATAAAAAAATATATCAAGTAAGTAATTAAAAGTGCCCATGTTTTATTTTTAACTGGTGTGTGTACTGAGATATTTGGACCTGTAGCCTTTCACTAGGTACTAGAATTTCTCTAGTTTTATATATTTTATACCAAGATACATTTTTCTGTCTTTTATTGTACCTGAAGAGTTGACTTCTGGGTCATATATCTCAGATCTCCCTTCCATAAACTTTCCTTTAGCTTATGACATAGGAGTATAAGCGGCATGGGAAACAGAGGAGTTCAGAGGTTTAGACAGTAATTTGTCAGAGTTTCTGCTCCTCAACTTTATCCTCTGAGCCATAAAACACTTATGAATAACAAACAAACCCACCAAGCCTTTGGTCAACATTTTTCTCAGCAGCAATCAGACATAGACTTTCAGTAAACTGTTCAGCTCTATGCTTCCTCAATATATCCATCTAATGCAGGGCTCATTATCTTCCAAATTTGTCTCCAGAGAGAAAGGATATTGAAATACTCATTTTAAGCTTATTTCAGAATCATTTTATTGAAGAAAACTCATGTATAAAACCTATACCAATAGCTAGTGTTTGGTTGGATGAAATCTGACAAGTCAATCAATGGACCCAACATCCAGGAATAAGCAGTCCATTACCTAGCATCACAGAGGGCTCCCTGTGTCTCAACCATTCATTGTCTTCAGGGGTGAAAATTGCCTTGCCTACTAATGCCAAAGTTACCCTGTTATTTTAATTGAATTAAATGGAATCAAAGAATGTATAATTTCATCCCCCTTTTATCCTATTTATGTTTCTTTTATAGGTCCAAAGGAAAAAAAGATGGTTCCATTCTTTACTCGATAGACAATTAAATACTGAGCAAACTCCCTGTTGTTAAACAATTTTCCTCCAAAATAACTTCTGCTGTCAGAAGATCCAGATACTCATTCTTCCTCCTGTAGGTAATAGCTCGTGGGAGATTCTTCTAAGCTATGAATAATACTTTCCCTATTCCATCATTGACTCATTCCAATGGAATTGTTTGAAAATGTCCTCCTTGAAGTAGGTTTAGAGCCTCTATTTCTCACTCAAGTTAACTCAAATATAGTTAAATTATAGATAGAGCTATTGGAATGTTGGACCACCTCATTTATTACTTGATTTAGACTCAATATCCAGAATCCCAGTATAAGGATCTACGTCCTCCTATCAGCTTACACATGCAACACATATTTTCCTTTTAAAATTGGCTTTAATTTTGTTTAAAGCATTAGTATTTGCAATATGTGATCTATTCTCCAAGAGATTATCAATTTAAATAAAGTAATTATTTGAAATTTATTTAAAGGCCCTCTCTTAAATTATAATCTTAATTATTCATGATGCATGTAACAGAGTTTTACTGTCAATATTTAAACTTTATATTTTTGCTAACACTTCCCTTTTTATTGTTTCCTCACATAATTACTACTTCTCATTATCTCTTTTGCTTTTCCTATATAATTGTTCTATATTTTTCATTCTCTGATTTCTCTCATTGTCTTCAATATGGCAATGGTTTTGCTATCAGCTCTTTCAAAACCATTTTCTTTTCAACGTAATGATTTGAACTCAATGGATAACTTTTTGATGTTAAAGATGTACACACACAGATGCACACACAGCACACACACACACACACACACACACACAACACACAGAGTCTCTCTCTCTCTCTCTCTCTCTCTTCTCTCTTCTTTTTTATTTATTTATTTATTTATTTTATTTATTTTTTGCTGATTTTGCCTTTGCTGGATGATATGGTGTGATTTACTTGTTTTCCTAAGGAAGATCAGGTCTTTTTAATCAATCTAACAAAGAAAAAATAAAAACATAGGTGGAGATAAATGTGATATCTTGTCCTACCATCATTACACAAGATATCAGATAAAACTCTTAAACATTTTAAACAATCACAGTGCCTTAAATACCAACATTTCTGTATTGTTAATGGTGCCTAATGATGGTCTTGGCTACTTTTTTATTACTATGATAAGGCAACATGACAGAGGCAATTTATAAAAGAAAGTGCTTAATTCTGGGCTTACAGTTCCCGACAGTCAAGCCCATGATGCGTGGAAGCAGGAATAGGTGAAACTCCTCTTCTAATATGAAAGCAAGAGGCAGGAGAGAGAGAGAGAGAGAGGAGAGAGAGAGAAAACTGGGAATGACAAGTCTTCTGAAAACTCAAAGACTCCCCATCTCCCCAGTGACACACTTTTTCCAGTAAGAACATGCTTTTAATCTTTCCTGACCGTTCCACTAACTGGGGTCAAGTATACAAATACATAAGCTTACAGGGGATATTCTCATGCAAACTCTTACGACTTTATTCCCATCTTAAAGTCAGCTATAAAATAACAGATGGTAAGACCAGATGTGTGTATCATTGGGAACTGATAGAAGGGAGCTAGTGAAAGGGGTAGGGAAAGTCCCATCCAATAGACAACTTTACTTTGAACATCAGCCAATTTATACTCTGAAAGTTAAGTAGAATCACATAAGTAAAGCATACTATCCCAAGGACAAAGCTGCATGTGGTGGACAAGCCATAATGGTCAAAATATATTTTTCATAACACATACTATAATAATAGATAGTTGTAATGAATAATCTGAAGTAAACTCACTCCTACGTGCTACACCTAAGAGGAGCATAAAATCATAATCCAAGAAAGTTTTTGATTGAGAAGAATTGTGTCAAAACACCACATCTTATTTCTTGGAGATATCCCCCAATCAGTCAGAATTCCCCCACACAGGTCTCCATTCTTTGACCTTGTTTTGACACGGTGTATCATTTCAGTTCTAATATGAGGAGACAAGAACACTTCCTATAAAAAAAAGTGCCAAATGCACTCTTAGTCAAGAGTATGTAAGTCACACATTTGTTCTGTTGCATATAAAGAACAAATATGTGACAGAAACAAGAATCACATTATATAGGTTAAACAAGTATGCTTTAAATAAATGCAATATGTGCATTACCTAATTTGTTTTGATTGTGACCATGTTAAAAAGGAATTGTAAGACGGAGTTTACGGCAAAATTATAGACGAACCATGAATATTTACCATTGTGTAAAGAAATGTAAAGAAAGCAATGCAAGTAAAAGTTAAGCACATGGGTACAATTTTAAGTTATTCATGTGAGTTAATTTATCTGTATTATGTAAAGTGTACCTATGTTCAAATGTGCATGTGGAAGTGGAGGTTAGAAGTAGATAGATATAGGGAGTCACTTTTCCCATTATCTTTCAAGAGACAGTCTTTCACTGAACCTGAGCTCAGTGATTGCTAGAATGCCAAGCCAGCAACTTCTGTACCACCAGCACTAGTGTTATTGACATGTGTGATCATACCTGGCTTATATGTGGACTCCTAGGATCCAAATGCAGATCCTTATCTTTGTGTAGCAAGAATACTGTTGAATGAACCTTCTCCCCAGGCTCATATTAACTTTCAATTTGCATACAAAACAATAGTTTAGTTATAGCATTTGCATTTGCTATTGTGCCTTAGTTTGATTCATCCTCCATAATCCCTGCATTTGTTGGATCCTGTTGGTGGTCCCCTCTTCACGTAAATTAGTCCTTCTGTTTTTGTGCCAGATTTGTCTCAGTTGATTATTATTTTGCTGTGAAGAGGCACCATGACCATAACAACTCTCATAAAGTGAAGCATTTAAGTGGGCTTGCTTAATTTCAGAGGTTTAGTCCATTATTGTCAGGTTGTCATGACAGAAAGCATGGTGGCACACAGGCAGATATGGAGTAGTAATTAAAGTTCCACATCTGGACTAGAAGAGGAGGGGGAGTGCTTGGTTTGAGCTTGAAACCTCAAAGCCCACACCCAGTGACACACTCCCTTCAACAAAGCCACACCTACTCTAACAAGGCTACACCTACTATAATGCCACTCACTGTGAGCTTATAGGTCATTTTCATCAAAGCACCACAAAATGTGTTCCACATTACTTTTATTCCTG
The DNA here is from genome assembly GCA_021653895.1 of Mastomys natalensis. NCBI lineage: Eukaryota > Metazoa > Chordata > Mammalia > Rodentia > Muridae > Mastomys > Mastomys natalensis. The sequence goes on along the minus strand of JAJTUV010000234.1, from coordinate 1,850,560 downwards.
TGTTCTCAGATCTTTTCTCTCTTTCATAGTCTCTCTCTCTCTCTCTCTCTCTCCCCTCTCTCTCTATCTTTCTCTCAGATGATGTGCACACACATATATGCATACATACATTCAGAGATATTTAAATTGATATTCCACATATTCAATAAAACTCATATTTGTCTCTCTCTGAGACTGACTTATTTTCTCTAATAAAAGAAGTTTCAGTTCAATCCATTTTTCTCTAAATCCCATAATTTTATTTTGCTTACAGCTGAAAATTCCCACGGTGCACATGTACCATATTGGTTTTTTCCAATAATTTATTGATGAGCAATTAGGCTGGTTCCAAAAGTAGGCTATTGTGAATCCTGCATCAATAAACATATATTTTTCTGTGGTATGCTGATTTAGAGTCCTGAGGTGCATAGATATTGTTAAAAGTTTTGTGTTTATGTGGATGTTTCAATGCTAAAATACATAAAGGTATAATAGTAACAGTTCTTAATAACAACATGAAAATATATAATACATTGTAGAGACATTTACTAAAACCATGTTTATTATTAAATGAAATATGGAATATATTTAATCAGACATATTTTATCTTCTGCTGAACATCCTTTACTCTTTTTAAATTCATTTCCCAGAATGAGTATTTTAGAACTTCAAAAGGTTAAGAACACTGGTGAAAGTTCTGAAATAACTAGTTTTTTATTTGATTGAGAGATATCTAAAAGTATTGGAATGAACTACTTTACAACATCAATTGAATTGTTGGAAATTCAACATGCAGCAGTTAAAAGAGCAAATACAGGTTTCTTATGTACTTGAACAAACGGCAGCGAGAGAAAAAAAATCTTGAATTGATTAAATTTTGTTAGCAAGGTTAACATTCTCATTAGACAAAAACCTTCCTTTAAAGCCCATTTTTTCATTCAAGAATCTGGTCAAGATAATAGTTTTCTAAATGTCTCTATTTTTCAAAGTACCTATGGGGGGATGAAAACAAATTTAACTCTAGTTGCTTTTAAGATAAAAGGCACTGTAAACTATAGTTTTTAATTATTTTTTATTTAAAATAACTTTTTCATCTAGATTCGGGCTATTATAAATAAGGCTGCTATACAGCTATTAAAAACAATGTCTTCATGAAATTAGTAGGCAAATGGATGGAACTAGAAATATCATCCTGAGTGAGGTAACACAGTCACAAAAGAACACACATGGTATGCACTCACTGATAAGTGGATATAAGCCCAAAAGCTTAGAATACCCACAATACAACTCACAGGCCATATGAAGCTCAAGAGGAAGGAAAACCAAAGTGTTGATTCTTCAGTCCTACTGAGAAGAGGGAACTAAAATAATCATGGGGACAGATGGAGGGAGGGATCTGGGAGGGAAAGAGGAAGGGGAAAGAAAAAAAGGGAGAGCAGGATTAGGTATCAGAAGACAGTAGAGAGTAGAAGGTCAGGAAATTGAATAGAAATATGTAGCAGTAGTGGGGGTGAAGAACTAGGAGTAGCCCCTAGAAAGACTCAGGGAAGCAAGAGGCTCCCAGGACCCAACAGGGATGACATTAGCCAAAATACCAAACAAAGGGGAGATAGAACTGTTGAGACCACCTCCAGTAAATAAACACAGCCCCAGTTGAGGGATGGGGCCACCCACCCATCTCAAATTTTTTAAACCAAAATGGTCTGTCTAATGGAGATTCAGGGACAAAAAATGGAGCAGAGACTGAAGGAAAGGCCATCAGAGACCACCCTAAATAGGGATCCATCCATCTGCAGACACCAAACCCAGACATATTGCTGAGGAGAAGCACTTGCTGACAGGAGCCTGGTATATATATCCTCTGGAGGTTCTACCAGCACATGACTAAGACAGATGGAGATAGAGCCGAATCATAACTTAGCTGTGACCCTAATGGAAAAGTTAGGGGAAAGACGAAGGAGTTGAAGGGTATTGCAACCCATAGGAAGAACAACAATATCAACTAACCAAGACACACACACACACACACAGAGCTCCAGGGAATAAACTAACCACCAAAAAGTATACATGGAGGGATCGATGGCTCCAAGAATATATGTAGCAGAGGACGACCTTATCTCTTATCAGTGGGAGAGGAGCCCCTTGGTCCTGTGGAGGCTTGATGCCCAGTGTATGGGGATCTTAGAGGGGTGAGGCAGGAGTGGGAGGGTGGGTAGAGGAGAACCCTCATAGAGGCAAAGGGGAAGGAGAATGGGATAGGGATTTTTCAGAGGGTAAACCAGGAAGAGGGACAATCTTTGAAATGTAAATAAATAAAATAACCAATAAAACATAAAAACAAAACTATCTTTTGTATAATACATGGTGATCATATTTTCCTCTACCACAACTCTTTCCTGATCAGCCTCACCTACCCCACCTCCCCAACTTCATTCTCTAGCTCCTCCCCTGCTCACTTTAGTTCTTTCAGTCTCTCTTCCTCTTCCTATACCTACTGCTTACAAGACAAACAAAGAAACAAAACCTGGCAAAATAATAGTAGAACAAAATGAAACAAAAAGCACACAAAAACAAAACATAGCATCCATCTTGTTTAAGACCAACTGCTTCTAGGCATTGGGCGGGCCCTGAATTGGAATTGATTACCAAGTGACACTCCACTGGGAAAACTGATACTCCATTTCCAGTGTGCCTCAATTGCAAATAACCTCTTGTTTTGAAATGGGACTTTTGGTACATTTTCTTTTCTCTGTGCTGGGATTTTGTCTAGTTTGATCCTGTGCAGGCCTTAAGAATACTGTAACCTTCTCTATAAATTCATATAGGCTGGAGCCTTGTTGTGTTGGAAAATGCTATTTCCATTGATTCAGCCACCAACTCTACCTCTTGTAATCTTTCTGGCTCTAGTTCTTCCTAAATCACTGAGTGTTGTAGGAAGGGGTTTGATAAAGATCAAATTTAGGACTGATCCCTCTAAGTCTCTCACTTTTTGCACATTTTCCCAGTCTTGAGTCTCAGAGTTAATTACTATCTACTTCAAGAAGATGCTTCTCTAGTGAAGACGTATCAATGTAATAAAGGATCTATGGGTATAGCAATATTTTCTTAGGAGTCATTTTATTGCTATTGAAGGGACTGAGATAGAAGACTAAACTTCATTTTGTTCTTAAGATTCCATTCTAAGTTAACTTGCCCTTAGAGAGACATGTTCAATGAAGAGGCACAAAATCAGCAGGACAGATTCTATCTTGTCCTCCAAACTCTATATTAAGCTATTGTCTAGATAGCTACTGTCTACTGTCCTTGAAGTGATATGGCCCCCACCCTTGGGGTCTGGAAAAGAGACCAATATTCCATTCCCTTCTCATGTAATGCCAAGGCTTAGAAACCCCCACTTGCTAGTTTTTTTCCTTTATAGTTTTTTTCCTTTATAAACGTTCTTTACATAGAGCTGGGGGTCACTCTCCTCCCTGTTCCATCAGGAAGGTTTATAGCCCAAGCTTGAGCTTAAATAAAGACTCTCATGTATTTGTATCAGACGTTGTGGTTTATAGTGGTCTCTTGGGGTCTTGTGAACTGGGCATAATACTATGTTCTGTTAGCAGAATAGTACAGAATAATAATAGGATTTCACCTAGAAGCCATGACCTATCCAGTCTTATGTTGGTAGTGTTAATTGTGTGTTTGGTTTTAGAGTGGGTCAGACATCAGAATAAAAACAGAGCAGTGATTTTTAAAAAGCAGTTGGTTTCTTCCATAGTATATGTGTTCCATTTCACTAGCATACTTACAGCCAGAGCTCTGGTGTACGTCACAAGTTTGATGTAATATTGATGATTATTTTTTCTTTTGCTATCATACAGAAAACTTTCCAGCACTAGTAAAACTAGTTAAAGGGCTGAAGCTTCTAGTTGAAGACTAGCTCTATATCTCCATGTCCAATGATATAAGTAAGTTGTATCATTAGGACTAAGGCCTTACCATCATGTTATGGAGTGTAACAACTAGCCTTGGCAATGCAATCTAATGTTTAGAGGTTCTCTTTGGCCTGTTGCTCAATAAAATGCAATTCATTCCTGGCAGTGGAGGTCTATCTGGGCATTCTCTCCCCCATTACATAGTGACATTTAAATTTTTTAAATGTATGTATAAGTTTTAAATATGCCACAGTGGTATATTTCCAATGACTTTCAAAAGATCTTTAGTGTTTAGTGTTCATTGTCTCACTATTCTCTCTTTATTATTATTATTATAATTATTATTGTTGTTATTATTATTCTCTTTCTTCATGAAAGCAACAAAAATTTCTGTAGATTCAGAAAAACATGACAGTAGTACAAGGATACAATATTATATAAAAATAAAAATTGAATATAAATGGCTACATTTGAATTAACTAATTGTATAGCTTATGAAAGGGCAGCCTATTAATATTTACAAATGGCATTAAATCCCCAATTATTTATTCTTGTAAAAATAATATGAAAAATACTTCAAATTCTATGGCTTTCATGGAAGCAATGAATGCACATAGTACATATACATTCCTGCAGGTAGGCACTCATGTAAGTAAAATAAAAATACATAGTTAAGAATATTTGTACTTGCTAACTAATATATGACTAATGGGTCAGTCTAAAAGAGTATTTTGATTTGTATTTTGTTTTTGTTTTGTTTTGTTTTTCAATAGAAAGTCCCAAATACTGGCTTGGGAAGAAAGAAAAATTACTGAAATTCTGGCTGAATGGACTCTTATATCTATGGGTTGATTTATTGAAATATTTGGAAATCTGCCACTCTGTGATGGTTACTAAGAGATAGCATTAACCTCTGACACCAATAATCTTAAAAGCAAACATTTGCTCATGTCAAGTTTTGGTAACCTGCATGCATAGTACTTCCTGAAATGAGCAATCAGACTCTCACCAGGGTCTTAAATCTGAAGTGATTCAAAGAAACTGAAAGTGAAAATTTTATTCTTGTAGGAACAATAGTGAGTTAGACTGATGGTTGTATTAGTGATTATATCAAATAACTAGATGTATCTTCTTCAAACTCAATCTGTGGTTTAACTATGTTCATTTTGCTAGCCCTTGCATCTAAATCCTTGTTTCCAGTAACAAAGAACCAAAATATTGCTGAGACTTAATTACTTAAAAATTTTACTCCTGTTGGCTTTGTCTCTAATGGTGACTCTCTCAATAAGAGATGTAAGGAATATCAGAGTTCAGGCCTCATATTTCCAAGTTGCTCCTAGAATTGTTTTAGATGTTCTTGTTTAAGTTACAGTCACCAAGCTGGGAGAGGATGTAATTGTTTTAGTTTTTAAAGAAGTCTACTCCTTGGTAGACAACTATAGATATAATGGTAAAATGCCGATTAATACATCATATTATTAGTTAAATCCTAGATGTTCAGAGCATGACCAAAAATGCAGACTTTTTCTATAAGAAACATAATTATAAAAGAACAAATGTTTAGGATGGTAAATATATACTTGCTACAAGACAGCAATTGTTGAGTTTTCAGAAGAGCAATGAAAAATAAAATAAGTAATTAGAAACATTCACTGCAAAGTATGAGATAATATATGGGAAGAGAGTAATATGTCATGAGATATTACTATACAATTAGGGAAAAATATTAAGTATTTTACTAAAAATTTATATGTTCCATGTCATTTTGGAATATTCTATGGAGACAGCATCTCAGACACATACAGAAATAAGACAGAGAGTAATGAAAGATTGTTAGGACTGAGTGCCTTCATGGTTCAGATATGGGAACTACAACAAAATAAATCCAACAAGATAATAAACAAAAAAGATAAAACATCACTTTGAAAAAAGTTAATTGATAAAATGTGCTGGCTATGTCAAATTGATCCAAGTTGGTGAAAATGATATCAATACTCCATCAACTTTCAGTTGTAATATTTTAAAATTTCAAATTGGAATAGGTAATTCATGAATATTTAGGGGACAGTCCAGCTAATGGAATTTGGGAAGCAAATGGAAAAATTTGTGATGAATCTCTTAGTTGTCTTACAACAGGAATGGAAAGTTTTCCCTTGCATTCTTTAGAAGCCATTCAATTTTTTTTCATTATGTGCATAAGTAAACTCTCAGTAAAAGGATATAAATGTGTGTGTCTACATTTCTATTATACTAAGAGACTTTCTTTCTTAGTACATATCAAGTGACTGTAACCCATAATTTGAGAATTGCTGCCTAATGCAATACAAATTTCTTTGAAATAGAACTTGTTCTTCTTGTGAGCAAGCTGCTACCTGAAAGCAAATTAGACACTTTTCCACCTTGAACCAAACAATAATTTTAGAGCATGGGAGTAAAGTAATACTTCTGATACTAAATGTATTCTCACATTCTGTAGGAATTGATTCTGCTTTAAAAGGTGCCTGACACTTAGGAAATGGTTTATATGCTGTAAAAATCAAGTTCTTGTCATTCTCTGGGCTTTTGACCTGTTATTCAACTCGAACTTTTTGAAGTCTTTGTTAGCATTGCTTAGATTTCAGAATCACCTAAAGAAAACTTCATCTTTCTATTGAATCCTCACATATTTACAAAAATTATTTCATTTGTTTTTAGTTGTTAGAACTACATCTGAAATTACCACACATAAGAATACAAATAAATTTGGGAAAATTTTTTTACTTTACAATGACTCCGGTAAGTTAAATTTAATCACTTATCTTCAAGGAATAGAGTACAAAGTCTGTTATTAAACAAGTTGAGAAAACTGAACACTGTATATATCCATTACCATATTTAGTCATTAGGAAAATATGTTAATAATTTCTATAGTTTAATATATTATTTAAATTCAGTAGCTGTGGAGGCTATTTCTGGTTGTCAACTTGACAAATCTGGAATTAACTACAATCCATAATTGTGATCCTGATCTGGAGGTATAGTGGCTATGAAAAGATTAGGCCCAGGCAAGTAGTAAATGCCTATAATCCCAGGAGACTAAGGCAAGTCTCAGATCCAGGCCTATAGGTACACACCTTTAATCTGGGCCATGCCTTCTGCTGGAGACCTAGATAAGGACATTGGAAGAAGGAAGGCTCGCTCTTCTTTGTCTGCTTGCCTTATGGGATTGAGCAACTGTTAGATCCTTGGACTTCAATTCACAGATGCTGCTGATCATTGTCGTGGAGTTGAACTACAGACTGTAGGTCATCAACAAATTCCCTTACTGTATAGAGACTACCCATAAATTCTGTGACTTTATAGAACCCTGACTAATACAGTAACATTTTCATAAAATTCACAATTCCAGTGTAGTCATGAGAAGTAATTAAACCATATTGAATCCAAGCCTACCTAATATTTAGCAACTACCCTTAAAAGTTTCTAAAGATACATAAAGCAAAGACTCAAAAGTCATAGAAAAAATCTAAGTGAATATGATGCTAAATGCAACATATATCCTGAAACTGATAAATTATATTAATGAAAGAAACTTGTGGAATAAAGACTATAATTAATAGTACTGTGAAAAAATTGCTATGAGAAGTTTGATTTCTTTAAAAACAGAGAAATAAAAGTGTAATTTCATTTTAATCTCAGGTGTGGGAATGTGGGGCTGCTTCAGATTGTCCACAGCAGCTGCTTATGATTTGCCTCATACTCTATAAAGGTGTGATTTTGACAGCTGCAAATAATTTTCATGATTGTGTGATGTTTTGAATTCTGGGGACTTTTCAGGGGCTTTAAAAAGTTAGGACCCTGAGAGACTTGGTAGGTTTTTGAGGGTTGTTGGTTAGTTGGTTATTGGTTGTGATTTGGTAAGTATCATGTGTAAAGAAGAAACAACAACAAGAATTTATATTCCCCGACAATGAAGACAAACTTGCATCAAGGAACTTGATGCCCCTAATTAACTAATGATAATGTTGACCCCCTTTCCAAGTCCTGACTTAATTCAGGTGATCTGTTTCTTCTCTACACTCTATCCTTTTGCAGTCCTATCTAGTATTAGGTGATTGAAAGTGTGGAAAAGAGAACACAAAGTAGCGAAAAGACAACTAGAAAAGTTTGTTAGTTATTCTTGGTCTCTGTGATATATTATGTAAGAGAACAATTTAAGAGAATGAAATTTATTTTAGCCTATGACTCTTCTATTTCTGCCATTTTTAGCTGGCTCTGTTATTTTTATGTCTGTGGTAAAGCAGAGAAATTATAAAAGGGCACTGAAAAGAAAAAGGATCATATTGCAGCATCCAGGACACAGAGTGAAAAGGAGGAATCAGTAGATAAAACCTTCAAAAACACTTCTCATGTATCCACTTTCTCCAGCCAGCCAAACCCTTTAAAGTCTATTTAGTATATAATTATTAATTGATTAACCCATTGATGATATTAGTCACCTTCATCTAATCATTTACCATTACACTTCCAGGTGTGGAGAAGATTTCAATACATGAGGTTTTTGAAAGATCCTTGATATTTAAATCTTAGCAATCTGCCCTTCGCCCCCAAGAGATTCCTGTTCACCACATAATGTAAAAGGCATTCAATCTATCTTCAAGACTACCCGTAAAACATACCTGCAGCCCGAGTCTTCAGAAGTGTCAAGAACTTGCCAGACTATACCAGAAGTTCATTAGTGCATTCCTCTCTACAAAATCACAACAAACAATAATCATCAAAGAGTAGCAAGGTAAACCAATACCACACTACTTCATCAGTGAAAACAACCATAGCAAGGCCCAGCATCAGCAAAGCCAACAAAGACTTGCAAATAGTGACAAGGCAAATCAATACCATAGTGCCATCCTCTGTCTCTTAGGTTATATTAGTACCCTGTCCAAACATCATATTGCTTTCTCAACCATCTGCTCTAGCAAAACATCACATGCCTTTTCCCAGGAAGCTATCAGCAAAACAACACCAAGTGTCTGTTCCCATATATCTGCTTCAGCAAAAACATCCTCTCATAAGACAGTTTCCAGAAAAGAAATCACATGATTCAACCGAGTCCCCAAAGAAGGCAGAAAGTTCCACTTCACTTATTCCAATAATGTATTTTCAAATGCCCGAATTTAAAATGTCCACTGAGAGTAAAGACTAACTGTTAACTGTGAGTTACTGTGGGAGAAAAGGAAAATTACAAAATTCTACAATTCAGTGTTTGGACAGGGTCCATATTCCCATTCTAAAAGAAGAAAATAGCAAGGCACATATAGATCCCCCCAAAAAATACTGAAATCCAGCAAAGCAAACATCCTTTATCTCCATGTCTGACATCTGAATTATATGATAGTGTGATAAGATTTCTAATACCCTATGAAAATTGAAAATTACAGCTCACTGTAGTCTCTCTCTGAGATATCTCTGCTGGCTGCCTGTGGAATTCCTTGGCAAATGTTGCATATTTCAAACATCTCTTGCTTCCTATGGTTTCCATTTCAGCCTTAGATGCCACAATTTTATACATTGTTCTTTAGGAGATTTCTGAAAAGACTCTGACACGCCTACACATTGCTTTGCATATCAGCCATCACTTTGAATTTACAGAAGTAGTTGCAGAGGTAAGTTGTCCATGTTACTGTAGCAAGAACTCAGTAGGAACAACAGCAGAAAGTCCCAGACAGAACCTATCTTGCAAAGGCCTGTACCTAGCATGACCTATTCCTCCAGTCAAGCCCTAATAAGTCACTCGGTATGGAGTAATTAATAGATAATTTCTTTGAGGAGAATAGCATCCTTTGTTTCATCAGAAAATGAATCTGTGAAGAAGAATCGTGATCTAAGATAAAAAGTAAAAGGAGAAACAGAAAAAGATCCCATTTTCGTAGCTCATAAATAGGTTTTTTTTTTTGCTTTTTTATTACCAAATGAATTATTAAACTAGTAAGCATAGCTCCGTTTTATTGCGTTTGTCTACTCTTACCATGTTTGTTAAAAACACAAAATATAAACAAAGCAAAACAAACTCTGAAATACCATAAAGTCCACCTTGTGTTGACCATCTACTAATGGGCATGGGTCTTGACAGCTGTCTGAAGTAGATATAACAGAAAGTATACTACCTGATTAAAAGCCAAGTTCCAACCAGGGTTGAATGTTACTTACAGACAAAGACAAAATATCTTAACAGAGATAGTAAAGACAGGAAAACTGAGCTGTTCACTATATTGATTGATCTGTATTTTGTTTACATATGCTAAAGAGGGTACATATTTATGCTGCATAATACAAAAAATAGTTGAATCCTTAAGACATGAAATTGAGAACAAAACCATGGCTTAGTTTTATTTCTATTAAATTTTCTGAATGACTGTTTTATCAAATTTCATTTGTCCAAGAATGTACCAGAGTCTTGGGATCATTTCCCCTAACTTTTATTTGAATATTGGTACTATCATCATTTCAATTAACTTTAAGATTAACTTTTTTTTAGAGTAGTGTTTACAAATGACCAGCTTAAATTAATAAACAATAACAATTCTATTGTTACTATTTTATATATGATATCAATAATGAAAGAGTTAAGATATTGTTAATAAAGCCTGGCACTTGTTGCATGTCTATAATCCCACCACTCAGGAATTTCTGAAGCAAAGCTTCTAGAATTAACAGACAACATAGCTGTAGACTTGTAAGAGAAAAAATGCAAAGTAAGACTATTTATTCTCGAGCTAAATTTAAGTGACCATGTACTAGGAACACCAATTCACGTTAAGCCAAAATTCAGGTTTCAATGTGGAAACAGTTTCATGAAGCTTTTATAGTAACATAACAAACAAAACACAGAAGTCATATAGCAAGGTAGTTTTAAAATTTTATTTGTTAAAACATAAGATAGGTCATTTTTGCAAAATAGAAGTTGTTCTCCCACAGACTTCAGATGTCAATGAATGACAATTCTTTGCTTTTGTGTGTGTTGTCTGTGAGTGGTGTGTGTACATATGTGTGTGTGTGCGTGTGGTGTGTGTGTGTGTGCGGTTTAATGTAATCTGTGTAGTTACTTAAGGAAACTGTACTGTGTATAGAATAGCTTCTGGGTTAAGAGTGTTTTCTTATGTTCACTTCACACTCACAGTACTGGGACCCCATCTGATTGAACCTATTATGCAAGTCTTGTGCATTCTGACACAGCCTGAACTCTATGAGTTTTTATAGGACTTTATCAGTCTTGTTGAGTCTGCAATACACTTTTTCTTGGAGATATCTTTCATCACTTGGTATTTTAGTCTGTCTCTTCTTCATCTGCAAAGATTCCTGACCTTGAGAGACAAGATTAGAGGAAGATATCTCATTTAAGACTGAGTGTTCCAAAGTCCTTCTTCTCTTTCTGTACATCATCTGTTATAATGTTATCTTAAATGCCACTTTCTCTAATTCAGAAATGATTAATTAATATTAAGGTGTTCGTACTCCAACATGCCTCCTTCAACTGACTTCAGTTGCTGAGAAAATAGTGCTTCCTTGCATATCTGTAAGATGACTGTTTCCATTATTGACAATCACTTATTTATTAATCTTCACATGCAAGGTTTCATTAAAAATAAGCATTTTGGTTTACAAATGAATATAATGAAATTGTTCTTTGATCTTTGGATACAAATCATTGCTTGTAAGCTTGTTTGTTTATTGTTCTCGACATATTACTGATGTAGTTTTTGATAAATATTAAACTATTTAAGATCTGTGCATGTCTGGTTCTCATAATTGGTGTCTCATTAACATTTTAAATGGAATCTAGAATGAGTTCAGTGTCCTCTTAATTGCTTTGCTTATTTCATTTGAAAGATTAAGGCAGTCTATGCTTTTATAGTCTTATACTTAACCTATTAACTGTACTTGTTGGTTGTGTAAATTTTCTATTAGAATACCTATTTTAATATTTTGTCTTTTTATCTGTTAAGCTCCTCTATATTAGTACTATCAGTTTGAAAAGTTATTAAAACACACTTCTACACACATATTCTTTTGTAATTACATCTCAAAATTAATTTTAAAGCAAATGTGGACATTTCTGTGCATACTACAGGTTGTTTTATATTTATACTTTAGTAAAAATTCTTTTATATATAAACATTTTGTTTACAAAGTGTTCTTTAGGCCCATGAGCATTTATCAATAAAGTAGCATTAATTTCATCAGTCCTTTCTCAAAACAATAATAGTATGTTTAGGTTTCAGAATTCAATACTACCTTAATGGAAATAAAATATATTTATGTACATGCTATTATGATATTTAAAAACGTATATGATAGGTTGAGTTAATCTATGAAACTTGCAAAATAATAAGAACTAAACAATTTGATTATCCAGAATACAAAATTAGAAAATATATCCTTAGATCACTAAGATACCATGATATAAAAATTTTAATTTCTTCTAAATTCATTCATTGTATTTTGCTTCTATGAGATATAATGTAAATTTGTGAATATAAATTATTTTAATTGTTCAGTTTTACTATTACAAGTATATATTTGTGCCAAAGTAAGTAAGGAATAAAATAATCGAATAATAATTCTATGTAATCAAAATAGAAAATAAAAAATAACAATATAAAAAATTGATTTTACAAACATTCAGTCAAGTGATTTTGGCAGTCTATTTGAATATGTTCCCTTATTTTCAAATATATTGTAAATCAGTTTTCCTTTAAAGTGTACAACTAAATAAAATAAACACATCAAAATAAAGTTAGCTTACATATTGATTTCCTGCCCATTTCAGTGGTATTTTAATTTAAAAAGAGTAATCTGTCAATATTTGTAAGTCATTTTTTGTAGGACTAAAAAGATTGTACTAAGAGGAACCTCAAAAGTGGTTCTCTAAAATAAATTGATCAATGTATATGACTGATAAATTAAAACATATTGCATTTATTTTATTTTAATCAAATAATATGTATTAAAAATAAAGTATAAATGTATATTTCATAATTTTATTGCATAAGTGTAGTTATAAGCATACTTTGAAGTGTAGGGTTTTACTAAACATCAAATAGTGATAACTAAGTAATAAAACAATAGAAACTTGTACAAAACTTTTCCAAATAAAATGGTAAGCACCAATATTTATTGATTCTTAAACTTCTATCATAATTAACATAATGCTGAAAATATAAGAATAGATTAATATTCTTTTAGAGTAACTAACAACTTGAAATAAATGAGGCATATTCAGTTGATACAAAAGAAACTATAATAGATGTACTTTAGCTAAAGTCCCTATAACTATATTTACCAAGAAAGTAAAAGTTCAATTATGAACAGACCTCTAGAGATCTAATTAATAAGCCTACTGCTATTAGAAATACTAGATACTAGGAGAGATGCCATGTAATCTGGGTGTCTAAGTGATTTGGGATATTAAAAATATGGACCCTGGTTGAGGGATGGGGCCACCCAACCTTCTCAAAATTTTATTAAGAATTGCTCCTGTCTAAAACCAAGAGTGGAGCAGAGACTGAAAGAAAGGCCATCCAGAGACTAACCACCTGGGGATCCATCCCATACATAGCCACCAAACCCAGTCACTATTGCTGATGCCAAAAGTGCTTGCTGACAGGAGCCAGATATAGAGTCTCCTGAGAGGCTCTGCCAGAGCCTGACAAATACAGATGTGGATACTTGCAGCCAACCATTGGACTGAGCAGAGGACTGTAATGGAGGAGTTAGGGGAAGGACTGAACGTACTGAAGGGGTTTGCAACCCCACATGAAGAACAACAATATCAACCAGCCAGAGCCCCCAGGGCCCCCAGGGACTAAACCACCAACCAAAGAATACACATGGATCGAACCATATGTAGCAGAGGATGGCCTTATCTGGCATCAGTGGGAAGGAGGCCCTTGGTCCTTAAAGGCTTGATGCTCCAGCATAGGGGAATGCTAGGGTAGGGAAGCAGGAGTGGGTGGGTGGGGGAGCACCCTCATAGAAGCAAGGGGGAGGGGGTTGGGATAGGGGGTCTTTGGGGAAACTGGAAGGGGATAACATTTGAATGTAAATAATAAAATAATCAATAAATTAAAAAAAAAGATGACAAACTGTCATTTTTAATATTTTTTTAAACAAGGAACTTAGAATAAAAAGAAAAAGACAATCAGATTGCTGCATTTTAGAATTGGCCCCAATTGTAAATCAACAAATGAAATACTTAAGTTTATGAGCTTATCCCCAAGTAGAAATGATACACACAGATATTTACAGACTTTCTCTCTCCTTACTTTCCCATCACAATTTGTCAAATTGCCCATCTTAATCTCAGAAGTATGGCACAGTGGGATGACTTAAAAATGTCTGTAGGAAGCTGACAGTCATCACCAAAGGACAACAAGAAGAAATTAACATCTCTTAACTAGCTACAGGTAATGTCTTGAGAAGATAAATCCTGTACATAAATGGTTAGAACTCTAAGCATTGAATTTACTCTGGGATTTTAAAACAACCAACCTAACACAACTATACAATTAATAGCTGGCACCAGAAAGATGGAATTACCTTTATTCCAGATTGCTGTAAAAAGACTTCCTTATTTAATCCCATTGTAATGAACGTTTGAAGGGGGTTGACAGGGAACGTTGTCTCGGGGCTCATTCATAGCTCATTCCTGCTTTCTTCAAAACATGTCCTCCACAAGCTTTTCTTTGATAAAGAATGTGGCCATTCATATCCTACTTGATTTTATTAAGAAACCCATCTAGCCAAGAAAACACCTATATGTCTGTATATGTCAAATCCATGTGATATCAGTAATGCTGTGATTGAAAGTAAAATTCACTGCTGACACACACACACACACAGAGAGAGAGAGAGAGAGAGGGGAGAGAGAGAGAGAGAGAGAGAGAGAGGTGCTCAGTTGACATGTGCTAAATGTTCAACGTTGATAGTGATGCTATTCCGTCAGGTTGTGGTTCCTTTAGATGGTAAGATAGGAAACAAATCACTGGGCAAATTATTATAAGGTTATACATTGTCCCTAGAGCCTTTGCCCCACACCAAGTCTAGCCTGAGGTGAAGACTTCTTTTTTCAGATGCTTCAGCAGTAATGTACAATGTTCCTCATATCTCTAATAATAAGTGACTATGATTTAATCAAAATGATGTAAACCTGTGTAAAATATAAATTTTCATATGAATTTAGATAGATATATAGGCTAGTCTTGTAATTGTACCAAAACTCTCAAGACCTTCTTTATATTCTGTAATATGCAACGCAAATGACGCTTGAATCTGCATGGGAAAATATTTTTAAGGCTTAATTCACTTATTTTTCTTGTGTAAAAACCTTTATGTGGTAACCACAGCTGGAGCCTGGATCCTCTGCACAGAGACTCAGGTGTGTATTTTCACAAGATGAGAGTGAATTTCTGATAAGGAGACTTGGTGAACATGATCTCTTTCCAGAAGTTGGAGGTCTGGTAGCTGTAGGTCTTGGAGATGACATCAAAGGTGGACTTGGCAACGTTGTCCAGGATGGCAGTGCAGCCTCTGGCTGAAGTGTAGCAGTTGTCTATACCAGCCATCATAAGTAGCTTCTTGGGCATAGGAGCAGAGACAATGCCAGTGCCTTTGGGGGCAGGGATGAGACAAAGCAGCGCAGAGCCACAGTAGCCTGTCTCCTTGCATAGAACAGTGTTGGCTTGCCAATTTTGTTTCCTGAGTAGCCTTTATGCATAGGGACGATGGAAAGCTTGACCAAGATGGTGGCCCCTGGGACGGTAGTGGCAACCCAACCTCCTTGGAGCACTTAACATCAAGACCAATGTGACCAGTGCAGTCCCCAATAGCGACCGAAGCCTTGAACCTGGTCTGATGACCAGCCCAAGTCTGCTTCTGCACTGGCATGATTTTCAGAACCTCATCCTTTAGGGATGCATCCAGGAAAAAAATAATAAACTTAAGACTACTTAATGGGCAGAGTGAACAGATAGATCTCCTCCAAGGACTTGATCTTCATATCCTTAACCAGGCCGCCCAGCTTTGTGATAGGGCCACACCTTGTATTCAGTTTTACCTCCACGAGCCCCATGGCCTCAACAATGACCGTGGCCACTAAGACCATTAAATCCTCCATGGAAGCAGTCGCAGCACCTAATCCTGAGACCTTGGGAACTCTGGGCCCTCCACTGCACTGGTGTCATACACCATTTGGTGTTTTACCTAAGAAGAAGAAGAAGAAACAGGAAAATATTTTTTAATGAATACAATGATAACTACATATGAGCATGTGAAGTTCAATGTTGACAAGTCATTGAATGACATGACATCCTTTCTTCTCCTGGCTTTTATCTCAACCATAATAATATGAAACAATATAAGAAACAGGTTTCACATGAAAATTTAGAATTATATAAGTGTGTATCATAATAGTCTCTGTCTTATGGACATGTGAATGAATAAAATATATCCGTGTCTTTGTTAATGAAAAATAATATTATATTTATCTGTACTATAGGCCAGAAGAGATTATCTCAAGGTTATTTCAGCTAAAACAGAATACAATTATTGGCATAAATCTTTCCTCATATTATACAGCACAGATATGCTTTCTAACTTAAAATTTCAAAAATATCCATTAACATTTTTAATTCTACCTTCTCTTGAATTTAAAATCAAAGAGTTAAAAGGAAGACAAATTGATACAAAATTATTTACCCATTTTAAAATTAAACTGTACAGTAGTAACTTTAAAGGTGATAAGAATGGAAATATTGAAAAATATTGAAGCAACAATCCAGAAAAGGATTATGTATTTTCAATAAAATTTGGTCAGTATGGGAAAGCATATATCCACCCATAGAAACATACATACACAAATACACACATATGCACTGGCATACAGGCATATACACATCCAAACAAATGCACACACATGCACATAAAATGTTAGATATTATAAATTAATGAGACACATGAAGGTGCTTATACATCTATAAACAGAAAATAATCAGATATGGAAAATGAGAAAGAGCCAAGAGAGAAAAGAGAATCCCTTTCAAAGATCATCATACAAGCATTTTAAGTAATATTGATTAGGATTATACTATAACTGAGAGAACAGACCCTGGCTGATTCCTTGATAGGCTCCAAACTGCCATTTCAAGAATCTAGACCTAGGTTTCTATTTCCCAGAATTGAGATAATCTAGGCAAGTCAGTTCCTGGAAAAACCCATGGGCAGCAAAACAAGATCTACCTCCATCTGACCTGAGGCAAAAATAGTGAGTCAGAATGAGTCAGCAACATTTTTCAAAGCCCCCCAAGCAACAATTCTAGAAAATCTCCAGAAGCCGGGCGGTGGTGGCGCAAGCCTTTAATCCCAGCACTTGGGAGGCAGAGGCAGGCAGATTTCTGAGTTCCAGGCCAGTCTGGTCTACAGAGTGAGTTCCAGGACAGCCAGGGCTACACAGAGAAACCCTGTCTCGGAAAAAAAAAAAAAAAAAAAAAGAAAGAAAGAAAGTCTCCAGAGCTCTCGCCAATCCCAATCCCAAAGACACCCATAACCTTAGAGACCAAGCCAACCAATCAAGATAAGGTTCACCTACCCATCTCTGGAATCACCCATAGTCTGCTTTAAATTGAGACTGTGAGCTCACTGCCCGGTCTTCATTTCAATGAATTGTAGACCCTTACATGCTATATTTCTGCAGGATTAAAGCTCTTTGCTTTTGCATATTATTTGAGACTGGGGTATATACTATTTGAGTCTGGGGTATCATTCCGCAGTGATTCACAGACCCTTACAGAACAATACCTAAAGCATTCCTAGTTTTAAGCATTTGAAAGTATATATTTTTTGGATACTAGTATACTTCATTTTGCTAAAGAGAGGTAACTGATCTCTCATATAGCATTGATTATTGCTCTATGGTTCGAAGAAATTTTATGTCAAGAATTTTAAAGCAGAATTAATAATAAATAATACTAACCCTGGTAGTGTAATTGTGCATAAACTCAAAATTACACACACAATTGTACATATTGAACAAATAGTAATTATTATTAATGACATTAATTATGCTTTATAACATTCTTCCTCTCTGAGTGCTCACATTAATTTGTGATGGAGTTCCAGAGCTTTGTGTACACTCTTCAATAACTTAGGAGAGCAGGTTAAAAAGGTTAAGATTCAGTCATGCTGCTTTTGAAATGAATGGCTATTACTATAAGAGGCAGTGTTTTGGGTAATGAAATTACTGAAGAATGAAAAGGAAAAAAAAAAAAAAACAACAATTTGAGAAATGAAATTTTTGATTAGTCAAGGCCCAAATTCTCATGAAATGAAAATTTAAACAAATCTTACAGGCCAGATAAGATTTAATTAGAAAATGAAAAAAAAAAAACTGAATTAGAATGATAAAGGTAACTATGAATTGAGAGACAAAATGTCAGGCTGTTCCTGCTTGAAAAAAAATGTGAAATCAAATGTTTGAAATGTCTAATTGCAGGAGGACGGGGAGGCTGCCAATACACACATCTATTGCTCCACGGTATTTCAGTGACGGGCTCCGGGAGGCAACACTGCAGCCAAAGAGAAAAAGCTAAAGTGTCACTGGCCTTGAATAAAAAAAAGAACCCTCTTGTCATGGCTTTGAGTGAAAATTAATGAATGAAATTATGCTGAAACACAGCAAATAAGACTCTGGGATACAAGTGAAGTTACAAAATTAGAGTGTTTGAAAAAAAAAAAAAAACAGTGTTAGGCATAAAATGATGGATGCACCTGTTTTCAGAATTCAGATAAACCACATTGCCTCCAGTAATTGTCATCTTTGTTTTGAGCACTGAAGAGAAGAAAAGAAGCACAATTCCTGGTTGATATTTTCTTACAAATGATTCCTTGACCATTTCTCATGTACATGGATAAAATATTTTTTCGTAATGAATTTTATGGAAGATCTGTATGATAGTTACTATGTTTGGGGTTCTAGAAATGACTTTATTTAATGTTATAATAAAAAAGAATGTAGTTCTAATGTATAATATATCACACTATAGAAATTCATAGGTACCACTCTTGAAATGTTTTCAAAACATATCCCCACCACTGCAAAGTATATGCATACAATGAGAAAGCAAATACATGCATTCATGCCTATTCAAAATCAAAACAGTTTTCTGTTGACATAAGAAAAGCCATGTGATTATGTCATATTTCAGGGAATGCTTCACAGAAATTATATTTTTCCTGACACAGGCTGTAGTTTATACTTTGTTTTGTCCATTTGTTTCTTGAGACAGTTTTACACACACCAAGCTAAAGTGGAACTCTCCTTGCATCTCAGATTGGCCTTGAATTTCTGATCTTCCTATAATGCCTCTCAAGTTTTGTAACAACAGAAGCATCATACTGGTCCTGTTAATGCAGAAATAGGAGTCGCAAAGAAACCACCTAGGATGCTGGATTATCTCTGCTCAAAAATCCAGTCAGTGAAAGAAGAAAATTAATGTGTACAAGTTGTCCACAACATCTGTACACATGTTGTGGTCTGTTCACACACACACACACAAATACACACACACACACTACTGCAATGTGTGCACACAGAAATACATATACAGACACACAGAAACAAACATACGTGCATGTATGCACACACATGCAGCAGAGCAGAAAATTATATTAAAAGTCTGTTTTTCTACATTGATGTTTAGATACTTGTGGACATCTCTGTACACTGTGGAAAAAGCAAGCCAATGGGAAAAAATATTACTGAGACTTCTTTTCTCACCTCCATCTTTTAGCAATTTTAATTTAAAAGTTCCAAAAATGGTAGAGACAGGCAGTCACTGCACATACTCTACAGATGGGACTGTAGCCATGGCAATCAAATATGGCTTATAAATTATTGATTGTTCAAATGTGAGTAATGCAGTCCATCTAGGAAAGATAAGCTGAAATAACAATGTGGCAGGAGGTTTGTACATTTTCTCCTATCAACCCAAGTCTCCCCCATGCACTACCTCCTCCACGTTTCTCTTATGTTCCAAAGGAAGACAGCAAAGCCATCACTGGAGAACAAGCTTGAATTCATAATGGTTTTCTAAAGAAACTGAAATTTGCCAGTCTACACGCACCAAGACAGCTAAATTATTCATAAATAATTGGAATATTTCATTGCTTTGCATAATTTTGTCTTAATAGATTAACCTTAACTTTCACACAGCATTTATCACTGACTCCTTAGGTAAGTCTCCATTTAGGCACTAAGGGGACTATGGGAACTCAAACCCAACTCCTACAATTGTAAAGGCTAATGGTGTAGCATGAGGCATGTTATTATACTGGACCATGTAGGTTCAGAGAATAATAAACTATCAAAAACATAAAATCAATTAAAGTAGTAGTGAAGTGGAAACCTCTAGTTTCTTTGGAAAGTCATTTATGTCAAATGATGTTTTGTCATAGCACACAGGTGAAAGGATGTTTTCCTAAAGCAGACACATAAAAGAATGTCTTCTTAAGCAGACACAGGTGAAAGGATGTTTTGATATAGAAAACATGTGAAAGGACCCAGGATGAAGGAGTATAAATATGACCCTACAGACAGTGGGAGATGAGAACTTAGCATTGGTTTGGTTTGCTCTGCTTGCTATTCTTTGCTAATATATTGCATAATTAGAATATTTGACACGCATGTATTGGTTTACCTTACATAGTATTTTTGAGCTCCACTTGTAGTAAGGCTGTCATTGAGAGAACCTCACCAAAGAATTGCTTGTGAAGTTCTTGCAGCTTCTTGCTATTTCTGTAGCCTTGGATCTGTTGGTGAGCCTTGCTGTTTCTTCAGGATGAACTGAAGCTTCTGGTTTGTGCATGGTGTCTGTCTGCTGAGAAGTCTGAACTGTAGCTACTGGTTCATGTGTGCTGTCTACCTTCCAGGAGGATTAGACTATAGCTGCAAATTCTTATTTGGTGTTTGTTACAGGACTGAACTGCTGACAAAGGAGATTGAGCTCTCCCAACAAAGAACTATTACTTAACAGGTCTACTTCCTCCATATCCTAAAAACTTTTCTCTTCCACTTCCTCTGCTGGGTGGTGAGCAAGAAGAGACATTGAATTCTTATTAAAATAGGCTGCAAAAAATGTATGCCTACAAAGTAGAAGAATATTTACAGTTTATGCCTCAGTGGTGGTATTCAAGATGAAAAAAATAAATTCCTGTTCTTCAATGTTGTTAGAAGTGAAACAACATATTTTCAGTATGGTAAGATAATGATATAGGGGTACCAAATCACACAAAAAAGTCCAAGACCAGAACATGTCTTCCTGCCTCAAAAAAATCTTTAGTATTTAAAGTACTTGTAAGTTGCCTCTATTAGTATCTTAGGGTTTTGGTTACTGTGATAAAACACAATGACTGTAAGTTGGGATGGAATTCACTTATTTCATCTTAAAAATTGAGTAATAGTCTATCACTGAGGAAAGTAAGGGCAGAAGCTGAAGCAGTAGCCATATGTAGGCAGCCGTGTTTAAGATAGCACCTGGGACAGTTGCAAAGTCGTATGACTAGCACCTGACGATGAGGCAGCTGGCTTCCAGCGCGGCCAGCTCAGCTAAACTGGTAAACAAGTCCTTTGTGCATGCATCGGCCTCGTGTCCCTCCCGAGCGGGCTTATGCTAATGAGGTATTGGCAGTCTAACCTATCCTGAGATAACACGTCACCATTCCTGCCTTGGGCAGTTACATAAGCAGCTCATTTCTGCTGCTGGGGGTCAGTCCCTGTCCCAGTCCCTGTCCATAGGTCCCCATCCCGGTCTCTGTCCCCGTCCATAAGTCAAGATTCGTTCCTGCAATAAAGTTGACTGAGAAGGATCAGACCGTGTTGTGTCTTAATTGCTGGTCAAGGAGGATGCGACAGCCATGAAGGGCTTACTGACTTGCTCACCATGGGTTGCTCAGCTTGCTCTCCTACAGCATCAAACAACTCAGCCCTCTCCAAGCAATCACTAAGCAAGAAAATGTCCTCCATCCTTGCCTACAGGCAATTTGATGGAGTCATTTTCTCAATTAAGACTCTCTCTCTTGATATCTTATAATGAAGTATATTTAGGTTTGTGTTGGAAGAACCAACCAACACAGTTGCTTTTACTGTTACTGTGACCAGATACATGACACAAAAGCAACCTACAGAAGGATGGGTTTATTCTGGTTCACAGTTCAGAAGACTCTAGTCTATAATTGCTGAGAAGTACTCATCTTCGGAGTGTAAGCAGCTAATCTCATTGGGTCCCAGGAAGTAAAGGGAGATAAATGCTGGACCTCTACTCCCTTTCTCTTTTTTTATTTTTATTTTTTATACAATCTGTGCTCTCAGCCTGTGAATTGTTGGTACTCACATTCAGGATGTGTCTTCCCTTCTTAGTAATTGCCTTCTCAGAATTTCACATTCATGCATATATGTATATAAATATACATATAATATATATACTTACATGTATGTTTATAAGTCAGTATATGCATGTATGTAGGTAGGTATATATGTATGCATGCATGTATAAAATTGTGGCTGCCATTGAATTTTAAACCTCAGGCTACTACTCAAATTTTAGTCCTGTATTTCAATATCTCTTCAATAAAACAAGATAGTCATATTTTATCAAGAGACTCTTTCTTTAGATAAAATTAAGGCTGGTGAGATGGGATACCAAATAATGCACCTGGCTGCCAAGCCTGTACACCTGAATTCAATCCTTGGGACTCAAATGGTGGAAGGAAAGAACTTCCTGCTCCAAGTTGTTCTTTGACTTACTTCCTCATGTGTGTAAAAGTGCACACTTACCCAAACACACAGAAAATAAATAAGTATAAAAAAGCATAAATTAAAAATATTAAAGAATATTTGCATTGGCTATGGATATGATACAAGCATGACAAGGCAAGGTATCTTAACATCTATCATATAACATAGAGTAGGTGGGGAAAATAACCAAGTATCTGCTCTTTAACATTTTAGAAATGGGAAATTTAAGATGAGTGTGCCAGTATGGTAATGTTCTTCATGATGTTTTCATTCTGGTTTATACATGGCAGTCTGTTATGGTTTCCCATTTGGAAATACTCTTCTCCCTGTTCTGTTCGTATTCTCTATTGCTTACTATTCTGGCACTGTGACAACATAACAAAACCAAGGCAACTTAGAGAAGAAAGTTTTTTTGTGACTTACAATTCCAGAGAGATGAGATTCATCATGGCTAGAACATGAGGCAAGTGGTGTACAGATCAGGAGTCTGAGAGTTCACATTAAAGCACAAGCATGAAATAAAGAAAGAAGAGAGAGAGAGAGAGAGAGAGAGAGAGAGAGAGAGAGAGAGAGAGACAGACAGAGAGACAGAGAGACAGAGAGACAGAAACAGAAACAGAGTGAGAGACAAGACAAAGAGAGACAGAGAGACAGAGAGAGACAAAAAGACAGACACAAAATGACAGAAAGAACAGGAAGTGGCGCAAGACTATAAAGACTGAAAACTCACCCCCCAGTGATCTATCTATTACTGTTAACTTTTAAAAGTTCTACCACCTACCCAACACAGTGCCAACAACTTGTTACCAAGTGTCAGAATACACAAGCCTATAGGGGGTCTATTCACAACCAAACCATCAGATTAAAACAATCATTCCACACCTGAGAGTTTTATTCTCATGACCTTGAATAGACAACAAATGCTCCAACTCCAATTTCTAGTTTCTTTGACATTAGGGCTTCAACATATAATTGAGAGAAGAGAGTCACAAAATTCATAGCATAATGTACAGAAACCCAGTACCAATAGAACACAACACAGGACTAGTTGTAAACAGTACACTTGGTCTTACCCCACAAAAAGCTAAGAAGTTATAATAGAATGTCTATAAACATTATGATTTTAGAAAATTGTTTTTATTGCTGTATGCTTTCACTCATACATAGAGTATGGTCTGGAAAGATGGCTTAGTTTTTCTATAGAAGACTTGTATTTAATTCCCAGGATGCACATGGCAGCACACAACTATCTGTAACTCGAGTTTTGGAGCATCTGACACCTTCTGTCTTCTGCTGACACCAGACAGACACATGGTACACTGACAAGCATGAAGGCAGAAACACCCATACCTATAAATCATAGCAATCATTTAAAGAATAGTCTAAAGAACATGGAATATGACATCTCATTATAAATATGTAAATGTATTAAATAGATTAAATAGCTATATTAAATCATAGCATATATGTGTGCATGTATGTTCTATTTATGGTGTATCATTTATAATATTTTTGCTTTTTAAAAAACTGTGAACTGAAAGCCAAATATATGTATAAATCTGTAAATTGTATACATTTATATAGGCATCAATATCATTAATTCAAATTATTTTAAACATTAAAGTTGGTATTTCTCTTAACATTTATATTAATACCAAATAATAAAATGATATTATAAAATGATATCTTAAGGAGATATCTTTTTATTGGATATTTTATTTTTTTTACATTTCAGATATTATCCCCTTTCCTCATTCCCCACCAACGTTAATGAAATATCTTATGTCAAGTAAGTGAAATATCTTTAAAGTCCAGTGTTCAAGAAAGTAGGATTTACAACAGTCTCTTAGCTAACAGTTCAGCTAAGAGGGGAAAAAATACCTAAGGAAATTGAAAAGAATCATTCTCATTGTTCCTGCATCGCAGGATCAAATCTCTAGTGGGATTAAGGGGAAAGCTGAATGTTTTACATTTTTCTTGGAGAAAAGAAAATGAAGTCGTTTAAAATCCTAGGAAATTCTGTCTAGTGTCTTAGCTCCCTGGGCATTCATTGGGATTACTTTATTGAGCTACATAAACTCTAAAACAGAATTGAAAATGGCAGGCCCAACAGACCACTGCATTGTAACAAAATACTGACAGTTAAAATACACTTAAAATTGCACCAAGTAGATGTAGGCATATAGCTCTGACAAGATACTGTGGCAACAATATAAATTTCTCTCTTTCTGAATATTTGTAGTTTAAATGTGGCTGATTGGTAGAATTTTTGTATTTCACATTAACAAACATGTTTATCAGGAAACCATACTTTTATCAAGGACAGACATTAGGTTGGCGTGTTCAAGCACTTCCTCTTCATTAGGTGGTTTCAGTTCACAGTACCCGGCTGTTCTATTGCAATATTAAAAGGGCCACTCAAATTGTCAGTTTGAAAAAAAGAAAAACTATTGAGAGACCAAACTAGATGAAGAAAGGAAAGCCTGGCCTGCAATGAGAGTTTAGTCCTTTAATAAAGAACTCCCAAGCAGGAGGACATACACCTGATTCCCAGAACATCGTAAAATTGCTGGGAATGATAGCTTGCAATTCAAGTCCCAGCACTGGGGAGAAGACAGGCAGGTACCAAGGCAATGCTCTTGTCTCAAAAATAAGGTGACTGGATCCTGAAGAATGATACTCAAGGATAATTTCAGACCTTCACATACAATGCACACACATCTACACACATATCAAACCATAGAAACATGCATACACACACACAAATGCACATGTGCGTGCACACACACACACACACACACACACACACACAGGACATACAAAGGGAAGAAAAAGCAGACAAAGCTTTCCAGAAAACTTGCCGAGCACATTCATTGATGTGGAGTCTAACACAATTTTGCCAGCCAGCATTTACACTCAAAGAAAAGGCAACAATTTGTTGCACAAGCATGTTAGAGAAGAGACTGCATATGATAGAGGCCAAAGTCAGATAAAATAACATATTTTCCTAAAATCCATGAATTATATGTCCCATGTCAGTTGTCACATCAGTCGTGTGGTTTTTTTCTTTAACATGTGAGCACATTTTTTAGAGGAGGATGCATGCCTCTGTTCTTTGAAAATGAACAAGAAAGAGAATTCTTTGTGTGGGAGATGGAGAAAGTAGATTAAGATTGAGATCTATTTTGAGTTAAGAATTCTACCTTTCACTTTCTTTTCTCCATACATAATTTCATAAAATCATTATACCTTTTAATATAATATGTAACCCAAACTAAGATGAATATCAAAATTCACGGGGCATTTGACCACAGCATTTAAATATGAATATATTGCTATAATAGGACATATAATCTATTTTTATTGAAGTTCTGGGCATATACTATTATTTGATAATGAACCTTTTGTAGACCACAGATCTTTATGTATAAGGTCTAAGAATAGGCAGTAGAATTAAAGTTTGACTCAAACTTTTGAAGGCTAATTTCAACTCCCAGGTACAAAGATCTTTACTGTTTTCTATAACAAAAGCCTCTCCTACCAGAATGAATTCTCATACTTTTATAAGATTTTAGAAAAGAGTTTTATTCAGACATAAAGATCATTGTTTGTTTTATAATTAAGTTAATTAGTGTTTAATTAATATCTATGTAAGTAATTTATTTGATGTGGGTAACTAGTATGAAACAGACAGCCAGTTTTATCTCTCAAAAACAAGGACAGAAAATGGCCAGGCTTGAATTAAAGGTGACTTATTTCTGGTTATATTATAGAAGCCCTGGTGGACTCTTTTCTCCTTCCCATTTATTACTATAATTAATGATAGTTGAAGTCTTTATACAGTTTTTCTTCAGGGAATTTCAAAACATGATGGTATTGTTTATGCCTCTTTCAAGGTACAAAAATATTTTCTCAATAACTTAAAATATTAATCATACACAACTTTATCCTTTATTCAAAGACATGTGTATGACTCAGAGTTAAGAATCAGGACTGTGATCAACTTTAATGTGTTCGTATTGCACAAATTGACACCACATTCTCTAGCATCATTTGTGCCTGGAAAGAAATGCAGGAACTCCTTGTATAGAACTAGTATTGTAATTTTGTGACAATAGAACTATTTTTTTTTCTTATTGAAACATATGATAAATGCTTGCCACATGTAATAAAATCATTATAAAATGCAGAAAAAAACAAATTAAAACAGATAGGTGTTCTTTGATGATATTTCTTCTTACTTCATTACCAATTACTTTTCTTTGACTTAGAATCAGAGCAGAATTGAAGTAGAAGTTTCTCCTGTGTTTTCTGTTTCTACCTAAGTTGGCAAATTCTGGAAGCACCCAAGAAAGAAATAAAATCAGAGCAGAGATAATGTCCCTTGTTTCCTTCACTATTCAAGTAATACTGACATTTACTCAGAGAGGAGACAAATAAAACATTAATTCTTAATTAATCCTAAATTCAAATAACAGCCACAAAAAATAGCATACAGAGGTGAGGTGTCCTCCATTAGGATTCTAAATCCAGACACTCAGTAGCCAACCATGACTAGTATGATCAAAACAGACAAATCCAAATGATTTTGTCTTCAGTAACTTGCAAATGGCCCAACTAAATTTTCATTGCAATTTCTGAAGCTACTGAATTACATAACAGATTCTTTCAGACAAATGTATTCGATTAATGCAGTAGCACCATCATTAAACAATTTAAAATATCACCAACTATCTTAAAAGCAGTTTCAATTACAGTGACTTCATATTAACTAAGACAGCAACACTATGTAAGCAATACAATTTAAAAGTTAAAACTAGTTATATTGAGTCAAGAGAGAAACTTTTCCTATGTTGAATATTGAGAACAGCATCCTTTAGGAACATAATTTTTACCTTTAAACCCAAGGAAACATTTATATTTTCATATTCACCTTCATCTTTAAAGTGTAGGAAAATAAACATAACAGATTTTGTGTGAAAACAGAGAGACTTGAAAGAGCAAAACGCACCACCCAAGCAAATTATAAGAGTATAAGTGAGTTAGAACAATCCTCAAATTCCTTTCTCTGACTGGATAAAATTCTGATGTTTCCACCTTGTAATGAATGACCTCCTCTGGGTCCTGCCCCCCACCTCCTGTTCTGTTTTCAGATATCAGAATCGGATTTCACACTGTGAAATTAGAAATAAGGTAAACTTTTATGCCTCATGGTTTCTCCTTAAGAAAACACAGGTTTCTGATTACATCACTGCAATGTAACTCAAGGCAAGCAAACACACAAGGTAGAAAATATGCACAAGCATATTCCCTTGCTCCCTTTACACCTCACTGTTCAGTTTATCTGAAGACTTGCCTTAACAATGGCATTTGCAATTTTTTTTCATAAAACCATGTAACGATAAAGAATTTTACATTTTAGAATTGAGGTGTCTTGTAAATGTCATTGCATTTCTGAGGTTGAATTTCCTAGCTTAGCAATTTTACTTATGATTTAAGGAATATGACTGAGTATTTTGAATTAGTAAAAATACACAGGACATGAATCTTAAAACTCATCTGAAGAGAATTATCTGAGAGTCAGTCAATGAAGAGTGATACCTTCCCTTGAATGTTGCAGTACTTTAAAACTTTTTCAGAAGAGTATAGTTGAAAATTGTACTTCATACCCTTCTGGCGTGCACCTGTGCCTGTGCCTGTGCCTGGAGCAGCCCAAAGGCTTTAGCTCTGCATCCAACTCTCCAAAATGCAGGGGAGGCTGGACTCCCAGAAGTTTCAACATGCCCAGGAGTATAGGTGAGTAAGTCAACCCCCCTCCACGCACCCCAAACACGGAATAACTTCGGACCTTCTGGGACGCAAGAACTCCCTCAAGGCCAGTGGCATAGGACCCTTCCTGTCTGCACCTGCACCTGGAAGAGCCCTAAGGCTTCAACTCTGCACCCAACCCTTGAAAACCCAGAGGAGGCTGGACTCCCAGGAGCCCTAACACATAGGAACATTGGATAATACGATCACAGGATCTCAGGAGCTTGGGCACAGATTTTGGGAGCCCAGAAGCAGCCTGACTCCCAGGAGCTATCACAACCAGAGTTCTCAGGATCACAGGATCACGGGGACTGCTGGACTCTGAGGAGTTCTGACACAGCCAAAATAACAGGACAGACAGGCTCCAGTCAGAGATAGTGAGTGAGGATAGCACTAGAACTAACCAGATGGCAAAAGACAAGTACAAGAACATAATCAACAGAAACCAGTTCTCCCACCATAGCAAGTCCTGAATATCCTATGACACCAGAAAAGCAAGATTCAGATTTAAAATCACTCTCCATGATGACGATAGAAGACTTTAAGAAGGACATAAATAACTCCCTCAAAGAAACACAGAAGAACACATGTAAATAGGTAGAAGCCCTTAGAGGAAACACAAAAATACCTTAAAGAAGTACAAGCAAACAAGTACGTTTTAAGTATACTACGTTAAATAAAAATAATGTCCCAAATGATAAATAGTGTATAACTACAATCAAGTAAATTACCAAAAGTAGTCAAATACATAGCAACAGAAAGTTGAATGCTAATTATCAAGGGATGATATATGATAAAAAGCAGACTCCATTAATGACTCCAGATTATCCTATGTGCAAGAGAGAAAACTTATGGAGATTTAATTTAAATCAATATGAACATACTTCATATTCCTAATCCATACACATACATGTTTATACATAATTTGAATTTAAATATACATTTCATGTTAGCTCTTTTTGTCCTGGAATACTTTTATTCCTGCCCATTGTATTAAAGCTTTTCTTCAACAGCATCAACATGTTGGCAGCCAAGTACATGGCTTGAACCTGAAAATGGACCCCAGACAGAGTTATTAAATTAACAAGCTGGCAAGCCAAGGACAGGTAAGATTCTGCACAGAGCCTTACCAACCTAAGACAGAAGTGTGTTGCTTTTGATAATGTATATTCCATGATGGATAAGGAAGGAATTCTTGTTAGAATGACCTAAGACAGGCTCAGTCTTGTCCATGAAAAAATAAAAAAGGGGGAGAGGTGGAGAGACCTTGGGGCCAAGGACAAGGTAATGGGCTGCTATGCAGGAATATGACATGGGCCAAGAACAAGGAATTAGGCTTCAGGCAGGAATCTGACATTAGGCTAGAACAAAGAAGTAATTTCAGGTAGGAATCTAAATCTTAGTCTAGAACAAAGAAGTAATTTCAGTCAGGAACCTAAATATTAGGCAAGAACAAAGAAGTAGTTTTAGTTTTAGAAAGGTATCTTAATTTTACACTAGAAAAAGGAAGTAGGCTTCAGACATGACAATGTCCTTGGGCTAGGACAAGGAAGTAGGCTCAGATACTTTGGTCATCCTGATAAACCCTTAGAAACAGTGATCATGGGAGTGTTCATGTAATTGGGTTTAATGTCTGGCTTTTTCTTTGACTATTTATGTTTATTGCATTGCTTGTTCCTTGACTATTTGCATCTATTGTATTGCTAGACTCTCAACCTAGAACTGACCTTAATACATGCATGTAATCAAAATGGTGTAAAAGCATAAAGGAGGAGGGGCAATGTGATAGTGGTTTCTAGGGAGGGAATATAGGAAAAGGGGATGACATCTGTATTGTAAGTAAATAAAATATTCAATAAAAAAGAAAAAAGTAGTACTTCAACTGAGTCTTTCCTTTAACATATAAAATAAATTTTAATTTATGTAATACCTTTCAGAAGATAATTTCAACATCTAAAAATAAATGAAGCCATTTAAAAATAATCAAAAGTTAAAAGCAATAACATAAAAAGTTAAATTATAAGACTGAGGAATTGTACCTGTAGGCAGTGTTTTGTGTTTCAATATATATGAGCATACTGCTTTATTTTTTTGTCACTAGGGAAATAGATTTAGAAGACCATAGTTCCATCCACCTTTCCTTCTCTAGAGATGGATATGGCTTCCAAGATTTTGGGAGCATTTCGAGTATCCTCAAACTATCTCATTTCTTATATATTTAAAAATAGAGCTCTTACCACGCCCACCCCCGAATACCTTGTTTCTTATGTATTGTGTTCTGGTAACTACACTTTTCCCTTAAGTTCCCAGGTGTTACTGAATTCCAGATAGTACTACTTGGTCTTACTGATTCCAACTGACACCACTTGGTAGCATTGACTTATAAGTGGTATCCCTCAGTAGTACCAACTCCAAAGGATGCCAGAGAAGTACTACTGGGTGACATGTCTTTCCAGGTGATGTAACCATGTGTATTGATTTCCAAATGGTATTACTTCTTTGCTCTGTTGTCAATTCTTTTTTCTTCCTTAACTTAACACATGATAAATAATGTCAGGTCAGTCTTGAGGTAACTTGTAATTTATATTCTGCTTCAGGTCACTCTTAAAAGGAAGATAAATACAGTGTCTTCATAATATATATGGGAAACATGATTATATTTATTGCTGTGCCTTCTTAGCTTTAATCTCTATAGTACTCCCTTCTCTTTTAGGATTCCAGTTTTGGTAATTGATTTACTTAAGGTTTATAGTAAGTAGCTAACATTTACAATTAAAACAGAGGTGTAGACTCAACAAAGCCAACATATAGATTTAAAATGCATATATTAAAATTGTTTCAAAAATTGCTAGTATAGTCACTGATTTTAATAGTATTGCTTCACATATCTATCCATTTAGTTTGATATTGGTAGTTGGTTTGCCGTAATATTGCTTTTGTTATATTTAGATATGCGCCTCGAATTCCTGATCTCTCCAGTACTTTTAAAATGAAGGAGTGTCATATTTTGTCAAATGCTTTTTTAGCATCTAACAAGATGACCATGTGATTTTTTTTCTTTGATTTCTTTATATAGTGGATTACATTAAAAGATTTTCATATATTGAACCAACCTTGATTCCATGGGATGAAGCCTACTTGATCGTGGTGCATAATGGTTTTGATCCGTTCTTAATTTGATTTGCTAAAATTTCATTGAGTATTTTTGCATCAATATTCATAAATAAATCTGATCTGAGGTTCTCTTTTTTGTTGGGTCTCTGTGTGATTTAGTTATCAGAATAATGTGGCATCATAGAATGAATTAGGTAATGTTCCTTCTGTTTCTATTTTATGGAATAGTTTGAGAGTGTTTTCTTCTCTATTCTAAATATTCCTAAGCATAGGCCTGGGAGCTTCTAGCTTTCATACAATCTAATCTTCAAAGCTGACTGATTCAATCTGGCTTCTCTCAGCATCTGACTTGAATTGTTCTCCTGGCTTCATGCTAATTTTGGCAATATGTTGGTCTTGATGAGTATGTTGTCAGGGTCCTGTTCTCTCCTGAAAGCTCTTCTATGTGGCAGTGATTTCAAGTTTATTTCTATTTTCTCCTTGCCCTATCCAGAGTACCAGGTCATTTGCTAAGGTTACATTTTCTTTTTACTAAAATGTCTTTAAGACTTCAAGTACTATGTTGAAAAAGAGTAGCAGAAATGGGCATCATTGTCTTTT
Organism: Mastomys natalensis; assembly: GCA_021653895.1. NCBI lineage: Eukaryota > Metazoa > Chordata > Mammalia > Rodentia > Muridae > Mastomys > Mastomys natalensis. The sequence continues at coordinate 1,818,319 of JAJTUV010000234.1, read as the reverse complement.
TCTTGGAGGAAGAGGATGTTGATGGTGGACATGATGTCAATTACTTTCACTATACTGAGATATGGCACCCGTATCACTATTCTTTCCATGGATTATGAATCAAAGTTGTATTTATCAAAGGCATTTATTTCTGCATCTAATGCAAAGATTGAGGGGCTTCTGTGCTTTTGACTATGTACTCAGCATATTATTATTTACTGATTTACATATTCCAAACCATCCCTGTAACTCTGGAATAAAGCCAGCTTACATCATGGTGAATAAACTTTGTTATTTGTCCTTGATTTGTTTTAAAATTATTCTGTTATATTTTTTTATATCTAGGTTTATAAAAGAGTAAACTATAATATTCTTCACTTATTGGTATTAGAGGAGGCGGGTGTTGGGTATCAGAGTAATGAGATTTTCAGTAAAAGTACTTGAATCTCTTCCTTCTTTTTCTATTTATTCAATAAATTAAGGAGTATTGATGTTGGTTCATCTTTGAAAATATGGTACAATTCTGTGCTGTGTACTCATCTGGCACTGGGCTTTTGGTTTGGAGATTTTGTTAATTATTACTTCTCATCATTAGTTTTATGGGTCTAATTAAATTATTATTTTATGTATAATATATATTATATGCAATATATTATATACATGTGTATATTATATATTTCTTTCTATATTTCCATAGTCTATGTTGTTATGTATGCATGTATACATGTTTAAGGTTGACCACTTGGGACTGAAAGCATATCAGGGAGTTTTTCTCATGAGAATACTATTTCCTTCTATCTGAAGTCATTGTTTGCCTATAGTTCTTCATTTAGGACTAGGTCTACATGAAATTTTTCCCTATCTGAAGTCGTTTATCTACACATGTTGTACAGTTCAATATGAGGGACTCCTATGTGGTACTGTAAACTTAGCCACATAACTTTAGCTTGTGAAGTCATAGAGCCTTAGAGGAGAATATACCATTTTATATTTAAACCATCCATATAACTCTGTAATAAAGCCAGCTACATCATGGTGGATAACCTTTGTTATTTGTTCTTGACTTGTTTTAAAAGTGTTCTGTTACATTTTTTAACATTTTTAAATTTCTAACTGCATTCTAAAATCTTATACCTATGCCTATTGTGCTGCTTAGTTGTTTAAACTGGACACAGACTAAAGGGAATAAAAAACCTCAATTGAGGTACTAACTCCATAATACTACTCTATGAGAATGTCTGTAGGGCATTTTCTTAATGAAAAATTGATGTGGGAGGGTACATCACCTGTGGGCAAAGCTACCTCTAGGTAGTAGTCCTTAGCTGTTAGAAAAAAAAAGATTTAAGCAAAGTAGAGTAAGTTAATAAGCATTGTTCCTTGGTGGTCTCGGCTGTGGTCTTTGCTGCAGGTTTCTGCCTGTGTTCCTGCTGTAGATTTCCCCACTGATGGTCTGTAACCTGTAAGCAAATAAACTTTTTCCTCCTCAAATTGCTTTTGGTCATAGTATTATCAAGCAAACTAAACCAGAGATAAATGTAACTCTCATCTTTCATCAAAGATTATCCTTTCTGCAACAGAGAGACACAATTACAGAAATCCATCAATATTCAAAATGAAAAGAACACTAAATTATGGGGTCCCCAACTCCATTAGTACATGCAACCCATACACCTAAAAGTCTAAGGAACAACATGAGAGAGTAGAAAATTTACAAGAGCAGGAGAAACAGAATGTCTGCTTAGAGACTTTGTTTTCTTTGTATGACATTGACATTGTACCCATGGAATCTCATCAAGGTTGTCAACTAAACAATACTTGCATGGTATATGTATAAGTATACATATACATATATATATACTGTATCATTCCATTTTTCATGCCTTATTTTATTCCTATGGGTACTCTATATCTTTGTTTTTGTCCCTGTGTATAAAACATCTATCAACCATGTTTATCTATTCAAAGAACATACTCTTTAATTCACTGATTCTCTGCATTGTTTTTTTTTTTTTATGATTGTTTCTATTTCATTGATTTCAGCCCATATTTTGACTATCTCTTACCATCTACTTTCCTTGAGTTTTGTTTGTGTACCTCAAAGATTTCAGGTACATCATTAAATTATTACTGTGAGATTTCTGATTATTTTTTGATGTAGACATAATGCTATAAACTATTTTTTAAGGTATGCCTTCATTTTGCCCATAGATACTAGGGATACTATGTTTTTATTTTCATTCCATTCTACACATTATTCTTGATTTCTTCCTTGATTCAATTTTCATTTAGTTTTCATACATTTATGTACTTTATAACATCTCTAGAGCTGTTAATATATTGCTTAATTTTTTGTAGTCTGAAAGAATGCAGGATATTATTTCAGATTTCCTAAATTTGGAGAAACTTGCTCTGTGTTATAATATATGGTGAATTTTGAAGTCAGTTATGCATTCTAAGATGAAATGTATTCCTTGACTGATGAAATGTTCTAGCATCATTTAATTCCAGAGTTTCATTATGCAGACTTTGTCAGAATGACCTGTTATATTGAGAAAGTGGTGTACTGAAGTCACCAATAATCAGTTTCTTGAAGTCAACCTATGTTTTCAGACCTTAATAACGTTCTTTTTGTAAAAGTAGGTGACAGTGTTTTGTGGGTAAATATCTATAATTGTAATATTGCGTAGATTTTTTTCTTTGACAAATATGAAATATCTCCATCTCTTCTGACTAGTTTTGTTTGAAGGCTACTTTGTTAAAACATTAGGCTAGCTATGCCTGGCTATTTTTTAGTTTCATTTGCTTGGGATATCTTTTTCCATCATTTTATCCAAATGTGGGATCTATCATTGATCTTCTGGTGTGTTTCTTATAGGGAAAAAAGGATGGTATGTGTTTTCTCATCTATTCTGTTATTTCTGATTTCTTTTTTTTTAATTTAATTTATTTTATTTTATTAGTAACTTTTTAAAAATGTTAATCAAAGGCTTCATAAGTTTGGTAATGCTCAATAACAAGATTCCCATACAATCAGAAGTGTAACCCAATACACAACCTAGATAAACCAACTATTTTTAACTGGCGGAAACACAGGAACATCCACCTCCATGTCTCCATGTTCCCTTCCCCCAATCTCTCTCCTCTCTCTCTCTCCTCTCTCTCTCTCTCTCTATCTCTCTCTTCTCTCTCTCTCTCTCTCCCCTCTCTCTCTCTTTCTCTTGTCTCCTAGCTCCTCCTCTACTCCTCCTTGTCTCCTTACTTCTCCTCTTCCTCTCCTTACTCCTCCCACCTTATCTCCTCCTACATATCACCCTTCCTGTTAAAATAAAACTTTTCTCTCAAAATACAATTAAAGCATAACTATAACCAATTTGTATCAGTAGGGTACAAGATAGACCTAATACCCAGTCCATCATTTTGTTGACTAACCAGAACCTCTGTCATCTCACCTAACTAAATGACTTAGTTCTGAACCTGACTTTTTTTCTTGGCTTTAGAATTAATGTCAACTGAAAACCATTCTCTCAAATCTTTTCTCTCAAAGTAAATAGCCAGGATTGGCTATGAGACTATAAGTCTTCAACCAGTCAGAAATCCAGAATGACTGAATTAACTGAAATTATGGGAAGCACAAACTGTGGCTTCTAAAACTTAGCCAATTTATAGAGACCGCTGAACACCTAGACAGCCCTATAGTACAAAATGTTGGAGCATCCATCTTTAACATTCTGGCCCAGGATCATCTGACAGAACTAGTGGTGCAGAATTATTAAGAGCTGGTTACTCTGTCTTGGCAGATATAATCAGTTGACTATTCTGCAAGTGTGATCCATTTCAGGACAGTAATTACTCTGTAGATGAAAAGAGGCAATTCTTGCATAATGGCTGTCTCACCACAACTGGAGTAACTCCAAAGATGCTCAATTTCTTCTTAGAATCCAAGACAGGAAGCTGTCAGAAGACATGTCTGTAATCAAAATGAACCTTAATTCAGACATGTTTGTTATGTCAATTCTGTAGACATCTGACGTTTTGAAAAGCAACTATACATGTAAGGCAATCTGGACTGTTTTCTGTTAACTCCTTTCAGCTATTTCTAAATAAAATATAGAAAACACCCTACCAATAAACTCAGAGCCATGAATTTGCTATATGCCCTTAACTCACAGGCTAACCATCTCAAATCAGTTAAAAAAGTTAAAGAAGGACTAGATCTAAGCCTTGTATTCCTAAGTGTGTTATATAGGCACAATGTCTATGAGAGTAACAATATTAATCTCACTTCTATATCAATAAGAAACTCATACCAATGAAACCTTAAATTTGAAATCAAAGTAAATTTTCTACCATTTAAGAAATTATAACTTCAGCTTAATAACAATTATAAGATTTCTACCAATAGATTATGGCTATGCAATAAATCCTAGCTATTCCTCCCTGTTCCAACAAAATCAATACTTTTCCATAGAAAGACACCCCAATATTAACCACATTAGTCCCCAATCCCAGGGAATAGGGGGACCTACTCTTCATTAACTTCTTCAAGCTGATTACAGGCCTTGAGATATTAGAAGAGGGGTTAGGGAAGAGTAAATTGATAAGCCTCTGATGTCTGTATCTTCACTGCATCCAGCTGAGATTCCAGGACATTAGAGGTTTGAGCAGGTCTGCTCAGCTTGCTTGATGAGTAGATACACCAAGGCTGTGTATTCTGCAAAATAAATTTCTCAAAACAAATTTTAGTATCAAGATATTTTTTGTTTGAATTCTGGAATCTAGTCTTCTGATGGTCTCTTTCTATCAAATCTAATCCATATAATTCCCTGGGAGTTTCTATGAGGGTGTGCTCCTACCATCCTTCCATTCTGCCTCCCTGCTCTCAAATTCCCCAACACTAGGGAGTCCAAGCTATCAGGCACCAAGGCTCTCCACTTCCATTGATGCCTGACAAGGCCACCCTCAACTACCTACACAGGTGGAGCCTTGAGTCCCTCCCTTTGTGTTCTCGAGCTGGAGGTTTTAGAATGACTACTTCAGTTTGTTTCTTAGGCCCATTTGCTTGAAAATTTGTTTTCCAGGCTTTTACTCTAAGATAGTGTCTGTCTTTCTCATTGAGGTGGATTTCCTGTATGTAGCAAAATGCTGGGTCCTGTTTACATATCCAGTCCAGTCTGTTAGCCTATGTCTCTTTATTGGGGAATTGAGTCCATTGATGTTAAGAGATATTAAGGAACAGTAATTGTTGCTTCCTGTTATTTTTGTTATTAGAGATGGAATTATCTTTGTGTGGCCATCTTCCTTTGGATTTGTTGGAAGCAGATTACTTTCTTGCTCTTTCTAGGGTATAATTTCCCTCCTTGTAGTGGAGCTTTCCTGCTAATATCCTTTGTAATGCTGGGTTTGTGGAATGATATTGTGTAAATTTGGGTTTGTCATGGAATATCTTGGTTTCTCCATCTATAATAATTGAGAATTTGCTGGGTATAGTAGCCTGGGCTGGCATTTGTGTTCTCTTAGAGTCTGTATGACATCTGTCCAAGATCTTCTCGCTTTTATAGTATCTGGTGAGAAGTCTGGTGTAATTCTGATAGGTCTGCCTTTATATGTTACTTGGCCTTTTTCCCTTACTGCATTTAATATTTTTTCTTTGTTTTATTCATTTAGTGTTTTGATTATTATGTGACGTGAGGTATTTCTTTTCAGTCTAGTCTATTTGGCGATCTGTAGGCTTCTTGTATGTTTATGGGCTTCTCATTCCTTAGGCTAGGGAAGTTTTCTTCTATAATTTTGTTGAAGATGTTTATTGGACCTTTAAGTTGGGAATCTTCACTCTCATCTATACCTATTATCCTTAGGTTTGGTCTTCTCATTGTGTCCTGGATTTCCTGGATGTTTTGTGTTAATAACTTTTTGCATTTTGTGTTTTCTTTGACAGTTGTGTCAATATTTTCTATGGTATCTTCTGCACCTGAGATTATTTCTTCTATCTTTGTATTCTGTTGGTGATGCTTGCATCTATGACTCCTGATTTTTTTTCTAAGCTTTTTTAACTCTAGGATAGTCTCACTTTGTGATTTCTTTATTGTTTCTACTTCCATTTTTTGTCCTGGATGGATTTGTTCAATTCCTTCACCTGTTTGGTTGTGTTCTCCTGTAATTCTTTAAGGGATTTTTGTGTTTCCTCTTTAAGGGCGTCTAACTGTTTACCTGTGTTCTTCTCAAATTCTTTGAGAGTGTTATTTATGTCCTTTTTAAAGTCCTCTATCATCATCATTAGAAATGATTTTAAATCTGAATCTTACCTTCCTGGTGATATGGGGAATTCAGGACTTTCTAGTGTGGGAGAACTAGGTTCTAATGATGCCAAGTACCCTGGGTTGCTGATGTTTATGTTCTTGCACTTGCCTTTCACCATCTGGATCACCTAAGTGCTACCTGCCCTGTCTCTTACTAGAGCCTGTGTTTCCTACTATCTTGGTTGTTTTAGAACTGTGTGGGGTGGGTGTTACTACTGGAGTTAGAGCTGGGACCCAAGATCTGCTCAGTGCTTGGGCCCAGACCAGAAGGAACCAGTGCTCCAGGCCAGGAGTGAATTCCTGGGTTCTAGTGGGTCCCAGTTACTCCCTGTTTGGGGGGGTGGGATTTGCTGTCTCCTTACCTAAGATACTGCCCCAGTTAGAGTTCCTGGGAGGCCTGCTTCCTCTGGGTTTTGTGAGATTGGGTGCAGAGCAGCCGCCTGGGATCTGCTCAGTGCTCAGGTACAGACTGGAAGCCATCTGATTTCTTTAATTTGAGAATCATGACTGTTAATACTGAGAGCTATTATTGGAAATATTTATTAATTTCATTCATTATGTTGTGTTGTTGCATTCATAGATCTCTTTGATGAACTGTTCTGAAATTGTTTATTTATTCCTTGTGCCCTATTAACTGTCTTTCATCTCTTCTCAAGAACAAAACATTCCTTCTATGTTTTCTTCTCTGTGTGTGTATATGTGTGTGCGTGAGAAAGAGAGGGGGGAGAGGGGGAGAAGGAGAGGGAGAGGGAGAGGGAAGGGAGAGGAGAGGGAGAGGGAGAGAGAGAGAGAGAGAGAGAGAGAGAGAGAGAGAGAGAGAGAGAGAATTTTCTTAGTAGTATACTAATCTAGTTTGGCATCTATAGTATTTTAAAACATATAGAACATCAGACCAAACCCTCCTGACTTTCAAAATTATTTGAAAGTCAGGTTTTATTTGATGTGCCTGCCTTGATATGTCACTTGGTATTTTTCTGTGCTCTCAATTTCCTTTCTTAGTTTAGTACAGTTAGTGTTCTGAATATTATATGACATAAGGAGTTTCATTTTTGGCTTGTTTGATTTGATCTTCTGTATTCCTCTTGTATGTTGATAGGTGTCTCTTTCTGTAGATTTGGGGAATTTTTCTCTATGTTTTTTTGAATATATTTTCAGGGTTTTTGACCTGGGTTTATTCTCGTTCTGCTATAGTCTTTATTTCTAGATTTGGCCTTTAATAGTGCTCAAGATGTATCTACTCTGGGTTCATTTCTTCTGTCTTAGTTGTTTCTTAGGTTTTTTGGGGGTTTTTTTGCTTTTGTTTTTTGTTTTGTTTGTTTGTTTGTTTGTTTTAAGATTTACCATTTTCTCCAAAAGAGTGAATCAATTCACTTTCTTGTCTTCAAGAAGAGTATTCTTTCTTCCACATGGTCAATTTGTTGGTAAAGTTTTCCTCTAATATTTTATTTAACTCCTGAATTTTTTCATTTTGAGTCATATTTCAGTTTGACTTTTCTTTAGAGATTCTTCTGTTTATTAAATTCTGCCTTCATACCTTTGATCATTTCATGCAACTATGTTTTTGCAATCATCACTCATGTATGACTGCATATTCTCTTTGAGTTTCTGAAGCATATGTATAACAGCTATTTTGAAATCATTGTCTTGTGCATCATCTATATTATAAGAGAACATTACAATAGGGATGCTCATATAAGGAGTAGACATATAGTTATTTGTGTTCTTTGTACTTAGGCCCTGGTTATCTGAAGTTAAGATGTATGTTTTTGGTAAGGATAGCTGGTCTTATATTAGTGGAGTCCATGTGTGGCTCTTTGTTGGTACACCATCTTGCCTAGTTGTAGACAAACTGAATGGTGCTTTGGACAACTAGAGTTTGACGTGACAAAGTGATGTGAGATGGGTGGAGTGACAGGCTCTGCATGTCCCTTTCCAGGTATTATTACCTATTCTCGACAGCAGGATACCATATGATTTTCAGTGGTATGTTAAGAACAATGGGTGGTAGCTAGACAAGCACTTACAAGGAGTTCTGGCTTTCAGGACTCAAATTTGTCCCACAAAAATGCAGTAGGTGAGTTGGCTCATGGGCTTGAAAGAAACACTATCTCTAGGGTTCGTATTTGCAATATGCCAAGATTTCTATAGGTAGTATACTAAGTAGGGTGTTTCTATGGAAACATCTAGTGAGTATATTGTCTCTGGAGGTTCCTACTTGGAGTAGTTGTTGCAGAATGCTGCATGATCCCTGGACTGAGTGTGGGTTAGATGGATGTGTGGACTGGTTCTGAGTATCCCTCCCTGGGATTTCCAATTGCAATACTCCTTTAATATTTATTAAAAAGACAGATTTAATCTTTGTTATCAATTTATGATTCTGTATGAAACACTTGACAGTCCAAACCAAGATAAATTATCAGCACTGGAATAAAATATTATATATCATTGTATAATATTTATACATTTATACATATAAAACAAATATGTAAATATTTACAGACACAAACATATATACAATTATATATAATTGTAAAATTGAATATAGTTCATCATTCTGACATGGAGATTTCATACTGTTTCCTGGTTATCTATTACATTTTGTATTTCAGATAAGAACTTTATCTATATATTTCTCTTCTTCAAATCAAGAATTACATTGCCTGTGAGCCTAGCCTTTAATGGCTGAGCCATCTCTCCAGCCCAACATGGCCTCTCCATCATCTCTTGTCTGCAGGTTCTAGTCCTGTTTACAGTTCTTGCCCTTTCCTTCTTCAATGATGGATTACAATATGGAATTATAAGTGAAATAAACCCTTTTCTCCCATAAAACAAAAACAAAAACAACAGCAACAACAACAAGAATTAAATTGGCTGACTGACTTTTAAGCATGCCGAGTGGAGTAACCATGATTTCTTAGAGCTAATGACTCTGCAACACATTTTTAAGGTTTCACCTTATGAAAAATTTTGCACCTTATGACCTCAAAGAAATGCAACATTAATTAGCTAGGATTTTCTCTTATGCATCATGGTTGCCTGAATCCCAAGAATTTTTTGCTGCTGTAATTTAGATGTCAAGCCTTGTTTGTCCCTTTATAGTCTTTGCTCTAGAAACCTCTGCTATGTTGTTTTGCTTTTATTATACTACATTTTCCCATCTGCATATTTGCATGACTTAATTTATTTTAATTATCCTCAGACAGAAGCGGAAGAAAATACAAATGGACTCACTTTAGGATGCTTGTTAGACGATGTCATACTTTTTCTGATTTCTCAACTCTTTGAAAATCAGAAACCCCACATACACAAGTGAACACTGAATGGTTGCTTTTCTATCTAACTTCATATGAAAACCCCTCCCCCAAAGTAAAATACCCTAATCTTTAAAGATAATGCAAGAGAGCTGAAAGAGAACAACTATTTTCTGATAGTGAAATTGACTACCTAACAGTAAAAGTAAGGGATGCTATCTATTTGCCCAATCCTTTCATGCTAGACAATCTGTACACTGCTGGATACTACTGCTTTACTTACACTAGTTAAATATATCTAGAGAAATCAGAGCACATATGTGTGTTCCCTGGGAAAAGAACACTTGAAGGTGTTCTTAAACTTGTTTTCCAGTAAGTGAACAATGTAGTTGAAATATTGGTGGATAAAATGTACATTTAAGCTATAAATTGTATCCATGTTTTATATAGGGTTTTTGCTAAAGAAATCCTGAATTCCTATCTTCATAGTTATGAAACTCCAGGCTGTCAGCTTTTATAAGAAAGAGACCTGAATATTGTCATGTCCTAGGAAGGGTTCTGAATAATATGTGTTAGTATTCTCTTACTATAATAAACTTAAGAGACTATGAATATGAAATGGATTGCTTCATAGATTCAGTGGTTTATGCTCATGCTCACTTGGTCTCATTGTTTTTGTGCTCATGGCTAGACAGCAAATCATGGCTGTTTGTGGATGATGGATCCAATGGTTTCCTCATAGTGACTCAGAAAGGAGAACTAGAGAGAGAGAGGACACATTCCAAATAAAACATTCAGGTGCAAAATTCCATATGACCAGACATTTACAAAGAATCCTTTCATTGTAATAATTCTAGTTTCTAGAAAAGCAATGGACTGGAGACCAGCCTTTAATAAGGGCCTTGGAGACTCATTCAAATATAGTATATAACCTTGAGAAATTCAATTTGCTTTTACATCTTATTTCTAATTATAAGTGAGCCAATTTAAGTCTCTCAGGTTTACAAACAATATCCAAGTTGTTTTAATGTGATTGTAACACCTTTTCCTTAATGATACATGAAAATTTGCCACACTAATATATTTTTCTAATTTAGTTACTGTAGCTCATCTCATGAATGTATAATGTTATCTCAAGTTCAAATGTGCACTTCATTGATAACTAATATTTTTCAGTATATTTACACATGTTTAACTACCATATGAGCATCTTCTCTTATAAATTGTCTCTTCAACAATTTTGTAAATCATGTATGAGCTAGAGTTACTTAGATATCTAGGGTGTTCCATGTCTAATACTTATATTAAGAATTTTGTTGCATATCATTTAGGTTTGTAAATATTGTTGAACTTTACAATTATTTAATTTTATTTATGTATATCTGTGTGTATGAGCTTATATTAATAAACTACATGTATAGATGTCAAAGAAGAGAAATATTCATTAGAATATTATTTATAGACAGTTGTGAGCCAACATGTGGGGGGTGTGGAAATGAAGGCAGATTTCATTAGAAATGCAAGTTCACTAATGAATGTAGAATTGTAAATCACTTGTATTCTTTTTTATATTTCTGTAAAAACATTAGATAGCTGTTTTGCAATAAAATGAGATGATTTCTGCACCATGTTTTCTTTTATTCACTCTATTAAAACTTTAATGGTAATACATTTATATTTTTTAAAGATGTTCTCCCCTTTAGAATGATCTCCTTCCTTACTTAAATATTTCAATGTATTCACTAGCAAAATGATTTACACCTTGAGATTTAACTGACATTAGTATATGTTCAATTTGGAATGTTATTTTTTTTTAACTAGTACATTTGTAAAGGGAAATATTCTGTAGTGGGGGCTATAATGTTCCACATAGTTGAACTAAGGAAATGTGCTTGAAAGTTGTCAAAATTTCTTCTAATTTTTCTAACTTTTATGTTTTTATGATTGTTCCTGGTGGTTGCAGATAACTACTTTTTTCCAGTTACTTCAGTGTATATTCATCTTAATAGCTTGAAAAGCTTACTATTAACTTCTATAACTTTATGTCTCAGAGTTAACTCCCTCTTAACAATATAAGTAGCAGTTTTTCCTTTACTAACAGTGCCACTGTATGTAACCCAGACAGGCTTTTGAATCTATAAATCCTTAGATCCTGAGTCCTTTAATAACAGGCAACTATGATGCCTACAAATACCATTTTGTCTCTAAGAAACTCCTTGTCTTGCTAACTATTGTCCTTGACATTAGTACTGTCATATTCACCTTTAGATTATCTCTGATTCCATTCTGTAAATTTTTTACATTCTTTCACTCTGATCTGTCTCGTTTTCACCCTTACAATTAATGCTCATTCTCTCTCTCTCTCTCTCTCTCTCTCTCTCTCTCTCTCTCTCTCTCTGTGTGTGTGTGTGTGTGTGTGTGTGTGTGTGTGTGTATGATCAAGCTCAAGGCCTTCTACACTCCAGGCAAGAATTGTGCCATTGAGTTATATATACAACTTATTTTTTCTTACTATTAAAACAGATTCCCCATGTAAAATTTAAACTTGCCTTGAAATCTTTATACCCCAGTGTGAACTTGAACCTGAGATACTCTTTTTCGATGTCCCTAGTGATAGTGATAGGATTACGGATATTTATAGCCATGCCCAGCTGGTCTTACTTTTCTGGTCTGTCTAATAATATGCCTTGTAACTTGAATCTGTAGCACTATATTCTTTTAATAATCTATTAACATGATTTTCAATCATAAATATTTCCTAATAATAATTACTTAATTTTTCTATTTATCTTTAAATTATGCTCATATATATTTGCAATAATTCAAATCAAGCATTATACTATGTACATTAAATTAACATACTCACCTTCAAACAAATTGTACTTTATGTGACCAAATTCATAAACATATAAGATAATTCCCATACTTACATATTATACAACTGCTATATTTATTTTTTTGTATACATTGTTCATTTTTATTTACACATATTTATAATGTTAATGGCTTTGCTATGAAAATTCAGACATGGATATGAATATGTATACATATATATGATATGCTTGTGTTGCCCATTATGTTTCTGCACACTCCTCCTTCACACTTGTTCTTTATCTCTTTCCAAAAATTTTCCTTTTCTAACTTAATGGGTTTTTCCAAATGTAGATTCTGATCATAAGGTTCAGTATCATATTTGCCATTCTCAATCTTGCTTATTCCTATTAATATGCTGCTCTCTAATGCTACCCAATTTCTACAAATAGTGTATTAAAAATGTAGTTTATGCTTCCTGGTTGGTAGCTCAGTGTCTGATATGAGGCCCCCAATACATATATAGTAAAGGACTGCCAGGTCTGGACTCAGTCAGAGAAGATGCACCTACACCTCAAGAGACTTGAGGCCCCAGGGAGTGGGGAGGTTTGGTGGGATGGAGGGGAGGGGACATTCTCTTGGAGATGGGTCAAGAAAGGAAGTGTGGAACAAGGAATGGTCAGAGGGTGGCCAGGAGGGAGATAAAGTCTGGATTAAAGAATAAAAATAAATAAATAAAAATTTTAAAATGTAGTATATGTATTTCTCTCACACATTGCAACAGATTCTGTTGTATATACATAGGGGTGGGATAAATAAATCACACATTATGACTATATTTAATTTCTCACTGATCCCTTTCAATATTTTTTTTTGGATGATAAGCATTCTGATTGGAATAAGATGATATCTCAGTTGGGTTTCATTTCCATGGTAGATAAATACTGCTGGCTGAAATTAATTTATTGACCTCTTAGTTTTTTTTCCTTTGACCCATATCTCATCAATTCATTTTCCCATTTTTTTTTTCATTTCAATGATTTTTATTAATTTGTGCTTCATTGTGTGTGTGCATGTGCTTGTGTGGGGGGGATGGCAGGGTGGGGGTGTGGGTTTGTGTGTGTGTGTGTGTGTGTGTGTGTGTGTGTGTGTGTGTGTGGCTGGGTGTAGGTCCTTTTGGACACAGAGGCATTTGTAATAGTCTCATATTTCTATGTTGAATCTTTCAACATTTTTTATCCTTATTCTTAACATTGAATTACAATTTAATGTGAAAAGGAGTTTTTCTAGTCCTGTCTATTTGAGCCTTTTAACCATATATAGCTCAATTTAAGAATTCTTCAACCTTCTCTCCAATCCTTGATATTCTTTGTTCCACCTAGTCTAGTGTATTGGTAAAGCCTTCCATTTAGGCATTTATTGTACTTAACAAGAGTTTTCATATTAAAGATTTAAAGTTTCTGTAAATTTGATGGGAATATCCATCTCTTTGTGAAATTCCTCACACAAGACATTGAGTTTCTCATCTGCCTCTTTACATTTGTCAACGAAGTCTTCAGCTGACTACTTTATTTCATTTATCTATTTGCTCAGATTCCCTTTGGAGTCCCTGACCAATTTAAAAAGTAGACATTTGCATGCTATGTCTGGTGTTTCAACCATTCCAATATCTTTGATTTGAGCCACTGAAGAGTCATTATTTTTGAGAAGTCATGTTGCTATAACTTTTCATATTTCAGATTTGATGTTGAAGTTTGTGCATTTTTAGATGGATTTTTTTAAAGTTTTATTTGAATTTTTGTTTGTTTGTCTGTTTGTTTGTTTTATTTTCTGAGAGTTACATCCCAGTATCACACAGGGGAAAATATAGCTGATGACATAATGAAATGTCATGAATGTGCAGTGTGCTTTTGGGCTAATATCCGCTTATCAGTGAGTGCATACCATATGTGTTCTTTTGTGATTGGGTCATCATCTCACTCAGGATGATATTTTCTAGCTCCATCCATTTGCCTAAGAATCTCATGAGCTCATTGTTTTTAATAGCTGAGTAGTACTCCATTGTGTAAATGTACCACATTTTCTGTATCCATTCTTCTGTTGAAGGACATCTGGGTTCTTTCCAGCTTCTGGCTATTATAAATAAGGCCGCTATGAACATAGTGGAACATGTGGCCCTGTTGCATGTTGAAATATCTTCTGGGTATATGCCCAGGAGGGGTATAGCTGGGTCCTCAGGTAACACTATGTTCAATTTTCTGAGGTATCGCCAGACTGCTTTCCATAGTGGTTGTACCAGCTTGCAGCTTTGTTTTCATGTAGGTCTCAAACATCTGGAGTGGGGGCTATCCCAAAACATGCAGCCTGTATATGGGGTATGGTCTTCTAGCTGGGTGCCTCATCTGGCCTCAATGGGAGAGGAAGCACCTAGCTTCTCAGAGACTTAAAGTGGCAGGGTGTGGGATACAGGAGGAGGGGGTACTCAGAAAAGAAGAGATGGGGAAGGATTGTGGGAGGGGGTGACTGGGACGGGTTATAAAGTGAATAAGCAAAAAAATAAAATTAAATTAAAAAAGGAAAAAAAAGAATATCAAAAAAAAAATGCATCTGCAATTTTAACAACAACAACAAAAAAGAAATGTCATGAATGAAATGAAAGTATGCATACAGATAAAATTAAATCAGAATGTCAACTTCTAATCTAGATATACTAGTTCATATTTATAATCCTATATATTAGGAGATTAAAAACAGAAAATTTTCTCTCAATATGAGGCTAGTCGAAGGTACAGTGTGTTAGCCACTTAATATAGAAAAAGAAAAATATAGAAAACAAAAATTCCAAAATATTCAATATATCATAAAGTAATAAAAAGATAGTAAGAAAAAATGAATAAAATATAAATGGAAAGAAGGAAATAAAAGGGAAGACAAAGTAATGTTTAACAGAAAAAAAAAATAGATGAAGAGAAAGGTAAAGAGCCAGACATTTAAAGTCCACGCACAAAATTATAAAAATGTAGATATTATTAAATAGAAGTAAATAGATAAAAAAAATTAAATATTCTCAATTTTACTTTTTCAGATTATGTTTATATTATTTTCCACTTCTGTTTACACCCATTATGCACACACCCTTGTGTGTGTGTATATACATGTATACATACATATAAACGCATTCGTGTGATGAACATAATATTCATAAATATATAAATAACCTGCTCAGTTCATATGTTACATATAAATATATGTTTTCATGGCTGGTCATTCCATTTTGGTACAAGAATTGCTTTCAATGAAAAAGCCTATGTTTCTCACTCTCAGTATTCTTTATTTGCCTTATTTTCTAGGGTTAGAGACTCCTGAGCTTTATCTTTCCACATTACCATGTCTATTGGTATTATCATTTTTTCAATCATGGTAGTGAGACTTCAAGGGGGTTGCTTTCTGAAACAATAGTACAGCAAACTCCATGATCTTCTGGCTCTTACAGTGTTTATGTCACCTCTTCCACAGTTTCCTGACATTCATTACAGTTTAGAAGTTGTACTACTCTCTGAAAATTAGCTTTCACATTCCCAGAAGGCAGCAAAATCTTCCAAAGAAGCTAAGCAACCAAAGGTCCTACCCAGCTATGTTAAGAACAGTAACAATAACCAACATGGCAACATAATTCTAATAGTATAGTAGTGTTGAGAACACCTTGGCTGTAACCAACAGTTCTCTATAGTTGGACTTAAGATTCACTGAACAAGAAGAACAACATTCTTAATACTGGAAACTTAGCTAACTACCAAGGGCTTGTCAAATCTTGTGTCTTAGAGAACTACAATTACTATAGCAACATAGCCCCTAATTATATTTTAATTATTTATCATTATACCACAAATAAGTGTAAGTTCTCACCTCATGTCAATGAAAGTTCACTCTGCAACAGACAGAAAAACCAAAAAAAATAATCAAATGCCGCTGTGGATCCCACACTCAAAGAGATTAAGACTGAAGAAATAAATTTCTTCTCCAGCAGTAACCTGACACATGGGAGCAGTCATTGTTAATACAAATTCCTACAAGGGAGCTCTGGCCAGTGAGAATTGTGGCTTTTCCTGTTGATGGAAATGCCAGTCTGTTGTATGCAGAACTGACTGCTTTACCTTGTGACTGTGACTATGACTGTGACTGCTCTGGTTCTCTCTTACAGGAAGTCAAATTCAGTGCTGGGGACCACTCCATACATGCTTCTATATCACAGTTATCCTACCAAGGCTTTCGTGATGTCTCACACACACCCCCACCCCAGTGCTGTCTTTCTCTTGTTAACCTGAAGTTATCCCTTTGGAATCAGTCATAACAAAGGTGTATTCATTCTTGAATCACCTCCAGATATATATGTTCCTGGCTCAATATTGCAACTTTTGAATTTTCTTTTAAACACACAACCATTAAATATATAATGTTTTATGTAAGGCTTCTATCTATCTATCTATCTATCTATCTATCTATCTATCTCTTTTCCATTTCCAGGTTCTTGATTTCAGAATTGCCCATTTAAAGAAAAGAAAATACCATATTTGAATAATATGTTAAATTGCAATTTCTCCACTGCCTGTCCTCAGAGTTAAAGAATTTAATTCAAATAAAACCAAATGCAGAGAAAGTAATGTTTTGATTCACTTTCAGGTACATATAAATTTACATACAATCTCTCGATCTATAAATAATCTATCCCAGTTTCAGAAGATGAGAGCTAAGTTTTCAACTTGTCATAATATTTCATATCATGGAGGTAAATTAAGACTTTTGTGTTTCAAATATCTCAGCTTTTTGAGAAAAAAAAATCTGTCTAGAGACTGAAAGTCAAATACACGGTGTTTAGCACCATTCCAGTATGCACTGAAACAAATACCATACCTCTTTTATAGTAATTTTTATTTGAGTTCAGATACATACTGCTGTAACTATTTCAACAAAAGAATTCTCTGCAGAAAAGTAAAACACAGTTAACTAAGCAGGTCTTTATGTATTTAACTGAATGTTCTAGATATGTGTTGACTGACAGAAACAATAGCTGAGAATGAAATTATAAACATGTATGGTTATTATTATAACTATACCTGCATATTCAAGAAAACAGTGTCATGACCATCTGGAACATTTTAAGAATCCCAGGGAGTGGAATAAAGTTATAGAGAGAAAGTATAACTTATATTGACACAGAAAGAAAAACACTGAAGTAAAAACTGAAGTAAGCTCACTGTGTCGAATCAATTAATCCAAAATATTTCCACTGTAACAAAGTTATAATCCTAATCATTTATTATTCCTATTAAAAAGAGGAGTCTGGTTGAATGACCTCTATATATAATGTGTAATTTAAGTCTCTAAATTGAATTTTTATATTATATGATTATTCAAGCAGGTGTTTACTAATAGGAGCA
Organism: Mastomys natalensis; assembly: GCA_021653895.1. Lineage (NCBI taxonomy): Eukaryota > Metazoa > Chordata > Mammalia > Rodentia > Muridae > Mastomys > Mastomys natalensis. Next base: position 1,800,544 of record JAJTUV010000234.1, on the reverse strand, counting down.
ATAGCATGCAGACCAATAATCATCATAGCTAGAAACTAATTTTGCTATGACCACATAATTGATGTAATATTACATGCTAAATTATGGCATGGTAAATTAAATTAATTAAAATCAATAACTTCTAATATGAATGATTACATTTAGAATTAAAGTCAAGATGTATTTTCCATATTAATCTGTTCTAATAGGAAAATCTAGACAAAATAAAATTTTAAAGACAAATCTTAACCATGAAAGCACAGAAATACACTGTGTACCCTGAGATTGTGTTATTTATTGAAAATACCTATTTGTAGTTATGTGTGTCTCAGACCTTAGCACACACCCTTAATCCCTCTGGCAGGAAAAAGATATGCCTTTAGTACACACCTTTAATCCCAAACCATGAAGTTAGTTTGTAGGAAAATACAGTCTTGTTTAAAAGTGATGTCTAATTGAGTGGCAGACAAAGTAATGAATAAGAGAAAGATTTGACAGAATAGGATATGTTCAACTCTCATGAGAAGAGAGAGTAATGAGAAGCTACTTAATATATGCATATACATATGCATATGCTTATACATATATATATATGCAAATATGTGTGTGTGTCTTAGAATTATTTATAATTATGGATACATTAATAGATAGATACATACATATGTACATAAATATATACATACATAGTAACTTCATTAGGGTTTCTATTGTTGCATCAAAGCAGTATGACCAAATGTTCTGTTCACTTTAAGATTTTTGGTTTAATATTCAACCAACTGGATTCTGCACGTGAAAGAATAACATTTTCATAGTTGTTGCTTTCCTTTCTTAAAATTTTTGTTTTAGTATTTTAAAGTTTCTCCTCTTGCCCACAATGCTTGTGCTTGTGTGCACCAGTGAGTATATATACATGAGTTTAGGTTCCCAGAGATGTCAGATGTCCTAGAATGTCTAATCTCCTGAAGTGGAGGTTAGATCATTGTACTAGCAAATGAACACAGCTCCTCCTCCAGAGCAGTAAACATTCTTAACTAGTGGGCTACATCGCTATACCTAGTTGTTATTTTTCAAGATTCATGTTAAACTTTATATTTACTTGAGCAAACACTAAACTCCAAATTGTAGGGCTAACTAGAAAACGATTGGCCTAAAATCTTCAAATTATGCTAAAACCATGAAAATTAAGACTGAAAAAATGTAAACTGAAGTACCTTAAAATACATTAAAGACAAGTGACTAATAAACAGAGGAGAGGTTTCTTTAGTAAGATTTATTATTTTATTGCATGTAATCTCTCTGTATACCCAGATGGCTTCCTAGTGGTTAAATGTCTCTTTGGCTCAGCTTTTTGAGTAAACATGACAACATTCACTACTATGCCGGGTTAGAGTGGAGTACTTGAGTATAAATTAAAATTTATGAACAATAAGTGATTTCCTAATGGAACTTGCATCAAAGTCAGCACTGTGAGGTGATGATGGTGCTGTGGTCATGTCAATGTATCCTTCCAAATGTGTACTGCATCTTTCAGAGGTGGTTAGAAATCATAGCAGAAGAGACAGAGATAGATAGAGAGTGATGAATGATATAAAACACTAATAGTGTGAGCACAAATGAAGATTCTGAAGACTGTTGCTTTGTTATGACTTGTGTTTCCAGTTGAAACCTTGCATTCATTTAGTCTACCAATGCAAGCCCACACGTCTCTGCAAACATGCTTCCCTTTGCAACTCTTCCCTTTCATGATTTTAACTACTTTGATTTTAATGACTGCAGGATCCATATATTCACTTCAGCACTAGTTCCAAAGCACCCCGCTAATCTAACACTTCAGATTTACAATCACTTCAAATTTAACACAATCTATTCATTTGTCAATTGAACAAATAACTGCTAACTTCCTACATGCCAGGCACTGAGAATGTTGCTGATCAATGTACTAGAGTGATGGTACGCAGAAGTTTCCTGAAGCCTACAGCTGCCTCGTCATATTCTTTCAAACTTTCTTCTGCTGAAATCTGTACTTCATGCAAAACTCTAGGAATTATGCTGTCTTTTATGCTTTATCATATTTCACATGCAGAAACAGAGTGATTTCAATATGTTTTCTAAGGATTTCTTTGACAGGCCTTTCCTATTTTGTAATTGTTAGCTCCTTTCCTGTCAGTTTTTTCCCCCTAATTTGCTACAGACTGCCTCTGAAATCAACAGCATCTTCTGAATAGATTCTGTTACCCATAATATGGACTGATTTATATGTTGTAGAACAATTTGTTCATTTGAACTAAAAGTCCAATCATATTCACCTGCAAAAGTGAGACCTTATCCATGCTATCTTCAGATGCTTGAGCTTCACAGAGTGCTTCATGACTGGCCATCTAGGGCTAACACAAGTGGTGGTGTAAACCTCTAATCCTATCAAGCTGTAGAAGACGAATCATGTATTTGAAACAAACCAGGAACATGTAGTGAGCTTCAAAAGAACCTGAGCAATGTAGCAAGTCTCCTTTTTCCAATAAAGATATTAAATTAATAAGTAAATAAGGATTTAAAATTTTGTTAACTACTTTAAAATGTTTCCACACAAATGCGAATTTCTTAAATATCTTTCCTAGCTAACATTTATAAATATTTTACCCAGTACAAATTATATTTTTGCTCATGTCATCATTTAGCTTATTTCAAATCAGTTATCAGTCTATCATAACTGGTATCATCTTCTCCATTGGATATGTTTTTATGAGCAATGAATCTAATTTTCTCCTGTGGTCATTTTTGAGGTTCCAGTGTTTATATCAGTTGTTAGCACTTGACAGCCATTCAAAATATAAATATGAATGAATGATTTTTCAACCATACATTGAGTCATAAAACCTGTTTTGAATAATATCCAAAGGAGAAATAATGGAACATCGAGTTATATATTTACTCCCCTACTTGGAAATTGTGAATTTCTGCTTATGAGAAGGACCTTAAAACCTCTCAGACTTTATGAGCACAAGGCCCAATCTAGCTGACATCCCCAAGTTTATTTCTTTATATTTCACTACTCATAGGAGAGTGAAATTCAGGGCTTCTTATTCACCCTATCTAAAGCATTTTTTTTTCCTATATGAAGTCACATCCTTCTTATGGGTGACAGAATCTGTGGACTGATTTGTTTCAGAAAACAGAAATCATCAGAAAGAAGTAATTTCCAGAATGTTAGGAGGTCATTTAAAATGACCTCAAACGTAAGGGTATTCTTATATTGCAACCTTGAACCTTGGATCAGACATTCTGGAAGTCTTTCAGGAAAGAAAACTTGTTTACTGATTGAGCTTAGTCTAGGAGGTCTTGGGTTCTATATTCTGACACCTCACGTGTTACACTAATATGTGTTATTTAAATCCTATAGATGATTTCATATCAAATGTCATTTAGTAAGAGCAATAAAATATACCAAGCTAACAAAACAAATGCATAAGAAACTTTTTAATGAGACTTGTTCTTTTTAAAACAATCTTAAAGAATGTATAAAAATTCTTTAAAATTATCTCTCTCTTTCTCATTCTCTCTCTCTTTCTGTGTGTGTGTGTGTGTGTGTGTGTGTGTGTGTGTGTGGTGTGCGTGTGTATGTGTGGTCATCTATAACCATTTGAATTCAGATGTCTAAAGAGACCAAACATGTCTGACATCTCTGAAGCTATAGTTATAGGTGGCTGTGAGCCACTGAATTACCAAATACAAAACTATTATTTAAAAATCCAAGAATATAAGTAGTACACAACAACTATTTTGGGACTACATACTGATAATTACTAGAAAATCTTCAAAGTTATATTCAGTTTTTAACTAGGATAGTTGCGAACCTTCAAGCTTCATCCAGCCACTCTTTGCTCGAATTTGACTAATTTTTATCAATAGAAGGTCAAGTTTAGAGGACAATAGGATAAATGTCAACCACGCATAGAAAGGCGTGCTACATTCAAGAAGAATAAGCTCTCATTATCCCAAATAGCTAGCCTAGCAGAGACTTGAAATGTCAGGGGGAGGATACCCTGGTCAGGGCACAGACTCAGAGAGAATGGGAGAGGGGATAGGCAAGGATGGTGAGAGAGGGTGACCAGGACAGGAGACAGTGAGTAGAATGTAAAGTTAATAAGAAAAAAAATAAATTAAATTTTAAAAAGTACTATTAGAATGAGTTTATTCACTGCTATAGAGAAGTATAGGAAGAGAGATAAGTTATTAGTTCCATTGGCACCAAAAATGATAGTGATGCTTCACTACAGATACATATGAATTAGTAAGTCCTCCTAAAATGTCATGTTGATAAACTGATTATATCAAGGTATTGTTAAATATGTTCATGCATTTCTCTCATAAAATGTTTTTTCAAAAGACATTAATTTGACTATCCCAATGCATCAAAGAAAGCATCAGGCATTACATACACAGAATGCTACATGGTTAGTGAGCACAATTTAACAAAAATGAAGAACTCCATCTCGTTGTTAGGCAGGATGCTGTTAAGCAGGATTTTTTCAGCAATAGAAAATTAAGGAAAATTAACTCATCGTCTACACCATGTGGTTCATTTGCATTTCTCAGATAGAAAAAAATCATATGACATGCTATAAGAATTATTTCTTTTTACACAACTCTCTTTTAAGCACAGCTAAAAATGTACTCAAATCCCAAAGTCTGAAATTGTGTGACGATTTGCATATAGGTGGATATGTGAATAAAATTAATTTGATAATAGAACTGAGGTCTGCTGCTGCAATGGGCATATGCAATTATATGAGTTTATTAACCTTTTTAAACTCAATTTTAGTTTTCCTTTTCAAGATGGACAATAATGGACCCTGACTTAGGAACAACCGCTAGCTTCAACAAGTTGATCATGTACAATTCTTAGATTAGGCATTTGACAGCTGCCAACTATTTTGATTATTATATCATTGTTCTTTTTTTAGTAGAAGAGTTCTTCCCTGTGACCTCAATTACTGAAATGGCATAACCACAAAATAAACTTATCCTCAAAATAGTAACTTTCCATAAGATTACAGAAAATAAACAAATTCACCATTTACCTACAACCCAGGAACCATGCAGGTTTAAAAGAACCTAATAAACATCTTTACTTTATAAGGTGGCCCACATTTTTTAAATGTTTCTTCCTTCCTTCCTTCCTTCCTTCCTTCCTTCCTTCCTTCCTTCCTTCCTTTCTTCTTTCTTTCTTTCTTTTCTTTCTTTCTTTCTTTCTTTCTTTTTCTTTTACTTATTCATTTTACATCTTGCTCACTGCCTCTCTCCAGGTCACCACCCCACAATCCTTCCCTTATCCCTTCTCCCCTTCCCCTCTCAGTGAGTAGGATATCCCCTCCTCGGTATCCCCACTACCCTGGCACATTAAGCCTCTGTGAAACTAGGCACATCATCTCCCAGACTAAGGCAGCCCAGCAAGAAAAACATATACAGGCAAAACCTCTTGGGATTCCCCTGCTCCAGTTGTTCAGAACCTACACGATGACCAAGCTGTGTATCTGCTACATATGTGCAAGAAAGTCGAGGTCCAGCCTTTGTATGTTCTTTGGTTGGTGGTTAGGTCTCTAATAGCCCCAAAGGTCCAGGTTAGTTGATTCTGTTGGTCTTCCTGTGGAGTTACTATCCTCTTCAGGGCCTGCAATCCTTCCTCTTATTCTTCAGTTGTACACTTTTACATTTAAATTAAGTCATCCATCAGTCTGCACCTCATGGGTGTTATGGATATATTGCATTATTTATCTTCCCACCAATGTACAGAGTCACCCTGCACTCATGTTTCTACTAAAAATGCTTGTAAAATGAAGTCTTTTCTGCCAAAGCACACACTGAAGAACCAGGGCTCTTCATAGTGTGCAGTATCTTAGTGTAGGGCACAAGTCGAAAAATGGCTTTGACTCAGAGCCTGGATTAAGGCAACTCCTTAAGGAATAGTCTACTGTTTAAAACTGAGCTACCCAATAGTATTAGAGCAATGAGCCATAAAACACAGGGAGCCTTAACTCAACATGCTATAACCCTAGGTTGGGGGCTGACACGAAGAAGATAGATAACTAGATGCTGACTGTAGATTAGTTCAGGCAATAGAAAGCTCCACTTAGGCAATGCTGGCTAGGGATGATGGGATGGCGGTTTTAATGTTTAGGGCTCCCATTAGACAATATGATTAAATAATTCACCACTAGTTGGTGCAAATGTTTGAAAACATATTCGGGACTGTGCCTTGTGTGAAGACATTTATTATGGGGCAGGAGTTGAGTTTTAAAGGGCTCATACCATTTCCAGTTGCTAATTTTGTCTCCTACTTGCACATAAGAAAGTACATTACTGGTCTGGTGCAATGCCTGCATGTCTACTGCAATGACTTCTGTCTTAGTTAGTGTTTTACTGCTGTGAACAGACACTATGACCAAGGCAATTCTTTTTTTCCCCAATCTGCTTTTATACCATTTTAATCACATGCAAGTATTAAGGTCAATTCTAGGTTGAGGGTCTACCAATACATTAGATGCAAATAGTCAAGGAACAATCAAGTCAATAAACACAAATAATCAAAGAATAAGCAAGGTATTAACATAATCACTTCTATGATCACTGTTTCTAAGGGATTATCAGGATAATGAAAATATCTGAGCCTACTTCCCTAGCCTACCCCAAAGTCATTTTATGCCTATTTCTTTGTTCTAGCCTAATATTCAGATTCCTGCCTGAAATTACTTCTTTGTTCTAGAATATGTCAAATTCCTGCCAAGCAGCCAATTCCTTGTCCTGGGCAATTAAGATTCCTGCTAAGCAGCCCAAAACTCTCCATATCTCCCCCTCCCCTTTTTTCTTTCATATACAAGACTGAGCCTGTCTTAAGTCATTCTGTCAAGAATGTCTTCCTTGCCCTCATAGAATATGCATTATGAAAAGGAATGCATGCATGTCTTAGGTTGGCAAGGATATGTGCAGAATCTTACCCATCCTTGGCTTGCCAGCCTTTTAAATTAATAACTCTGTCTGGAGTCCATTTTCAGTTTCAAGTCATGTACTTTGGCCACCAACATTTTTATGTTGTTAAAGACCAGCTTTAACATGATGGGCAGGAATAAAAGTATTCCCAGGACAAAAAGGACTAGCATGATCAATCTAGATATGCCATTCTTGAAGCTTGACCAAAATGGAAATACTGACCTCAGGCCATGGATAATTTTGTCAGCAGTATCTGTAGCATCAAATCTCAGCAGAGCAGCATTCTTTAAATTCATAAGCTCACTATGCAAAGTAAAAACATCCAGAAGGTGTTAGAATTATGCCAAATACCCTGCAAGTGTCTTCAAACTTTTGCCTAATAAAAATGACTATCTGTAGGAGGAGCTAAGGTAGGAGGAGTTAGGAGAGGAAGAGGAAGGAGGAGAGGAGGAAAAGGAAGAGGAGGAGCTAGGAGACAGGAGAGTGAACAAGAGAGAGGAGATGGAGGCAGATGTTCACGTATCTGTAGCAGTCAAAGGTAGTTGGTATATCTAGGTTGGGTATTGGGTTACACTTCTGATTGTATTGGTATCTTGTTACTGATCATTATCAAACATATAAGCCTTTGATTAATCTTTAAGCATTAGAGTCTTATCTTTCTACTGAGCCCACATGGATGGCAAGATGGCCTGGGCAATGCCCATCCTTGCAGAGACAGCATGGGAGATTGAGCAATCTCCCATGTTGATGTCTCATGGGTGGCAGGGCTGGTGTTTCTAGTTGGCCATTTCTAGCTGCAGCACACAGTGGCCTCTGGCTAAGAAATATGGCGGCTGGGCTAGGCAGAGCTGCTGCAGCTTAGATAGTTTGCATGGCTGGCAGCTGCTTTTTAAATAATTACTACAACAACTATCATTGCGAATTTTAGAAGTAACACAAATCCTTGGTATTTGGCATGACACTCATAATAACAAACTGTGAGCCTCCTTCCATTAATTTGAATAGGATGAAGACCATCAATCCATTGGTCTAAACACCTATCTAAATCCTCTTGTATACTCAACACATTAAAGACATTTTTTTTTTTGCTAAATGATTAACAAAAGTAGCTGTCTTAACTTCTTGTGTCAAAGGTATTGCAGAAGCAGTCGTGCTAGCAATTAATGTAATTAAAGTTGTTATACCAGATGTAATCAAGCCCACTACCCTCTTACTTCTGTTTAAAGCTTGACTTCACTTCTAGTACTTGAAAGCTTTTATTAGAATACCAAGGACTTGTAATACTCAGGTCAATATAACAAAAGCTGTTTGATGGACCCCCATAACAAACATACCAGGTTTCAAAACATTAACACAATAGGAAGTGTACAATCAATACAACTTACATTAAATATTGTAGAAGAAACAAAAGTAATTTTAACATGACAATTAATAGAGCCTTAGCACGTGCACTAACAACTTGTTGAAATCCAGATACTGTTCCAACTTTATCTCTTGCTAACATAACATCATAGAGAACTGCAGCTAAATTCCAAATATGTCTCTGAAAAGTCCAGAAGCAGCCTTCCAAATGAAGACTGTTATTGCCAATATTGTTATTGATTTCTAGACTAGTCCATATTGAGTCTGAATAACTGGTTACATTTAAGAAAAATACAAGCGTCATTATAAATTCTCTTTTTGATTCTCTGTCCCACACTATCTAAAAACTTGAGCCAAGGCATCTTGTCTCATCTGGATATAGCAAGCAAAGAGGGTCAGGAATATATGTCTAATACAGTTTCCCAGTCACTATTGTCAGGGCACTCTTCAAGCTCACTAGTCAGCAGCATTCTTTCTCCCAGCATCAGCATGTCTCACCGATTGCTCTGGCAGACACCATGCTCCTTCAGCATCCTGTAGGAAAAACACAAACATGCTCTCTTTCCCATATTAAATACCTATTGAGATCATGCCATATGCCAGTAAGTGGATCTACCTTTTCACCTAGGCATAAGTATGCCTAGTTGTAGGGTGCCATAGACACTCAGCAGAAAGTTCCATGACATCAAATTTTTAAATTTTTAAAATAAAAAGATATACCTCCCCCCTTTTTTATTTTATGAAAGTATTGTTTTAAAGTTCCATGGGCCTGTTCCACAATACCTTGTCCTTGAGGATTATAAGGAATTCCAGTAATACGGGTAATGTTAAATGTTAACTAAAAGTCTCCAGTGCTCAACTGCAATAGCCAGTTCTATTATCTGTTTTAATCTGATTTGGAACAGCCAGCATAGAAAAACAATGTAGATGATAACTAATTACATTTTTAGTTGCTTCTCCTGTTAAAGCAGCTGCAACTAGAGAGCTTGAGAAGGTGTCAATAGTCACATGTACATATTTTAATTGTCCAAAATCAGAAATATGAGTAGTATCCATTCACTATAATTGATTAAGTATGAGTTCTCAAGGATTAACACAATTATATAGTACATGTAGAAATTGAGGACATTCAGGAAAAGTCTTTACAATTTGCCATGCACATTCTTTAGAAATATCAAACTGTTGTCTCAAGTTATTACTATTTTGATGATGTAAAGAATGATATTGTTTGACTAACTCTTCCTGTATAAGGCCTATAATCTGCATGATATACAAAGACAACATTTAATTGGGCTAGCTTACAGGTTCCAAGGGTCAGTATAATATCATCAAGGCAAGGGAGCATGGCAACAACCAGGCAGACATAGTACAAGAAGATCTAAGAGTTCTACATCTTTGTCTGAAGGCTGCTAGTGGAAGATTGACTTCCAGGCAGCTAGGGTGAGGGTCTTAAGCCCACACCCACAGTGACACACCTACTCCAAACAGGGCCACACCTCCCTGGACCAAGCATGTTCAAACCATGACATTTTCTAACAAAATGGTCATGATCCTTATGAAGTTTGTACCCCCAAATAAAGGGAGATCATTTTATAAGTTTTCTTTGGTCATGTGTGTTATAACAGTGATAGAAAATAAGTGAACATTAGCCTCATTCTCGTTGATAGAATCTTAGATCGTCCTTGAAGAAAACTGCAAACCCAGATAACCACAAATCTGATGTCAATGGGTGGGTAAACCTGTGAAGCCACATGTCTTTTAAAGGTTCACTGATGACTCTGAGGCTTCAACTAATAACCCATGTCCCAATCTCCTCTTCCTGTGGGGTTTTTAATGGTGTATAGGTTTTGACAGTTATTTTCAGCTGGCACAGATATTAATCACACATTTGCTTTCCAAGCTCTAAACACACTTGACAGACATTCACCACCACTCAGTTTAGTCACCATAAGGTATATAAATTTGGAGTTTTGAAAATACATTCTAAGTGGGAAAATGCTGTACACTATCTCTACTCTTTCTCTTTTTATTTTATTTATTTTTATTGATTATTTTATTCATTTACATTTCAAATATTATCCACCTTCTTGGTTTTCCCTCCACAAACCCCTATCTCATACCCCTACCCCTGCCTCTATGAGGGTTCTCTCCACCCACCCACTCACTCCTGGCTCACCACACTAGCACTGGGGCATTGAGCCTTCACAAGACCAAGGATCTTCCCTCCATTGATGTCAAATAAGGCAATCCTCTGCTACATATGCAGCTGGAGCCATGGGTCCCTCCTTTTGTACTCTGGTTGGTGGTTTAGTCCCTGGTAGCTCTTGGGGGTCTGGTTGGTTGACATTGTTCTTCTTCCTATTGGGTGAAAACCCCTTCAGCTCCTTCAGTACTTCCGCTAACTCTTCCATTAGTGTCCCTATGCTCAGTCTGATGGTTGAGTGTGAGCATCTGCATCTGTATTGGTCAGGCTCTGGCAGAACCTCTTAGATTATAGTCATATCAGCTCCATTTATAAGAGTTTCTTGGCAGCTGCAATAGTGCCTGGGTTTGGTGTGTCTGCAGATGGGATGGATCCCTAGGTAGGACAGTCTCTGGATGGACTTTCTTTCTGTCTCTTCTCCACTCTTTGCGTTTCCTTTAGACAAGAACAATTCTGGGTTAACATTTTTGAGATGGGTGGGTGGTCCCATGGAAGTCACTACCTGTAACATAAAGCAAAATGAATACAAATAGGAAAAGAAGATATTAAATAATGTCTATTTGTGGATGATATGAGATTATATATAAAATATCCCAAAAATTCTCCCAGAAACCTTCTACAAACAATTGACATTTTCAGCAAAGTGACAGAGTACAAAATCAACTTACAAAAATCAAGAGCTTCTCTTAAGCCAAAACAGCATGATGAGAAAGCAATCATGGTCACACTCATACTGACAGTAGCATCAACAATAAAGTATCTTGGAATAAACCTGACTAAGAAGATCAAAGACCAGTACAATGAAAATTTCAAGTCTCTGAAAAATGCCTAGAAAATGGAAGGACATCTCATGTTCAAAGATCAGTAGAAATAACATTATGAAACTGACCATTATACTAACAGCAATTTTACAAATTAAAGTTTATTGTTTGATAAAGCTTCAAGGAGTTTCATTATTTATATTTACCTAAAATGATTACAGATGATATAGATATAGATGATATAGATGTAGATATAGAATTAGAGATATTGGTAATAATATATAATATACATATATTGGTCATAATATTTAATATATAATAATATATAATACACATCATATATATATAATGTATAATATATATAATATTTATATGAAAGATAGAAAGACAGAGAGAAATGAATGTAAAAGAAGCTAAGCCACTTGGGCTGAGAATGCTACCACAAGAATCACAGACTAACAAAATCCTCAGTAGCAAAATAAATAAATAGATAAATAAACTTTCAAAGTGCTGTTCAGGGTCATATAAGTTTCTCCCCAAACAATACAGATTATGGCTGTACCCCTGGTTGCCTCCCATGGTTTGACTGTGGGCCCCCATTGCTGAAGACATCATACACCCTTAGGAAATGGATCTTGGATTACTAGACCTGGGTATGACATGGAACCCACTTTTTTGCAATCTAATTTTTAAGGGTCTAGAAAATACTACAGAATGTTCAGTACTTGCAAGCAATTAAACAGTCCCTACCCAGCTGTGATACCTATGGACCAGGACAATTACTCAAGGCAAGATATGCATGAAGGTATAAGAGGTGGTGCCCACGCACATCAGTGGTAGCAACCAATAGCTCTCTAATTGGACTTCCAAGCCACTCAAGAGGAAGGTAATTACATCTGGTATTGGAAAATCAGCTAGCATCCTGAATATAGTGATTCACTGACCTTATAAAGAATCTACTACTGTTTCCTGCTCAACTAGCATAACTCCTTTCTACATTCTAAATATTGTCTTTGTATTCACAGATAAGCATAGCTACCACCCATCATCAAAGATATTTTTTTTTATAGCAAATAGAGTTGGTCATAGAAAACCACAACTAGAAACAATGCAGAGAACACAGGAGCCTAGCTCCATTGATACATCTTAACCATAGACCCTGCATTCCAGGAAGAGGAGTCAGTTTGTAGGAGTCAGAATACTAGGAAGTCAGCTAGGATACAGGATGCACCAGAAATGACTACATAAATGAGAACAGAAAAAGCAATATCAATGAACTCCGTGTCTTCTCCAGTCTCTGCCAAAGAATTGCCATTTGTGTGAATACCCCAGGAGAAAGGGACTTCCTGTGCTAATGTCCTCCTTGATAGAGTGGGCTGACCTGTGAAACATCCACTATTCCTGTGGAGGGAACACCTGCCAACTTGAAGGAATCTGCCATTAAGACCCAGAGCACTCTATCTGTGTCTGACCTGCTGAATATGCTGAGAGGTTCTGTGAGACAAATCACAATGAATGTGCTTCCATCCCTTATCACACTGGAGCTGTGTGCCAGGAAGAAATCAACTGACTACTCCTGCTTCTGTGTGCCTGGATACCAATGCAAGTGTTGTGACTTGGAAATGGTTGAATGTTTTCTGATTCATGCATGAATGAGGCTGTATGCCTCAATGAGATAGGAAGATACATGTGTGTCCATCCTCAAGAGTATTCTGGTGAGAACTGTGAGTTGGAAATTAATGATTGTGGACCCAAGCTATGTCTACATGGTACCACAAAAAAGGATGCTCTTGGGGCATACAATTTTGACTGCCTTCTGGATCTCTTAGGCTGTGTTTGTGTCTGTTACCTGTATTCACAGACAGGAGCCTAGTACAACTGTCCTCTGAGAGTCCCAACCCAACACCTGACTGGAACAGATGCAAAGACCACAACCAAACGTTAGACAGAGCTCAGGAAATCTTGTGGAAGAGTTTAGGAAAGACAGAAGAACCTGGAGGGAATAAAGACTTCGCAAGCCCAACAGAGTCAACTAAAATGGACACTTGGGGACCCCAGATACTGAACCACGAACTGAAGAGAGAATACAAAGTCTAGACCTAATCCCCCAGCACATGTAGCAGATTTAGCAGATGTACAACTCAGTGTTCATGAGCATCCCAAACTACTGGAGCAGGGCTTACCCTGGCTTTGTTGCCTGCCTGTCAAACCTGTTCCCCTAACTCACTGCCTTGTCTGTTTTCAGTGGGAGAGGAGGTGCCTAGTCCTGCAGTGACTTGAGGACCAAGGTGGGTGGGTTTCCCCCAGAGTGATCTTCCCTTCTCTGAGGTAAGTGAGGAATAGGTGTGAGGGTCTTGTAAGGGTGGACTGGGAGGAGAAGAAAGGCTGCAATCAGGATATTTAAATAAATAAATAAATAATAATAAATAAATAATAAAGTTTGGGAAGTATCAAAATAAAGGGGAAATTTTATGGAATCTACTGCTAGACAAGTATGCCCTAGCCAGGCACCCATTGACTACTATAGAAAATTCATCTCTTCCAGGGATGAGTCCTTTATTGGTTGTCCAATTCAGAGAGAGGAGTCAGTACTGAAATATAAACACATAAAAAAAAAACAGACTTTGTATATCATATACATACATGTATATGTATTATATATAATATATTATGCATATACATACATACAAATATAATCAAAGAAAAACTGTCCACTTGAGATTTGGGAGGGATGGGAGGAGGTTGAAAGACAATAAATATGAGAGTCTTCAGGAATAAAGAGGAGGAGGGTAAAGAAAAAATGTATGTAAAAATAAAACCAAAAATAAATTGCATATGTAGTCTGACATGGTAGCACACAATAAAAATCCCTGCACCCTGAAAGGGCAACCAGAAAAACCCAGAGTTAAAAGTCAGCATCCGCTACTCCATGTTGTTTGACACCAACTTGTTACTACCTGGATCCTTGTCTAAAAAACAAAAACAAGAGTGAAAAGTATTTTCATAAGTTCTACAATGTTTTCATAAATCTGCTTTGTAATAATTATATATTAATTAAATTAAAATGCGTCTCCTTCCATATGCACCCATAATAAAACAGTCATGGTCTCACTGTATCCTCAGGCTAGTGTGGAACACTATGTTGCACAGGTTACCTTAAATTAACAGCAATCTTCTTTCTTCAACTACCTGAAGTGCCTTTTAACATGTAAGTTACTAATTTAATGATTTATATTTAAAACTTTGTATAGTTTGCCTCTCTCACAGGTTACATTATTTACTATCAATACTTAATACAGCTATAAAATTTTAGTCTGTCTGTTTTTAGTATTTTATAAGCTTCTAACTTAGTGTTTGTACTTGACATGTATGCATATGTATATATGTATATGTGTACATTTTTGTATGTATATATATGTATACATATGCACATGTACCTACAATGCATATATACATTTCACTTTCACAGTTGTGTGGGAGAATCTGGGTAGACAGACTACAGACCACCAATCAAAGACCAGCAGAATCTCTTGATAGATGAGAAAGGAAGTCTCTAAGATGAAGAAGCACACTGACACCACTCCAGTCCATGCCTAATATGAGTCTAAATGGTAGGTAGACAAGAGTCCCCTGGGTCAATTGATTCCTCACATATCTCCACATGGCAGAAACTTATTTTTAAAGGGCCTAAACATTACCCCATGCCTTTCATCTTTTTCTCTTTTCCTCTCTTTCTTCTGTTTGGAAATTTGTCCTTTGCTTCTCACAGGAACTGGCATGAAGAGGTTGGATAGACTAAACAAGAATGATATATGAAAGAGTTCTGTGAGCTGTATGACATCTGACTTCAGGTAGGCTGTAATCTGGCAGTGTTAACTCTAGGGTATGTCTCCTCATTCATGCTTACTGAAATCAAATAGGTTAGTATATTACCAACCCTTGTTTTAGGGCTGGAGTTGCTCACTGCCCTCCAATAGTGTTCTACAAACATTGATCTTCCATTGCTTTGAAGTTATTGGATAGTCTTGTAAACTAACACTGCACTTCTCTTCTGTGATACTCTGTAGAATACTTGATATTGTGGACAGGGTGATGCATGCCTATTTATTGAATTAAAAGTTTCAGGAAAGGTTAGAGAAAGTGAGCCACCCTGAGCCCAATTTTCTATGGTGGTGTTCAGACTTTTCTAGGAATTGTTAGGATCAGATTCGGTGTTTAAAGCTGTCCCAGTACATGATGCGGTACTGCAGCAGTCCTCCAGAAGAGACACTCCTGTGACATGGTGAACTGCTGGCTGGAGTAGAGATGTGAACAGCTTGTGGCTAAGAGTAGCCTCACAGCCATGAATCCAGAAGTTGAAAGCACTTGTATGGTTCAGTCCTTTGATGCTAAGAACACTGTTAGAAACTGGAGAGAGGACATGGGTCCTCTCATCACATGCACTGAAAACAAACAGCTAATACCACTGTATACATGACAGCTACAAGAAGAGTTCAAGTAGGAGAGAGAGCAGATGCCAGGGTTGTAATATGACGGCCCCAATTTGTCTGGAATAGAGGCTATCCAGTATGAACTTCTAAAGGTAATATGTGTAGTTTGAATTCAGTTACAGAGGTGGGGTAAATCCACTAGGAACTTCTGAAAAAGTTAAATGAAGTAGAATTTGAATATATATCCAAAATGGGATTAGATTATAACAGCTTAGAGCGCTGCAATTATATCAACATAGCAGGTTATGATGTCAATATTTCCATGCTAGGAGAGAACACTGAAGTGACAACCTGGGATTTGAAGGAAGTTCAGGCTTCTGGAAAACATGACAGACCATTATTCAGAAAAGAATTCAAATCTAGGTTCTATTGAGGCATGAAAATGAGGAATGGCTAGTACAGCAAACAGGCATATGGTAGACTCCGTGCTCAAGTGATTTTCTCTTGTCAAAGCTTCACAAAAGGGAAATCCACAGAAGAGATTGTGTCTACAAAGTATAAAGTGTGAGAATGGCAATCACACCACATCACCAGCTACTCATCACATAGATGTAGACTGGAATACTTTTAAACAGTCCTGAGAGGCTCAGGCGCTGTAAATAAGAACAGCTCAGTAAGATATTGACCAGGATTACATAGAACATGTGTCTAGTAAGCCAGAGACACAGCAGTCTGCAGGTCACCTACCTTCTGTGGCCAACCAGAGCCCCCACACCATAGACCATCAAACTGAGTCCTAGCAGAATATGGCCCAGCAGACTGGGAATGGCTACACTGAGAGAAGGTGAGAGATTGAAGACAATATCCATTCAGTATTATGTTTGAGACTGTTAAGTCTTATTTGCAGGGAGATGAAATCATATTAGAATGCAAACTATGCAACACATTAACACAAGAGAAGTTATTTGTGAACTAGGACAATTAAACAAATACATGCCTGAAAGCTAGACTTCGTAGTAGGTCAATTGATTATTTTATCTGTAAGCAGGAAAACAACAACTTACTTTTTCTGGTCTGAAAAATTGTTGGAATATTATTTCTCTGTGGTGCCACAGTGTTCAGAGAACAATTGGATTTCAAGTGTCTGCCTCTGGAACACTTCCTGGCTTCTTTTCAGCAGAAGTATAAATGATTGGTTTCACAGAGAGATTCTAGGTAAAACATCTTGTGCCAGGATGCTTCTTGGTCAACGTCTGACTCAGCCTGGCTTAGTGATTTGATGTACAATCAAGTCTGAAAGAAAGTTGTGCTGGATGCTATCAAGAATTTCAGTGAGACTATAAGGAAGAATGTCAGAAGCCTTCTCCAATTATACTTTACCTGGATACTAAATAAGGCCAGCTCCATATGACATTGCAAGGCTACTGACTAGGAATACTCTTTTCCATGAATCTTTTCTGCATTTCTACACACTTTACAAACAAACTTAAAGACTTATTTTTAAGACCAACTGCAACACTCACTTCTACAACATATATATGTACATGTGTGTATATATATGTGTATACGTATACGTATACGTTACCTATACCTATACTATACCTATATCTATATCTATATATGACTGTATTTGTGTGCATGTGAGTGTGTGCTTTTAAATTGAAACCCAAGTACACTCTGCACTCAGTGTTTTAAATTTCTTTTTTATTATTATACTACAATTGCATCACTTTCCCTTTCCATGCCCTCCCCCCAAACTCATACGTCTTTTTCTCTTCAAATCCATGTCCTCTTTATTTTTTCAAGCAGCCACCAACCTACCCAATTCTAATGCCTATGAACCACAAAGACTAGCATCAAACAATATTCTTAAGATTACAGCCATACATAACTTGACAGTAACCTACAACTCTTTAATTGGACTTAAGACCTGTCCAACAATACAATAAATTATGCCTGGTACTGGAAATGTTCCCTGGTACCCAGGTTACAGCTCCAGCACTGCCCGCACTACCGAACTCGGGTGTAGGCCTGGGAAAGTAAAGAAAGACTCAGAATTGGGTCATCTGTTATGAGAGAATGCCAATACCAAGGCAGGGAAGGAAAAATACAAACTCAGGAAAAAACAGGAACTCAACTCAGAGGCAATAGGATGTCAAGTGTAAATTCCCTTCCTGGGGCACCATGTATTAGTCAGGATGTGAAAAAGCAGGAACTCAACTGGGGTGGGGGGGGGGCCAATAGGATGTCAAGTGTAAATTCCCTTCCTAGGGCCCCATGCCTTAGTCAGGATGTTTTGATCCTAGAGGAACTGCAGAATGTAACTCAGTAGACAGCAGCATACAAAAAGGCTCAGCCAGGGCATAGCAGCCCTTCGGGGTCCTACACCCAGGGTGAGTGAAGTCAATGAATCTTGGAGAGAGAACCTACAACTACTACTTGGGTTTTGGTTGTTGTGGTTTGTTTGTTTCTTTGTTTATTTTATTTCAAAGCATTCTAGAAGCTACCATGAAACTACCTTGCCAATCTGCTATGTAACACTACTAGTACAGGCAGAGGTAATTATGACTGTAACCTGTGATGAGTCTTTCACTACAGTGGCTGTCTCCCACTTTTGGCACCAATCAGAAATGAGATCCATAGAAGTCGTCTCTCCCAGGCTGAGAACAAGTTTATGAAGCCTGTCCATTTCTATTTGCCAAAGCATGACATCACTTGTTGTGTCTTAACATGCAGACTCAATGATTTTAAAGTTCCTAAAAGGCAAGCAATGGGAGAATATTAGGTGCTGGGAATTCATGCTAGTTTATAGAATGTGGTATTGGAAGCATTGGTTGTAACCACATGAAGCTTGTAATTACATTAATTTGGTGTTACTTTTCACATTTACCACTTGTCAAATTTTACTATCCCTTTATATGCTGTTACTAGTGATTATTTGATGCAATGGAGTATAGTAGATAACAAAGGGAGGAGTGACTGTCATTTTTAACAAGACTAATGTTTAACTGATTTTATATAATTAAAAATATTAAATTGATTTTGCTGCAACAGAGTTTTGAGATACTATTTGAATGATGAATTAAACAGAAATTTTTGATTCTTTTTAATTGAAAGTCAATAATATGAATGAATGTTAGATATAACAAGAAAATTAGGATCTTGGAGAACAGCAACAACTGAAAATATTGGAAATAAAAAATTAAACTCATCAAATCAAAACTATTGTAGAAGGCATCCCTAAAAGACCGCATCAAGCAGAAGAATAACAGGGAGAAAAGACACAACTAAGGAAATTCTATGTTATTGAGACATCAATATTTTTGAAGGTCCCTCTTCACAGAATTCATAAACTCAGAGATATAATCTAGAGAAAAAAATCCAAATAACCCATGAGATAGGAGGAGTGAGATAAAAAAAAAAAAAAAAAAAAAAAAAAAAAAAAAAAAAACCAAAGGCCTAGGAAATCCACTCATATAATGAGAAATACTCCCAAATCTGGATAGTCAAAGAATATTTAACCTGAATCCTAACTACACATGATTAAAGATCAACTTCCTTCACATTGTGCATGATTATCAAGTTGCCAAACTTACAAACAAAATAAAAAATATTAAAACATAAAGGAAAAAAATCAACAACCTATATACAAAAGCTGACCTATCAGAATAATAATAAATAATCATCAAAAAGCCCTACTATTCAGGAAATTATAGAACAATAGACTTCAAACTATAGGAGTAAATAACTGACTGCAAAGATTGCTATATCCTTCAATGCATTGCTTATAATTTGCTGAAAAATAAATACATTTCAAGTAAATCACAACTATATCAATTTATCACCACAAATTCAGTGTTAACAATTTTCTTTTAGATTTCTATACACAGAGAAGGAAACATACTCCATCATAGAAATCACTGGAAAGGGTTGTTTTGGGGTTTTTGTTTTTGTTTTTGTTTTTTTTTTTTTGTTTCAAGACAAAACATTTAACAAAGGTTAAGGAGAAATACACTGATTATCTTTAGCACAGAAAATTGGCAAGTTTATCTCAATAATTACATTAAATTTCAGTGACCTTAATTGTTCGTTCTAAGAGGCATAATGCTTTCTGAGATTTTTGGAAAGGTGCAATATTTCTTGTCTACAATAAATGCACCTCAGCAATAAAGATATACACAGACTGAACGAGAAAGATGAAAACTCAATGTTCAAAACAAATAGAAGCCAAGACATGCAAAGTTAGTCATACTTACAACTGATAAAGTAAATTCCAAGCCATCAACTAGTCAAAAGAAATAAGGGAAGTTGCAGAGCATATTTCTAAAAGGAAAACATTCCATGGCAAGGATAGGTAAATATATGCAGAATGGATAGCTGTATATCTGATTTCATAAAAGAAATAGTAGTCTACAAAATGATTAGATTCCAATATACTGCAGCAAAAGTAGATGACTGAAAAATCCTACATTCATCAATAAATCACCCATCTGATTCATGGCAAAGTTGCCCAAATCAGACATTAGAATTATACTGCCTCTTTTAACAAATGGTCTTGGGAAACTCAGATGCTACATGCAGAAGAATAAACTAGATTCCTATCCATCACCCTGTACAAAAATCAATTCAAAATTTATCAAAAATCTCAGTGTAATACATGAAACTGAAATGGCTAGAGGAAATTATAAGTGAAATACTTCAAAATCTAGATTAAAGCAAGGGTATTCTTAACAGAACCCAATATCCAGGAAATTATTGTAATCATTGTCCAATGGGATTGATTCTATTAAAAAGCTTCTGGATATCAGAAAAGAAAGACAGCAAAAGGAATGTGCTTATAACCTCTGTGTAAATAAGTAAGTTATGATGTGATTTAAATAACGAAATAAATAAAATTAAAAAAAAAGATAGGAATAGATACATGCACGACAGTAGACAGCATGGACCTTGATACATTTGAAAGAGGCCTGATATCTATATTCTATAACTGACTTAAAATTAAATATGCAAACAACCCCACCCAAGTCAATTAGCCAATCAATAGGCCCCACAACTAAACACTTATTAAACTAAGAAACACAAATGACAAATATGTATGTATTGAAAACAAATATGTATGTAATTTGAATATTGAAAATGATTGGCTCAGGGAGTAGCATTATTTGTAGGTGTGGCCTTGGAGTGGGTGTGTCACTGTGAGCATGGGCTTTAAAGACCCTCTTCCTAGCTGCCTGGAAGCTAGTCTTCTCTGACTTTTGAACAAGAGGTAAAACTCTCAGCTGCTCCTGTACTATGCCTACCTGGATGCTGCCATGTTCCTGCCTTGATAATAATGGACTGAACATCTGTACCTGTAAGCTAGCTCCAATTAAATGTTGTCCTTATAAGAGCTGTCTTGATCATGGTGTCTGTTCACAGCAATAAAACCCTAGACTATAGTTCAGCATTCTTTTGCCATCAAAAAAATCAAATCAAAGCTGTATTTTGATACCATCTTACACAAATCAAAATGGCTATAGTTATAAAAAAAATCTTAAACCAAATAAAGAAAAGTAAAACATCAAGCAATGAAGAAGATTAGGGTTAAAGGAAGCCTATAGTGTTTTGGTAGTGACACAAGCTCACACAGCCCCTGTTAAAATGAGTATTGACATTTTCCAAAGAAAAAAACAAAATTGCCATATGCTACAACCATAACACTCCTAAAGGAATCTTATTACATCACAGAGGTATGTATTTACAATATGCTAAAAAGAAAATGAACTAAATGTCCATGCATAGATAATGTGTAAAGAAAGTAGAAAATGTGGTATAAATGTGCTGTGCTGTTTTATTGAGACTTCAAGAAAATGTAAATCTGATTGCTTCAAGTAAAATGTTTGAAAATTAAGGCCATAATACTAAGCAGAATAAAGTAGACTTAGTGAAATATTTCAAGATCTAGACTTAGACAAGGGTGTTCCAAACAGAACCCACTTGTAGACTTTATCTCTCATACATGGAACTAATATTAAAATATATGGTATATATTATATACACACAGACCTCATATATATACACACACAACACACACACACACACACACACTACACACAACACATATATATATATACATATATATATGACAAATAGAAACATATCAAAATTATATATATATATATGAAAATAACAGTGAAAATACTTGTTTGGTATGCCAATCAAAAACAACTGTTTACAAAGAAATATTCATTTTATTACAAGTTTTGTTACTAAACTTCTCAATATTTTGTCCTGCAAGAGCCTGAGGGGTATTTTTAGCTAAGGAACAAAACTTATTTTAATAGCCTATGATATAAATTCTAAAAATTGACCTATCAAATATGAACATCCCACCAAGCTTTTGTCTTTATTGTACCTTTATTGAGAGAATTTGTAGATTTCATGACAATGACACAGCCTTCATGGGAAGTCAGAACATAAGAAACAACAGAAAATTCTAAAAGTTAACACTTTCACATTTCCAACTCCAAGTTCAGAAGGATATTGGAAATGACAGAAGGCTGTGTTCTACATACCCCCCCACACACACACACACACATCTCTGCTTATAAATATTTGTCAATTCTTAAAAGTTTATTTTACGTTGAACTCAAGCTACTGAATTTCCCCTCTCCTCCTTCCTCTAACCCCTCATATAGCTCATATTCTCTCAAATCCATGGCCTTTTTTATTTAATTGATTTTTTTTTGGTTTTTTTTTTTTTTGAGACAGGGTTTCTCTGTGTAGCCTGGGCTGTCCTGTCCTGGAACTCACCCTGTAGACCAGGTTGGCCTCAAACTCAGAAATCTGCCTGCCTCTGCCTCCCAAGTGCTGGGATTAAATGTGTGTGCCAACACTACCTGGCGGCCTTTTTTATTTAATTGTTCTTCACATGCACACACACACACACACACACACACACACAGAGAGAGAGAGAGAGAAAGAGAGAGAGAGAGAGAGACAGAGAGAGAGACAGAGAGAGACAAAGAGAGACAGAGAGAGACAGAGAGAGAAAGAGAGAAAGAGAGACAGAGACAGAGAGACGGACAGAGATTACATTTATCTATCACACCATGCTGAGTCCCTTTAGTGTTTTTCATATATATGTTTCTAGGACTGACTACTTGGTATTAAAAAAAAAAATTATATGGCCTATCCCTGGAGAAGACTATGTCTCCCTCTTTCAAAAGTTGTTAATTCCCTGTAGTCTTCTTCTTAGGGTTGGTCCTCTATAGATTAATTTCTTCCTGCTTGACATGTCAACTGGTGTCATTGTTCAGGTCTTGTTTAAACAACCATAGTTGTGAGACTTCTTGGGTGCAGCTTCCTGCCATGTCTAAAGAAGATACTACCTTTCTGCAGATATACTACCTTGGGCTCTTATAATATTTCCCTACTTCTTCTATGATATTCTCTGAGCGTTAGATGTTGCCATTGTATTGAAGGTGTATATATTTTGTCTTGGGCATTCCACAGTCAGTCTTTCTCTGCATATTTGTCAGTTTGAGATTTCTGTAAAATAAAACATCTTTGATGAGTTTAAGAGCTATGCATATCATATCTGTGGGTATAAAGATGAATAAACATAAAACATATTGAAAGGAGGGGGTTCATACCAATTTTAGTAACTTCAACTCACATTATTTTAATGTTATGCCTCATTTTAATTCTGCAAAACAGAGCTTCACCAAAACAAACAACCATCTTTAGCCCCATATTTAGTTTCTCTGTCATTACCCATTTCATATAAGTAAAATGTATAAGTTTATCTAAAATGCTATTTCTTCATAACCTTTTATTGCTACCTTATACTGCCAAACATAAAAGTTATGATATGGACTAGGTGTGGTAATACCCACCTTTAATCCCATCACTAGGGAAGCAGAAGCAAGTAGAGGTCTGTGAATTCAAAGCTAGCCTGTACTACATAGTAAGTTCCTGCCAAAGCTATAGAATAAAACCCTGTCCCAACAACAAATAAAAATATAATAGGAAAATAAACAATTTTGTCCATTTTTAATGACTTAAGTAGATCAGATATGTTCAAATATCATGCTTGTTATTTATAAAGTTAACTTATTCTATTATTTTATTTTATACAGCTTTCAAAAGTGTATTCAAACTTTGGGTCTCTCAGCAGATTTAGTGATAGATTGATTACATCAGAAAATTTATGATCTTGTTTTCTCTGGAAATTCCATCACCCTGAGAAATGCTTTATTAACCTCCTAATATTTTCTTAAACCAATAAATATGACAATCAAGATTAATAATCACAAAAATTGCACAAATACAGACAGTTACCTCACAGGGTAATAGACAATGACTTTACTTACTTCAATACGAATTGTAAGGCATGAGTTCATATCGAAGGCTCTAATTCAAAAGCAATTAACAGAATTTAATTTATTTGTCCATTGTCATGTTTATAACTTTTCTTTCCTGTCCTTGAGAAACTAACCTCCTCCTATTCTCTGCACTACCTTCAGAAGTTCTAGAATATGAAAACACTCTTTCAGGACGGCTAAAACATCTGTGGAACCCATGTGAGCCTGGAACTGACCAACGCAACAGCTGTTCTGTACTCAAAGTGAGTTTACATTTGCCAGAGGTAACTTATTATTTTTCATTCCTTTTATTGAAAATAATTTCTTTTTTTCACACAGTATGTCCTCATTAAAGTTTCCCTTCCCTCTACTACTTCGAGGTCTTTCTCCCTCCCCTTCCCTCTGGATCTACTCAATTATCAGTCTCTCACTAGAAAAGAACAGGCTTCTAAGGGGTAAAAAACAAACACAACAATATAAAATAATGAAGCAGAAGTCAAGGATTGTGAGATCCAGAGGGGATGAAGGACACTGGGAGAACAAGGACATAGTTGTAAGGAAGCCAAAGATGATTAGAACCCGTCATTTTTTTAATTTCTTTTTTGAAAGAGCTATCAGATGCAAAATAGGAAAACATATCAAGGGGAATTCTCAAAAACGAAATCTATCAAAAAAAATGGGGAAAAAGCCAAGGCACAAATATAGGAAAAAACATGGATTGTGGAATGACTCAAAGAAACTAGTAGAAATGCAAACCAATTCTCTAAAGGAGATGAAAGATACAAAGCTAGGAAGAGATAACATCCCCAAATTTACAACAAAAAAATCTGAAAATGAAAATGCAAAGAGAAAAACACTAGGGCAGCCATAGAGAAAAAAGTAATACAACAGTAATGTATCATTATAACAATAGACAAAGGACAGGAATAGAAATGAATCTAGACAAAGACCAGCAACACATGTATAGGTAATTTATTTTGAGCAAAGGAAATCTGGTAGAGAATTGTTCTTTCAAAGATTTTGAAACAATTCTGTATCTATAATCAAAAGTGAATTTAGTAAGTAAATTCCGATGCAAAGAAACTATATGTTGAAATGAGTTTGAAAGAGATTTTTAGCATATTACCAAAAAAAGCAAAATGTACAGAACACCATATTAGATTTGGTCTTCCAACTAGTTTCTTTCTTCAGAAAACCCTGGGAGGAGAATAAAATGCCAAGAAGCATTCTGTCAAAGTATTTTACAATTAAACATCTCATAAAGTACTAACAATGCCACACAGTCAGTTGTGATTAAGCTCAGTGGGTCACGAGAACAAAGGGAACGACTTGAATGTAGGAAAAAACCTTGTAAGTATGAGCGGGTGGCAGGAGTGGGAGGTGTATAGGAGAGGGTGGGGACTGGAGCCACCAGAGTTCATTATACACATATGAAAATGTCAACATACAAATTATTGCAGCTAGGTAAAAAAGTAATCAACATAAAATGCAGTAAAAAGTCAGACAACCTAATTTTTAAATGGAACAAACTATTGGAATGTTTCATCAAATAAAATATATGAAATGAAAATTTGAAGTATACACAAAATATTTATTTAAAAAATTTAGATATACATAATATTATATATATGTAATAATATATAATATATAATTTGCCTTTCATATAACTGCTTCCTTTCCATACTCTAAAAAGGTTTTTACATTTTGTTCCAATCTGCTTTTATACCATTTTAATTACATGCAAGTATTAAAGTCAGTTCTAACAAGCAAGACAATAAACAAATAGTCAAAGACAAGCAAGGCAATAAACAAAGTCCTGTGATCACTTCCATGATCATTGTTTCATGGCTTATTAGGATGTTTGATGTCTTATCAGGATGACCGAAATATCTGAGCCTACTTCCCTGTCCCAGCCCAAAGTCATTTTCATGCCTGTAGCCTATTTTTTGTTCTAGTCTAAGATTTAGATTCCTGCCTGAAACTGCTTCTTTGTTCTAGTCTAAAGTCAGATTCCCGCATGAAGCCCATTTCCTTGTCCTTGGCCAATGTCAAATTCCTGTCAAGTAGCCCCAAAGCTCTCCACATCTCCCCCATTTTATTTTATAAACAAGACTGAGCCTGTCTTAAGTCATTCTGACAAGAATGCCTTCCTTATGCATCGTAAAATATGCATTTTTAAAGCATATTCCACGATGCATAGGCTGGTAAGGCTCTGTGCAGAATCTTACCCATCCTTGACTCACCAGCCTGTTAATTTAATTACTCTGTCTGGGGGTCCATTTTCAGTTTCAATCCATGTGCTTTGGCCCCCAACATTTTGATGTTGTTAAAGACAAGCTTTTACATGACAGGCAGGACAAAAAGGGCTAGCATGATCAAGCTATATATGCCATTCTTGAAGCTTGACCAAAATGGAAATACTGATCTCAGGCCATGGGTAATTTTATCAGCAGTATCTGCAACATTGAAGCTCAGCAGAGCAGCATTCTTGAAATTCGTAATCTCACTATGCAAAGTTAAAATGTCCAGAGAGGTGTGAGAAAAGATTTATAGATCTTAAGAAATTTTTTATGTCACTTTATCCACACACATTTATGCCCACATAATTTTTATGCAACTTGAATTTTCATTTTTTTTTCTTTTAATTTTATGGTTTTTTGTAGAGGCATGTGCATGTGGCACTGAAGGCCAGATTTTCACCGCAAATATCTTCCTCAGTTGCTCTCAATCTTACTTATTGAGGCAGAATCTTTTGCTGAACAAAGAGATCACTGATTTGACTAACCTATGCGTCCTCAAGCCCCAGGGAATCTATAGTCTCCACATTTCCAGTGCTGGGATTACAGGTACATATTACCATGCTCACCTTTTTTACCTTGTTTCTGGACACTGGGACTCAGATCCACATATTTGTAAATCAGAGATTTACTGACTGAGTCGTTCCCCCCAGCTCTCTAATTCTGATGGATGGATTTAGATTTTCAGAATATAATGCAAGTTTCTTAGTTTATAAAATATTTTCCACTATGATGTTATCTTTAATAACCTCTATCTCTCTCCTCTGAACACCATGAAGATAGCATTAGTTCATGAATAGTAGGTGAGCTGTATAGCACATTTAGGTACTTTTAGTAGAAGTTAGTTTTAATCTTTTTATATGTCTTACCATTGGTGAGTTAATTCATCACTTTTAATGTAGTCCTAATGCATATCGCAGTGTTAAATAGTTTCACTTACTTTAAGGTGTCAATGTTAAAATGAAACAATTTTCTGATAATGTGACTCTGAGATAGTGGCACTGATGTTACATACATGCAATCTCTGTGTTCAATTTCCGGTTAACCTGAAAGAAAAGAAAATTCAGGCAGGTTGCTTCAATAACAACTTCTCCTAATGGTTTGTATTTTGCTTGAAATAAGGGCATCTGTGCAGCCAGTAGTATACAGCCATCCATAGACCAGAGGTTGATACCTGATGCCTTTTGGAATTTCTGCAAACTATGCATTTTACAAATGTTATTATAGATAAGAGGTAAGAAGCAGAGACTTGTGGGAAGGGCTAAATGTAATGAACACAGCTTAACAGCTCAACACTTAATTATATTTTGTTTATGATTTTTATTGGTTATTTTATTTATTTACATTTTAAATGTTATCCGCCTTCTCCGTCCACAAACCCCCTATCCCAATACTTCTCTCCTCTGCTTCTATGAAGGAGCCCCCTTACCCACTCCACCCACTCCAGCCTGACCACCCTAGCATTCCCCTACATTGGGGCATCAAGTCTCTACAGAACCAAGGGCCTCCTCTCTCCTTGATTCCAGATAAAGCAATCTTCTGCTCTGTGGTTGGTGGTTTAGTCCCTGGGAGCTTAGAGGGTTGGGGAGCTGGTTGGTTGATATTGATGTTCTTCCTATAGGGTTGCAAACCCCTTCAGTCTTTCCCCTAACTCCTCCATTTGGGTACCAGTGCTCAGTCTAATGGATGGATCTGAGCATCTGCATCTGTATTGGTCAGGCCAAGGCAGAGCCTTTCAGGACACAGCTGTATCAGGCTCTTGTCAGCAAGCACTTCTTGGCATCAGCAATAGTGTCTGGGTTTGGTATCTGTTGAGGAGATGGATCGCCAGGTGTGGCAGTCCCTGGACGACCTTTCCTTTAATCTCTCTGCCACTCTTTGTCCCTGCATTTCCTTTAGACAGAAACAATTCTGTGTTAATATTTTGGAGATGGGTGGGTGGCCCCATCCCTCAACCAGGGGCTGTCCCTAACCTCTGTAAAAGGTCTCTACAGGTTCTCTCTCCCCTATATTCGTCCTAGGAGCCTCTTGCTTTCCTTTCATCTGGGACTTTCTAGTGACTACCCCCAGCTCCCTATCCTTCACTGCTACACATGGCTGTTCAATTTCCTGATCCTCTGTACTTATTCCCTTTCTCCTCTCACACCTGATCCGGTCTCCTTTTTCCCTCCCCTTCCCTCTTCCTCCCAAGTCCTTCTTCCTGTGATTATTTTGTTCATCTTTCTAAGTACGACTGAAGAATCTGCACTTCGGTCTACCTACTTTTTGAGCTTCACAATAAGCATACACAGGTATTTATTTTGAAGCAAACACAAAACGCAGCTACAGGAAATTTTAAAAATGTAATTCTAAGTTGATTCTGTGTTGTGTTGGTGAGTCTATAGGACACTAAAATTTAAGTTTGTTTTAATATATTCTATCTGTTACACACACACATAACGCACACAGGCACCATGCACATGCATCCACATAAATACTTTTAGTAGACTTTCTATCTTGGCTAACAAACTCATAAAATCTACATCTTCTTTCCTGTCTGAATTAAACAAAATTTTGATTGATCTAGGCGGCTGAGTGGCTTCATTAGCACTTCAGATAAAATAGTATATCCCATTGAAATATGGCAGGCTATTTTGAGTACTACTACTGATCTTCATAAAAATTACACGCAGAAGTGATCCCAGAGTGATGGACCTGCCACATTTTTGCTCATTTCAAGTGAATTTCAAAGCAGAGAACCAGCCCACTTTTCATTTCACATGTCTAATATTTTCAGGGAGATAACAAACAAAACACAAGACCAGCTAATCACTCTTTTCCTTTGTGTTTTATGTGCTCTAGGCATCATAGAAAATGAGCTGTTTTATCATGAAAATGTACTGATGTGACTATAATATATGTTTTATTCAAAATGGAGATACCTGAATAGCTGCATTATTATTTTAGTTAGACACTCATCACAGGACATAAAGACTAAAGAAGTGTGGGAAAATGAAATTCCTCCTCTTTATTCACTGATCTTCACAGGCTGCTAATGATATGAGTTTACAGTGGAGGTTATTTTACAGTTAAGTTAAAGGAAAATACAAGTATAAAATAAATTATATATCTCATATATGTCAACTAATTTTAAATGCCTTAAAGCAAATTAGTTTAAGTGTTTTATGTCTTTTCCTTTACAATGTGAAATATACACAATTACCCACAATATTCATTTTCTAGTGTTCAGTAGATATTTATGAGCTCTGACAATTTCAAGAGCACAATAACAGATGTTACCAAGTACTTTCTACTTTAGAGGAATTTAACTATTTTTATTGGTTCTAAACTATAATAAAAGTTAATTAAAATTTGCACCATTGTTATTTCTCTTAATATTCTGACAATATATAAATTTATTGATATATTAAAATTCTCATTGCTAGTCTAAGAAACATGGGAAAGGCAATGTGTTTCAAAGTAGGATTTTCATGACTTGTACAATCTAAGGAATAGTAAAAAATTCTGTACCTGAGCCTCAGAAAGACAGTATTATTATTCTTATACCCACAGAGAAGTGGGGCTACAACCTGAAACTAACAAGACTCTCCTCAATGCTCATGGACACTCCTATAGAAAAAAATCACATGTGGCACAAAACAAAGATCAACTGATCTGATGGTGAGCTTCACTGTGTGTATAGATACATCACAGCTCCTGTACCTTTAGTTCAGGGAACATCAGAGAAGAAGAGGCAGAAAGGTTATTAGAGTGAGAATACCAGAAAGTCAGTCAGGATATAGTCTTTCCTAGAAATGACTGAAAATCAAACCCAAACAATGTCAATATCCCTGGGAAATTAGCCTCTCCCAGGGAAGGTGCTTTTTTTTTGTTTGTTTCCTGTGCCCCTTATAGGTTAAATGTACATACAAAATACTATGACAAACTCAGTAGGATGTATTTTTACATTTGTGCATGCACAATTATGTATGTAATAATGATAATACTACGAGAAAATGCTAGCAAATTGAAGGAGTTGAGGATGGCTTAGAGAAAATATATCTGAGAGGGGCTTGAGAAGGAGAAAGGGGAGGAGGAACATGATATACTTGTATTCTAATTTAAAAAATGAATGAAAATAGAAGATGAGCAGTTAAAGGGGACTAATACAGACAACCACAATTGGACAATATATAGGGAGTGAGAGATTTAGGGACATCCAGCAACCTAAGCCCTGAGAGGAAGGATTTGGTGAAGAGTTATCATTTAAGACTATGAAGACAAGGAGGTAAAGGGATTGTGAGAGTGAGAGCCAGTAGTGATAGAAGACTCAAATGATATAGTATCTCTTCAACACAACAAGATGGAGACATATAAAAACTTACAGAGACTGGGGCAGCCTGCAGAGAGCCTACACAGGTCAAAGCTAGGTGGGAGGGATCCTAGCTCTGAAAGCAGATGTGAACATGAGTTCCATCCCTAACCAAGAAGCTGTCTCTATTCAAGAAAGCAAAGATTAGATTTTATTAATGGAATATCATTGGTTATATTAACTGTACTTAAGAGTAAGCCCTGGGGGCTGGAGAGATAGCTAAGTGGTTGGTTATGAGCACTGGCCACTCTTTCAGAAGTCCTTAGTTCAATTCTCAGCAACCACATGGTGGTTCATAAGCATCTATAATAGGATCTGATGCCCTCTTCTGGCATGCAGGTGTACATGCAGATAGAGTACTCATATACATTAAGTAAATCTTTAAAAACAAACAAACAAACAAACAAAAAACCTGTAAGCCCTCTAACTTGCAGTAGGAGAGCAACACAAAATAAACTCAACAGTATTTTCATAGATTTTATTTTTCTGTCTCATAATGTTTTGTTTGGGAAAATTTTTATCTTACTGGTCTTTATTATGCTTTCTGATTTTGTGGTTTTATGGTTGTGGGGGGGGCTGTGCTTAATTTTTTTTCTTAATTAAATTTTTATTGGTTTGGTTTTGTTTTTGTTGTTGTTTGCCTGTGGTTTCCTGAGGAGAGAATTAAGAGTTTGATTGTGAGAGAAGTAGGGAGGATATAGGAGAGGGAAACAGAGAAGTCTAGATCAGATTATAGTAAAAATCATATTTAAAAATAATAAACAAGAAAAATAAAAATATATTAAAATATTAGAAGGCCAAGGTATCCATTCCTCTGTTGAAGAACATCTGGGTTCTTTCAAGCTTATGGATATTATAAATAAGGCTGCTATGAACATGGTGGAGCATGTGTCCTTGTTATATGTTGGAGAATCTTTTGGGTATATGCCCAACCATTGGACTGAGCACAGGGTCCCCAGTGGAGAAATTAGAGAAAGCAATGAAGAATCTGAAAGGGTTTGCAACCTCATAGGAAAAACAATATCAATCAACCAGACCCCCCCCCCCGAGCTCCCAGGGACTAAATCACCAAACAAGGAGTACACATGGAGGGACTAATGGCTCCAGTTGAATATGTAGCAGAGGATGGCCTTGTATATCATCAATGGGAGAAAAGGTCCTTGGTCCTGTGAAGGCTTGATACCCCAGTGTAGGGGAATTTGAGGGTGGGGAGGCAGGAATGGGTGGGTGGGTGGGGACCACCCTCATAGAAGGAAGCAGGGGGAGGAGAGATGGGTTAGGAAGTTTGGGGGGGGGAATCTGGAAAGAGGATAACATTTGAAATGTAAATTAAGAAAATATCCAATAAAATATATTTTAAAACTTCTCTTTTGATTCTCTGTTCCACAAGCTCTAAAAACTTGAGGCAAGGCAGTTTGTCCCATCAGGGGTATAGGTAAGCAATGGTGAGTTGCGTACATATGTCCAATACAGCTTCCCAGTCACCATTGTCAGGGCACTCAGCAAGCTCACAGGTCAGCATCATTCTTTGTCCTGGCATCAGCATGTCTCACCCAAAAAAGATCGAGGTGATTATACAAGATGATAGACAGCTTAATTTCCTTTACTTTGTTAATAATTTCACCATGTTTAAAAGAATGTTAGTATAATAAAATCATGTTTTGTACCTTAATTATATATATATAGGTAAATTATCTTAACATTTAATTGAGGTATATACCATATTCGTGAATTAAAATATACTTTAAATAATTTAAAATTTCTCAGATTATTCTATAGCTTTAAAATAATATCAACCATACTACAAGTACCTTTTTGGGTTTTTGTTTTCGTTTTGTTCTTTTCACATAATGCAAATCTAAATATAGAATTAGTACAGAAAAGAGAAGAGCAAAGGTTTTTTAAAAATACACAAAGCATTGAAAAGATCAAGTTAAAAAATTACATATTATTGCAAAACTTAGCATATATTGTTAATTATATACAATAACTAGTCTCTTGACAATCATGGAAACAAGTGCAATGACTGACAAAGGGAAAGAGTAATCAAGTTAACAATTTTTTCCCTAAGGAAATCTAATAATCATTTTCAAGCTAACAGTTTCTTTCCTATGGAACCAAAATTTCACCTCTGGCTACTTAACCTAAGATAAAAATATATTCCCATATATCATGTATAAAATGATTCTGTTGATCATTTCAATAAGGAAGTGATGACCATCAGTGAAGATACAGATACAAAGCTGTTATGTGTGCTTTGAAACAGCACTCACTAATTAAACATAATGGATTCATGGTAAGTCTAAGTAGAGCAATAGCTCAGCAGTTAAGAGAATGTGCTGCTTTTTGATGGGACTCAAGATCAATTCCTAGCACTCACTTGGTGACTCACAGCCATCTATAAATCCAGTTGGAGGGGATCTGTCATCTTCTGCCTTCCTCCAGCACCAGGCCTGTACATAGTGTACAGGCATGCATATGTTATGCCCAGATTGCAAAACCCCCCCAAGAGACCACCAGGAACCACAACTTCCATGCGTGCACATGATAGTCTTTATTCAAGCTCGAGAACTTGGGCCACAAACCTTCCTGAAGTAACAGGATAAGAGAGGGACCCTGAAGTCTAGGGGAAGGAGTTTTTAAAGGAAAAAAAACATAAAAAACAAACAAACAAACAAACAAAACAAAACAAAAACTGCAAGTAGGGGTTTCTAAGCCTTGGCATTATATGATTGGGAAAGAGGTTTTTGGGGAAGTTGACTTTTAAAAGATTGGCAGTGTATTTGGCATAATTCTAACACCTCTCTGGATGTTTTAACTTTTCATAGTAAGCTTATGAATTTAAAGAATTCCGCTCTGCTTAGCATTGATGCAGAAGATACTGCTCATAAAATTACCATGACCTGAGGTCAGTATTTCCATTTTGGTCAAGTTTCAAGAATGGTTGATCATGCTAGCCCTTTTTGTCCTATGAATACTTTTATTCCTGCCCATTGTGTTAAAGCTTCTCTTTGACAACATCAAAATGTTGGCAGCCAAAGTACATGGCTTGAAACTGAAAATGAAACCCCAGACAGAGTTATTATATTAACAGGCTGGCAAGCCAATGATGGGTAAGTTTTTGCACAGAGCCTTACCAACCTAAGACAGAAATGCATTGCTTTTGATAATGCATATTCCATGATGCATAAGGAAGGCATTCTTGTCAGAATGACCTAAGACAGGCTCAGTCTTGTTTATGAAATAAAAAAGGGGCAAGACAGAGAGCTTATGAGGCTACTTGACAAGAGTCTGACATGGGCCAAGAACAAGGTAATGAGCTGCTTGGCAGGAATATGATATTGGCCAAGGACAAGGAAGTAGGCTTCAGGCATGAATCTGACATTAAGCTAAAACAAAGAAATAATTTCATGCAGCAATCTAAATCTTAGGCTAGAACAAAGAAGAAAATTTCAGAAAGTAATCTAAATTTTAGGCTAGAACAAGGAAGTAGGCATCAGACATGAAAATGACTTGGGCTAGGACAGGGAAATAGGCTCAGATATTTTGGTCATCCTGATAAGCCCTTAGAAACATTGATCACAGGAGTTTTCATGATACTTTGTTTATTTCCTTGCTTGTACTTTGACTATTTATGTTTATTGTCTTGCTTGTTCCTTTACTATTTGCATGTATTGTATTGCTAGTTCCTCAACCTAGAACTGACCTTAATACTTACATCTAATTAAAATGGTATTAAAGCAAAAAGGAGGAGGAGGGATAGGATAGGGGTTTTCTAGGAAGGGGAAATGGGGAAAGGGGATTACATCTAAAATGTAAATAAATAAAATATCCAATAGAAAAAAATCGGTTTATCTTAGGTTCCAATTCTGCAAATGGCATCTAGAGAACATCTGGTCATGAGCAATGTCTGTTGACTGTTAAGTAACTGCTGCTATGGAAGAGGAATACCCTTTGTAGTATTTCCATGAATAGTGCTATGTGACTCCCAAGGGTCATTAGGGTGAGAAGGGTTGCTATGAATGGTATCTCCTGAGAGCAGAAAAGAATGCAGTGGGATGGTGACTCCCAGAAGCTGCAGCTGGCCAGATATGTTTCACCCTGGGACCTGGTTCATTGCTTAAGCTTGTTTCTGGGCCTCCACTTAGGTATCTCATATACGGGCAAAACATATATATACATAAACAAAATAATGTGGAACTATCAAAATCATCTTTGAGTAAGTAGTTTCCAATTTGCATTATCTGAATTATTTATCTTTATTGAACAAAGGCAAAAAACATAGTCTATGTTAGAAAAATTCTAAAGAAGATATTACTGACTGTGGCCACGTTAGTGAGTTATAGGAGGAAATTTTCATAGTGATAGTAATGAACCAGGCATTAAGAGGTTTGGCAAAATTTACTGAAAGATGTTCATCATATACCTAATACTTTAGTTTGATTCTCAAAGACATATGGCTAGTAAATATTGAAATATATTAAATAATACACATACCAAATATTTGTAATAATTTTGCTTGATATTATTAGGGATTAATTTGAAATTCTACAAAATACTAAAGTAGATTGATTAGGAAAATGATAAGTCAATTTTAATAGCACATTAGTAACAGTAGTAGACCAGTAACAATGTGAGTATTCAATAAATTTGGCTGTTTCAAAATTTCTATATTAGAACAGTGGAAAGTCAAGTTTAAAAAGTAATATTTGTGAAGATTTTCTGTAGAAGTTTGATTCTAAGCACTACAAATCAGAAAGGAGACTAAATTCAATTAGCTTATGACTGGGAAACAACTTCGATATTTTTCTCAAAGAGGTTAAATCAATGTTAAGCTGACAATGCCAGACAAAGCTTAAGAGGAGTTAATGTGCAAACGAAGCTGGCCACAGAAAGGTGTGTGCTATTCTGTTTATGGAAGCAACTAGCACAAGAGAAATCTAATCTATTATGGAATAAAGCAAGTAGATTTTAAACTAGTAGAATTTTACTATTAAATAAATTAGTTCATTTTAGGTAATGACAGGAATATTCTATATTTTGGTCATACTATGAGTACATGCACTTTTTTAACTGTCTGAAATTCATCTCTCAAACTGCTAGATTATACTTCAGTAAAACAAATGAGGGAGACTGAATACTTGTGCTGATATTCAGTACAACTTATCCAAAGATATTTTAAGTTGTTCCTGTCTCAGTGAGAAATCAGTACTCCATCATGTTGACATTTCTCAAGCTTCTCAAAGCTAGCCATCTCTTTGACCTCAAGCTGTGTGTTGAATATCCTATTTAACCAAGTGTTTTGCTCCTTTGTAATAGAAACTCTTAACTCTTCAGGTCAACTGATAGACTACTCACTGCCTCTTCTAACTCTGCATCCCTCATACTGACAGTTTTTCTCTACAAGTGACAAGTTACTCACTCAAACTTTAAAAGGAAAATATATTGGTTCATGAGACAGCAAGAAGTCTAAATAACAAACACTGTTCTATGGAAGACAGGGATACGACTGGTACTCAGTAAGACCTAGAAGCGCACACACTAGGTAATCTTCCCATCTTCAAAGCCTTTTTGGACATCTCTATTTTTTTGTTATTTACTTATTTTAATTTAATTTAATTTATATTTTTGAGGAAAGGACTCTCTATGTAACCTATGCTTGCTATTAATTCATGGTATTTTTCTCAGCCTTTCAAGTAACGGGGTTGTAGGAAGAGATAGCATGTCCAGCTTATCTCATTCTTTAAATTTAAATATTTTAAAATGTTTAAAATATCAATATTAGTGTGTTGCGGTTAATATTTAAAATGGTATGGCCCAATCTGGCTTGTTCTTATGGGGCCACCATGTTCCTGACTAGACAAGGCCTGAAGCCATGAGTGGTGGGCATGCTCCCAAGACTTCTCAGCTCTGTCTGGGGCTCAGATCAGCCAGAAGCACTGGCTCTGCCACCCACCAGATGCCATCATGGTGGCTAGATCAGCCAATCCACTATGCTGTCTCCACAAAGCTTGACTGAACCCAGACAACACCCTCCTTCCACTAGGTACCCGATAGAAATGAGACTCTAAAGCTTAATTATTACCCAAAGGCTTTATATATTTAAAAATGCTCAACTAACAATTTGCCCACACAATTAGAGTTGTATCCCAATATCTAACCTTAAGAAATAAATCGTTACCCAGGACCATACTGGACCCATGCATGATTCTCCATGGCTCCTACCCTCCTACTCTCTTTCTCTCTCTCTCTCAGCTCCTCCTCTTCCTACTCCTCTTCTCCCCCCTCATTAGCTCCT
The DNA here is from genome assembly GCA_021653895.1 of Mastomys natalensis. Lineage (NCBI taxonomy): Eukaryota > Metazoa > Chordata > Mammalia > Rodentia > Muridae > Mastomys > Mastomys natalensis. The sequence goes on along the minus strand of JAJTUV010000234.1, from coordinate 1,763,534 downwards.
CCCAAATTACCGAGTTTTATTCTAAAATGTAGCAGGAGGAAATATCCTGATACATTAGTATATTATGAGTCTGTGGTACACACAGAGGCCATAAGAAGGTGTCAGATATCCTATTGATGCAGTTATAAGTGGTTATATGTTGCAGGATATTTGATCACAATGTGAGTGCCCCCTCCCATCAGTTGGTTTTCTTTACAACTCTTTCTAGTTGTGGAGTGGCTCAGCCTTAGCACACACCTTTAATCATTCTGCCTGGAATTCAGAAGTGCTATACCCTTAGCACAAACATTTAATCTCAAACAATAGAGGAAAAATTAATTTGTATAAGGAGGCACCCAGGTTTGAAAGTGATATCTAATTGAATGGCAGATAAAGTGACTGTTCAGAAAGATTTGACATAACCGAATATGCCCAACTCTCAGGAGAAGGGAGACTTAAGAGAGAGCAGTACAGAGCAGAGAGGGCAGTTTTACTGGGAGAATTTTACAGAGACAGGCTCAAAAGAGGACAAGCTAGACATGGATGAAGACAGAATGAGCCATAGAATGAAAGGGAACCAGAAAATAAGGACAGATTGCCAAAGTTAGTTTGAGGCCAAGCAGAGCAAAAGTTCAAAGGTCAAGAAAAAAGCCAGATCGAATCAGTCATCTTGGAGAGGTATTTAAGCCAGAACAGCTGAGTTGAATCAGTCAGCTTGAGACAAGAAAGATCTAGTAAAAAATGAGTTTATTCCACAGCAAGTCTCAGAGGTTGAAAACATTCTAGGCCTAGGTAGGATTTTAAGGAGGCTAAAAGCTTCCAGGATTAGGCCTAGGTTAGCAGATGGAGTCAGTAACCTCAGAGACAATAATTATTACAGGAAAATAAGAGATACCTTACATTAGAGCAGCCCTATAGATGCTGGGAACCAAATTAATATCTTCTGGAGAGAAAAACAAAAAATACTCTTAACTTCTAGGCTCCCCTTGAAAACAACAATAACAACAACAAACTTCAAATATATAAATTAATTTAGTTAAATTTTAGTGTGTATGAGTATTTTGCATGCATCTAACCTTGAGCATAGTGAGCTTGCCTGGTATGACTAAGGCTGGAGAGAGCCATCATGTGGATACAGGGAATTGAATCAAAATTCTCTGCAAGAGTAACAAGTACTCTTAAGTACTGAGCTAACTATCTATCCCTCAACACCTCACTGTTTATTTGAATAAATAGTTTAACTGATTTGTTTAGTTAGTTGGCTAGGTGTTGTGGTTGTTATTGTTGTTCAGTCCTGCATTATAGACTCTTCATTTCAAGGCCCATGACATATTCTTGAATTTGCCAAATCTTGGCTAGCTATAACTAACTAGGAAATGTTAGTTTGGTGTTGTTTTCAGTACAAATAGTTCTCAAAGAAGATGTTGATGGCCTGGATTATTTGCATGGTTCACTCAAAAATGGAGAATGCATTCTTCCACCTGATTATTCAGTACCACATCATGAAGAACATGAACTAGACAGGCTCTAGTCTCCTTATCATGAGATGCTACTGGCTCTCTCATCAGCCCCATTATCCTTCCCTCATATAGTAAATTTTATATGAAGGATGTTTTTCCTGCCAATATACAGAAAAGGAGTGGTGCTTAGATTATGAAATGATATATTTGGTAATAACAGAAAGATCCTGTAGTTCAACTTTCAATGGCAAAAAAAAAACATTGAATGACAATATCATGGGGATTATTTTCCCTTTATTCTTTCTTATTCCCCAAACCATTGTTGTGAGAGATATTGGTACAGAATATTTTGTAGAGTAACATTGTTCAAAATTAAATTGATAATAAAAAATATTTAGTCAATGAGGAACTATTAAGTAAAATTATTCTATTGTTTAGATTAAATGGCTGGTGTCACACTAATTAATACTTTATCTTCTCAATTTTATAAACAATTAATTTAAAGAAAATAGTTTTTGAGACTGTACTAATGAACAATTTGATAGTGTCAATGAGTTTTACTTAAATATTGATAATGATATACTTTAACATATCAACTTTCTAAAGATTCATTAAAGATATATTCATGTTAGTTTAGGGTTTGTTTTTCAGTTCTTTGAAGCATCTATATAAAATCATAACTAATCCCCCTAAATGTAAAAAAATATATATATATTCAGTAACAATGCACATCTGATATAACATATCAGTTATATACAGTAAATATATTATAATAAAAATGTTGTGGATCACACCTAAAATCAGTACTGCCAGAAACTCAAAGCCAACCTAGGGTCTACAGTGACTTCCAGGATGTCTGGAATACAGACTGAAACCCTGGCTAAAAATATGGAGAGGGGGACATTTTCTTATAAATAAAGCATGGGAATTCACACTGCTGCATGCTTCCAGCTTAAAGAAAGAAACACACACACACACACACACACATATATATATATATATTTTTTTCTTTCCAGTTTTGATGATAGGTTAGTTAACATTTTCATTTATACTTTTAAAATATTTTATTCTAGTTTTAATTATGTCTCAACATGTGTGAATATCTGTGAGCTTTGGTGCCCAAGTGATCTAGAAAAGGGAGTCAGAGTCCCTACAGCTGATTTGCAGGTCATTGTGAGCTGTTAGCATGAATTCTGTGAAGCTAAATGGGTTCTCTACAAAAGCTGTCTGCATTACTAACTACAAATCTTCTTCAATTATAGTTTTAAAACACTATAAGTTATCAATATTTTTATTGGATATTTTCTTTATTTATATTTCAAATGTTTTCCCCTTTCCTGTCCCCTTCCCAGACACCCCCATCCCATCCCACTCCCCCTGCTTCTATGAGGGTGTCCCTCCACTCACTCACTCCCGCCTCCCCACCCTACAATGGGGCATCAAGCCTTCATAAGACCAAGGTACTTTCCTTCCATTGATGCCCTACAAGGCCATCCTCTACAACATATGTGACTGGAGTCATGGGTCCCTCCATGTGTATTCCTTGTTTGGTAGTTTAGTCTCTGGGAGCCTTGAGGGGGTCTGGTTGATTGATATTGTTCTTTTACCTATGGGGTTGCAAACCCCTTCAGCTCCTTCAGTCCTTTTTCTAATTTCTCCATTAGGAACCCCACTGGGGACTCTGTGCTGAGTCCAATGGTTGGCTGGGAACATCTGCCTCTGTATGTCATTCTCTGGCAGAGCCTCTCAGGAGACAGCTATATCAGGCTCCTTTTCACCATGTACTTTCTGGCATTCACAATAGTATCTGGGTTTGGTGACTGTATATGGGATGGAACTCCAGGGGGGGCAGTTTTTGGATAGCCTTTCCTTCAGTCTCTGCTCCAACCCTTTTCTATGTATTTGATCCCATGAATATTTTGTTTCCCTTTCTAAGAGGGACTGAAGCACTCACACTTTGGTCTTCCTTTTTCTTGAGCTTCATGTGATCTGTGAATTGTATCTTGGGTACTCTGAGCTTTTGGGCTAATATCCACTTATCAGTGAGTGCATACCATGTGTGTTCTTTTGAGATTGGGTTACCTCACTCAGGATGATATTTTCTAGATCCATCCATTTGCCTAAGAATTTCATAAATTCATTGATTTTATTAGCTGAGTAGTATTGTTTGTATAAATGTACCACATTTTCTATATCCATTCCTCTGTTGAAGGACACCTGGGTTATTTCCAGCTTCTGACTATTATAAATAAGACTTCTATGAACATTATGGAGCATGTGTTTTTGTTATATGTTGGAGAATCTTTTGGGTATATGACCAGGAGTGGTGTAGCTGTGTCCTCAGATGTTTTATGATTTTAAAATCTTCACTAAATTTTGCTAATGAAATCTGGACCTGGTATTAATAAAATGCTATATTATAACAGTCAAATATCAGATATTAACCCTTGATATCTATTAGTCTAGCATTCAGTATTCTATATTAGATTTTGTTCTCCAGATAAGTATTTACCTCATCTTTTAAACAAGAATCCCTTCAAGGCTATAAAAAGTAAATCAGTCTCCAGTTACCAATATTCAGTCTACATAGCAGGTTGTTAATAGATCAAATATACCAGAGCTTGGCTTTTCAATATACTTCATGCCATAATTTATCTGGCATATATTCATAAATTGTTCCTCCCATAACCTATAGGAAGCCTATAATCAGGAAAGCACAATACCCTTAAAATAAATGATTGGAAGTGTTTCCAACAGTGTCATTTGGGGCAGACTGCCCAAATGCTCTCATTTGAATAGGTCTTATCAACTATATTGGATCATTTCCTCAGAATGAATAAATGTTCTAAATTTCAGGGTACATTTTCTTAGTATTATCTTTCAGTGTTTATAGACATTTTTGGCATTTATGTTTAAGTGTTCTAGTCACTCATAAATTCAAACTACCTAGAAATGGCAAAGTATATGAAAATTCATGTGCAGAAATAAATGCAAAGATGAGAGTTCCACAATACAGAGATTTAGAAAATAACTCCAGAGTGATTAGCTTTGGTGTTATAATCAGAGAAATTCCATGACTCTTTGATCTTCCAATAAGCATTAATTTGCAAGGAAATTTACATAGTTATTTTGTGAAAATAATCTTTTGATCTTGTTAATGAAATGTGTGGACAAAATTTTGTTTTCTAATTACAACCAGTTATCTGCAAATAGAAAAAAAATCACAAAAGAACAAGTCACAGTGTGTTGTATGAATGATTTATTTCTCTATTACCTACAAGAAGCATAGGAAAAATGGAGACCCACTAGGTATCCAAACCACACTTAAAGACTGGTCCCCCATGAGGAGAACAACAATACCAACCAACCAGAGACCCCAGGGTCTAAACCACCAGCCTGGGAGCACTTAGGGAGGGATCCATGGCTCCAGCTATATATGCAAGGGTGTTATAGGTGGGAGAAGAGAGCCTTGGTCCAATGAAGGCTGGACATCATGAAGAATGGGGGGGAATTCGAGGGTGGGGAGGTGAGGTGCGGGGTGGGGGTAGGTGGGGGTGCACCCTCATAGAATCAGGAGGAGGGGGAATGGGATAGGGAGTTCCTGGGAGGGAGGGGGGAAAATGGGGTAAGGGGAGAACATCTGAAATGTAATAAAATACCCAATAAAAAAAAAAAAAGGACTGGTTCCATGACCAGCAAACAGTACATGATTTACACAGAATGAACTCAACAGTGTTTATGGAGACTATTTTGTCTCTATTGTTCTGAATGGGCATTTTTTTTTATCTTACTGGTATATTACATGCATATTATGATTTACAGCTAATGTTTTGATGAGATTTGGTTGTAAGTAAATATCTCCTGTTCTTTTTCTTTGTTAAGGGGGAGGGAGTTGTCTGTTTTATTCTGCCCCAACCCCTTCTTGCCTTTTATTTTTCTAACAAAAATTAAAGGATGTATGGATTTCGAAGGGTGGGAGATAGGAAGATCTGGGAGGAAATGAGGGAAGAGAAACCTAGATCAGAATATATTGCATTGTAAATTTTTTATTTTGAATTTTTTTTTATAAAGAAGCTTGGAAGCAGATGAATGGATGAACTAAGATAAGATCTAATGAGCCATCAGTGACTAAAATATTTATCTTCATGATCTATCATCAAAGGTGAGTTTCATTACCCAAATATGGAGTCCTCAACTCTTGCATTCTAGAACTTTGTAGTCAGAAGATGAAAAGGAAACATTGAGCTAAGAGATGCCTCACTTGACAAAGCTCTACCTCACAAGCATGAGTAATTGAATTTGATGCCCTCTGCCAACATTAATTTAAAACATTGTGAAGTGGTGTTGTCCAGCTGAAACTCCAGTGCAGGATGACAAAAGCATATAGACTATTGGCCCACCAGCCAAGACTCACCAGCCAGACCAATTTCCTGTAAGAGATCCTTCTCAAAAGCCAAGAAAAATGGTTCTTGAGAAGTTATGCCAAAGCTCGATCATTGACTTCCAGATCATGCACATACATTTGTACACACAGGCATCTTCACACACATACACACACACACACACACACACACACACACACATACATGCAAATTGAGAAATGAAAAATAAAATTCCTCAATTAATGAACTATGACAATAATGGGTTTGGAACAGGGGCAACTTATCAGAAGTCCTGTCTGAATAAAACTAATGATCTTTCTCAGAACTCATCAATTGCCAAAAATCTCATCTAAGAATGAAATGTAATGAATGCTTCCCTATTCATCTTGTTATGTAGTCACAGCCATTGTGACATATGTGCATTGGCCCTCTCATGTATGAAAAGCACTGCTTCATATCAGTCCTCTACTCAAACTTTTAAAACTCATTCTTCTTCCCTCAAGTATGAAGATTTCTGAACCTAGGGGTAAGTGATATTATATAAACATCCTACTTAGGAGTGAGCACTCCACAGTCTTTTATTCTTTACATATTGACCACTTGTGAACCTCTGTGTTGATTGTCATCTACTACAAAAAAACTTGTTTTCTGAAGGTAGAGAGTCACACTAGTCAATGAATATAAATGTATATTTTATAATGTAAGTATATATACATGTTTATAATGATTTCCATTTTTTATTTTTTAATTTCTAATAATTTAAAACTTATATAGGGTATTAATATAATATATATAATATATATATCCTATGTTTTCAGAGAAAAGAGGGTTTTATGTTTATTTTCCAAGCTTAATTCACTTGGGATTCATATTTTTCTTTCCTTATTACATTGACTAAGATGTGGAGTAATTTGTTTAACTGAGATGTGAACTGCATATAGGATCATGTTTTGATACTTATAGATCAAAATTAAAGATACTCTCTGTATAAATTTAGTAGATAGCCTACATCATATTTTAAGTGTTCTCTCTAGTGTCAATTTCTTTAATATTTTGTCAGTAATAGATGCTGAATTTTGTTGTATTGTTAATTTGTATTATCAACATAACTGCCCAATATTCCCCTTTTTCATGATTATTTCTTTGCTTTGTAAGTATTGGAATAACCCATATTTCATAGGACAAATCACACTTAAGGGTATTAAATATATTCACATATAAAGAAAATTATATTTATTATTTAATTAAATATAAAAATACATACAGCTGAAAAGCTGTTGCATTCTTCAGTAGTGCATTAAGATGCTTATGTGCATGTTCATTGAAGATATTGTTTGACCACTTTTTGTTTCTCTGAAATTTGTCATATGTTTTGCATCTCAAAGCCATTCTGACATCCCAAAATGAGTGTTCTCTCTTACTCTGTTCCACTCATTCTATTAATTTCTGAATGGTTGTTATGTTAGACAGACATGGGGAAATATCCCTTTAATGGCTGTGTCAGGAGGCAGAGACAAACGGATCTCTGTTAAGGCCAGCCTGCTCTATATAGAGAGTTTTAGGAAAGCCAGGGATATACAGAGAAACCCTCTCACAAATAATTAAATAAATAAATTTTTATATTATTCTTGATTGTTTTGTTCTTAAATAAAATGAGCATAGGTTACCAACAAAATAATATGAGGATTCTCTGTAGAAATGGTTTCTTTACATTTTAGATAAATTTAGATTCACAGAAAGAAGCACAATTAGTAGAGACATTGCATACCCTTCTTCTGGTTCTCCTAGTTGATTTCATTATTTAGCAATGATAGTAAAATATTAAACTTCAAAACTGAGATTTGTATAATTTCTGTGTGCCATTATCTACTATCTTATAATATACATAGATCCATTTAAAACCATTAGAATGATTAAGAAATGAACAATTCTGTTGCCACAAAATTTCACCCATACTTCTCATTATAATTACATCCACTCATCATCGCTACCCCTAGTAACCACTAATCTCCCTCAATATCTATAATTTTGTCATTTCAAGAATGCTATATAAATTGAATTGTACCACACATGACCTTTCAAAATTAGCTTTTATTCTCACTCAGTGCAAAGCCTTGAAATGCATGCAAAGTATTGTCTGTGTCAGCAGTTTGCTCAGTTTGTCATTGAGAAGTATTGCAGAGAATGAACTCAACCAAGCAAAGGCTTGTCATTTCCCCAGCTACACCTGGAGTTATATACAGGCATAATATACAGAGTAGCATGTACAACAAAGCTGACATCTCAATAACACTAGGTTTAGATACTGGAATCCAACAATGCTGTGGCTGGGAGAATTGAAGAATAGAACATCTGTCAAGGCTTTGAATGAGTGGTGTGCTCCTGCCTTCAAACTCTTCATGTAGGGAGAAAGAAATAAACTCAAGTGACTCCAGAGATCACACACTCACAAGTGATGCACCTTTGCTTAAAATGGGGAGATCTCATGTTGTGCCAGGAAACATTTGTGAACCCCAAAAACATCACCAAGGAGCTGATTCTGATACAATCACATTAAGGTCTCTTTATTCAAGCTCGAACAGAGGTCAAACCACGTTCCCTAATGCAAGAGAACAGGAGGGTGCCTCAAGTCCAGTTTCAGGAAAGCATTTATAGAGGCATTAAGGAGTTATCTAGACTGGCACATATCTGATTGGGGGAACATTATGTTCTCTAACATAATTGGCTGGTGCTGACAGCCAAACTATAAACTTAACTTCCATTTTCCTCCTGATTGGTTGTTGTTAGGAAATGAAATGCTAGGGACAGGCTTGTAATCTGGAGGTGGAGATTTGTTGGGAATAACCTTGCAACTGGTGCTAGACACAGGTATTGTTGAGGGTGGGGAGTAATTTATAAACTAGTGCTAAGTACTAGCTTATTAGTTAACTTGAGTTTAAGCTTAGGTCAGGTTCTCTAATATGAAGTCTGAACCCAAAAGATTTGATCTCTTATTCATACAGGTAAGTAAATAATGTTATGTAAAAGACAATGACTTAATAATAAAGCTAAGTCAGAGACAGAACAATGCGTGATCTGAATTTGTATTAGAGAGCAATAATTGCTCTCAAACTTCAAAAACATTGAACTGATTCCTAAGCAACATAAATGCATACCAGAACAAATCTAAATTTCTTTAAAGGAATTAAACAAAGACCATTTTTAGCCATAAAGGATGAACAGGCAAAAAAATAAACTTTGGTATACAAACAACATGAAAAATAATAAGAAATAATGAAAGACAAGTATCAAGTGTTTTTGAAGCTGAAATGAAACTTGGAAACCATGTACAATATCAACCATAAAAACTGCTAATGTCTATCAGTGGAAGAATGGATAAAAAACCTGTATGTTTTATAATCAAGAAGAGTTCCAACAATAATTACAATGGGTATACTGTCATATGGCAAGTATAGTAGACTAGACCAGAGAATATTACAATAAATCAAGAAATTCAAAGAAAGAAGACTATTCCAAGACATATCACATATATGTATATATTTGGATACCAAATACATTAAGGTCAATGATTAATAAATGGGACTTCATGAAACAAAAATCTTCTGCAAGACAAAGGACACCATCTATCAGACAAAGAGGAAACCTACAGAATGGGAAAAGATTATTACCAACTCCATATCCATACACAAACACCTAATAGCCAAAATATAGAGAGAACTCAAGAACTTAGATATCACAAAAACCAAATAATCTCATTTAAGAATGGAGTAGGTATCTAAGCAGAGAATTTTCAATAGAGGAATCACAAATGGCTGAGAAAACACTTAAAGAAATGTTCAACAACCTTAGCCAGTAGGGAAATGAAAATCCAAACTGAAGTTTATTAGGCATACAGTTTTATATTTTCTCACATATATGGATATGTCTTGGAATGCATACATGTAAATACATGTAAAAAGAAGAAGAAAAGGTAGAAGAAACTATCAGATATAGAAAAAAATGATACTTTTAGCGTTAATGGCACCTATAATTCCAGTAAATATAATGGTTTTACTACTGTGCTTAGTAGACAATGTCCAGCAAGCACTACACTTTAAATATATAGGTGAAGAGATGTCACTCAAGGACAGTAAAAGGTCTCTAAGGAATAGTAAGAAGCCAGATTGGCTCTATTAATATCAGAAGTAGACTAAAATGTAGATTCTCCTGTGTTAAAAAATAAAGCTTTGTGGGACCATGATAGGATGGCTGGTTTTGGTAAAAGCAGTGGCTAGAAATAGCCCGGAGACCCAACAGTTGTCCATTGCCTGTGAGGGACGGGCATCTATTCCTCTGCACTCCCAGAATCCAGGCTCCTGACATGTGGCATAGACCTCCATTGACTTGTGCCTTTCAGTCACGTAGGACAATGCAGCCCCTCCCAAAAAGCATAGGTAGAAGGAATGACTACAGGCCTCAAGCCCTAGAGAGATTTACATGCTAATGAGATACCTGAAGGCCAGAGGGTGTAGCCAATTAAGCATTCTCCAAAGACCCTCCCCTTTCCCCCCTCCCTATTTAACTCAGGTCTGCCCTGAGTTTCACAGGGGTACTGCAAGATCCATCTACATCCACTATGAAAATAAACCCTTTTAGAGCCATGGACTTTCTCATGTCTCTGGGGCCTGCTGTCGGGGAAAAGATGGAGAAGGCCTTTAATGTGGAGCTGCAGCAGCAGCCACCATGCCTAACTTTCCTCCTGGAGGATCTCTCTGAGTTCCAACTACAAGGACCCACAAAGCTTCACAATGATATAGTATTTGGTTAATAGAAAAATCGTAACTTATAAGAGTGAGTCTCTGAATTAACAGTCTTCCTCCAATGATAAAATATACAAACACTGAATGGAAAAATAGAGCAATATGGAATCCAAGATGAATTACCATTCTTCCCTGAGCTATTGAATAGTAAATTTTAGACTTACTCAAGACTTATGTGTTATTTAAAAACCCTAGCAACTAGTTCAGCCTAAGTAACATTTATAGACCCCTTACTCCTCTGGTAGGCATACATCTTTGAAATAATAAGTAATATTCTGAATTTAAAAGGGTTTAAATCATATGATGTGTATGCTCTCTAACTGTAGTAAGTTAAAAGCAAAAATCAATATTCAGAGTATATGTAGAAAATACAGAGAAGAAAAAGATATCTCAATAATTGAGAGGGTTGGTTGTTCTTCTTTATGACCTGTGTTTGATTCTCAGAACCTACAGGGGGGCTAACAATCACCTGTAACTCCAGTTTGAGGAAATCTGACACCCTTGTCATGCCTCTCCTGAAAATACAGACATGAATGCAAGTAGAACACCCATACACATAAAAGTTAAATAAATAACTCTTATAAGAAACAAAACAAAATACAGAAATAATTAGAAGGTAAGAAATATATGCCCACAAATAGTTCAAGAAAATTCTAAACTATTTTGACATGGAAATACAAAATGTAACAATTTGTAAATACATACAGTAGTTCCTGGCAAAAATTAATGACCATTAATTCTTGAGGGAAAATAACAATCAGTATCTATATGTATATTTAAAAAGAAGTAAAATTGATTTATTTTGCCATTTTCTTGAGAACATTAAAAAAAAGAAAAGAAAATGATACCAAATACAAATAGGAGGGGAAAATACCAAAAACTGAAACAGAAATTAGTGAGATAGAAAAAATCAATACAGAAAAAAATCAATGAAGCTAAAACTACCTGCTTGCAAAACTTATCAAAATTAATAAGCTTCAAAACAGCCTTACAAAACTTAGAAAATTATGTTCTCATTTCTGCAGTCTAAAGGTAGTTAAGTTACTAAAGGTCATATGTAAGGTCATACTATTTTAGACAAATGGACAAGATATCTTAATAAGCCTCATTTTACATTCAGCACATCAAACTTTCAAAAATCCTGTAATGAATACCGATTCATGACATTACCCTACAAATGACTACAGGAACTAGTGATTTTAAGCATTTTGTAAGAGAGTGAGTGCTTTTCTTGTCACCGTGATCAAATTATTTGCCCAAAGCAAATCAAGGACAGAAGTTTATCTAGGTTCACAGTTTCATTATATACCAAAAAGCCAGCTCCATCCACTGTGACAGAACCTTCTGTCATGGTTTGTTCATATCTTAACAGATCATAAAAGAGATCCAAGACTAGATCCAGAAGTGGACATCACCTTCACAATGCTAACACAAGAGACCCACTCCTAGGATCTTGGTCATAGTCTAAAAATGTTAACATCCCTAGAATCCCTTCTCTTTTCTGAAGGGAAACAGAGGAGGAAGAGTAAAAAGAGGAGGAAGAGGAAGAGAAGGAGGAGGAAGAAAAGGAGGAAAAGAGGGAGGAAGAGGAGGAGGAGGAGGAGGAGAGGAGAGGAGGAGGAGGAGGAGGAAGAGCTTAAGGAGTAGTGGAGGCTGGGAGGACCGGCAAGAGAGGAAACTGCTTTTCAGATATACTGTATGAAATAAGAATAATATAAATAAGTAAATGAGTAAAAAAAAAAAAAAAAAAAAAAAAAACAGCCTTTGAAAACATCTCCACAAGCCAGACATCAATTGTTTAACCAAATTAAACTATGGTGGACATATCGCATCCACACCATGGTAAATGGAAGTTTATTCAAACCACTGTTATCAGAAATATTAACTCTGCTTCATGGGTACAAAAGCATAGATACTATTACCAAATGAAAACTAAAACAGACAATTAAGGCCTACCCAAAGCTAGAAGTGTCTTAATCCTCAAAGTACTGTTAGTTTCTTGGAGATTAATGCAGTTTTATTACAGTCACTTTGAAAAAACCCATGCTCCAAATGATGGACAAATGTGCCACATATCTGATTTTGCACCGTGTCTTATGGGACACTAAATTTTGTAACTTGAATTGTTTTGTACATGATTTAGATAAAAAGGAGATAAATAATACCTCATTGTTACAGGAAAAACAGGAAGAGGAGAAGGGGAAAGAGGAAGTACAAAAATCAGCAAAGCGGCAGTGACTCAGTTATCTTCAACAGAACATTCAAGTGCATTTTGGTTGATACTTTTTTTAGATTTGTACTTGAGGATGTTGAAAAGGACATGGAGGTTGTTTCCATAAACAGATGCTTCAAGAGATGTATTGTGGAAAGCATCACTGCTTAAAATCTAACCCCTGTACTGTATCTCATTTGTAGTGATGTATCATCAAAGCTAAAGAGACAAGTCATAGAAATGAAGAAAAGAAAAAGTGAGATTATTTATAGAAATTGAACATGTTAGTTTTATGTATTTTGAATCCAATTACAGCTAATAGCTTGTCTTGGTTTGACTAATCCATTTGTATTTTACTTGTAAGAGTATCCATCTATGCAAAGAATGATTGTTTTAAATATTCTTCTGATACTTTAAAGGTTCTACAGAATTATATTTTTTTTAAAAAAACTCATACTCTAAATTTTCCATGATAAAATTTATTTGGGAACATTTTTTGTTCTCTTATAACATACAATACTTTGAAATATTAATATAATATGAATTAAACTTTCATTGATGGCTACAATAGAAGACAAAAGTTTGTTCTAATAAGAATAATACCCATATTGTAGTGCAAGGGAACTGTTAGTGATCACCAAAAACCAGACAGGAACTGATCTGATGACAACTCATACCAGGGTCTTTATTCTACTTGAGCTAGCTTGGGCCTTTCCAACACACCAGTGTCAATGTAAGATGGTTTTGGTGATGGAGGAGTCCTGATTGTCTAGCAGGGCAAGACTTTATAGTCAGCAGCAAGCAGGCGTAAGTGTGCAAGCATCTAATTGGAAAGGTACTATGATTTTTAACACTAGGAGTCATACCATAAACTTAATTTCTGCTCCCCTCTGCATCGGTGGGCATTAGGTAGTGGGTAGGTTTGTAATCTGGGGTGCAAGTTTGTTCGGGGAATAACCTGGAGACATTGATCTTGTTGAGGTGTATCCTGGTCTTGCTGGGGATTAGCTTAGAGACTGGAGCTAGGCTCAGGTTTTGTTGGGGGGAAACTTGAAAACTAATGCTAGGTATCAGCTTGTTAGCTTACCTGAGTTCAAACTTACATCAGGCTCTATAAAGTGGAGTCTGAACTTAAAAGATTTGACCTCTCAATATAATCTTACTGAGACATTAAAGAAAAAAGCTCCCAAAGAAACACCTTTAGAATTACATGATATGGGTGTCATGATCAAAATTGTAAAATTATAGAGATACATAGAAATATTAGTGCAATTATACTTTTAAAATATATTCCATAATTTTAAGGTTTATTTATTTTTTTCATATATGTACATACACTATCACTTTCTTCAGACACACCAGAATGCCCAGAAGAGGGCATTGGGTGCTATTTCGCATGGTTGTGAGCCATCATGTGGTTGCTGGGAATTGAACTCAGGATTTCTGGAAGAGCAGTCAGTGCTATTAAACACTAAGCCATCTCTCCAGCTTGTGTTCAATATTTTTCTGAGTAGTGACAATAAAATTAGAATTATATCTACCCTCTGACTAAATCATCAAATGCTCAATACAATGTGGTTGTCTATGTGCACCTAAACATATAGCAGCTGTAGAAGCACACATCCAGAACAGCTAGAATTTTATCAAGAAGAGTAGATTCCCTTTGGTCACTTATTTGCAACCAATATTCTTCACTGCTTTTGCATTAGTTTTATTTTATGTTATTCATATAAGTGAATCATGGAATAGTTCTCTTTCCATGACTCAACCTCTTTGAAAAAATTTTCTTCCATTTATCTGTGTTGTTACACATAATAAAATTTCCCTTTTATTTTAAGATATATTTTAATGATCTTAAATGTGTGTGTGTGTGTGTGTGTGTGTGTGTGTGTATGGTCCTGCAGAATCTAGTAGAGTGTGCAGGATTTCCTGGAGGTGGAATTACATGTGGTAGATGTAAGCCCTTTTATATGGATGCTGGGAACAGAGCCCAGGTCCTCTGCTGGAGTAGTATGAACTCCTAACTGCTGAGACTCCTTTACATTCCCAATCTTCTTCCTTGATTAAACTCTGAATATTAATCTAATGGATGCAATGAGAATTCTATCCATATTGAGTTTGCTTTTGTATCTTGGTTGTTGGGGTCAGTGCTACAGTAAAGTTAGGAGTACATTTTCTTTGCAATGTACACATTTCAATTAGTTTAGTGGCTATTCTTCTATAGTCAGAAGTGACATTGCTGAATGATATAATTAACATTATAGAAAATAGAAGAATTTTCTATTTTTAATAGTCATTATCATTTTCACATTTTTTTATCAAAATTGTAAATGATCTCCAGGGTCTCTGAATTCTCAGAAACGTGCTGCCACTACTCTCAATAAAGAGAGAGACAGAAGTATTATCTTGAGTTGATTTCTGTTGCTGTCACAAAATACTACTACCAAAATCAACTCAGTGAAGAAAAGTGCTTTTTTACCTTACATTTCTAGGTCACAGTACATTAAAGAAAAACACAAGCAGGAACTTGAGCAGAAAGTGTGGAGGAACACTGCTTTATTGGCTTTCTCACTGGCTTAAACTTTGCTGGATTCCTGAGTCAACTCAGACTCATCTGCATAGGATGGTGTCACCCACATTGGGATTGAATTCTCCCATGTCAATCATTCATCATGACAATTGTTCACAGACATGACGACAGCTGAACCTGCTGGAGGAAAATCTTCAGATGAGGCTCTCTCTTCCCAAGTGTCTCTAAATAGCTTCCACAACAACTACAACAAAAAATTTAACCAGGAAAAATATGGATGTGATATACAGACATGAATATTAATATGGATATAAATATAGATAAATGTAACTACTCTAGCATGTGTAAGGTCATTTTATTTTATGTAAGATGTAAAACCATAAAACTGATGGAAATACCATAATGAGAAAGCTTCATTATTCAGGTCTTAGCACTGAATTATTCCTCAGATGTGACACCAAAATTGCAAGCAACAACAAAAAATATCAGAGAAATTTTGTACATTCAACTGAAAAGGTTTGCTAACAAAGGAAGCTGTCAACAGAATGGTAACATAGCCTGTGGCATGGGTAAAGTCATATGCCATCCACAATAGATGGTGGTAAATATCTAAATCTGTAATCTTCTAGATCTCAAAGGCAAGATAAAAACATGGTTACAAAATGATTAAAGAACTTGAAGACTTACTTTTCCAGAATGGGCATGAATATGGTCAAGAAGTATTTGAGAGAATTCCCATTATCACAAAATGGAAAAGGGCAGCTTTAAAAACCCCTCACTGAAATCAGCATCTGCTTATTAATTGGTGTCATAATTTCATATTAGCTACACAAAGTCCTTTACTTTTCCCTTTTAATAACAAGCATATATTAATCATATAAAAGAAAATATTTATAAAATTCCTTTATATGTAAAAGTAAAGAGATATAGTATGGTTAAAGTATGTCACCATGAAAAATCATATGTAGAAATACAATATATCTTCTGAAATATTTCTGGGTAATAAAATGAATACATAAACTTTGTGGCTAGAATTTTTGCCATGTTGATGTAACCTACACACACACGGGAAGAGAAAGACCCAATTAAGGCATTTTCTGAGAACAGATTGGCTTCAAGCCAAGTCTGTGGAAAATTTGTCTTAATTGTTGATTGATATGGGAGAGCCCGTGCCACTGGGTGGTATCACCTATGGACTGGTTTAAATGTTGGAAATTTGCCAAATGAATTAGACAGCAATGCTGATAATTGAAAACAATACTTTACCCTGACCAATTAACCAAACAATGATCATCTCTCCCCTCTGAATTTTATATGAGATGTGAAATATTTTAGAATATTTAGATATGAAGACTTAGACATATTCAATGTGGAGATATTTAACTTCTTTTCCATATGGATTTCAACTGAAAAAAGCAAAAGAAGTAATGATCAAACTCACTCTGAGTTTAAAATGCCCTATAAATTATTCTGTGATATGATCACTTATTAAGTTCTGACTAACTTGAATAGTTTGTCTCACTGAACATACTGTTCTGATCAAAGGCACTGGCCTATATCCAAATGAGCCAAACGATCTTGCTTGGGTTTTAAGTTTGCTGAAGGAACAGAGCTATTTCAGGATTTCAAGATGCGGAATCATTTCAACATTGGTAAACTTGAATAACAACATTTTTTTTTTCATTTATTTTGGAAGCAACAGTATTTTCTTATAGAAAGTAAGTCTGAGAAGCAGAATATGTGAGTTGAGTTACAGTGTAGAAGTTAGTTTTAGTTTAAGAGCACAGACACAAGAATCAAGTTCCCTGAAGAAACAAGACAGAAACATTAGAAAAAAATGGTTGTTAATTGTGGGTTAGAATAAGTGATCATATCACAGAATAATTTATAGGCCATTTTAAACTCACAGTGAGTTTGATCATTACCAGGGATGCTGCTTAACACAGCAGACAGTCTGATCTGGAGTACAGGACTTGGAAGAGAGGAAAGAGTTCATTGGAGTCATGTAGGTACCAGCTCTTGTCTGCATGCACACTTGCCTGCCCTGGTCGTCAAGCAATTTCAGGGCCAAATATTGTCAAGGATTTCCTGTTACCTCATTCAATGTAACCTCAAATTCTTAACTTTGAGGATGTAGCTGTTGCCATATCCAGAAGAAAGAGGAAGATTATGGCAACATAATATCATTTAAAGATTTGGATATTTCTTTTCAGCATCCCAAACATGGAGGTCAAATCATCTAGTACTGTAAAATATTGTACAGATCATTTTATTATATAATTATCATTATTAGTGTTTTCTGTATTCACCATTGGTGCACCAGATGGTTTTATGTGTGATTATCATTCAAGCACTCTGAGTAGTTTTTCTTTTTATGTAAGTAGTTTTTTTTTATTATGTAAGGACTATTATACATACATACATACATACATACATATATACATACATTCCTGAACATCATGCTTGTGGGAGATTGTGTTTGTTAGTTTGGACCCACTGCAGCCTAGTCACCACTTTGAATAATTTGTATTCTGACATGTATTTATCCCTGGGTTTTGATGTACAGTTGATAGTAACTATTGTCTCAATAAAGGACCATTGTTCCAAATGGTCCTTCACTTATTCTAAAGGTGAATTTACTGCAATTCTAACTAAGTCACAATGAAAATAGGCATGAGACTCTTATAAGTGTTTGGGTCTTCTGCATTCAGTGGTAAAATCTGCCTCTACACTACTTACAATATTTAAGCAAGTACATAGAATTCTCTATTTGCATTTTGTAATCATACTGTGGCTCTGGAATTTCAATATTGCCAGTATTTCTGGAACAAAAAGAAAAGAGTTTAGAGGAAACCTATATCAGGATTCTGGATTATTTTTATTTTTATTTTGAATTGTCACCTACTGACTTGAAAATACCTCCTAAGATGCAAGTGATATCAGGTAAAACATCCCAAATTAAACTGAGATCATCTTCTGTTATGACACCAAAGCAGTATTATGCAGAACTAACAAAAGATCAGATATCTATGAGACCTGTATACCAGCTTAGATTCATAACTAGGAACTATGTCTTGTTTGAATTTAGAAAATGAAAGAGACATCAAGATTGACTCAAAGACTTTTTAAATTTACTTTGCTTCTATTTTCTTCATTTTAAAAGCTTCACTTAGCGTGTATTTTCCCTCTGGTTCAAAATTATCATAGAAAGAAGAATCTACTTATCTACTTAACACAAAAAAATAATGAAATGTATAATGTGAATTAACATGTGAACATTATAAAATATCCGTGTGTGTGTGTGTGTGTGTGTGTGTGTGTGTGTGTATGAGAAATCTTCATTACAAAAGAGAAAAGATTTCTCTAACTGGATGAAATATTTGCTATTCAAATTTTTTCATCCATTTCTTACTTTTCTCTTGTTTCTTTGGTGTCTAGAAAACTGAAGTATGTCAGAACCTCAGCAATAAAATTCAATTTTCTTTTATAAAGGATAAGTATAAGTTTCAACTTTGTGAGTAGAAGAGTACATATACCATCAGGACAGCTAAGCTCTTTGGACATGAACAGATTCCAGTAAGCATATGCTCCCCTCAGCAGCACTGCCCAGACAGTCTGCTTTTGGAGCTAAAATGGGCTTGCCATTTAGAGCAGGTGGATTCTGCTATTGTTTTTAGACTCTTTTCCTTTAGCACCTTTCAGGAATAAGAAATTAGGTGTAGCCAATCTACCTTCCGAAGACAGCTGTTTCAGTTTCTTTTGACAGCCCTTAAGTGCATAGGGAGGAGCTCTCAGGGTGAGGGCAACTTTTAGTAAAAATCTGTTTTATTTCAGTTCACATATGAATAACTGAAAGGACAAATAAAATAAGCAATTGCTGTTGTAACACACACCAAAGGAGCTGTTCATGCAGATCTCGCAACTTCCAAACCATGTTAACTTTAAAAGAAATTTCCTTAAGAAAAATATAGTGAAATAGATGACTCAGCATGGTGTTTATTGGAGTTTTGGGTGTATAGTGTGTGTGTGTGGCCCTATTCGGGATACTGTGAGTAATCCAGCCATATGACCAGACACCACTGCACTAATTCCAAGTCTTTAATGTCCCTCATATACTTACAATGTCATCACTTCATCTTAAGGACCTGGCATCCCACCATGATGACTCCCCTTCGTTTAGTCATTCAGGTCTCTCTGCTCCTTTTTCTGTGTTTTCTTCAAGTCTAACTATCTGTAGTCATTACCAGAAATTAAAGCTTCCAAACTGTAGTGCTTCTCATGCTGGTAATCTTGCTCTGACACATTTTTAAACACATTTATATAAGTAAAGTCCATGTCAAGATTGAAACTTATTTCCTAATATATGTATAATATACATATATACATGTCTACACGTTTTATATATATATATATATATATATATATATTATATATTATATATATATATAATATATTCAACACAATATCTAGTCTTATGTATGAGGAAATAAATTGAGGTAAAGACTTTTTCAGAAGGCGGAAAAGCAAACCAATTTATTGTCTGTTCAAAGTTAAGCTCCAAATGTGCTCTCTGGATCTTCAAACAAGTCCTCTACAGTTTAGAAATGCCAAAATTCTGAGTACGTAAGAGTTTATGTATAATAAGACTTGAGGAAAATAGATATTTGTACAGAAATTATTTCTTTGTAAAGGACAAAGAATTTACACTCTGGACTAGGAATTTGAATTCTGATGAGACAGATCTTGTCCAAGTGGGGTCAGAGACTAGGGAGACATGAGGAGTGCTTGAAGACTCAAGCTGGATGAGCAAGCCTGTGAGCTACTGTTGGAAGGACAGGATGCCAGGAAAGTGAGAAATGTCTGTGATGGGTAAACACATACTACTTCCAGAATATTCTATAAATTATTAACACAGATTTTTATAAATAAGAAAAACAAAGCAGTAGTAAGATTAAGTATATCAGTTGTATACTGGACTAGTTAAAATGTCATACAGGCATTTAAAGATGAGGAAATATACATGTATGTACCTGAGGTGTTGGGTAGTATCTATGACAGGATTTAAGATCACACCATAAAAATGTAGGATAGGATCAATTCTCAGTAGGATTACTTACCCTTTTTTCAATGTTTAATACTTCTACTACAAACATTCTTGATGATTTTTTCCACTGAAATGAGGCAAGAAAATGAAACAAAATATGTAGTTCATATAGACAAGAGCCCTGTATTTCTAAATGGTGGGACTTCCTTTCTCAAGAACCCTAATGACTTTACACATAGTTACCAGAGGAAATAAGTAAACCGAATAAACATGGTGCTGGTATAAAGAAACAAATTGTATGTGACATTTTTAAAAAATTAAAGTTTATATTGCACAATATAAAGACATAACAAAAATGTAATTCTCAAGAATGTGTTATTGTCTCCCTCTGACTGGCGATCTGAATTCTTGCTTAGGCTGCAAGGCTAAGCACTGCCAGGAATATGAATAAAAACTAAAAATATCTATCTGGGTTCCCTGAGGGACAAGCCTGACTGCATAAGGGTTGATGTCAAAAGTATCTCCAGAAAAAAGACATCAGGATGGGTATGGCCCTCATGCCTCAATGGACAATGACAGGAGGACCGGAGCCATTACAAGGTCCCCTTCAATTATTAGAGGTCAGGCCTCTATCCCCGCCTTTGCAAGATTAGAATCACCAAAGCCCTTCTATACTTAGAGAAGGGAGGAGATGACAGGGACAGCCCTGCTTATACACTGAAGGCCTAAAATCAGCCATAGGCCTAAAATCAGCAATAGGCCTGACATACATACATGCTAACACAAAGTCTTGGGTCTCTGTGGAAAAACACTGAAACAGCAGGCTATAAGCTAGTGTAAACAGGCAGCTTCTGTAGAAACTTACCAGCCTGAGTAGTCATAGATCTTATATATAGACAGCCTTGGTGGACAGTACCAACTTAGATAAGGACAAGTGAATCATAGGCAGAGTCATAATGACCTGTCCCTGAACCTTCACCTAGCTGATACCCTGTCTGAAAGATATCTGTACTCCCCCAAACACCTATGCTCCTGTGTCATTCCCTTTCCCACATCCTGCCTTTTTGTGTTTATAACCCCTGTGTGAATAAGTAAATTACAGTGTGATTTAAATAATTAAATAAATTAATTAATTTAAAAAAGAAAAAAAGAAGAAAAACTGGGCATGTAAGACAGAGAGACCACCAGGTTTCCAAACTGGGTTATGTAACTAGTGAAATTATCTTTTCAATGTTGACAAAGCAATAATATTATAAAGGAATAAAATCACATATATAAATTGAAGGTATTTTTTAAGTATCTCACTCAGCATCATAAAAGAACGAAACAACATATTCAATGAAGACATGAAATAAAGTTAACAGGCTGGAAGAAAGAAGGAAGCTATCTCCTAAACCTAGTCCTTATTGTGATTCTGGTAAAATACCCAGGATTAGGTAATTCCTACTGTACTCTATTTCTCTCCGTTGGAGCTTGAACTTTGGAGCTCATACTCTGGCATATTTTGCTTTGTTTGCTCATGACAGAAACTAGGATGGCAGGTGTGTCAAGTGTTACATGAAGCATCTTTTTATAAGAACCTCCAATTTCGTTCATTAAGCAAGGTTTATCATTACTCCAATCCCACCTAACAGCCTGTGATGGTTAATAATAGCTCATTGCTAGGTCTACAAGAGCTAAAATCACCCAGGAGACAAACCTCTGGGAATACCTGTGTAGAATCATCTATATTAGGTTAATTGAGTTGAAAAGACCCACTTCAGTAATGAATGACAGCAAGGCAGTTATAGTGCATGCCTTTAATCCCAGCACTAGGGAGGCAGAAGCAGGCAGGTTTCTATGAGTTCCAGGCCAGCATGGTCACATAGCTAGTTTCAGGACAGCCAGAGCTACATGATGAAAATTCTGTCTATAAAAGATGATGATGATGGTGGTGGTGGTGGTGGTGGTGTGGTGGTGGTGGTGGTCATGGCACCACAATGGCCAGACTCTTTAACAAAATAACAAGGAGAAAGCCCACTAAGTACGTTTTCTCTAACCTTCCTCTACTTTCTGTGAATTCTGCCTTGGGCTCCTGCTTCCATGACTTCCCCATGAACAACATGTACTGTGGACCCTGGACACATGAACTAAATAAGCCTTAACTCTTTATGTCTTGTTCACTAGTATATTTTGCCACAGCAAAAAGAAAGCAGCCAATAGATATCACCAGTTTTTGATATTAATACACTGGTAACCCCTGAAGTTTGAAGGTCATATGGTCAAAGCATGCAATCTTCAATAAATGAAGTATATATTGCATAATTTCTTTATACAAAATTCTGAAAATTCAAATCATCTAATGTCCCAGAAGCATATCATTATTTGGACTGGATAAGACAGGAGGGATAAATAGTACAAGGTGGAACAAGACTTCTCAGGACAATACAAGTATTTATTGTCTCAATGACAATGTTTTATGTTTGTATAATTATAGCAAAACACAATTCAACCCTTTACTTAATATTTATGAACAGTTTAATATGCATTAATTAAGTCTCAATAATGTTATAAACAATTAGATAAGGCAATTGTTTTGCTCATATATACATACAACCATTTCTTTCCTAGTTATATTTTGACAAAATAATAACAACAATGTTTCAAATTTTAAATGGCAAGGGCACATTATTTCAGAAGCAGTTATTAAAGATATATGGTTAAACATTTTCAGATAGGAAGATCATGCAGAATTTTTTTGGTGACAGAGGAAAATCTGACACAGACAGACCAGGCTGATCCAGTGTGGACAGAAAGGCAGAGAGTCGCATAATTGAGCTATAGCTAAGACATGCAGGTAGACACCAGAAATTGGAAGAAACAATGAATGCTTTTTCCCGTCAAAGCCAGACGGCGTGCATCTCTCACGACACCAGATTTAGACAGAGAGAACTGATTTTAGACTTGTATATCCAGAAATATCAGAGTAAATTTTTATTTTAAGACATCTACGCCATGTGAAAAATTTTCACGGCAGCTCCAGGATTCTCAGATGTTCCATAGAAGTTAATGGCTTTCTTGTTGTTTGCTTCTGCTGTTTGTTTTCTGTTTTATAATCTGCTGCCAATGTCTTTTGTTCTGAATTAATACAGAAATCTTTTTGCCAACTTGATTTGTCTTTTCTCTTAGAAGATCTAATTTCAATGGTTAAACAAATTCTCTCTGCACAACCACTCCTTCCCAGCAAACACATAGATTTCCCATCCCAGATAATACAGAATCCATCCGTCCAACTGTTAAAAGGCAATATTCTTTTTGGTCGTATATCTTCTACTGCTTAATCACTGACAAGTTTCAACCAAGACCAAAAGTTGGTTCACATCACCATTACACTTCCAGGAGGTTACTGAGAAATAGGTCTCCTATTTTTCAAGTTTGCTTGTCCCTAGTAACCAGAGAAATACTCTCGTAGAACAGACGTAAGATCCAGCTGCTCATCTGTGTAATACCATGCAATGATTCTCCATTTTATATAGCTTCTCTAAAATGGTCTCTATATAGACTATTTGAGCTAGGTAACTCACATAACTGCTCCCAGCTCCTCTCAGTACTTACTTCCTCAGAAAACAGCCTGGCCTCACTGATGGCTTAAATCATCTCTGCTACCCTGTTTGAGGGATTCAGTTTCAATTCTCCTGTATTCCTTTTTTCTAGAGGTTATCTCAGTCTCACCAGATTACATATTCCCAACCAGTCTGTGTAGAATATATAGTAAAACAAACCCCATACCATTACTACATCCAATATCCTTCTTAAATCTCAGTTATCCTTTTCCACTGTGCCCATCATATTTTTACAGAATACATAATCTGGTACATCATTTTCATTATTTGTGGTCTCATACCTGTGGAAACATAAGCTCTTCAGTGCAAATAAGTCCCAATGATATATTCCAAGTGTTGAAGATAGAGCCTGCCTCAGGACTCAACAAATATTTATTTATTTAATATATATTAAATAAAAAAATTATAATGAATAACCTTCTTATTATCTAGGGTAAAGAAAGTTCTCTATTTGAGGAAATGCTGGTATCTGTATACCTGCATAAATCAGGCAACATGAAAAATAAAGACTATCACACTATTTCTTGCATCCATTATTTTTTCAAATTTTCAATTATTTTAATATTTTGAGTGAGCTGGTCATTTTTAATACAAAATACAATTTCATACTTCCCAAGGCACTGCCATTGGTAGGGACAGCACTTGAAAGTATATATGCATGGGAAAACAAACACTGAAAATTTCTTCTACAATTCCAAGCCAAATTCTCTCTAAACTCTCCTAAAGTATGAAATTGTTAAATGGCACTTCCTAAAATAGCCAATGCAGCTTCTAAAATTCTTCATTCACTGAAAGAATAGGGTAAGATATGAAGAAATAAATAATGGACTATTCACATATAGGACCATACAGTAAATAGAAAGTGAACCAATGAGATCTAAATTTCTTCAGTGAGTACTGTCAAAATTAAATAAAATTTCAAGGCTCTGACCAGTGCATTAAGGGAGGAAATCGCAGAAATAAACCAATTGCCTTTGAAATTCTTTTCTAAAATCAATATAATTCTAAAACTATTACTTACATATGTATTGAGATATAAAATTCACAAAATTGAAAGCATTGTTTTCTATGATCATTCCTATATCATTTTAAATAAAATCCTTAAAATACTTTTTAAGTAAAGGAAGTAGGAAGGCATTACACATAATGGCTCCATAGCACAGATTGCCCTACTGGAGATTCTAGGACATCTGTTCCTTCAGAAACTTGCAGTATAAACATAAGCCATGTTTGCATTTCTCTCTGTACTGCATATTGCCTATAAGGAGATATCCATAAAGTTGCTGTTCAATAAATATTTATTAAATGAGAGGACAATTTTAATTACCATGCTTGGATTTCTTAACCTTGAGAATAAATAGTTCTCACTGATTTTTAAAGAAATGAGATATTTTTCCAGTAGTTGCCTTTAACTGGGCAACTTTAAGGATATTTAACTTTAAGGATATTTGTCTCAGCTAAATTCATTCAGAATTCTGAGCTGTCAAAATTAAATAAAATTTCAAAGCTCTGACCAGTGTAATCAGAGAGAAATAACATAAATACAATGATTGCTTTTGAAATTCTTCTCCATAATCCATATGCACATGAATTAACCACATTAATACTTCATCCATTCTTGTGCCCAGATTATGATTCTCTTTTATTAAACCTATAAAGGCAATTATCTATCCATTGATATCATTGGTTTTCATAGACTACTCAGCCTCTATTGAATAAAATACAGCTTCACTATTCAGTGTTTTAATAAATTTTGTAACAAACAGACTCAGTGCTACTTATCAGTTTAAGGTGTGCCACTCCTCCCAAAGAGATTGTTGTAATATTGCAAATGAAGTTTAGTGTACTAGGTTGAAGGATACCCACCCAAAATCTATGTACTTCCTGGAATTTTAGACTGTAAATCCACTGGGGACATAAAAAAGATGATTAAAGTTTAAGTGATTAGTTAACAAGGGTTCTTTCTGAAGGAGGGTGAGCCCTTAATCTAGTGGTTCTCAACATGTAGGTTAAGACCCTTCTGGGGTGTCAAATGACCTTTTCATAGTGGTCATCTAAGAACATCAGAAAACAAACATTTACAACACAATTTATAACAAAACAAACTTTCAGTTATGAAGTAGGTATGAAAATAATTTTATTTTTGGTAGTCACTAAAACTTGAGGAATATTACTAAAGGGTTGCAGCATTAGGAAGGTTGAGAACCACTAAAAACCATTGACTTAACCAAATATAGCTATTATGCTCCCAAGAAAATAAAAGGAGATGCAGATACGTACATGGAAGGCAGCTATGTGAAAACAGAAGCATTTGGCATGATTACCCCATAAGCTAAGGAAAGGTAGGCTTGCATGTAGCCATCAGCTAGCAGCTAGGAAGAAACAGAAAGAGCTTTTTGACTGAGTGCTAACATGGCACTACAAACACTGAAGTTTGGACTTAACACCTCCAGAGCCAAGCAAGAAAAAAAATTCTGCAGATTTTAGTCACCCGGTTTGTAATACTTTTCTGGAATCATGTTGGCTTAAGTGAATTAAGATATAGCATGTTCTTAAAGTAATAAAGACCTGGTCATTAAAAAATATCAGTGGATTTTTGCAACCTTACAAATTCTGCAGGAATTTTTTATAAAAAAAATAATGTTTTCATTTTTAAACTTGAACCACACCAATTTTTTCTTGTGCAATATAACTTATAAATGTTACGCACTGTAGATATGTGAAAATGATGATCATAAAAGGCCATTAGTTTGAGAGGTGTTGGGGTGACATATTGTATGTTAGAGGAAAAGGATATTGGAGGACATGAAGGGAGGACAGGGAAGGGAAAACTGATGCAATTATATTTTAATCAAAGTTCTTATTAAAAATTGACAAGCACTAGGACCTAGAAATATGGAAATTATTAAACATGATATTTTTGATTTTTACATTACTTTGTTAGACACTTCATATGTTTGCCTTGGGTCCACCTTCCTTTTGTGTTAACAGCATTAATAAATGTCAGACACTGAAACTTTATCTAATAAACCATCTTTCTCCTATCAAAGTTATGTCTACATTATCCTTATCTATATCAACTGATGAATTTTAGACTTTTACTTGTTTGGTGACAATAAATGCATGAATAATTTTTATATGTTCTTTTCTTGCAGATCATAACATTAAGAAAGATAACACACCCTCAATTTTAAAAAGATATCAATGTCATTTGGAGACCACAAAGTCAGTCAGTCTCCCCTTTCCCATTCATGATTTTGCTGAAAAAAAGCACACATGTTGTAGCTAGTTGTGGCTACTATTTAAGGCACCATAAGGACTTTGAACGTGCTACTGAAAGTAAAGAGATAAGGTGTTTGTATATTTGAATGCTATATTTTAAAGGAAATTATAGCCTTGTCCCTAAATGATTGCACATATAAGACTTTGTAAAATGTATGATAAAATTTGTCACAATTAAATAATTCCTTTGTCTGAATCAGCATCCGGGTTAAGTCTTCTCGAGTAGTTACTATCTTTAAGCATGTAGACTCAAACTCCGTAATTTATTCATTTAAATAAATTTACCATTTAATTATTATGAAGTGACCTTTTCCAGGTAAAAATTTTACAGTTTTGAGAGAAATATAGTTCTTTACATTTTATTTCTAAAGAGCATTCTTAAATAGTGTATGTATACTTACTTCAACATCATAGAATTTAGACTTAATTAGTGCATGGTCAGATTCTCTTTGGTTGTGGGCATCTTTGATGAAATCCCAACCATTATCAACTTTTTATACTTCACAAATTAATGGAGAATTGGCCATTTTTTTTAGAAGTTGGGTTTCCTCCAAGGGGAAAGTGAAGTCTAGAAGAAGCCCATTTTTATACATTAGGCTCTAGCCATTAATCTCTTGCAGAGCCAACTTGAGCTGCTCTCATCAGATTTCCTTCCTACCCCAATGGACATGATGATTCTAAAAGGTTAAACTGAATCATGAGCCCTAGCCCACAGAATTTCATGAGATTCTGCTTCCTTTCTGTCATAACAGTGTCTCCCCCAACTAATTGGGTCTCTGCTGTGCATCCTTTTTTTAATTCATGGATAATATGCAGCCTTGCCTTGGCAACTTATTTCCCATAATCAAAGCATGTCTCTCCCTTTTGGCAGAGAAATTATTTCTGCTCACTGAACCAAGCCCTATGTGCTTCTCTGACCCCCTACAAACCAACTCTTCATCTAGGACAAAACATGTCATCACTATATACTTTCTAAATGTCAGTGCATACCTGTCACTGTGAACTTGCCTGTCACTGGGCTAATAATCCCTTTCTCCAATGTCTAGTTGCCAGGGCATCTCCAAGGCAGACTCATCATGGGATCTATAAGATGCTAAAGGAAAGATCCTAGCTCATGCTATGCCTTTATATTCCATTGTGGTTAGAGTTGATCATGCACTAACTCTTAATACTTTATTAGAAATATATTTAAATGAAGAGATTATAGCAAGATTATTGTTATTGTTTTCAACAAGATTATAATCTTGTTTCCAGGAATGTCTATTATAGCACTATAAATATCTCCATTATCAAGAACTGCTCAGTAATTTCTTCTTTCCTTGAGGAGCTGTCTGCCAGTGTGAGAGTACTGGAAGCATATGCATCTGAATCAAAGCATGAATCTTTATAATCACATACAGACAGGAAGTAACACAAATCAAATAATGTTTAAAGCAGATGAATATGTTAGAATTTTTTTTTTTATTTAGTTTCCATAGATGCAGTAGAGATTGGGGGATTCAATATAATTTTTGACAAAGAAACTTGAAAAGTCTAGAGTATGGGCAAAACTGATAACCTCTTTCCAACATGATCTACAAGGATGATTCAGCTGAGAGACTTCTATAGAAGAATGGCTTTGACTAAAGACGCATACTTTGAGGAAGTGACATAGATTAGAACTTCGTACACATACTTCTAAGGTTTATGCTAATATTTTTGCCTCAGTCAAAATTGGATCCACAGGAAGCATGTGGCCAAACGAGTGCTGAATAGAGAACTGTTAAAGACAGAGGAAACCATTAGGCAGAGGCTGACAAAATTTATCATTAAATATAGACAGATATAAAAGGAGCAGCAAGCTTGGGGGCAAGGAATAAAGGTTAGAGCAGGTTATAAAATGGTTATGACTGGTTATGTCGAGTTTTAAATATTGCAAGCCTTTCAGGTAAGTGCTGGCAGGCAAGTCCAACCTTTTGGCATTACGACATGATATTGTCATCAACAAAGTTCACACTTGATAACTGTATTATCAAGTTATAAAAGAAAATCCACCCAATAGTCTCATAATGCTTTAAGTAAGTTTATGATTTTGTGTTGGGTCACATTCACCCCTATTCTACCACTCAGGGGACCCACAGCCTGACAGTTGGACACACCCATAGGAAAAAGTGATATCGTGAATGTGGATTTCTGG
Organism: Mastomys natalensis; assembly: GCA_021653895.1. Classification (NCBI taxonomy): domain Eukaryota; kingdom Metazoa; phylum Chordata; class Mammalia; order Rodentia; family Muridae; genus Mastomys; species Mastomys natalensis. The sequence continues at coordinate 1,734,068 of JAJTUV010000234.1, read as the reverse complement.
AGATCAGGATGGACTAATGCCATAATGTCATGAATACAACAGAGAGGAAGATTTTAGAAGGAAGTGAGAGGCAGCATTGGCTCCCCAGTTTCAATAGTTTCATGGCATAAAGCACAAAGGATTGACAAGCAAGGGGTCATGGATGTGCTGTTACTACAGTACATTTTGGTGACTAGAAAACCAGCTCTGAATATTAAGAAGAGAAAAACAAAATCAAATTGACATCGTCAATACTTAAAAGAAATTGTGTATCTTGTGCAAATGTTTAGAGAATTTTAAAATATATTTTTAGACTTGAGAAATGCAAGAAAATTAATGCACTCATAAATATGTTTGAATTCTACCTAAACATAATAATATGATCTACACTGTAAATAGTATCATATTACAGTGCTTGATTGGTTTACACCTAAATATATATTCAGGTCAGCTCAGAAAAAAGACATATAAACAAGAATGTATTGTAAGTCAACAAATTGGAAACACCTTTAGGAGCTGTGATACTAACACTGAATTATTTATGTGTGGACTACAAATCCAAACACAGAAAAATAGAAAATAGATTAAAGGTTACTATTGGGAGAGGCGATTTTGAGACTTTTGTCAAAGATACAGATATTGGGTTAGCAGGTTTTCATCAATTCTGATTGTGTATGTTAGGGTTATGATACAATCTAGTGATTGCAATTAGTTATCATTTATGGTAATAAATTATTATAAGAGTAAATTATATATCTATATTGTCACAAAAAATAGCAAGTTTCTTAAAGGATGAGCAGGTCAACTTATCATAATCTAAACATTACAGAGAAATAAGTAAGTACATTATGCATTGCAATGTACCCAATAATATATGCAATTAAATTTGGCAAGTAGAATTGCAAATAATGTTTTCAAAGTGGTTACAGTTATTGAAGGTTATACCTAGTAAAAATTAGAATTCTTAATTGTAACCACACATTTAACCTAAAATTGAAAATCAATGTATATAAATCATGGCAATGGTTCAACCTAGGAGTGGTAAGTTGGACAGGTGTGCATCTTTACTTGAAAGGATTAATTTGAAGGCAGTATGGATAGAGGTTAGCAGGAAGGACACATAAGTATGCTTGAAACAGGTGAGGGCACTGACTATCAGAATATTTCTGCAATTGGTATGCTGGTGGCAATAATGGGGAAGAGAAAACCAACTATAAAATGTTGGCAGTTGATAGAATTTCATGAATTGGGGTGAATAAGATGGTACTATTCATTATACTTACTATTTTGGCTTAAGAACAATAAAAGTAATCAGCTAATTGTGACTTTTTCACTCCTATACCCAACAAATATTCTTGTTCTTACTTCTTTGTGTTTGGGTCTGTCTTGTATTTGTAGACATGCATGTATATTTGTGCATGTATTTGGGCTGACACACATGTATGTGTGTAGAAGCCAGTGGCTGACTTCAGGTGTTTTCCTCAACCATCCCTTCACAAATTTTGAAATAAAGTCTTTTTATGAACCTGAAGTTGTGTTATTGGATTGGCTCCTAAGTCTCCCGATATTTATGGACCTAAATTTCCAGTGCTGGGATCAACATTCAAAGCTACTCTTGGCTTTTTACACTGGTGCTAGGAATATGAATTCAGATTCTCAAGCTTGTACACAAGCACATTACAGATTGAGTCATATTCCTATTCCCTTATATTTTCTTCTGAAGTGTTCAGAAGTAACATCAACATTTTTGCAACATTATTATTAGTGGTCATATGATTTTAGGATATCATCTTATCTGATTATTTTTTCTCAATCTACTTCAGAGAACTCTTCCAATCAATTTTATGCTCATTAAACACAAATTTAAACATTTAAAAAAAAAGGGTCTTCTTAAGATCTGAATTTATAATCTTCCCTATTTTATAACTATGGTAGAAGGAAATACAGATTATTTAAATTCAAAATCATTGCAGTGGAGCCTACATACTTTCTGAATTGGCTCCCTGCCCAGAAACTTCTACCATAGCAAATAAATGGCATCTGCACATTGTATAAGCATTGAATGGGCAGTTTATTATTGTGACATCTATCTCTACTTCTAAATATTCAACTGTATGATGGTCCCGCCTATTCCTTCCTTTTAAAAAAAAAAATTTCCGAAAGATGTACTCATTTCTTAACACATATGAATGTGGTCTTTAAACCCCATGACAGTTTCTTATACTACACTTTTTTTCTACCTTAAAACAAGCCTATGTTTTAAGATACAGCATCCAGGTGAATTTTGAAAGAAAGTCATTTGTAGTATTTTCCCATCTACAAAATAGTAAAAATTGTCATGAATCTAGTAACAAAGTTTCCTTCCTATGGAATGAATGATTCCCATTATCACATTTAGCTTTTTCTGTTCTGATCAATACATTTCACCTTAGCTTCTTCTATGTTTGTTGAGTCCACTGTGATACTTAAATAACTACCTCCCCTTTCTAATCCTCAAGCACTCATAGCTCAGGATTAAGAAAAACAACAACAAAAGCTTCATTATTCCTCTTGTACCGTGTAACAGGTCATTGCACAAATCCCAATCTCAAACCTTCTTCTTCTTTTTTTTTTTTTTGTTTTGTTTTGTTTTGTTTTTTTGTTTTTTTAGTTTTATTTATTTATTTATTTATTTATTTATTTATTTAAATCAAATCATAATTTTTACTTATTCACACAGGGGTTATAAACACAAAAAGGCAGGACGTGGGGAAGGGGATGACACCTGAGCGTAGGTGTTCAGGAGGAGTACAAACATCTTTCAGAACAGGGTATCAGCTAGGTGAAGGTTCAAGAGACACATCACAATGACTCTGCCTATGATTCACTTGTCCTTATCTAAGTTGGTACTGTCCACCGAGGCTACCTATTTACAAGGCTTATGACTACTCAGGCTGGTAAATTTCCACAAAAGCTGCCTGGTTACAATAGCTTATGGCCATTTGTTTCAGTGTTTTTCCACAGAGACCCAAGACTTTGTGTTAGCATGTATGTATGTCAGGCCTATTGCTGATTTTAGGCCTATGGCTGATTTTAGGCATTCAGTTTATAAGCAGGGCTGCCCCTGACATCTTTTCCTTTCTCTAAGTATAGAAGGGCTGTGGTGATTCTAATCTTGCGAAGGTGGGGATAGAGTCCTGACCTCTAATAATTGAAGGGGACCTTGTAATGGCTCCAGTCCTCCTGTTGTTGTCCAGTGAGGCATAGAGCCTTACCCATCCTGATGTCTTTTTCCTGGAGAGGGGATACTTTTGAGATCAACCCTATGCAGTCAGACTTGTCCTTCAGGGAAGCCAGAGAGATATTTTTAACTTTTATTTATATTCCCTTGCAGGGCTTAGCCTTGCAGCCTAAGCAAGAATTCAGATCACCAGACAGAGGGGGTTCTGGGTAGCCCCTCTCTGCTAGGTCTAGGGGTGGAAGTCCCCTCTTTTAGGTTGGGTGGAGATGGGTTTTTGGAACACTCTGGATAGAGTAACAACAAACCTTCTTCTAACAAAAACAAATATATTGTTTAAGTAATCCATTTAGTAATATTTGTCCATTGCTAGACATTTCTTCTTTAGTATAAAGATCATCATTGCAAGGGTCTTGTTCATCACCAAAACACCAGAGCCTTGTAATCGGTGACTATCACCATGGGAAAAAATCCCCAACACATGATAAAATGAGTAATCCAGAAGTATTGAAAAGTGACAATTATCTCTAAGAAGCACACAAAATTAATTCTGTATTTCCCCAATATTTTATTAACATGCTCATGAAATATCAAATCAGAAGAATGATCTAATTTTATGTGTCTTTTGACCCAGAGACTGAAACAATACACAATATACAATACATACACACCCACACACACATGTGATGACTCTGCCAATCTTTCACACTGTCTCCACAAAGCTGGGCTGATCCCAGACCATCCTGTCATCCATGTAATACTCAGTAGAGCCAAGGGCATTATATGTTTGGTAATACTCAAATTAACAAGATGCCCACACAATTGGAAGTGTTAACCCATTAACTAACCAAGATATAAAATGTTACCCAGGACTGCTCTCGATACATGAGTGGTTCTCCATCGTTCCTACATCTCTTTCCTAGCTCCTTCTCTTCCTTCTCCTCTTCTTCTCTTTACTTCTCCCACCTTAGCTCCTCCCAACTTGTGGGGAAAACATGCCATTACACACACACACCACACACACACACACACACACACATTATCTGTGTACTAGCTATGGAAATAAAAATATTTACAAACATATAAATATAGGAAACATAGTTCCAAAAGTATGCAAGATATGTTTTAAGTGAAGCTATGACATACTTAAAAGTAATAAAATATGAGGTTATTTCATAAAATACGTGAAAGTATAAATAGAACTTGTGATTATCATGGTGTGTTTTATCAAGTCCTCTCCTTTGTTTAATGGAGATTTGTGGGTTTTTCTGTTTTAGAAGTTCTGCTTAGCTCTTGATTTCCTATTATCTGTTGAAATTTTTCATTGTGGCATATATTTCAATGTGCATATTAAGCATTCAGGTCTGTTTTATCAACTCTATTATCTAAATTCCCAATGGTTCTGTTTCAATTATCCACTATTTGTTATGGCTAAAAATCACAATGTTATATTTCTTGACATGTTTAGTTAATTTTGATTGAGTGGTGAATATTGTATGAAAAATATGGAGAAAAAATTCAGACTTGCATAATATTATTTTGCTCTATAGAGAATTCATTTGGCATTTGCCTGACTCCTGGGAAACATAATTCTGGAAGAGCAAAAATCCAACTTTGCTCACTAGGATGATTTAAAGCTGAGATATGGTCCCTGTTAAGCCATTTCTACCTCTGGATAACCATTATTTTAAGAGATCTGCCTTTCCTTCTCAACATTCTAACAGTATATTGTTGAGGATATGATACTTGGTAGTCATTTGACTTCACTATCTTATCTTTAACTATATGTGTCAAGTGTTTCAGACTTTCAGCTTTCTCTAAAACAGACAATATCTCCAGGGTACTATCAGCCATGGTGAAGATCTATGCTCATGGTCTATCTGTCTAATCTTGATGGAGTATTTCTCTTTCATCAACCTATTATTCTACATGTAGAGGAATTTTAATCCAGCGACATGGCTTATCTGGCAAAGAATCGCATCCAAGGACCTTCTAGATCTGTGTGATCTGGGTAAAATACAAACATTCTTTTAATCCAGGAGACCGAGGCAAGCAAATTTCTGAGTTCAAAGCTAACCTGGTATAGAGTACAGGTCTTTAATCTCAGCACTTGGAGACAGAGGCATGCAGATATCTGAGTTCTAGTCAGTAAGTTTAGTTGAGTCAGTGAGATGAGTTAAAGTCAGTTCTGTCAGTTCTGTGCAGGTCAGTTGAGTTCAGTCATTGCAGTTTTGGACAGTTCAGTTAAGTCAAGTTGGGAGTACAGTGTAGTGGAGTTGAGTTATTCAAGTGTTCATGCAGTTCACTATAGGTCAGCAGAGGCAATTGAAGCCAGAGAATAGGAAGGAGTCAGAAGATAACAATGCATTGTTAATTTGAGACCAAGCAGAACAATCAGCTAGAAGCCCCAAGAAGCCAGATTGAATCAGTCAGCTTGAAGAGGAGGTGAGCCAGAACAATTGAGTCAAACCAGCTAGCTAGATTTCAGAAAGAACTAGAAAGAGTGAACTTCTTCAGCAGTAAGCCTGTGAGATGACATTTAAACCAGGTGAATGAAAGTTACTTTTATACTGTATCTTCATGTAAATAATTACACATTAATATCAAGCCACATCAAGACAAAATCTTCATTTATCCCACTTTCTCGTTTGTTATGTGTCAGAAGATTCATCAGGTTGCACAGTTCACCGTCACCAGACCTGGAATCTCTTGAGTTAATATTGGAGACAGTGATCTGTAGAAACTCCTACATGAAGTGAGTTGATCCTGCTTCCTTTATGATTCTTAATACTCATATGGTTCTTTCAGGAAGAGCTATATTGCATTTGGTTTAATTGCCAACTACTTGCTTTATAAGCCATACATCCAACAGAGGGCTAATATCTGAATATATAAAGAACTCAAGAAGTTAGACTCCAACAAACCAAATAACCTGTTTTTTTAAAACAATGGGGTATGGTGCTAAATCAGAGAATTCTCAACAGAGAAATCTAGAATGGTTGAGAAGCACTTAAAGAAATGTACAAATTCTTTGTCATTTGGAGGAAGAACCTGAAAGATTCCACCTTACACCAATTTCAACTGACGGCACATGCTGGTGAGGGTAAGGAGAAAGGGGAACACAAAGCCATTGCTGGTGGGATTGCAAACCTGTACAACCACTCTGGAAATCAATCTGATATTTTCTCAAAAATTAGGAATGTTCTACCTGAAAATCCAAGAGATACATGATCTACCATACCACAAGAACACTTGCTCCACTGTGTGCCTTATTTGTAATAGTTGGAAACTGAAAACAACCCAAATATCTCTCAACTGAAGGATGGATACAGAAAATGTGGTTCATTTACACAGCAGAATACTATTCAGCTATTATAAACACAGACATCATGAATTTTGGAGGCAAATAAATAGAACTAGAAAATATCTGAGTAAGTTAACCCAGAACAAAAGAACATGTATGGCATATATGTACTCACTGATAAGTAGATAACGTACAGAATATCCAGGATGTATCCCATAGACCCAAAGAAGTCAAACAAGAAGGATGGTCCAAGTAAGGATGCCTAAGTACCAGTTAGAAGAGGGAACAAAATAGTAATGGGAGGTAGAAGAAGAGGGCACCTGGGTAAAAGAGGGAGGTGGAGGGAGCAGTATCAGGTGTGGAAATAGAAGAGAAGACCAGAAGCCCAGTGAATGAATGGAAATCTATAGCTGCACGAGGGTGGGGGAGTGTATCTATAGGAAATCCCAGAGATCTTGGATGGGGGATACACCCAGGAATCAATGTGAGTGACCTTACCTGAGAGGTCTACCAGTGGTGACATGGAATCTGAAGAGGTAATCTCCTGTAGCCAGGCAGGACCCCAGTGGAGGGATAAGGACACCAACCTACCAACAAAATTTTTGACCAAAACTTTGTACTGTCTAAAAGAAATTCCAGGACAAAAATAGAGCAGAGCCTGACAGAATTGTCAACCAATATCTGCTCCAACTTGAAAATTATCCCTTGGGCAAACAGCAATCCCTGACACTATTAATGATACTGTATTATGCTTACAGACAGGAACCTAACATAGCTGTCCTCTGAGAGGCTCTATTCAGCAGTTGACTGAAACAGATGCAGAGACTCACAGTCAAACATTAGACAGAGGTCAGGAACTTCTTATGGAAGAGTTGGGGAAAGGATTAAAGGAACTGAAGGGGGTGGCAACCCCATAGGGAGACCAACAGTGTCAACTAACCCTGACCCCTGAGAGATCTCAGAGATTGAGCCACTCATGAAAGAGTAAAAAACCAGGCTAGTCTGAAGCTTCTGGCACATATGTAACAGAGTACTACCTTGTCCTGCCTCAGTGGGAGAGGATGGGCATAATCCTGCAAAGACTTGATGTGCCAGATTTGTGGGATACCAGGGGGAGCTACCCTCTCAGAGCCCAAGGGGTGGGGAGTAAGATACTCAGCAAAGAGGGAAATGGGAGGGAGCAGGGATTGGCTTGTAAATAAATTAATTTTTTAAAATTACATATTATTGCATATTAATTTTTTTTCTCAGAAAGGAAACCAGAAAGTTGGTGTATTGAACTTTACCCATTATGGCCAGGTAGAGCATTTTGTATGAAGACTGTAAGGTCATGAATATGTGTTGAGTGTTCAGACTTGCCTAAACTGCTCACTTTAAAACTGAAAATTATTCTGATCCCACTCAGCCTAATAATAATGTACATCAAAAAGAATTTACATATTGTCCCTGGGCCAACTTCAATCCCTATGTAGAACTCTCCTACTTCAAGATGAATAAACAAGCAGCATCCCTGGCAATGGCAAAAAACACAATCTGCAATGTGAGGAGAAATACCTGGAAGAAAATGACACAATTTTAATACATATTTTTACAGGCAATAGAAAAAATACTTGAAAAGCTCATACTTTATACTGCTGTAAGATAAACATATGATATTGTCATTATGTGAAACATGATTGAAGAATCTTTCAAGATATATAAACAATAGCATTCCGATGAATATAGAAAAGGAATGAAACCTCACTAAAATGAGATTTAAGAATTAAGTTCTCAGCAAGTTTTTATTAAAAAAAGAAATTCAAATGAATGTGTGACATAATGAGCAGACTTCCTAAGAACTTAAGAAAAATAAAATACAAGTGAAGAGGTTTAATGAATAATAAAATTGGTTAAAATTATTTTAAAAATTAAAATAAAATACTTTAGAAGACATGAGTTCAGAAAGGACATGTAAGATACACGTGGGACAAGGCTATTTGGAAAAAGGAAATGTGGATAACAGTGACCAAGCTACACTGTTTACAGCACTTTAGGCTAAGGGATCTGGGAGGATAGAGCCTAAAACTGAAACAAACTAAAGTTTCCTGCAATAGCCAACTTTATTCAGAGCATCAGACAATTTATTCTCTCAATGTTAAGAAGAATCACAGGAGAAATGTGCACAATCACAAGGACAAGTTGCACATGGCAAGCACATATTTTCCCGTCTCTATGAGATATGTGTTTATGTGCCTCTGCATATAATATTTGTTTATACACCTCTGCATACAAACAAATAGCAACCACCAGTTAATAGTGAATAATATGGAATACATTCATTTTACTCTGCTACACCTGCAAGAGGCACCAAAACACAGCCCAAGAACAATTCAGTGTTTTTGAAGAAACTGCGGTCATGAGACTCTTGTCTGGCTTTCTTGAAGTTTTGTCACAAGCAGCCAGAATTCTCCTCAAACTCCTCCATTCTTGGACTGTGTTCCAAAGCTACATGTATACATGTAAGATATTTTCAAAACTAAAAAATGTGAAAGAAGTACATAATGAAGACAACCAACTGGGTTGTATCACGGGTGTTCTGAGCTTTTGGGCTAATATACACTTAAGAGTGAGTACATACCATATGTGTTCTTTTGTGACTGTATTATCACACTCAGGATGATATATTCTAGTTCCATCCATTATCCTGAGAGTTTCATGAAGTCATTGTTTTTAATAGCTGAATAGTACTCCATTGTGTAAATGTACTACATTTTCTGTATCCATTCCTTTGTTGAGGGACATTTGGGTTATTTCCAGGTTCTAGCTATTATAAATAACACTGAGATGAACATAGAGGAGCATATGTCCTTATTATATGTTGGAGCATCTTTTGGGTATATACACAGGAGTGGTATAGCTGTGTCTTCAGATAGAACTATTTCCAGTTTCTCTGAGAAATCACTAGACTGATTTCCAAAGTGTTTTTTACCAGCTACCATGAACCAAAGCGTATACATGAACTCCAGATACATATGTAACAGAGGGATGGCCTTATCTGACATCAGTGGAAGGGGAGGGAGGCTTGATGCCCCAGGGTAAGGGGGATGCTGGAAGGGTGAGGCAGGAGTGGGTGAGTAGGTAGAGGAGCACCCTCATAGAGACAAAAGGGATGGGGAAGAGGGGAGATGGGATGGGGGGTTTTATGGAGGGCTAACTGGGAATGGGGTTATCATTTGAAATTTAAATGAGTAAAATGATTAATAAAAAAGAATATAAACCTATGAATTATAGATTTTGTTAAAGAATAACCATATAGCAAATGCAACAATCATCAGTATAATATAAATAATTACTGATATTATAATAAATTAGTCCTGTGTAAACAATCTAATAGAGATAGAGGTTCTTAGTCCTCTTGAACACAAGTACATTAAGTAATGCTGGCCTTGAAATGATGAAGCCAACGTTTTAAACTTAACCAAATTTTTCCTGGAACTACTACTAAACCAGTGTGAAAATATCATCTAAATACATTTTTAAATATCATAAATTCCTTAAATTAAATGTTATAAGTGGCATAATAAATATGTAAAAATTGATTAAAAGATAATTTTAAATCAATTTCCTGAGATTTAGAATTTAAAACACATCAACATATGCCATTGTTTGGGTATGGACTCGAATTTCCTCATGCATACAATGGAAAAGGAAGTGTAACGTAAATGTCTCCCATATGAAGAGATTTGGGGATTGGTGGATGCTCTGAAAAAAATATGGTTTTCATTCCCTCGCAGTTATTTAGTGTTGACTTGACTCATTCATAATCTTCTGTGGTCTTCAAGACTTGTAAAACTACAGCCAAAGTTCTAAAAATTCTTAATCATGAATGATACACAAACACATATGCACATGCATGCACACACACACACACACACGCACACGCACACGCGCACACACACACACACACACACACACACACGCACGCACACACACAAATCTCCCAGCAAAGATTACAAATCTTTTTCTGACCTAATCACTAGTTAGGTCTGTGGGATCACAGATGCCCTCCTGTGGCAAGAAAAACAAAGTGTACAATTACAGCATCTGAAGGTGAAATGAGGCACATTGAAAAAAGGAAAGAGAGGAAGGCAAATCAATGACAGATGTCCTTTTACCACTGTTTAAAGTGAAGAGAAAATATTGCAAAAAAAAAATGAAAAAAAAAAGAAAATTAGCTAAATACATAAACCATAAACAAAGGAATATTTCAAGACTCAAATGTAAGCAAAACCTACCAGTAAAATATAACCTGTGCAGACTTTTATAACTTACCAACACATTTTAAAATACAGATGAAAATGTTGTTAAGGGAAGATAAGGAGCTGCCATGATGACAATTGTAATCAGTGAAGTGAGAACACAAGAATTTTCTATACCAAATCCTGTGAAAATATGAAGATCAGGAGACATACCAAATAACAAGGAAATGACATGTTTAAACTTTACAGCCTAGCAAAGAGATTTCTTTTTTAACTCTTTATTACACATTTTCAGAAGCTGGTCATAAACTGGAACATACAGAATTTTAAGAATGTTTCCATTTCCAGAACATAATTATACTGGCTGGAATTACATAATAACAGGAAGTTTTATGTTATTGATTCAAAATCCTTGAAAATGTACATACTTTAAAAATTGCCAACATTTAAAGTCTGTTCCTAGGATTTGCTTAGGTAAAAACTAGGAAAGGGAAGACATTAATAAGTTAATGAGCTCTATGTTTTGTAGATTCAGTGAGAGAATGGTTTATATTTAAAACTAATGACCAAGTCAATAAATAAAAAGACGCCATGGTACTGGACTTAAAAAAATTACCTTAATCAACTTAATTGTGTGCTTTTAAGGACCTAATTCAAGTTTCATTCTTTACCACATCCTCAACACACAAAGTATTTTATCATAGCTTTACAAATAAGATTAATTCTGATTAGAAGATACGGACCATACCTATCCAATGATACAGACAATAAAATTTGGCTAAAAGCCTCATTCAATTTGACTCTATGCTAATTAGATTTTCTACTAATGATTAAAATGCAGATGATGGAAACATTTTTATCTAATGCCATCTTCGACTTTAACATATTTCAATTAATCTTTACTCTTCAAAACGAAGGCTTTCCCCACAAACTAAGATTCACCTTACTTCCTAAACACAATTAGTTTCCCAAATGAACTTGGCAAGGCCTGTTACTAGAGGGCTCACTCTTTGCCAGGAGATCACCATCACAATTAGCCCCTGCCGCACCATGTGCTTAGCTCCATGATGTAACTCTTAGATTGATTTCCTGCCAGCTCCTGAAGTCTTTCTGCAAAATCAATCTGGTTTCAATATTTGCACTTTAAGCAAAAACCAATCATTTGAATCATCTCAATTAATAAATACTAACTAGCAAACCAACCCCTGAAAGTGGTCTATTCCTTCTAAAATATCACACAGTAACATTTCCCATAAAACTAGTTGCTCAATTTGTTTTAAGATTTTTCCATAAAGATCCCCAAAAAAGTTTCAAAATTACCTCATTGACAATCTCCTGAACATTTGCTATACGATCAGCAAATTTATAATAATTATCCATTAGAAAGCCTCAATAGAATTGTGGTACTCTACTGAATATATATAAAAAGAATGTTTTAGTTGCCTAGCAATTCTCAAAAAAAAAAAAAAAAATAGATGAGATGTTTTGTATACTGTTCAGACATTTTCTTTAAACGTATTCCTGCTCTGCAGCGTGCCTTGTGAACAGGATTTTAAGAGTCTGGAGATGTGACTGTGTTTAAGATTCCTTTTTCCAGTCACTAGTTCATTGTCAGCAGCAGCTACAGAGCAGCTTGGTGTGTATTCAGAGACCGCCAGGAAGTTAGTTCTACATGACTGAGTCAGCACTGCAGCCCGAAGAATGCAGAGCTCCTGCTTCCTTAAGCAATCATATATTTCTTGTTGGAATAACAGTATGAGATAGTGTAGCTGTGGCAAAATAATTCTCATTTCACTCTATTTCATGAAAAAAACTAAGTCTTTTGTAAAAGAGTGACCCAAGCCATTTATACTATCTGAAGATTAAATAAAACCTAAAGGGACTTTTCTTCATTTTGTGTTGTGGTCCAAAGAGCTAAAGAAAATATAAAAAGGCATTGGTGATTTGTTTAGTCTTTGCAAGTCTTCTCAACTGGAGGAGGGGGAAAATAACATGTCAGTATAGTAGCTGCAAAGAAATTGGATATGTAAATTAGCAACATCCAGAATTCAAATGGTATTTAAAACTGAGTCAATGTTTTGGTTTCCATGGTTTTCAGAGGGCGAAAGAAATATGTGGTAAAGATTTTCAGTAGTTCCAAATTAAGTTAACATTGGTCTCAGGTGCTTAACCACTGACCCATTGCTCTGCACAATCCATCCTCATCCCTTATCCCCTAAGTCGTTTATTTTAAATGATTTATTTAAAAGATAATAGAAACTGTTCCTATACTCAACCCTATATATTAGCTATTGTTTTTTAAGTGCTTCAGGATTTGCTCTTGAATACTTTTAAGACTGAGAAAAATAACATTTCTCATTATCATAGCTTTATATAATATATTCAGACATAACCACCAAACTGCCCTCTCAGATAATTCATATATTCTCTAATGACATACTAATGCTGCTATAATTTCAGAATGTTTTATTTAAACAAACATACACATGAGGACATAATCTTACCTGAATTTGTATATATAATCAAAGCCTAACAATTTTGAGTCACTCTAGAAATTCTAAGACCAGATTCTTCTTTTCCTTTTCCAGGGTTCAACAATCACACATATGCATGTGCATACTCTCATATATGTTTATGGATACTGTATCACACAAGTGTGTAGATGTATATATACATGTTCAAATCTATGGTTCCCACAAAATCATTAGCTGTTGGTTTTACACCTGGTAATGTTGTGTGAAAGTTAAATCAATAAACTAGCTCAAAATATCAGTTCAAAAGAAACTTATTAAACATGAACTCAGTGGATTAGACAATTGTTAATTCCAGGGATGAAGACAGACATGGTTGTGACAGTTGATATTCTGAAAGTTGTTGCCATAACAACATGAAAGACATCAATTTATCTGTCAGTTAGAATATTTTTGTATGAAAGGACATGGCAAACAAAGCAATTGATAAAAAAAAAACTGTTAGCAGTCTGGAGTACACTATCATGACTTTTCAAATTGATCAAATTCATGGTGGAATAATAAACTTCCTAATGCAGGAAAACAAAATGTACATATTTATAAGATTTAGAGATCTTTCACTATACCATCATATTGAAGGTGTTGATTTATATTTTCTAGAGCTAAATACATTAATAGGACTATAAGTTACTCCATAATATTCCTTTTTGTAAGATCTAAACACTAAAACAATTTTCTTTCATTATGAAAATCTTGAAACCCAATCACTATAAACTCATGTGAGTCTTTGTCCTATTGTCCCATTTTGCCTTTTATAAGTGAAATAATGATCATAGAATTGCCTTATCACTAAACCACCAACCAAAGAGTACACATGGTGGGAGCCATGGCTCCAGATGAATATAGCAGAAGATTGCCTTATCTCACATCAATGGAAGGGGAGGCCCTTGGTTCTCTGAAGGCTTGATACCCCAGTATAGAGGAATGCTAAGGTGGTAAGGTGGGAATGGGTGGGTAGGTCGGTGAACACCTTCATAGAAGCAGGGGGGGGGCTTGCAGAGGGGAAGGGGGATAACAATTGAAATTTAAATAAATAAAATAACCAATAAAAAAGAAAAAATAATTGGTGTGAGTCTCTCCCAAAACTGGTTGAAAAAAATATGAATCACATTTTATATATGATCTCTTGATGGCTATAAATAATAAATAATAAATAATTTGATTTTGAATTAACAGGTCTTAGACTATTCTATAATTTTTACTCAGAAAAAGAAAAGGTGGCAGATACAGCCTAGTGGTAGAGTCCTTGCCTAGTATGTGTGAATTTAATCCTTATAACAGGAAAAACAAAAACAAAAAAGTTTAAAACTACAATATAATAAGTTAGAAATGTATTTGCCAGGTAACCTGAGTTTAAGGCCCAGAAACCAAAGTAGAATGATTTCTCTTGTGAACCCTGCAAGTTTTCCCCTGACATCCATGCACACATGATGCTCTACATTTGCCCACAAATAAAATGAGTGAAAAAAAAAGTTTTAAAAGGACACTTAAAAGAAAGGTAAGAGTTTTGAAATACGAATAGAGCTGCTATGAACATAGTTAAGCAAGTATCCTTGTGGGATGGTAGAACATCTTTTGGGCATATTCCCATGAGTGGCATAGCTGGACCTTGATGTAGAACTATGCCCAATCTTCTGAGAAACCACCAAATTGAATTCCAGAGTGGTTATACCACTTTATCTTCCCACCAGCAGTGGAAGAGTATTCCCCTTGTACCACATCCTTGCCAGCATGTGCTGTTTGTTGACTTTTTGATCTTAGTCATTCTGGTTGGTGTAAAGTAGAATATCAAAGACATTTTAATTTGCGTTTCCCTGATGATTAAGGATTTCAAACATTTCTTTAAGTATTTGTAGAGATGCTTCTGTTGAGAATTATCTGTTTAACTTTGTACCCCATTTGTAATTGGTTTATTTGGATTGTTGTGTCTAACTTCTTGTGTTCCTTATGTATTTATGTATTAGCCCTCTATCAAATATAAGGTTAGTGAAGATCTTTTCTCAATCTGTAGGCTGTTGTTTTGTCCTAATGATGGTGTCCTTTGATTTACAGAAGCTTTTCAGTTTCATAAGGTCCAGTTTATTAATTTTTGACCTTAGTGCCTGAGCCGTTGGTCTTCTGTTCAGGAAGTTGTCTCCTGTATCAACAAGTTCAAGGATATTCTGCACATCCTGTTCTATTAGATTTAGTGTATTTGGTTTTACATTGAAGTCTTTGATCAACTTGGACTTGAGTTTTGTGCAAATATGAATGTATTTGCATTCTTCTTCATGCAGACATCCCCTTAGTCCAACACCATTTGTTGAATATGCTTCCCTTTTTCAATTATATGGTTTGGCTTCTTTGTCAAAAGCCAAGTGTTCATAGGTTTATTTCTGGGTCTTTAATTTGATTGCATTGATCAATATGTCTGTTTGTATACCAATACCATGCAGCTTTTATTATTATTGCTCTGTAGTATAGCTTGAAGTCAGGGATGGTGATATCTCCAGAAGTTATATATTGTTCAGGATTGTTTTCATTTTTCCATATGAAGTTGAGACTGGAAACAACCTAGATGTCCCTTAACTGAAGACTGTATAAAGAAAATGTGGTTCATTTACATTAGCTCACATGTGGGCTTAGGTCCCGTTGGGCAGAGTTGTGGATCCCATGGCTCCAGTAAGCACAAGCACGGGAATTTGACTGAGCTCCCTCCATGGAGCACTGGACAGAAACTGGACTGTGAGAAGCCACTGGGCTCCGCCTGGGTGTGGAGAGATCTCAGTCTAAAGTCCCATGGGGTCAGGGCTCCTGAGGGTTTCCGGGCCAAGGTGGCTGACCCGGAGGCTGGTGGTCTCTATTCTTGGGCCCCCAGATGCTGCTGGAAGGTGCAGAAGAACAGAGACGTGAGGCCATACAGTTTGGCCATCAACCGAGAGGAATGAAGGGGAAAGAAACCCTGACAGCAACCTGTGGGTAGAAACTCTTGGTTACTGCACTCACTTGAAAGGGTCATCTAGCCTACTTAAATTGGCAGCCTCCACAGGGAGGGGGAACATAGAGAAGTCTTCTAGTGGGAGATTAGGTGGTGGTGGTGGTCATTAGTCAAAGGCCTTCTCCACAGTTCCCCATGGCAGGGCCCCAAAGACAGGAAGAAGTCCATGGTTTTAAAGGGTTTATTGTCATGGAGGAAAGTGGATGAATTTGGCTGTACTCCTCCATCCCTCCATTCTCAGGACATACCTGAAGGATGGGGGAGGGGGTCTGTGAAGGAGTACTTAATTGGCTATGCCTCTGTCCTTTAGGTATCTTATTAATATGAAGATCTCTGAGGCCTGTAGTCATGCTCTCTACCTGTGGAGGGACTGGTAGGGGCATTATCATACATGACTGAAAGGCACAAACCAATGGAGGTCTTTGGCAGCATATCAGGAGTCTGGGGTCTGGGAGTGAGGCTGAACACTTACCGGTCGTTCCATTAGGGTTTGGGTTTGAGGCCTTTGCTCAACCAGGAACCAAGCTATCCTTTTCACGGTCCCACACTAATTGGACATTGATAACACGGACATGAATTTCACAAATTGATGGAATTAAAAAAATATACTGAGTGAGTTTTAACCCAGACCCAAAAGGACATGCATGGTATTTTCTCTCTCAACAGACCCAAAGAAGCCAAATTACAAGGAGGGCCCAAGGTAGGATGGTTAAATCTTTCTCAGAATGGGAAACAAAACAGATATTGGAGGTCAACAAAAGGAGGAAACTGGGTGGAAAAGGGGATGGAAGGGGAGTGTGGTGGGATTGGGGAGATTATATGTAGGGAGAGCAGGAGAGAGAGAAGGAAGATTGGTAGTATGGGAGGGATGGCAATCTCTAGGATGTTTCAGGGCCTGGGATGGAGGAAGGCCCCAGAGGGTCTATGGCAGCAACTCTAGCTGAGACTCTTAGTAGATGGGGATATGGATCCTGAAGTGGCAGCATCCCAACCATAAAACCTTCAACTTCAAATGTCTTCTGTTTATAAGATATTCAGGAACAAAAAGCAGAGACCAACCAATGACTGACCCATATTTAGAATTATCTCATGATCAAGAACCAATCCGTGATGTTATTAATGATACTCTATTATGCTTACAGACAGGAAACTAACATAATTGTCCTCCGGGAGGCTCCACCCTGCAGCCAATGGAAAGAGATGCAGAGACTCATAACCGTATATTAGGTGGCGCTAAGGGATTATTATGAAAGAGTTGGGAGAAAGATTAAGGGAAAAGATAGAAGAGGACAGGGACTCCACAAGAAAACCAACAGAATCAACTAACCTGAACCCTTGGTGGCTCCGAGACTATATCACCAACTAAAGATCAAACATGGGCTAGACCGAGGTCTCCTACACATTTGTAGCCTGTGAGAGCTTGGTCTTCATGCAGTTTCCCCAACAACTAGAGCAACGACTTTCACTGAGCCTTTTGGTGGGCCTGCCTGTGGATTCCATGGAGTGCCAGACATCTGGCCTCAGTGGAAGAGGATGCACCTAGTCCTGCAGTGACTTGATGTGTGTTGTGGAAGAGTTAGTGGAGGGGCTGATACCCAGAAGTGGGCTTCTGGTTCTCAAAAGAGAAGGAGGAGGTAGAATGGAGGGAGGACGTGCTTGAGGCCATACTAGAAGGAGAGGAAGAGATGATATTGGATTGTTAAGTGCATAAATAAATGATTAATTAAAAATAAAAAGAATTTTGAAATATTACACAGTAAAAGATAAAATAACTTTATAGCCAAATAAATAATTTGATCTCAAACTGTTCAAGTCTAAATATCGAATGGTCAAGAACAAATCAAAGCACATTTATTACAGCCATAATTGCTTACACAATACAAGAAATTTTACTTTCTAATCCCCATGGAAATTTTTTAGTGCATCTAAACACCTTCAGATAAATGAGCAAAGTGCTATTCTAACTCTTTCTTCCCTTTAGATAGCAATAACATCAGGAAGGGTGAGCATAAAATGACTGAGTCACACTGACTTCCTGAGTTCTTATGTTCAGAGTTATACAGAGACTTCAAATCAGAATTCTTGTTTTATTGTTCTCTATGTTGCACTGGAAGCATGGAATAGTCTCTTATGTAACAATTGCCATAGATTTTATTACCAAATATTTGACTTGTGAAGAGTTGGGTAACTTCTTCTTTTTGTGATCTATTAACAAAAGAGAACATGAAAGGCAAATACAACAATTCTTGTTTCCTACATTTTCCAGGAAAATTGAAGACTTTCTTTTAACTTCTTTAGCTTAGTAAGTACAATTTAGTGACTTGTTCTCCACATACTGCCATGTTTCGTCATTTTCTAAAGTACTAATATTTTTAAAGATTACATAGGGAGGTATAATATCTGTGATCCAAATATAATTCAACTATCTCACAAAGTAAATTAGAGAAACACATGTCTATCTAAATGCTGCACAATGGCAGAGAACAAATGAATCCTCTATTTAATATGCCTCGAGTACTTAAAAATTCAAAATTAGACAACTAAGCACAAAGAAGTTTAGATTCCAAAGTTATTCTGCTGTTTCTTCATAACACTATTCTTCACAGAATTAAAAGTGGCCATGCACTGAACAGTTAGAATAAGTAGTACTAAAAGATCACCAGGCAAGATAAAAGTAGCTGTCATAGTGTCAGAGAAAGAATACATTAGAAGTTGGTAGTGATGGATGGAATCAGTGTCCAGTGGGATCAGAGAAGAGTGATAGAAAACATGTTTTAGGACTTTGGAAGTGCATAAATGAATAGCAGAAGCGTCCATGCCATTTAATTATCAGCCTTTGCCAAAAGTAGGAAGAATCATAAACACTGTAGGGTTGGGAGAAACTTTTGTATAAAGTTTATATCTACTATCTATTAATTATAGAACAAAAGAGTAAGCAATTGAAAATTTGAGTCAGAAATAGATTGAGAGTTGAGTATACTATAATATGGAACTTCTACTGTGTGTAATAATTGAAAAATATTTGTTTTTAATAGAGAAATATAGATCGGGACCTGGTTATTTATTTAATTATTCTTAACCTAGATTTCTCATGTTAAAATTGAAATAGCAATGTGTACTTTGTAATGATTTGGTAGACTGAACACTTAGAAAATTAAAGCACAAAATAGAAGTGACACTTGACTATAACTATTTTCCAAATTTGTCAATAACCTTACTGTGCTAAATATTTTTTCTATTAGAACATAAATTCTCACTCATTCAGATACATCCTGGCAACTTCATAGGCAATCACTAACAATGATTAGCAACAGGTAGTATTAGAGTGCTGCACAGTAACAGGCAGAAAGAATAATGGGAGTGCAGGCAAGTAGACTTGAGATATTTCTAACCATTAGAAATCCACAGAAACTACTAACAGGGCTAAAGATACAAAAGTACAGAGGACAATATGGGTTTAAATGCAATGTGAGAGAGATCTGTAAAGATGTTGTATGGGAAGATATTAAACACTTGAGGAAAGACAGTAGAATAAAGAGCCAACAACATCAGATTATGTGATATCCCAAGCACTATAGTTTTTGTTCAGAATGGATTTTATTGAAAGATTTATTTATTTCTATTTTATGTATGTATATTATGTGCATTCAGTTCCTTAGGAGGTGAGAAGAGAAAACCAGAGCCCCTAGTTGTTAGCCGTTGTGCTCAGACACCACACAAGGTCCCCTATAAGAATTGTCAGTGCTTTTAACCTCTTAACCCTTGGGCCATTTCTCCATCATTGGTCTCCTCATGTTCAAAGTTTCGCTTAAAATCTGTTATTCTACTGATCCTGCTTTTAAGCATGGCTTAGGGCTTCTATCTTGTCACTTTCAATACACTTTCTTCATTCAGTATATTTGGTGGTTTAATTATAACCAAAGAGCAATCTTTTTTGAGAATATGAATGTTCACTTTATCTGTATTGACTTTCCTTTCTTTTTTTGAGACATTTTCTGCTGTGATTTTGTTTTTAAATGCTCTTAACCTCGTTTTCCAATTGATATGTGCTGTTATTTCATTTTTCAATGAGATGTCAAGAAGTTGAAAAAACTTAGTCCCATGCCCTTACTATGAATAATGTCCTGTGTGCCAGAGCCAGGAGGAGATGATCCTTTTCATTCTGATGTCTATGGCTCTAATGTCTGACAGAGACAATGATAATATAATGTTGCTAGTTCTTGGACATTTCTGCCTTTACTTCCACAAGCTGATGGCATAACTTGGAATTGTTACCTAAGTTAAACAGAACACGCAAGCAAATAGGATAACCAGACTACATCCTCTTACCTTGACTGTAGCTGCAGTGTTTGATCAGCTGCTTAATTTAGTACAGAGATGGCAACCATAGCAAAGGAAGGGGGAATGAAAGATGCTCTTCTGGTCAACAACAAGTCATACTATGTGTCAGCAACATAGGCTATGTAGCCAATAGATTTACAATCAGCCTCAATTTTTTTCCCTAATGATTGTTCTGCACCCTGAACACTACTTTCCTGATCATTTGCCTTGTCTATACCTGATTATAGGGATGAACCTTCCTAGATTTTGAAACATCCAACAATTTTAATTTCCAAATGAAATATCCTTGTATTGGCTACCTTGAAGAACTGTGAAATAAGGTTCAACGTGGCAATGTGAGTGCTTTTGTTAAGATCTCTACAAGGCTGACCATCTGCTTGAAGGATTGTACAGAGATAAAATGTTATAAGTTTGGCACCAAATTTTTTCCAACATATTTTAGGTCCATCTAAAATAACCATTATTACATACTTACATTTGTGACCTAACATTCCTATGTTTATTATGTAAATCATTTAATGTTGACAAATTTGAAAAGTGGCCCAGCACATTGTAAAAGTTATCGTCCAGGGAATCAGATTTAATTGACATCTTGACAATATATTTTCAGCATCAAAGCCCTGGACACTTTTAGCCATACTCCCTGTAGGGAGTTCCTGTATGCCCCTGATTCTCATGGTTACACTTGTTCTTTTTCTTCTTAATAGACTTCTATAGTTTATCTCATTAAATAGATTCACTTATAGGTCACCAACAACTTCCACTAGATAAAATAAAGTAGTTAAATTATGTGGACATCCACATTCAGGAGAAATATCTGTTACATCCTGGATCAAAATACTAAGTAGTTTCATAGGTGCTCTTTGATGATGCCCAAGGATATAACAGCTTAAAGACAGTCCAATTCTTAAGCACTCAGTTTTTAAATTTTTACTCAATTCCAAGGAGACTGGTATTCTGCTTTCAATTCTCTTAACAAATAAGGGAGAAAAAGCCCTCAGCGGGAGTCAAGATGGGCTAGAGGAGAGAATAGTTTAGTCCCTTGGGACACTACTTAGATTGGTCTATGCACAAACTCCCCTCCTAATAATGTACTCAACAGCCTGAAATCCTTGCCTGATATTTTATGCACATATATATCCATCTAACAGTGCACCCAGCAAACTGTTACTAGACCTCCACCTACATGAAGCTGCATATCTTCTTTGAAGAATGGACTGAGTTTCTTGTCACTTTAATTCACATTAAACTTATAGTTTATTCACTTGCACTCCACTTATGACCAAATACAAACATAGGAAAACCAATATAGTTTAGACTGCACTTTGTCTTGTGCATAAGAAGGCACAATTGTTCCCACTGGTTAACATTTACAAACAATTCCCTATTTATTATCTTAGAACATGTATTATGCAGCTTTCATAGGATCAATATCAGATTAATTATAAGAAGGGAAATGCATGATAGACAAATGTTTGCATAACTAAATCTGTCAATCAAAATAAGGAACCACCCACACTTGTTCTCTATTAACAAAAATCCATTTTTTCTTTAGACTCCATTAAAAGAAATCCCTGAGGCCGTTGTGTTCATGTGGCCCATTGTCAATAATGGCAATGCATTCACTTCTAACTGACATTAATACTTTGCTTTGAATACAGTTTCCCTGCTACAATGAAGTTTATGTGCCTATATTTCAGTCTTGAATAAGGTGCTAAGAACAGGGAAACACACAACACAGACAGAAACAGACTAACAGAGAAAATGTGAAGGAAGAAGTATAGAAAAGAAAATGATATTAAGAATGTGGATATAGTAATAAAAGGGGTAGTTTGATTGAAGAATGACTTATAGAAGAATATATAAGAAAATATGAAAAAAAAAAGTTTAGTCCCAATTCTCAGGAGACTGGGATGCTAAGATATGCATACCTGATGAGCTTATCTATGTTCTCTGGGAGAAGAAAATTAAAAAGGAAAATATAATGAGTATAAAGGATATGGGGAAACAAGAGAGCAGACTGGAATTGGCCTGCCAGTTAATACAGGTTATGAAATACATGAAGAATATTCTGTAAAGGAAAGAGAGCTGGGTGTTTTTGTAGTATATGGTTGCAATCTGATATGTTTCATGATTTGCTTCATTCCACCTCAAATCTTAGTCTCTGGGCATGCTTCTCCAAGCTCTCAGAAACCAATTTCTCACCTGAAAAATCGTTTTCTGCTCCCTTGACCCTGCTTTGGGTGATAGGTATATAAATGGTTAGTAGGTGGATTGCAGAGCTAGTTGTATTTCTGGGTTGTCCCTCAAGTATGTGGTTGCTGTTGATGGCCCCTGCCCATGTATGATCCTTCCAATTATGATGTACTTCTTAAGTTCTACTGAATACTTCATTGTCCAACACATTTCATCTCACCAATTACCTACTGAATTACACTTTGCAGCAATACAATGGACTTCTGTTGACTGAATTCCCATGTCATCCAGTGTCATTTGTTCTGAATATTGGTGTAATTTTTCATAAGATGCAAAGCCTAATACTAACTTGACAGGTTTCTTTTAAAAACTGATAACTATAGTTGTTCCAGCCAAATGTCCAGGTATGTCCTCTATAACATCCACTGTCTACTATTTCCTGAAATATCTCTCTTTAAAATCTTTAAAATGCCCCTGTCTGGGACTAAGAGCCCATGCTGTTCTTGCGGAAGACTTGGGTTCATTATCATCATTCACATGATCACTCAAGCTCCCTGTAATTCTAGTTTGAGAAGATCTGATATCTTCTTCTGGATTCCACAGGACACTGAACACATGTAGGGTACATACACGCATGCAGGAACATACCAATACACATAAAATAAAAAATAATTCCTTAACATAGAACATGCCTAACCAAAAGTGCCATGCAGATGATCTGAACTACTCCCATGTCCTGGAATTTGGGGTTCACACTTACTGCTGTGAGCAAAGAGCTCAAAAGATCAAGCTGGCCACTCTGAGAAGAACGGAATCTTCTCCAATGCTTTGGAAAATACTTTCATATTGCTATTAACTTAGAAATATTCAAACACCATCCATCTCTTCTAAAATCATTTTTCTTTCTCCATATTATGTTCCATGCTTTTGAATTTATCCACTAAGTTACTGACCATTCTCTCTATGTTGGTAACTTCTTTGTCCCACTATTGAATTGACACTCATCCTTCATTCATCTGCTTATTTAAAATATTGTTCATGGTCAGGCATTAATCCCTGTTGAATGTAGGACTCTAAAATCTTTCTGTGATATTTCAGCTCTGTCATTACCTTAAGTTTCCAGTTTGGGGGAGTTGTAGAGCTGTGATAAAGAATTATTCTCTCATATGTTTTGTGGGTTTTTTAACCTTGTTTTTCTTTCTTTCTTTCCTTTTCTTTTTACTTTTTTTTTAATCTATAAGTGTGCTGTAAACTGGTGTAAATCACCAGACAATAAAATATATGAACACTTTGTGGGGGCAAAGAGCAGGGGAATTCAACATACCTTCAGTAAATTAGTCACAATAAAAATTCTAGGCAAGAATGTCCATTAAAGAACAGGAATACAGTTATAAGAAGCATAGAGGGGGCTGAGACCAGGAAATTCTGGAATTAGTGGACATTGGTTGGAGAAAACTCTTCTCATTTGGAATGGAGTATTAACTAAATCTTTTGAGTTACTGAGATGACCAGCACACTTCTGTTGAGTCTATGAATAATTAGGTTCTGAGACTTATCCAGAAATTTTTTTTATTTCATTTTCATGAGATGTATAAAATCTTTGGACTCATAAACTTTCTTTTGTGGGTCTATTTTGGACTTGGTTTTACTCAACTGATGTAACTGTCAATTGCTTTGCCAATATCATACTATGCTGTGCACTGTAACTTTATATTACATTGTCTAGTGAGGCAAAATTAGTTCTTCAATTTCTCATCCCTTTTAATATTGTGTTGGCTATTCTGATATTTTGGCTTTTTTTTTGATATCTAAAAATAACTTGCTGTGGGTCTCAGGGAGACTACACTGGCTGTATGGATCAAGTTGAAAAGAACTCGCATCTTGACCTTAGTGAGTCTTCTTATCCATGAAATCAGCTTGTTTTCTTTCCATCTTTTCAGTTGAAAGATATTAGTATTAGTATTAGTGTTATTATAACTTTTGTAAAGAGACTCATGGAGATTATATAAATATTTTGTTGGGATTATAGATAAGTGCCTTTGGAAATATTAACCTGAATGGTACTGGGTTTTTAATTTCAATATTTACTTATTGTTGCTATACAGAAAAGTATTTGACTTTGTATATTAAGCACCTATCTTTTAAATATATATGAATGTGTGAATATATATTATATATATATATATATATATATATATATATATATATAATGAGAGAGAGGAGAGAGAGAGAGAGAGAGAGAGAGAGAGAGAGAGAGAGACCCATTGGATTTTCTACAGATATGGGTATTTGGAACATAATACTTAATATGACAATAGAGAGAGTAGTGTGGTTTGAAATTGATAAGAGCCTTTTGAAATGGTTATTAAGGATTAAGCTGGTTTTTTCTACTCTTCCATGTCATATATGATTTGGAGACGTAGTAGCATTCATTTCCTGTTGAACATGTAGTCATGAAGTAAATGTTCATTGGAAGAGACTTCGTTGTCATTAAATGACAACTTGCCACAACCTTGGTCTTTGACTTTCAACCTCCAGACTCATACAATGTTGATGTCTGTTTAGAATTTCTGTAATCTGGAATAGATTATTGTAATATCAGATATATATGAGTCTCAGACCCTGTTCTACTGCTGTGAAGAGACACCATAACCAAGGAAAATCTTATAAAATAAAGCATTTAATTGGGAGCTTGCTTACCCTTTAGAAGATCAGTCCATTAACATCATGGCAGGGAACATGACTCTGGAACAGTAGCTGAGAGATACATCTTGATCTGCAGGGAAAGAAAGATAGAGTGGATCTGGCATGGGTTTTTGAAACCTCAAAGTCCACCTCTAGAAGACACACTTTCTCTAACAAGACCACACCTACTCCAAAACCTCACTTCTGTCCTTCTCAAGTAGTGCCAGTTATTGTGACTAAGTATTCAAATATAGGAGCATATGGAGGCCATTCTTTCTCAGTCCATCACAAGGTGTTGTAACACCTGTATACAGTTTTATTTATACATTTTCCATCTACATGTTTCCATATACATTTTCACAACTGTCATTTTTTTACATTACATATGTCTTCCTGTTGACATTGAAAGGGAGAGGTAAAATATAATGTATCACTTTAACTGTTAAACATTGCACTTATAAGGTTTTATATAGCATTACTATTTTCAAAGAATAAATATTATTTCCTGAGGACATTTCTTTTTTTTTTCTTTCTTTTTTTTTTTTTTTTTTTTTTTTTTTTTTTTTTTTTTTTTTTTTTTTTTAGTTTTTTCGAGACAGGGTTTCTCTGTGTAGCCCTGGCTATCCTGGAACTCAATCTGTATACCAGGCTGGCCTTGAACTCAGAAATCTTCCTGCCTCTGCCTCCCAAGTGCTGGGATTAAAGGAGTGCGCCACTACCACTCAGCCCCTGAGGACATTTCTTAAGATATGGTATTGAGAGAACATTCTCACTGAACCAGACAAAAAAAAATGAGCTCTGTATACTAATAAGCTATTGATGCTGGAAACATGGCATGAGTATCTGTATTAACCAGGCACTGAAGTAGACAAAGGGTAAAAAAGGTTGAAATGATAAGTTAGCTATAGGAAGCAGAGATATATATGACCATGTATAAGAATACGAGGGAGTCGGGATGTAAACACTTGCTTTAAAACTAAAGAGATCACCAGTACAAATTAGTAACTTATTATTTCTATGTGATTAATATAAAAAATAAACTGATTTTCTTTCCAGTCAAAACTAAATGTAAGGTGCTGGAAAGACTGTTGAGTGTTTAAGGCACTTGTTGTTATTCCAGAAGACCCTGTTTCAATTTCCTACAACCTCATTGGTGTATCTCAAACAAGATGTAACTCCAGTTCCAGTTATCTCCAATATCCCTTCTGAACTCTTCTGGCATCAAGCATGTATATGGTCCACACACATACTTAAAGCAAGACATCCATACACAAAACCAAACATAACTGAAGATCTATCCTTATACTTCTTCAGTGTACATGGTTGTGAAGAAGAGCTATAATTTCCCCTAACTTCTACTTTAGCCTTAATTAAGTCACTATGGTTTTTTTTTTTTAATTTCTTGCACGTGTGGACTCATAATCAATAAATGTATTACTCAAACCATCATAAATGTCATTCTTTTTAGAAAATTTGAATCAAATATCAAGTATCAGACTGTCTTAGGTTCTCTGAAAGTCCCTAGGTGCAGGCAGTTATCCTGTAATTTGTTCAAAACATATTCTCATCACGAACCTCTTAAGGGAATGAAGGGAATCGCAGAGGAGGACAGATGAGCAAGGACATAGTCTCTAGAGAAATGTTCTCATCATGATCCCATAATGCATCCTAGAACTCACGCATTTTACAAAGTCTCTCAGCAACAGTTGGCCTTCTGCCTGGTGGATAGGGAGACAGTTCCAGGAGCCCACGGTAGTTCTTATGGGAGTATTTAAGTAAATTTAGGCTTTAGAAGCAGCCACAATTGGTTTCCAAGGGATCGTCATGAATCTGAGTAAGACACCAACTGTTGTCAGGTAGATACCTCTGTCGCTAGAATTCTTTCTCTGAATATAAAAATGAAAGCATTTTGAATGGATTAGAAACAAGGAGGGTCCTCAAGTTTTTTCTTCTTCCAAAAGCATATTTCCTATAAATCTAACTTAGCAACTTCTGTTAATCTTTTAATTAATGAAGAGATGGGATACAATTTGTAGGTTTTCTCTCATATGTACAGTGCTTTTCATATCTCTCCGTCCAGCTCTAGATATTATATCTCTAAGAATATGACTCATATTTGTTTCTCCAAATGTTTCCAAAACATACCTAGAAGAGTTATTTTTCACAACTTTATAAATGAGCAAGTCATGATCTAGGAAGGACAGACTGATGCCAATCACATTTTCCTCTTGATATTTCCAAAGCCAGGACTCAAATTCCATGCCTGATTTGATGTCTTTCCACTATGCAACAAATTCCAACTAAAAGAACAGCACAAATTTTGAAACTTTGTCTGCTGAAAATATTCCATTATGTAAATATATCAAAAGTGCATCCTTCAAAGTACTTTATGATATGCCATTTAGTGGCATAAAAGAAAACACTTAGAACCAGGAACCTTTAAGATGTACATATCACGTATGGTGTAACCATAGACAGGTCATGCTGAGTCTCCACTTTCTCCTTTGAAAACTGACAGGAAATAAGAACACCTTAGCTGTGAGGGGATTTGGTTATATTTGCAAGAGTTTAAATACATACATGTTATAAATATTGTCTAGTACTGTCATTATTATCATCTCCACTTGGCATGACAAAATGATATACATGGTTGTTTCCAGATGACCAGTATGCCTGTTTTAAATTTATCACTCAGAAGGTTTTAATATTCCCAGATGGTAGGATCCTAGACATGAATTTATGATCAGAAAATATCTTGTCCATCCTAATGCCTGAAAAAGTTGACTCTCCTTTCTTTGCCTGAAGCTTAATGTCACTTTAATGTCAGATGTCCTGCAGAGCCTCAAAACGTATGCCCATTTGCTTGATGAATTTACCTCCCTTTTTATGAAAGCACATCCCTGACTACCTGAGCACCAGACTTTGTTAGTACTATGACACTGTTTTCCAAAAGAAAAAAATCTTTAAATTCTACTGTTTATATTTCCCTGTGACCTCAATTAAACCTTTGAATAGAATTCATAAATGCAGTTTAATCTGTAAAACATGAAATTCTAATATTATTCTTTCAAAGAAAAACGAAGACTTCCATGATTTTAAAATGGGTCTTTAACTAGAGTTTTAGAATGTGTACCTAAGTGAATTATTTTCACCCTGGATGGTGAGTTAATTGGAGACACTTTCAGGAGCTAGATATAAAATGAATCACTATGCCTCTATAACCTATCTACCAGAAGCTATGGAGATGAGAGTGATCACTCCAGAATTCTTAACTGCACTAATCATTCCACTGTAAATGCAAGATTCTATTCAAATCTAGTGTAATTCAGTCATACCTTGAGTTTTTATTTTACTAAACAGTCTTGATTTAAAGAAAGTGCCTAAAATAAACTCCAACATCTACACATGATAATAAAAAAATTCTTCAAACATGTAGCCATTGACACTGGAAACATATGTCATTTTCCTTTGTTTTTTCTATTGTTGAATGAGATTTAGCAAGGAGAGGCTGTGGGCTAAAGATGTACAGAACTACATTGATGCTGTCTGCTATTTTAAATCTTCTGATTGATTATTTAAGCTACAATATCACTAGCAATTCAAAAGAAAATAAAATCAATGGGAAAAAACAGGAGAGAAGGAGAAGGGGAGGGCAAGGAAAGGTCAGGATAGAGGAAAAGGGAAAAGGAGATGTCCTGAAGAACTCAGGACCTTCTGCTACCTCTTTTTGAAACCTGCCATACATGCCTTCTGCCCCCTGCAGCAAAACACTACCCACACAGTCAGAGCCAAGTCCTTCAGCTTAGTTCAATAACAGTGAAAACAAAGCAACAGGAATTTTATATGAAATTGCATTTATATTTAAATACTATTATGTTTTCCAATAGTTCCACGTCAAACTGTGAAACAGAAAGTAGCACATTAGGTCATACAGAAGATTCTTGTCTCCTTCCAATTATTTCAGCACAGGCTCTACCTATAGTCTCAGAATTAGCTAATTATTCTGGTTTTCGAAATGCCTTAATCACACAACTGTGTGTGCACTGGTCTTAGGAAAGTCCAAATCAATTCTAATAGGGCCACTATCATAGAACATCTAGTTAATAATGTGTTGATTCCTTCACTGTGATGCTGTTTAAACATTTAAGCTTCTTGTGGCTATTTTTAATTAGTGTCTAGTTCTTAAATATATAGTACTTTATGTTCTGATTATTTCCACAAATCAAGAAATGTTTCAAATGAGTGACAACTATCAACACCTGGTGTCATTGTAATTTTTTTTTTAATTTAGTTCTTATAAATCAAGAGGTGAAAGAATATAATAGCATTTAAAATGGAGTTTCTTAAAGAACGAGACTACCTAATCCTCTGTTATAAATCTCAACCATTGATGTTGTAAGCAAGAAATGATTACATTTTCTTTCCTGTCATCTTTTTATGAGTCTTCATTTAATAAAGAAGGTAACAATATTAGTAGTATTACAATTATTAGTAGAAATTAGATAGTCATATGGTGGCACCTGCTTGGCTTAGGTAACAATTCAATTCATTCATGTAGTAAATGAAAGTTAAAGACATTTCACTTTCTGGTCCTCCTTAATTTAGGCAAAAAGAAAGTTTACATTAATTAAATTGGATGCCAATCCAATACTGGAGATGACTATACTATACGTATCCCATGTGTATCTGGGTGGCACATACTTCATTACATCATTTTGCAGTATTACATACATTTGTGTGAGATTTGAATTCCATTTAAAAGAAGACAATAGATAAAATATCATTTTGTTGTCAGTATTTGAGAAAGAACACTTAGGGTATTCTTTCCTATTCATGTATTGTTATTCTTTGCAACACTTCAACTTCGCACAATGGCTACCCTTGTGATCTTGTTGAATGTATATTCAACAAGAATGTATATTTGGTATCTGATATTTTTTTAATTATCATAAAGCTAAATCATTTATAACTGGTTCTCATTTGAACTTGTCTCAAAGCTTATATTTAAGATGTCATGGTCCCACAAGAATTCTGAGATCTATTTAATATTCTCATGCCATGGCCACAAAGATATTTCTCTAACTATTACTCATTGCATAGGTGGATTTTCAAAGCACCTCCCATTCCTCAAACAAACATTTTATCTATCAAAAAAAAAATAGTGCATTCAGCTCTCTGAAAAGAAAAACTATGACATGGAGCCTCTTCTCCAAAATAATGCCCGAGTTTCAGTAATGGTTCTGCCACTGCTCACTTCAGTCTCTTGTCCAAATTATTTTGGTGTATTTAATTACGTGGTGAGATTCCTAATATCCAATATTCTCTAGGTCGCTAAATGAGTCAACAAACAAATTAACCCATGATAGAATGAACACAATTAACAAGCATATAGTTAAACAACCTAGACACAATTAAACTTAAAATCAGATATGAAAAAGGAGAATTACAAGTCAGAACAGTAATGCAAAAGATCCTAAGAATCCACTACAAACAATTTTGTGCCGATAAGTTGGATAAGCTAGGACAAACTGATAAATTCCTAAAAATAAGGTAGCAAAAAGTCATGAGGAAATAATAATCCTTCACAGATGCAGAATGAAAATGAGATTTAATCAGTTATTTTTAAAAACAGCAGTAAAAGCCAAGGGAACTCTATGAGGACGGCTTGAGTGTTGAGCTATGCCTGACACTGTACTTGCCTTCTTAAATTTTGTTTAAAAACAAAACTGAAGAAGATGCAATTCTAATTCAATTTAAAAGTCTGATATTGTCCTTATATTAAACCCCCCAAAACAGACTACCAGAAGAAAAATTTTACAGGTCCTGATGATGACAAATACACAAATACTGAAGAAATTCGTGTTGGTAAATCATTTTAGAAGGCATCACTGTCCAGGATCAATGGTAATTTATCCATGCTTTAAAGACAAGTCATTTATGTAATATATATACATAAAATTTATATATATAATAATTTGGTTAATAAATTTTTTGTTTTGTTGGGTGTTATTTTATTTTTATTTTTGTAAAGTTTAAGAAGGTAGAAGGTTAAGTACCAGGAATAACTTTTGGATCCTCTGTAGAATTCAATAGGGCAAGAATTTGGGAAATGGGTGGGTGCTAGTAGTGATGGATAAGCAGTTAAAAACACTGGATAATCTTCCAGAGGACCTGAGTTACATTCCCAGCATCCACAAGGAGGCATACAACCATCCATATACCAGTACCAGGGGGATCAAACTCAGTGATCTGACCTTTGTGGGTACCAGGAATGACATGATACACACATATTCTGTCAGACACATACACATAAAAATTTTTAAAAAAAAAAACTCAACATATCATCAGGTCCCTGGACTTTTCACTTCTAGAATTTATTATTATTATTATTATTATTATTATTATTATTTTATTTTTTTTTTTTTTTTTGGTTTTCTCGAGACAGGGTTTCTCTGTGTAGCCCTGGCTGTACTGGAACTCACTCTGTAGACTAGGCTGGCCTCAAACTCAGAAATCCGCCAGCCTCTGCCTCCCAAGTGCTGGGATTAAAGGTGTGCACCACCACTGCC
The DNA here is from genome assembly GCA_021653895.1 of Mastomys natalensis. Lineage (NCBI taxonomy): Eukaryota > Metazoa > Chordata > Mammalia > Rodentia > Muridae > Mastomys > Mastomys natalensis. The sequence goes on along the minus strand of JAJTUV010000234.1, from coordinate 1,702,031 downwards.
CTGCTAGAATTTATTATTTTTATTACTGATTCGATCTCTTTTTTATTATTATGGACAAATGAAAATGTGTTTTGGACACAATCTCATCTTTTGACATGAAATCTCTCAGCAAATCAGTTGTAGAAAAATGATGCTAATAAAGAACATCAAATAAAAGCCCATAGCTAGCACCATAACTGATCATGACAGTGGTGCTTTCACTGTCGCTTCTGTTCCACCTGATATCAGATGTCCTAACCATGATGAATAGACAAGCACGTGATTTCAATTAATTGTACTTTTTGGGCACAAGGTTTTGTTTTTTTAAGCCTAGAATATATAGTTGGTATACAATAATTTGTTAATACCTGGAGAATAAAGACAGTTTGAAAAAAGTCCTTCTGATGGTCTGGTTTGGAATCTATTGAGAATCCAAAATAATAACTATAATGGATTTTTATACATTGAATGTATGCCACAAAGCATGCATACATGGTTATCAAGTCATATGTATACCTATATATTAAAAATAGCAAAATACAATGGAATCTTCAAGGAATATTGTTAAGTGTAGAACATAGAAGAATGTTAAGTGGGTGGGAATATCTTTTTATTTTATTTTTTCATACAATATATTTTAATCATTCTTTCACCCCTCCAACTTCCCCCAGATGATCTACACCTCCCTACTGACCCAACATTATGTTCTTCCTCTTTTTCTCAAAAAAAAAAAAAAAAAAAAAAAACAAATCACAGAAAAAGAATGAAAATCAAGACAAACAAAAGCCAAATAAGGGACAAAATACCAAAGCCAAGCAAAATGAAACAAAACATCCACAAAGAAACCAACCAAATGAACTTGACTATGTGTTGTCCAGCTACCACTCTGCATGAGCCTTGTTGAGGTAGCCTGAGACAGAGATACTCTGTTAAGTACTAATGCTGAAAACCCCCACTCTGGGAAGACCCTCACTCATGTCTCGGGGTAACAACCACCCAGTAACTCTCACAAGACTCCGCAACTGGATGCAAAAGCAGAGGTTTATTCGGGAGAACAGCGGCTGTTGGTCAACTCATTTGCTCGCACAGGAGTAGAGTTGACCCCGATTGCCAGTCTGAGGGGAGTTTTATAGGGGAAAAACACAAACCACGGGGTAAGGGGGAGGAACCAAGGAAGAATAACCATTGAAACAGCGGAAAGTCCCAACCATACCATAAAAATAGTGGAAAGTCCTAACCTATTATTATAGTTGGTCATAAACCAGGGCAAGGTGTGGGAAACATCTGTGCACACATTTTTCTCAAGGATGTGGTCCTGCCCTGTCATTGTGGTCACCAATTTCCTGGCTTCACCTCGCTGACTCGCATCCCTCCCTTGTGTGGTGAGCCAGTTCCTGCAACCGGCCAGTTCACATTCCTGGCCTGTTTTCAGAGAAGTTTCTGTGCCCTTTAAAAGAAAACTTAGAAAAGAACCTAAAGCCTACAAAGATAATATATATATATATTTTTTTCTATAAAATATGATTTTCCTATAATTTTCATTCTTCATTCTCAATCCCTGGTTCATCAGAGTGTCTTATAAAATATCTTATACATAAAGCCCTTAGCGCATGCACATATTTATCCCAGGTAAATTTATGGCAAGGACATAGTCTCGTGCAAGAATGGGAGAGAGACAATATAGAGTCATGACAGGGTAGGACAATAGAAAATGTTTCTCTAGAGAAGAATGGCCTTTGAATGGACAAGATGAAGGAAATGATGAAGCATCTGAAATGTCACTCTGTTTACGTGATGTATGGTTAAAGTTGTATTGAGTAGAAAGTAATATTCTAAAATAATGCACCGGACAAACACCCTGGGAAATATGAGCACAATTAATGTGAGAGTTGAAAAGAAGAGTCCATCAGATGCTGTGGCATTATATACATTTGCCGGCCTCCCTTCAGCCCACCAGCCTTCTTTCTTTAACCATTTCCTTTGCCATTTTCTGGTTTTTCTGCCTTAGATTAAAAGCCCAGAGTATAGTCTAATCCCAAGAAACTTGTTCTGTGTAAAGTTAGAGCCGGTTATCTTTGTTTTCACCAGAATTAACCCTTTTACATTAGCAACTGACCATTTACCTTTTATGATGTTGTTTATTTTGAATTATACCTTAATTACATTATATCTCTCTACTCTTCCCTCTCTCCAAACTCTTCCTTAGAACCTTCCAAACTCTCCTTCAATTTCATAGCCTCTTTTTTCATCAAATATTATTTTGTGAATATATAAATTATATACATATTTGTGTATGCCTATTACTCCTAGACATTACCTATTCAGTTCATATAATGTTATGTGTATTTATGTTTTCAAAGCTGACCATTTGTGACTGGACAACCAATTGTTGTGCTATTTCCAGGGGAGAGCTACCTTTTCCAACCCCAGCTTTACTCATTTACCTATTGTTCTTTGTATTGATTCAAGGACTCTAGTGCTTTTCCCATGTAATTTGGAGTGTTAGTTGGTATTCTCCTTGTTCAGCTCGAGTTTAGGTAGTCATGGTGGTGAAAAATCATGGTGTAGCTTCTGATGTTGCTAGGAGACAACACAATCTCATAGCAAACTTCCTGATACTCTGGCTCTTACATTCTTTCTGCATCCTATTCTGAAATGTTCCCTGAGCCTTACTTGCAGGAGTGTTTTGTAGATGTGTCCACAGGGGCTAGGCTCCACAACTCTGCATATTGATTGACTAAGGTTTTCTGTAGTTATTTTATCTACTGCAAGGAGAAGTATCTTTGATGAATGAAAACTATGTATATTTGTATATAAAGAAAAATGTTTATAGATTGCTATTCGAGATCATGCTGATTTAGTAAATTAATGGTTGTAGACTGTCCTCCAATATCTATAATTGGTATCTAGATTTCTAGTACCAGTCATGGTATCCCTCTTATGAGCAAGTCGTAAGTCCAATTAGAGAACCATTAGCTACCACCAAGTTAGATGTTCCATTACTGCACTCTAAAGGTTATCTTGTCAGGCAGGTCATTGATGTGATTCATAGTTATTATGGCTGGGTGGACTTTTGGCTACCTCTCTTGTAAGATTTCCTGGTGCCCTGTGGTACCATGAAATCTAGACCTCAGGGAACACACTGTGTCTGAGTAACATGATGTCATAGCTATAGAGATTTACCTTCCAGTTCAAGACAACAAGTGACTGTGTGTTTAGGGGAGTCTTTCACATAGTCCTGGCCAACAACTCAAAAGAAGGATTCTCATGTCTGGTATTGGTTTATTTTATTTTTTGGCCATGTAGTCCTAAGCTCTTGGAGGACCAGTGTCAGAACAGATGAGAAAAGTTCAATAAAAATTACTGTATAAATACACATGTATAGTTTTAATGAACTTTTCCCTGTCCTTTTTCAAGCACACTGGTTATTGGCAGAATTTCTGTGCTTGGCACTTGAAGGAGTGAGACCCTCTTCTGATAGATACCATCTGCTATTCCTTGGACAGAGTATGTCTTACTTAAAACATTCTATTTCATTAAATTTTTCTATTTTCTTTTCCTTTTATCATCTAGACCTTTTATCAAAGTACTCATTTGATTGGGATGAGATTATCAGGATAATCTTTATTATTATCTTAAATTCAGTTGATTATACATGAACATTATGTATGTACCTTGTTTTATTACTAAATCTAGTGACAGAAATGATACCATCATATTTGCAGATAATATAGAGAAGGCTATGTATCTTAGTTAGAGTTTTACTTCTGGGAGAAGATATCATGATCACAGCCAATCATAAAGAACAACATTTAATTGAAGTGCTTACAATTTCAGGGGCTTAGTCCATTATCATCATGGTGGGAAGTATGGGCGCTTACAGGCCAGCATGGTTTTGGAGAAGAAGCTGAGAGTGTAACACACTGGGCATAGCTCAAGCATAGGAACCCTCAAAGCCCAGCCTCACAGTGGCCACACCTCCTAATAGTGCCACTCCTTATAAGCCAAGCATTCAAACATGAGTCTATGGGATATTGAGGCCATGCCTCTTCATACCACTGTACTATGTGTGTGTGTGTGTGTGTGTGTGTGTGTGTGTGTGTGTGTGTGTTCAAATACAAATTAAACTTAGAGATATAGACTACTAGACAAAAAAATTTCCTTTATTGCAATGTGAGGATGAATATCCTCTTAGGTATGAATATCAAAGGAAAGGCGACACCAGGATACAAATATACCGATCTAGTAGTCATGTTTGAGTGGCAAGTTCTTTAACCACTGATCCATCTCCACAATCCTAATACTTCTTTAACAGCCCTTAGAAAGAGCAAATGGCACTAATACATCGATTTTTAATTTCTACACTTTGCAACTGTAATATAATGAATGTGTATTTTTAAATCACCCAGTACTGTTGTTACTGCATCCATACCCCACTAATAATTTAGCTCAGTTTATAGAAGAAATATGGAAATATAGAGAAACATGTTTCTCTATATGCATCTCTCATCAACTCCTCTATTTCCTTAAGCTTGCTTGCTTGTTTGTTTATTTTTCAAAAATACAATAATGTCAGTATCTGAGAGATCTCAGGGGTCCAGGTTAATTAAAATTGTTGGTCTTCCTATGTGGTTGCTCTCCTCTTCAGCTTCTTCCAGACTTTCTCTGATTTAACCACAGGGATCCCTGATTTCAGTCTGTTAGCTGGGTGTCAGTATCTGCTGCTGTCTTAGTCAGCTGCTTTTTGGGGTTTCTCTCTCAGAGGACAGCCATGCTCTGCTCCTGTCTGTAAGCGCACCATAGAATCATTAATAGTGTTAGGCCTGAGCCACCAATCAGGCAGCATACATAAACCAGTTGGTCTGACCCTGCCCCCGACACATATACTGCCTAGGGTGGCCTCAGTGGGACAAGATGCACCTAACCATCAAGAGACTTGAGGCCCCAGGGAGTGGGGAGGTCTGGCAGAGGGGGGAAGCATCCTCTTGGAGACAGGGAGGAGGAGGAATGGGATGAGGAACTGTGGGAGGGCAGACCAGGAGGGGAACAATGGACTGTTAAAAAAAAATAAATGAAAGTAATAAAAAAATGAAAAGACAAAAAAATACTGTAGTGATATTTTTATCCCAGGCCTTGGTACTTGGTGTCCATATAACATGAAAACTTTTAGTTTCAGATGTATGATTGACTCGGGTATTAGCTATGAGCAGGTTTACTGTGAATGGTCTCACTAGTGTCAGTCCGCTGGCTCTAGTGCATAAGACCAAGCATTTACATGAGTCAAAATGTGCTTCAACTCACAAGTGAGCAGGAAGGAACAATAGAAGCCAAGAAGTTTTGCCAAGCTGGTTTTTTAATTCCTGGAAAGTTGTCCAGGGAATATTTGGTCCCCTTTGCAAACAGTTTACACTGCAGTACAGCTGTCAGACTGCAAACCATTAAACCCTGGGATTTACACCACAGGAAGTTTAATGTGTAGGCATGAGTATCCTGTGCTCAGAAGGACAGAAATAGACTAGACTCTTCCAAAAGTACAAGCAACAAGGTGTGGAAGGGGAAGGTGGGTTAGCCAAGAGTCATCTGAAGTAATCCCTCCATAAAGTATTTTTGGTTTCTTTTCAAAGAATAGAGAGGCTTTTGTTGATTATCTGTATAAATCATCTGCTCCAACTACTTGGACCTTTTCTATTCCTGCAGCTATGTTTATTTTCAAGTCATCTGAATTATCATTACCTTATATACGCACTTGTAGAGAGTAAAGAAAGGAATTTTTCTACACAGCTCACTGAAGCATCTTCAAGTGTGTGAATAGTTCTTAGAATATAGTGGGTGTTCACATAGTATTACCTAGCGAGAGAATAATATGCAATAAAAAACAATAAAGAACATGGGACTCTAATTTAGATTTCAGGCTGTTTTAATTCTATCTTTGCTCCCATGCTGAAAGTAATGTTTTTAAAAATAATTACGTCTTGTCCTATTAATACATGTTCTTCAGAATTTTAATTGTGTAATGCAAATTCATAATATATTAAAACAACGTGAAACACTCCGTAACTTTTCATCTATGTGCCAACAATGCCAAAACAATACATGTAGCCCATTTTCTTTTATATTTTCCAGAGTATGTGTGAATTGACAAGTCTTTTTATGACTAAATCACAATTTCATGACAAATTAAGAGTCATATCAATGCTTGAAGGGATTCGAATGTGACAAATGCTAGAGGTTGACTGGAGCAGCAACCCAGTAATAACAATCCAGTTTACTTCACCACGTATAAGTGCTACTTCAATTATCTTATCAAAGACATTATCATTTGCGTTTTTCAAAAACAGACCAAAACTCCTCTTGGCAGATACAACAATGACGGTTTTGTTCACAGTATAATGGACATATCTCTAATTGCGCTTATGATCTGAGCAGTCAAACAACCTAATAAAAAAACTGACAGAAGAGAACGAATAAAAAGTAAACCTTTGTGTTCGAGCTTTGTCACTGCCCATCTCTGGTGTTTACCTAGATTCTGAGTCAGACAGACATAGATTTCTTGCTTTGTGCCTGATGAAGCAGAGTCCCAGCATTAATCTCCCATCAAGTTTTTTTTTTTCCTCCACTTTCTTCTCTCCAGCCTCCTGATTCCTGAGTCTTGGCTTTGACAAAGCTGTGTGTTCTGTGGTGAAAATAGGATAGTCTGGGTATAATAACTTTGGCACACTGTCTATTCCTTAAAGATTTAAAATAATAAAATAGATGCATATTCAAATGGCCTCTGTACATTTAAGAGTTATATATAAATACACACAAAACTATGTACATATATATGTATGTGTATGTGTATATATGTATAGGCTTTCCATTATTGATGTATTTGTTTCCTGATAATGTCTGTATGACACTAAAGAAGTATGCTGAGATTTAAATTCTAAATTCTTGAATTTCCATTTGAGTGATCTCAAATATACAAGTAGATTATACATAGAAATTGGAATATTAACTATATACACTACACTTTATTTCATGTATCTTTAAAAGATCTATTTATTTTTAATTTGTAGATTTTAATGTTTGCCCATATACATGAGTGTAAACCATGTAGGTACAGTATCTTTGGAGGCCAGAAAACAAAGCCATATCCTCTGTGGCTAGGCTTTTAGGTGGTTGTGAACCTTCGGGGGGCGTCCTGGAAACTTGATTCCGTTTTTTTTTTCAATTTTTTTTTAAAGATTTATTTATTTCATGTATATGAGCACACTGTCACTTTATTCAGACACAACAGAAGAGGGCATCAGTTCCCTTTACAGATGGCTGTGAGTCACCATGTGGCTGCTGGGAATTGAACTCAGGATCTTTGGAAGATCAATCAGTACTCTTAACTGCCAAGCCACATTCTATTCCATCCTTTAAGTATTTCTAATAAGGGTTGGCAAACTTTCTGTGATGGATCTAATAGGAAATATTTTGGCCTTATTTTGGCCTTTATGCACTGTATAGTGTTGGTCACAGCTAGTCAACTCTGACCTCATTGCATTACATAACAATGAAACATACAGAAATGATGGCTGCTGCTATCCAACAAAATTTTGTTTATACAAGCAGGTCACTTGTTAGATTTGCACCATGGGATCTAGTTTCTAATTCCAGATCTTTAAAAGAAGAATAGCAATGCCAATGCATTTTTATAAAGCTGATATAGCTGGTCAAGTACTTAGAAAGGAGTAATCTTACATGTTATTAATTTTTTTTTGTTTTAGTTCTCACTCCATGAGATACCTTTACTTAGAAACATCATATTATGAGCTATCATTACCACAGAAAATAAAGTTAAAGAAATGCTTCCATGAGTAACCTGTTTCTAAAGCTGTCCATAATGCTGAAATACAGAACTTTGAACAGTAAAAGCTGTTTTTAAGTGTCAAATATTAATTATACATCTACGAAGAGTATGTGACATAAATGCATCACTGTATTTGATTTGGTCAATAAAATTAATAAAAATGCAATATTACCTCATGAAAGGAAATAAGATTGATGATGCAAAATTAAGGACGTAAAATATGACACACTTTTTCAGTGTGTTACCTTAAGGACAGAGAATGTTCTAAGTGCATTTCCATCAAGAGTACTAAGAGATGGTGCTATTCATTTAAATAGATGTTAATTCATTTTAAATTATAATTGAAATACAAGGCACACAAGAAGATCACGTTAAAGAGTCATTGTTGAGCAAGATAGAGCTGGATAGCAGTTTCCCTGCCTGCCTGGGAATGCTGAGCAAAGACAATGGCACTTCTGCTAGGGAATCTGGGAGAGCACGTTTTATGGACATCTCTGTGGAGCAATTAAACTAACTGAATTCAATTAAAAATTGGCCTTCAACCAAGAGGATATGAACTTAGCCAGGAGAATATAGCCACATATTTAAAAAAAAAAAAAAAACTACTATGAAAGCAAAGCACAAGAATCTCAGTGATGCTCTCAGATGTGTCTTGAGTGAGAAGCTGTTATTACCACAATAGCAAATCATTTTAATAAGCAAGGACCTTCAGGAGTTATCTCCAGGTCACAGCTTCGGAACTGAGCTACAGAGATGAGTAAAACCCTAGACAACTTACATAGCTAGAAATTGCTTTCACACCACTCAAGTTACACTTCATTCTGATTACAATTTAAGAGACTCTAGACATAGCTTAATCTTCTCACATGATACATACAAGACTGCTTTTACTTTTTTACTTGGTAAGTTAAATGTTTTTTAGTTTCAGTGTGAGTGTGTGTGTGTGTGTGTGTGTGTGGTATTTCTGGTGTTGGAAAATGAAGCTTAAGCATCAATGCTAAACAAAAACTCTAGTGCTAAGCCACACGATTCATGACTACTATTGTTTTTAAATCTTTTTGATCTTTATATTAGCTTTATTAAAGGTATACTTGTAATATATACTTAATATGTGAGTGCACTATAATACAAAAATTTAAATGATGAAACTCATTCCCAAAGAACAAGCATTCTGTAATAGATATTTTGTTAGCTACATTTTAAGTAGCTAACATGCATTATAGATTATTTTTCATGAAACTGTACATAGATTTCATTCATAAAAGTTGTATTATTAAATAATGGTTTGAAAACCCAAGATCATTAACTGGAGGATATATTTTTCTTCAACAAAATTTTCTATTTATATGTCTATTAAAGGACATTGATAATTCAGATTCACTATGGTGGCATAGTAGAAGAAGCCTTTTAGGTCAGTTAATAATAAACTCTCTGGTTTTGATTGTTTACAAAATATTATGTGAAAATTGTTTTAAATATTGTCTTAAATAAGGATCATTTGTTATAACTAGTTGGTACATTTTTAATAGATGTGTATAGAAAACTAGAGTTGGCTTGTTAATTTTAGCAGAAATAAAGTAAGTTGCTTACTAACATGGTAAATGAAATGTACTAAGCATTTGAAGCTGTATTTTTAAATTTAACATCACAATCACTTAACAGAACATATACAATAATTATCACTATATTATATTTATATATTATATTTATACTTATATAAATTATATTATATTATATCATATTATATTATATTATATTATATTTATTATATTAGCCAAGTATCTTTAAAGCAATATGGACAGTCAGCAAGATCAATATATTTTATAGCTAATGATATAACAAATATACAAGGTTTGAATTGTTCTTCCAATTTTACTGATGAGAAATCTCAGGTTCAAGTAAGTTAAGAAATTTAAATAGGGTAGAGTAATAGTAATTCAAATTAAATATAGTATTCTGATCACAAATTACTCCATTAGCAAATTCAATAAGCAAAGTTGAATTAACAATATTAGTATTAATATTGCTATCAATCTTAGAATACTTAATTAATAATTAATCATAGAAAATGTACTTATATTAATTATTCCAGGCACCAAAACATTTCTCAGAGAGTAAATACAATTAGGAAAAACATTTTGAACAATTTTGAGATAAGGCTTCAAAGTAGAGATACAAAGAATTCAAAAAATGCAATAATATTGTGTTTATTGTTTGTGGAAAGGGGAAGAAATTCAGGGAAGAATATGGAAAATGAACTAGCTTTGAGTAGAGGGAAGTTACTGTCTCATACATTAGTTGGTTTGTAAAATAATCACTCCTGGGTATCAAGTTGGCATTCTAAAGTATTCTTACTAAGATTTTAGGAGACAGAAGACTCCCAATTATATCATATCTCCCTATCCCTCATTTATTTATATAATAAGCTTATCAAACTTTCAACTGACTTACTTAACAAATTCCCTTAACATTGAGACTCATTCACGTTAGTAAGAGTTTGCTTCATTCATATATGTCATACACATATGTTAATTTTGAATGTTCTTTTAATCTTATCTAATCCATCTTTGATGTAAATTCATGGCTGAACGAACTAAGGAAAAGTTCAACGTCTCAGTCTGTAAAGTGCTTGCCTTGCCAGCATGAAAATGTAAGTTTGCTAGTTAGAAACTATGCTAAAATACAGACAGGCAAGACTCGATGCTGTACACTTGTATCATCATTGCTGTGGAGATGGAGACAGGAAGATCTCAGGGGTTTGAGGGCTGCTACGTGTATGTGCACACATGTACATGTGTACATACATATAGGGGCAGGCACACACAAAAAATCAAGTAAAATATCAGCATAAAATAAAAATCACATGTTTTCTTTCATATGTAGAACCTCATCTGGAAAGTACAGGTATATGTCATGAAAGCCAAAATTAAGCTATCTGAGCAAAGAAAGGGTTTCAGTGGGTAAGAAACACAGTGGACGGTGATGAAGAGTACAAACAACAGACAATGAGGTCTGTTCATTTGTACAGTTACTTAAAACAGTCATTTTTTTGAAGACAGCAAAAAGTATCAAAACATTACATAAGAGTTAATAAAAACCCTTGGTTTTTTTTGCTTTTGTTTCTTTGTTTGTTTATCTAAATCCTGTTTCCTATTTCCATTCCAAAAGAGATGAATGGAAAGTAGAAAATGGTGAATCTTTTGTTGTTGTTGCTGTTATCTTTAATCTTTGTTTACAGTCCAGACTTTATTTTCCTCCTAGTCCACCCTCTGACTGTTCCACATCCCACCCCCCTCCCACATCTCCAAGAGGATGTCCCCACCTCACCACCCTCACCCCACCAGACCTCCACACTCTTGAGATCTATCTCTTGAGGATTAGGTGTGTCTTCTTCCAGTGAGGAAAGACCAGGCAGTCCTCTGCTGTTTGTGTCGGGTGCCTCATATCAGCTGGTGTAATGCTCCCTTGTTGGTGGCTCAATGTCTGAGAGATCTTAGGGGATCAAGGTTAGTTGAGACTGCTGGTCTTCCTATGGGGTCACCCTTCTCCACAATTTTTCTAATTTAACCACAAGGGACCTCAACTTTAGTCTATTGGTTGAATGTAAGTATATGTGTCTGTCTCAGTCAACTGGTAATTCAATTGTCAGACTCAGTTATTATTATGTAACATGAGAATCTAATGCTAAAATTTCCACTGAATGTTAAGGGAATTTCCCAGTCATATGAGTTCCTTGATCATTGATGTAAGAATCTGATGTTCTTGCAAAATACTTATTTAGAGACTGAGAAATGCAATAATTTACAATGCTGCATAAGATTACTTTTAAAATATTCAGGGAGCATTGTATAACTGGGCAGGATGATTTCCAGAACTGAAAGTCATGGAGGATAAGAGCAACAATGTCTTTGGGACATGAAGAAGGCTCTGCACTCATGAGCTCACAGCATCTGTGTGTTGACTGCAGAGAATCTGTACAAGATTAATTGGGTCAACATTCTAATATGGGAGAGGGGAGGAAATAATGAGCTCCCACCCATAAAGAGGAGCTGTGGACAGTTGATGATGTCTGGAGGAAGAAGAAAACTGGTATTGTTAAAGAGTGTGGTGGTTTGAATAGATTTGGCTCCTATAGATTCATCTGTTTGAATGCTTGACCAAGGGAGTAGTACTGTTAGAAGGTGCCTTATTGGAGGGGGTGTGGTCTTGTTTGGGAAGTATGTCACTGTATAGGTGGGCTTTGAGGACTTGTGCCCAGGCTCTATTCAGTGCAGGAGAAACTCTCCTCCTGGCTACTTGAAGAAGAGAGTCTCTTCCTGGCTCTCTACAGATCAAGATGTAGAATTCCAACAAAAGAGTATAAATGGAGGGATCCATGGCTTCAGCTACATATATGGTAGAGGATGGCCTTATCTGTCCAATGGGAGGGGAGGCCCTTGGTCCTATGGAGGCTTGACGCCCAGTGGAGGGGATGCTAGAGCGGTGAGGCGGGAGTACGTGAGTGGGTAGAGGATCACACTCATAGAGTAAAGAGGAGGGGTGATGGGATGGGGGAGTTGTGGAGGAGAAACCAGGAAGGAGGATATCATTTGAAATGTAAAACAATAAAATGATTAACAATAATAATAAAATAATAATAATAAAAGATGTAGAATTCTCATCTCTTTTTAGAACACCAGTCTGCCTACAGACTGCCATGTTTCCTGCCATGATGATAATCTCTGAAACTGTAAGTCAGCCCCAATTCAATGTTTTCTTTTATAAGAGTTCTCTTGTTCATGGTATCTTTTCACAGCAATAAAACCCTAACTATGATAAAGACTGTGGAACCTTGTAGACTGACTATGCTCCAGTGGATGACCTCATAACCCAATGAGTATATTGGCAGCATAACTGAGTCATTTAAAAAAACAGTATATGAAGTTGAAAGTAGGTCAAAATATGAGGTGTGGATTAAGGAGGATTAGAAGGGAAGTGGTCAGGGAAATCTGATTTAACTACATTTTGTGAAATCCTCAAATAATTGATAAAAATATATTTTAAAAGTTCCCATGGGTTCCTCTTCTCTTCTGGCATTAAAGTAATTGATACACTCAACATGAGAATGTTGGTTGTGTATTAGATTAATTCAGTACACCTAGTAATTGCTTGTAAAGAATGTAGCAATTTAGAAACTCCCCAAATGACCCCCAAACACCACTAAATACCTTTTTATAAAACTTTAATATGTGATATCAGCGAGAGCTTAACCTTAAATTTTATTCATGCAAACTAGTTTCCAATGCATATTACAATCTGCCTTTTACTGCAAGCACAGAATGGAAACTTAATTTCCCAATTACTTGTACCTTATAATGGAAGCGCTCAATTACCCTGATAAGTTCTGCTCTTTGAGTGGCTTTCAGAGTCTATAAGTAGTTTAGCATTACCTGGAGATCCTCATCTTAGAATAAATGTTACATCCAGTGCTTCTTTCAATAAAAATTTCAATCACACAAATAAAAATATAATGAAAATTATTTTAGTCACCTTATATCTTCTATCTATTTTGTGACACATTTAAGAACTAAAATCACTTCAGTTAATGATTAAATACATAAGGTGAGACTCATAATTGGTCAAAGTGCTAAGAATAAGGAGTTCTGAGTGTCCATCCCTACATGGAACATCTAAAGGTGGTACGTGGAAGATGAAGAGAGAGGAGGCAGAACGATTTAAGTGTTGAAGGATAGGGAGGTCCACTGTGAGACCCAACCTTTTGGATATGACATAGATACTGTACTTATTCACTCACACCAGCTGTATTTATCTACATAAGACTGCAATAGATCAACCCAGAAATATTCTAGTTTAGATGAGGAAACTCATTCTGTGGAGCTATTGGCAAATGATAGCTGCTCGGGAGGGAGACTAATTTCTCTCTCAGAGTCTGGACACTCTGTTTCTGTGTCCCAGTGGACAGCTCCAGCCAGTGCACATATGGGCAGCACTAAATATACTTGGTGAGTTATTAAGAAAAGAAGGAAGAATGAGAGAAAATGTGGAGAGGGAAAAAGAGGAAGGAGATAAAGTTGAGAGTTAAGCATGCATGGGAGATTTGTGGGGGGAGGATTGAAGGGTGGATGTAAGGATCATAACTAGGGGTTAATGTGCACATGGCCATGACCAAATATTTTACCAGCCCTGACCCATTTTTTTTATTGAAATACAACCTTGTTTACCATAATCTGTCATTTAATTCACTGTGTAGCCAAGGATAACCTTGTAATTCTGATTGTTCTGCCTCTTCCTCTGGTGTTCATATGCTACCAGGCCTGATTTATATGATGAGAAATCAAACTCAGGGATTCCTGAGTGCCAGCCAAAAAATTACCTACACCTCTGTCTTTTTTGTTTATTTTTGAGTCACTGAAAATTGCTTTATAGTTAACGACCTAAGGATTAATATGCCATGTGAGTCTTTTACTTGCCATCTGGTTAGCCTCGACTTTACAATACTGCTGACTGAATGTGCTCTGGAGCACAGGGAAACTCATTCATATGTTGACATTAAAAGAATTAATATAGGTGGGCATATGGCTTTTAGGAAGACAGGCTTCTAACAGAAATTGCAAAGATGCCCAAGATTTAATTGTCAAAAGCAAAAATTAATTTAATTATTTGACTAATTTAAATGTTCTTCTGTGAATTAGAAGTGTTTAGTTCTTTGTAGGAGGGCTAGTGACATGGTTCAGCCCTAATGATATTTACTGTGTAATCCTAATGACCAGATCCCATGACAGAAAGAGAAGGGACTTCTGAAAGTCATTCTCTACCTCCACATGTGTGCTATGCTACACAAATGTGCACACATGAGCCCTCCATGTATACAAAACTGTCAAGTGAAATTTAAAAAAACATAATATCCTCCATAGTATTCAAATTGTGGATATATGAAGAATTTTATCAAACAATTTGTCTTGCAAAACATCTTGAAATCGCTAATAAAGTGATATATTAATTAAAGATTAATGTGAGTCAAACAGTTGTAAAGGAATTATATATAAATTATTGTCAGTTAAGAGAAAGGTAATATTTGAGAACATGATGGCTAGACAAAACTTACAGATATTAAACGTTTAAAAGCAAGGCCACATAAAGGATTAAATTAAAACAAAAATATTCAAATTAAAAGCATGAAAAATCTAGAAAATATCTGTTTCTATGGTAAGGAAGCTTCATAACAGAAGGAAGAGAGAACTAATTCTTAATTCAATATCTCATTGACTCAACCAAGGAATAATTGTTTGATTTTAAAAATATTGACCAACAATCACTAAGAGAGAAATAACAATAATTAGTCACAAAAGTAAAAATTCCCCCTGCTTATTATTTCATGTTAATCCTTATATATATCTTGATCTATAAATGCATCAAGCATGAAGAGTTTCAATGTTTTTATAAAACATTTTTAATAATCTGAAAAAGTTTCTAAAATAGGTAGGACAGAGGGAGATGATAAATACTATAACTGTTTTAAGCATACTAATTCATTCAAATAATAATTTAACAAATTCAATATTGGTAATTAAACTTATGAAATAAATTATTGTGGGTTTGAGATTTGTGAATATACAGAAAACAAAATGGTAGCCAACAGAAGCCTATTTTAATATACTACTTTTCTGTTAAATATTTTTTCTTTCTTTCTTATTTTATTTTATTTATTTACAATCCAGCCACTGACCACCCTTCCTGGTGGTCCTCCTTCTCAAAGTTCCTTACTCCATTCCCCCTTGCCCTTGCCTCCAAGAGGGTGCTCCTTCACACAAGATCTCCTCCATCCTTGGGGCCTCAAATCTGTAGAGTGTTAGATACATATTCTCCCACTGAGGCCAGACCAGGCAGTCCTCTGCTATATATGTGCCAGGGCCAGCCCACGTATGCTGCCTGATTTGTGGCTCAGTGTCTGAGAGATCTCAGAGGTCCTTGTTAGTTGAGACTGCTGATCTTCCTATGGGATTGCTCTCCTCCTCAAATTCTTCCATTCTTCCCCTAATTTAACCATAGGGATCCCCAACTTCAGTCCAATGGTTGAATTTAAGTATTGACATCTGTTCCAGTCAGCTGCTGGTTGGGCCTTCAGAGAACAGCCATGCTAGGCTCCTGTCTGTAAGCACATCATAGCATCAGTAATAGTGTCAGACCTTGGTGTCTCCAGATGACGTGGATTCCCAGTTTGATCCATCAGTGGACCACCTTTCCCTTAGTCTCTTCTTCATTTTTGTCCCTGCAGTTCTTTTATACAGGAACATTTCTGGGTCAGAAATTTTTGCTGTAGATTGATAACACCATCTCTCTTCTTGAGGCCCCATCTATCTACTGGAGGTAGACCCTTCAAATTCACTCCCTCCATTGTTGGGCATTTCATCTAAGGTCACTCCCATTGCGTCCTGAGAGTCTCTTACCTCCCAGGTCTCTGGAACTTTCTAGAGGGTCCTCACACCTCCCACCTTCTGAGGCTGCATGTTTCCATTCATTCTGCTGGCCCTCTGGGTTTCTCTCCTGTCCCACTCCCCATACCCAATACTATTCCACTTTTCTCCTCTCCTTCCCATCTCCTGCTCAAATTTCTCCCTCCCTCTCTCCCTCCCTCTCTCCCTCCCTCCCTCCCTCCCTCCCTCCCTCCCTCCCTCCCTCCCTCTCATTACCCTGATTATTTTCTTCCCCCTACTAAGTGAAATTGAAGCATCCTAACTAGAGTTTCTACTCATTAATCTTCTTAAATTCCATGGGTTATATCCTAGATACTCAGTATTTTTTGGCTAATATCCTCTTATTAGTGAATACATACCATGCAGGTCCTTTTGAGTCTGAGTTTTCAAACTCAGGATGATATTTTCTACTTCCATCTCCTAGCCTGCAAAATTCTTAATATCCTCATTTTAAAATAGCTGAGCAGTATTCCATTGTGTAAATGAACCACATTTTCTGTGTCCAGTCTTCTGTTGTGGGACATCTGAGTTGTTTCCAGCCTCTTGCTATCACAAATAAGGATGCTGTGAACATTGTGGAGCATGTGTCCCTTTGGTATAGCTGGGCATCTTTTGAATATATGCCCAAGAATCAACAAAACTAAGAGCTGCTTCTTTGAGAAAATCAACAAGATAGATAAACCCTTAGCCAAACTAACTAAAGGAAACAGTATCCAAATTAACAAAATCAGAAATGAATGGGAGACATAACAACAAAACTGAAGAAATTTTAAAAAATCATCATATCCTATTACAAAAGCCTTTACTCAACAAAACTGGAAAATCTAGAAGGAACGGATGACTTTTCAGACAGATATCAAGTATTAAATTTAAATCAAGAGCAGGTATACAATCTAAACAGTCCCATAACCTCTAAGGAAATAGAAGTAGTCATTAAAAACCTCTTAACCAAAAAAAAGGCCCAGGGCCAGATGGCTTTAGTGCAGAATTCTACCAGACTTTCAAAGAAGATATAATGCCAACATTTCTCAAACTATTCATATAATATAAACAGAAGGAACACTACCTAATTCATTCTATGAAACCACAGTTACTCTGATACATAAACCACACAAAGATCTAACAAAGAAGAGAACTTTTAAACCAGTCTTGCTTATGAACATCAACACAAAAGTACTCAATTAAAGCAAACCAAGTCCAAGAATCCATCCAAACAATCATTTATCATGATCAAGGAACATCATTCCAGGGATGCAGTGATGGTTCCATGCACAAAAGTCCATTAAGGTAATCCACTATATAAACAAACTCAAAGAAAAAATATCACATGATCATCTCATTAGATGCTGAAAAAGCATTTGACAAAATTCAACATCCTTTCATGTTAAAAGTATTGATATACTATTGTGATATCTGTTTTGATATACTAAGAAGCCACATTGTTAATCTAGGTGCTGATGCTGTCAATAAAGAAGAGAATTCAAGGCACTCTGAATATGCTTTTTATTATAATGAATATGTTTCTTATTATAATGAGTTTGGTATACACTTTCATATTCCTGTACAAAAGGAAATAAAAATAAGTTAGTTGACTGATAGCATTCTGTCACAACTACAAGACTCCCAGTCAGTGAACTGCAAGGAAAATCCTTACTGGGAACTGTCAAAAATGATTAGGTGCATCAGACAACATTGCTGCCTTCTAGAAATTACCATTGTAATCTAGAAAATGTTCTACTTGTGTTATTTTCAGTAGCAGGGCTGGATCCACTTGATGTTGGCCACTGACATGGAAAGAATATCAGATATTCAGGCTATCTTGATCATGGGATGATAGCAAATGTGTGGACTAACAAATGTAGAATTCACCATATCCAGTGTATTTTTATCTTTTCTTCCACTGGAAAAAAAAGTGATTAAATGAAGACGTAGAGGCATAGTCCTCTTCCCTGAGTTCTTACCCCTCCTCCACTACTTACATTTTTGAAAACTTATTGACTGATAAATAACTTCAATATGATACTATATAATCAGTTTTTCAGACTCAGCCGTTAAAATATGCTCTCATTTTTTCCCCTTCATTTTCCCTAACTGCTGGGTGACAGACACAATAATATTAGAAAACCAAGCAGCCTCATGAACAGGCCCATATGAAGTTATGATGGTTCCAGTCTTACAGGTTTTATTGATTTTTGAGACAACAAGTAGCACCAAGAGAAAATTATATAAAGATCCTTCCTGGAGATAAACTCTCATGTTGCAACACAAGCCAGTCCATCAGCAAAACTTTCCCTCAATCACATATTTGAGATAACATTAAATTGCTAATGTTTTAGGTAAGGATATTTCTCCACACACATCCACATCCTTATGTATTTAGTATAAAGAACTCACTTGTTCCAGAAAGTAAGTTGATTAGCATATTTTACCTGACTAGAATTTCAATATGAACCAGCAATGGGCTACAAACAAAACTTTGAATTTATTGTGTTTTTATGTTATGAGAAGTAAAATAAAAAATCATTTATTTCAAATTCACTCATTTTTCTTTTTGGATATGACAGATGAGAGGTAGATTAATAAAGAATACAGAACACTAGGTTGATTTCATTTGAAAGAAATAAAACAGT
The DNA here is from genome assembly GCA_021653895.1 of Mastomys natalensis. NCBI lineage: Eukaryota > Metazoa > Chordata > Mammalia > Rodentia > Muridae > Mastomys > Mastomys natalensis. The sequence goes on along the minus strand of JAJTUV010000234.1, from coordinate 1,683,111 downwards.
GAAAAAGAAAACAACTGTTAATTAGATTTGGGGTTTATATGGTAGAGTTATGTTAAGAACTGTGTTGTGCTTCCTTGACTCTATTGGAAGAGGCAACAGGAGAGACGATGGGAAAACATCTGTGAGGGGAAGGAGAGAAAAAGAGGGAGAGAGAGAGGAGAGAGTGAGGGGAGAGAGTAGGGGAGAGGGAAGGAGGAAATCTATGGGCAGTGAAGAAAATCAAAACGTGACATAATAGGTAACACTTATCATTGATAAGATATTTGAGGGGTAAACATATTTTCATTATTAGCTAGGTAGTTAGGTATCTTAGTTAGGGTGTCTATTGCTACCATGAATCACCATGATCAAAAACAAATTGGGGAGTAATGTGTTAATTTGGCTTATATTTCCACAGCACTGTACATTTCAGGAGGAAGTCAGGACAGGAAGACAAACAGGACAGGAATTTGAAGGCAGGAGTTGATGCAGAGGCCATGGAGGGGTGCTGCTTATTCCTTTCTTCACAAGGCTTGCTCGATTTGCTTTTTTATAGAACCCAGGGCTGCCAACCTTGGGATGGCAGCATCCACAATGGGCTGGGCCCATCCCTATAAAATCCCTAATTTAAAATATTCCACACAGGCTTGCCAGCAGCTCAATCCTATGTAGGCATTTTCTTAATTGAGGTTCTCTCCTCTCAGATGACATTAGCTTGTGTCAAGTTGACATAAAACTACCCAGCACAATAGGTGTGTGATTTCTTTAAAAAAAAATCTTGAAAAGAATCTATTTCTTTTAAGGAGTCAGTTTTGCTTCAACCCTAAATCTAATACAGCTGTGATGCATCTTTAGAAGAGACATTAATTTACTTACCATTTAAACATCAAGACCTTAGAAGGGAAAAGTTGACTGAAGAAATATGCGTGCTAGCTAGAGTCTCTTTACAGAAATGCATGCATGTATATAAATATTCTTGTCATAGGGTTTAGTGTTAATAAATAAATTAGATAACCATATGTGATGGTCGGGATGAGGAACTTTCTAGTGTGCTCAGTATGATTCTGTATTCAGAAGCATAAGGAATGAAAAAGCCATGGGTGGAGGGGGTGTAGTTGTTATAGATTATTTTATTGCTGTTTTAGGGAACTGCTGAGGTTAGGCAGTGTGTGGAACTGTTGTCCCTGCATGGTTCTCAGAGGGCAAGAGGCCGCAAGAGGTCATGTTGTCAAACTGCAAAAAATGAAGCCGGGGATTGAGTGAAGACCCAAGATGGTGGACGTTTCAGAGCCGTGGGATATCTGCAAGAGAACTGCGTATGGCATAGAAGCAACCTAATGAAGACCTACATGTCAGACTGCAAACCTAGCGGGAGGAACCACCTAAACCCTTAAGTACCTGGCATGGAGCTATAGGATTTGATGTTTGTTCTGCTGGGTTTTTGTCTCTTAAGTCCACTATTCTTTGCTATGACCCATTTCTTCTCCTTTGGAATAGTAATGTACAGTCTGTGCTAATACATGTTGGAAGTATGCAATTTGATTTATTTTAAAGAGAGTTAAAATTATTATACTGCCTTTCTCAGAGAAGACAGGTGACTCTGATATAGGAGACTCTGGGCTTTTGACTCTCTCTCTCTCTCTCTCTCTCTCTCTCTCTCTCTCTCTCTCTCTCTCTCTTCTCTCTCCTTTCTTCTTCTCTCATATATTACATTCTGAGGGTAGGCAGTTTCCCCTTCTTCCACTCCTCCCACTGTTTGCCCCTTCCCCCCCAAACCCACTGCTTCTTCCTTTCCTTTCATAAAAGAAGAGGCCTCCAGGTATATCAACCAAACACGGCATACCATGTTACAAAAAGACTGAACACATAGCCTCATATCAAGGCTGCATTAGGCAAAGGGTCCCAAGTACATGCAAGAGTTAGAGACACTGACTTTTGACTTTTAAATACTGTTGTTTTTTTTTTTTTTAATGATAAGGCTCTGTGGGCTTTTGGCATTGGACTAAATGCTTTCTGTATTACGTTTGGCCATAAGCTTATGGGGGCCAGGGATTGGAATGGTGTCATTTGAATGAGAAATGTCCTCCATGGACTCAGGCAGATGCCTGAACATTTGGTTGGTGGCAATGTCTGCAGAACTTTAGGAAGCATGGTCTTGTTGAAGTAAATATATTGCTAGGGTCAGTCTTTGAGAACATATATATCCTCACCCTACTTCCAGTTTGTGTTCTCTCTCTCTCTCTCTCTCTCTCTCTCTCTCTCTCTCTCTCTCTCTCTCTCTTCCTCTCTCCTCCTCTTCTCTCTCTGCTACATGCATAATGAAGGTTCTACTTGACTGGTACCATGCTGCCCCTGACACTATGAATTCCAACTTCATAAAATATTAAGCCTAAATAAACTCTTCCACAAGTTATTTTTCTAAAACAGCAAGAGAAAAGTAACTAATCCACTAAGCAAATGGTTGTAAAGAAATAAGGAACATAGACATAACACTTATTGCTTCGAGGTCATATGGTTTAAAAACTAGCAAAGGAGACAAGGAAGTGGTTAAGTAAATAAAATTATTCCTGGAGGAAGGTGGTATAATAGAAATTAAAATAGAGATAGTCTTCAAGTTGGGGCCCACTGCTCTCAAAATAATACTGAGAGTGGAAGACAAGAGAAACTCATTCAACTTTGGAACAATGTCTTTAGTGACCTTGGCATGCTCTATCTCAGTAGAATTATGGGAACAAGAATGGAGTCCATTGAGAAATTTCAGAGCAGTGAGGGAGTAAAGTGAATGTGGTAACTGTTCTGAGGAAGACTCATTTTTAAAAGGGAATGTGAAATACAGATTCTTGCTTTAAAGGTTTAAAATATTTACTAGTACTATAAAATGTGTAAATTGATGAAAACAACGTGGAAATACTGCTGGTATGAAAGTCCATAGGATTACAAACTGAGATGGCTCATCCAGTGTGAGGGTGCTTTCCATCAAGCTGGATGACCTGTGTTTAATCTCTGGGACCCACAGAGTAGAATGAGAGAATGGATTCCCTGACGTTGTTCTCGACCTTCACTTGCAAACAGAGGCACACCCCTTCTTCCCAAGTCAATCGATGTAATAAAAATAAAATAAATTTTTAAAAGGTAGGACTCAGGTTTACTTGTGGAAGGATGACTTTGGAGATATGGGCAACTGCCTTCCTGAACACAGGAAGGAAAAGCATCACTGATGACCTAGTACAATGAAGAATTCTACTATGGAAGCAGAAGGAATTCTCATATGGCGATATCTGTTTTCTGTCTCTGAAGAATTAAGAAAAGTTTTAATTAAAGTGTTTAAGGAGAATGGATAATCTTCCATGGTAAAATGCATATCCCATGTCCCAATACTACCAGAATAAAAAAGTTGAATAGTCTACAACCAGTGTGGTGAGGCCATTTGCGTCTGGTGGTGCACAGGTGTATCAGACTGTCTATGGATATCTGCTGCATGTGTCCTTGAGCAGAGAGGGCTGTTGCATAGTCTAATATCCAGCTAGTAAGGTATTATTATATTTTGGTGAAAATTACTACATATTTATTATAATCATGGACATTGAATTCATGGAGTACACATTAGCTATCTAATGATGCATAGCAGATAATCCACAAATATAGCAATTATAAATAAATATTTGACTTCTTTTAGTTTTTATAGGTCAGAAATCCAGGATCATCTTTGCTGGAGGGCTTAGCTCAAAGTCTCCTCTATAGCTGCAACCTAATTGTTAGCTTTGTGGCAGTTTTCTCAAGACTTATCTCAGGACTACTTCTGAGCTATTCAGAGGATCACCTTAAAATTAAATTTAGATATGCATCTCTATAGGACTGCTAAGCTAATGCTAGTCAGTTTAGCCAAGAAATGATCTATGAGAAAGGACTTCACAAGTAGTTACTTTTGTTGTGGCAATTTCCAACCCTTTTATACTTTAATTTTGCAAATGACATCCCATTACTTTTGTACACTATAGCTGAAAGAGTAGCTTTCTAGTTTTAACCTATATTCCTGCTATTGCTTGTCAAGTGGGATTTTACTCTAACCAAAAATCGATCTGAACAAGAGAGGACTATGATCAGAGAGGACTTTCATACAGGAGTAGATGAGAATTCAGAGTGGAAAGTCAAGTTTGAAGAAGTCTGACTTTTTTTTTTTTTTTTTTTTTGGAAATTGTAGGGGAAGTGAGGGACATTTCCAGGATATAAATGGAATGGTTACAATTATATTTAACCCAGATATTTGCCATCTTTTTCTCTTCGAGTTTCCATTTCTTATAAGGTGCTGATGTAGAGATTTTCTCCACTTTGAAGTCCTTTACTGAAGGGAGGTGAGAGGCTCATGAGACTCAGGCATTGAAGGCTACTTAAGGGGATTCAGGGAACTCAGGAAGGGGAAAGATCCTCAACTGTATTTCTTTACTCCCTTCTCTTGTCTTACTGCTCAGAAGAAGATTTCAAGCAGTGTGCAGAATAAGGGTGGAGAATGTAGATGCCTTTCTTTTGTACCTGGGTAAGTGGCAGTACTGAGAGATTTCTGTACTTAGGATAATTTTGAATATAGCTTTGACATGCAGCCTTCATGATATAGAAATGTCTTCCCATTATTCTTAGTCTCCTCAGGGCTTTTACCACTAATTGATGTTGGATTTTGGTCTGACTTTCCATATTTGTTGGTATGATAAATGGATATTTTTTAGTCTTCTTGACTTTGCATGCCAGAACATTGAGGATTTAAACCTCTATGTTAATCAGGGGTATGTTTTTGTTTGGTTGGTTGGTTGTTTTTATTATTTAATCCTCTTTTACAATCAAGTCTTCATCTCCCTTCCAGTTTGCCCTCCCACCACTCCCCATCCCATACCTCCTCCTCCCACCGAAGTCGACAAGAGGATGTCTCTACCTCCCACCCCTATCCCACCCAGACCTCTTCACTCCCTGGGTCCTCTTCTCACAGAGGCCAGAACAGGCAGAACTCTGCTGTATATGTCTCTGTTGGGGCCTCACATCTGCTGGTGTATGCTGCCTCATTGGTGGCTCAGTGTCTGAGAGATCTTGGGGCTCCCCATTAGTTGAGACTGCTGGTCTTACTTTAGGGCTATCCTCCTCTTCAGCTTTTACCAGCCTTTCCCCAATTCAACCACAGGGGTTCCCAGCTTCTGTCCATTGTTTGGGTGCTAGTATCTGCATTTGACTCTTTTAGTTGCTTGTTGGGCCTCTCAGAGGGCAGCCATGCTAGGCTCCTGTCTGCAAGCACACCACAACATCAGTAATAGTGTTAGGCCTCAGGGCCTCCCTTTGAGCTGGATCTCAATTTGGACCTGTCACTGAACCTCCTTTCTTTCATGCTTTTCTCTATTTTTGTTCCTGCAGTTTCTTCAGACAGGAACAATTATGTGTCAGAGTTTTGACTATAGAATGGCAACCTTATGCCTCCACTTGATGTCCCGTCCTTCCACTGGATGTGGACTCTACAAGTTCTCCCTCTCCACTGTAGAGCATTTCCTCTAAGGTCCCTCCCCTTGAGTCCTGAGAGTCTCTGACCTCTCAGGTTTCTAGTATATTCTATAGTGTCCTCCCCCACCTCTGCCTCCTCCTGAGGGTCCCTGTTTTCATTTTTCTGCTGGCCCTCAGGGATTTAGTCCATTCCCCCTACCCACCTAATACCTGATCATGTTCCCCCTTCCCCTTCCTGTCCTCTGTCCCACCTAGGTCCCTCCCTCTGCTGCCATGATTGCTTTTTTCTCCCTCGCAGTGGCCTTTTGACTTGTTAACCTTCTTGAGTTCTGTGAATTGTGTCCTGGGTATTCTGTACTTTTTGGGCTAATATCCTAGTGAGTATATACCATGCATATCCTTTTGGGTCTAAGTTACCTCATTCAGGATGATATTTTCTAGTTCCATCCATTTACCTGCAAAACTCATGATGTCCCTGTTCTTACTAGCTGAGTAGTATTCTATTGTGTAAATGAACCACATTTTCTGTATCCAATCTTATATTGTGGGACATCTGGGTTGTTTCCAGCTTCTGGCTATCACAAATAAGTGGAACACGTGTCCCTGTGGCATGTTGGAACATCTTTTTGGTATATCCCCAAGAGTAGATCTTTCCAATTTTCTGAGGAACCTCCAGATTGATTTCCAGAGTAGTTGTACCAGTTTGCACTCTCACTAGCAATGGAGGAATGTTTCCCTTTCTCCACATTCTCACCAACATGTGCTGTCACCTGAGGTTTTGATCTTAGCCATTCTGATTGGCGAAAGGTGGAATCTCAGCGTCATTTTGATTTGCATTTCCCTGATCACTAAGAATTTTGAACATTTCTTTAAGTGCTTCTCAACCATTTGATATTCCTCTGTTGTGGATTCTCTGTTTAGTTCTATACCTCATTTACCTAGCATTTTTTCTTAGTTTCAACAATAACAATAAAAAATCCTTTCATATAGTATATTATGATCATGGTTTTCTCTCCTCCAATTCTTTCCATGTTCTTCACTTCCTCTGTGTCCTTTTTTTCTCCATCTATCTTTATAAAACGAAAAAGATAAACAATAGAAAAACCAAACCAGTTAGAATCACACACACATACAAATGTACACACACAAACAAAGAGATAGATAGAGAGATAGATAGAGAAAACAAATCCCATAAAAACCAAAATCAGAAACTTTAATATACCAGTAAAAGACCAATAAGACAAAAATAAAATAGTCGCCCAAAAAAGAAATGAGGGAAAATTCTACAAAATAACTAAGTTCTGCATCAGTTAGGGTTTCTATTGCTGTGACTAAACACCGTGACCAAAAGGCAAGTTGAGGAGGAAAGAATTTATTTGGCTTACACTTCCACATTGCTGCTCATCACTGAAGGAAATCAGGACAGAAACTCAAACAGGGCAGGATCCTGGAGGCAGAAGCTGACGCAGAAGCCATGGAAGGGTGCTGGTTATTGGCTTGCTTCCCATAGAATCCAGGACTATCAGCCCAGGAATGGAACCACAGATAATGGGCTGGACCCACCCCATTGATCACTGATTGAGAAAATGCCTTACACCTGGTACTCATGGAGGAATTTCCTCAACTGAGGCTCCTTTCTCTATTGATAACTTAAGCTTGTGTCACGTTGACACACAAAACCAGCCAGTCCAAGTTCGTTTTGTGTTGGTGTCCTCGGTCATCTATTGCTGGGTGTGGTGCCTCTCTTATGTACAGTTAATATAAACAGCGAGACTCTGTAGAGGGAGATATTTGAAAAAATGGTAGCACGGCTCGTTTCCGGGTAGCTGCCTGGCCACCACCATGTTCTTACTCTATGTTCCTACACTAGAGGCAGCTACGGTTAGCCAGGAGCACCGGCCCTGGCTCCATATTATCTGGCTTCTCTCTCTGCCAGTCAGCTCTGTAGAGTCTATAGTTCTAAGAATGGCTCTTGGGCCAACTCTGCCACCCTCATAATGCTTGGTGCAACCCAGAAAATAGCCCCCATGCTTGCAGTACCTGGTAGAATGAAGACTCTTAATGCTTGAAGATTGTCCAAAGGATTTATATATCAGAAAATGGTCAATACACAAGATGCCTACACAATTAGAATTGTAAACCCAATATCTAACCTTTTGACATGAACCATCTTTTTTTTTTTTTGGGTGACATGAACCATCTTTGTTGATGGCTGAGCAAGGCACTGATCTGAGTCACAGCCTAGTGTGGCCACTCTATAATTTTATTTGTGGGTTGTATATCACAGTAATACTGGCAATGCAGGCAAAGATGTAGAAAAGTGGGGAAAATGTGCACACCTCTTGCTTAATGTAAAACAGCTACGGAAACCCATGTAGTGTTATCTCAAGATGAAGTGATAAGAAACAGCAACAGAAGGAATAACATCCCACATCTGTCTCCCACCCATCACCTCTGGGAAATTGCCCAAAGGACTCAGGTCAGCACATCACAGGGATCCTTGCACATTAATGTTCATCTCCAGTGCTATTCACAACACCACAATTGTGCGGTCAGTTGTGGTGTCCAATAAAAAAAGGAGTAGATAAGGGAAATGGATTATACTTGCATAATGAAAAATTTTAGCAGTTGTAAAGAAGAAAATAGTGGCATTTGTAGGAAAATAGATGCCATTTGGGAAATAATATTAAGTGGGTTAAATCCATTCGAGATATAGGAATACATAAAATCATGTAAGGGTTATGAGAGTAGAAGTAAAACTGCTCAGGGAGACAAAGGTTATTAGGGGAAAGGTGAGAACTTAAAATCGGAAGTTAGGGTATATTGGAAGGGCATGCTGAATTTACATCCTTTACGCATACAAAAGAGCTCAGATCATGAATATATTATTGTTCACATGTTTTAAAGTTTACCATGTGAGTATATGTGTGTGACTGTTTGTGTGCATGTGTGTACAGGCACCAGTCATGGTGCACATGTAGAGATTAGATGACAACTTTTGGGAGTCAGTTTTCTCCTTTTACTATGTTGCCTCTGGATGAAGGATAGTCATAAGATTTGAATGGCAAGTGCTTTGCCTGCTGAGTCATCTTGCTTTCCTTAAAGGATATCTTCATATTAAAATTTACAATGAATTATTATCAGAGACTGTAGACTGACATTTTTATTCTCTCAGAATGTCTTATTTACTGAAAATACATTAGTTATTATCATTATTGTTGTTATACATGTGCCATGAATAGAAACTAAGCCTTTCTCCTCTCACTGTGTTAAACATTGTTGGCTGTAGAGAAACATATATATATATATATAAAATCTAGGTTGCTATCAGTGTTGTTCTGTCTCTGCCCTTGCTTATTTCTTGTCTATAATATCTGTGTAATTATTGTGTGTGATGCAATAACTCTTATTCTATAATTTCTTTCAAGAAAGAGAGAAAATTACAGATTGACATGATCCTTCCTCCAGTTCATTAAAGAAGTAAGCAGGTACAGGGTAGGGCAGAGTTCCGCAGGAGATCCCTGAAGATTCAGCACTGAGTCAGATGACCAGCTTTCTTAAGACATGAGTATTTGGGCAAAGCATTTTTCTTTCTTTCTTTCTTTCTTTCTTTCTTTCTTTCTTTCTTTCTTTCTTTCTTTCTTCTTTCTTTCTTCTTCTCTCTCTCTCTCTCTCTCTCTCTCTCTCTCTCTCTCTCTCTTTCTTTCTTCTTTTTTTTTCTTTTTTTGTTTTGGAGTCACTTCTGTTCTTGTAAGTCTCCTCTTTTCTATATATCTCTGGTAAAATACATTGGTCCACAAGGCTAGAATTGATGGAGACTTTTATGTTTTCTGTCACTGGTGCTTTGTCTGGAAAGAATAGCTCTTTGTTCACCTCTCACTAGGAAAACTTAAATGACAGACACATTTCTTTACTTAGAAAATATTAGAAAAAGTAGCACGCATCCATTCCCTTTCCTATAAAATAAGTCCTAAAGGGGCCACAACTTCATGTTCATAAATAGGTAAATAATTAATGTCCAACTTATGGTTAAAATAAAACATCTTACTTGTAGTGAATTAAACTTGCATAGATAAAGAAAGATAATGTCATAATTACAATAACTTTATACCAAACTAAACAAAACAACAAAAAAAATAAAACAGAAACAAAGGAGTAACTGACAGAATAATTTAAGGTGGTAAGTTCACACATCACTGAAAGCTTGCATTCTGAGCTTTTGAAGTCCCTATTTTCCAAGTTCCTTCTGCAATACGTCTATGTGACAAGACATGCTCCCTGAATGTAATGAATGAGACTAAGAATTGACAGGCAGTGACTACCAGTGACTGAAACTTCTTGTGTCATTATACTGGGAAGCACTTACAAAACTGGCAAATGATTCAAGGATCCAGTGAGCTAATCAAACTCCAGTTGATCCTAACATCTGGTTGGATGAGGCTTTGCTAAACTAACAGGAGAGCTCTCTTGGTGCATCTCCTGTCTCCCTAACCCCATTACTTTCACTGCTTCATCCTGTTCTTTCTTTTCAGGGATGTCTGAGAAGAAAAGGACCAATATTTATATTTAGACTGACTCTTGCTTGGATACTGAGATACTTTGCTATTTAAAAAAAAAAATTAAGAAAAATAATGAGGAGGAGAGGTAAATTGGTCTGTTTTAGCATAGTCATGCAAACTTGTAATATTTTAATATTTCATTATTTGATTAATGAAACAAATGTTGATTTCAGCAAATATGAACATGTTTAGGTTTTGTATTTCTGAAGATACTAGACAAGAGAAGCAAACAGAGGAGAAGGAGAAGACAGAGGAAGAGGATTTGTTTTCAAATCTTGTGCATACATCAGCACAGACACTAATTACTGAAAAAAATAGTATGTAATGAACAAAGAATAAACTACATACAATGTTTGCTTTTAAAAATCTTACTAATAGTGATAAGCTACAAAATATAGAATGTGGAAATATAGTATCACCTAGAAGAGTATTGAGAAAGGGCAAGGGAGGTTTTTTGTAAAATTGTAGCTCCATGGTTAAGAGCATTAACTGATCCTGTGAGAAGCTCAGGTTTGGTTCCCACCATTCACTTGGCAGTTTATGACTATCTGTACTGTCAGTTCTAGGGGATCCAATGTCTCTTCTGACCTCGAAGGATTCCTGCATGCCAGAAGTGCACAGATATACATGCAAATATACAAACCAATAAAAGAAATGAAAGAAATACTTTAAAATATCTTCTGAAACGGACCACACACATTCTAGAACACTATTCCTATTATTTGATGAGAATTGTGCAGAAGACACAGGATTATAAGCAATAATATAGGAGAATAGGGTCATTATCAAATGTAGAAAGTTTAAAGTTAGGTGAAAAGATGAATTTAAAAACACTGTGCCAGGAAATATTTTCTTAGAGTGATCTTAATAGAACAGATAAATTATCGGAGACATATTGTGAAGACGTTCAAGTTTAGAAAGCCCTGACCAAGTTGAATTATGGTCATAATTGCTATAAAATAGTAGTTTAGATTTGAACATGTTAGCACTGATTTCTCCATAATCCTTTTGAAAGTCAACAAGGATATGGAAAATATCTACTTTTACAATTAATTTGATAGTTTTGGTTTGAAATAAGCTACGTGTCACAGATAAACAATTTAATGTAACATTTCAAACATAACCAAATCAAATACATGTGCTATATATATATATTTGTGTATACAGATTAGAAAATAGTATATGCATATATAAACATATGTATGTATAACAAGCATATATGGGAAATGTGGGATATATATGAGGATATACATAGGCACACATGAACTAGATAGTAAAAGCTGGTAATTATCATCTGAAGACACAGAGCTCACAGTGTACACTGATTTGCTTTTTGTTACTGAGTCAATGACAGCCAAGCTTTCCCACGGAACTCCATGCAGGCACAAAACAAAGTAATGCCTTCTTGGTTTGGCTTTGGATTGTGTTGTTGTCAGGATCCAGAGACCAGTTTCTCCTTATATAGTTCCTCTTGTTATTCTTGATTGTGACCCCTGAGGAAGTCAGATGAGCCCCGGGTTACTGTAGCCGTGTGTCTTGCTTGGCATATTTATCATCTACAAATCATCTGCTATAAATATACCTCAGCAGGATCGTCATCAGGCCAGCTCAGTAGCCTGCAGTTTATGAAGGTTATGGGAAACAGTGTGAAGGGTGAAGCGCTTTATTAAGAGTGGCTTTCCTTTCTGACCCAGCCCTGCATCCTACTTGAATTAAAATGATCCTGAAAAAGAGTGCTCCTTTCCATTAAGGATTAAGCCTTTTAGAATTGTCCCCCTAGGCTGTTATTCTTACTCCATGCTGCTATGACTTTAGGAATTTCTAAGAAACATAGAGATCACACTGCTAAATGATAATGTGAGAAGACACTACTGTGTGAGAATTATAACTAACCCCAGATTATTTTATCTTTGTATGTACAAGCCATACAAAGTATTTTCTTATTCTCCATTTTTATGGAACATTTATTGTAACTCTCCCCTCCCCCACGCCCGGGGAAAAATAACAGATTTACCCAAATGTCTTGCAAATATTATGACCACTGTTATCCGGAAAGTTGAAATAAATAAATAATTTGTTTCCTCTTTTATACTGCAGAATAGTCTTTGTTTTGTTATAAGAAAATGTGCTCACTCTATATTCACAGTGTTTGGGATTTTGCATTTGACATATGAGACCGTTTTCTTTCCACATTCCCTTCAGTGAATAAAAGCATTGTAATGAACCAGAAATGACACAAAACCAAAATGCCACCCAGGCTGCTTTCCCTGGTGATTTCTTCCTGGGAACACTGTTGAAGCCTGTTGGAGAGTGATTAACTGTTTCCCTTACAGGTTGTTACTTCAATGCTTGTCCAAAAAGAGAAAAGCCTTGAAGATGGTCATTCTATTAATATGCATTAATATGTAAAGAGCCAAAGAGCCAATTTTAATATTTCAAACAATCCTGGTGCATAAAAGATCATCAGCACCTTCCTGTTTTCACGATAGCCTTCCTTTGAAAATAGTGTTCTTGGCTATGCAATTGCCCCAGCTCCAGGGGAGAGGAACAAGAAGAGGAACAAAAAATGCAAATGAGAGAGTAGAGCAAATGACGGAAAATTGCTTCATTCAACTTCACCTGCCGCTCAGGCAACTCACCCTTAGGAAGACTCTGCTCAAAGGCGTTACCTGTTATGTCTCCACCCACCACAAAAGCACACTATTCAAACACTTGTTTTTGCAAACCACCAACCGCGTATAGTAGAGACAAAACTAGCAGGCGAATGACTTGCATGTGCATGTGAAGTCTATCTGATGCATCTTCAGACGTCTGTACAAGAGGCAAAATAAACAATAAGTAAAGAAAACGGTGGAGGCTTGTGGAAATTTATCCTCTTTCCCCCCCTCTCAATGGACAACAAAGGTAGCTTTTCTTCATTTCTTCCCATGACTTACCCGAACTTGCTACGAGGGAAACTTGACAAGGAATAAATGCATTAAGAAGCCAGAACGAATCAAAAGTTTAGAACCCGCACTATTGTCCCATCGCCATGCAGAGAGCAGTTCAGGACGCCTGACCTCGGTAGCCTGCTCAGTGGTCCTGGCAAAGCCTCTTTCGTACCAGAACAAATAAGACGTTAATTGCAGTCTGGCTGTGATTTAAAAAAAAAAAAAAAAAAAAAAAAAAAAAAAAAACACAAAAAACCCAACAACTATAGTTCCAGCCTCCAGCCTGAGGCAAAGAACAGTGGGAGCTGAGATGTGGCCCCTTGGCTGTAGACTGGATCAATGCTAAATCCCGGTGCTGAAATGACAGCTCTCCCGCTGCGGCAGGTCCGCACTGAACGGCAGAAAGAGACAGATGATCGAATCCAGCGTTTACTTCCTACCCCTCCAAGTCGCCTTCCCGTCTCCGCGCCCCCCTGCCTCTCCTCCTGGGGACTTTCTCCTACACTTGGTGGCCACCAGCCTCAGCGGTGGGAACTGAGGATGCGAAAACCTCCCAGGCACAGAAAAGATCGGTTTTCCAGACGTGCTTGGGTTTGAGTAGCCGGGCGCAGGCTCGGCTAGAGCCCCGCGGAGCCCCCGCCGCCTCGCTCCTGCGCCCGCCCTCCCGCCCGCCTGCTCGCCCGCTCGCCCGCCCGCCAGCTCGCCCGCCGCGGGGGAGGCCGGACTCTGGTCCGGGCGCAGCGCTCCGCCGGGGACGCGCGCACCCACGAGCACGCGCGAGGGAGGGTTGCCGAGAAACGGGTGCGCGCCGAGGAACGCGCGGGCCCCCTTCGCGCGCAGCCCCGGGGAGAGCGAGCGCCGCGCGCTGGCGCGCACGCCCTCCACACAGCTTTACTATCTCGCGCCCTCGCGCGCCTCCCTCCTCGCCCGGCATTCAAACAGCTTCCCGACGTCGCCAGCCCAGGATTTTACCCCCAGCTCCTCAGCCGCGCTCCGTCCATCACTACCTGGAAGGGAGGAGGGCCGGGGAGGAGGGCGCACCAAGCAAGCTAACGGCTCCTGCTCCAGCCTTGCCACCGGCCGGGAGCATTCCTGCCACCAGCCCGCCGCCCAACCCGCCGCCCCAGCCACCGCCGCCGGCCACTTCTCAGCGCTTTCTTGGCTTCTTAGCCAATCCGTTTGTTGCGGGGGGGTGGGTTTGGGAAAACACATCTGCGCTCTTAATCCACTTCCATTTTTCTGTTTGTTGTTTCTGTGGAGTCTCCTTCAGGGGGCCTCTCCCCGCCTCTCCTTTGAAGGCTTCATTCACTTGGATAAGGCGCAAGGCTCTGGCCGCTGGATACCACCCCCCCCCCGTTATTATTTTTTCCTTTTTTTTTTTTTTTTTTTGCCTTTCGTATGCATGCATTATTTTTTCCAATCATAAATCTTGATATTTGAAGCTGAGCCGGGGGGTGGAAAAATGGGCAACGGTGATTGGGACCGAAGGGGAGTCTCTCCATCACTGTTGTTGGGACGTGTGCCTGTGCTGATGTCTTAGATCAAGAGCCTCCTGGAGCTTTCGGAGTGGAAGGTAAGGAAAGGGGCCTAGGGGTCACCTCTGTCTTCTGGGGGTGGGGGGTCGCCCCGGAGAAGATCGGATTCAGTTTGGGGGGATGGAAGTTAAGGCTGTTGCTGGCGGATGGCGAGATTCTGCGCTTACTAAAACGCTGCAGTTGAAAAGTTAAGAGAAGTCTGTTTTTGAAGAGGTGTGCTGGATGGGAAGGAATAGGGAGAGAGACCCAGAAAATCTAGCAACTCGTGCGTGATTGAGGTAATTCTAGCGGGGGCGGGGGGGGGTAGGTTAAAAGGAAGTTAGGATAGAGTAGGATTGTGTCTTCTATTGGGGGAAAAAATCAGTGGAGTGATGGCGCCGTCTATGTTCGGCTAAACTAAAGTGTCACCCAGAAGATCAGTTTGAGAATAGCTAAACTCGGAGCTGGTTTGCCTCTCAGCAAGAGCCAAATAAATAAATAAATAAATACAACATCCTGGAGTCTTCAGTGACCATCCCATAGTCAACCTCTGGCCCTTCTTTTTCCTTAGACAGATATACGGTTTGTTTGAACAGGCCCTCCCTGCAGTGGGGGTGGGGGCAGTCCAATGATTCATATTTCTTATTATTTAGAAACAAACAAGACTTCGTACACCAAGAACGGTTAAAAATAAAGAGCGTTACATGAAGGGTGCCTGCTCAAGAGAGATGTGAAATCAGCTATTCCCCCCTCTCCTAATCACCGAGAAGCACACTATTGCAGACATTCACTGTCAAATAAATGGAAGCAGAAATGCTGATTTTTTTTATAAGGAAAAGAAATACGACCTCCTTTTGAGTTCCTGATTATAAAATGAAGCCCCCTTTCATGGTTGGAATTCCTAATTTAGACACTTACTGTCACATCGGTTTTCAACGCCTACACTCTATCCTGAAGAACACTGCGCAGACCTGCATTGCCTGCAAAGTGCTACAGCGTGCACACACACACACACACACACACACACACACACACACACGAGATAGTTTCCAGATTTAAAAAAAAAACACACACATTTAACCTCTAAATGATCATTACCTTTAATTTTTTTTTTCAACTGGAAAAGGCGTTACTCATTGAGCTGTGCGTCTGAAAGGGAAAACCCTATTCTGATAGTCCGATCAGCTCTGGGTTTATTTTAAACTGCTGCTATATCGAGATTTACAGTTGGGGCTGTTTTGGCCCTGTCAAGACATAGTGTTTGAATTATACTCTGTAAAATGCAGATCTGTTCAGGGACTTTGGTCACTGGATTGGGAGTGCATGTGTTGGTGTGTTATGCAATGGGCAAGACGGTTTTATGTTTTAGTTCAAAGAGGACCAGACAGAGAAGGCACGAAAACTCTTAACTGTCTATACATCTGTCTGTCTGTCTCTGTGTATGGAATGGTGGAGGAGACTTTAGTCTAAAGCCTTTTCACATGAACTTGATATCACTTTTATCAGCTTTAAGGCTGAACAGCAGCAGAAACAACAACAACAACAACAACAAAAAGCACTGTCATTTATTCTGAGAAATAACTTCCTAAAGGTTACAGATGAAAAAAAATATATATTCAAGTTATTTTGGGATAACAACTTAGAGAGGTAAATATAATCAAGGAGGCTTTGGTTGCCCAAGGCAAGGGCAAAAAATAAATTTAAAAATGATAATCTGAAGCACTTGTGTGAAAGGCAGGAATTGAGTAACTGAAGTCAGCCAAGGAGCAAAAATGATGTCAATAATTTTCATCCACTATGCGTAAATCCTAATTTATAAGAGATAACGCTGACTAAAACAACCATAATTTAGAGAAAAAAAGACTAGACAAGTTCAGCGACTGCAGTTCTGGGTGCCCCCCCCCCATCCCAGACATTGCCTTTGGATACAGATACTAATACAGTGATCCACTTTATGCATCCCAGGAGGGCATGCCCTATGAAATGACTGCCTGAGATCTCCTACTTAGTGTTGATGCCCAGCATCAGGTCTTTTCTGTCCGTCTACCCGTCTATGCCCTTTCCCAGATGATGGCTTTAAAATCCGATGAGTCCCCACGAATGCCCATGTGTTTTTGCACAAGAATGTCTCACCAGTTCAGCCCGTGGCCCCTGCAAAGGCAAGTAGGGCATTTGGGAGACGATGTTCCATCTGGAACAAATAATCGTTGGTGCTTTTAAAGCAGTGGCTATCATTTACCACGATTGCTTCTCCCGGTCCACAGAATAGGAATAATGCGATGACAGCTGCTTCCAGATTATCAGGTTAGATTTTGTGTGGTGCTGTTTACCGCAGGCAGAAGACTGAGGGAGAGGGAGAGCTTGAGTCACTATCTCAGCAATGAACATGCAGGTAATTGCTACTCCAAAAAAAAAAAAAAAAAAAACCAAAATAACAAAAACCCAAAAACCTGTTTTCCCGCTTCACTTGATAGAATGATAATGGATGTGCAGGAAATCCTGGTGGATGAATTAGGACATAACTATTAATAATCTATTAAATGTTATTTTTAATTTGAACGTCGAGAACTTGTCCATCACCGGCAACCACGTGAGGGCGCTGTTCACACAGCAACTGATAATTTCCTGGCCTTATAAAATAAAAAAATCACCTGCCCTTCTTTTAAAAAAAGAGATTTAAAAATATAAAAACGGAGTTCTTGAAAACAGCTGGCAGCAATATTGGAAGGGTTTTGTTTTTTCAATGCCTGTGGTCTTCTGCTTGTGTCTCACTTCCTTTGCCATTCTTACAGGCCAAATGACATAGGATGAAGGCTGTTCGTAACCTGCTGATTTATATATTTTCCACCTATCTCCTGGTTATGTTTGGATTTAATGCTGCCCAAGACTTCTGGTGTTCAACTTTGGTGAAGGGAGTCATTTATGGATCCTATTCTGTAAGTGAAATGTTTCCCAAAAACTTTACAAACTGCACCTGGACACTGGAAAACCCAGATCCAACCAAATATAGCATTTACCTGAAATTTTCCAAAAAGGACCTTAGCTGCTCTAACTTTTCCCTTCTGGCTTATCAGTTTGATCATTTTTCCCATGAAAAAATAAAGGATCTTTTAAGAAAGAACCACTCCATAATGCAACTTTGCAGTTCCAAGAATGCTTTCGTTTTTCTACAGTATGATAAGAATTTTATTCAGATACGCCGGGTATTTCCAACTGATTTCCCAGGATTACAGAAAAAGGTCGAAGAGGATCAGAAATCTTTTTTTGAGTTTTTGGTACTGAACAAGGTGAGCCCGAGTCAGTTTGGTTGTCATGTCTTATGCACTTGGTTGGAAAGCTGCTTAAAATCCGAAAATGGGAGAACAGAGTCTTGTGGAATCATGTACACAAAATGTACCTGCCCTCAGCATTTGGGAGAGGTGGGAATAGATGACCAGTCCCTGGTTTTGCTGAATAACGTCGTGTTACCCCTGAATGAGCAGACGGAGGGCTGCCTGACTCAGGAGCTGCAAACTACTCAAGTCTGTAATCTGACCAGGGAGGCCAAAAGACCACCCAAAGAAGGTAAGCGCCCAGAGGCAGGGGGAAATGGGTGTTGGAGTGGGGGAGGCTTTGCATGAAAGTACCTCTTTCTGGTTCACTACTTCAGCCTACTCTTTGCTCCTTGATTCTGTCAACTTGGAAGTGACTTGATTTGTGGTCTTCCCTGTTGAAGGGCTCTTAAGCCTTCATGACCTTAGAGGCAAGCAGAGGAGATGGGCGGCTTAGCAATGTGCTACAGAAGTATGGGTAGAGTATTCAAGAGAAGAGAGATAGAAATGAGACCTCACTTGTGCTGGGAGTTGGTAAAGGGGTAAAAGCGTGGTTTTATTCAGGCTCCAGGTCAGGAAATCTACACGTGCTCCAGATGTAAAACAGATAAGCAGATTTCTTTCTGCATGTCCAGCAAATGCCCTCCTCTCTCTATCTCTTTTTTTTCTCCTGGGTCTTATCCTCTCTCTCCCTGTGACTCCAGGAAACACTCAACAGAAAGCCTGTCACTGCAGTCATGAGAGACCAATTTCACCCAGGTCTTTACTTTTGTGTAGAGTATTTTGAACAATAAATCCCTATGCACACTCATTGGCCAGTTAAAAAAAAGAGGCTGGAAGCCAGAGTTCTGTTTTTTTTTTTTTTTTTTTTTTTCTGCCTCTGAAGTCACCAGCAGAAGGGAGGGGTTAGTGGAAATTAAAGCACATACAGATTTTATATGCCTTGCATTCCTTCTTGCAAGTCTTTTCTCCATGCTTTCTTTTCCTTTGGTGATACATGCAGAGAAAGAGAGGTGGGGGGAGTAGGTGGGAGAATGTCTCAGAAATGAGCTAATTGGGGGGGGGGGGGAACAGTACAACGGAAATGCAAAGGAAGAATTCCAAGTATTAGTTAGTGACTTGTAGCTTTCACCCATGCTCAAAGGAGAGATTTGGGATTGTGGATTATTTTTAATCATGCAAGAAAGCATGGCACATTTTGAGAAAAATGACTTGACTTTTGTTTGGGAGGTTAATAGCTACGCTCCATTTGTTAGAGGACAGAGCCAGTACATATTCTTCCTTGTTCCCCAGTCCTGCAACCAGAGAGTGTGTTGATTTCTTATGCAGGAAATGTTTTCTGATCTCCACAAAGATCCCAGTCTGTGAAAAGGGACAGCCAAGCTCCAGTCCCTCTTTCCCCCCACCTCCCCCAACAGAAGTTGTCTTTGTGGTCAATATAAAATTGACACGTTGTTGGAGAATTTTCTTTAATGGTAGCCAAGGCTTTGTAGGAAAGTGGAGCCAGCAAGAGGAAAGGGGGTGGGGGTTGGGTAGAGGAGCCTCGACAGTTTAATGCTGTTTCTCTGCTGACTGCAATTTGGGGGATGGGAAGTATGGAAGAGCAATGCCGCAAGGGGAAAAAAAAGTTAGAAAATAAGTGCAGTCTAATGGCAGCCAGGAAGGGGCGAGAAGCTCTGCAGATTTCCACAGGTCAGTGTTTTCAGTAACAGCTGTGACTGAAGAAAACAAAGTAGTTTTAAATTACAGGAGTTCTTTTCTCTAGTAAAAATCCCAGTGAAGCACTTACAACTGCAGGATGGTATTTAACACCATTTAAAACTCATTAGTGTCCCCTAGAATAAGAACTACAGTACACATGAAAGAAAACTGTGATGCCACAAGCTGGCTGGAAAAAAAAAAAAAAAAAAAAAAAAAAAGGAAGACGTTACCACCGGAAACTCAGCTTTGTTCGGCCTTAAAAGGACAATTGTAAATGTATTTCTCCAGTGGTTCCAATTTGATAATCAGTCTGACCCCTGATCAGATCAAAAAGTAGATGAGATCTAGTTTTGCGGCCCATATTCAAAGGCAAGTGACAGGGAAAAAGTTGTGATCTCATCATGCATGCTTTTCAGGGATGTTGCTGGGTGCAAGCACGGCATGCTTGGAAGCTGCATGGGATGCACATTTGATCTGCAGATGAGTGGGCTGTAGGCATTGTATTTGTAAAGCATGTGGAAAAGACATATTTCTTGTTGCCAGTCAACTGTAAAAATGAAAAAGAAAGACTTGCATAGGCAAATACATGCTCATCTTGAAATGCTATAATGTTTTGAGTGTCAAACTGCTAAGTTATATAGTAGGGAAGATTTTTATTCTGTATCAATAAAAATGCACAGCTATGTTCTTTGTTGTCTGAATTTGGGCTTTTTAGTAGTCTAGGTGCCTGGAGTTAGTTAGAAATGTGAGGAAATTTAGTTCCTCCTGATAGGTTGTAGGTAGTGTATTTATGAATAGTTCGTATAAAATATGTATGATATCCTTCCTTATCCCATTTGAAGAAGATTTTTTTTGTTTAGGATGCATAGATGGAAAAGTATGTGAAAATCTAGACTCTTCATTTTGAACCATCTTGCAAATCTTAAATATTTTATATAAGGGGGACACAAAAATATCATGTTAAGAAAGATTTATTTAATACCATTTCAAGTAATCCACCTAATGGCACCCGGAGATTGAGGTTAATAATTATATACTGAATTGCTGCTTACATTTAATTCAGAGGTTCTTCATTTTATGCCATAATTTGTTTTATTTTATACTATGAAGATTTAAAAATTTCACCTGCATTTTTATTTGATGATCATATTTTCCTTCGAAAACTATGTAACTCTAATGGAAATGTTGAGAGAATTAATACAAGATTACACTTCACAACAGTTTGGGACTTCTACTTCATTCATTGTGTAGGTAGTGACTAAGGTCTGTCTTGAGCAGATCTACCTGGATTATGTCATAGAAGTGACAGGGATTTGTCAGGAGACTCTTCCAATCTAGTAGACTGACTGCAGATGGTTTTGTGTGGTACTAATGTTAAGACAGTAGTGTGTCCAATGTCGACTCTCCCGAGTGTGCCCACTGTAGTTAGAAAAATGGAGTTAACACAGAGAAAGAGTAGGCTCTCTATAGTATTAAAATGTTACTCATTAATGTGGAAAAATCATACTCTTTCAGTAATAACGCAATTACAGTCTATGAAGCCAAGCAATGTACTCCATTAGAAAATCTCACCTGAGTATATTTAAGAAAGGACCTTCTTATTAAAGTTGTCTCTGACAGAGTTGGAGGTGACATCTGCTCACAGAAAGTTGTCTATCATTCACCTTGGTTTATTTATTTATTTATTTTAAATCATGAAAACTAATTTTAAGAAATGACTCTTCTTAAAAACAATGATTTGACAGCTTAGATAATATTTGTTTTTTAAACTATATATCATGGACACACACATATTTATATGTATATACATTATAATGTTTACACATTTACAAAATATATTTATATACATGTATTTAAATGAGTAATTTTATAACTTATATATTTTAATTATATATTATATAAATTAAATAAATATAAATAAATATAGTTGCATATATATGTAAAGACATATGTACACACACACACACACATTTAATGAAACTTAGCAGTGGTATTCGCCTGATTTCTAAATGGATTCCTGAGGGCAGACCAACAGTTCTTGCAAAATCATTTTCACATTGATTTACAGTTTTTTTAGCATGCCTTGTTACTGAAGATGACTCTGGACTGTATAGTTAGAACAGACATTTTAGCATGAGCTTTCTTATACTGACATAGTTTTATACTGAGTCATTTATACTGACACCATTAAAACAATTTGGACAGAAGAATTCCAAAGCAGAATGTCCGAGTCCTATAAGGATTCTTAAAGGAACCTTTGTGTGCTGCTAAGATCAATGGGTCTCCTTATGTGAAGGGGAATTGGGATCCCTGTATAGATTCCAGGAAATGTGTGCACACTCACTCATTTGTCTTTCAAGCCTGGCTATGCTAATCCTGAATATTCTGGCTCCTAAGGGAAGATTCACTGTGTGACTGTGTAAACTCTAGATGATAGTGTGTATGTGTTTGTGTGTGTGTGTGTTTGTGTGTATGCTGCACATACTTATAATCTTGAGGGATTTGCATTTCTGGCACTCTAAATCTTTCTTCTACTGCTCTATTTGCTGTTTCATTATTTTTTGAGCCACCTGTCATCCTCCTTCTTATCTCCTTTGGCTCTTGACTTGTTTATGAACATAAGTGGATCACTGCATCTTCTTCATCAGGAGATACAGGACATCCATCTTTCCTTGAGGAAACAGGCACTGATGTTGACTCTGTCTTTTGCCGTTTCCGTTTCCCACAGCCTCTTGAAATCACTAGTTTTGCTCTGGCACTTAACCACTTGCAGTATGACTTCTCCATTCATAGTTTCTTCTCCTTTGCCAGATTTCAGGTTGAATAAATGGTCTGGGATTCTGAAATTGTAGCCCAATCTTAACAGGATTTCCATTGACTACGGGTTGAAATGAACATTAAGAGAACAAAACCACAAAGTTCTGTAAAGGAAATATGTTAATGTAGTGACTGCAGTCTAAAGAAAATTGGTGGATCAACTGGGGAAAGCAGACACATTTTGCTGTCCCCTCTGGGAGGAGATTCATACCTTCCAAATTGCTTCCAATTTTATTAATGCATTGTTAATGTCAGAGACTAATCTCCAATGTGCTCTAATAATGTTTGGAAAAAAATGAAGAATAAAGGCATTTAGTATTATTTCACCATATTCATTTGGAAATATAAATGTACCTTCTTCATCAGAAGATACAGTCAATACATGCAACTTCATAAATATATGACCATCTAGAACAGTGGTTCTAGGTTGTGACTACTTTGAAGGCTTAATCACCCTTTCCCATGGGTCTTCAAAGACCGTCAAAAAACACAGATATTTACATTACAATTCATAACAGTAGCAAAATTACAGTTATGATGTATCAATGGAATATTTTTACAGTTGGGGGTTACCACAACGTGAGAAACCATATTGAAGGGTTGCAGCATTAGGAAGGTTGAGAAGCACTCGTCTAGAAAACGATAATAACCTTGGTCCATTTCTCTGCGTACATCTCTGTGTTTCTCTCTTCTATCCCATGCACTCCCTGTGCAGTCCGAATATTTCCCAAATCCTTCCTTGCACAGTAAGCTCATGCGGAAAAGCTTGTGTTGTTAACTTTTGGCTACCAACATATATATTGTAATGGCAGAATTATTACCAAAAGTGAAGGTCTAGTCAAACAAAATACTGATTTTTTTTTTCTTCCCTGTTTTTCAATTTTAGACATTTGACAATTTAGGAAATACTTGACATATGCAGTGTTTATGAACAATGTGATCTTGTCAGCAATTGCTTCATAGTATTAAGAGCCTTAAAACTCAAGTGAAGTGTGCCTGGGAGTTATGAATGCACACCCGAGGCAGGTAGTGTGTGGTTTAATGGGTCTTTATGTCTGCTGCAGAAAATGTACCAAACTTAAGTTTCCTCAAATCTGAGGTAGGCACTTGACTTCACTAACAGCTGAGCTCTAAGAATCCTTTAATTTACTCTCTTTCTGAGTTGTAAGGGGAGTCTATTGTTAATCATTTTGTGAGATAGCTGTTTTATGAAATACAGTTTCCTTTAGAGTTACCCTGGTATGTGTTGCCTAGAGAAGCTGACAGACTCTTGAGTCGAGAATTAGAGTCATTAAAAATAATAAACTTTTTCTGGGTTAGGAGATAGCTCAGTCAGTAAAATAGTTGCCATGTAAGACCTGAATTCATTCAAAGAAACCTAATCCAAGGGTAGGTTTGGTGCGCTACTTTATAATCCAAGAACCATCGAAGTGCATATCAAAAGATCCCCAACTTACCTGGTGAGCTACATGCCAATGAGAGATGATGGCTAGCTTGATAAGTAAAATCTGAGGATGGCCTTCATCTACATGTGCACTTGCATCTCCCACCAATAATTACACACACACACACACACACACACACACACACACACACACAAGTGCACAAACACACACTTTTATAAAACAGCATGCTCCAGGCTGCTGGATTATGAATCCAAAAGATCATGAAGCTATTTTTGGGTCTGTCCTTTGACATAAAATAATTTCCCTCTGTATTATTTATTTCTTTTTAAATTCATAATGCTTTGTAGTGCTTATTGCTCAATATATAAGACAAAAATTGTGCTGAGTATAAAAATAAGTAATGAGATTAGTGATTAGAGAGTTCAGTTTCTGTCAATGTCTATGAAAACCTCTTAATTGAGTTTACCAATGTTTTCAATTCATATAGCATGAATATATTTTCTTCATTCCTTACCAGAGATACATTAAATGTTCGAAGTATGTCACTTTACAGGCCAGAAAGCCATAAGTTGGTGACCTGTGTCTATAGAATGGCTCAGCAACTTTGATGAGTAACTAAGCCTGAGTCATTGATAAACCAGGAATTCTACCGATGATAAAGGATTTGGATTTAATAAGATCGTACCTGTTGGTACTTAGCACATTTCTCAAGTTATGTTAGAATGTCAATAAGTGCTAGTATTTTTCCTTTCTCAAACTTCTCCTGCGTTTGGAGGTTCAAAACAGTTTTACTTTTTTCCCATTAAAACTCATATAATTCAGAGATTTACCAATTCTTGTAAAGTGTTCTGAAAATGTAATTAACAAAACATTCTTATAATTGTGCACAGCAATACAAACATGATAACTTAAGTCCAGGACAAGTTAATGCCCAGAGTTCAACTGAATTTGCCCAGTAATCGATATGTTTTCGTTATTGTTGCTGCCTTTGTTTTTACTTTTCCTTAGGAAAGATGAATTTGAACACTGTGTTTCTTCTTGCTAGGAAGATGCAGAGCATAAACTAGGCAAAGTGATACTACCACCTAAAATGTCAGGCAGGCTGTGACTGGAGCATCAGCTGCCATCTTGCTGAGTGTGTGTGTGTGTGTGTGTGTGTGTGTGTGTGACTGTGTTGTGTGTGTATGTGTGACTGTGTGTGTATGTTTGTGTGTGTATATGTGTGACTGTGTTTGTGTGTGTGTCTGTGTGTGTGACTATGTGTAAGTGTTGTGTATGTGTCACTGTGTCTGTGTGTGTGACTGTGTGTGTGTGTGAAAGAGTAGCACCATTGGTTTAGAAACAATCTTTCCTTGGTGTGTTTGCTGATATGCAAATATTTATTTCAGTATCAGGAGTCTACTGAGTTTTAAGCTGCAATGTGTTATGTGTAAAAGTCTTTTTTTAGTGAACACATCCATGTAGACAGAACAAACAAACAATACAAAGCAAACAAAAAGAATTATGCTGGAAATTTTAAGAATGGTTTTTATTTTTTATATGTGAACATAATTGAAATTTCTGAATAAACTAAAACATCTGAATAAAATAAAACTAAAACATCCATTTCGATGAATGATCCATTACCATGCGCAGTACAGAAGTCTTACAAACTATGCATTATAAGTGAAATAGTTTTTCACTGGACATCTTCCATTAAGATTTAACATCTGCTGATAGTAAAATTGTTCTTTACAGTTGTAGTAGTTTCGATTATTGAAGAGTTATTTTTATATAACATTAGTGTGTTCTATTTATCTAGTTGTTTATGCTCTCTTTCAAGTTTTTATTGTTATACATTCATTTAAAAGATTCTCTTTAAAGAACTGAGGTGTTTTAAAGCCCTTAACAATCTTATTCCCCAAATAACAAGGAATTGATAACATTTTAGATTGTGATTTAAGTCTTTGAATTTGTCTATACATTTAGGGCATTTAATAAAATACCACTAAGCCTCATGAATTTGTGTACATTTTGAATTAGATAAAGAAATGACAGCATTTTTAGATTTCTATATTGATGGAGGCATGACTAATACTTCAAATAGATCAACCCAGAGGTGTCTGACTCATCGTAGGCTGGAAAGCTGCCCTTTGGCTATCTTTGCTTATAGGCAACCACACTATTTAAGTTAAATTGTTTCCAAGTATTTTAATCTTTAATGCATTATACAAAATGAAGATTGTATTTGGACATTTGCCTTGCAAAGGAGTTCTCTTCAAATGCCAAAAGATTCTCTTCAAATCTTTTTTAAATCATTTAGAAGAAAAATATGACTTTGTTGCAATATCTCTCAATGAGGAATGAACTGTTTTAACAGAACAGTGAGCTATGCACCCCAATCCCCAGCATTTTACATATTCAGATGTCAGTAAGAAAGCAAAGTAGATTGTTTTAGTATTGATCTGAAGAATTTGGAATTTTCATAAAGCAAAATTATAAAATGTGGTTATCTAGTATTTTTAATTTTTTTGTTAGTATCTTAGAAATTTTTGGTTTGCAGAAAGGCTGTCTTTTCTATTTATTTTATTTATTTATTTATTTATTTATTTATTTATTTATTATTTAACCTAAGGGGCCCTTGAGGAATAGCCACTTTGGATGGGAGATTAGGGAGATGAGGTTATGTACTCTTTGCTCCTGGTTTGGGTTCCTTTGGGTGGGTTCCATGCTCACATTGAAGGTTGCAATGACTGCTGGGGTTGACAAAGTCAAATGACTTCAAGATTTCAAAAGGAAATAAAATGGCTGGAAGATAAAGTTAGTTCTAACCGGATGTCATTGAGAAAATGGAAATATAGGGCGAAACCTGACTTTCAGCAAGTAATTCATTTCACTTGGCAGAAGGGTCTCATGACAAAAGTAAACCCATGATTTCTGAACTTCCTCTTTATGTCCTAAAGTGACAACAGAACTTCAAGTTTTTTCAAAAAGTTTAATAAGAAAGTAACCCCAAAATGGAAAATAATTGATTTTTTTGTTTTGTAAATTTATTCATACAGCTTTATGAAATTTTGTGAACTAGAATCCACCGGGCATTGGGAAAATATCTTGAAGTTGTCTACTCAGAATAATGATGTTGTGGAAAGGAGGGCACCTTGGGAGGGCAAAAATCTGTTTACTTTATGTAATCTTTCAACATTCATCTGGCAAGCTTTCAAGAACCTGCTAGTGCCCTGCAGACTGAGGAATTTCAGTTTATTTTGGCTTCCCAGAGAGGTCAGCTTCCTTACCGATCTTTCAGTCTGTGGTCAGCTTCTTTTGGCTGGCCTCAATATTTGTAATTTAAAAGCTAAATAGTGTATATGGCTTAAGTAATGAAAAATGCCTACAAAGTTAATACAGTACAATGGCCCTTATTTTTAATAAGCATTAATTTCCAATATGTAGGAAAGCAGCCAGCTTGCAGCTTTTAAAAATCATAGCTTATGGTATGTTACAAAAATCTTCTCACTGAAAAATAGGTGACATTTTATCCTTTTGTGGTTTCTTTGGAAGTTTGTGATGACCACATGTTGATGTTGAATTGCTTGTAAGGGGCATAAATGAATTCTAGGCATAATAAATATACCATGTGATGGCCTCTGGTCTCTGTCATGAGCCCACAGAAACCACAAAAATGGAGCAATGATATTATAGAGTAAAAGTTGATTCTCTATAACTGAACTGATGAAGCTTTGAAAAAGAAGTAAATGGCAGGATGTGCAATCCTACAGATTTTTACTCCTTAAACATTGATAGTATTACTTTTCTCTAAGTCAAAATCAACACATAAAAGAATAAAGAAACAACCAACCAACAAGATATTTAACTGGAGCAGTCATGAGCTCTAGAGTCCTGCAAGTCACACTCTTCCTTCTCTGTGTGCTATTCCCAGAAGCAACTGCCCTTGAAAAATTACTGCAACGTCTCAGTCTGCTTATGACAGAATTTGGGTAGTTCGTACTATCTACTCTCTTCTGTAAAACAATCTCCAATATTACAATTGCCTAGAACATGTAAGAAACACTGTTTTCTTTTTATTATGCTCGGTGTTGAAGAATCCATAATCCTTTGGACACAAATCTGTTCTTAGTTTCCCTCCATACATGCTTCTCTCCACACACACATGTGATACTTGGGTTTGTCCAGGACTAACACCTAGCCCTTGTAGCATCAATCCTAAAACCCTTTATATATCAGATGAGGATTATACACACTGAAGAGTATACCCCCAGTGTTCTGTCATCTCTTCATGTATCATCTGGCTGATTGGCCTTTGTAGACTTCAATCAAGCATGTGGCCACTAAATCATTTCTAGGTTTGCTTGGCAAAGCTTTATGGTATAGAATCCATGATATATTTATGCCAGAGATGAGATCACCTCTGTACTCTGTTTCATTTTTGTCAAAGAAATAGCCTCTTGTGGCCTGCTTCTTGTACTTGCCTAGTGACACTGCCTTTAGATTGTGGAGCCTGACAGTGTGTAGATTGGAGAGGACACTATGATTCTCTGTTTATCTACTTATCTAGACTTTAGATCTTCCCATAAGACTTCCAGAAAATATCCTCCTGAAAATTAGATTCCTACAAGAATCTCTCTTGATAATTATGAATACCCTTCTCAGACACTTTTAACTCTTTAAGTGCTAAATATTCAAAAGCCCCAATTTTATTTTTATTATTTTGTTGTCTATACATGTCCTCAATATGTGAGTGCACAAGTACCCCCCCCCCCACCTCTCTCTCAGAGTGTGTGTAGGCTAAAGACTGATGCTAGATATCTTTCTCAATGGTTCTTCTCCTTATATATTGAAACCAGTTCCCTTGTTAACCTGTGAGCTCACAAATTCTGATTGGTACCAAGGTAGGAAGCTTGCTCCAGGGATCCCCGTTTCAGCCTTTGGAGAACTGGGATCACAGTTACACTGCCATTAATGTTTAACATTTGCCTCAGTTTTGGGAATTTCATTCTGGGCCTTCTGCTTAAGTGGCAAAGGTTTTATCAGATGATCTGTCTCCCCTACCCCCAAAAATCTATTTAAAATTTCAAATTATAAGCAGGCTACTTTGTGTAGATACATTCTGATTATCTTTTCTATTGTTTGTTAAGCTTTTCTATTGGTAGTTACAAACTATCAAGCCAACTGTTATTTTTAGTTCTCTGATTATTTACTCATCTGATTACATATGAAGTATATATATGAATAAGATGCACTTAAGCCACAGTGCAGTCTATGACTAAAGACATGTTACTAAAGCAAACCCCAAAATTTTATTAGTATTGGAATTCCATTGATACAAATGGATGCTTGGGCTATCACAAGTATTCTCCTACAAATAATTCCAGACATGGAACATTTTGAGAATTTAAAAGGATTGTATTCATAGACTCGTTTTGCATGAATTATGTGAATGGCTCTATTGAATCACTTGTGAGCAATTCATTTCTGTATTGGAATAAGGCTATGAGGGCACTTGTTGCTGACATATAGACTTGTATGTGGTGAAGGGGCTCTCGTATAAGCCCAAGAGGAGCCTTCAATTTCAACCTTGATCAACCTGTGATGGCCAAGAATCACACAGGTTAGGTTTGATGCTGCACTTTCTCCTGTGTCTATTGTGACTCAAGTAACAGGTGAGAAGGTCTGTGGAACAATCGTGGTGATTATGTTCAGTGGCATTTTGGCTTAATGCTGATGTGTTCAGTAATTCAAGGTGGCTGTGTAGTGCCCATGATCTTGCACTCAGTTTTGAGGGAAGGAACTAACCTACACACGCGTAACACTGGACTCTGGAGGTAGTTGTATTCACACTTTATGTCAATGTCACTCGGGAATTCACTGTGTTATTTTATCAGAAGTTTTCCAAGCTTATTTAAAGCCAATTATTTGATATGAAAATATTGTTTTCTAAAGAAGCCATCCATGATTTGTTGTATGTTTGTTATGCGTGGCTTCCTAAGGACATCCTCATACAAGTACAACATGCTGGTTGATCATATCGACCCCTCCAGCCACACTATATTTTCCTGTTGGTCCCCTTATTCCTTATTCCTGTAGACAGGTTGGCTTATTTTATATCATATGCATGCAAGGTTTATGATCTATATAAAACACAGGACGCACAAATGAAGAAAACACAATATTTGTCCTTTTGACACTGACTTAATTTGCTTAATATGATCATTTTTAGTCACACCCCGGTTTTGAAAATGATATAATTTTTCTTCTTTATAGATGAGGTAAAACACGTTTTGTATTCATATCACATTTTCTTTGCTCATTTCTCAACTGATGGCTAAGCAGTTTGAGCCCGTACCATAGATATTGTACATAATGCCTTCAATATGTATCAGTGTGCAAGCATTGCCATGATAGATTGTGTTAGAGTCTTTTGGATAAATATATGGGAGTAATAAAGCTAGATCATATGGTAGATTTGTTTTTGTTGTTTTGAGGTCTCTATACTGATTTGCAAAGTGTCCATTATTTTTAGCAGTTACTTGAGTTTGACTTTGTTTTAAAACTAAACCAAGAAGATAGTGTTGTCATTTGGTCAGTTATTCTTGTTACCTATCCAAGTGAAAAATATTCATTCTAGCCTGGAAATTTCAGTTGAAACTTGTCCTATCCACTGATCCTTTTCCTTTCTGCCGATCTTCCTTTCTCCACACTGTTTCTCTCTTCTCCCTTTGTTCCCTCTCATTTCCTTCCCTGCCCCCCACTTTTCACCAGATACCCAGGGTAGAATTTATAAAGGATGATCCATCAATTAGCCATTGTGGCACCTTACACAGGATCTCTTATTAATATGCATGACGATGGATTTGTAAACAAATATTTCTATAGTAGTTCCTGGGGAGTTTGTAAACACTTAGTAAGCACTGCTTCATTAATCTTAGCAATTTTCTTGTGAGGTTAATTATGTAGTGATAATTAACCTCCCCTTTGAGTAGGTGGGTTTTTGTCAGGGAAGCATTCTTACCTCCCTTGAAAAGTGGGAGGGAAAGGAAAGCTCCTCTGAACTTTAAACAAGCCTTAGGGTTGCTGCCTGGGGACAGAATAGTTTTCACTGTAAGAGCTGTGCCTATTTTTACTGGCTTTCTCCTCAAAACCTTTGGATTATTCCATGCCCGTAAATTATAAGAGGCACACGCAGGAGTCAAAGGAGAATGTGCAATCCACAGAACAACGGCGATATCAAAAGAGAAAGCGAATACTTTCTGTTTTTCTCTCTTTATGTCTTCTGAAAAAATCCCAGGGAGGTAGCTCATTACTTGTTTGGTTTTCACACGTGAGTGCATGTGTGGTATGGAACACATATGTTCACTTATGTTTATATAACTATGTGGCATTAAATGCTTATAGGCCTTATATACATGTGTATAATATGGAAAGATCAACATTTTCCAATAGTTTGAGACAATCCCCTGTGAATTTGCCTTTACTAACTTCTCAGTATGCTTGCCATTGGAGTCTAGGGGACCTGCCAGAACAGTGAGAGAAAAGAAGTTATCCTTTGAAGTAGAAGGCATGTTTTTGAAAACTCATTTGTTATTTGTCTAATAAAATAAGAGAACATATCCATGGATTTACTTGTATCAGAAAGATATATTTTACTTATGACTTAAAAATAGACTGTTTGTCAAGTAGGTTCTCCATTTGAAAACACAGTGACCTACATTGATAAATTCAGAAGAAGTGACATATACAATGTACAGAAAATATGAAAATATAAATGTACCTTTAATCATTGATCATTCGATAGAACAATTTTATGTTCTAGAGCCCATAGATTCCACACTTCTACTCTGTTTCATCTTTCAGATCTTTCTCATGGACAATTATCTTACCTTTAAACAAAATTTCTGCAAGAGACAATATTTCATGGTCATGAGAGTCAGATTGTACAGATTCAACTCCTGCTTCTTCCTCTCTGGCTCTGTGGACTTCAGAATATTAGACATCTCTTTAAACTCGAGGGTATTACAGTATTACCCTCAGTACTCACAGAGGTATTTTAGTCTAGTAACTAGGAGATTGAGCAAGGCAATGTTTGATGTTTGACCATGTACACAAGGGATTCTATCCATGCCCGGACAACACAGTGCAGACTCAGTAAATGTTAAATTTCATCAATTAGGTGATCCCAGAGCACTTTATTGTGCTAAAGATTTTGCTACACCAAATGAAATTTTGATCCCTAATAAAAAGTAATCCATTTATTTAACATACCCCAGAGAAATTAAAGTGTTTCCTCCAGTGTTCAGTGTATGGAAATGTGTTGCTTGTATTCTTTATTTCCTCTGCCAATGAAAAAAAAGAGTGAATTAAATTGACATACCTGTTTTTCATCACTCATTTGAAAGACAGAGTATTTTGTTCATGACATAACTATTCCTTTACATTTTTTTATTTTATATTTACAATAAGCCTTAAACAACACAAGAGCTGGGCAGATACTACCCTCTGTGCTATTAGAATCTACTTTTCTATTGATAACCTGAGTTGTTACTTACTGTGTGTCCTCTGGACTGCTTTTAACTCCAACTGGCTAGCCCTGGGGCCTCGTTCTCTTGAAACCATTGCAGGTCTTCTCTTCTCCTGCACCTTCTCTTTCTTGTGGCCCCTCTCTGACCCCCAAGCCCGAGAAACCTAAAGCCCATCTATGTCCCTTCTGCCCAGCTATTGGTTGTTGGCATGTTTATTTACCTATCACAAATAACTTGGGGCCAAGCTGTACATGGAGACTCTCTTGTCTCTGGGACAACAAGGTCTTGGGGGTCTGCATTACAATAGATAGCAAACAGACTAAATCTCAACAATTCCACTTATTAATTCAATAAACTATTCTTTTATGCAGATATAAATTGAATACAATTATAACAATTATGCAAATTATAAGGTATGATATACACTTATAATGTCCAGTCCATTATATTTGGCAATTTTGACACAGTATTTTATATCTATCCTACCTTAATGAGTTTACAGTTCTTTACCTTAATCATATTTGCTTTTAATTTTTTACTTTTAAAAGTAATTGATCAATGATATTTAATTACATTTGGCCATGAAATCACTTTAACTTCTGAGTGCTTTTCCAGTTGCTGTGTATAGCCAACTAATCTAGCCCTTCTTGATAATGTTGGAATTGAACGAATTACCATTTTATTGGTTCTATCAAGTTATAATCTTAAGAACAGTATATTTCTTAACATGAACAAACTATCACTTATATCTCTGCATTCATCAATCTTTTTCTTTCTGAGGAGTAAGATTTTTTTTTTGAAAAGTGTCTTATTTCTGCCTCTTTCTTAACATTTGTTTCTAGGCTTAATTAAGGAAAATGGTAATAAAATGTGACTGTGTATTTGATTTCCCAAAAGATCAACTGTTTTGCTTTGCTTTTTATTAAAAAACAAAAGCAAAACAAAGAAATTGAAAAAAAAAACAACTTTAATTTTGAATAATGTCACAAACATACCAGCCAGATACACAGTGCTAGATATTCCTGAGTCTTTTAAGAGCTCCTGGTTAGAAGCTGAGTAACTCTCCTCTGAATGAGGTCTTGCCTGCTTTGTCTGGGCTGGTTTCAGCAAAGCCACTGTGACTTGAATGGCAAGGAGATCTTAATCTACATTAAGAGCCACTGGGAACTTCACATGAGTAATTTAAAATGTTGCAGTTGTTCTGATCATTATCAATATAAGCCCGTGTATTTCATTTCATTTGTTTTGTTCATTGGTGTGCATGCTTTGGACACAAGGCCCTCTGCTATGGTGGGATCGTCAACTGAGTGGTTTTCAATATGATTGAAGGTGTTCAAGAAGATATACATGCTGCTGAGACAACTTTAGTTTCTTTAATCAATGTCAGAGCGTAAGGATTTTGAATTCATATGGAAACATTTACTTGTTTGAATTTTATCTGCCACTGTTCTGTCTCTAGAAACTGTGATACTGTGATTCATATTAATACACTTTCTGTCCCTTCAAACCAGGGTCACATTATTTTTTTTGTAGTCTATACAATAAAAGCATGGGTAATGCACAGGTATACAGGAGTAGCCTGTCCTATTAACCAATCACTAACTAATAATTAATTATTAATTAATTTGTTGAAGCAACATATGACTTAAGATTTAGGCTTCCTCCAATAAGTGATGTATGCTGATTTTGGTTTTATCCAACTTCAGCTTATCTCATCTGAAACTGACAATCGAAAATCTAATGATTATTTCATAATGAGCCTGCAGTCTTACATAAACCAAACAAGTAGCTTAAAGTAGGATTCCCTTTGAATTCCTGTGAAGTCAAGTGTTCGTATCAGAGGAGAATGAGAGTGGAGGAACTCGTGAGAATTCTGTCCTGACCACTATGTATTATGACGTTAAGGAATTTGTTTTCTAGGAAGCCAAGACTACATATGGAACGTTCATCTTTTGGTTATGTGAAGCAAATAAAAATTATGTGTGCCAACATTTAAGGAATACCAATTGGATATATTACAATTTCATAAAATTTGTGGAGTATTTTTTTAGAAAGTAGCCCACAGCCGGGCGGTGGTGGCGCACGCCTTTAATCCCAGCACTTGGGAGGCAGAGGCAGGTGGATTTCTGAGTTCGAGGCCAGCCTGGTCTACAGAGTGAGTTCCAGGACAGCCAGGGCTACACAGAGAAACCCTGTCTCGAAAAACCAACCCCCCCCCCAAAAAAAGAAAGTAGCCCACAAGCAAGAACACTATAGAATCTGTCTCTAAATGGTAAAAGTAGAACTGTTTTAGCAAACTATTTAATCTATTCGTATACTACTGTTTTGATTTGATCACTTAGTGAATTAGTAGCTAAGAACACTCCTATCTCTTTCCCTCTGCAATGCTCAACCTTTAAAGAGTTCTGACACAGCTAATCATTTCATAAACACCTTGTTGAAGCATGCAGATTTGTGCTTTGAACAAACACTGGGTATTAATGGGTGGCTTTTTGAAGACAAAATGTAAACTGACTTATCTCTTTTCTCACAACTTGCAAAAAGCAAGCAATTAACTTAACATTTAGATAACTACAGATAAACATTAGATTGCTATAAATACAAATTGATGCATTGTCCTTTCATGGAATAAATGTTTCTGTTAACCAGTCAGTCAGCAGACTGTGAGTTAACACAGTAAATGTGTTAAAGAAGAATATCTTACTTCTTTGGCCATTGTGAAAGAGAACTTAAATGGAGGCACATGTGCCCTAACCCTTCTTATTTCACTGAAGAACTGTTTCTGTATATATTTTATATATGTCCATGAATGTTTACTTGGGTATCTGACCCTATGAGAGGTACTTCTTGTTGAAACTTTACTGTCCACATATGAAAATTATACCAGGAAGGGCAGAGCTGAGTTAAAGGACATGTTCCTAACCTACCATTCTTCAAGACAAATGAAATCTAATACTTTTAATAATGCGAAAGATAATCAGCTCTTTCAGTATTGTGTTGTTATGAGATGTTTAAAAATGCATGATGCTTTTATTCTAAGCCTCCTAGTGTGTATTTCTTTAAACATGCACAGCTACTTTGGCTTTCTAATGCTCCATCCAGTTTTGTAGTCTTTCCTAACATGTAGGTTATATTCCCTCTTAGTCTTAAAGGTGAAACCTGCTATTAAAATGCAGAGCCTATGAATCATTTTTAGTCATTTATATGAATTTTAAAGACTTTCTGTTTTTCCTCAATGTAAATATGCACTTAGGTATGAGTGTAGTCTATTTTTAATATTCTGTTCTAGAAAATATGAATGCTTTATGTTACGGGAGCAAAGACTTTGCGGTTTAATTGCTTTGAACTTCACTTAGCACCCCATTAACACAACTAGGTGCTTAATCTGTTCCATAATTATAATTATAGGAGATCAAAATAAAATAGAATTACAATTACCTCTTCATGTATAAAGTAATGATTTTAAGTTGTTAATATGTCATTTATAGTCGACAAAAATATAGTTAGATTCAGCATCTATAATGGCAAAAGATACAGGATATCTATAAAAGGAAATAGAGGTAAAAAGTTCATTCCTTATTTGAGGGAACAGTTTATATAGTTTAATTTTTCTCTTTTAAATATTTTGTTATTTTTCTTTTAATTCCTAGCTTTTGTTTGGCTGTGAGCTGAGACATTATATTCTCTTATTGAGAAGAAGCTTTAGACCACTGTTAATATTAACTTATGGATGGTTTTAACTGTAATAGCATTCAGTTATTAAAGATCAACTTGATCCAAGTTTATACTTTAAATGGTAGTGATTCAATATTAAGATTGAAGTGAAATTAATCAAAAACAAAATTATTTTTTCATAGAAAGACTACTACATATTTCAATATTTTAGGGACTATTTATAGGCCTTTTGCAGGCAAAACTAAATATATTATTTGAAAAGCACACCAGAAATATTTTCTGTTTTTACTTATATTTCATTGAGTATAATTATATTTACATATGTTAAAAACATATTCTCCAAGAAATAAATTTTATTTTGACTGTAATTCAAATTTAATGCCCCATGTCTTCTAATTATTTTAAAACATAAACCTATATCCATTATGTCAATTACTTGTATATTTCACCATTGGAAAACTATTATGCTTGAATGAATCCATAGTTGTTGTAATATGCTCACTATATACATATACATATATATATATATATATATATATATATATATATATATATATAATTTTTATGTATATGTATAGAAATATTTCAACATTTGCAGAATTTATTAGATTAAAAAGAATTTAGAAAGCTATTCCTAAGCAATTTACTTGTTTTGAACATCTGCTTAACAGCTGTCTAATGAAAGTCAACAGAGCACTAGCCGTCTTTTACACTGATCCCCCATGCTCTAGGAAGGATTATCTACTATTAAGTCTTGTTTTCTCTTTCCAGAGAGATTTCCTCTATGAAAGAAATATTTTAGAATTCTTAAGCACATCAGCTAAAATATATGGAAAATAGGAATAGTACTGATTAACCAAATAGATAAACTTAATATAAATTACAAGGAGGATACTCCCTTTTGACAGGTGACATTGCATTTATAATAAAGTCTCTTGGTAATTCAGTGAATGTACTTAAGGCACAAATGATATTATGTCAGTAGTCTCTGGTTTATTCAGCTGAATCTGTCTATGGAATTGACTAGTTGGTAAAGCCTGAGATCACCCTGTTAAGATGCTTAAATTAGTTAAATTATAATTTAGTGATCAATTATATATAAAATAATGTAAGTTTCAATAGTTCAAATTATTACTGTTTCTTGTGAAACTACATTTTGTATCAATTATTCTGTTTTCATTTAGTATATTAATAAATTTGGGATGGATGCAGTTAAAAATGTTTAAGAGCTTTCCTTCTCACGTTCCACTGAAAAACACTTAACTTTTAAAATAAGTAACAAATAACAGTTCCCTAACATAGAACAGTAGAAAAACGTGTATAAATAAGCACTGTAATTTATAGATCAGCCAAAGTCACCCAAAATGGTATTCTTCCCATGTGAAAATTTATTCCAGTTGTTGAAATTTGTAGACATTTTGTGTGACTAAAACGCCATACACACAAAGAAGCTTGAAAAGCTTGTGAAGTTGAACCATAGTAGACTTTTCACTCTGTGCCATCTCCAATAATAAAAAGAAAGAGGGCACAGATCGTTCACTAATCATGCTTTCATACTAATTCCATTTTGTAAGTGGTTTTGAGCGATTCTAGCAAGCCTACAAAAGTTTAGCAGGAAGTTAATTCAGGTCAGGATGAGCCACAGTGGCAGTCGATTGATTCTATATAGACAGTTTATGATACATGGTAAGTTTGAGAAATAGCCAACAGATCATGATACGGTGCTTTCTTTCTTTCTAGCCTATGATATTGTGTAAAGAACCATGAATGTCTGCACATAACACTTCACAGTCATGGGGCTTCAGTTTAACCTGGTTGCAGCTGCCTCGTGGTTAAATCAGTAGTATAGTCAATGTAATAAATAAATAAATAAATCCATCTAAGAGTCTTAAAAAATGCTTACACATACTCAAATCTGCAGTTAGTATTTGTGCTGCGTGCCCATCATGGTTATGTATTTAGAAATCATACTTCAGCAGACATGAATAGCTCTGAAGAGAAAACAGAATGAACAGAAACTTCACAGGTAGCAACGAACAATATCTCTGTATTTCAAAAGCCATTAAATCAAAGACAAGGCAAAGAAGTCAGTTTCCCATCGTGTCTTCTTTGTCTAGAAACTATTAAAGATGGGAACAATGAAGGTGGCTTGAGGGTTTTACTATTTTAGAATCCACGATCTTAGGGTGGAGGTAGTTAGATCACGTGTATTTCATACAGGGAATCATCTATGGTGTTGTGACTTCCACACAATTTAATTTTCTCTAAAAGCATCACTGAATGAAAAAAATCACCATGTCAGCAAAGCCTGAATTTGGAAATTCCATTTACAGGCTAAAAGGATTAGTTTTAAGTGGGGAAAAAAGGACAAGTGAAACTTATCTCTTAATGTTGTTTCCCTCTGTCCTTTCATTTGTCCTGCACTTCTTAAATATTCAGAAGTTAAAGAGTGATTTTAATCACATTTTTAAGTGACATCACAATTCCTCATGAGCCACTGGCCTCAAAAACTCTATTGAAGAACACATAAAATTGTGAGATATGTCGGCATCAAATCCACTTCCATGTGCACAATGGTTCTCTTGAGATGATTTCGCTGGCGAAATAATTGTAATCAAAGAACTAGGACTTGAGTTTAATCTCCAAAACCTGTGTTCGAAAAGTCAAGGTAGACATTGAACTTCTTGGTTTTAATCCCGACTCTTCAGTGGTAGAGATGGGCAGATCCCTGGACCTCATTGTCTAGCCATTCTAGAAGGCTTGACAAGGGAGCCTGGGGATTCACTGGTCAGCAAGCTTAACCTGCTTGGCAAGCACTAGCCAGTTAATAACTTCCTATAAAAAATTAAATAAGGTAGAAAACACCTGAGGAATGATACCTAAGGCTAGCTCCTGACCTCTATACCTGTGCATACACGCACACACACACACACACACACACACACACACACACACACACACGCGCGCGCGCACACACACACCACACACACACTAGAGCTTTCATCTGCACACAGGTGAACACACACAAACAGATGGAGAGAGAGAGAGAGAGAGTGAGAGAGAGAGATTACAAATCCAAGTATGCTAATATTTGGTATGTGTCAGGGTTCTAGAAGGTAATTAAGTTTAATATATAACACTTCAGTGTGTAATTAGTTGTCAGTATCTCAGTGAAATAGAGCCCAGGGAACAAACAGATTCTGTTTCACCATTTGACAATTCAATGAGAACATAGGAGTCTATGGTCTAGAAACGGTCCTTCACCATAACAGGAGGCTGCTGGTACCATGATTTCAGCCTCCAAGACCTCAAAACTCTGATAATACAATTTTGGCCCTGATACTATCCACATGGCACAACTCTGTTACAGCCTTAAAACAAGCACACATTTATAAATCTCATGTTTACATGTTGTGCTGGCTGAGTGGAGAAGTCGAGGAGGAGGAGCTATTTGTACTAAGGACTCACAAGTGCCAGAGACAGGATGTGAAGCCAGGGTATCTGTCTAGAGAACATGTCCCTTTCTCTGCCACGTTATAGTTCTTCAAAATATTTGTTTAAAATCAACACAAACCACAAAGGCAACATTTTGTGGACTGGTGTGATGAAAATGTCCTTGCAGGTGAATTAGCTGGGGCAGCTTCCATTAGAGGTCATGTGGTTGTACCCATTCATAACTAATTTGTCCTCCCTTTTTAGTGATTGGTTTGGAATATACCCCTCAATATTTGGTGGTCATGTGTGTAGTGGGTAAGCGAGGTTAGAACTTTTCTCAGTGTTTCTCCCTTTCCACCCCACCTGGGCTGACCACTGCCCTCTTTATGGCCTAGGCCTCTAGGGTACTCAACCCTGCCTATTTACAAGGAGAAAAGCCAGTTCATTATCATTCTACATTTAAGTGTTTGTTGATTCTCTGGTCTTCTCATATGAAATAGACTCTGCTTCTCTTCCTTTGCTGTAAACGGAAAACTTGTCCTTTCCTTTGCAAAGGCTTTGTATGCAAACTCACTTCAGCCTCAAGAACCTTGTTTTTGTTTTTTTTTTTTTAATTTGGATATTTTTTTATTTACATTTATTTTCCTTTGTTTTCTTTATTTCCTTTATTCCTTTTCCTGGTCCTCCCCCAAACCTCCTATCCCATCTCCTCTCCCCTTGCTTCTATGAGGGTGTTTCCCCAGCCACCCAGCCATTCCTGCCTTCCCGCACTCACGTTCCCTTACACTGGGGCATCAAGCCTTCACAGGACCAAGGTCCTCTTCTCCCATTGATGCCTGACAAGGCCATCCTCTGCTACGTATGCGGCTGGAGCCATGGGTCCCTCCATGTGTACTCCGTGGTTGGTGGTTTAGTCCCTGGGAGCTCTGGAAGAAAGAGCCTTGTTTCTTGAGGACTTTAACTGCAGTCTAAAGTACCTTCTCCCAGATAGTTTCATAACCTAAAAATTTAAACTTTAGGGACCTTAATATAACTTGTATACACCTATGGTACAACATGGGGAAAAGTACAGGATGATTTGTTGGGTTTAATGAAACGAGTGAGCATGCTGAATTTTTAGTGAAGTATCATATACAGTTGTAATAGCGGAGTGCTGGAAAGTTGTCAACAGCATCTTCAGCATCATGTATTGATGTTTGATATTGCTAACACTGAGTATATTTTTATATCGCATTTTAAGCTGTGAATTAATTAAAATCTGTAACACTATATGTTTTCTCAGTGTAGTGCTAGTGAAATAAGATAATGTCCATAAATTATGCTTAATATTTTGTGTATAATTGTGCATCATGTAATGAGTTCTTACATTATTTTAGGCTGTGTATATTGTAGCAATTTTTTTTCATAAGCATCCTTGATATCTAATCCTTCTAACGTTCTCAATTTTAACAATATAATCTAGTCTATCAAAAGATTGTTAGGCTTCAAATGATAAAAGTGTTGTTGTGTCTAATATATTATCATTCAATTGCTTGCCTCTGCATTTAAACTAGAGTTTATTTATTTATTTATTTATTTACCCACTCTTGGACTTAGTTAGGTAAGGTCTCTCCTCTCTTCAAATAGTTTGTTAGAATGTCTCAGAGACAGGGCTTATGGTGAGGAAGCAGCAGATCAGGATCTCCCTTGAGAAAAGGGAGTTTTAAATGTTCCAATGCCTTTATTGGGTGCTTTTCTACTTGGCAGCATTAACTTGCGTGTGGTCACTTTCCACATTTATATTAGGTGTGTGAGTAATAGTGAACCCTGAGGTTTGGATTGTAGGACCCACTCTCCTAACGTTGCCTCCAGCACTGAAATTATCAGTATCCATGTGACTGTGACTCTTTGGACAAACTTGGGACAAAGCAGTTTTTATAGTCAGTTTCTGCTCCTATCTAAATTTTAGAGTAACAAAAATTGTTAGTTTTCTGCTGGGGAATAAAAGGATTTTTTTTTTTTTTTTTTTTTTTTTTTTTTGCCTTCTAAATCAAGGCTAGGCACCAAAGAATAGCTAGTTTCACCGATATCCATGATTTTATAGTCTATAAATATGTTTCAAGAATAAAATTCTTTATTTCTGTATATAACGACTAACCAAAGAGTACACATGGAGGGACCCATGGCTCCAGCCGTATATGTGGCAGCGGATGGCCTTGTTGGTCATCGGGGGAGGAGCGGCCCTTGGTCCTGTGGAGGATTCTATGCCCTATTGTAGGCGAATGACAATGCAAGAAGGCGGGAGTGGGTGGGTGGGGGAGCACCCTTATGGAGGCATGGGGAGGGGGTATGAGGATAAGGTGTTTCGGGAGGGTAGACCTAGAGAGAGGATAACATTTGAAATGTAAATAAAGAAAATATCCCCACCCCAAAATAAAATCTGGTTGCCATTAAAAAAAAAAAAAACAAGATAACACGTTGAAATTTTATCATGTATTTTCAATTATTTTATTGGTTCATTTCAGTTTAGAAATAATTTTTGAAATATGGATGTCAAAGTGTAATTTACATTGAACCTCATAGGCTACTTGGATGAGTAACTCAAACAGTAGTGATAAGTGATGTTGATTTTAAAAGTCTTGGAAACATGATAGGTAATGATCAACATAGTAATGTTATTTTGGAAGGAAAATTGTATTCTCTGTAAAAATATTACACTAAGTAATTATGATTATTTTTAGTATTTTTAAATATAATATTGAACAATGACTAATATTGTTTGGAAGATTGGAGCTATAAATGAGTATCTCTCATGGATTATTTTGTAGTCAATTTGGTTCATATACAATAGCGGGCTCCTACAGAGAATTGGAACATCATTTTAACTTTGTAAGGAAAAGGATGTAAAGTTAAAATATGTTAAAACCCAGCTGAGTTCAATTTATAGACAAAATCTAGAATCATAACATGACTGGGAAAATGTATTACATAAGACTTCCATAAGGATTTAAAGTAATCATTTGCTGATAGTGTAATGCACCGGTGTGGATGTATTGTACATTTAAGAAACATATCAAACCCTTGTCTTCATTTTCACTACATTTGGATCTGTATAAGAAAGTGCCAACCATGGGTCTTCCTCTGCTTGGAGTTAGTAGTGTCACATTCTCTGTT
This sequence comes from Mastomys natalensis, assembly GCA_021653895.1. Classification (NCBI taxonomy): domain Eukaryota; kingdom Metazoa; phylum Chordata; class Mammalia; order Rodentia; family Muridae; genus Mastomys; species Mastomys natalensis. The sequence continues at coordinate 1,640,640 of JAJTUV010000234.1, read as the reverse complement.
TAATTCAAAGCAACAGTCATGAAACAAACTCCAGGAACCATGTAATCTTAATTTCTATCTATAGAGCTCTAGAGAATAGAATAACACCTAGAATTACCATGTGTTCTGCATAAATATTTAACATTAAGCTAATAAACACAGTGCAATAACGAATAGCAGAATACCACAACTACCTTCTCTCATAATACAGTGTTTCAGGGCTCCAAAGAGCATTGGCGGTAACTGCAAGGCCTTTTTATGGTTACAGTCCCAGACTGCCTGTTATGGCACCATGTCCTATTTGTCAAAATAAGTAATGAGACCGGCAGAGATTTAAGAGTGAGAGAAACAGGACTCTTAATGGGAAGACCTGTAAAATATTATTGCCCTGTTTTCAATGAGTTATGCCATAGGTTTTTGCTTCAGCCAATGGTACATTACAAAAAAAAAAAAAAAAAAAAAAAAAAGCATGCAGGTAAGGCTAGCATTGTGGAAAATAAAAGATCACAGAAGTCAGCTCATGCAATCCCAGCTGTCCTAACTAAATCTGGGCAATGTTACTCTACTAGCAACAGACCCAGAGATGTGTGCATCCTCTCTAATAGAACTGTCCACAGAGCTGAAGAACCATCCATTCAAGTCATACAATCTTGAGAAATTATGACCTATTATTATTTTAATTCATATAACCCTAATCTATTTTTGTAAGAGGCTATCATGGATCTTTTAACTTTTGGTATTATTTCTATAACTTTGAAAATGAAATTTCAAGAGGCTGGAGAGATAGCTCAGAAGTTAAGAATGCCTGCTGCTTTTACAAAGTATCTGGCTTCCCTTGTCTTTTCCAGTACCATAACTCTAGCTCAGGGTATCTCATGGCTTCTGCTGGCTGTTGCCAACACCTTTACCCACACATATATACCTACACATAGACAGGCACTATTAAAAATAAAATAAATTCTTTAAGATTTAATTTCATATGTAAAATTGATGCTAGATTTAAAATTTAGGAATGTTATCCATTTTCCAAATTTGATGTATTTATAAGATAAAATCCCTTATAATTTCCTTAACTTTGGAAGGTGGGAAAGTATCAGCCTCTGTCAATGTCTCCCTATTACCACACTATTGATAATACTTCCAAGACCATACATATGATCTTTCCATTTCCATGTGCTGTGTCTAGCACAAGTTTAAGGAATTGAATTTGACTACCGAAGATATGAAATGAAGAAATGGCAGACAGACAGAGTCACAGGAATAGCTGGAACTGGGTTGAGGTGAACTGGGCTTTCAGATGGAGCCATCTCAGCACCCAGAAGCTCATTAAATCTGATTGGGAGGTGGGTTTAGGGTATACAACTGTAAAAAGATGCAGTTTATTATTTACCGATAGTCAGAGATGTTGGGTTTATTATATACAGTTAGGTCAAGGAGTCAGTTTCAGATAATGTCAGTTAGGTGATGTATCTTGAGGAAAGCAATATTCAGGCCTGTGTATTTGGGGGGGCAGGGGAAGTATGCTGGGCATTTTCTGCACTCACTACCAACATTAGTAGATGGGGAGGTTTCCCTCTGAGTCTCACTCAAGGAGATGGAGGTGGGGAATTACACTTTTCCATGGGTCTGAGATTAACGTATTCCATGTCTATGTCAACAGCAATAGCACACATTCACTGAGGTCCCCACTCACAGGGGGTTTCCCAATCCCTACCACTATGACCTCTTTTTCTTCTCTCTACCCACACAGTGTAATTAATATATACCTACACTTGACCTCCCATCCTGGGTACATTTTCTAAAGAGACACTTCTCTGACTCCCAAAACAATGAGATTCCTTTTTATAGTAAGGCAAGTCAATTATAACACAAGCCATCTATAATGATTTTATTTCCTCCTAAGGTCTGGTGAAAAGGAATAGATAAATTAATTTTAGCAGGGCAATTATTCAGCAAAGAAGCAGCAGTGAGAATATATTGCATAAATATAGCTAGATTAATGAATAACACTTTCAATATCGCCAACACTTTTAATATTCCTATCTGCATTTGCCAAGGGACATAAGCACCTTGTAAGACAAAAAAAGATAAGGGATATTAATCTGGAATGAGCTTACCTTGAAATATGGTTTGTATCTGTTGTATTGGGTGTGTTGTTTAATTTTATGTGTAAACTTGGGTTTATCATTGGATCCGACTTTTGGTCAAAGAATAGTATACTGATTACATTAAAGATAGTTTTTTAGGTGTGATTAATACTTAGATAAACATTTAATAATGACTAGTATTCTTTATAATGTTATCAAATCAGTTGAAGACATTTGAAAAAAGATAGGTTTCCTCAGGAAGAACAATTTTGTATGTAGACTGCCTTTACTAAGGTTACATCAACTCTTGTCTGCTCCTGCAACCCAGGTTTCCCCTGCAGATTTAAAACCTGCCTTCTATAGCCTTCTTCTCCCCCTGGTCTCCACTTCTTCCTCTCTTCTCCAACTCATCCCATTTTTCATACAGCCTATTCATTCTGTTTCTTTGATGGATCTGACCTATCAAATCCAGTTAGAATTAAGCTGCCAAGTAGAAAGATCTCAACTTACTACTATCTTAATTCTAAAATAAACCTAAGAAAGTGCATCTAATTATTTTTCTTACTGAGCAAGAAAAACTCAATACGTGAGAAGATAGGGTATATAGTCCTGTATAGTATGAAGCTGTACTGAGAACTCTGGTATATCACTCTTCACAGCCTTATTCATACTTTCATATATTCAAGTATTTACTAGGAACTCAATATAACTGGAACTGAGATTTAATAGCAGTGAAAGGTTGTGTGTGTGTGTGTGTATGTCTGTGTGTCTGTGTGCATGCATATATGTGTATGTATGTGTGTTGTTTATTTATTTATTATCTATTTTTTTTATTTTCTTATATGGTTGTGGACTGCTGAGATGCTGAAGCCATTCTCAGTTCTGTCTTGTCTTCAGACTGTTATTTGTTTTTATTTATCAATAGATTTAGAGATACTTGACTTTCTTCCAAATTGTTTACCCACTTTTCTTTAAGGGAAGACAAAAATCACTGCAGTTGGATATGTTATTGGGGCTTGTTTTATCAGTTGCACTTCTCACTACTGTGACAAAATTCTTCAGAAGGAGCAACTAAATGGGTGGAGGGTTTATTTTGGCTCACAGGGCTTAGCTATGGTGGCAGGGGTGTGAGGCAGCTGGTACCTTGTGTATGAAGACAAGCAGCAGAGAGAGATGAACCCTGGAACTAACTACACTTACTTTCCCTTTCTTATTCAGTGCAGGACTCCAGCCTACAGAATAGTTCTATCCACCTTCACAGTGGGTCTTCCTCAGCTCAGTTAAACATTCCTGGAAATTACCTCTCATATATGCCCATGTGCCTTCTAGGTGACTTTAAATCTGGTTCAAGTTTACAATGAAGATTAATCATCACAACCGTCCTAGCACAGTGGTTTTGTTCTCCACTCTCACGGCCTCCCAGTCTGCTACACATATGTCTTCGAGTAAGAAAAAAAATGAGAGAGAGATGTATCAATATAATTCTTGAAGGAAATGGATTTAGAAGAGCTGGGGTTTTTTGTTATAAAAGGAACAAGCTTTAATGTCTAAAATGAAGTTATTTCTAAACCCTGTCAGTACTTAGAGATTCCTGGGGAAGAATTGTTACTCTGATGTTAGCATCATTAGCATTTTATGACCTTATGATGCTGTGCTAGATGGCATTATTTTAGTGTGTCTGAGTGTGTCTCATATACATAGTAAAAGTTTCCTGACATTAATAATGTATTTTCTGTAATTGATTTGGTTTGCTATTCTATCAGAATATTCCAGGTAGAAACATGAATTAGTTGCAATCTACCATGACTCTAAAAGTCTAAAAATTTTAAAAAATATAAGGATATAAAACTTTGTAGAAAGGATATTCTCTTTACCAGAAATGGATAACAATAGAAAATACTAAATGTAAAAATATCTTTATATAAACATGTATGGACAAATAAACCCCATTTCATGGGAAATCTGTATGGTTATTATATTTTTCTATTATTGAGACTTCATATGGTAGGGTAAACAGTTCCAAAGAAAATGCTAAAGGAGCTCATATTTAAACACTGCTTGAAGAACTGTGAACTTTGTATTATCTTGTTTTATCATGCAAAAAGGAGGATGACTTAAAGGGTGGGTGCTCTTGGAGGTTGATCTGGGTAAGAAGGCACAGTTTCTGTGAACTCAGTGATGATGCTCTTCTGGAAGTAGAGGTACAGCAAGCAAGAGGGAGGGTAATCTTATCCATTTGACTCTGCCATGAAGTAGTAGTTCACATTAGTGATTTCTCCTGAGCACTGTAATCAGTTAAATGAAATGGCACAATTAAAACCAAGTACCCATAAGTCCAAATCATGAAGAACTTCCTATATGTGTGTAAATTAGACTGTAGTTGAAACATAATACTGTGTGTCAGAATGACAGATTCAAAAGTTAAAATTTTGTACTGTGTTTTGGGAGTGTCTTGATTGTGACTAATTGGTTCTTATTAGACTTTTCTTCTAATATGCTTGCAAGTATTGTTCTTCACAGCAAAGGAAATTTTTAACAGACAAGGATGGCTTACAGAACAGTACAAATGTTGTGGTATTATATATCATATGTGATTTAAATCCAGAATATGCAATGTAATGATAATTTAAATTTCCAAGCCTTCTAATCATTCAATTGGCCAATGAACTGAACACTTCTCAAAAGACCTGCCCAATAAATATGTAAATAACATGAAACATCCTTAGCCCTGAGTGAATGAAAATCAGAACTACATGTAGTACCTCCATACCACAGTCACAACGGCTATATCAAGAAAACAACACTCACATAGTGGTGAGACTGGGCAGGAACTGAAGTGACTGTAGCTATTATGGAAATGAGTATGGAGATTCTTTAGAAAACAAGTATTAATGATGACTAATCTTGGATGTCAATTTGATTACCTCTGGAATCAATTAAAACTTAAGCTAAGCATACCTCTGAGACTGTTTTCTTGCTGGACTCATACAAGTAGAAGACTGGACTGGCCCAAAATATTGATTATTTGATTTCAGAAAGCCCATCCAAAATCTGGGCCAGGAGTTCTGGTGGTGTCCTACTTAAACGAATGAGGAAGGAAGCTTCTACGTTTCTGCTTTACCTTACTCTGACTTCCAGGCTCGTTTGTCTTCATGCTGAAGCATTCTTTCAATGGGATTAGAAGTACCTCTTTAGAATCCCAAAGTATAATGAAAACAATCTTAAACATTCAGCCTTGTGGCCTGAATAGTTATTGGATTTTGGTATTTCTGTCCAATGATAGCCATTGCTAGACTGCCCAGAACACAGCCTATAAGCCACTCAATTAAATCATATATATACATATATGTATATATATATATACATACACACACACATATATATATATATATACATACACACACACACACAAATATATATATATATATATATATATATATATATATATATATATATACTCTATCAGTCCTATTCTGCTAGCAAACCCTGACTCATTTAGCCATATCATTCCTGGGTGTACCTATGATATTAGGTACACTTATCTAAGCCAACATTTCACTAAGATACATGCACATTACTTTTATTGATGTAGATTCATAACAGCTAAGATATAGAAATAAACTGGATGTTTACCAGCAGACTAATAAAGAAAAGTTGGTGTCTGATGTGTGTGTGTGTGTACATGCAATGAAGTTTTGTACACCCATAAAGAAGAATGAAAATATGCCACCCATAGGAAGATACTGAATTTGAATATCATAAGGTAAAATTAAATAAGCCAGACACAGACAGGTATGCCATGTTATCTCTCAGATATGGAATCTAAATATCTCTATATATCTATGTATACCTGTATACATAACATAAAAGTGGAATATGAAATACTTAGAAAAATAAATGGGTCATGAAGTCATAGCAAGTAGAAAATCATGGGAATTTTTATGATTGAGGAACCATGGTGGATATGTATGAAAATGTTATGAGGAAACCCATTATTTGCTATCCTAAATATACTAAAATATGTTTGCAAATACTTCAATTTATACATATGTCTTAACTGGATGAAGTTTAATTGTTTGCAATTGGGATTGTCAGGGGAAATTATTTCTTCCCTCCCCCAAGGTTAGAAAAGAAGAGTATAGCAGAAATAAGCAATTTTGAAGTGTTGCTGATTAGCTGATAAATTGATACACCTACTCCTTCTTCCAAGCTTGAATCTTGATGCCTGTCAATACATGAAGAGGGAAAACCAGGGGCACAATACTACAATAACAAATACTTGCCACAAAATTTAAGCTCAGTGTTAAAAGTCAAATTTGAAATATAGTACTTTAAAACCAGCATAAAAAAGGTTTTAGGTTTTTAGGATGGGTGAATGAAGAGATTAAAGGGAAAGGAAAGAAAATTATTACAATAGGAATTATCTTCTAAATATAATATTTTTGTCTAAGAACTATTACAAAAAAATCAACTGAAATCAACAAGAAGAATCTAAAGCATACATAAAAGATGAAAAGAGATAGCTCACAGACAAGCTGAAGAACTCATAGGATGAGGAAAAAAAAGAGGAATCAAAATGAATAGAAGAAAAATCTGCAGAGACACACAGTTCCTGAACAATTTTTCTTACTTGTCTTCCCTATGGGTTTAGTTCTCAGGTGTTTAAGGAGGCTCCTGCAAAGCTCCTGGCATTCCGTGATTTTTTAGCCCTGCCTTAGCAGGGAAGAGTCTCACATGGTCTTGTGAAAACAGATAAATAAGGTACTATTGAAGAAATTGAATGATATACTTAATGATTGTTCCTTGGGATAGTCATATTATCCCCCCACCCTTCTCTGTTCTTGAAGATTGAACTCAGCATGTTAGGCTTTTCCTTTATTTATTCAGAATGTTTTGACCTAAATGACGTTTTCCTTCAAAGAAAAGAGTCAATTCCATCACTTATGAAACCAAAGCTGAGGCAGAAGCGGGGCAAGTTCATGCCAGTCTGAGCTAAATAAGGGAACACTGTCTGAAGAATAAATAAACAAATAAGCATAAAGTCATCCTGCAATATTTTGTGTTTCTTAAGTGAAAGCGTGCCAGTGTGTGGAAGCCGTTACGTTTCCTGAATGCTGATGCAGTAATGAAGCCACAATGAGGCTAATCCGTGGCAAGTGGCTGCCGTTTAAGTGTCTACCTATGCTGTGAATCTCTTTTCAGCTACAGTTTTATGTCCTTGCTTTGGTTTAGTGATATTTCTAGAGTCTTGTATTTGCAGATAGACTGTCCAATGCCCCAAAGACAGGGACAGTATCAAAATACTTTCCTAGCTTGTATATCTTTCAGTATAGTGCTAAGTAAAATGTGCTTTTCAATGAATGTGTGTTGGAGGATTAGTGACTAGTGCTTGCCTGATATAAGGAATCCTCTGGCATTTCCAAGTTACCAAGGCTTTCAAGTTAATCTACATGTATTTATAGCATCTAGTTTGATTAAAAAAGATGAGACCTTCCCCAAGTGTGTTCATCCCTAAGTAAGTTGAAGGGGAAAAAAAAGAATGACAATACCTTTAGAACCAATGTCTTTTTAGTATGTTGTGATAATTATGCTTCCCTATTTGGTTCTAGAAATCATAAATAAACCCTACTTTAAACACTTTCATGTTCTTTTCTGCCAGTGCGAATATGCCATCATTAATTAAAGCAAGACAAGGAAACATAGGATATTGGCGTGGTTTGGTTGTTTTATTACAATGCTTGTATTTCTTTAAAGATCCACAGCAAAAACAACAGGAAGGCAAACACATGAAACTGGAGTTCCTTCTTTATGCTGGTCATGTGTTTCTTTTCTGCCTCATGAAAAATGAGCTGTGCTCACTGCAGTTCTTCTGGCTTGGAAGCAGGGCATTTTTGATAACTCAGTTTCCGAAGTAGTTTTAGGTTATTTCTTTCTGTCAGAAGGAACCTTAGCAAGAGTCTTTTTCTTGAGGAGTCATTACTTCCTTTTAAATTTTAATCATTTATTTATTTGTTTATTTGTTTATTTACACTCCAGATTTTATTCTCTCCTCCCACCCTGCTCGACTACCTTCTGACTGTTCCACATCCCATACCTCCTCCCTTCCCCCTGTCTCCACTAGGATGTCCCCAACCCCACCCCTCACCCCATCAGACCTCTAAATTCCCTGGGGCCTCCAGTTACTTGAGAGTTAGGTGCATCTTCTCTGACTGAACCCAGACCTGGCAGTCCTCTGCTGTATATATGTTGGGGGGCTCATATCAAGTGGTGTATGCTGCCTGGTTGGTGATCCAATGTTTGAGGGAACCTCGGGGGTCCAGGATTTTTGAGACTGCTGGTCCTCCTATAAGGTTGCCCTCCTCCTCAGCTTCTTGCAGCTTTTCTCTAATTCAAAGGCATTACTTTCTTATTTCATGATTTTATTTTTCCCCTGAAGCTTGAGTGTTTCAAAGGAGCATTCAGAACTTACTGATATAAATAGATTCATAGGAATTTTGAGAAATTCCAGGTAACTACAGAAGATCATTGGAAGAAAGACATAAACAGGTTCCATTTGTTTTTCCCTGTTGCACAGGCATGTTTTAAAGTGTAGTAATGTACAACCTTGATCTGAGGAATACTGTTGATGTAGAACCTGCTAATAAAAATGTTCTAATAAAAGATTTATTTCTTTGTGGCACAGTAGGTCAAATGAGAAGCCAAAGTATCTTCATCTTATCAAAGATTTATAAATTAAATTTTATTTTATGAATATGCATATTTTCTCATATGTACATATGTGAATCATGTGCATGCCTGGTGGCTTTGGAGGCCAGAAGAGGACATCAGATGCCCTGGACTATAGTTCTGATGGTTGTGAGCTTCTGTGTGTGTACTGTGAACTGCCTGGAGATGCCGGAAAAGCTGAGCCATCACTCCAGCCCCACCAAATGATGCTTCATTTTTGATGTCTTCATTTATATCAACCAAAATCGTTCAATTGTTTGTAAATAGGTCTAATCTTTAGAACACAGATCACAATTTGTATGTAACATATTTTGAGTGCCTCCCAGGGTTTTCCAGTTTAACTAATATCATATTGAACTCCGGATTTTATGATGCTTTCCAGAGAATTAGAGGATTCAAATGCATGGAGACAAAAATTTCCCCCACCTATTGCCCTCCCATAGACTGTTATCAACATTAATGAATGCTTTTATTTGAAATAGTTGGCTCTAGGCCAAGTGGCCTTATTAAGCAGTGAGTCAACCTATTTTCTTTAGAGAAATGAGTTATGATCAATTTTGGGGACACAATATCCTGTTTCATCACGACTCCTGCCTAGTCCAGTAAATTACCCATGTGCCATCTGTGAGCCTCTGTAAGCTTTTGAGATTGTGGTACTTGCTCTGGAGTTTATGAAAGATAGAGGCGTGAATTTAAAACAAACAAACAATAAAACCAAAAAGAAACCCCTAGAGTTAAAATTTGACTTCAATTTCATGAATAGGTATAATCAGAGTAGTGGAGTGACCTAAAAGGTCAAACTGAGCAGTATGTTCTAGTTTTTGGGACTCATCTTTTGAACAGGCAGTTTTTGCTATGTTCTTCTCATGAAACATTCACGTTCATTAATTGTGATTGTTGATATGCAAGATTATAGGTATTATCATCATTAGAAAATTGTAACACTTCATTAATTATCAGAGACAGATACAAATCTAGGATTTGCAAATTAAAGCAATAATACTAATAATGGTAACAAACATCAAAAGAATATCATCATAATAAAACACTTCAGTGGGGTTATTATTTTGAGTTGTCTAATGACTTAAACTCACAGATGTTTTGATATTATATACATGTATGCAAATGATGGCTTTTATCCATTGCATTTTAAACTGCTTATTCATTTTAAAAATTAGAAAGTAATTTTATTCCCTATTAGTTCTCTTTAAAATATTTATCTTGTGATTAATTTCTAAATAGTATTGTTTTTCTTGCATAAAATTAAATACTTGGTAATTAATATGAAATATAGCACTGTAGACTATGCATAATATATTAGTTTTGGCAAAGGTTACTGGCATTACAACGTATATACTTTTAGTGGACAGATAATCTGTCTTTATTGTTCATATAACAGGTTCAATGAAGATAATCTTCGTTAGTGGATAGTTTTTCTTTCTGGGATAATAGGATTTATATTCATTCCATAAAGTTCTGTAATTTTCAGGGCCTTAAAGTCCTGAAAAATCAACATAGAGAAAAGAAAAGCTTATAGAATTGCAGATTTACTTCTTGTAGATCAAATGTTCTTTGTGGTTATTTTCATTTCCAAAATTTCATCAGCTGTCCACATTTAGATAATTTAGAAAAAAATATTAAAAGAAGAAAAACAGTTATTTTTCCTATAGGGAAATAAGTTGATCGTTCATATAAGTAAGATGATTAAAAATAAATACAACAAACTTAGTGTGGTATCATATCTCCATAATCTTCACACAAAGCTAGTCTGAACTAGATGGTAAGATTCTGTCTTAACCTCACAAGAGAAAACAATATTGATATATAAAAATTAAAACATTACAACAAAGTTTGAGAAACAGGTTAGATATATTGTTATCACTGCCATGTTTTTGTCTCTATGAATGTGAATTGAAACCTTAACTTCCAAGGGGGTGAATTGAGGATGCAGAACCTTGAGAACTGTTTAGCATGTGAAAATGAATATTATAAATGGCATTAGTACCTAAAACAGGTACCTTGTCTCTTCTACTCTATTTGACACAGCTAGGAGATGCTGAATTGGAACCAGGAAATATCAATTTTGTCTTCAGCGTGGACTTCTTAACCTTAGAAGAGTGAGAGCTAACTTTCTGTTGTTTCTAAACGAGCCATTTTATTCTGTGGTTTCTACAAGGGATAGGTAATTCATCAGTCACATGACTAGATGATGGAGAAAGAATGCAACAGCAGGAAAAAGAATTCAAAGTTCAAATTTTGAACAGCTAAAAGAAGCAGGGAGATGAAAATATCATTAAAAAATAAAACTATACAAACTAAATGGGAGAAGAGAATGAGAGAAGTCATAGCAGATGAGTTCAAAATGGCAAGTTTGGAGGTGTATAATGAGAAGTTAGGCTCGGTTAAGGTCTTTGTTAATGAGCTTTAGAGCGTGGTAGACTCATTCTAAAGTGTGGTAGAGCTGGTGAGCCTTACCGAGAGCTCTTCAACCCCTTTAATCCTAAAGCCTTTGAAGTCTCCTCTGAAAGGAACAACTGGAGAAAGCCAACAGGATATAAATTAATTCATATACCTTGGGATCAGGAGCCATAACTGCATGGAGTCAGTTACAATTGGGTGATAGCTTCCTCGTTCTCTGAGGCGTACAGTCAGGTGTCATTCATAGCACTTTCAATGAATATTTTAGAGTAACTAGCAAGGGAAAAGGCCTCAAGGCTTTAAGATATTTTCCCATCATACTCACTGAATCTTGAAGTTCTTCTTGTTTACTTCTATCAGCTACAATGAGATACCCATAACTCGAAATCCCCACACTTACACAGCACCTTTTCAGATGGACTACTTTATAATCCAATAAAAGTTAAGCACTGTACAATTTCTTTGATATTATTGTTCTGGTTTAAAGGATAAAATGTCTAGGTGACAAAGTTGGAAATATAATTAGGACATTTAAAAGAAAGTATAGTTAGTTTAAGGATTTTTTTCAACTTCATACATGAGTATTGCATTTACATTGATCATTTCTACCCTTCTGCTCCCCCTTCCAGCTCTTACCAAGTCCCACCAGTGACCATATTTTAAAAAGAAAATGGAGTTTTTACCTGCCTTCACCCCTCTCCTCATCAACCCCTCATCTACTCCTCAGAGAAGGAAGAGCCTCCCTTGGGTACCACACTACTCTGGGACATCTAGTCCCAGCAGGACTAGGCACATCCTTTGCTCCTGAGGCTCAACCAGGCAGTCCAGTTGGGGAAGCGCATCCAATAGCAGGGAATAGAATCTGAGATCTTACCAAAGTCAACCTATAGAATCAATGCAATTCCCATCAAAATTCCAACACAATATTTTGGGGGGGGTTTGTTTTTCGAGACAGGGTTTCTCTGTATAGCCCTGGCTGTCCTGGAACTCACTCTGTAGACCAGGCTGACCTCGAACTCAGAAATCTGCCTGCCTCTGCTTCCCAAGTGCTGGGATTAAAGGCATGTGCCACCACGCCCGGCTCCAACACAATTTTTTACAGACCTTGAAAGAGTAATTCTCACCTTTATATGGAAAAACAGAAAACCCAGGATAGCTAAAACAATCCTGTACAACAAAAGAATCTCTGGAGATATCACCATCACTGATTTCAATCTGTACAACAGAACAATAGTAAGAAGCTTCTTGTTTTTATAGTTGCTTTTTCATTTCTTATTACTCAAAAGACAAAAATATCTTTAGTAATTTTTACTGTTTCCAACTATTACAATAGCCTTTCCAAAAATAATTAAGATTATGCAAACTAAAATTAATTTATTTTTATTATTATGCCAGATTTATAGAAATTTTACCCCTTTAGCATCTAGATATTTGGATTCCGAGGAGAAAAAAATTTACAGGAAATATTGTCACAAAGATTCTTCCATTTATGATTATAATGCATTTTCATACTGTTTGAGCATGTGGTACTTACTGTCATATTGATCATGTTGTGATATTTCAAAATAGAAGTGATCAATGTTATCTGAGCTCTACAGGACTATTATCATTTAGAAATGAGATCATGTCTGATGATATCTTATCAAGGAAGCTAGAAAGGTACTATTTTAAATGGTATGGCAGATAGTATCTAATAGTACCTAGAATTTTTACAAGGTATTATATTAGAAAAATATGGAATGTTCTAGAAACATATCCAAGTCCGGTATTGAAGTTCTTTAATTTCAACAGATTTATTAACCTTGCTATTTTAGGAACTGTCTTAGGTTTTATGGTTCTGATGAGACACCATAACCATGACACTTTTATGGAGGAAAACATTTAAGTATATGTGGCTTACAGTTAGAGGTTCTGTTCATTTTTGTCATGTTGGGAAGCACGGTGGCACACAGGCAGAGATTATCCTGGAGGGATAGCTGAGTTCTAAATCTGGATCTGCTGGCCTCAGTGCAAGTGAGCCACTGAGCCTGGCTTGAGCTTCTGAAATCTCAAAGCCAATCCCCCATAACATACTTTCTCCAACAAGGCTATACCTGGCAATAATGCTGCTACCCGTTATGAGCCATTTGTTCAAACCACCACAGTGACTGTAAGTCCAAGCAATATGAACCTGAGTCTGAAAAGACCTCTCTCAACATGTCCAATGGCACCACAGATGCCAGAATATGTAGAGCAGAGCCTGTGTCAAGGTAGAATACCAAACTGCTAGGAGGAGTTGTAGGGCTTATCTTAGAATATCTCTATTGACCAGGCTGGCCTTGAACTCATAGCCTTCCTTTGTTTCCTCACTATTGAGTTAAAAGATATACAAGACCATTACCTGTCTAGGTGTCACTTTTTGTATGACAATCTAGAAAATCTTAGTAACTTACTTGTCTTCCAAGAAAATTAGTTTTCTACCTCCTCAGTGAGTAATCTAAGCATTTCTACATAAAATCAAATTTGTCTTATACATTTTACCACCACTTACATTTCCACACTTAGGACCAAACATCCAACAATGGAAATACTAGGGAACAAGTCATAACCACACTGTAGCCTATCCCCAAAGGTAGATCTGATGCACTTTAAGTATTTCTAAGGGCAAATTTGAACTCTACCGCAGGTAAAAGGATTTCCAATTTCAGAATGTATCTTGAGTCAGAACCCACTGTTGACTGTACTAAGGGATTAATACTTTTTAAAATTGTGTCTCTCTGAGCTGCAATCTTAGAGGAATGAGTATATGGCAAGTTAGTTGATTATTAGACAGGAAAACTGTAATGCTCTGAACGTATCTTACTTCTAGTCTTAATTTAAATTATATATTGTTTAGTATTATAATTTAAAATTACCTTAGAAACATGTGTATTTAGTGGATCTAATGTCACAACTGAATTAAAGTGCTAATCTGAATAGGAAGTAGACACTAGTAGAGTCAGTGGAGGCAAACAGGCCAAACACTTAGATGCCTAGGATGGTCTGTTGTTACTACTGTAATTGAATCCACAGATCATAGGAAGTGTTATTAGGGAAGGAATTATAGATATCTTCCAACTCAACACTGAGAAGTAAGCCCTTACCAAATAGGTATATCTTTACAATCATTTAACAAATTTTCACAAGAATCATTTGAACGTTGGAAGATGAAATACTTCAAGGAGGTAATTGATACAGTCTCTTTATATTTGAAGTAATTTTGTCGTTGTTTTTCTCAACATAAGAGTCCATCCTATCTGAAGTTGAAAAGCAAGAAAATATCACAGTTGTCTGAAGGTAGAAATCAAATGGAAATATATTTAATATCTGAGAATACTTTAATTAATTTTGATTTTGATATCTTTTGTGGTTAGTCCTGTAATTTATAACCTAAGTTAATTATCAGGAAAATCTATCAGTTTAAAAACTCCACCACAGTATACAGTGATCAAATTTCAGAACTCTGTTTTTCCTTTGAAAAAATTAGGAAGTTTTATAAATTTACCCCTCACCCCATCTATAAAATTTAGAAAATTTTGCAGATCACACTAAAGATAACAAGTAACAGAGGCCACATAAGTAGTTAAATGAGTAAAGCAAATACGGTCAAATAATAGCCAATCCAAGTAAGATGAACATAATTTACATACTTCTTGAGAAATTAAAAAAAAATAAGGTCATTTGCATGTAAATTTTAAAATATGTCAATTTTATAATTTTTACCTGCTATCTTTTCCACAAAGACGATCTGTAATGTTAATAAAACATATGATGCTACAGTTTATTATATACTGTTCTTGAAGAGAAATAATAGAAAATTAAATAATAATGTAACACAAGATTGAATTTCAGTGCTTTCTGAGTTTGCAAATTTGTATCATTTTTGCCTGTCATATTTTTATAAAGTAGATTTGAAAATATTCTTTGAAATAAATTAAGCAAGTAGTTTAGGATGAAATTATGTGTGGTTTTACTCCTTATGTTTTATATTTTGCATGGATTCTAAATTACTTATTGCTTTTTGTTAAGAAAATGTTCCCATTAATTAATGTCACTGGGCTCAAAATTAATTCTATGCTGTGGCAATTGGAGTCATGTCAATATTATAGCTTTAATTTCCATTTGTTTTGAGACATAGGATCAATGAAGAGTTTGGAACAAGGAAGTGACAATACCCTTCTTTGGTTTATAGATTCATGGAATAGATTTTCCACAAAGCCTTCAAGTCCATGCCCCTCTCTGCACATGACTCAGCTGGGCTGGAGTGAAGGCAGTGGGCTACATAGATTAAGAACACAGATAAAACGCAAGTGTGTATCAGGGTGACCTCACAGGACTGCCTGCACTTTGGGTTGATCAGTAAGTGTGTGCTGTCCGGGTCCATGCGCCTCCTGTCCTTTGAAGGTAAAATCAAGTACTCTCTCTATGACATGTTATCAAGAAAGTTTAAGGCTACTTTTTATAGGGATTCTGAAACTTGAGATAATATGGCAACAGACATGAAATAATTTTCCCTTTGAACATTTGCTCAGGGATGCTTTCTTCTCCATAGGGCTCTCCAATGGAATAGTTTAGAATAATCTGGATATTTCCATATCACGTCTCCTTTCTCCTTTTTTCTCACTCTGGAGTTAATAGGTGTCTTAGTCAGGGTTTCTACTCCTGCACAAAGCATCATGATGAAGAGGTAAGTTGTAGAAGAAAACATTTATTCAGCTTGCACTTTCACATTGCTGTTCATCACCAAAGGAAGTCAGGACTAGAACTCAAGTAGGTCAGGAAGAAGGAGCTGATGCAGAGGCCATGGAGGGATGTTTCTTACTGGCTTGCTTCCCCTGGCTTGCTCAGCCTGCTTTCTTATAGAACCCAGGACTACCAACCCAGGGATGGCACCACCCACAAGAGGCCCTCCCACCTTGACCACTAATTGAGAAAATGCCTTACAGCTGGATCTTATGGAGGCATTGTCTCAACTGAAGCTCCTTTCTCTGTGATAATTCCAGCTCGTGTCAAGTTGTCAGAAAACCAGCTAGTAAGTACAATAGGTGTTCTCTCGCTGCCTGTCTGTCTTACTTCCATCTGTCTTGTCTCACTGAAAGCCTTCACAGACATTCATATCTCAGTCTTCAGGCTGTTGTACTTTCAGTTACAGTTCACAACATCAAATTCAAAAAAGAAAAACAGATACCAATTCCTGGATTTTATAAGAAACTTGTTAGCCTAGAAGCAAAAGGGATTTTTTTTTAAACTCATAGATTTTGGAGCCTTGATGCTTATAAAATACAGACAACTGTTATTTCTTTAGATTTAGTCTCACATTTTTATAATGGGGTCATGGAAATCTGAATAGAGATGTCTGGCCTACTTTTAATTAGGCCTTTTCTTTTAATATCACCTTTATTAAGGGGACTTGATTTCCATTGGGAGAAAGTTAAGAGCTATATGAAATAAATTGCAATTATGAGAGATTCTAATGTTAATACAAGGGACATTGTTCAAAGAAATTTTGAGTATGGTTTTATGACATACTATCTGTAGGGTTTTTTTTTTAATTTTTAATAAAACGGGAGCCATATTCAAGATAGCAATGCAATTCAATTTTAAAATTCTTGCTGTTTAACTTGCCATATCCATCTGATCCTTAAAAAGAAGATGATATTTTGGCATACTTAAAAATATAAGAAATGTGAAACCAGGGGGATATCATTTCCAAATCACAGGAAGGTAGAGGCATACAGTAGAAATTCTTACGGGATGAAAATATTTGAAGTCAAAAAGGCTGCACTTCTCCTTCTTCCTCAGCCAATCCCAAACATTAGCAGCAATCACCTTCAGGAAAAGACTCAGTAGAAATTGAACAAAGCCAGACCATACTTCAGTGTTTAATGTCTCCAGTGGAAAAATTGTGTTTTGGTAAATCCCATCAATTAGGCATAGCACACACTGAAGAGCAGCTTCCTATAAACTACTTCAGTGCTTTGCTGAAAAATAAGTTAAGGAAAACCTAAGCATTGCGAATTTAAATACAATAGAGAAATGAAGAAAACAGGCAAATATTCAGAGAATAAAATAATATATCAAAGACTATAAATTGCTATCCCAATTAAAATAAAAGCACTCATTGCATCTTTGAAATAAGGTGTTTTGTGTTTTCCTTGAGGAGTCAGAGAAGAAGGAAGATCTGTTGGCAAGTCAAAATACGGGAGCCCAAACAAAAGTACAATCTATGAAGTTAAAATGCAAAATTAAAGCTAGAGGAAAAAAATCCTGGTAAGATACGGAGTTGGAAAGGCAATATTTTAAAGAAGTTTCCTCTTGCCTGACTATAAGCAATGGAATGGAGTCCCCTTTGAAATGTGAAGGTGACCGCAACCAGAGAATAAATAAGAGCAGCAGGTAAACTAATCCCAGTAGGTGTGCTTATAAACCTGTGCACTTCATCTGTTATTGAAGGTCAGGGTAAAATAAAGAGAAACATGAAAATAGTCAGTTAAGGAAAAAGAGAAGCTGTAATGTTGCCTTAGTCCTCTCTGTGGTAGAAAAAAAAGAATTTTAGAGATCACACTGCTCCAAAAGACATAAAGGTGAACATTAAGTTGTCACCAGGAACAGCGAGGAGAGTGTGAGTAGCCTTCAGATGGTAATATTGGAGACTGTAGGAAAAGTCTTGTCAGCTTCACTGTAGCCCATCCAATAAGTGCGAGTAATTAAAAACATTTCATGTTAATACAAATTCAGATCCGAGATAATCTACAAGATCCAATGTGTAAAAAGCTTTAAAAAAAATAGGAAAGCACAAAAATCAGAATATAGAACACACCCTTAGGAATGAGGAATGGAATGCGGGGTATAAGTACCAAAATTTGACCCCAGTACCCACAACTGGATCCAATCGTCAATTGGATGAGGGATAAATCTTTGGAGTAGGCATACAATTATTAATTCCTGAGATAAAAAGACAACATACTGAAACTTTCCCGTTAAACAAAACAAACAACAATAAATACAAAGCAGGTAGCTCATAAATGACGAGAGTGCCCTATACACTTCAAGCCACTCTGTAAGCAATCAGCTAGTGGAAACAAAATAGTTTTCACCCTGTATCCTAATTCCAACTAAATAATCAACCTAGCTTGAAGGTTGACTGAAGACATTTTCTAATATGAAAAAGCTCAAAATATTGTCTTCAAGTTGTTATTCTCAAGAAGCAGGTAGGAGATGAGCAGGAAAATGAAATAGATGCTACATAAGAGGAGCATATGAGGTCCAGAAATACATAGTCAGAGGCAGGAAGGATTTTGTGGAGTCTCATATGGTAATATGTGCCAGAACCAGAAATGTGCAGTCCAGGAACTTCTTGAATAAAGGATCATTCTAAGAGCACTGAACAAACCTCAGATAGAGTAGCATGCCTCCCAATGTGGCAAACGTCCACACTTGCCAGGCAGCATCGTAAATACTTTGTTTTCTGATGTTATGGAAAATAGAAGCAAATGCAAAACAACTCCATTTCTTATGTGCCCATTTCCATGAGTTTATTCATATAGATTTTCTTCACAGCAGTGGATATCCCTATGGGCCTTGGGGCATGCCTTCCTCCTCTCTGACTATGTTCTGTCTCTCTGTCTCTTGCTCTTTATCGTCTGTCTGTCTGTCTCTATTTGTATAACCTAGTAGACTGAGTCACTAGAGGTTAGAGACTTCATTTAAATATCCATACATCTCCAGTGTATAGGATATATATCACACCATGCTAGACTTTTAACATTTAGCTACATTCTATAAAGAATATTTTGGAACATCTTTCAGTCTTTATTTGACTGCACAAAAGTATCTGGTTCTGAAATGTTTATAGTTCATTTTATAGTCTTGAAACAAACTACAATTTTAACTGCTTTAATGAAGCAAATCCAGGTTACTTTGTTGACTCAAAGATGGGACTGTCAATAACTTTATGGGTCAGATATATATCACATATGTGTATGTAATATATATATATATATATATATATATATATATATATAAATATTTTCAATAGCAAATACTTTGTGTTTTAAAATTTAATTCTTTATGCATAACAATAATGGAATCTTGTTTGACTTAAAAGAATAAGCAAATGAAAAATGGCTTTAATATTTTTATTATATTGTAGATGTGATAAAAGATTTGGATTTGATTTCACATGCCTATTTGTAATTAGGTTGATTATTTAGTATTACTTCAAATGTCAAAAATCTATATAGAACATTTCCTCAGATAACTAATTTAATTCACGATGTTATCTTTCCCTCCTACTTGAATTTCTGTTGAGAAGAAGAGAGAACATGGCAGTAACATCCACTACAGATATCCCTGCCCTAAATGCTATGATATTTCTTTTCCCTTAAGTCTATATATAATGAAGATTATTAATTTCTTTGATATTTTCAGTCATGTGCTCTAGTATATGGCTATGGAAATCCTTGTTTGTTGCTGTTTTTTATTGAAGGGCCTGTCACAGTTCCTTGCTAAATAACTTCCATTCAGAAGAAATGTATAGATTATATGTCAGGCAGAAATAACACATTACATGTAAATGTAGCTGTATTTAAATACCTTTCACATTATTTTCTAGTCTTAGTATTATGTTTTCATTCTTTCACTAAGATATTTTATTTATTTACTCATTCTCTCTGTGTGCGCATGTGCATTTGTGTATGTGTTAAGGAGAAAGGAGTATATTAATTGAGTTGAGGAATCCCTAGTCATATTTTTACCATTAGACAACCAAGAAAATTAAGTGCTATGACGTCCGAGGTTTTATTCAATTCTAAAGACCTTTTAATCAAAGAGAATATAAGTTAAAGAATGAAAATTATTTCAGATGAAGACTTTAAAAATGTAGGCATTTAAAAATAAAATTCATAGTAATATTTGTATTTTTAGTAGTTAGCTTATGTCAGTCTGTGAAGCAACTTTTTTATTTTTTCAATGCTTTAATCCTAAGGAATTGATTTTTGTTTGTTATTTCCCTAAAGAAAATAGAAAGACAATTTAGTTTTCTCTATCATGTACTATATTATTGCTCACATGTTTTCTTATTCCAGGACTGCTCCCGGTTTATGATGTACAAATCCCAAGGTTCTGATAAATCGTGTTCCATGGGGGCTGGGGGTATAACGTGTTTATGAAGTGTGTGTCAATGAAGGAAAGGGTGGCTCTTCTAACTTCTTATTTTAATTTTTAAACTTTAATGGGGTGAGAATCTTAACATTTTTCACAGAACTCACTTTTAGTGCTACATATGTCAAAATTGTTTTCTCCTCCATTACACACACACACACACACACACACACACACACACACCACTTTTTATTGAGTCTTCATGAACTTTACTTCATGCACCCCAATCCCACTCATCTCCCTGTTCCTCCATATCTACCTTCAGCCCTTGTAAACTCCCCCTAAGATAATAATAATAATAATAATTATAATCAAAAGTTAAAATAAAATAAAAATAGTAAAACATGAAAAGCTCATGAAAGCTGTAGTGTGTCGCAGGGTGTCCCGCACTAAACCCTTTCTCCATACATCTTTACTTGCAAATGTTCATTGCAATGAGTCATTAGTCTGATTTGAGGCCTGTGGCTTCTGCTTCACTGTTGAGACTCCTCTCAGATATTTTGTTACTGCTCTGTGTCACAGAGACATTCTTCCATTGAAACCTTCATGCTGTTATGTCTATGAGTAGATCAATAAAAAGGTTCCAAGATCCTATTCCAATTCCAAGAAGAACATGGGTTTATAAATAAGGCCTCTGTATAGATCAGTGATTTTGACTTCATAATATTACCCATAAAATCCAAGCCTATTAGGTCCCAACTTTTCTCACTGTAACTGAATGTCAAATTATGTCTAACCATTGAATTGTATATCCTATATAAGTGTGTCTGATGGTTTATGCCAGGTTGGCATGAACTTTAGTCACCTGGTAACATTGTCCTGTGCACAGACTTGTGTGTTGTTTGTTTTCTCCACTAATGTTTGATCTGGGAATACCAAGTCCACTGCAGGAAATTCAACCCATATGGTGGTCCTGAGTTGTGTGCCACTCCTGTGCTGACAATGGTCTTGCATTTTCTAAGGAAACAGCAAATCATGAAGTCTTTAAAAGTAAGTTGAGCAAGCCTATAAGTGTTGTTTCCCTGCTTCAGTTCCTGCCTCGGGGTTCCTGTTGTAGTAAATATTTAAAAAGGCCTCTGAGTCAGGCAGCTAGAACAGAAACACCAGCCCTGCCACCCACTAGATGCCAGCGTGAGAGATGGCTCTGCCAATCTTCCACTCTGTCTCCGCAAGGCAGGGCATTGCCCAGACCATTCCACCATCCATGCAGCTCAGTAAGAGAATGAGACTCTAATTCTTATAGATTAATCAAAGGCTTTATATGTTTGATAATGATTAATAACAAGATGCCCATACAAAGAGAATTGTATCCCAATTAGCTAACCTAATTATAAGTTTATGAGTTGTTCCCCACGAGTGCTCTTCATACCTGTGTGGTTCTCCATCCTCCTACATCTCTGCTCTCTCTTGCTCCTCCTCTTCATTTTTTCTCTTCCTCTCCTAACTCCTCCTCTTTCTTTTTCTCTTCCTCTCCTAACTCCTCCCACCTTAGCTCCTCCCACAGGTTTCCACCTTTAGTTTCTAACTTCCATGCTGTAGGCCATGTGTAGGTCATAAGCCAAATTCACCCTTCCTTCCTCAAGATGCTTTTGGTTACATTTTATCACAGCTCAGACAAGGTACCAAGGACAACAGTCTAGAGGCAAGGGACAACAATCTTGTTTGGAGTTGAAATATTGTTTTGTGCCCATTTATGTAAAAAGTAAGTTAACTGGTGAATGTACTATTAGTTCTTCAGAGACCTCAGGGACCTTAGAGAGTTCATGCAGGTAAAGCCACTGCATCAGAAGGCCCATTGTCTCTAAATAAATGGACTCTGACCTCTGAAATTTCAAATCACATGCTTAACCAACCTTTTACATAACAACAGATCAAACTAGAAGCTATTGTGAAGTTTTAATTTTTCCATTAAATCATTTATGATAATGTCATTGTCCTTTATGTTACAGTATGATGATAAATGCTTCCCCCCACCCCAAGTCAAAGTGCATAAAAGTTCTAGCCAGAAACTAATGACATTCACAAAGATGCTATTTATAAGTTCATGGAGGGACCCATTTGCCTTGATTGGGATGCAATGTCCAGAGATAAACAACAGTAGGCACTTCTCAGGTGAAAGAGCAAGTGGAGAACACTGGTATTAGGGCTTGAAGAAAACTCAGGCTTCTAAATGGAAGAGGAAATGCAGTAGGGTAGCTTCAACAAAGGTGCTGGTAAGCCACCAAGTTCATTGAGTCCTGCACTCATTTACTTAAGTATGGGGTCCTCCAGTGGAGCATGAGAAGCCACACCTTCAAAAATGATTTTTTTTCCTCCTTAAATAGCTCTTATGGGCCCATAGCTCTTCAGTATGGGGCTAAGCCTTGAAAATATCTCCCTTGATTATGTCAGGACATTGACTGGCTTAGTCTCGTATGAATAACTATAGCCATTATGATATCATGAGTGTGGTAACCATGTTACATCCAGAAAAGAGCATTTCTCAGCCTTTCCCTCTTCCCTTGGCTCTTATATTCCTTCTGCCTGCTCTTTGGTGACATTCTCTGAGCCTTGGTTGGGTTGGCAGTGTGGGGTCGGTGTGATTTGATAAAGATGTGTCATCTAGAGCTATGTGTCACTGTGTAAATGATTGAAATTTGGCAGTAATTTAATTAAGTTATAATTTTAAAAAGAAGTAAAAGTAGTAATGTGAGCTTAATGCCATGTGATATCTAACAATCTAATCTCCGGATGGCACCTTCTAGCTGGCTACTCCCAGTAGCAATCTAGGAAAGGGAATCCAGATGTTCAGGGCAGGCTTCAGAGCAAAGCTGAGCATTGCAGTTCAAGGAGCTGATGCTGGGGCAGAAGTTACGGGTGACCTTTCAGTGGCTTTAAAAACTGGTCTGTGGTGAATGTCAATCACTATTATAAAGCTGAGTAGATGCCGTTTTGGATTTCTAAGATTATTATAAATCTCTGTACAAGTAGCTAATCATGCATGGGTAGAATATAAAAGGAACATGGTCATTCTGAAAGTCCATGAGGTGTGTGCTCTGAAGTTTTCTATGCATACAAGGCTTAGCTCCACTACTGAGCATGCTGATTAAGTGTATATTTTATCAAAAGTGTGTGAAGTATAGTTAAAGCAACAAATACACTATTCTGCAAAATGAAATCAGAAAAATTGGTAAATTTTTTTTTCAAACCAAAATTCACCCTTAATGTTTCCAACCCTGTCTTGAGCAGTGTGTCTTCCTCTTCTCAATATGCTTAGCATTCTTGAGTGTTACCGTTAACAACTTCTGTGTGAGGATCACCCTACAAACCGTGCTCTCTTTACAAACTCAGGCTTGTCTCGGTTCTTTGTGTCCCTGCTCATGGGATTGACTGGGCGTGCAATGAAAACCCTTGTTCCACTTCTTGAAAGCTGCAGTGCTGGCCTCACAGGAAGTGAGTGGGAGGCAACCTCTTCTTCCCTTCCATCTGGATTTACTGCATGCAGTTTCCTAAAGAAAGGACTCATCATGGATTTACTTAGTGAGCTGCAGGAAGCTCACTCCATCCAGTACTAAGTGCAACTCTGTGTGTGTCTGTCCCTAAAAGGCTTGGAAACATAATGAACTTTTGTTTAGTTGGTGTGCTTCTGAAAACAGTTTACAATACATTCCATGATTCTAAGGCTCCCCCACTCAAAAGATTAAGTCAGCAATGACCCTTTCTTCCTTTTGTTTGGTATTGATGCTTGTTGTCATATGAATGCTCTACCATCCTCATGTAAATTCCAGTATATCTTAGATTTACAATAAAATGAAGAAAATCAGCTGGAGAGATCGCTCAGTGGTTAGGAACACAGGCTGCTCTTCCAGGGGACTGGAATTCAACTTCTGATGCCCACATCGGGGAGCTCATGGCAGCCTGCAACTTCCAGGCTCTGGGGTGTCTCTCACTTTTGCCTCAACTTCTCACCCATCTCCAGTTCCATGCACTTGTGCACATGCAACAGATACACCCATATACCCATAAGTTAATAAAAGTAAATCTTGAACACTAAGAAGAATGTTTACATTTCCAACATTTCAAAAATTGCATTTTATCAGTTTCCATGAAGGTATAGAAAACACAAACTATTGACTTAAAGCCCGGGTTTGATTTGTTTTTTTTTTTTTTTTTTCATGCTGTGTATATGTTTTAGTATTATTTCATAAAATATTATTATTAGCTAATATTATTTCATAAAATAATTGGAATATTTTCCCAGATAGCTAGATGTTTTTAACAGTGATGCCACATTCATTGACACATATAGCCACGATAAATGTCTTCTACAGATTTGATTTCATTTATTTTGTTCATAAGTCTTAGATTAAAGCAGGCTATATTCATTCATTTTAGCCTTGAAGCAATCATTGGCTACTTGAATTAATCATAGCAAATATCACTGTTCTGCAGTATACATGGCTTTTCTAAACTGAATTGAGTTAGTCGCTGTGGTAGATTTCTGGGTATGCTTTTTCTCTTCTCTGCACGTGGCTGCTGACTTTGTAAGAGTGCTAGGTCGCATCCACACAATCATTTAATAGCCATGAAACAAAGACCAGGCATTTGCTTGATTGATAGGTAAATATCCAGTGTCTGGATTTCATGCCTTTCACGGAAATTTTAAAATTGATGTGGCTGTACCTAGTAGCAATGTGTACCTGATGTCTGGGCTTTTTTTAATACGAAGCAGCTCATTTAGTATTGACAATATATTTAAAGTTATGAACCATTATGCAACACCGAATATAACATATTTCAATGCATTTTTTCTTTCATTACCACTCTCTTGCCTTTCAAGTTTAAATGACATGACTCATAAAAATACAAACCACTGTTTTGTTTATGTTTTCATACCACTAAAATCTTTTTTTTAGAATCAGATCTAGATTGTTTTATCCTGTAGTGCTAACTACAGTGGGTGTTAATAGTGACAGCTGATTGATAATATTATATTAAGTATTTGTCAAATTGGTAGTTATTATTTCTTCTCTACCTATATAGAGAAGCCATGCTAACTAGCATCTATCTACACTGATATGTCAACTTAAGTTCCATTAATGATTGCTATCCTGTTGGTCGTAAATAACCCAAATACCGTGTTTTCTCTTTATGACATTCTGAGGGATTCACTCAAAGACACAAAATCATGTTTTACAGAGGTCGCATCTTGCTGGCTTGCCCAATCTGGGCTTAAACTACTTGGCAGCAGCAGTCTTTCGCCTCCCCCTGCTAAGCAGTGTGTAACCCACTCCTCTGGGTAGAGACTGTTAATTCACAAAACATTGCTAGTGCGTGAAGTATGAAATATTGACCACAGCTGCCATGTATATCTAAAGTATTACTGCCTTGGATTTTGTGCTCTATTTATACTACATTATAATTATGTGTATATTCAAAATTTATAACTAAAACCAATGTCAAATATGTTCACGAGAAAAGTTGCAGAAGGGTAGGGTTTTGTTTTTTTTTTTTTGTTGTTTTTTTTTTAAATATTGAGTAACTATGTCAGATTTCTCAAAATCAGTTTTACAGCCCATTATTGTTGATGCCATTTTAAGGGTTGTTTACATATGGCTTAGCTACTCTGATTATCCCTTAGAAAGTTAATTTTGTATTTAAAGCATTGGTCTCTTTATTCTCGCATGTTTGTAAGTACATTAGGGACTTGAAATAAAGGCCAGTGGCGTAGCAGGCTACTATGCTGAACCAACAAAAGTTGTTCATTTCAATATGTTTCATTCCTCATCTTAAAGTCTTAACATTTTAATTTTTCTTGCCTATTTCAGGACAAGGGATATTCATTTTAATATTCTTTATATTCCACTGTCTCTGTACCTTGGTTTGAAAAATAAAGAAAAATATCACAAGAGTTTCCTAAACAGGTTGTCTAGACACACGTATGCCCTGCAAATACATGCATGGAAGCAATGGTCCCCATCAAATGCTGAAGTGAAAGCAGCGAAGAAGCATATGCATGCTTCACAGTGGGTGTTTGAGAGCAGCATGGTCTACTGAAGGCTCAGAGGCACCTTGTCTCTGTTTGTTATATTGTTGTGATTTTGAAACTGATTAATTTTGAAACTCAATATCATTGTTTTTTAAAAGTTTTCCTTTTGGCTCTCCCTTCTATTTAGAGAGTTTGGGGAAATGTTTTATTTTTTTTTCTTTCAGTGCAGGAGTTGTAAGGAGAAAAGAAAGTGCTAGATATTAGTGCTGAGAGACGTTGCCTCCCTGAAAAATGTCCTCAGTGAAACAATGTAATCACACAGGCCTTTAAAACCGCACACTTTGTAGCAATGAACAGATAAAGCCATCCAGGAGACTTTGGCAACTTTATTCAGCTTTGTAGAATCAACTTAAAGAAACATAGACACCAAATATTTATATTATTCAGTTCCAAAGGTATGATAAGTAAATGACATAATAGTAATAAATAATAGGTGCTTGAAATCAAATTTTAAATGTATATTCTTTCTGTGCTTTCAGTGGATGCGTTTTCATCCGAATGTCCATGTCATGATCTCAACTGTGGGTCTTAAACTTAAAATTTTTAATCACAATACTGACTGTGAAGGCACCCGTTTGTAAGAACCATCTACTAAGGTGTGATTTCAAATGAGGAAGTGAACCTTGCCTGGCTCTGATTGTTAATGGTGGTCTTCCATGTCTGGAAAAGCTATTATTATAAAGTTGGAATTTTTCGAAGATAAACGAGTTTCCTGGCACATGGCACAATATTTTCCTTGTTCATATCACTAATGGCTTATAAAGAATTTCAGTTACTTAAACTTAAGTAATGCAAGAAATATTTTACTTTAACATCCTTTCTGTTGTGTATATCAGTCTTGTTTTTTTCACACATATTTATATCGATGAATTACCAAAACAAAATTGTCATCTAAACTTATCATCGCAGGGACTGGATGTTCTATACTAATTGACAAATTAGATGCACATTAATCACGAGAAACACATGGCATCTACCCCCAAATTTGGAAAGCACTCAAAAGTGTCATTTGTGAATTGGGGATTGCTAGCAAAACGGGCAGTTTTTTTTTTTTTTTCCACTTTCCAACTGGCAGGATGCCAGGGCTCTGGTGAACTAACTTATTGTTATAAGAGACTACAAAAATCATAAACATCATTCCCTTTACCAAGCTGGGCAATGAGACAAAGAACAGTTCAGAACTACCACTTCCCAGGGTAACAAAAACCTAGAAATAATGAGTTCCTTGTTCACCTCAACTCTCTCTGCTGAGATCTAGCCTACTTCCAGGGGCTGAGTGGTACTGAGGCACTGGCATGGAAGTGGGCTGAGGAAATGTGGGAAGGAGTTTAATCCATCCTGTTTTGAGGTCCTCTGCCCGCACACACAGATGTCTGCTGAAATATCCACCATCGCATATGGCCCTGATTTATTTATTTTTCTATCAGTTCCCTTAGATACAGTCTATGTTCCCTCAGTTTAACCCTCTCTCCCATTTTAAGGTTGGTAATTGTTCTGGTGGTTTTAGCTCCTAACAGAATGCAAGGGTAGTAATATGAGCTTTCTGAAGTCCCAGAAACGACTCCCCTTCCCCATATCTTTAGTTTGTCGATATCCTACCATCTTCCTCTTGACATCAGACATTCTTGTCTTTGGAGAAAGTCTCAGTTTCTGTGAGCCTCATTTATCCAAATGTTGAACTTGTCTGTCTTGGAGGCCTGTCTGTGTCCCTTCGTGGCCTCGAGTAATGTGTGAAGTCCTTTTATTAATTTTATACATTTTATTGTAAAACACTTGCAAATAAATGAAAGTATCAACACCTAAGTTAACCAGGTCCAGTCTATACAACTCAGTGAACTTCTGTACTGTTAGAATAGGCATTCAGAATGGAAGCTTCATGTTAAATTTACACTAAACAATTGACAAGTGTAGAAAATTATCTTTTACATTTATGTCATAGGAGGTCAAACTATAGTTTGCCTTTCCTATGAGCACTCACATTAAGAAACATCTGGAAATCCAATCTTTCAATAGTAATTAAAGGATTTCACTTCCTCCTGCAAATTGTTCCTATTGTGCAAATCTCATACAGAGTAGTATTTCTTACTCTTCTGAGCAATATCACCTGTGCGGTTGGCTCAGCTCAGAGAACAAAGAGACTCCAGGGAACCACAGGGAATCCTTAGAGGATACTGTGAAGAACTGTGTGGGCTGGATCAAACCTGATGTGAAAATGTTCAGCTCCGGTTTTACACTAAGAAATCTGACATCTCATATTTTGGCCTGAGAAATTTTCTGCTACTTTTTGATGCTATGTGGTTTTTGCATTAACTTGACAAAGGGCAATTTCATAAATGATGACGTTAATTTCGACAATGGATCTATTTCTTTATTTTACACTGAGGTGGACCTCTTAAATAAGCCACCTGAAAAGACAGGAAGTGCTAAGCATGGCTTGATTATAATCTTGGTTACACATATCCTTTATTTTATTAGTCTTCATGGAAGATGATTTAAATGTTCTCTGAGAAGATATGGATTACATTCGTGTGCATGTGTGTGTGTGTGTGTACTTGATAAGGCCTTTATGACAACTATGGACTATTGTCCTATACTGTTTGTCCTGTAATTCCTGTTAATGTACTGGAATGATCCATTTAACTTGGCTGTGAAAGACTGTATTCACTTTCTAGAAAGCATCCTCAGCCTTCTTCAGCTAGGAACATAAAAGTTTTTGCAAAGAAACGTATGTGTAAAGACCAAAAAGTCATTAGTCTTAAAGTGAACAAACAAAAAACTTAAATCTCCAAATTATTTTGAGGGATTTTTTTGTTTTATTTTTGTTTTGTCACATATACAGAAACAGTTGATACACAAATAGGGCTGGCTATTTCTCCATGTTATTCACTTTATTTTATTCATTTGGGTAATTTACATGATTTCACTCACCGTTTTCAACTTTATTTACGCTTCTATCACAGGATACCTACCAGGTGATTGACCTCGAGGTGCACCTGTCCTCCAGAGAGTCAATAAATCAAGTCTAAAGAATTAAAGAAAACAAAGTTATTGATAATGAGGCAGAAATATACTTTAAAAGATGATTCTAGGAGCACAAGCAGAAGAGGCCATTATTTCAGATTATTAGTTGAGTAAGGTCATCTAAGCCAACAGTGGTGTGTTCCTTATTACTTTGAAGTAATGCAAAGCAAGAAGGACATGGATGCAAGTCACAGATTATAGTGGCATTAAAGGTGCTACATTAACCCTAACGATTCTTGTACTCACTGATAAGTGGATATTTGCTCAGAATACCCACAACTCACAAACCATATGGAGCTTAAGAAGAGGCAAGATCAAAATGTGGATGCTTCAAAACTACATAGAATAGAGAACAAAATAATCACAGTGGTAGAGGGAAGGAGGAACCTGGGAGAGAGAGAAGAGGTGGAGGGAAAGGGGGGACAGGACCAGATATGGGAAGGGATAAGAGAGAAGTACAGAGGGTCAGGAAATTGAATAGAAACATGGAGCAGAGGGACATGGGAACTGGGGGTAGCCACTAGAAAGTCACAGACTCCATGAAAGCACGAGGCTCCCAGGACCCAATGGTGAACACATTAACAGAAATACCCAACAAAAAGGAGAGAGAACCTGTGTAGACCAACCCTAGTAGATAGGCACAGCACCAGGTTGAGGGATGGGTCTACCCACCCATCTCGAAAACTTTTAACCCAGAAATGTTCCCATCCAAAGGAAAGACAGCAACAAAAATTGGAACAGAAACTGAAGGAAGGGCTTTCTAGAGACTGCCCCACCAAGGGATTCATCCCATCTGCAGACACCACCTCCCACACTATTGCTGATGCCAAGAAGTGCTTACTGACAGGAGCCTGGTTTGGCTCCTGAGATGTTCTACCAGCACCTGACCAATACAGATGCAGATAACTCAAAAGCCAATCATCAGAGTGTTCCCAGGCACGCCAATGGAAGAGCTAGGGGAAGGACTGAAAGATCTGAAGGGGATTGCAACCCTATAGGAAGAACAATATCAACTAACCAGACCACCCAGAGCTCCCATGGACTAATCCACCAACCAAAGAATATACATGGAGGGCTCCAGGGCTCCAGATACATATGTAGCAGAGGGTGGCCTTATCTGTCATCATTGGAAGGGGAGGCCCTTGGTCCTGTGTAGGTTTGATGCCCCAGCATAAGGGATGTTAAAGCAGTGAGGTGGGAGTGAAAAAGTGAGGGCAGGAACCCCCTCATAGAAGCAAAAGGGAGGGAGGAGAAGGGAGACGGGATAGTTTGTGAAGGGGTAATCAGGAAGGGGGATTACTAAGTGATTACTAAGTGATTAGTAATTACTAAGTGATTACTAAGAAAACCCTAATGGCTCAAAATTTTTGACAAGTTCATCCAAGCACAGATTTTACCTGTACAATGATTTTCAGGTGATTTTGATTTATATCTGGAGCTTACTTTATGCCCACATAGAAACCTCGAGCTTTTCTGTAATTTTTTTCCTAAGAGTGAAATTAAATGATCATTAAGATTTTTTTTCAAAAGCAATCACTATTCATAACAAAATCTTTAAAAATGTTTTTTGTATTTTCAATACCAACTCTTCAATAGTCTAACAGTATTAATGAACATAAGCTTTCTTCATAGCAGCAATTAGGGAAACTTATTCTGTGAGTAAGCACTTTACAATTTGCAGATATTTCAAACCAATAAGTCTGACCAGACTGGCATTTCTATTTGCGTAAATTACTGTTATTGCGCCAGAGAAAGAAGACAGCTTTTGTAAATGAGAGAGTTCTGAAGAAACAAATCTGAATGCTTTG
Organism: Mastomys natalensis; assembly: GCA_021653895.1. Classification (NCBI taxonomy): domain Eukaryota; kingdom Metazoa; phylum Chordata; class Mammalia; order Rodentia; family Muridae; genus Mastomys; species Mastomys natalensis. Next base: position 1,609,393 of record JAJTUV010000234.1, on the reverse strand, counting down.
TTCCTGGAATTTTTCAGAGATCAATATTTCAAAGAACTTGTATAAAGCTAGATAAGTTCTTATGATGTAGTGACTTTATTTTGAATGCTTGTGAAGGAAGGAGTCTGTAGTTTAGCTAACAAGAGTTTTAATATTGGGGAATGGCTTTATAGATCTATAAATTTATTATTCAGTTGATCCTGGTTTTAGATGGACCACATTCATTTCTGCTTGGACTGTCTCTTCCTTCAATAGTCTAAGGAGTGTTTTGGCATTGAACGGAATCTTTTACTTGACTCAAATTAGATCTGAGGGTGTTAGCACAAGCACATACAGGAGAGAAACTCCCAGAGCTGTGAGAAATATGGAGATGGTTATAAAACAAAGTACAGATGATAAAATAAGACTTCAGTCAGATCTGGTCATTATGATCAGCCACACTCTGGTACTCCTGCTCTGGACTCTGCTTTAACCCAGTTCCCAGAGATGGTGGTGGTCTGTACAAACAGAGGACAATGTAGTTTTCCTTACCAGAGGGCCATGGAGTCAGTGATGCCAACAAAGGTCAGCTTTTAGCACTGGTAAATAAGGTTCGCCTCCTATTCTCAAAGATACTCTCACTTTTAATTCTATGACTCCAATTATTTCTTTACAGTGGAGTACTGAGGTTGTCTATTAATAGTTTTAGGGAACTTATACAAGAAATGTGAACACACTCAGCAACAAAACAGAAACTAGGAAAGAAGGTAAAGTGAAAATGATCAGAGACTGAAGGAAAGGCCATCCAGAGACTGCCCCTACCTGGGGATCTATCCCATATACAGACACCAAACCCGGACACTATTGCTGATGCCAAGAAGCACTTGCTAATGGGAGCCTGGCATGACTGTCGCCTGAGAGGTTCTACCAGAGCCTGACCAATAGAGATGTGGATGCTCGCAGTCAACCATCAGTCTGAGCATGGGGAACCCAATGGAGGAGTTAGGGGAAGGACTGAAGGATCTGGAGAGGTTTGCAACCCCATAGAAAGAGCAATACCAACTAACCTGACAACCCAGAGCTCAGGAACTAAATCTCCAACCGAAGAGTACACATGGAGAGACCCATGGCTCCAGTTGCAAATGTAATAGAGAATTGCCTTATCTGACATCAGTGAGAGGGGAGGCCCTTGGCCTTGTGAACTCTAGATGCCCCAGCATAGGGGATTACTAGGGCAGTGAGGAAGGAGTGGGTAAGTGGGTGGGGGAACACCCTCATAGAAGCAGGGGTAGGGGGATGGAATCGGGTTTGTGGAGGGGAAACTGGGAAGGAGAATAACATTTAAAATGTAAATAAATAAAATAATCAATAAAAAGTAATAAAAATTAATATATATTTATAAAAGAGAATGAACAGAGTGATGCTCACCAGCTTTGTGCAGAGTTTGATATCTGTCCAGTATCACAAAAGGAACCTAGGTGTGGGGTGGATAGAAGGCTCCACAGCAGTGAGACAGGAAGAAGTTCCTTGACCTAAGTGCTTGTACCTTGAGAAGTTTCATATTTGCATCTTATTATAAAACTACCAATTAGCTGTATTCCTTAAAGAGGAACAAGTGATTCACTCTTATTTTATTTTGTTTTACTTCATTTTATGTGTATCATCTATCAATTTATTTATAGTTACTTTACTCAATCAGATGATGTGAAAATGGAAATCTTTTTTAAGACCTAGAGTCAGTTGAGTGGTTATGTTGGTGGGATTGGAAATATAAAAGACCTGGTGTCATTTTCAACTCTGACTCCTGTCAGTGAAACATTTTTTTAAAAAATCGGTTCAGTGATATATATGTTTTTATTATCTTTATTTATTTACTTGTTTACAGTCCAGTCATTGTATCCCTCCTGATCTGTCCTCCCACATTTCTTCATCCCATTCCTCCTCCCCCCTTTCTCCAAGAGGATGTCCCCACCCACCCCACCGTACCCCACCCTACCCCGCCCCACCCTGCCAGACCTCTCCACTCCCTGGGGTCTCAAGTCTCTCAGGGATTTGGTGCATCTTCTCTCACTGAGTCCAGACCTGTCAGTCCTCTGCTGTATATATATATATATATATATATATATATTAATATATATATCTCCAGAGCCTCAGAACAGCTGTTATATGCTGCCTGGTTGGTGGCTCAGTATCTGAGAGATCTTGGTGGTCCACATTGCTGGTTTACCTATGGGGTTGCCCTATTCCTCAACTTCTTCTAGCCTTTCCCTAATTCAATCCCGAGGGTCCCGACCAGTCCATTGGTTGGGTGTTAAGTATCTGCATCTGACTCTTTCAGCTGCTTGTTGGGCCACTCAGAGGGCTAGGCTACTGTTTGTAAGCACACTATGATTTTTTTTTTTTTTTGTTTTGTGCACTGTCATTTTATAAACATATAAAATAATTTAAAAAATAAATTATCAAGATTGTTAAGGAAACTTTGATAACCTCCTTTGAAGTTCAAGTATAGAACTTGTATAATTTATTCCAGGAATTCTATAAAATATGTGATATCCTAAATATTTCAATAAATACATGGATCCTGTGTGGAGATGAGAATAAGTATAATTCTAATTATGAAGAATATTTCAACATAATTGGAATAGCTAACTCTACGAAATGACCCCTGGAAGCCTTCAGTTGACTTTGACTGTGCTACACTGTTGAAAGTGACACAGTATGAAACATAAGGAATCTATATACTGCCTGGGTGTTTCACAGCCAATATCTAAGACAGAATTCTGACAGTGTCTGTGCCAGGGCTCACCAGCAAACATGACTTCTGGTATTTACTTCTGTCCTTTCCAAGATCAGGCATCAGTCATTAGTTAAGCATTTTCTCTACCTGGTCCAAATAGATATCTACAGTTCTACTCAATACAGGGCTTCCTGCTGTTAGTGCTAATTGATCAATGTGGGCAGATACGATGAAACACCTTTTCCAACGTCGTCGAATTTACTCAGCAACAGGAAAAAAGATGTTAACTAACTACATGTGAATCCCATTAGAGTTTCTCCTCATTTCAGATAAGAGGAACATCTCAATAAAAACATTCTTACTTTCCTAATGTTTTATCATGTCCTGATTCATAACTTGTTTTGAATGACAACTTACAGAACAATAGAACCAAAGCCAGTATATTTTTTCTTTGGTGCTTTGAAAGCTATTTTAAATGGTTCTTATTACTTCTCTGTCTTGAGAAAAATTAATTCAGAATTTCCCCAAGCCAAATGCTACAGCCACGTGGCATCAGAAAACGTCTTGTTTGTTGTACATTTCTGTCATCAAATCACTCTTTAACGATAGGAATTGTGTTCATAAACATGAAAGGCTTTATCTTATGTTTGTTGATTTTGATTTTGTTAGTTGACTTAAACTAGGGGAAACAAAGAAGGGTGTACAGGCATAACTACAATCTGCTTTGGCAGGACTGGTAACTTGTTTATGAGCCTGCATAATTTAAAGTTAAGTAGTTTGGCAACACTGATTCATATTATAAAACTATTTCTGGTCTCATCAACTTGAGTACTAGCCAGACATACTGAAGGAGTCGGTCTTCCTGCCTTGGAACGTGGAGCAGGAAGGATGGCCTGAAAGGATCAGAGACCGGCATGAAGAAGGATTGGCATAAAAACAACTTCGAAAAGATGGAGCCTTCTAGCCTTCTAATATTCCAGTGTTAATCTTGAGACTGTTTGTACACACAGGGAAATAATTAATAAACCAATTACCAACATGAAAGAATCAATAAACATCTCAAGGTAGTGTGTATGTCTGTCTGTTTATCTATCTACTACCTACCTCTATCTATCTATCTATCTATCTATCTATCTATCTATCTATCTATCTATCTATCTATCTATCTACTACCTACCTCTATCTATCTATCTATCTATCTATCTATCTATCTATCTATCTATCTATCTACTACCTACCTCTATCTATCTATCTATCTATCTATCTATCTATCTATCTATCATCATCATCATCCTCATCTAACTTTTGTCCATCTAGTGATCATTCAGAGTAGTTTAATTTTTTTGGTTGGCCATTTTCTGACATCATTGACAATATTATAAATGTGTAGACTTGGTATTTCTTTAATACACTTTATGTATGGCTATAACTTACATACCTTTTGTGTTACTGTTCAATTTTCAGAGTATTTAAGCTAGATCTATGATGCTTTGGGAATATTTTAAATTGAGAATATATAGAATAGTAGAAATTCAGCAATACTGACTTGTGTATAAAAGCATTAAAAAGGGGTTTATTGATTACTAGTTGGAATGTCTTATAGAATGAACAGTATTAATAAACACAAAGTAAAATGTTAATAGAAAATCAAGTGGATGCTTATATCAATTTTCTGTGAGTCTCCTCCAACTTTGTTCTAGGTTTGAAAAAGTCCATAATGAAATATAGAGGAGAATGGAATTTTTGTAGACCACAAATTTAATTTGTATTGATAAGAATCAATCATTTTAAGGTACAAAATGAATGTTTATCAATCTTAAATTTGTAAAATTTAAAAAAGAAATTAGTAAAGGTAAACTCAAATATAGTTTAAGCTCTCATAAAGTACCAACATGGAGATTGGGAAATTACAAATTTGAAATTTTGGCATAAATTTTATCCTGTAAAGGTCAGATTTTGTGTGTGTGTGTGTGTGTGTGTGTGTGTGTGTGTGTGTCTTTCTCACTATAGAAAGTCATTAATGATTAATAATTTTCTAACTCTTTGGCTATATAAAGGAACTTTCTAGTTTCAAAGTTTTAATTAAACTTTAATAGAATACCCATGAACTAGAAAAAGCATAATTCATTGAGACTAGTATTTTGCTATTGATCATTGATTTACAGCACTTTTCATTTTATATTTTCGTTTTCTTTAATTTTTAGATAGGGCCTTTCAGGTAACTTAGGCTCGTCCTGAATTTGTCATTTAGCACAGTCTGACCTCAAATTTCTTGTCCTTTTGTCTTCCAAGTGCTGGTATTTTAAGCATGCACTATCAAGCAAGAAGATTGTACTAAAATTCAAAGCACTTAAGTGGGGTGTTCTCAATATATAAAAGTTTCCAATGTATATTGATGACTACTGGGTTCTTTGCATTCTACTACTGAATACCACTTTATTATTGTAAATGTAAGTCGTAATATATTACTGTGTATGCAGTGTGTGTGTATGTGTGTGTGTGTGTGTGTGTGTGTGTGTGTGTGTGTGTGTAAGAAAGTCCTGGCATGCTGAGGTTAAGCATACCATTGTTGAAACACAGAGGCTTGTCCCCATTGCTTCAAAAGTTTGGTTCTGTTTTTAGATTTGGGGCACTTAGAGAATAATGCCAACCTGATTATCATTCTCAAGTGAGCTTTCAAGGGTTCATTAAAAGTTGAGAAGAGAACAGCATGCTCTAGGTGGCAGCTATTTTTAACAGGACCAAATTTGAATCCACCTACTTTAAAGCCTTTTGCTGTTTTTAGAAAATATTTCTATCAATAACTTTTATATTCTACGTCCATTGAGGTCACAGTTCATAGTCTCCTATTAGAATAACTTGACATTTTGCCTTCTGATTGAGTTTATGAGAACCAATTCTGTCAGTTCAAAAGGCAACACTGATAGGGAAACAACACGGACAGGTGTGTCATGCAAACAAACAAACAAAATCTCCAGTATGCTGCAGTCAATTGGAACCTCCCAATATTTATATCATGCTTTTGTTTAACGAATTAGTGCCAAACATTTGTGCCTCCAAAAAGTCCTTTTAAAAGGGTATGCTAAAAATTCCATTTAAAAATAAAAATCTATCATGAGAAGGATATATTTTTTTTTACATTTAAAGTAAAGTATTTAAGTATTTTGTGAAAGCCACAAAAATACAGTCAGTAATTAATCTGTGTCACAAACTTAAGTAGATCCTAGGGTAATTATTGGTATATTATTTCCCTAATATTCTTCATATGTACTGATTATAATCAAAGATTTATGAAACTTATGGAAATATTTTAAGATGACAATTTTAAGAAAAGTTGACACACAAGAATGTCGTTTTTGGACTATTGTATCTGATATATGTCTCAGGTCATTTAGTTCGTTACCTTTTTGTGCTTCTCTCTGCTTGTCCAGCTATTGTTCATTCTGAAGTTACAGGTTAGTAATCACTTCTCTAGCATGAACCTTCTCATACCAGAAGACTGGCTACTCAGATCCTTGGTTCTAATATAACACTTTGAATTACTTACTACAATATTTATGCACATTTGTTATCCCATAGAACTTGGGGCTTTTCATTGCAGATATTTTCTCTCCATGCAAAGTAAACACTGATAAATTGGAATATTTGACTTCAGAAGCCTGCTTTCTTTAAGGGTCATCTTAGTTCACATCATCAGGTCAGTAATTTAAAATAGGCTGAACTAATGTAGACACCCCATGTCTGTATGTGTCTGTCTATCTATATCTATCTATCTATCTATCTATCATCTATCTATCTATCTATCTATCTCTGACTCTCTGTCTTTATTTGTGTGTGTGTTTGTTCGTGTATGTGTATGTATCTATTTGAGAAATTATGAAGGAGTTAAATAGTGATATCTGTAATACTAAGTATCCATTACAAACAGCAATATTCCAGGATTCAGATACACATAAGATTTCTGTTACAAAGAAATTAATCAAGGGGGCACTTACAGGTTTGCTTTTGAGTAGGTGTCACAACCCCAAACAGGGAGACATGCATGGGTTAATGTGGATAAAATACCAGTTCTACGATTTAATGTAGCAGTTATAGATTGTATTCAGGAATTATACAGTAGGGCTAAAAGGACCCCATTGTAGAGCTGGTGTCAATTCTGAATGTTACTTGGACATACTATTCAGTTTCTAAAATTATTTTGATGAGAGGATGTTCTGATTATGACTATCTTAGAGATAGAAAAACAAACCAGAAAAACAAAACAAGCCAAATGTAAACATAACAAAAACTGTCTTAAAGTTGCCTCTTTTGTTTTAGATCAAAACAAGGCCTAAAACAAAACTGGAATAGAGTTGAAATGATATATTCTGGAATTGACATGCTCTGGAGATAAACTCTTTCCTAGGATCACATCTGTATTTACAATGCCTTCGAATCATTTAAGTAAATGTTGTATACATAGCAATGTGCAATCATTTAGGTGGCTGTGCATTCAGAAGAGATGCCAAATGCATAGAATACATTAGTATGGAAGTGACGCTCACCAGAAAGCAAACGAGTGAATTTTCACATTTCTACTGTACTCACCGAACATGTTCAATTTCCCAATGTAATAAGATGTGAGAGTATTAAAATATAATATCTTGCATATCTGAGGATCATCAAGTGGTTATACATCTAAACTCTTGATAAATATTCTTTGTTACAAATCAATTCAAATTCATCAATGCACCAAACACAAAGTAAATATTAAATGCTTAGTTGTAGTGCAAGGATCCCTGCAAACACCAGAATTGGCAAACACCATGAGAGGTAGGAAGAATATCTGGTTCAAAATCACACAGTAACTGCTGTTCATTCAAACTTCTAGAATGTGACACTAGGCAGTTTATTTTAGGCATATTTAAGTACAGTAGTTTCTTGGTGTAACACCATCCCATGTGCACAATAAAGCATAATTACACTGAAACTCATTTGAAAATATGTATCTCTTTATCCAAGAAGATTGACTCTGCAGATAGGCTACATCTTAGGGTCTGGGGAAGGATTCAGTGTTGTCTTGGTCATATTGAAAGCACAGAGGTCAACTAGGATGTTAGCCAGTGCCTTTCCCAGCCTTTCAGTTACAATGCAGGCTATACATCTCTTCCTTTGATGAGACAATGCCAAATGTTCAACATTTCTGGTTTCCCTAATACTTATCTGTTAACTCCAGGACCTGTCCGCTCCCAACACTGTAGTACATAATTTTCTATCCACAGTAGTGGCAGAGATCAGGGATTGATAACTCACCAGACTGGTCTCGTCTCAGACCTCATATGTGTCTGGGTAATCAGAAGAGATTTCAGATACATACAATGTATTGATATGAAAGTGATGCTCCCAGAAAACAAACCAGTGATTTTTTTCACATCTGTACTAATTGTCTTCATTGAGCATGTTCTACATGCAGGGCCCTAAGGTTCAGAAATAGCATACAGAAGAAGCATAAGCGAAGTCATTTAGGTGAGATTTAGTGAGACCAAAGTGTCTGATGTACAAAGATCCCATGCCAGTGAATGAGGAAGCTCAACAGAACAGCAGACAAGAGCCTGAGCCATGATCATTGAGCAGGGTGAAAACAAGACTTAAAAATCCCAAAATGCTCTGGTTGCTCTGAGGCACTATGGCAGGTTCGACTCTTAGGATCTTTGAAGTGTTCCTGTAAGAAGCTCTTTGTATACTTGACCAGGACTAACTAAATCTTTCTTACACAATTTTGATTATGAGGCTTCTTTATCCACTAGAAAGAAAACATTGTTTTGTGACAACTATATTATTACCGAGAGGAATAAAGCAAGTTAGACCACTTTTACTTTCATCCCTTTCCTTTTTTATCAGAAATGAAAATATTTCCACAGTGCCTGATTTATTTTTCATGGATCCTAGGATTCATGACTCCAATGTATAATCTTCATATCTGAGAATGTTACTGTCCCCTGTGCTCTGGGGAAATGGTATCATTTAGGGCAATTATACAGGGCTCAACTTGTGGACAAAAAAATCCTGTAAAATTCACAGATGTTGGGAGTATGCCACAGTGTTAAAGTTACAGAAACAAAGACTGAAAGTGCATCTCATTAGAGTCCTTCCTTGCATTTAAAAGACTCCAATTCTTAACACCTGCACCCAGTAGATAAGGAATATTTGGAATTATTTTAAGGATATACAACAAGAGCAGGTGCTTGTACCACACTTAGTGCATATCAGATTTGAAAGTTCATTTGATTGAACTCTAAAATAGTATTTTGTTACAAAAATTAAAGGATAGTTCTTACTAACACATGGTACCTTATGAAGTTCTGAAAATATGATTATTTTTAAAAGGAGGTTGATTAACATCAATGCCTTTTTTCAATCTGTACTTGCTGCCATTAAAAAAAAAAAAAAAAAAAAACCTTTAATAACACTGAGATCAGAAAAAAAAGTCACTGTGCTGTGTTCATTGGCACATGGATGGGTTCTAATGAAAGGAAGCACATTTTGCATGCATAAACACATTCGTTCAAAATGTAGGTTGATCTACTTTAAAGCTTGGTGTTCTGGACATTTTGAACCGCTTGCTTCATTAACTGCATTCATTCTAAAATACCGTTCAATTTTAAAAGGAGATAATTGTAATACCTTGAAGCAAATGAGATGTTATTGCCATAATTAAATCCAAAATGAGATGCAGGTACCTTAGACCTGCTGGTGTTTCGGCTAGTTAATAGCGAATAACATTTCCATTGGTCACACTGGTTTCTTTCCAGAACTCTTTGCCGTTGAGATAGAGTACTGCATACTAATCATATTCTAATATGACTTGGAAGGGGGGAAATGTTTCTTAAGTCTCCACCACACCATTGTAAAATTCACTCTGCAAAACATATTTATATTGCATGTTGCTTTCCTCTTTCAAAAAAAAAAATCCACCAGATTTTATAAAATAATTTTGCATAACAATAGCTTTATAATAAGTGCTTGCTCTTCTACTGATGAATTTCTTGGTGGAATCAGGGATCTCACCAGCTCTCCCGGGCTTTTTCAGTATTTAAAGTGTATGTGTGTTTCCTGAGCAATATAGAGGTGTCTCTGTAGTTGAATGTGTAGATAGTGCAAAGTTACAAATGATAGGAGACTTCATATTTCATTTTCCTAGAAGGAATATAATTTCCATGAAGAGCACAGTTCCTTATACTAAATGTTGAACCATGAGACATTATTTGTATAAAATTACATATGCAAAAGGAACTTTCTGTTTATAGCAATGACCTCAATAAAATGGTTCTCTTTAAGAACGAAATGAGTGGCTATTTCGGCATAGAACACAATGCACTTAGATTTTGTTTACATTGTGTTTTCTACGCCCCTCATTTTAGCTGCTCCTTCCTTTATGAGACAAGCTTTTATTATCTGATAAAACTGGGTTGGCACTTGCTTTGTAGCCCATGCATACCTGGAGTATAGTGTCCTCATTGTTCAGGATTTGTGTAGCTGAAATTGCAATCTAGAACACCTTCTTATGTCTCTCTTCACTAATAATGGTAGTGGTAACTACCTTGAGAGCTCGCATGTGTGCATACACATTGAATACTTAATATTTAGTAATGTGCTGAAATGTGTTCTGAAAGATAGCTACTCTGAATTCTCCCAAGAGACATGTAGTGGCTGCTCTTATTATCTATATTATAATAATGTATACACACATGTATGTGCAGTATATTTATATATATCAAAGCAATTCCTAGGGGTGAAATAACTAAAGTCCAGTAGGTGGTCAGAGGAGAACACTTTTGAGCCAAGTTGTCTAATTCTTGTGCTCATGGTCTTAACCTCTCCAATATCCCAGGACAGCCAATTTCAAGTGGAAGTTGGTAGAGTAGTTTAATCAGAGATGTATGTATTATTTTAGTCTCAGCAAATTGTATTTTACCAAAAGGTACAGGGACATCTCATTCTTTTTTCTGAATCCTCTGCAATGATGGTAAATAGTCTCAGCCCAGTTCTGTTGCTTTATGTGGACTTCCCTTTTCTCCTTCTCTGGCTCTCCATGTCTCTCACAGACTGCTGAACCTCTTGCTTTGAGCTAGTGGTTTCAGTACTTTTCATGTTGACCTTGGTATTTTGTGAAGACTAGAGTCATCTCTTATTTTCATTTACTTGGCTCTTTTCCCGATTGTGGCTGTGTTTGGCTCAGGGTTAAGAAGAATCTGCTTTTATTAAATAGCATGTACTGTTTTTCTGACATCTCTAGACAAGGAGACCCTTCTTTCATGCTGTTATGGGGCCCTTCTAGGACAAGTTGGAAATGTTATCAGTGGACCAGGCTACTTGTAGAATGCACACATACACTGAACTCCATGGTCATGCCTCGGTAGAAAATACTGATGATTCAAGTATACCCCAGCTACTACAATAGATTCAGAGTCTTAGAATCAGATGTAGCCATTTTGACATTGTTTCCTTCCTTTAAACTCTACTGAATGCTTTTCATGAAAACCAAACTTCTAGAGATGTTCATTCACAAGCCCGGGGTTATGACTTAGTTGTTCTCTATGCAGACTTCTCCTTCTTCCAGCCTTTTGTCCTTCCATCTCTGCTATAGAATTTGCCTCAGAGAAGTTTCCCTTATCTTCTTTTACTCTTCAAATTGTACTGTGAACTCAGCCCAAGTAGGTCTCTTAATGTGTCTGTATACTGTTTGGTTTTCCACTTAGGGCAGACATTTCCTTGCCAAGTCTCTGCATCTTCATAGAATGAGGACAATAGACACTATCTTTATCTTTCAGATCCTGCATATATAACATAAGACCTTATTTCTTTCCTCCTATCAATAGTGTGACCTGCTTGGAGCTTTCTCTTCTCTCTTTGAGTTAACATTTTCCTTTATTTTAATTCCAGAATGCCAGCAAATGATTTGTATTTTCTAACCCATGAATGGTACCTCTTCCCGGATAAGGAATTCATACTTTTTAAAATGAAGACTGAATTAGTTGATAGGAAAACATTTAGAGTCGACAATGTCTGCAAATGCTGATTATGAAAAACACCCATAGTATGCCAACTCTTAATTGAAAGTGGAATGGAAGTTAGCTCTGCTTTCTAAAATTCCATGAAGCTTCCCTGACCTTAAGTTTCACCATGCATGTGTCCTTGGCAGCATCTATATTTCCTTTTATTTTGTTTTAATCTGGGCATTCAATCAAACCAATAAAGTGTAAGATTTTAGCCTCTACAGTGTGAGTTTGACTTGGGCTCTTGGTCTTGTGTTATGTCCCCTCTTTAGTAATAATTGTCAAATTGTCTTTTCAGTTTTATAGACATTTTGATTTACTCTTTTATACTCAGGACTTCAAAACCTATGAAATTTAAATATGCACAGTTGCTTAGCACATGATACAAAGTCCATGCTTCTTCCTCTTTCATAGGATAAATGTAATTGCTGCTAACATTTCCTGAGTGTGAAAAACTGCCTCTGGAGATAGTCTACCTAAGGACACAGAATTGGAATGGGTTCTTCCATTGGCAGATACTTTGCTGGGAAGCCATAGCTTTAATATTACTGTGTCTTAGAAGATTCTCACTGTTCTGGCCTTGAAATATTATACTGTGGAAACAAAAGATAACTCCAGGATAAATATTCTTAAAAAGTAGGAATTAAAAGTTCCAAAAATAATGACTTAGGGCAAAAATTTTTATTAATAAATTTATTGACTTCCAAAAGTGCACTAAAATTTTATGAAGCAGGAAGTTGAGCAGGAGCTTAATTTATGTGTGGAGCATCACTTTGCAACTTATCTAAGTTCAACAGAGATAAAAATCCTCTCATAAATAAAGAGGCAGCGATTTGGGGTGACTGTGAATGAGAAGGCAAAGGGCACAGCTACATTAGCGGTTTTGGTCTTGATCTACACCACAGGCATTTCAATAGCTGCTATTTCAAATTCATTTAAAGCCCACTTTTTGAATTTTAATAGCTTCTTCAAACACTAGAATGCAAATGTGAGTTTGCCTCTAGCATGCTTTATTCCTCCCTTGTCAGAATCACTGGAAATTCATATTTTTTTTCCCCTAAGATTGCCCTTCATTTTTAAGAAGTCAAGAGAAAGGATGTGGGAGTGAAGTTAGAAGAAGTGAAAAGGACCTGTGAAGGGGGAACAGAGATGCAGAAGGAGGTAGAATCGTAGGAGGGGACACAAGAAATTGGAAGTATTGATGACAGGGGGAGCACATGAACAAAAAGTTTAGTAAGTGATCTCTTTGTATGCTGATTATTGGATCTTTGTATGTTGCAACCAGCTAATTGTTTTTTTTTTTTTTTTTTTTTTAGTTGTTTGAATAAGAAATACTCTCTGCCCTGGAGGGAAACTGTCTACTACCTCAACCCAAAAACAGAAGTTAAATCCCTAGCAGCATCATAAAATAAACTGGGTAGAATTCTGTGTACTTAAAATCTCAGCTCTGGGAAAACAGAGAGAGCAGGATCCTGTGGGCATGCTGGCCATCAAGTCTAGCCAAACTGATGATATACTTGAGGTTACAGGGGATGCATGTGGACACACACCTGAGTCTCTAAGAGTTAAACAGTTTCGCTCTACCATAAGCTCCCTATTGTGATGTCTTGCTCGCTTCGCCCCTCCTTAGACACAAAGGAACAACCTGACCTTAAACCAAAAGCTCTGAATGAATGAGCCAAAGTACATCTTTCCTTCTTTCAACCTTTTTTTTTTTTTTAGACATGTAGTCACCGTGATTGAAAACTGACTGCACTAGGAATCCTCACTCTTTATCAGTTAAGAACATTAACTTCTGCAGACACAGTACACCATTCTTAAATTGTAATGAAAGTTACAGTGTTTTCAAAATCCTTTTTAAATATTGCCAGCTTTATCGTTGAAAGGAATATTTTTAATAAATTCATTTTGGGTTGTTAGAGATTTTGATCATTTATTATATGTACTTAAGTGCATCTTTGACATTCAAATGCTGCCAGCAAGGCTTGTTTGTAGATGACTAAGGATAACTTGTACCCAAACAGGGAAAGGTTATGCTTTACATCAGCAGAAATTTTTTTTTTTTATACATCTCAGCCTTTGTTTCAAATCAAATTCAGGTTTATGGTCTAATTAGGGATAGCATATGGCATAGATAACAATAACAATGACACTTTAGTAAAACCGTGAGGCTGAGAGCTAAGTTGATTATGTGCTTTCCTCCAGTTTCGCATATTTGTGAACAAATCCTTGCGAGCATATAATTCTGAATCTAATAACCATAGTCTTCTGCATTTGGTCACGTGCTCCCACCACAGGCTGTGAACCTTACTTTCTAGAAATACATCACTCTGACGTTTGGGTTCTTTTGTTGTTGGTGTTGGTGGTAGTGGTGGTAGTAGTGATGGTGGGTTTTGGTTTTGGTTTTGTTTTGGCTATCTGGAATTAGTGATGTCTAGTTATTAAAGTAACAAAAATTCTGGAGAAGAGTTAAGCTGTAGACCAAAAGAAAATAATTGGAAATCATCTTAATATTAAGGGCAATTGCCATTTTGTATATTAAAGGAGAATGGGAGACCTGGGGGCTGTTGAGGATTCTATGTTATCGTGGGGAGCTCCCTTGGTCCTTTAAAAGATTCCCTCCAGTTTTTACCTCCTTTATGTGATACCCAAATCATTCCTATACTGATCACTGGAGTTCTTTTGTCTATGTAGACTTGGTCTATTTCTACTTTAGTATATTTTTTGTCAGATAATACATTGCTTTCTGAATGCATAAACATTTATTGACCCTACCTTAATATTTCTCTTGTTGTGTAAACTGTACTTTTATTTTATATATCCTCATTATTTTTATGGCGATGTTTCTGTTAGAAGGTTAGCCTCTCTTTCGTTCCATAAGATGACATCTCATCTAGCATCTTTGTATGTATGATTTTGTGTGTGTGCAGGTGTACTTGGATGTGCAAGCACATGAGTATGCATGTACATATGAATGCAAGAGGAAAATGTCACGTGTCATTCCTGAGGCATCATCTGTTACCCATCTTTCCCATCTTTTCTTCTTAATTCACTTCTTCCCTCCCTCCCTCCCTCCCTCCCTCCCTCCCTCCCTCCCTCCCTCCCTCCCTCCTTCCTTCCTTCCTTCCTTCTTTCCTTCTTACTGCCCTCGAATCTGTCGCTAACATGGCTGGCAAGGTAGCTAATAAGGCTCAGGGATCCTTCTGTCTCTGTCTCTTTATATCTTGGATTACAAGAGCATTCTTTCACCCCTTGCTTTTATATATGAGTTCCAAGAACTTAGATCTTTTTCTTATTTTGCAAGCACTTTTTGACTAAGCTATGTCTGAGCCCCTTGCATTTTTCTTTAGTTGTGACACCCCAAATATAAACTTTTGTCCTATAGATATTTATAAACCCATCTAAATATCCATGTTAAAAATATCATTTAATCCTATGAAATTTATATTAGTGCTCCTTGTCTTACAATAATTTATCTGACAATTGTAGTTGTTAATTAATTTTATATGTCATAAGTATAGGTTCATTATCATGTCATAAGTATAGGTTCATTATCACATTTATATTATAACCATTTAATTAACACAATCACCATATTATATACTAATATGTCCTATATATTTAAATATTATATTTTTATACAGGCAGAATACTGTGAAATAATTTTAATTGACTATAGGCGGGTAATAATACATTTTAAAAGAATATATTGACTCTAAAACCTAAGCACTATGTAACAGTACTTACTAAATATAAATTAGTGATTAGAATTTTCTATAAAATATTGATTGACTTGGTAGTTGTAATTTGGACTTCAGAATCAGACTTCAAATATGGTCTCTCAAATGTCAAAAATATCAAATTACATTATTATAAATGTTTGTACTTTTTATCAGTGTAGTCTGTTAACAACATGAGCATGCTTTTAACTGCAAAATTTCAAATCATAGAATGAACAGATACCAACAAGTAAAAGCTCAGCCGCTCATAACAATCCAAGAGATTATTGCACAAATGGTATTATTTTTGCATTCTGCTCAAATCACAAGACTCTCTTGTCCGTATTTTCAAGGCTTATCACCATATGGTGACAGTTGGGTCGATCTGTGCAGGTGTGCATTACACCCTCTCAGAATCATTTATTGGTCTTACCTCATGGCCAATCTGCAAAGTAATTAGAAATACTGAGCTAATAGGAGAACATGAACTAACCCAGAGTTATATGCACCCTACTACAGTTGGCATGTCAAAAATATTACATTGGAGATTCTTTCAACTTGATTGTACAGACAATGATATCAAAGTGAAACTTTTCTAGGGCTCATAGGATGGCAGATTCAGTAGAGAATAAATTATATAATTTGATAATTTTTTAGGCCTGAATAATTTCTGAAACGGGTACCAGAATACTTTCATGATCTCAATGTGTTTTCTATTGAAAGTAAAGTGTTTCAATGGATAGGCTTTAAAAATCGATTTTTTTTCCTGAAAACTGTACATTTCTAATCTTTGAAATAAATTGTCAGAGTAAGCTTATTCATTTTCATAAAATAAGATTTATATGGTCTATGTGACATTTGTAGTGTAAGGAGAATCAGATGAGTTAATGCATACCACATGTTTCAACAAAGAGCTCTATGGTGCAAGGTGACTATCTTTATCATCATTAAAATTTGTCATTTAATAATTGCCTTTTATTTATGACAAAGCATGGAAGACCTTGAGACTATTTGTCCCATGATAAGGGGCAGTTGATTGAAATAAAGTATAATCTGATAATAAAATCATTTGAAATGACTTCACTATAATAACTATTACAATTCTCTGAGTTGAAATTGGCTCAGAGGTAAGAGTGGACTACTGGGGAGTGTAACAGGAGCTTCTATAAGCCTCTAGTTGGTAGCTGCACTTATTCTGAAGCAGGCATCTGCTGTTTCTTCTCACCCTGTGCTCTCCCTAGTTTGAGAACTTACAAAGAAGAAGGAAGGTACTGTTGTTTAAAGAGATATCTTCACTTTTAGTTTTATTCTTTGAAAGTGATTTTTTTTTCATCAGGCAATGCTGTATTGTTTAAAATAAATGAACACATAAGGATTTTAGCATAATAAATTCTGTAAAGTCATATGGTATATTTATGTCAGAGCCAAGGTTTCGCCCTCTTCAGAGCATATTTTCCCACTAGTGTACATGCTACTTCCTTTGAGCACAAACTATAGTTTGTGTCATCTTGTTTTTTGTTTTATATTTTTGTATTCTAAGACTACACATCTTATTATTTATAATACTCCATCAATATTATAGTATTTAAATTAAATAAAGTTCAGGATGTTATCAATTTCCAGATATACGAATACTAAACACTCAGATGTCAGGTTTTTCTGACATAATATCTGTACATATATAATATCATTACTGCATTAGTCATCTTTGATATAAAGGCCCTCATAAACCCTGGAGTTTATATATATTAATCTATCTGCTTCTTTTATACGCATTAAATATTTTATACAATACATTTGATTATGTTTTCTTTGCTTCCAACATCTCCCAAATCCTCATCTCCTGCTTACCCGCCCAACTTTTGTTCTTTCTCTCTCTTAAAAAACAAAACCAAAAAACAAAACAAACAAGCAATAAATCAATAGACATAAAAATGAAAATACAAAAAAGCCAAACACACACACACACACACACAAACACAAACACACAAAACTATGGTGTTGCTCTATATAATCAGGTTCCATTGGAGAAAACTGATGATCCTTTGCCAAGATGTATCAGTTGCAAGCAGCTTCTTTATGAGGGGTAGGACTCCATGTCCACTTATTGTTTTCAGTGGTACCTGAGTGTACTTCGTACTGAGGGCTGGTACCAAGTCTGGATTAAACTGAGCAGGTCTTGTGTAAGTTCATAAGTGCATCTGTCCTCCTGTTCTGGAAGACATTGTTTCCTTAGAGTCAATTTCTTTCATTTCTACTCATTCATTTGTGTATGCATAGGTGTATGAGTGCAAAATATGTGCATATGAAATACACACATGACTTAGTGGTGCATGTTGACTTATTACTGTATTATTTATATGAATTATTAAATAATAAATGCTCTGCCTTTATTAATGAAAAGAACTTGAAGATGTTAAAAATTGTCTTTCCAGCTGTTTCTTTAGCAACATAACACTGCTAGTTAAAAATAATTCTTTTCAGAAATATTTACCTCAAATGAACTGGCAAAACCTTTCATCGAGAATGTGCCCCTTGCTCCTTTAAATGCTACCACGATGCCCAGCATTAAAAGCGACAATTGTTAAGATTTCTGCATCCACCAGTCCTTTTACCTCTGACCAGGATGTGGGATAAGTTTCTCAGGTGTCTAGAATATAAGGAAATTAATTTACCTTCTGTTCCAAAGAGATAAACTCTGGTTTTGAAAAGGATTCAGTTGCTAGGAGCCTACAACATAAATATTGAGTTGTTTCCCTCTGCCCCTTTGGTATGGAAACTACTAAGTTGTTCATGTTTTAATTTCATAAACAGAACCTGAGATAAGGCTAGCTTTCTTTATTACTCATTAGGTGCATATCTTTCTACTCTTTGTTTTGGCTTGCATTTTGTTTTTACTGGAAAATGGTTTGAGTCTTTACTTTTACACCCATATATTATCACATCTTAATCCTTTAAGATAGCACCTGAGAGGATCACCTTTATTTATAACAGATTCACATTGCAAACACTTCCAAGTGTGGCCCCTGACAAGCATAATGTAATGGCATATTCTATAGCTTCGAATGTGGCTCCTGGGTAGTATTTATGAAAGGCCCATAAACAATAGATTTATGCAAAATTTAGAGCATTTTATAACTTCACATTTATATTTTTAGTTATAGATGATAATATCTCCAGTTCACATTGCAGCTAGGAGTAACATTGACTTAAAATTACATGTTGTAGGATGTCACATCAAAGTAAACTGTATTCTACAGGTCACTTAGATACCCCAAGTTATTTTATAAGAAATCATCCTGAATATGTAAGATGAATGGAACTTTACTATAGATCTTTTACTAAACTTTACTATAGTTTGTTTAGATTAAATTGGGTCTACTTGGAATGCATTTGCCTGTGAGAGAGCTCTGGCACTGAGGTAGACCTGGGAGTATCTAGTTTTTCTTTCCTGTTGCTTTAAAGAATTTGGTGTATTTCAATGATTTGTTGAAATATCCATTGAATTAACAAAGAAATAACAATTAGCATTAATGTCTTTTTGATAGTGTGCACTGAGAAAACCTTACTACCATGCTCAGAACTTCAGAATTCCACCGGATAGACAAATTGATCAAAAATAGAGACAATGGGGGAAAAGGATAATGAGGGAAATGAGAATAACTAAGGAAAATTAATTCATTAGTACAAGAAAGCAGAGGCCTGAAAGTTTAAGTAATATGAATGTTAAGGGCCAGGACAAGATGAATATGTGTGAGCCCGAGATCTCTGAGATGAGACAGCTTGTAAGGTGAAGGAACTGTTTCCATTCAACAGTGACTTCCCAGTGTCGAGGCTCCTTCCTTCAGTGAGGGTTAGCACTAGACATGGTCCAAACATAATTCCAACCGTGTTCAACCTGTCTTAAGTGGTTAGCCAGTTTGAATAGCTTGAGCACTTCAGCCTGTCCTAATCTATTAAGGAAGTGTAGTTAGGGGTATTTTAACTAACCATGTATGCAGTGGTCCTCAAAATAACTGTTAACTTCAGAATCAGGAGGATTTTTCAAAACGTAAATATTAACCCTACTACAAATCTGTTGCGTTTGGACTTTCTGCAGATTATGATACAACATAAGCATCTACGTTAACGAGGTAATGGTAGTTGAGTTATAGATCACCTAGGAAAATTCTGGTTCTTTTTTTGGGGGGGGGATGTGCTTAAAAGACAACCCTGTCTATACTTAGAAAGCATGACTGCCTCCTACTAATACATACTCTGGTGCCTCTGTCAACTCCAGTTATCCTGATCTGCTATCAACTCATTGAACAAGTCCTATGCTGTTAAGCCTTTTGTCTTTTCTCAAGTTTTGTTCCGTCTTGCTGAAAATTTCTTCTCTCCAGACTTCCTGAGGTCATACTCATTACCAATATCCATTTCATATCTCACCTCTTCTGGGAAATCTCTGTCGGTTCACTCAGTCAAAAATCTGTCTCTCAACCCGTGTCCCCATAGATTCTGAACACATTATAGCATTTATCACAGTGTACCTCTATAGAATTCTTCACCTTGCATGTAAGTGCTCATCTATCAACCTGAGTTGGGCTTGGCAAATTACCATGTGCAGCAGAGTTCAGCCCACTGCCTGTTTTGTAAATGGTGTCTTTTGGGAGCATGGCCATGTCTATTTCATTACACATCGTTTAAGGCAGCTATTGCACTCCGGCAGCAGAGTTAAGTAGTACAGACAGGGATGGATGGTCCACAGAGTCTAAAATATTCACTGTGTGGTTCTTTAATTTGGCAAACTCTAAATTCAGGTATTTGATATTACTACCAATTATATATTAACACTCCATTGTTTTATTAAATAAATAGGGAAAGAGTGGAAAATGAGTTGAGATTTGTATTTATAAAAGCTTTGTTTTCTTGACTCAGTTTGGTTTTGATTTCTTTTGTCATTGATGTTTATCCAGTGCTCAATTACTTCTGGGTAAGGGAAAATGGCCTATGCCAGTACTGTCCAATGCAATAGCTGCTTGACCGGGTGGCCACTGGAGCATTTGGCATGTGACAAATGTAGTTGGAAAACTATGTATCAATTTCATTAAATTTTAATTAATAACATTGATTAAACTATGATAGCCAATGACTATCATATTGGACAATGCAGATGCAGGAGGATAGTAATAAATAATTTTCATCAGAGTGAAACAGCCTAGAATAAGAGTTAAGGGGCAGGAATTAATTTGTTCATTATAAAATATTTATAATGGATTTCTGATGCTTTTGGTGTTCATCAACAGATGAGTGGTTAAAGAAATATGATATGCACACTACCAAGTATTATTTAGCTGCCAGAAAGAATGAAATCCTGCCTTCTTCAGTAGAATAGATTGAACTAGAGATCAGGTTAAGCAAAAGCGAGGCAGAATCCAGAATGGTAAGGGCCTTGTGGAAAGCACAAAGAATATTTGAAATTGGAAGGGAGCTTACTGTAGACTGTAGGTTAACAGAAGATGTAAAGGAATAAAAATCTCACAAAGACCAAAAGACACGGTCAATGCATAATGTGTAGATGTATTAAAATGCTGCAGTGAATCCCAATAATTATAAATTTCATATGTGCTTTAAAGAGGCCTTTAGTCCTCTTTTCTGTCAGAGAAAATGGAGACCTAGATAGCTTATAACAAAATGCATTAGTCATTCTGGAAATTGATTTTTGTGGTTCTTAAGCTGATAAACTGGAATGTGAGAGAGAAATAGGTCTTTTAGCATCTGCTTTTAAGACAGCTCTAAATTCATATGCCTGGTATGAATACAAAACAAACCTCCCTCATGTCTAACACCCATCCTATCTGGAGATTCATGTTTTTATGATTGTGGTTTTTTTCTTTCCCACACTAACTGTGCTTAAAATATTTACCTGAATAACAATATGGAACAAGCAGTTGCTCTTTGAGATTTAAATCAGACTGTAGCCTCTGGAAGAGACAGAGGACATAGCAAATATACAAGAAAGATGAACCGATTATGCCTGTGATAATATGGTTTCCTGTTTCAAGGAAAAAGAGGAGGGTTAGAATTTTTAATTCGAAAAAAACTGGTAATTTTTATATGGAACACAGTCCCAAATATCAATTACAAAATGAAAATGAGAGAGAAAACTACAAATTCCTTTGCATTCTGAAGAATCAAACTGAACTCACAGTAAGTGTTTGTCTGCTGTAGTATGCTTGTGTAGATAGTGACTGCCACCATACACACACACATATGGGAAGAAGGGACATTGCTGTTGATATTGTCTTGAAATCTGTGAAGAGCTTTCACATAACCTGTTAGTCAGAGACTGCAGTCCTTGTCTTTTGTCCTACATAATATTTTAATATGATGCTTAGACATTTTTACTTTTCCAAATGAATAATTTAGAGACTTAAAATTTTCATGTCAAATTTAATGATTTACATGTAGTATACAAGACAACATCAAAGAAAAGCTATTTAAGGTCATATATAAGCACAAAAGTCATATCTTATGTAAATACACATGTATATTTACAAAAGCAGTGACATTCTCTGTCACTGCAGACAAGAGGAGAGATTGCAACTTAACTGTGTTTATATTTTAAAGGAGTCTATGTATAGTATTATGTGACTTCTACTTTATCATAAATATATGAGATATTAATATCTTTGTAGAAAGGTATTAAAATAGAGATGAATGGCCAAGAAAATGACTAATGCTTTAGATAAGCTGACTATTTAGGTTGTGATACCTAGCTCATTTATACAGTCACACAACAAAATATATTAAATTCTGACAACTTTACTTCATTATCATTTTACAAAATAATCTCTTAAGTTTTTCACATGCATCCTGTACATCTATTTTTCATCTTAGTATCTAAGATATCTAAGATATTCAATACAAATTTCTATACTTCCCACTAAAAGTCTTGAAATGTATCAACTTTAATATGAATATAAACAATATTATATAATATGTTTAGACATATTTCTTGTCTAAACAGAAATGTCCTGAGGGTGTGTGTGTGTCTCTGTGAGTGTGTGTACATATACATATACACATATACATATATATTGGTACCAGTAATAGCATTGCTACTTAAAACATTAGTTTATACTGTCTTGAATGTTGAATCAATTTGCATTATTTTTTTTTCTAATTTTCCCTTTAGTCTGTTAGTCTAATTATGTGTCCTAAGCATCATTACTTTGCATATTTTGGGTTGTTGTGCATTTTCCATAAGTCATTTCCTTTTGTTTTAACGGAGAAATTAAATATTGCCTCTTAAATACAAATGCAAAGACATATTTTTCCTAAAGGATATTTTGGTTTATGTATCATTAAAACTGTGATGTTTATCTAAGGGATAATAAGAAAAAAAATGAATGGTAAAATTTTTGTGAAAAAATATATGCAGCAAAACTGCATATATGCAGGGGACACGTTGGTCCCTGTGGGTGCTACAGAGTGGGACGTTACTCAAGCTCATACTGGCTGCATTCCTCTGTAGGAACTTACATATGGATATTCCTGTACTCAGATAAACTGTTTGATAATCTTAAACATCCTGTCACATAACCAATGTGATTTTCTGCTTTCTTGGTCAACGAACAAACTTCTGATCATTTGGCTTTCTATATGGTTTCCTTGTGAGACAATAAGGAGAGATGTGAATTGTAAATGGGTTACCATACTCCATGATTAGTCCTTGGATCCCAGATTTGCTGATGATCTTGTTTTTTTTTTTTTTTTTTTTTTAGTTTTGCTTACCCTTCGTTGCTGTCTTCTTTTCCCACACACTAATGCATCCAGTGAAATTTCAGAAGAGCTGCCCATTCTAGGGTTCATGGGCCTGTCCTTAAGATCACTTTTTATGACTCTGATCTTGTCTCCAAGGTGACGGTCTAATAGTTTTGTTAATGGTGGGCATTGCACTTCACACTTGCAGTAAAATTGTAAACCCCAAGGGAACAGTCAATAAAAACTCACTAAAACAGAAATTGTGATCTGTATAAACAAAGAGGTCAATTACTATTGGTTTGGAAGGTTATGATGGGCAAGAAAGAAACTTTTAGTACTTAGAGACTGGCCATACCTTGGTCTAACACACTTATTTTAGGGATCTTGAAATAGAATACAATATCCAGTTTCAGATATGAGGACCAAAATCATTTAGCAAGGCTCAGTGATAATATTAGAAACACTTAGCAATTAGGTAAATGTAAATAATTCTTTTATTTTTTATCATTTCTTGTTACTCTCATTCTCTTGTCCCTTTGTTTTTGACATTGAATTTGGCAGTCTGTGATGGTGCAGATAGCAGCGAAGCAGAAGTATATTATTGTGGATTGTGTATAAAAGCTCATGCTTTTCTTGGGGAATTCTTGTAAAGAGACTTTCACTTTCTTTTTCAGTTTGGTGGGTATGAAAAACATCTGGGCATCATTTGATTATTCATTAAATCCTTGGTTTACTATGCAAGAGACCATGATTAGACGAAAACATGGTCTGATTTGCAGCAGAATAAAACTTCATATATTTCATACCAAAGCCTGCAGACAGCTATTGTGAATTAAGGAATTTTTAGAAGTGTCTCATTGTTTAGTAATCCATGCTATTACTCTCATAAATTTAAATTTGTCTAATTGTGTGACGGACTGATGAGAGAGAATTGTGCCATTGATCTCTTTGCATACATAAGAATAACTCATGTAATAAGAAATGGTTGATCAATCTGAAGTATTTTTGTAACATGAGAGATATCATATATTTAATAAAGATAAACTTCTGTTCCTCTCCTGGTTTACTGGAGAGTTAGAAGAAAGGGAAGAGACATCTAGAACTTGAAAGACATAACAGATATACTATAAAATTCAGTATTTATCATTTTTAAAATTTAGATTGCTAAAAAATAAGGAAGTGGCATGTACATGATCTTGTTTTTGCTTCAAAGAATTTCAACAGTAATTCAGATGATGGATTAGACAGAAGGAAAACTAGCTTGAGAGAAATTAATTAAGAGGGTATGGCAGTCATTCATATGCCAAAAAACCATACCAGATGGAGATGTAATCAGGCCACATTGTCATCACGAATCACAAGGATTGATGAAGAATTTGAGGTCAGAAGTGGGAGAATAAAGTATGAACTTTAGGAGCATGTCAGAATTTTGATCCAAGCAGCATACAGTTCCCAGAGCCTCTCAGAAAACTGTTTTGAGAATGATGTTGTCTCTTGATTACCTAACAGAATTTAGGGGAAAACTGACCAGATCATTAGAGAGAAATAAGAGTAGAAGATCGGAACTTGAGAAATATTAACAGCAACAGGTGGTGGATCTGACTGGGAAACAGGCTGAATCAAACACTAGCAGAAACATGAAAGTGGGATGCTTGACAGAAGGTTAAGGGTAGGGGGTGTCTAGTAAAAGAAGCCAAGAGTCTGGAATTAAGTAATTACAGAATGGTGCAGGCAAAGGTTGTCACAATAGTTAAGGCTGAAGAGGATGTCTGGAGGCTAAATAATGGTATCAGATTTTATAGATTGTATAAGAAAGTAAAAGATTATGAAAGACAGGCTTATATAGCAATAGGAAGATAATATTTTTATATTATAGCTCTGCATTTTCCCTTATAATTCCAGGGTATGGTCAGGGTGTAAGGTAGTTTGATTAATTAGGGTAAGTGTTGGCGAATTACTTCTTTTTTTCAGATGATAATTGGCAAAGATTATTTATCCAAACATTATATACTAACAATTTTCTTCCATAATCTTTTTTAATTGAGATCAGTTGAGTGATTTTTTTTTCAAAAATGTAAAGCTTTATGACTCTCTAGAAACAGGAAAAAAGTTACACAAAATGGCTATGTAGCTTACCTTTTTAGCCTAATCAGTTTGGAGTGGAGGAAAATTGAATAAAAAGGTTAAATGTCTTACCCGATATGTGCCATAGTCAGCTGTATCTGGGTTTGGTCTTCTGACTCCTGGTCTGGTGCATTATCCATTATGCCATGAGCAGAAAGATAGAGGTCATTTCTATGCAGAGAAAAACGAATGAGCTATGTCATGGCAGAAATGTTCTGCATCATTTGCTGCCATCTGTCTTAAAGCTCAATCTGGACTCTCAGGAATGGAGAGAGCGTGCAGCATTTGGAGTAGCCATGTGGAAAGACCAGGATTTGGTTATCTCTATTGGTAGAAAATGGCTTCTATAAAACATTATGAAAGAATAAGGGAACCAGACCTATGAGATTTTGCAAGATTCATTTACCAAACTGCTCTGCAAGTTTCTGGATGTTTATGTTTTAGACATGCGATATTTATGATGTGTAGAATTATGGTAAACATTGCTTTTAGAGGTAAAATGTTATGAATAAGAGAGTGCTTGGAATCCTGTAACTTGTATTCTCAACTGAATTGTAGAACTTCTTACCTTTGTGCAGTTCACCTTCTTAATATATGGTAAGTTTCCTTATTGAATTAAATCAAGGTATAAAACTAGAGACCTTTAAAAGATTCCTTTAAAACAAGTCTTCTTGGGCTAATTCCTCACATACTTTGAGATCTTAATGTATGTTACTAAGAAGCCTTAGATTTCCTTAGTGGTCTTGCCCTGACTCAATATTGTGGCACTTGGGTTTTTGATTTCTCCTGTTATTTTTCCCTTCAGCTTCACCATTAATTAAGTTTTGTTGATTAAAGTTTTATTAAAAAATTTCATTAATTCTACTTTAAAGGTTACAGTTATCAGTTGCATGGGTCTAGGATTCAAAGTGTTCATTAGTTATGAATATTGAAAAATTCATAAAATTGCCCTAAATAAAATGTACAAAAACAAATACAGATATTCCTGGTTTAATTATTTGTTACACATAATGACTAGGAATAAAGATCCCCTTAGCCTATCACTTTGCATGTATCTGTATTTAATGAAACACTGAAATACTTTAAGGAGTCGCTGAAAGTCTGTTCTTTCACTCAGACTTTCTCTACTCAATTAAGATTTTATTATCTATAGAAATCTGAGGCTTTAAATCCTATTAATTTATGCTCTTAAAAGGACATGTGACAAACTACGAAATTGATTTTGAGAATTCTGTGAGTTAACTTCCAAGGTGTCCAGTTGACAGCAAACCTTTTCGGGAGATAAAATGGTTGTCATTGCAACTGATTGACCTAAAACAGTAAAACAGTTCCCACAAACCCACTGCACTCAATCAACATCCAAAACTGATGAAACTTTAACAGATTTTGAAAAGTACCATTTGTTTGTCAGAGATTAATATGTAAGTCTCTTTTTTACTGTATTTAGATATTTTTATTGGATTGTCTTTGATTTGATATTTCTGACTCTGCTTTAAGAATGACACTTTAGTTGTAAGTTCCATCTAAATGAAACAATCATGTTTTAACACAATAATAGAATTTCAGACAGATAGACTATATTCTAAAAAAATAATACATAAAATATTGACAGGTATGCTCCAGGGGCATTTTAAGATACATTTGATTTCCTTGGCAGCTCGATAATGCATTTGTTGATCTTTGTTAACTACCAAAGCCAAACTTTCACTGTACATCCAGATGATGCTTGAGATTATGCAATACATCTCCTGTATTTAGATTGATGTATGCTAACTGCATTCTTGGCAGTCAGTGAATATCCAGCAGCTCTCATCTTCCTTCCCTAGGTATATGGGACAAAAAAATAAAATAAAATAAAATAAAATAAAAACCCAAGCTTCCTATTTTCTGAAATTGTGTAATGATGAGAGAAACTTTTCTAGAAACAAAGTGTCCAGGCCTTACAAATAATCCAATTTGTTTCACACAATATTTTACAAATTTCATACATTCATACATATAGACTCATAGGAATGTATTACACACACATACACACAGAGAATTTGCTTGTATTATAGATATAAATATAAATATAGATATTGAAAGATACAGTTTTCCCTTCATCATTTCTAGATCTTTCTGACAGAGAAAATAATTGCATTGTTTACAAAGGAGGACAATGAATAAATGGACATTACATGACTGTCTAAAGTTTTAAGGTCAGCAAGAAAAAACAGAACTAAGAATGTACAAGATGTCTTGGCTTCAGGGTCCCATAAACTTACCATTAAAATTTGCTATGCATTTCCTCTTTTATAAGCAACTCAGGATTCTGGAATAAGTTGGCAAATAAGTCTTTATTTCTTTGTGTGTTTGCTTGCTTGCTTGTTTGTTTCATTCTTTCCTTTGTATTATTTTGTTTCAGAGAGGTTTTGGTTTTTGTCTAAGAATAAAAGAATAAGAATTTGATTAATTTTAAAGAATTTACTTTTTGCACACATTGTATTGTGATTATATTTAGCCCATACTCCTCCTCAGAACTCTCAGGTCTAACACTACCTTACATTTTCTTCCAACTTCTTCCATGTCCTCTCCTTCTCTTCATAGCCTAATAATTAGCCTAATTAGTGTTGCCCACATATTTATGGGGTGTGGGATTCAGAAGAGCATGG
Source organism: Mastomys natalensis (assembly GCA_021653895.1). NCBI lineage: Eukaryota > Metazoa > Chordata > Mammalia > Rodentia > Muridae > Mastomys > Mastomys natalensis. Next base: position 1,581,423 of record JAJTUV010000234.1, on the reverse strand, counting down.
TTGACCACAAGGGGCGAACACCTCAAAGAACCCCAACTCTCCTTCTTTTGGAAGTCATGAATGGAAGTTCTTATTCAACATATGGTTTTGGATTGTACTGTTTTTCATTTCATAAAGAGACATTCAAATACCATTTCCCTTATCACTGGCAAGCAAACAAACAAATAAACCAAAAACAACAAAAAACAAGATTGATAAGGTAATCTGATATAGTTAAAGAATCTAGAGGCTATAAAGTTGAAATGTAAAATTAGTAAAGTATTAATTGCATTGGGACTCTGTTTCCATTCCTGCATGGCAACCATAGGAGCATAGCTAAAGAAAAATATTAGTAATTCCTTGGAAGGTCCTTCTCCTTTTGACCTCATTTGCTGCCTTGGTCTTTACTTTTGCACAGCATCACTGCTATAGAAGTCCTTCCTTTTGGCTTTTCTAGGGATGTCAGGGTTTCATATAAAGGACAATGCCAGTAGCAACTGTGAAAGGGATTTCTGTGATACAGTAATACTGGGCCAGTTCACCATCTACCCATAACCAGAAATGCAGGATATTTTGTTCACTCTGGAAAGGATGATCAGGAGTGTGTTTGAAGCTGGAGCATAAAGATCTAAAAGTGTCTATTGTGCAGAATAGACGTGGTAGAATTGGTCTTCTGTAGACGTACATTCTGAATTTTGTGTGTGTGTACAGTGGGGGTGATCTGTGTTATCTGATTGGGTGCTAAGCAGACTGAGTCAGGTGAGGGCCATAGATGGAAGCCTGCGAATGTTTCATACATGCTAAGTTTGTGAAGAATTGGGGACAAAGGTTTAGTTGTTGTAATAACTGTTGCTCTTACAGTTGCACTTTGGAAAAAATGCTAACATCTATGTTGTGCTGAGGGAAGCACAGCCTCATACTGATTTTTCTTTGGTATATCGATTCTCCATTTTAAAATACACATTTTTCAATATCCTTAAAGTATATGTCCCGATTCCAGTAGCCAAAACTATCATGGTTGAGTGTGTGTCTCAGATACGGGGATATAAAGATGAGTAGGAAAATTGACTGTCTAACGGTCTAGTAACAGTATGATTGTCTGAAAATTAAAGGAGGTGAAAACAGGAAATAATACTGTTTTATCCATTTCCATGATTGTTAAAAGTGCTGGAAAGATGGGATCAGTGCCTCATTCATCATGTTATTTCCAGACCATGGACATATCCATCTCATTTATTCAGTGAATACATTCATACATCCAGTTAAATATATAATGAATTAAAATTTAAAATTTCACTACATTCTTATCCTTGAATAAATAGTAATGTAGCTTCATGAAAGTCATTTCCATTTTCTAAACTTTAGGCACAATCATAAGAGGTTGGTGAGCCATCGTAAGTGGGAAAAAATTAATCCATTAAGATGAGTAACATTTTATGGGTGGAAAATATTAATATATGCAGTGTCATAATAACTCTTTCCTTTTGAAATTAGTATTTTAAGACTGAATTATAACATGTGTGCTTCACATGTCTAGTATAGAGGATGGCATAGACAATATGAATCAGAACAAAATAGGAATTATGGGCACATTAATATTGAAATAACCTGCATGGAAGAAATACATATGCAGTTGCATCTGAAACTATGGAATAATTATGAATTATGAAGTATTACATAATTCTTCACATTTCATGACTTGTTTTTGATCAGTGCCAGACTCAGTATTCTTGTAAACTAAACAAGAGAAAAGACGGTCACTGTAACAAAGAATTGAACCTCACAGAATTAAAGAATAATAAAAATTTGGTATATTTATATAATATAATACTACCTCAGTATAAAGAAAATGAAATTTAAAAGTTTTTGGGAAAAATTGATAGACTTAGAATATATACTACTAAGCAGTGACACACAAATGTGCAAATTGGTAAGGAACAACAGAAAGAGAACAAGAAAGGCTGAATATAAGGTGGTGGAGAAGGATCAAATGCAGCTAATGCATGCAAGTCTATATACATAAAGCTGCTGTATTTTCTAGATGTAATTCTATCATATTTTGGGGTGGTTGTTTTGTTTTTTCTTTTGTTTCTTTACTTTTACTTTTGTTTGATTGTATAGTGGACAACTATAAATAAAATACATTTGATACTAGAAATGTAAATTTTTAACTTTTTAATTATTTTATTTATTTATATTCCAGCCATTGCTCTACTCCCAATCCTCTCTCCCACAGTTCCTCATCCCATTCCTCCTCCCCTTTCTTCTGAGAGGGTGCTCCCACACGCTCCCACTGGCATCCCCCTTCCCTGGGGCCTCAAAGTCTCTTGGGGATTAGACACATCATCTCCCACTGAGGCCAGACCAGGCAGTCCTCTGCTATATATGTGCCATGGGTCTCAGACCTGCTCATTGATGCTGCCTGGTCGGTGGCTCAGTCTCTAGGAGCTTCCTCAGGGTCTGAGTTAGTTGAGACTGGTCACCCTCCCCTTCAGCTTCTTCAATTCTTTCCCTAATTCAACCATAGGGGGTCCCCTGATTTCAGTCCAATGGTTGGATGTAAGTATCTCCATGTGTCCCAGTCAGCTGCTGGTAAGGCCTCTCAGAGGACAGTCCTTGGTTTCCCCACCCACCCACACACACACAATTAGATGGATCTCAAGTTGGACCAGTCACTGGACTGCCTTTCCTTCAGTTTCTTCTCCATTTTTGTCCCTGTAGTTCTTTCTAAAAGACAGGAACAATTATGGGTCACAAAGTTTGACTGTGTGTTGGCAACCTCATCCCTCTACATGAAGCCCTGTCTATCTACTGGAGGTGGACTCTACTAGTTCCCTCTCCCCACTGTTGGGCATTTTGGCTCAGGTTACCCATAATGAGTCCTGAGAGTCTCTCCACTCTCAGGTCTCTGGTACTTTCTTGAGGTACACCCCCAAGGCTGTGTATTTCCTTTCATTCACCTGCCCTTCTGGGCTTCTTTCCTGTTTCTACCCCCTATACCTGATCCTGTTCCCCTTTTGCCCACTCCCTATCCTCTCCCACCCAGCTTCCTCCCATGATTATTTTGTTCCCTTTTCTAAGTGGGATTGAAGCATCCTCACTTGGGCCTTCCTGTTTGTTAAACTTCCTATGGTCTGTGGGTTGTATCCTAGGTATTCTGTACTTTTGGCTAATATTTACTCATCAGTAAGCAGATACCATGCATATCCAGTTTGGTTTGGGTTACATTGCTCAGAACAATATTTTCTAGGTCTATCCATTTGCCTGAAAAATTCATGATATCCTCATTTTTAATAACTGAGTAGTATTCAGTTATGTAAACAAACCACATTTTCTGTATCCGTTCTTCAGTTGAGGGAAATCTGAGTTATTTCCAGTTTCTGGCTATTACAATAAAGCTGCTATGAACATAGTGGAGCATGTGACCTTGTGGTATGGTGAGGTATCTTTTGGGTATATGACCAGGAGTGGTACAGCTAGATCTTCAGGTAGAACTATTTTCAATTTTCAGTGGAACCTCCAGAGTGATTTCCAGACCAGTTTTTTTTTACCAGTTTACAATCTCAACATGGATTGGTAGCATTAACATAGTCAAAATGGCCATCTTATCAAAAGCAGTCTACAAATTCAATACAATCCCCGTCGAAATTTCAACACAATTCTTCACAGACATGGAAAGAGAATTATCAACAAAAAAATCCAGTAGAGCTAAAACAATTCTCCACAATAAGCCACTTCTGGGCGAATCGCCCCTCCCTGACCTCAAGCTATAGTACAGAGTAATAGTGATAAAAACCACATGGTGTTGATGCAGAGATAGACAGGTCGATCAATGGAATAGAATGGGAGACCTGGAAGTAAGCTCACACACCTATGGACATTTGATTTTGGAAATGTAAAGTTTAATTTGAAACTTGACAGCTTCTATTTTGAGTGTTGACTCTAATTGCATCACAGTTTATTGCATTGGGTATGGTTGATTTTGCCTTGTGACTTTTTATTTCTTTCCAAGTGTTGAAAATAAAGTAAATATTTAGAACAAAAGAACAAAACAGAAAGTCAGGATGGAGCCACACATCTGTCATCTCAGCTTTGAGCAATAAGGCAGAAGCCTGCCATAGGCATGTCTCTCCCTCTCTCTCTCTTCCCTGCACTCCCAGTGGATGGTGGTGGTGTGGTCTAGAGAACTCTTGGACACCTTACTTATAAGAGTTCTAGGCAAGAGAGGTATAGTCACCAGTATTTTGTTAAATTTTTCAACGTAGAAGTTGATACTGTAATGTAGGAAATAAAAACACAGACTAAAATGGAGTTAAGTTTAGAGAAATATTTTTCAAACCAAATTGGAGAATCTGGGAAAGTGTAGGATATTGATGTATAAGAGATAGAAGAGCCAGGGCAGCCCCTTTATGTCCCTTAGGTGAAGATCTGAACATTTTTTTTAGAATATCCTTTCTTGTTGAAATGGCACACTTAGGGATTTTTTGTCATCTCCCTGTCCTTAGGTGTGGTTAGGGATTCACACTTGAGAATTGTGCTCTCGCCCTTTTTATCTTGGATGGCATTCTTATAAATGGAAGTCGATATTTTTTTGGCAAAAGTAAAACTTATATTTTCCTTTATCCACTTCAGTTTTATTTTAGACACACCAGGGTCAAAGCTCCGAGGCCAGAAGGTGAAGGATCAGAATGCAGCTCTGTGCTGTTCTATCCTTCATGGGATTTGATTCAACCACTGAGCTTGTTTAGAATGGATGGGTGCAAGAACATCAAATCTCTTTTGTTTCTTCATTTAATGAATGAGTAAAATTAGCATAAGAATTAACAGTTTCATTATGTTATTTGCAAATTCTACGTATCCTGTTCACCTTCTCCCAAGCAACACATGTATTTTATTAACCCTCCCGCCCAACACCTTAAGATTTCCTGCTTCATTCTCACGGTCCTTCTTTACTTTCATGATGTACACGTACAAACCAAACCAAACTATAAATAACCTAGGGTCTACATATAAGGGCAAGCCTACGATTTCCTATCTAAGTGAATCTGGCCAGCTATTTAGATTTTACACCCATGTGATTCTAGTTTGTAAGATAAAACGGATTTTGTAAGGACATGAGGAATTTCCTGAACACTGCAAGATAGTTATAAAAGGAAAAGGGGTTCGATTACCAGATGACAGGCAAGTAACAAACGGAGCAGGGTTTATTTAGCTCTCTAATTAACAAGTTCATGCACACATCAGGGATTTTGAAGAGAAACCTGGGCTGTCTATGTAACAGAAATGGTAAAGTTAAAGTTTGAAATTTTTAAAGGAAATAGTATGGGAAGAGAAATCTAGATTTTATTCAGATAAAGAGTTTAAGCTTTTTTTCAACAAGTCAGAGGTCAGTATTTGAGGCTACTTGAAAGAGCTGGGCTTCTGTGAGAAAGTACAAAATTGAGTCAGGGAGGCTAAGAGGTAACTAGGAGGTCACACACAGCCAAGCCATGCTGTGAATATGACCCACAGTAACACAAAGGTTCACAGGAATTTTTAAATGTGAGAAAAGGATATCACTGGCAGTGTTATTCCCAATTTAAACTTCTTAAGTTCTTATTACAAGTAATCAAAGAAAAGAAAAAGAAAAAAGAAAAGAAAATCTTGTTTGTCTTCTTTGCATTCTAAACTAATTCACTTGTCATTTTATATCCAACCTCTTAGTACACTTACTTAGCACCTAACTTAGTACACCTACTAGAAAACCATGTTATCTCTCATACCACACAGTTCTTGCTTTTCTTTCAGAGTAATGTGATCACCTCTCTGTTAAATCATCTTTATCTAAACAGGCTCACCAGTTACAGACTCATAACTGCTTGAAGCCCTCATCAAACATGTGTTCACATGCTTAGTAATTTGCTCCTTGTAGCTTGCTACCTCCAAGAAGGAACAGAAACTTACTCACCAGTGTTTGCAGCATGGTAAATATATAAATAAGACAAGAATTAAAATGGTACTCGAGTAAATGAACAAGTAAGGAAATTTCTAAAATAAAGTTTGAGTACAATATAAAATACAGATAAATAAATCTAAGACAACCTTGACATAAAAATATGATTACCTGCTTTCTCAAAGACTGATTATCATCTCAACTAGATAATATATAGAACTTTTCTTTGATTGAGAATAAAGTGGAACTTGGTGGGGTCTGAATTACAATACAAATGGAAATAGGAAACATTAAAATTAGAAATAAGGACATACAAAATTGTTGAGAAAAATTTGGGAGTTATCAAGATGTTATCATTTTTCCTATAGTAAATGAATTTATAACTGTAAATTTGTCTAATTCAATTATTACAGATTTGGAACATTTTAATATACTTGTTATTTAGATTACACAGAACTACGAGGAAAAGCTACTTTTGTGGGTCATATAAGGATTGTCCTGTTACCATGCCTACTATGAACACATTATTAAAAATTTATTGTCATTATATGGAATATAGTTTACTTTTAAAGAGAATGTAAGAAAATGTAAGGCCATTTTAGGGACAAATTCCAGAATTTCTTTTCTAAAATAGGTGGATATTTAGTTTTAGTGAAATATTTATAATTACAAAGGTTTTTAATGTGCAAAAAGTAATAATAATAATAATAATAATAATAATAATAAAGCAACAACAATAATTCAACAGCCTGAATTATCTTAAAAATATTTTATTACTTCTTTTATTCTTTTGACATTTGCATTATGTGCAATGAACTATTTGAGTTCAAAAAGATCATCCAAGTTTTAGAATGAAATGGGCTGGCCTTGAACTCAGAAATCCTCCTGCCTCTGCCTCCCAAGTGATAGGATTAAAGGCATGCGCCACCACTGCCTGGTGCACATCTGTATTTAATAACAAATGATCACCCATCTAAGCTCATTCTCATACACACAGATAGAAGACATGAAGAGGTTAGAATAAAGTAATCTGCTACATGCATGGCAGATATGTACAACCTAAGAATGTGGTGATTTCCCTCATTCCATGTATAGGATAAAGAAACTGCAGCTGTGCAAGCATTAACAGTTCTACTGCTAGTCTAGAAGAAGGAGGGCAGACCTATGAATTCTAGTTCATAAACACAATGCTTCCTGATGAACTTGCCAAGGATGCCGCTGGGGTAGTTTGGAGAGCAGAAGTCTGAGTGACCTGAATGGATAGGAATAGAGGATAAAGACAAGATGAATTAAAAGAAATGAATGCAGATCCTTCTAGAACCTTTGTTGGAAAACAAGACAAATGAATTGGATATTGAAAAGGTATACACAGCCATGTGAAATAATTTTTGAGATAGGCTCACACAGCTCTGGCTGAACTTAGATTTACAATATGGCCAGTGATGGCCCTGGACTTCTGTTTCTCCTTTGCTATCTGGAATATTTGAGTTACAGGTTTGAACCATGATGCCTGCATTGATTTCAAGAAAGTTTATCATCATTATATGCAGCATAATTTTTTTTGCAGAGAGATAAAATGATTGTATATATTATTTATTTTATTATTTAAAATGATTTTTAACATTAACTATATTTTTATTATATTCTTCCTCTTCTCCACATCCTTCCAGATCCTGAGAATGAAGCTTGTTTTAACATAGTAGAAGGTAGCTCAGGTACAGTTGGATATGTTTTCTTTAGAGAGGTTAGAAGGAGAATAGAGAAATCAAAGCTATTGGCTCAGAAGGAAATAGTGAGTATAGAGTGTGAAATTCTTCTACTTCTCTATAGTTTGATATGTTATGAAGCTGAGTATGAGTACATGAAGTTTTTGCTATGTAGATGGAGGACAGAGGATAAATAGCTAATGAGAAAAATAACATCTTTCTGAGTTATTGCTGCTTTTTAATCAATGACTCTAATTGTAAACCAAAGATGTTTTCATATGCAAATTGTAAGTTAATTATCCATAGCCTTCCAACCACCCGTGTAGTTCAGTGTAGAGTGTAGACTAACACTAGTCATTCACTTTTATTATCTTACCTACTTAGGTTTCATTAACATTCTATGATTTTAACTTTCTGGGCTACTGGTAGGGAAAGGTTGTAGCTTGTTAAAGGTGATGCTCAATTAGCATTTTCCAAAACCAAATTCAGCAACAGGAAACAGCACTGTAATGAGTGTCACCGATAATTTAGAAGTTGGGAATTTGTAAGAACCATCTGACAATTCTACTGAGTTACCATACACTTGATCAAACGCATCTAGCCACCTTGTATTCTATGCTTTCAACTCATTAAAAACAATTCATTTAAAACAAAACTCAAAATATATTTTTGAGAGAGAAGTGCACTCTAGTAATTAAATACCATATGATATGTATGATGAAGACATTCGAAGAGCTATAGTTTTGCTAATCCAGAGCAATAAATACAGTATAAATATCAATAATGAAGGAAACCACTATTTTCCATGTGTTTATTTTTATTTTATTTGTATAGATAGTTTGCCTTCTTGGATGTCTGTATGACAAGGGTGCCCATGAAAGCCTGAAGAAGCTGTCAGATCCTCTGGAAGTAGAATTACAAACTGTTATTAGCAATATAGAGATGCTAGGAATATGTACACACACACACACATATTTAAAGATAATTTTGAAAAATTCAGGAGATACATATATATGTTCATACACACACACATATTGTGTGTGTGTGTATTTGTGCATGTGTGTATATATGTACATACATATATATATATACAAGCACATATATAGAACAATCTACTCCCTTGCCTCCAAACTAATGAAAATCATAACAATACATTTTCTACAACAAGAATTGTAAGTATGTCTTTTACTGACTTTCTATTGCTTTGTAACTGACTTTTAGAGAAATTTAGAAGATAAATTGCTTGTCATATTTCTCCCTGTATTATTGTAAATCATAGCTAATGAGAAGCTCCTTGGAAATAGTTTTAAATTCAGCATATATTGTAGATTCAACAGGTTTTAATTAAGCAGACTCTTTATACGCTTTATCTCAGCATAAAGGATTCAGGATGGAGATTTCCAACTTGTCCAATGACAAGTCATATACATTTTAAAGCATACTTGACATTTTTCTACTTCCTCTGGGACTTGACTCTGACAGATTGAAAGGGGGGGGGAATGACAACACCAATTATACCAGTCATTGTGAGAAATAAAGTTCATTCTTTGGAAAATTGAGTTTGTATACTTGAAAGTGTGCTGATTTAGAAATGCAAGATGAGACACTAAGTTCTTGATTGTTCATTTCACACCTCTACAAACTCAGGGAGTCACTGTGTTATAAAAGAGATAAATGAAAACAAATGCCTATCACATTGGTTGCCTATGAGATACAGGTTAAGATGAAGGAGATACGTATATAGGAAATATGTCCATTTGAATGCATTGCTTAGCACTCAACAAGCAACCACTTCAATTATTAAATTATCATAAGACATTATTTGAAGCCTTAGAATATGAAATAGAACAAACAACCTCATGTGAGCTTCTTCATTTCTGCATTTTCTTCAGTAAAAAAAAATCTAAAATTCTTATGATAATTAAAGTGTTTTATGTTACATTACTAAATTGTGGGTGATTTTTTTAACCCACTCTGGTGGTTTTCTTTAATTTCTCAAAAACATATTTTGTACATTTATTAGTTAATTACACCTAAGTAGCAAGCTTTTCTTCCCTTTATTTCAGGTATACAGAACATTTTTTATGTTATAGCTCAGCAGGTTATCAACTATGACTATATGTTTATTTACTAGTACAACTAGCTTGGATTTTGTTTTATGTGCAGAATCATATATATACATATACATATATATATATACATATACATATATATACACATACACACATATCTATACATATATGCAGATTATATATATGTTTTATATATATATATATATATATATATATATATTATATACACAGAAAATATGGCTGTTATCAAATTATGCTGCTAATAATGTTTAATTATTTGTGGCATAGTCTCTCTGTTCCTCCTTTATGTGGAATTCCTGTTTCCTGAGTGACAGGTTCTTTCCGTCTACCTCCCTCTAAGTCCCTTCTCCATTGTCTTGGAATCTCCTTATAGAGGTGTCAGCAATAACTGCATTCACTTTTAATTATTTTTTTTTCTCTTAAGGCAGGCTATATAAACCATCTCCAGGTTCATTTTTGGTAGGTTTGCAAAAACTGTTTATGAAGATCACTGAAAATCTTTAAGTTCTTTGGAACCCTTTTCCATCAGGTGTGACTTGAGTCATTTTGTTTCATGGAATGCTGAGCTTCTAGTGGTGTATCATTTCTTCTCTGTTGAATGTTTGCTTTGTGAGTGAGTATGGTGTGGGAGTTTGTATGATTGTTCCTTCTAAATTTTCCATGTGTTTTCTTTCCTTTACTGTTACTAGTTCTTTGCAAATTAGGTACAATGTGTTTTAATTATATTCACCTCTCCCTCAGTTTCTCTAATATCCAACTCTTCTTTCTTATCTACCACACAGATTTGTATGTTTGTGTATATGTATGTTTATGTGTGTGTTTGTGTATATGTGTGTTTGTATGTGTATGTGTTTATGTTTGTGTTGTGTATGTGTGTTTGTGTGTGTATGGGCATGTGTGTGTAAGTATGTGTTTGTGTGTGTATGGGCATGTGTGTGTATGTTTGTGCGTGTGTATTTGTGTGGGTGCATGTGTGTGTATGTGTGTGAGTATGAACTCTACCCAGTCTTCCCAGTCCAATCTTTATATTGCCCATACAGCATAAGATGTTTGTTTGTTCTATATTGTATCCTATGATACAATGAGGAAGCACTCTAGAGGGAAACTCACTTTTCCTATTCCTGAAGCTATCAGTTGCCACTAGCGTATCTTTAGGGGTGAGACTTTTTATCTACTCCCCCTTTTTCACGCTGAAAATTTTGTGTGGCTTGAACTTTATTTTAATAGTTTTTGTTAATGTTCTTACAGCATCTATGAGTTCTTATGTGCAACTGCCATGCTGTGTCCAGAAAACACTATTTTCTTCTAGTTATTTATTGCATCTTCCCCTTACATTCTATCAGACCCCTCTTGTAAAATGATCCACGAGTCTTTTAGGTGGGAATATGATGTAGATATCTTATTTATGAATGAAAATTCCATTGTTTATTTTTATTGGATATTTTCATTTACATTTCAAACGTTATTCCCTTTCTGGGTCTCCCTCCCCTCCAGCAAACACCCATTCCCATCCCCCCTACCTCTGCTTCTACAAGAGTGTTCCCCCACCCACCTACACACTCCTGTCTCCCTGTCCTGGCATTCCCCTACACTGAGGCATCAAGCTTTCACAGGACCAAGGGCCTCTCCTCCCATTGATGCCCAAAAAGGCCATTCTATGTTACATATACTGCTGGATCCATGGGTCCCTCAGTATGCACTCTGGTTGGTGATTTAGTCCCTGGGAGCTCTGGGAGGGGGATCTGGTAGGTTGATATTGTTGCTCTTCCTATGGGGTGCAAACCCCTTTAGTTCCTTCAGTCCTTTGTCTAACTCCCCCATTGGGGACCCCCGTGCTCAGCCCAATAGTTGGCTGCTAGCATCCACCTCTGTGTTTGTCAGGCTCTGGCAGAGCCTCTCAGGAGACAGGTATATCAGGCTCCTGTCAACATGCACTTCTTGGCATCCACAATAGGTCTGGGTTAGGTGAATGTATGGATCCCCAAGTTGGGCAATCTGTGTATGGCCTTTCCCTTAGTCTCTGCTCCACCCTTTGTCTCTGTATTTCTTACCATGAGTATTTTGTTCCCCTTTCTAAAAAGAACTGACGCATTTCCATTATTTCTTATTCCCTGCACCTTGCCCAGTTGTTAATCCTATGGTTGATTCTAGTTACTGCAAATAGAAAGTTCAATTATGAGTGTTGAGTCATTTATTAGTCTATGGTATAATGATAAATCCTTGGGAGTCAGATTAATAGTTTAAAACTATTTCAATAATAATAAAAGTCTCCTGTAGTCTATGACTTGTCAAACCATGGGTTCTTGACTGTGACAGGAGTACAAGGTATGAGTTTCATTTTGTGGTATGAGATGTAAATTAAATCAGAAAATGGTGAGTTATTTCTATGATATTTTGTTATTTTGATATTTGTATGATATTTCACTGGTGAACATTTCTTACAAATCTAGTCCTTATTGTATCTCTCGAGTTCATAGTTGGATAAGAATGAGTGTTAGTTTTCTCCCATGGTAGAATGGGTACTACCTTAAAGCATTAAAAATGCTAGCCAATGGAGATGTAGCCTCAGATGAGTATTAACTTAATTCTATGGCCCAAGTATATGGTGCAATTGTATATCAGCAATTGGCTCTTCCAATCAAGTTCTTGAGGGTAACAAATAGCATTAGTAATAACCTACAATGTTTATGGCGTAAGGAACCTCATTGGCCCACAATTTAGAAGAGATAACTCTTTCTTTGAATTGAACTTATTATTTGTTAGACTGTGTTGTCTAATTGGACCTCAGCATCCCATTCCATGGGCAACACTATTTTAACTCTTTTTATATATTTGTATGTTTATATTTAGGATGTTTTATATAGTAGGTTGTCATATAACATTTTTTTTATTTTTTTAATTGATTAAGTCAATATTTTGTTACACTAGACATGTACCTTCTCACTGTAGAGAATTACTAAGACAGCAGTGCCTGTAAACCAAAGAGAACAAAACATAGAATTTAACACATGAACTATACATACGTTACAAAGGACATGAAGATCAGAACTTTGCTGAAGGAATATACACTAAGATGAAACCATATTTTATATTATTGAGCTATCATATGAATTAAAATGCTTGTGAAAATAAAAGTTGAATAAAATAAGACTTTTTGTAAAGCTGACTTCAAACATTTGAAATATAAAACCCTGTGTACAGATGGATACCATTATCTAACATAGAAAATGGTATTTGGTTTTCAGTTATAAAGGGTATTTGTATGGTAAATGGTGTTTGTGTGACCAGAATATAACAAGAGGGATTGAAAGGAGATACTCACTTCCACCTATCCTCACCTGCCCCTCTCCTACTCTTCCCCTATTCTTCCCCTACTCCTTCTCAAAGGATTGACTTTCCTTTTTAATTAACATTTACACACACACACACCTCTTACTGAGTCCATATAGAGTTGCTTGCCTCTCTATATGTTTAGAGTTGACCACTTGTGATTGGGTAATTTATCAGGGGTCTTATCCCTGCATAGTACAAATTCCCCACTTCCAGAGCCATCAGTTATCTGTTGCTTTTCATCTGGATGTGGAACTTTGTAATATTTCCTCTGAGTTGGCATGTTAACTGATATTATAGTTATCACATTGCTGATATAAATATAAATAACATATGGCTGATAAATCATAGATGAGGCATTCTTATCATATAGAAGATATTATATAGTGGCAGAAATCTAGATCCTCTGGCTATTATAATTATTCTGCCTTCTCTTCTGCAATGAGCCTTACATGTAGGGATTATACTGCAAATTCATTATCTGGGATTGTGCATCCCACAGTCTGTTATTCCTTTCAGATAGAACAGTTGTAAATTTATATAAAATCTTACTATTTGAGGCAAAAAACTATGAATCCCTGAAGAGGTGTGAGAGCCACACTCATCTGCAGATAGCTCAGTGATAAATGACTGAGCTTGTTCCTCAAAAAAGAAACAAAAGTGACTTGTGTTTATTCTGAGTTTTTTTTTATTCATGTTTACTTGCCACCCAGTTCTGTTTACATTTTAGTTGTTGTCCATTAACAATCATTTATGTAATTGAAAAAACTATTATAATAGTAACTTTTATTCACCAGATGGAATTGTTATCTTACTGGCTTACTGCTGATTAAGCTCACCCTTTCTAGTTATTTCTGAAGTCTGACTGGCTGGTTCAATCAGCTGTTCTGCATCAAAACTTTTCTCCAAGCTGACTGATTCAAACTGGCTCCTCTTGGCTTCTCACTGAATTGCTCTACTTGGTCTCAGACTAACTCTAGCAATGTGTTCTAATCTTCTGGATCCTTCTCATTTTCTGGCCCATTTTTTTCTTTACTTGCAACCTGTCTTTATAAAAATTGTCCCAGTAAACTGCCTCCTCTCTCTGTCTCTGTCTGTCTCTGTCTCTCTCCCTCCCCTTCTCCCTCTCCTCTCTCTCTCTTCTTCTCTCTCTCTCTCTCCCTCTCTCTCTCTCTCTCTCTCTCTCTCTCTTCTCTCTCTCTCTCTCTCTTTCTCTCTCTCTCTCTCTCCCTTCACTGCTCTCTTAAGTGACTTCTCTTTACTGTTTGTTCTAGTGACATTTGGCTATATCCTATCTCTGACTCATGCTGTCAAATATTTTTCTGATATCTCACTTTGTCTGACTTTGTCTGACCCCCAACTAGATGCCACTTTTAAGTTTCTTCCTTCTACAAACTAACTTTACTTCCATTGTTAGGGATTAAATGTGTGTACTAAGAGTATGTTTGTATTCTAGCCAGATCTTACTGTAATCCAGGCTGTATCTGCATTCTAGCAGAATCACATAGACCTAGAAGGTGTTTGGATATAAAACCTTGCCAGAGCAACCATGTTGCTGTATCAAAATTCCTCTACAAACAATCACAATATGAAATTGCTTGTAATTTTTTAATAATTACATGAACTAAATTTTAAAATTTGTATACTACCATACTATAATTGCAATTCTGTTTCTTGTGTCTTACTCATGTTCATATGATAGTGCCTTATGACAGGAATGTTCTCTCAATTGTCCATTAACTTTCTTTCTTGAACTGTGTATACAGTTATTTTTCTGTCGCTTTCTTTTCTAGTAGAACATTTTATTGATTATAGGATTTTCCTTTATGTATATAGGGTTTTTTCATAACATTTTTTTAAATTTTTCAAAACATTTCCTTGATTTCTTTAGTGATCTTTTTTACTTTATAACCTTCTTAAAATAGCATTTTATTTTATTTAAAATTATTTTACAGTATTTGATTTCTACAACCTCTAATATTTCACCTGTGTTCTTAGTCTTATTGTCAATTTTCTTTCCCCTGAGAGTTGTTTAATATATTCAGTTATTAGGTTACTTTGTCTTTTGAACAGTCCATATTGGTCATAAAAGCAGCAGCCTTAGAGTCATTGTGTAGCTTCCATAATTCACTGCTTTATTAAGGCAGATTGCATTTGCAGAGGGGTTTTTTTGTTTGTTTGTTTATTTGTTTTTTGCAAGACATACTGAGCCTTTTCTAAAAAAAAAAAAAAAAAAGAAGAAGAACAAAATTGAACTTAGTGAATTTTAAATAGTGGATGCAGGAAAGAGAGTGGAGAAAAAGATCAGAAGGGAAAACAAATGTTTTAAATATTATCTGGAAGGAAGGAGGAAGACAAGAGAAGCTTCTAGCCCTGGTTTGATGGCCAATGCCTTTAACACCAATAGTTAGTAGAGTGGGATTGCCATGAGTTTGGGGTCAGTCTTCTCTATATACCCAATACCAGGCCTGTCAGTAGTTTATAACAAACTTTGTCTTAAGAAAACAAAAGATGAAGAGGAAGAAGAGGAGGGGAGAGCAGAAGGAAGAAGAGGTTGTAGGGGAAATTCAAGAAACCCCTGAGAAATTTTCTTTCAAGAGATTTCCTTGCGTGATGAAGTGTGAGCATGTGGGCAGACCACTATTCTTGTATGTGTTTGGTTTTTGTTTCATAATTTAAATATGTGCTACTGAAGCACAGACAGAGAGACCAGCCACAAATATTTATGTAGCATTCATATTAGTAGAATATGCCAACTGATCAAGTAATGACATCGCTGTGTCACTATCTGAAGTCTTGTGGCTTGCTTATTTGTTATAGTTTTTATACATTTAAACATAAAGAATTCATTCTGAAGCTCAGAGGGAATCCCCTGTGGTTCCTTCAAAACCCGAACATCCATTTCCATATGTGTTAGCATAATTCATTTAAGTACTTAAATGGAATCATTTCAGCCAATTGCATTTGCAAATTTGGCACTAAACAGAGAGTAGAGAGGGAGATGGATATAAAAGTGTGAAAAATGATTTATAGGAGAGTTTGAAATCTAGAAATGTGACTTAAGTATTTCCTTGGAAGCAAATTATCCACAACCTTCATGGTACTATGTGGCAAATGTGTGTGTGTGTGTGTGTGTCTGTATATGTGTATATATATACATATACATATGTATATATGTGTCTATATACATATATATATATGTGGGTTTTGGCAATGTTATATGTAAATTAGTCATATTTTATAATACTTAATAAAAAGTTTTCAAATAAACTTAGCATTATTAAGTTTTATGTCACTATGAATTTTTCCAGTATAGTAGATTTCAAAAAAAGCCTAGTATTAAATTTTCTGAGTCACCAAGGTTTAATTACTATGATTACCTATTTTAACATGTCTTTAGCAATAATCATGGCATTGTTGAGGAATACAGTAAAAAAGACCATATGATATTCCATATCAATACCAATGAAGATGTCAAATAATCAGATGTAGGATGAAGCCTTCTGTACTGGGAGAATTAAGCAGCATATTACAGATTAATGAGGACAGTTATAGCTGTGTTGAGAATCCTAGCATAGCAGTGGCTCTATGAAAAATGAGATACTAAATTGCTTATAACAACTGAAGAGGGGCATCTATCCTAGTTATAGTTACTATTGCTATGATAAAATACAAAGACCAAAACAACTTATGAGGGAAGTGGTTATTCAGCTCATGCTTCCACATGAGCTGTTCATCATCAAAAGTCATCAGGTCAGAAATTCAAACAGGGTAGGGACTTGGAGGCAGGAGTTGATGCAGAAGCCATGGAGGAATGCTACTCACTGGCTTGCTCCTCATAATTTGTTTAGCCTGAATTCTTATAGAATTCAGGACCACCAGCCTAGGAATAACACCACCCAGAATCGGCTGGGCTCTCCCTTGTCAAGTCAATCACTAATTTTGAAAAGGTCCTGTAATCTTACCTACAACCTGATCTTATGGAGGTATTTTCTTAATTGAGGTTTCCTCCTCTCAAATGATTTTAGCTTGTGTCAAGTTGATATAAAACTAGTCAACACAGACCTGTGAGAATTAGCCCAGACTAGTTTTACTATCAGTGTTGCCTGGAAATATAAGAATGCTGACAACTTAGGTCTGTATTAGACTTTATGAGATAGAGATCAAAACATGATCCATTTATCAAAATTCATTCATTGCTTACAATCCTGTCATGGTTCATTGGCCAATTTGCTATCTCATTTAAAACAAACAAACAAACAAAATTTGTATCCCTACCCATTTAAACACAGTCCCTTCTTTCCAAATTCTGACATCATCTCTTTCTTGCCTAGTCCAAATCAAGGTGTCACGAATGCAAGTGCATGGAGAAATCAAGAAACCCATTTAAAAGTAAATATTGTTAACAATGTTTGTCTCCTAATGATTATAACACATATGATTCCTTTCATTTCCCTTTGAAAGTGTGTTGCCATCAAATATATACATGTAAATTCATTAAATCCATCAAAATATTTTAAACAGGCAAAGTATTTGAAATGAGAAGGAATCAAGAAAAAGGACACTCAAATATATAACTGAACTTTCATGATTAAATTCAAGAGGCAGTATTTTAACTCTAGGTCCAAAACAAACACACACAAGCTAACTTTGATTGGTTGTTTCATTGATAAAAAAATGTCATTCTTTGACATATCTTGTGCTCACTCATAAAACAGAAGAGAGGTCAGAATAAAGTTTCAAAGGATTAAGCAAACTTTGAATCATTAGCTTTGAAAGTGGTTAAGGACCTGTTGGTGAAAAGATGTGTTCAGTTGTGTCAAGGATGGCATTTGATCTAGAACATAGGAAGCACTGGTACTTAGAAAATTTCTGTTCATGGGAAAGGTACCCACGCAGTGTCATTACGTTTAGTATATGTGACTACACAGGGAGTTGCTTCTTGTACAATATACGATTAACAATGAAAATGGAGAACTTTGCTTACCAAGTACTAGTCATATTTGGACACAGGCTCATCATAAGAGATTGGTTTAGAAGTGCTTTGGACAACACTGGACTTGACACAAACCTTTAAGGAACATAAGAAAAAAAGAGAAATAAGTGTTGCTATCTAAATTTCCTGTATGTCCAAGGAAGCAAACCCTATAAGAATCATTCAGGGCAGGTACAGAAGAAGTTAGACATAGAAATTAATATTCAACTTTCTGTTAAGGGATGCCTATGAGAAGCTGTACAAATTAATGCTGATGTGAAAGTTATTTTGAGGAGTCATGATTAACTTTTCATTACTAGCTAAGTAGAAATTACAGGTATGTTTAGCATTTTTATATAATTATAATAGTCTAAATGATTCTGCCAGTAGGTAGGGAGCTCAATAATATAAAAATGACAGTTTGCAAAAAGCAATGTTACTAATTGACAGCAAAAGGTTGGAAAGTGAAGAAAAATATTTTTTTCTTATTTCCCTTTAACTATAATGGAGAGCATTGTGGGGAGGTATTGTATCCAGAATCTAGCATAGGAAGTTTGGTTGAGGTGTGAGAGTAATTTCCCGAAAATGTTTATTAGACTTTTGGAAATACAATCTTAGTAAACACAAGGTCATTTATTTTTTATTTATATTATTATTATTACCATCATCATTATCATTTTATTTATTAATTAATTAATTAATTAATTTTTACACTCCAGATTTTATCCTCCCCAGTCCACCCTCTGATTGTTACACATCCCATACCTCCAACCCACCCTCCTGTCTTCACAAGGCTGTCCCCGCCACCACTCCCATGCCACCTGACCTCTAAACTCCCTCGGGCCTCCAGTCTCTTGAGGGTTAGGTGCAGACCTAGCAGTCTTCTGCTGTATATGTGTGGGGGCCTCATAACAGCTTGTGTATGCTACCTTTTTGGTGGTCAAGTGTTTGAGAGATCTCTGAGGTCCAGATTACTTGAGGCTGCTGGTCCTCCTACAGGGTCGCCCTCCACCTCAGCTTCTTTAAGCCTTTCCCTAATTCAACCTAATTCTGTCCACTGGTTGGGTGCAAATATCTTCATGAGAGGAGCCTCAGGAAATGAATGTCCAGCGAAGGCCCAAAGTGAGTTCCGGCTCACAGGGAAGTCCCAAGGCCAGACACTATTTACTGAGGCTATGGAGCACTCACAAAAAGGGACCTATCAAGACTGACCTCTGGAAGACCCTACAAGGTCATTTTAAAATCGAGTCTTAGAAATGAAAACACGTTCTATATAAAAGACTTTGTTACCAGGAAGGGCTATATGATTCATTGAAAAATCAGTTGAAAGAATATCCAGAGTAAGTTTTGATTCGGTAAGAAAAAAATGGAATGAAATTGTGTGTTGTGCTGTATTTAAATATTTGAATCACATGTGTGGTAGCAGATAAGATAGCATTTCTCAGAAGTAAGAGATTAGAATTAAGGACGAAAATGTCCCAATTGCTTTAAAAGAAAATAGATATTTAATCTCCATGTTTGTCATTGCTTTGGTAAGGTAGCGTTATTTTCAAGTGAGAGTAAGAAAATTAATGTCTGAATATATTCAATGGGAACACTCTGGAACCTAGAAAGGGAGAGGAGTGGAAGCCTGAGTGAGACGGTAAGGGGAAACTGAGAAGGAATAAGGGCGGCCTTAACTCAGGCTTATGGTCACAGCATGCTCTGCACATGTGTGCTGCACCACACAGTTCCCCTCCGTGAGTTCTCCTTCTGGCCTGAGAACTCTGGAACTGCACACTGCTTTCATTCCTGCTTTCTTCCAGGCATCTAACAGCATCTGATAGATCTTTGATAAATTTTGACTGAATATCATGTAAGTTACTTGTCTTACTGCTGGAGCAAAATCCCAGACTAAAGAACTTAAGGAGGATTATTGTTCATAGAATACATTCCATCAGTCATGACATTGACTTCAACATGGTGAATGCTCTCACTAGCAAGTGATGGAGGAAAGACAGAAGTAGCAGTGCTTTTCCCAGAGAGCCCTTTCCTAACATGGCTAAGGCCAGAAGATGCTGCCCACTTTGGGAGAGCATCAATCCCCCTCAGGAAGTACCCTCACAGTCCTACTCAGATGTGTTTACTTTAGTTGTTCTCAGATCTCATCAACTTGAAACAAAATTAACCATCACAAATACTTAGTATTTATAAATAATCACTCTGGGAAATCTAGAGAATAAATATACCAAAGAGAAAATAGGGTGCCAGTACTCTAATAATTCATAAAACCTACACTGAAACGAGATTTCCCATTTAATAAGGAATTTGTATATGAAGAATAAGGAAAGAGTGATCTAGGAAACCCACCTTTTAAGAGATTGAGCGTTATTAAGTTTGCCTCACAGAGAATGCCAAAATGGTATCAGCATTTCTAATTGGCATGAGCTTCATTCAGACAGATGACCAAATGGACCAGAACAGAGGATACTTAACAAGAGTTAGTTACTGCACAGTCAGATGGAAAGAGAATACTAAGAACATGTGATGGATGCATGTGTGCACATATATGACTGCATTTGATTGTCTCTGGACAGAAAAACACAGCTTCTAGAAATAAGACTAGGAGAATGTATTTCCAAGGCTGTGATGCTGTTAATAACCATGGACCTGAGATCTAGTAGAGGCTACAGAGAAAAATGTTAGAGCTAAACTGACTTCTGCAATAGAGACTTCCGTTCTTGTTAATATTATATCTGAAGGTATGAAGAACCAGAGAAATGCAACAGTGGGTAACGTGATTGCTGTGCATTCATGAAGACCAATCATGGGTGTGGCTGCACAGACTAAAACTCTTGAACAGGGGCAGAGCTGGAGGTAGGAGTTGGTGGAGAGAAGCATATCCAAGAGTTCAAAGGCGAGGCTATCTAGTCAGTTGGTGAGCTGCAGGTCAAGTGAAAAACAATGTCTCAAATGGTAATATGTAGTGCAATAGAAGAAGGCATCTAATGCTACCTTCTAATCTCTACACTCACAGTCACAGAGTACACACACTTACACTATGCATACACACTCATAATCACATACACAAATATATATCATTAAATATAGCTATATTCATTTAATATGTATAATTAAACATAAATGAATACATGGTGTAAAATATATATGTATGTATGAATGTATATATGCACATATATTTAAATATATATTAATAAAGGAGCCAAATTGATAGAACTGATGTGCTGCCATTTATGAGGATAAAGGAACAAAGACTGGTGCTTCAGTTAGACAATTTCCCTGAGAAGGAGTTAGGAAGGAGAGTGACTGAAATGGAGGCAGTGTTTGGAACGAGCTCACAGTATAGTAGACCCTCGGTTTTGTTTTGTTCTTTTACTTTGAGAATTATGGAGTAAGGCTAACAGCTGAGACAAGGATGATATTGATCTCAAAGAAACATCGGTTGAGAACAGAACAGTCTCTCCATTGAGGTGATGACTAAATAAATAAAGATGGTGGAAGTCTGAGAAAAGAGGGGCCAGATTTCAGGCCCTTAGGAACTAAAACTCTTATTTGTTTGAAGAAAGGAGGAAGCGACTTCCACAGCATTCTCGGAGGAGAGGGAAAAGGTTCTGAGTTTGACAGCAAAGAGAATGGCAAGGACTGGGTGTCTGGCATTTGTTTTGAAACACAGCTTTTAAGACATCATATTTTCTGATTAAAGTTTGTTTTTACTTTTAATTGTTATGATCTAATTTTGTGACACTTTTCTAATGCAGACAACGGTTCATTTATCCAGCCTTACACTATTTTTCTGGTTTTTCTTCTTTCTGAAAAAGAAGCATATGTAAATAATAGAAAGAACATAATTCTCAGGTAAAGTCCCTCTGTCTTTCCTAGGTCCTGCTGGTAAGAGCTTTTAGCAAACACTGATGTGTTTGTTTCTCTGAGCTTAGAGTTCTGATTAATGGGTTTGTTGGCATATTTCCTCTTCCTTCACCTGCTGGCTAGTTCAGCGCTGGGAAATCTCTTCAGGTCAAATTAAGGGTAGAGGACCGCGTATAGTGCCCCTGGAGACAGCAGTATATAACTCCCATTTAAATGCCACCAATGAAAAACTTGCCTTGGTTTAATTTAAAGCTTTTGGTTAAGGAGAGAGTTCCTTTGTAATTGAATAACACTCCTTCCTTCCTGTCTACCCCATGGGTATGAGAGTTAGGAACTAAAACAATCTAATAAGATAATATTTCAAGGGCATATAGTAGTTCTCTTTCCATACACAGAGCACTTTAAATC
The DNA here is from genome assembly GCA_021653895.1 of Mastomys natalensis. NCBI lineage: Eukaryota > Metazoa > Chordata > Mammalia > Rodentia > Muridae > Mastomys > Mastomys natalensis. The sequence continues at coordinate 1,559,133 of JAJTUV010000234.1, read as the reverse complement.
TAAGGGGAATTGTGTTTGTGCAGATGCAATGTAGCGATGCAGGAAGTTGGACTTGGAGAAGATGCTAGTACCAAAATCAAAATGCAGAGTACCCAGAAGGAGCACAGGCTCCTTGTTTGGAGATCTGTTTCATAGGTTACAATGGATTGTTCTCCTGTAGCACACATGTGCAAACAGTAATTTAGGGCATAGTCAGTACCAATCCCAAACCACTCAAAAGATACCAGGGCTCTGCATGCTACATACAGACCAGATGGGAACCCAGGGCTATTTTGTTTATCCTGCGGCCTCTAATGTTGCAAGCAAGAAATGCCTGCAGGGAACAGAGACTGTTTAATTTACCAAACCTTGGATCGTCCAATAGGTGCAGGTAGGCAGCTTCAGTATGGAACACATCTTTATATCCGTGTTATGATTAAAACTGTTCTGATCCAGCATTCCTCCCAGTGTGATAACAGACATTTAATTACATAGCATGCACTATCCACTTGTGAAGTGCCATGTAACATTCAGCCAAATTTGCAGTTGTGTTAGTCAGCTCAACCTATCATGCAGATGGTACACACTCATGTCTCCCAAATGCTGCTTCCACGTTTTCCAACCCCTCACACACTTTTACACTCTCCTACAGTCCTCAGTCCCACTGCTCTGAGAAGTTAAGAGACTATTTGTGGAGAATGATATATATGTCTGTTATTTTTCTCTCTTGTTCCATTCTCTTATGGAAGTGCCTGGGTGTGTTGTGAGCATAGCTTTTTTTTTCTTTCCCAACCAGGAGTGTGCCCTGAACTTCAAGTGCTGGTGGAAATGAGAGGATCCATTTTCTTGAATTCCTTATCACCTAAATTTTCTCCCTGAGAGATTCATGCACCCTGAACCAACTTGTTAACTTGAAAATAAAACGGTTTAACTCTTATACCCATCGCTTTGCCAACTTACCTATCTTAACCTTTCACATGGGCAATGATTTTCCTAAAGTGTTTGACCATGTCATTTCCTAACTCTGAAGAAAATTTTCTTCAGAATCTGTTATAGCTATTGTTCTCTCTGCCAAAGAGTCGTTTTAAGCTTCTTATCATAATAAGCCTACAAACAAAAAGCCAACTTGATAAAGCCATTTAATCTTTCCTCCCACAAAGTAGTTCCTCTTTTCTCCTCACCTACTTGGAAAATGATTGGTAGTCTGCTATTTATCTGTCAACCAGTTCTAGTCTGATATCCATATTCATCTTAGTGGCAACTGTTTTCTGTAGCCTGACCATGGACACCCACCCCCACAGTTACTGACAGAAGTATTGTTTCTAGTTCTAACTCCTGCTGGCTATCCACTCACCCTTACCCTGTACTACACTTGGGAATCTGGGTCTCTTTCCTATCTGAGATGGGAAGCAATAGAGTGGAAACTTTAAGTATTTGACCTTTGTAGCCATGGAGACCTTTCTATTCTGGCCTCTAATAGTATATGACCTTAGGAGAATTCCTTGATGCATCTAAGGTTGATTTCTTCATCTGTAGGAAACGTATGGTCCTATCAGGCTCCCTCTTGTGATCCAAAATTGTGACTGCTTTGGTGAGTGAGGTCTTAGTATAGGCGAAGAGCTCACTAAGTAGTTTCTGTGTATGCAAGCTGCTGTTGTCCACATCTCCAACTGGTAACCGTCATCATCAATATCACCGCTACCATCCTTTCATGATAATTACCCCTGTCATCAACATGTTGTCATCTTTATCCTATTAATTAGATCAAGGCTCATCATCGTCTTGTTCATATTGTTAATTTCTTGATCTACTTCATCAGCTTCTGGTATAGCGGTCAATGACTCATATAAAAACACAGCAATAAAAATAGCTTCATTATACCACTTTCGGGTGAAGAGTGTTGTAATCCATTTTCTCCGTATACATCATGAGTGTCATCTAGACACCCTGTCTTTACTGCTAATACAGTACTCTCTACATTCCATGCTTAAGCCACCTTGGTTGTTTGCCTGTGTAGAAACATTCATGGTGTATCTGTTGTCTGATTGAATTATTAACACTGTAAAGTCATTTTACAGCCCCCATTTGAAAATGAATAATTGCATATTCCTTGTCCTGTGTTCATTCAGCATTTTTATAACATCGTGGCCTTTACAGTGCTTTGCTCTGTAACATAACAAATTGCTGCTCTGTCTGATATCTTTCTCCTAATCCTATAAGCAACCTTACTGTAAATACACTGTTTCATTCCATTTTTTTTTTAATTACAAGCCTCTGTACCTCGAGATGTTTGCTGAAAAGAAAGTTTCATACGGATGTATAGGAACACAATCCCAATGGCAGTTAAGTATATAGACTACGAAATTTTGGACAATTAACTCTAGCCTTTTAACCAGAGCCTTCAAGGATCATTCCGTAAGATTTACCTGAGATAGTGTGTTGTACAAATGTGTTCATTGTCCATCTCTTCATGTGCTAAGAAAGTACTAGCTACAGAAAACCTATTCTACTTAAACAATGACCCATATCTTACTAGCATAGAGAGAACTTGCATAGAGGTCTTTGCAGCCAACAAAATATTTTTCATATATTTGAGTCACATTAAAGATAGAAAAAACTTATTTTGCAATACTTTGTCTAATTTGCTATTTTATTCCAGAACACTTACATATTTATGTGAACTTTACTATTTTATTCATTTCAAATACTATTCACCTATTATTTTCTAAATAACTTACCCTTCTTCACTCTGTAATTTATCTAGCATTCTTCTCTCAGTTGCTTGTACTAATAACCAACTTTCCACTCTTTTATTTCTAATTGTCTAATTTAAAAGATAGAATTGCTGTGTATGTATGTGTAAATATGGCTAGATCTGGAGGTTTGAGAACAAATTCTGAAGTCACTTTTCTGTCTTTGCACAGCTTCTGGACATCAAATTCTTCGGATTATTGGGTTTGCATTATTGGGTAGTAAGCATTTCTAAGTGCTGTGTCCTCTAGTTGACCCCTCTTCTTTTAATACATTCACTATGTGCACAACCTCAATTCTTTGCTTTATTTATTCTAGAAGTACTTTATATTATGACATGGCCTAATGTTCTAAGAATTGGTCTTATGATGTGTTTACAAGAACTAACTCTTTCGTGCCCAAGGTATTTCCAAAATGTATTTGTTTATTAAGTTAGTGGTACTAAAAATCTGTTTAGTATGTAAAATGTAAATTTTCTTAAAAAGAGAAAATACCAATATAGAGATATAAATGGAGTCTAGTTTAAAATTAACTAACACAAAATATTTTTTAGCATTATTGGTTTTTTTAATAAAATATAATTGAGGAACTCCTGTAAATTTTTTCAGTGTAAAGTAACATCTTCATTGTTTGAGATTATTTGTTTTAAAATTAGATTGAGTATCATAGTATGCCTTAGTTTCACTTAAATGAATGTATCCTTTACTTACAAAACTATATTTAATTATGTAATTTGGTTAGTCACCCATTATTTTTATTGTATCTTGCTTTAAAATATAAGATAAAAGCAGAAGCAAGAAAATTAGTATACATAAACACTGTAAAATTTTATCCTTACTGTTATATAGACAATAATTTATTAGTTTAAAACAAGAATTGCCTTTACACACACACACACACACACACATACACACACACACACACACAGAGAGAGAGAGAGAAAGAGAGAGAGAGAGAGAGAGAGAGAGAGAGAGAGAGAGAGAATTCTCCCATAGGAGTGGTTGTCATATGAGTCAGTAATGTAGATTAAATTCTGAGTAGTTAGTTGAATAGATCTTTTCCTAAAAGAGAGGCTAAAATTCATTAAGAACTAATTAGAAATGTATAGAAGGCTAATTTTGCATGTTAGGTCTTATTAGAGGGAGATAAGCTAATTCATAAAGGATCATAACATTGCTCTGGACAGAATCAAATAAAATGTCACTACCAAGCCTTGTTTCCTAATAAGTTGCAGAGCATGAAAACAAATCAAGGCACAAATCTCAGGTCCAACTCATCTTGCCTTTTGTCAAGGGAAAGCAGCACACATAATGCCCACACAACTCTATTAAATACTGCCTCCTGGCAAAGGTTTCCTGAAGTAGCAGCTGTCCATGCAGGTGGACCGCCTCCCTTTTAGTATCTGAGCTAGAGAAAATCGTGCCATTTGCCAGGATAAATTTACCCTCAGTGAAACATAACTGGATATGAATTCTTGCTGGATTCAATGCCCAATTACTGAGCCTGCAACAGGACACTATAATAGCAGTATGTCCAGTTCTTTGAGTAAATCGGTCAGCTGCATTCGACTGCAATTTAGATATATGGGATATAGTGGGAATTAAAGAAAAACAAATGCTAGAATTTTTATTTTTGCCCAACTTAGAATCTACATTCCATTTAGCATCATTTTTAATCTGCCCTTTTAACTAAATAGCTTAGGTTATTTCCATGTTGGAAACAGCAGAACGTAAGTTCTGTTGACATCCTTTCTTGGTACCTCCTACGGTGGGTGTTCTCCTTCTCCTTGCTTGTCCTAATAGACAGGACATCTGCTGATTTCTGTAAACAGTAGCACCATCCCTCTGGTCTCAGCTCAGCTTCCTTGCACTCCCAAGCAGGGAAAAAACACATGAGAAACAGCAAGGTGGGTAAGCCAGACACTGCTGACATCATTCTCAACCAAGTGCACTTAGAGGTATATATTCATATAAATTCCCTAATTCACGGCAGCTAGTTTCTTTTATGTAGATTGTATTGTTGTTGTATATGTTTATCTAATTCATGTTTTCACTTAGTAACTCTTGTTATTCTGAGACATGGATGATTTGTCTCTTAATACTACTTTGCTTTTAAATGTAGCTTGAATATTGACTGATATTTCCTAAATGTCCCAAGAGCACAATGGTTTGTCTCTGATATCCTTGGCTCAGTTCCTCTGTGGCCCTTGGTTGTTTCAGTTGCTTTTCTTCTGTTTTGAATTTCGGTGCTGGTGTCACATTAAGGAATTGGAAAAAATAAAAGAGTGACTTTTTTTTGAATAGTTTGACCAAGAGTGAGCCCAATTCTGAATTCTCTTTCTTTGTCTTCCATCTATCTGTAGTCTGTGGTTAGCAGCCAGTATAAACTCTCTATATAATCTGTCCCTATTGTCTGTGTGTGATCTCTCTGTCATGCCTGTCCTTTACAAAGGGGGTTTGCTCTATATTTATTGATGAGTATTGGTAGATTGGTATGAGAATAATTTTAGAGAAATCTTTAACAGAATAATACAAGGGAAGAAGTTAGTTTACTATCCCCCAACTGACACAGAATATCATTTAAAACTATAGATGTGATTAACCTTTATCTACATATTGTTTTCAATATTTATGATATTTGCTGCTTTAGATTGCTTTCAATCTGTTGGCTGCTTTTAGCAGATGTCTACCACAATGATCATTCCAATTAAGATTCATGGAAGAATATATACCTTAAGATTACAACTACTAATTTAGCCTAAGTTATAACAACTGATTTCATGGGAAATCCAAGACATAGTAGAGTTGGTTACATTGTTTTCTTTAAGAATAGTTAAACCTACACAGCTGAGTACACAATACAATAGGAAATTCAATACATAAGTCTAATGTGCTCTCAAAGTTTATTATTAAGTTAACTGCAAGGTCCAACAAAAGCTGCCTCTTTTAAGGCAAAAGATACTTTTAGAAAAAAAATTATATCTATCTATCTATCTATCTATCTTCTCTATCTATCTATCTATCTATCTATCTATCTATCTATCTATCTATCTATCTATCTAGTGGTGTGTGTATGTGTGTGTGTGTTTCTTCATTTCCTAGTCAGCATTTTTTTTTTTTTTTTTTTTTTGCTATTTATTTACTGCGTGTTAGCCATTTTCACTGTGGTTAGATTGAATTTTAAAGTTAGATTTAATTCCATTTTTATGATGGCTAAGAATGTTGAATATTTTTAAATATTTAACGAACATTTGTTATTTCTTCTTTTGAGAAATGTTATGATCACTGGCCTATTTATCAATGGCCCATTTTGCATTGTTTCAGTAATTAATTTTTGCATCTCTTTAAATATCCTAGGTCCTTTCTCTGAGGTCAAAAGACCAAATTAGGTTGTCTATTCATTCTCTTGTTAGTTTCATTTGTCATGCAGAAGCTTTTCAAATTCATGTAACCCATATGTCAGTTCTCGATGCTATTTCCTGAGCTATATGGGCTTTATTTTAAAAAAAGAAAGAAAGAGGAAAGGAAGGAAGGAAGGAAGGAAGGAAGGAAGGAAGGAAGGAAAGAAGGAAGGAAGGAAGGAAGAAGGAAGGAAGGAAGGAAAGAAGGAAAGAAGGAAGGAAAGCCAGTATTTCCTTTGCCTATGTTTTCCATTAGCGATTTCAGTGTTTCTCATTCTAATTAAGGTTTTTAATCCAGTTTGAATCATTTTTTATCAATGGTGAAAGACAGACATCTAATTTTATTACTCTGCAGATGAACATACAGTTTTACCAGTGCCTCATGTTGAGTAGGTTATCCTATCTTTTGTGCACGAGGTAGATTTTAAAACCTTTGGAAAAAAACCAGACATTAACTGTGTAAGTTTAGCTCTAAGTCTATTATGTTCTCTTCATGTATTTGTTTTTTGTTAGTATTCTTTCATATTGATTACTATAACTCAGTAGCATAGTTTGAGGTCAGAAATTGTTATATGATTATGTTCTTCCTTTTAGTATTAGTTTGGATTTTCATGATCTCTTCTGTTTCTATATAAATTTTAGGATTGCCTTTCTAGTTTTATGAAGAATGCCACTGGAATTGTGATGGAGATTTTATTGAATCTTTAGACTGCTTTTAGTGGTAAAAGTATTATATCATTAATTCTGCCAGTCCAGAAGCATGGGAGGTTTGCCACTGTCCAATGTATTTAGTTCTTCTTTCTTTGTCTTAAAGTATTTGTTATGCTTGCTTCATTTCCACAGGAAAATCATACATGACCAAGTTGAAAAGTTGAACTCAAAAATTGTTAGGGATTTGACTAATAAATAATAATATAAAAATAATGTCAAAGGATGTCCTGTCGTGAAATCATACATTGTGTCAGGAGTCCTACTAGATGATTAAACTATGATAGCACATTTGTTCTATACATATAATAATATATTTTTTTAGACAATGTATTGAAGACCTTGTCTCTTTGTTTTAAATGGGTTATTTATTTACTTTAAGTTTAGTTGTTTGAGTATATGTTGTATACTAATCACTCATCAGATTTGTTCTTTACAAGTTTTTTCTTCTATAGGTTTTTGTTTCATTCAGTTATTGTTTCATTTGCTCTGGAGAAGCTGTGGGTTTTAAGAAATCTATTTATTTTGTTTTTCTTTTTATTCGCTTTGCATTTGTTATCGTAGGAAATTATTTTTGTTATCCAACTCAATTGTAATACTGTTGTTAGTTTTTTCAATGTGGGTTACTGGTCTTAACTTTCATACCCTTATGGTTTTGTTGTTTGTGTGTGTGTGTGTGTGTGTGTGTGTGTATGTATTAGCAATATGTTAATCACATATTGCTAATTTCATTTTTAGACAATTCGACTGGAATTCCTATTTTGGTTCCTGGAGATACTTTGTGTGGCTTCATGCACAGCAAAATATTCTTTTTCATATAGAGCATGATAATTCATAAACACAATATGTGGAAGACTAAAACAGTATGGAATTTGCTACTTTTTATAGTCAGAATTATAGAACTTATAAGAAAATTGTAACAGAAAAAGATACAGTGTGTTCCCATTTATGTGTTTGCTAGGATTTCTTTAACAAGAGTGCTTTGAATAAAGTTTTATATTTATTTTATTTATATTTTCTTGATTGTTTTTAACATGCAATTTTCCTAAATTATCAAGTAAATTGAAAACTTCCAATTTGGAGAAGATTTGAAACCTTTTTTGATCAGTTGGGTCTTCTTTAAGCTATTTTACAGAGACATATTTGAATAAAACTTAAATAGAGACATTCTTACAAAATAATTCTTTATATGAAAATTGATAGTTCATTTTTATGGATATAATATCATATGTTAATCACAAGGACAAAAAACTAGTAATGCATAGATAATTTTCCAATAAAATATAATAACAGAACAACTATTCAACTGTAATATACTAGTATATAGTCCAAGATTCCCATATTACACTCTCAGGACAGTATTTTTTCAAATAAGCATTTGTATTTCACACACTTGGGCATTAATTTTTATTTCAGACAAAATAAATGTTCTATCTTTATCCCTAACTTGAGATTTCTATATAATGGTATTATCTTAGAAGACTCTTTTGTTTTAGATCCTGAATCATAAGTTTTTAGTATATAATTTAAGTTACTAAATTACCATAAACTGCCAGAAAAATAACTAGAGCATACTAAACCCATTTTTACATTTTATAAGATATAATAGTTTAAATTAATCCTAAATTTTAATTTAAGAATGTTGCTAATAAGGGTCATTGCAAATTTTACTGTTTAAGATAGTAGTATTGGCAATAAGAAAGTCCTAGAAACAAGTAAATATTTATACTATTATATTATATAGTAAAGTCATGACTATGACACTCTATGCAGTAATATAGCTCAGATTTTCACAATCCTGAAGAGAAAGCAAAGAAATTGCTTAGGATGCCTCATGCGAGACTTCCATTTGTTATGCAATACTGAATAAAAGAATCTGTATGACAATATGATGTGCACTGTATTTTAGAATACCCTTTGTGCACTTAAATCACATACACACACATGTGCGTGCACACACACACACACACACACACACACACACACACACACAGTGAGACAGAGACAGAGAAAGAAAGAGACAGAGAACTTGTTGAGTGAAATTTTCAGAAAAAAAAAATAGATTCAAATTGTTTTCTTAATTTCAAAGAAGGTCAATAGGTAAGAAGATATTTCTAAACTTGTCTTGCTAAAGATGAAGGATGTCTTGGATTCATCACTAGGAGAGAATGTCCCAGATATTTAATGACTTCCTGTTGAAATTTACTGAAGCTAAATTAAAAGCATGGCATGGCATATCTTCATGCTTCCAGTACTGTATTTTCAGTTACTCAGGCTATATTCATTTTCAAATGCAACCACTGTCTTTTATTATCCTAATAGAATGAGAAAAGAAATCTACATACTTTGTTTCTCCTATTTTATATACAAACCCTAGTAATTGGATTCTGAGACTTCATTCTCATTTTATCCCAGGGCTCTTATTGATCATTTGGCCAGAGAGACAGGATTCTGGAAGGAATACATTAAGGGAACAACAGCTCTGTCTGATAAGTGCTTGGCAAAATCACTGGTGTAGTAATTTTGGTAATGTACATCTTTGTCTCCGGATAGAAGGCTGGCAGAATGCAGAGGTTCGTCTTTCCGTGTTCTGCATTATGTCTTGCTTTTCTGCCTCTTATTAATGACTGGAGTGAGAGAAGGAATTGTGGGGAAGAGAGGAGAGAGACAGAGAGACAGAGAGAGAGACAGAGAGAGACAGAGTGACAGAGACACAGAGAGAAGAGAAACAGGAAGAGAGACAGACAGACAGACAGACAGACAGAGACACACCGAGACACAGAGTGACAGAGAGATACAGAGAGAAGAGAAACAGAGAGAGAGAGAGACAGAGAGAGAGAGAGACAGAGAGAGAGACACCGAGACACCGAGACACAGAGTGACAGAGAGATACAGAGAGAAGAGAAACAGAGAGAGAGAAAGACACAGAGAGAGACACACAGAGAGAAAGACAGAGACAGAGACACAGAAAGACAAAGAGATACAGAGAGAAGAGAAACAGAGAGAGAGAAAGACAGAGAGACAGAGGGATACAGAGAGAAGAGAAACAGAGAGAGAGAGAGAATAAGAAAGGCAAAGAGTCAAAGAGTCAGAATTGAATAGTTAGGAGACATGCTGGTTTTTATGTAAGTGACATGAACTATCTAGATGAACTTGCCTACAATTTAGATGAAATCATTTCGTTTCTATTCAGATAATACACTATGCCAATGGCCCAGCACATATTTGAAAGTATCTTGACTCTCTTTTTCTGCATTGTGAAATATATATATGTTAGAGTCTAAAACTAAAAATTTGTTATTACTTTCAAGAACTTGATATCACACAACGGCAGATTCACTTCCATTCTTATTTTTATTTTATTTTGCTTTTTTTTAAGTTGGAGACTTCACAAGTATTGACAAGTATTATTAACAGATAAGAGGAAATGGACTTTTTGGCAAATAGGAAATCGTAGTTTTGGAGGAGGCTTGTCTTCCCATACATTTGGATCTCAGAATGAGCTTGAGTTAGTGTGTGTGTTATGAGAAAGGACACTGTCCAGCTTTCAGTGATCCTGGCTGTACATTCTGTTCCTTCTTGACTCCTTGGTTTGTGACATTGAGAAAATTTCCCTGTACACAATGCTAATACTTATTTGTATTCTTTATTAAGCACCATGGTGTAAATTAAGTTTACTATGTTGCCTTTTAGGGTTGCTATACATTCAAGAAGATGGTATAGGCTGTGACTTCCATAAAGCTAAAAATGGTCTTTAAATACTGTTTTTTTCTTAGCCTATGCATATTAGCAGTTCTCCCTTTGAGCAAATGAAGACTATAGCAAATAATGGTTCATTGTGAGTTACTTTAATATTGGACTTAAACATTTGTCATAAGTTTATATTGATCTGCTGATTAGTTTGCTTTGATTATGGAGGGCTTCAGTTTCAAAATATGAGATTATGTGACTCTAAAAACAGAATAAATGAATATATAAATATAATTTTAATGTAGGTTATTGATTTTAAAAAGCATTAATAAAATCAAATTTCCAGTGTCTACAATAATTCAAATTGATTCTTTAGTCAGTTTTCATGTGTGACAAAAAAACCATTGCTCTATAAACAAAAGATGAATAGATGATAGATACATATAAATAGATATATATGAATCTACATAGATTACATTTCAGTTTAAGAGACATAAATGTACTTGATTTTATTATAAAACTGAATATGAACATACTTGCTCAGTGGAGAGTTATTGTCTACTCTGAGGCATCTTCACATTTTCTTAGTTATGGAGATTACAATAACAGAAGAAACAAACTCTGTGTAGAGTAAGTTCATATTCTCAGAAAGAGTCAAATGATACACAAGCCAAAAATTTAATAATGTGGCCTTTAAACAACATGGAGAAATGTGCATCAGTGTAAAGTGTCCTGGGTAAACCATGGACAGAGAAAGAATTATCTCACCATTTTTTTGTTGAGCAGAAAGCCAACAAACAATCAAACAAACAAACAAAACAAAACAAAGAAACAAACAAAAAACAGAGCCAAGAGGAAAAGTGATTGCTTTTCAGACACAATTGTGATCAGGCCACATGGGATCTTCAGTGCTTAGTAAGAAGTGGCCTTGCATGGAAAAAGATGACATTAACAGCTCTGTTTATTTTTTGCTTCTATTTATAGGGAAAAAAAAAAGCTGCAGTGGTGAGAATTGTCCTTTAAGAATGGGATATTTCTGCATCAGCACTGTATAGGAAGAATTAGAATAGTAAAGGACCCAAACTAGACAAAGAAGTTAGGAGACTAGTAGTGCTATGTGCAGATGGGCAGTGAGATTGTCGTGCCGATGATATGGAGAGCTGCAGGAACAAAAGTTAAAGAACATGTAAAGGCAGAGGGAGAAGGATAGGGCAGAGAGAAAGACAGGAAAGCCAGAGATCTTTCTAGAATTTAAGACCCAAGGAAGTGCATGGTCAAGCTAAATTAGGGAAATGTGAACATGGTGAATGTTTCTAGAATCCAGACAAATAGTTTCAGGTTTTGCGTTTAATGTTTTGATGCAGTTCTTCTGAAGTCCAAGATGCAGATTTCCTAACTAGGAAGAAGGCAGAGTTTCATAATAGGCTATCTAGGACACGTGTATGTTCTTTTCTTTCATTTTTTTTGATCTACTTATAATGAGTCACCATGTCTGAATTAAGCTCTAAGAAATTTATTATTTTTCAGTCTCGTTGACAGATATATTCAAAATGATTGAGAAAGAATAAAACTTCTCAGCAATTCAAGGGGAAAAAATGTTCCTGCATAAGTTAGCAACAGGAATGAAAAACATCACACAGCCAGCTTTTATACCTTGCAAGAGTAAACAGTGCTGCTATGTGAGCAATGTGTCTTGAATTTTATTCAAAGCCTTGTGGGTTCATCATTGTGTGCTAAGTTACTTCTGTAAAAGAAGTTGTGGCTTAAGTAAATGAAGCAATTTTTTCCAAGTTGCCCATTTGCTTGTCGCTGAGCCAGGACTCCAGTTACGCTCTTCCCAGCAGTTTGATGGAAGACCTGGACTCTTCTGTTCTACAGTAGGCCTAGAGAACCAATATTTTCAAGAATATCTCCAACTACCCAGATCTAGAAAATTAGTGAAAATGATAATCTTGCTCCGTTCACAAACCTTGAGCAAACTCAGAAGGCACACAGTGTGGTCATGTCTATTCATTCATCTATCCACTCTTCTTTTTCTTAAGCCATAAAAATTCTCTTATTTTCTTGCTTTGAGAAATATATTCTTGAATAACTCATACTTTTTGGAGGATAATACTAGAGGCAAATCAATTTTAATTTTTTAAGTAAATTTTCATTTTATATTAAAAGTAGATTTTTTTTCCTCATGCAGTATATCCTATTTATAGTTTCTTCTTCCTCTACCCCTTTTAGTTCCTTCCCACCTCCATTCCCTTTGAGTCTCTCATTAGTAAAGAACAGGCTTCTAAGAGACAACAACCAAACATGACAAAATATAATACAATAAAATGAAGCAAAAACATCCATATTGTAGTTGAATATGGAAACCCAACAGGAGGAAAATAATCCAAAGAATAGGTAAAAGGGTCAGAGACACACTCTTCCTCATGGTCAGAGAGGAGTCCCATAAAAACGCTGAGCTAATAGCTATAGTATATATGTAGAAAAACCTGGTGGAGGCCTTAAGATTGTGTCCTCCATCTCTGTGAGTTCATATGACCTTGCTTAGTTAATTCTAAAGGCCATATTCCTCTCTCTGGTCTCCTCCATCCTCGTTGGCTCTTACAATTTTCTGCCTTTTCTCTCACAAGATTCCTTGAGTGCTGAGGGAGGAGGTTTGATGGAGACCTCCAAATTAGACTCTATCTCCATTTAATACCTGGCTGTTTGTCTCTGCATCTGTTCCCATCTGCTGCTGGAGGAAGCCTCTCTGATGATGACTGGATAAATCACTGATCTATGGGTATAACATAATATCATTTTATTGATTTACTTTTTTAGACAGGTCATTTTGGCTTTTACCCTATGTTCCTGAGCTATCTGAGTCTCTGTCTCTGGTTCCAAGCAGTGTGAGGTATGGGATCCTTCTTGTGGAGAGGACCTTATGTCAAATCAGACATTGGTTGGCTACTCTCACAAGTTCTGTGTCCCCACTACTCTAGCATACTTTGTAGGCAGGACAGATGCTAGTCCAAAGCTTTTGTGGCTGAGTTGCTGTGCATATTTCTCTTTTGGTAGCCTGTGGAGTAACTTCCCACAACAAAGAGACTAGAACATAGAGATGAAGGCCCCATGCTGGCACTAGTTTGACATGTCCATGTTTGATAAGTTGTGTGGATGTTGTCCTCAGCATTGGGCCCCACTATCCATTTGTGAAAAGTAACCCTTTGTCTTTGTGTTAGGCTGTGCTGTTCGGGTGTTTGCATGGGACCCCCTTGTCCAACAACTTGATTAAATACAACTTAGTCCTTCTACTAGAAGCCTTGCCTGGCTACAAGACAAGGTCAACTGAGACTCTATCTTCATTGGGATCAGCTTCATAGATTTCAGGATTTTCCACTATATCAGGTTTCCTAACACATCCCAAATGTTCCCCAATTCCAGCTGTCTCTCCTGAGCTCTCTCCCACCATCTCATCTTCCCACACCTGACCTGAGCACTTCCTTTCTATCTCCATCCTCCCCCAGTCCATGCATAAAATCTGTTACATTCCTCCAGGAGAAAACCAAGCATCCTCCCTAGATTCCTGCATTTTACCTAACGTCACTGGGTCTACGGATTGTAGTTTGGTTATCATTTAATTAATGGCTAATGTCTTCTTGTAAGTGAATGTATGCCATATTTTTTTATTAATGAGCTTTCATCAATGATTTGCTAAGTTTTAACCCTAGAAATCTATCCCTCCCCCCCAAAAAGAAAAAAATGGCATCAAAATTAATTCTTACACTTATCTACAGAGGATTTCAAGAAATATAAAGACAATTGTTATAAATAGCTTAAATACTTTGTAATAGGTTGTGTCGTGGGATTACATGAGGATAGAAATCATAAAAAGCACTTGTTCAAGACCTGGAAGGACAGTGAAGACTTTGTTTGGTACATAATTTGAAAGAATAGTATGGGCATATGATCTAAAGTTAGATTGACTTTACTAGAAAAGGAATGAAGTCCTAGGTGTGAAGTTGAGGAAGAAAGGATTTACAAAGGAAAGTAGAAGAGGAAAAGTGAGCTGTGTTCCTGTGGTTTGAGAGGAAGGGGTCAGGTAGTCCTTTATTCACAGAGTTTAATAAAATTTCACATAGATAGTAACAGGGAAACTATTCAAAGCAAGGTGATAATACAAATTAGAAAATACCTATACATCACTTCTTGCCCTTTTTGGTTAAGATCAAGTGTAGAAAGGAATATAGTGGAAAACTGACAGCAAACACATTACTAAAGAGTACCTGAGTCTCCAGATTCTTGTTGGAGGCTCTTTTGATAGGCTTCAAGATGAGGAGTTTGGTTGCTGAATGGTATTGCTAGGACAGAGCTCTGTTTTAATTGTGTGAATACATGAGTCTTTGGTTAGTTAGCAGGCCCTCTTCCCATAATGAATCTAGCTTAAATCATATAAATTCCTAATCATACAGAGATTTCTTAGATTTTGCAAAAAAAAAAAAATGGATATTTATCTTCACCAAAATGTAACAAACTAATTATATAGCATTTATTATGAAACATTCCTTAAAATATGAGATATATCTTAAAAACTCCTAAAATACTGTTATGAAACATTAACTATAACAGAAATAGAATTCAAAGCACTATCATATCAATCAGAAGTAAATAGATCTCTACTAAAGCAAAAACAAAACTACTGGTTTAGGGGGTCTAACGAGATGACTCAGACTTTAAGATCTCCAGCTGCTCTTCTAGAAGGCCAGGGTTCAATTTCTAGCACCACATGACAAGTTATAACCATCTGTAACTTCAGTCCCTGGGAATCCAAAGCCCTCATTTGACTGCACATCGTGCCTAGATAGATATGCCGGCGAAATACTCTAAAAAGTAAAATTAAAAAATTACAGGTTACAAAACTTATATTGTATATATCCCTGGTCAGAACCAGCTCTGCCATGTATGATCTCATTCTGCAAGGAGGGAAGGAGTGGAAATTAAAATGCAAACATTTATTTTAGGAAAAGAATTTTGAAGGCATTGACTTGGTCAGGACACAAAGACATTGGCACTCCTGAATATGCTCATGGGTGTGACCCCTACCATATGGTAGAAGTAGGTTATTTTCCTAACAAAATTATAGGGGACAATCGCCATGAATTCCTTACTCCCATGGCTTTCCCAAGCTCTTTGAAAGGGTGAGAGAGATTTGCCTTATCTCTGCCCACTTCAGTGAACTTCTGCACTTCCTGTGGCTCCTAATGTCACTGAGTTATCAAGATAAAGGAAGGTCCAAACAGGTACATGAACATCATTACTGTACTCCCTGTTAGAGAGTCATCACTGCTGTTGTCCATGCATCAGGGAACATAGGTGGCTGTTGTAACCTGTAGGTCAATAGAGAGGGGCAGGATGGGTAGAACGTGCCTCTTGCAAGGAGAAAGAAGTAAGATTAACATGTTTATTTAATTTCTGTAAACATGTGATCTCCAGACACTTAATAAGAAGAAATGTGATGTCATACTTCCTAAGAGGAAAGCTCAGCATCTCTCGCCTTAATGTCTGCTGATGGCACCCTCCATGAGCTATCTCAGAGACTTGAAATCTAGCAGATAAGAGCACTTGAGTCTGTTCCTTGTATCTGTTTGGTATAATCACAATGCCCTCCCTTCATACAAGTTTTGATTCTACCACAAGAAACTTCTTCTCTTTCCTACCTCAATACATTTTCAATACAGAAGTCTTCAATCAAAGAAGTTTTTTTTTTAGTTTGTGTTTGAGGAGACACCAAGATATTGTTTTGTTATGCCATTTTATTTATTCATCCATAATTAAACACTGTATTATATTTAACTGCTATTATCGGTATTGCAAATGAGAATGGAGGGATGAATATCAGGTTGACACTTTATTAACATGGCTGCAGATTTTCCCTCTATGCTTCAGAATATCAAGTACTTGCTTAGTCATAATCCAGACACTAAAACAGGAAGTTGCTGCATTAGCTTTGGCTTATGCTATGTTGTCCAGTGTTCCAGCCATTTCCCTGTATAACATCTTCCTATTTCAACTGGTTATAAACATGAAGAAGGGACTCAGGATTGCCTATTTCCTCTTGTGTGAGAAACCCTAGTAGAAAGTTTAGGACATAAAGTCATAGTGTAAAAATGGTGCAACCTTATGTACTGGATACATTCTTTAATCCTCTAGGTAGACAGCTGAGGAGGGGTTACATGAACTGGACCTTTTATAAGAAGGAAATCACTTCATCTGTCCAGCGTAGCTGAAGCATAGTGGGAGAACCTCATATCTGTGGCATGGGGGATGTAGTATGACCTCCATGAGTTCCTTCCAGTCTTTCATTCTGCAAATCGAATGCATAATTTCATATGCATTTATTCAGAAATATGTGTACCCAGACTTCTCTCTTCTAAATGCAGACACCCACTCTTAAATACTGGTGAGAGAAGCCTGTTAACTGACATTTGCATTTTCAGGATGGCATCGTGTGGGAGAGGGAACTGCCAATCATTTCTGCCAACATCACTCTCAGGGGGAGTTTAAATGAAGCTAGCTTGGCCCAATTAAAAGAAGCAATTATGAATAATGGAAAGTAAACAAATATAAGAAAAATTATATTTCAAATTTTAGTGCATAGGCAGACTGAAAGTCTGTCATCTATACGGCTCACCTTTGTCTCAAAAACTGCTAATCTTTGATTTCCTATAAAGTCTTTGTATGAAATAACCAAAGAGATATCTTCCAGTTGCAATTCATAGCTGAACAAAACTCACTTTAGTGGAAAAATTAAAAAGCTTTTTAAAGATCCTTAATTAGGTCAATTCTACATGGCCTTTGGGTTAAGAAAAGTCTAGAAAATATTATTATACTGTGACCCATTTAGCTGCTATGTTATAGAAAAATCTTGTAAAACAGCCTAGGTTAGACAAAATTTATAACTTGAGGTCAGTTTTATGCCATATTGCAGGATAAGCAATTTAAGGTGTAGATTTTTGATGCATTGTATCTTATTGCCTTCTTTTCTGTGCAGCATATACTGAATCATACCCCCACGATCACTTTTATATGTGTGCTTTCATCTCTGAAAACCTAGGGACAGAGCATCTTACTACTGTCAGCCAGCTTTGTGTTAGATTAGCCAGTTCACATATATTATAATTCAATTAGCAAATATCTTCAAGCATTGACATGTTGGTTGTATATTCAAAATAAAAAAAAATGCCTACCTTCAATTTCTGAAAACACTTGTTGGCATGTCCATTTCAAATAATTTCCCTGCTCTGATGTTGCCATATAAAATAATCTTCTATCAGAAAGCCAAAGCACATGCGGATATCACCCACTAGCAGTAACCAGAAGACTGGGGGTTTAAAAGCACAAGATCTAAGATCAAATGCCTGTGGACACATGGAAAACGATGGTAAATGATGAAAAGAAGAATAGTACTTTCTTTGATGCTGAAAAAACAATAACCATGCCAAAGGGGATATGAAAAATGGCTACTCTTTGAGACCATATAAATCCACTACTGAGGAACCAATGTGATAGCATGTCTGTAGAAAATATGTCTAGCCATTTATCAAAAGGTTTAAAGCTGACTCCCAACTGAGAAGGAGGATGGTGCCAGGAAAACTGTTGTTTCCTTTAGCTGAATTCTGAAGCATACTGGAAAAACAAATCCAAACAACATAAAACAACAAGGAGACCTCCATGATTAGCAAGGAAAAAATAGAACCAAATAAACCAAAGTAAAACATACAAACTCTAATGTACATATTCTACAAAGACACCATTCCTTAAGCCAACAGTCTGATGATGTCATTCACTGTATTTCAGAAGGTAATAAACAAATGTGAGATCTACCTAGTCATAGTTATACACATGGTCTTTCAAGGAGTGATGGGCATCATGCCAGACATCCAAAGTAGGTCTACTTCATTAGCGTCACTTCCTGACAATCAATGACAGAGGCTTGGAGCAGAGCCAAGATACTGACATGGAAGGTATGTACAGCACTTGGGACTGGATTTCTCTAAGAAACAGGAGAAAACCCTGATAAGAGAGACAGATGAATAATGTTCATTTACCCCTTGTGTTTGAAAACAGAACAGAAAACAAAACTCATATAAAACCCCCCAAATAAAACTAGACTTTCTAATTCCTTTCTCTCACTGCCCATGCTCATGCTTCAAGCACAGACCCATATTGTTCCTTAATTCTACCTGCCTTGCTTAATCACAATAACAAGGCAACATTAACTACAAAGCAGAAAACCAATCTATCTAATCGTATGTATGTATGTATGTATGTATGTATGTATGTATGCATTGTGTATATGTATGCATGTATGCATGTATTTTAAATTGTGTCTATGTGTGTGTCTATGTGCATGTCTGTGTGTGTGTCTATGTCGCAAATATGTACATGTAAATACACTTGCCCATAGAGGCCAAAAGTTGGCAAAGGATGCCCTGGAGCCATATTTAAAGGGAATTTTGAAGTGCCCAAAACAGTTTCTGGCAAGTAAATTTTGATTCTGTACCAGAACAACTCTTAATTGTTGAGCAAATCTTCAGCTCCCAGAAATATTTTTAGAACACAGATTTCATGCATAGGATTATTACAACCCCAAACCGAACACATTCTATGTTTTATAGATTTGTTTTCAATTTTTCCATAGCTTTGTTGCAAAATAATGTTAGTCATCACATAATGTTTATTCAGCCGGTCTTGACTGGTATTTTGTTTTGTTTTAAGTTTTGCATCACAATTGTACAAAATGCCTACACTTTAATTTCTTACTGAACCCACCTGCACACATTTTGGATTTTGTCTTTGCAGGAAAGATCACAGTTTTACATTGTTATGTCCAAAGTACTGTTCCCTTCCCCCACTCCTCCTCCATATTTACCCCTGGTCGATGCAGAACTGCCATCTGCTGGAACCAGGAAGGCACTTCTGGTTTGGACCTAACCAAAATATATGATCTTATTTCTAATTAGGTTTCCCATAGAGCAATACAGGAGCAAATCAGAGGCTCTGTTTCTTGTCTCAAATGAAGATGAGCTAATGAGCAAAACAGACATTGGTAGCAATTATAGCAGCCATTCTTCAGGAGCTTCAGGGGTTGTGACTGGGGGTTGATTGGCAGGCACATAGCCAAGCAGAGATCTCTCACTGATAATATATGGTTTTATATATATATTATAGGCATAGTATCTATATAAAAGAAATTAAGGAAAATCACAGTGTAGCTAATGTGACAGCAAAGAGCTAATTTATGTATTTATGTATATATGTATGTATGCATTGTGTGTGTATGTATGCCGTAATGCATGCATTTTAAATTGTGTCTATGTGTTTGTCTATTTAGATGAGGTAATTTCTTTTTCTTCTTTCTCCATCTTCAAATCATTTAGTCTGAGTCCTTAGAATTCTGCTCGTGCGCCACTACCTATAGTACCTAACAAGATCACATGCTGCCCATATATGATCCTGCCTAGGTAATATGGAGTGTCTGTAGCTCCAGATGTCTCATTCTGAGCTCTGCTAGAGCCCTGTTTCCTCAGAAACCCTATCACCATTGCCAAACACTTTTAATGGGGGCCCATGGGCTCAGATTGGAGGAGGTATTCAGAAGTAATTTGATGTTACTGATCATGAAGAAAACCAGCGCCAATAATCAATGAGAAGGAATAAGGTCTTTCTGAGCAGTGTTTGTGCCTCTGGCAATATTGTCTTTTAAAAAATAATAAAGCTTCTGATGTATCAAGAACTATCATATTTACCCAAGTTAATCAAATACTTCAAACAAAAAGAGCTGCTATTATTAATATAGGGCACAACTACAACTTTTTGGAGCTATACAGGATTCATTTCCATGATGTACTCTGCATAGCTGGATATTTTTGCATCTGGAAGAGTAAATAAGAAGTAGAAAGACGATGTAGTGAGAAATCTGCCCATTTGAACTGTGCCTGTGGAGTGGGTCAGACATTTTGAAGGCAGATGAAATACACAAGAATATTCTGAAGAGTGTTTTCCCTAACAGAATTCCTATCTCTTTGAAAATGTCATCGTTAAAGTTGAAGTGTTCTGTTTCATCAGAGAACCAGATTGCTTTTATTTTAAACTGAAGAAAGATTTAAAAAAAAAATTTGATTACAAACTGGGTTTTTTTGTCTGTTTGGCTTTTTAGGTTTTGTGGGTTTTTTGTTTTTTGTTTTGTTTTTAATGGGAAAAGATTCTTCTGAGTACTGTAAGGATATCCAGACACAAAATATAATCACTTCCTAACATAATCAATTCAATACCTAAGAGATGCATAACTGGGAATTGAACAGTGCCATTGGCCTAAGTATTTCTTCTTCATGTAAACAAAGATTAAATGTTACGTAGCTGTAACCAGTGGGCATGCTTGACTCATAAGCCCGTGATCTGTTTACTACTTTGATAACTGAGTTATGCAGAAATTTGTGATGACTTCTTATGGAATTGTTCATGAGATACAATGTACGTCCACAAATCATTTAGGATACCTGAAACCTGTGGGCAAATTAAAACCAAAATGGAATAAAATAGAAAGCTGGAGATGCAGTTCCATGGTATTGTCCATGTGAGCATATGCAAGGACCTGGGTCTGATCCCCAGCTTGTGCCATCAAAATTAACAGAAGAATGAGCATCTCCAACGTGGAACATGATGCAGGAAAGACATGACATTCTTGCAGCATATTTAATGCCTAATGGTGTATAGAATATGACTGTGTTCTTAGTTATGTAACAACATAATAATTATATTCCTGTTTCATGTAGATGGTTCAATTATGGATGAAAATTTTGACTTCAGCTTTCGAATTGATTCTCAATATAATAGGCTTAGGCTTTTTTTAAATTTTAAAATAATTTTAGATTCACCAGAAGATAGAAGAATAGGATGAAATTCCCGTGTACTTTTCCTGTGGCTTTGTTCAGTGCTCACATCTTACATAACCTGAATATTTTATCAGAATAACAAAATTGAGGTTGGCAATCTTCTACTAGCCACAGACTTTACTGTTGTCTTTCTATTATGCGTCTTTTGAGAATGTTACTTAGCATGCCTTAATTATGGCTCTGTTTTATTGTGTAAGTTGTAACTCCTAATTCACAACAAAAACCTCCTTGAATCCTAATTTTCTTGAGCAGTGCTTTTATCTAAGTTTTTCTGTTTTGCTTCCCCCCCCCTCCACACACACACACACACACACACACACACACACACACACACACACACCTTTTCTTTCTATCCCTCTCAAATAAAGCCATGAACTTCAGGTTTATTTGTACAGTTCTCTGTGATTGCTTTTCTACAAAATTTCATCCTTAAGTAAGGTTTAAGGTGGGCGCCCCCTGGTGTATATTTGTTTTCATGAAAAACATAATTTCCACCATTTCTAATGTGTGTCCTATAAATCACAAACTCATGACATTTCTTCTTTGCCCAAGTCAGGAATATCTCTATGAACTTACCACTAAGGTTTTGGTGTTCTGTCCAATGATACCATTATTGTTTTGAAGAATATTACTGCTATAGATCATTAAAAGTATTCCTCCATAATTCAAAAATAAAGGCTCAAAAGTTGTATTTATGTAGTTCATGCTTTTTAATCCTGACATGGAGCTGGGCATAGCGACACGTATTTATAGTCCCAGCACTCTGGATTCTGAGTTGGTGACCAGTCTGAGCTCTATATCAAGACACTGCTGTATATGGAGTCTCTCTCTATAACAAACAGTTAAATGTTCTGTAATTCCGTATCTATAAAGAATATGCTATAGCAACAATCTCTTCTAGAATTTGAGAAGACATGCTTGCACATGCACAAGGTTGGTTTTTGTTTGTTTGTTTTTAATGTGGCCAAAAGGCAGCAGGATCAGCCAGAAGTCTTGCTTTTTGAGTGTGCCTACTGGCAAATAATAGAGAAACATGAGATGTGTGTGTGTGTGTGTGTGTGTGTGTGTGTGTGTGTGTGTGTGTGTGTGTGATTTTGATAAAAAATGTTTAGTGAAATTGTTAGAAGCCTCATCAGACTCAGGATCTACATCCTACCCTAGCGAGTGCTAAGCTGCTCTGCCTGTGCTGGAGAACGTTCCAAAAAGATTTGCTTTAGAAATGCAACTTGCCTGTGGCACAATGCAGCCACCATATGACACATTTGGTGAGCATGCAATGATAGTTTAGGACACTGGATAAATGTCAGGGGAAAGAACGGACTTTTGTTTAAATGGTATGTTGGTGTGAAAGAGCCCCCAGCCCAATCAAACATTTTGACACACAATCTTAACCTCTGCATTACTAGAAGGTGCTGATCTTGGTAAGTAGTTAGAGATAGCTGAGAATAAGACTTCAGTACTTTACTATTTTGGTTCAGATTTAAAACAGTAGTATCAGCACATGCCTATGCTTAGTGTATCAGTAAAATTTCACATACATGTTTACAGATAATAAATATCCCTTGAATAACCCTTTTGGTATCATAGCTAGTTTTCTTGCATTGGAAGGTAAGGTATATGGGCAATAGCAAAGGGGAAGTCACAAACATGAGTCTAGTGAAAGGAAGAATGAATACTATAACCAGGCATCACTCACAGACCAACTTGAACAGATTCACATGACCTCTCCCTACTGCATTATTATTATATTTATTTGAAGAAATTAAACTTCCATGTCTTTCCCATTATATTTTTGTATATTGGGTTTCTATTTATAACTGACTTTACATTATTTCCTGTAATATATATTTTCTGCTGGAACTAAAAATTTTAGTAGCAATCTGAAATTGCTACCAGTCTCATATACAATTTCTTCATAAACATAAAGCCATTTAACATTGTTCTATGAGCTTAAACTTAGATTCGCCTGCTTCTCATTGCATTGCCAAGTATTCTAAAAGTAAAAATACATTTTTTTGTCTGCTTCCTAACAGGTGAAAAACTATTTTCTTGCCTTCTTTGATTTTAATTTCTCACAGGTACTCATTTGTATCAAAATGGGGTAGCTTCATATCTGCAAAGCAGAAAGAATTATTGTTATTAAAATAGTCCATTTCCTTTTCTTACTTCCTCTTTATCTACAGCTTAATAGTGTTCATTTTATCTATTTGAATGTTGAAATTTTCTAGATCATTATAGTGTACAATGATCAAAGAGGCTTTGGTGAATGGAGGAGAGAAATAGCTTAGCTTGATTTGAGGTAGGAAGTGCATGAGGGTGAAGCAACCCTCCAGTTTGGGGTAGTACAGGTAGTACTACAGTAAGATTGGCTGCCACTGGAAGTTTCCAGTTCTCCTAGAACTTCATCAGTACTACCCAATAGCAAAGTAATTGTGTGTTGTTAATGATTTTATACAATTTTTTATTTAAAAAATATCTCACATATATAGCAATTTATATCTTTACCTGATAAAACTTTAGTAGTGCATTCTTATGACCTTGCTTTAGGGTTTAATTCAGAGGGAAATGTGGATGGGTGGTCAGTATTATGACTTTGAATGAGATAGCCCTCATAACTTTCCATCCTCATCTTTGTGCGTATATTTATAGAGAATCATGATGGTGTAGCTGAAGATAAGAATAATCGAACTCAGATTTAAAAGGTGTATGATGATTTGGGTAAACTGTCAACCACAAAGCCTGGAGTCACCTGGGATGCAGGCCTTCGGGCATGTCTGTTGGGATAATCTTGACTGCTTTAACTGTGTGAGGATCCACCCATGTATCCCATTCTCTAGCTGGGATCCCAGGCTGTGGGAGTGGAGAAAGGCGACTGAATAGTATCTTGCTTTCACTCCATTCTGCTTCCTGATTTTGAAAGCGGTGTGATCAGATGGTCCAAACCAAGGCTTTTACTTTTCCATGACAGACTGCACCCTTTGGGCTGGGTGCCATAAGAAGTCCTTTTTCCATTAAGTAGCTTTTGTCTTTACATTCATTCATAACAACAAGAAAGAAATCAAGGAAAGGATTAAGTGGAGACTTTTTTGAACATTAAGTCAATTGTATTTTACGAGAAGCAAACTTATATATTAACATAATCTACAAATACGCAAATATGCTCAAAACTACATATAATTTTTCAGGACTGAAAATTGAATCCAGGGAGTCCCACATGCCACTTTATCGCCCAAATTGTGCAATTTTTTCCTTTATTTATTTATTTATATTTGATATTTTATTTATTTACATTTCAGATGTTATCCCCTTTCCCCATTTCCTCCCCCCCCATTAGTCCCCTATCCCATCCTTCCTCCTCCTTTTTTGCTTTTATACCGTTTAAATTACATGTAAGTATTAAGGTCAGTCAGTTCTAGGTTGAGGAATTAGCAATACAATAGATGCAAATAGTCAAGGAACAAGCAAAACAATAAAGCCAGATAGTCAAAAAACATGCAGAACAATAAACAGAGTCCTGTGATCACTATTTCTAAGGGCTCATCAGGATGACCAAAATATCTGAACCTACTTCCCTGTCCTAGCCCAAAGTCATTTTCATGCCTGAAGCCTACTTCAGGATTAAGTGTTATATAAGTAAATGCTAGGTAAATGTCATGATGGTGTGCACAATTGAATTATGACAAAAGAAATAATTGAACATACATATACATGGTATTTTTCTTTAACTGCTGTTTGATAGAAATTTGTTAAAAAATGAGCTTCTGTCTGGATCAAGGTGCAGTGCTTGGCAGTGTATAGACACTACATATTGTTCAAATTGGAGACACGTACCTCACCTGTGAGTCTGCACATTTGAAATTCTACCTCATTTTCCATATACAGAAAAATCTTTCTGTATCTTCAGAGACTGAAATTGTTTTTTGGAAGACAGATTAAATGCTGCACACAAGAGACTTTGATGATCACACTAAAGATATTTTTAAGTTGCATATTTAAAATCATTTTTGTTTATAACCAGCAAATTAGAATTAAATTGATTGGTGCAATAAAGAGTCCTTTAAGACCCAAGTCAAGAAAATTATAATAAAGGTTTTAATAAAGGTTATAGACAAATACACATTACCATTTTAAAACCTGAAAGGAGGGATACAAGCTGAGTAAATTATGGAGAGATGGTACTAGTATAATGCCTGTCTTATCCAGAAATAATATATAAGAATTTGGTAAGAAGATATTTCTTTCTTACCTTTACCAATGCTAAGTCTAGAGTCATGCCTGGCAGAATTATAATACAGTGATCGTCTGCCTGATAGCTTTAAAGAATATTTTACTCCAAGAAGAATAACGAAGCCTACGTCTGTAAGGGTCTGACTAGTTCTCTACTTCATAAAGATACCAGAGATTAGTTAATTGTCAGGGACACATCTGTACCCTTCTTACCTAGAAGCAAAAATGACACCAACTATGAGCAAGGAAAGAATGCTTCTTTATTTAAAGTTTTCTAACTGACCATTGCTTATAATCCTAGCACATGGTTAATACAAACAGGGGGAGCAGGACTTTACGGTAATCCTGTGGTATAAATCAAGTTAGAGGCTGCTCTGGTGCAGGAGACCCTGTCACCGTAAAAGAAACACTATCAAACCGGAAGTTCATATGGCAGACTAAAGTTGCTCCTTCTCTGGGTGTCGGTGTGCTTAATGCCAAACTCTTGAGTCCCTTACTCACCTGAACTGTACTTTTCCCTGTATGATTTTGCTTTTCTTTCTCTGTGATCTACAAAGTGCTGCATGCCCTGTGGTTCTGAGAGCATCTCTGTCTCACAACTGAATTCCTTCCTGTGGATGCTCACGCTCTTCTAAAGATCCGCTTACTGGGAGTTAGCAGCGTGCTCTCTTGCTGTCAAGGGACCAGCATGTTATCAGGAAAAATAGGCCTGTTGATGTGTCGATTCTCAAACTGCGTGTAAACCTTTGCTGGACTACAGTGCACTGTGAAGATTCTTTGTTCCTGAAACAACTTCTACTGTGTCTGCTTCTAGCTTTTTCTAGCTCGGGTGTACCACAGTTGGAACATTGCTTAGTTTACGTTCAATTCATGTTTGTTTGTTTGTTTTTGTTTTGTTTTGTCACAGGATCTACAGAAAGTATTGCTCTGGAGGGAAGAGGGCAGCAAAGAAAGAAGCAAAACATGAAAGAACAAACCCATAATCAGACTTCATAGTACAATGTTGGCAGGCTCCTCTCTATTCATGTAGGACTGTAACTGACTTCCTCTTCCACTGCACTGCATTCTCTTACCTAGGGACTTCCAACTTCCTATTCCTGATCTGCAGTTTTTAATAGGAAATCGCTAAACAGATTGTCCTTTTCATTAAGTAGAAACTTGGCATGTGAAGTGTTTCACTTTGATGTCTTAGCGAATGTCTAGGCTTATCCATGGACAGTGCTCACACAATCAACAGTCTCAGAATAGGAAACTGTCTTTGTGGCTGTGATGAAATACCATGAGCAAAGCAACTTGGGGCGGAAGCTCACTGTAAAAGCTCATCCTTAAAAGCAGTGAGGGCAGGAACACAAACAAGGCAGGAACCTGGAGGTAAGAGTTGACATAGAGACCTTGGAGGGGTGCTGCTTACCAGCTTGCTCTTCATGACTTGCTCAGTCTGCTTTCTACAGGGATAGAACTATCTACAATAGGCTGGGCCCTCACCCACCAATCACTAATTAAGAAAATGTTTCATCTGCTTACCTACAGCCTGATCGTATGGAGGCATTTTCTCAATTGTTGACTCCCTCCTCTCTGATAACACTAGCTTCTGTCAAGGTGACATAAAATTAGTCATACGACTCTAGTCAATGATAGTTTATTCCTTAAAAAGCCCACTTGAGGCCATATTGGTGAGAGCTGATTCTGTGTGCTGTCGTTTTTTTTTTTTCATTCCTCATGAAACATTCTTCCTAGCACGTTATCTGATTTATTTCATGTCATTAAGCTAAAACATTGTTTTCAGATTGATGTCAGAAATAACTGAAGCAAACCCTGGCCAGGAGAGGGAGGCAGCACTAGAGGCAACTCTACAAGCCAGCAGCAGAGGTGTTCTTGCAGCAGGTTCCCTGAGATACTTGCAGATCTAGGTTTACATGTTTACATCTAGGTGTGGGCTCATGTCTGGATTTCCATGTTCAAAATGTGCTGTCCACTTTTACCAAATAGAGCCAGTCATATCTTGAGTCTTTTCGTATTTGGATTGCACACTGACCAACCCTCACCATTTAGCTATGCTGTCAGTCCCTATCTTTTGTGTTCTTCCTGTGAGTGTGCATGGTATGTGTATACTACATATATATGTAATGCATGTAGATTATGTTTTTTATTCATGTGTGGCATGAGTTATATTCTTGAATTAATTTTTTTTTTACTCTTCATAATTTTCTTAAAGGTCACAGTCATTATTCTCAAGCTTTAGGGGAAATCATCCCACTTAGTAATTCCTATTACTTAGACTCTTGTTTATTGATTCGACTATTGATAAAATAGTTCATATTTTAAATATTGAAACTGTATACACTAGTGAGTTATTTGCTGCCCTTGCATCTGTGACCCAGAGAGCTTTTGAACTGTTGCCTCTTGGTGATACAAATAAATCTGCCTTATTAGAGTCCTAAATGTTACCAATGTTTTCCACAGTTTGGAACTTCATGTGAGCATCCGTACTTCAGTTTAGATATCCTCTTTATGCTTTTTACAATATAACCAAATCAATAGTGCAGGTTGTAGATGAATTCATTGCTTAGGTGTTGATCATATTTCATGTATTCTTTACATTTTAGACACTGTAGCCAGAATAAATAAATCAAAATATAACCCCTTCAGGGAGAACCATGTAATATTAGCCACTTATGCATATGTAGTATATACATAATTCATACTTATGTGACACAGTAACAGCTAAGGACAGGTCAGTAATATGTAAGAATTATTGAAGATATAGAATCAAGTTGAAATTCACGGTAATTCATTTTGCTCCTTTACAAAATGATATGTTTCCTGGCAATAAAAAAATCAATGCAGTAGAAATGGCTGCAACATATTGCACCCATAGCATTTGATGTGCTTACATTTTAATATACATTACAACTCAAAAAGTAAGTTATTGTTCATTTCCGTTTACATCTAAAGTGAGGATTCAAGAGATGAGGTAATTAATTGATTGATGCTTTGACTGCTAGCAACCCTACAATCTAGTAGTCCACATTAGTGGCTTATTCCCTCTGTGGTTGAAAGGAAATTAAAGCTAGCGTGATGATGTGAGCCATGGGTATGGTAGAGACACCACATAGTAGAGGGCTGAGGTTGGAAATTAATCTTTTGCAGAGGTCTGTATGCAGAAAAACCTTGCTATTACATCACTGAAATTCAGTTCCTTCTTGCCATGTGCCCAAATGTAAACTGCTAATATAACTTAAAACTTCCCACCTTGGTAAGGGCTAAAATGGCAGTGTTGAGCTTCCTGCATGAATTCATGAAGATGAACCAGTATGCTCTGGATGAATGGGCTACAGTGATTCTAAAAATGTCTTCATAAGTGCTAGCATCTTAACCCTGGTCACATTTTGATGGTGTTAAGATTATCTAAAATAAACTAATAGATAGCACCAAGTACTGAGATAGTAAGGACAGACCCTCATGACTATGGAAGTGACCGTGTGTAGTGTTTAAAGTCTGTGTCCCCTGAGCTGTCAGGTAGGTCCAGTGATGTTAGCAACTATATACTGTTCCTTGCACAAGCCACATCGAACTTTCCTTTTTAAATTATCAGCATTTTACAGACCTGTGAGTAGTTATCTCATCTTCAAAGAAGGCCGACAATAGCAGAAAACTAAAATTATACCTGATAAATTATGAGTTAATGAAGTTATACCATGAAAAATATCTTGAAATAGAGGGAAGTCATGATATATATTTTAAAATTATTTTTAAAAAGTGGATTTCCTTTTTAAAAAATGAGCATTTAGTTAGAAATTCAAGAAGCTACTGTAATGAAGTACAGTAGAGAAATTGTAGGTTCACCAGAATCAAGTATACATTTTTAAATAACAAAACAAACAACAACAACAACAACAAAACAACAACAGACAAACCTAATGCTTAAGTGCTCTTAGGTAGCTAGAGGTAGAAAAGATGTTTAATTGCAAATGTAAAAGCTCAGGTTTTTTTCCCTGAGTCATTTGAATTTTTAAAAGTCTGAATATTCATGGAGGAATCTAAAAACTAAAACCATCAGGAGAGCTTGAAAAAGATTGATCCAAATAAGTTGTAAATGCCAAGTGTTTGTAAATGGGTGTAAAGTTGTCAGTGGACACCTTGAATTAAAATGCAGGTCAACATAGGAGCAAGTTTACACTGTTTGTTACATTTTCAATGAAGTGCGAACTTCAGCACTCATTTCTCTCAACTAATTTATTTTTCCTTTTCTTTCCCATTTTAAAAACCTGTCAATAAGCTAGTTTGGCTAATGACATTATGCCTATTGAATCTTACTGGCTTTGTTTAAAATTATCACATGCTGATACAACTTCCATCTTCAGAGACCTCTTCTGTTTTCTTTGCCAAGGAAAAGAAAAAACATAATTAAGAACTACTATAATGAGCATCCTCATAGAAGCAGGGGGAGGGAGATAGGATAGGGGGATTATGAAGGGGAAACCAGGAAGAGGCATAACATTTGAAATGTAAATAAATGAATAACCAATAAAAAAAGTAAAAAAGAAAAGGACGAAGGCAGTAGGAAGATGAACTAGAATGACAAGGTCTAAATTATTGGATATTATCTAGTAACCTGACCTTTGATCCCGAAGCACAGGTCTGGAGATGTGGAAGCATTATCTTAGGGATGTAGAGGCTGCTGTGTGACTTGTTGGTCCATCTGTTGTTGGACACCACGTTGGTCCCTAACTTAACTATTACTGTGACAATACCTCAATAAACATTAATGTGTGGCTAAAAAATAAACTACTATAATGAAAAGTGGGTAAATCACAGAAAACAAAGTGCTGGTATGAGGTAAATTTGTAAAAACTGAGTTAAAAAATTTTCTCTTCAACTTGGTCAGCATCCATAAGGTTTTGAACCTCATCTTTCTATACCTTTAATAATACATTTTCTAGCAAAACTATAGGGCATTAAATGGGATTGATGTGTTTATATATATAGACATGCACACTCTTTAGAGTCTAGGTAGAGCTGTGCGACCCTGCTCTACCAGCATCCCTTCCGTGTACTCTACTTCCTGGAGCTTCCAGGAAGTATAATTTTGCTCCAAACATTCTATTTTGAAGCCTTCTATTATGTTATTACAAGTCTACATCTGGTTGGTATTCTGGGGATATAAGTTCCCTCATTATTTTCATCCTTCTGTTGAGACATTCATATTTTTGTGCCAGGATATCTATAATGATTGTGCTACCAATTATTTCAGGTGACTTCTCAGATTTTTCTCTTCTGACTGAAGCCTTCTATCAGGTACTTTCTGACTTTGGATCATCTGGGAAAGTTGTTTCTCCATCTTTGAGGTTCACTGGGTAGGTCTAGTTGTCTTGGTGACAGTGCTGCTATTGTAACCTAAATTCAGAAGCCTGTCAAACGAAATGTTTGCTTCTATGACTTCGAATACAATTATTCCAGACACACTTTGTCCATTTATAACAGCTTAGGCACAATTCAAACAGAAAAAAATAGTATTTGTATCTCATAGTGGGAATATGTATATGTGTGTGTGTGTGTGTGTGTGTGTGTGTGTGTGTGTGTGTAGAACTTCAGGAGAAAATTAATAGAAGAGACTGTGGCTCATGTGTGCTTACTTTTGTGCTATTCATTGCTTGTTGTAAACAGGAATAGAACCTCATAGGTTATAGTGAAACTATATGAAAAATATCTCCAGAGACATGAAAAAAATACTATTTCCCTGATTTCTTGGTTTTGTTTCAGAGAGAAATATTGTTTGCCAAGAATGTATTCTTCTCTTGTTCAAATGCTCAAATAGTAGGCAAGAGTAATCCATGACACAGAAATGGATGAGCTACAGAGATACTCCATTTTTGCCAAGCCTACATCCATTCATTCTATACCCATCCATGCATTAAATGTCAGGCATGGGCCCAAAAGAGTGCTGGGATATTCTGGTATAGATAAGAGGAGAACATACAAACACTCAAGTGTCTAGTGAGAAGAGGTACACATAAGAACACATGAGCCATGACAAACACTGTATGTGCAAATCTGCAGCCCTTTCTAGAGCAGAGAGACAAACTTGACAGAATTAGTTTGAGGAGTAGGAGACAGATGAGGAGTAGGAGACAGGGTTCGAGCCCCTTATCAAAAGACTCTTGACAAGATGCAAGATTGGATATATAGCATAACGTCTAAGACAGTGACTTAGTCTGGAATTCCAGAACATCTTCTGAGAAAAGGAATATCATTATGTTTAAAAACTGCAAAGGATTGCCTAGCCTGTGTGGAACCTGGGTGTAAGCCCCAGCATTGACCAATAGGTAAGTAAATGAAGAAGGCAAAATGAAAAAGTCTTCTAAAGGAGCAGTTTAGCATGCAGAAGGCACTGGGTGGGGTGAGATGCATAAATTACTCTGAATTATTGAACTAATCTCTTAAAAAGCTCCAAATGTGGATAAGGTTGATGGTTCAGGCAAAGTTGTATTTATAATGCTTTTTATATATGACAGCTTCCTTATTTTAACCCCCAAGACTAAGAAACACAATGAAGGATTTAGAGTTAAGATTCCTGGACACATTTGTAGAAAACATAAGTTCTTTTCATCTAAAAGAATGGTTTAAAGTTCGCTGTGGTAGTACTTGCCTTTAATCCCAGCACTTGACAGACAGAGAGGCAGGCAAGTTTCTAAGTTCAAGGCTAACCTGGCCTACAGAATGAGTTCTAAGACAGCAAGAACTACACAGAGAGATTCTATCTCAAAAGAAAAAAAAAATGTTTAGTAGTCCATGAGATAGGGCAAGGGGTATACATCCATATAAAGGATATAAAATTAGGAAACAATTTGAGAGTTCAAATGCACAGCAATGTCATAGGGAAGAGCTTTCTCTTACTCAGAAGCAATTTACACACTGCATTGGAGAAATGTAGAGGACACAGTAAAAGATTACTTCTATATTTCAAAACTTTTGGGAAAAGCAAGACAAATGCAACCTACTACCAGGAAGTAAAGAGACTTGGAGGCAACTCATTATTTATTCATCAACTATTTTTGAGCAAACAGTGTATACGAGCATTTCTTTAAGTGTAACATATTCAAACCCAAACCAGACATTTTATTTACATTGGGAACCCATTTCCTATGGGGGGAGAGAGAGAGAGAGAGAGAGAGAGAGAGAGAGGAGAGAGAGGAGGAGAGAGAAGAGAGAGAGAGAGAAGGTAATTTCAGGCCATACTAAGTATTATAGAGAAAAAGAAGACAGATGGTGAACAAGAAGAATGCCACAGCCTGGGAATGTGTTACATGTAAAATGGTTAGAAAAAGGCCCCTTTAAGAAGCAGTGTTTCTGTTTTTGGTATTGTGAGTTTGTTTGTTTGTTTAGATTGGTGATTTTATTTATTTATATTTCAAATGTTGTTCCCCTTTCTGGCTTCCTTTCTGCAAACATCCCATCCCCTCCCCCTCCCACTGCCTCTTTGAGGGTGCTCCCCCACCCACCTACCCACTCCCACCTCACCACCCTAGCATCCCCCTATGTTGTGCATCAAACCTCCACAGAACCAAGGGCCTCACCTCCCATTGATGCTAGATCATGTAATCCTCTGCTACATATGCAGCTGGAGCTATGGGTCCTGCCCTGTATACTCTTCCGTTGATGGTTTAGTCCGTAGGAACTCTGGGAGTGGGGGATGGTGTTCAGTTAGTTGATGTTGTTGTTTTTTTCTATCTCAAAAGAAAAAAAAATGCTTAGTAGTAGCTGGTTACAATCTCCTTCAGCTCCTTCAGCCCTTGCCCTAACTCTTCCATTGGAGTTCCCAGGTTCAACCCCATGGTTAACTGTGAGCACTGGTCAGGGTCTGGCAGACACTCTCAGGGGACAGCTATACCAGGCTTCTGTCAGCAAGAGCTTCTTGGCATCAGCAATAGAGTCTGGGTTTGGTGTCAGCAGATTGGATGGATCCCTAGGTGAAGTGGTCCTTGGATGGCTGATCCTTCAGTCTCTGCTTAATGGAAGAAGTGAATGACACTTTCCCAGTGGTGACTGAATGACAGTGTTCTTTACAGAGTCATTTCTATGAGACGTGGTCATTGTTAGCTTCAGCTGTCAATGTGATAGCAAACCTAGCGTCACCTGGAAGAGGGAACCTCAACTACAGAAATGCTTCAGTCAATTGGCCCGTAACCACATCTGTGAGCCATTCGTATTTGTTAATTGATGGGTGAGTCCCCCCTTCACCCAAATGAGCAGGCCTGGGCTATAGAAGAGGGACAAAGGAGGCAAGCCAGTGAACAGAGTTCTTCCATGCTCCTGCTTCAGTTCCTGCCTTGAGATCCTGTCCTGTCTTCCCTCAAAGACTGACTGTGATACTCAGTAAGCCACATGAACCATTTTTACCTCAAACTCAAATTATTTTTGTTTTTTGTTGATAGCGACAGTAAAACAAGATATAGATAGATAGATAGATAGATAGATAGATAGATAGATAGATAGATAGATAGAGGAGCTACAGCTGAGAAAAGATAATTGAGCATGGTAGTTTTCAGGTATGATGTTAAGTAGTATTACAATGGCAAGGAATTGTGTCTGTGTCATTTAAGATGGGACTCCTAAGGCACAAGCTGTAAGGTATGCTTTTAATCTATCACCTAGCTGCTGAATTGAAAAAAAAAAAAAAAAAAGACTCTGGAGGTAAAAATGGACCAATACATTTCCTGGAAAAGCAGGATAGCAGGTTTGGAGGAGTACCATTATGTCATGTACTTGGGTAATATGGAGGACCTGAGGATGATCTAGGAAATTACATAGGAAAAAGAACATTAAGTCTATGAAGGCTAAGTTACATTCATCACTTCTGAGCATTCACAGGGAATTAACAGGTGCAAAGGAAGATAGGAAAGGATTCTGGAATTAGGAGAGAGTTCATGTTGGAGAATTAAACATGGGGCTTTTCAGCATATGTATGAGATCACCTGGAATGGGGGAGTAGAGCAGATGGGGAAAGAGCAGAGAACTGTTCAGACTGGAGACAGACTGCAAGGGGAGGGGGAGTGGGGTGGATCCTGGCAAAGGACACAGAAGAAAGCAGACAGGGGGAAACTTTGTGTCTATTTCAGTAGTGTAAATAGTAGTACAGAGTTAACAGTGAGTTATAAGAACAATCAGTTGCTGTGGAAAGATGACATCAGCTAAACACTGAGTCATTTTAAGTTTTAAAAATTAACCAGTTCCGACCTCTCAGTGAATTAGTTCATACATTAGAAGTTACTATTTACACACACAAAGTTGTTGTCCAAATGGCAGATACAAATTCCTATTTGGGGAGCACAATAGAGAAGTCTCTTAAACGGGGCAAGGGAGGCCAAGAACTGTTTAAACGGGGCAATAGAGGTAGGAAACATTAGTGTCAAAAACTGAATGACTGGACAAACAGTTCTATTGTTGTGAAGAGACACCTTAGCCACAGCCGCTCTTGTAAAAGAAAGCATTGAATTGTGGCTTGCTTACAGTCTCAGAGGTTTAGTCTCTTATCATCATTGCAGGGAGCATGGCACCATTAGGAAGACATGGTTCTGGAGAGTAGCTGAGAGTTCTATGTACGGATTCCCAGGCACAGTAGAGAGAGTTACTGAGCTTGCCTTTAGCATATGAAACCTCAAATCCCACCTGCAGTGACACACTTCCTCTTACAAGGCCACACCTCCTAATCTCTGTTAAGTAGAACCATTCACTATATGCATTCTGGTATATGAGCTATTGGGGCCATTTCTATTCAAATCACAACCACAAAGCTCAAATTGCAGACATCAGACATGCACTTCAAACTTTTACATGCTAGGTGATCGATTTCTTTAAAGAGTAAGTACACACATGTATTCACACATGTATCAACACCCACCACAACCCACTCCACCCAAACCTATCCACACCACAACAGAATCGTTGGTACAGTGTAATTTTCTTCATTAAAATGATAATACTTGGATGATACCAACTTCAAGTGGTAAGAAAAAATATGGTAACGCATGAATATGTCATGTTATGGATGAAGAAAACACAAAAGTGTAAAACATACTCTAGGTTTTTGTATTTACTCCCTTGTATGGAGAAACTTTTTTGATTAAATCTGATGAAAAAAAATGGAGACTCCATATACTGATAATAAATGAAACACACTAAATTTAATTTCTGAATGCGAATTTTATATTTAATAGAATAACTAGTTATTCAAAGTGATTTGTTTTTATTGATCTATGTAATTAGTTTAATGCGAATCTAAGTGAGCTAATAACTTTATTGATAAATCTGCTTAATCAGAAGAACTCATAGATATGTGAATAAATTTTTAGTGCTTTTATAACATGCTTGTATATGTATGGCCATGATTTTCATGGAAAAAGATAAATGCAGGCTCTATCATTCCAATCTGGGTCCTAAAATCACTTCCAGAATTATCTTTCTAAAGCCCTTGAAGTAATTCAGTTGTCTTATTAAAAACCTCTGACTGTGTCCTGTTTCCAACAGAATGTAATACAAATGTTTTTGTGACATTTATGGCATCTACTTCCTGAAGCCCTCACTGGACCTTGTTCTCATTCGTCTGTCATGTTGTTCTCTCACCCCATTAGTTTCTGATGTTTACTGTGTACTTGATTTTCAATAATCCCCTTTCAATGGCTTCTCTATGTCACACCCTTCCTTCCTGTAAAAGAACTACACTGGAATCAATTTCTGATTTTCTCATGTTCTATCTCTGATATTGATCCAACAGTTACTTCACATGTCAGTCAACTAATGTAAGAATCTGTGTTGGCTTTCCACTCTTCCACTAACAACAACAATAATGATAATAATAGTAGTAATAATAACTATCATAATAATAATGATAATAAAGCATCATCTTATTTATTGTGCCTTTGTTATTCCACATCCTGTCCTTAATCTTGTAGAATGACTTGTTCTTGTTCCTTCCGTATCTTTCCTCTGTCACTTACATCTCCTCAGAATCTCTCAGCTTCACACTCTTTCCCCAATCTCGGCTGCTTCATCAGATACTTGTTTTCTCCTCGTTTGCCTTTGTTTGTTTTACACTTTTATTGATAATTTATTCTTTCTATTCAGATGTTTCCCCTTTTCCCATTTCTAGGCGCCAAACTCCTTGATTGGGAGAGTGTTTAACCTTTATTGTATTTTCAGTGTTCCCTTTTCTCCGATTACTTGTGTTCCCTTCCCGTAACACTGACTGTACCCTTATGAGTACTTTAACCTTCTTCACCTTCTTCCGTTCTTTACTTTCCTTCCTTCAATGCAACTCATGACTGCCTTCTGAATATTACATTCTTAAGTCTGGATTCCTCGGTAATCTTTACTTCTTTACATTTCCTTTTCTGTCTTCCAGAAATAAGTGCATTGTAGAAAGGTGATTCAGATCTTATTTTTTGTCATTTAATCTTCAGTGGCTAAACGTCTTAGCAAATCTGCCTTTTATGAACCTTTGCAGTAGACCACTTCAGTGGCCCCTTGAAAAGAATCTGCTACTTAGAACTTTGGAGCACTTCAGACAGCTCTGCAATACTATTTCACATTTGCAACTTTAGAATGCGTTGCTAATCAACCTTTTCACCTTTCCCAACTTGCAACTGCTCTTGGATAGTACCTTTCAGGTTCATTTGCCTTCCTCTATTGGTGTTATTCCTGAGAGCTTTAATTGTCAATTACCTGTGTTTTTAAAGCTTAAGATTATAGAGTTTCTCCATTTTATATTCCTAGATATCATCTCATACGTTAGATGCACAGAGAAACTAATCAAAGTAAGATGATTTTTACATCAAGGTGTTGCTTTTCCACAGTTTTTTTTCTTCTTTTTTGATGAGGGAATTCTATATATCTTTTTATTGCTTCTCTCTATAAAGAGTAAAATTCATTAAAATAATTTTCTGCATTTTCTATTAGTTTGCTGTAATGAGTACAGGTGATGACTTCAGGGCAAACAAAATTAAATATTTAAATTGATATTCCAAGGCATTGTAATTTTACAATATTCACATCATGTCTCCCCTAATCATTCAAATGGATGAGTCTAACTTTAGTTTTCCATATTATGTGATTCATCATCTTTAACATTTTTTTTGGATTTGCATGTTGTATGAAAATGAGTCAAGAACAGTTCTGAATAGGTGCCAAATCAGATGTAGCCTGAGCCAGTGTTCTGAAAACACTACCAAATAGAATGAGAACATTTTGCAGGACTCCATTTTCCTCAACTATGGAATGTTCATCTGGCACTTCCTTTCTCTGCAGTGTAATTTTCCTTTGTTTACTTTATTGGACTCCGTTTCTCGGGTAGTGTAATTGAGTAATTCAGTAAGTCCATGAGGAATGCAAACTCGGTTCTATTTTACCTTCATCCATCAAAATGACTCCTAGCCTTCAAGTAACATTCTTGAATGGTTATTCACCAAAGGCCCTGAGAACAAAGATAAAAGTTCAGAATATCTGCACACAATCAGAACTGTGGCAAGGGTTTGTGGCAAATGTTCACTGACCAGAACCTGCGGTACAGTGTCAGGAACCATATTATCTGTGACTGAATAAGACATAATATGATGTGCTTGAGTCAAACACAATAGTTGGACAGTATAATAAATGCTTACAAATGAACAAATAAGAGCTATGCTATTTATATGCTCATTACAATCTAATTCCTGTATCTAGGGACCGTATAGGATGCTTGAAAATCAGTGGTTTTGATCTGATAGAATAATATGGTATAGTAAATCTAAAATAGTTTTATTATTTTATTCTTATTGATTAAACGCATTATTTGACAAGTCCATACATTTATATAATGATTTCTGATTATTCCCACTCCCCAACTTCTCCTATCTTCTCCATTCCTTCTGTCTCCCATTCTTTCTACAAGTTCTTTCCCACATCCCTTTTTGTTTTATGCTATGATTCACTGAATTAAACTAGGGCCTTCTGTGTAGCCATAGGTTCAGAAAAATCCACTGGAGCCTAGTGCTCTCAACATTGTAAACATACCAGACAACGACTGTCCTCTCCCCCAAATCCACCAGCAACCAGTGGTTCATTAGAGAGAAAACGGGACCCCAGTCCATAGTTAACTGTTGGTCTCCCTGCCTTGGACAGTACTAGCTCAGACAACAGCAATTGCTATGAGTCGTGTTTGCAGCGTTTTTGTCATGACCTGAAGAAAACATTTTACAATTTATCTCACTATTACACAGCTCTTCCATTCTTTCTGCTCACTCCTCTGTGTCCTTCGACCCTTAGAAAGACTGGTACAGATGTTCTGAATATGGTTAAGTGTTCAGTGAGCCCTTATTCTCAGTACCCTGGGCAGCTACAGTTATACATCTTAGCATTTATTACCCACTACGTATTGCTTGCAGTTGGGGCTCTAGAGACCCATGGTGGTTTTCACTTTTAACCTTTATCCTGCACTTTGTATCTCACATAGCCAAAGCCAGGTTGCTCACTTTGTTGTCAACAGGGACCTAAACTATTTACCATAGGTTCAGAGATAATGAATGTGTGAATTTTATGAACATCTAATATGTACATATTAGGTCTTTGCATACACACACTCATTCACACGTTATTTTACAAACAATATTATGCAATAATGTTAGCATTTAACGTGGAGAACAAATATAACCATAAATCCATAACTTTGTAAATCACTAGTTTCCATTTTCCATCTTCTGTTTCTGAGAATTCTGATAGCACTCAGCTTGAATTGCAACATACATCAAATAGTGTATGTAATCTTCATATTCATCTACCGCCTGATATTTTTCATGTTCCCAAAGTCTTTTAAATTATACATTTAATGATAAATGTCTGTAGTTTGATATTCAAAAATTCTTGCTATGACACTAACATACTTATTGAATAAAGCATTTTGAGTTTATTAAAGAACTATAACTAACAAACAGCCCAAATTACAAATAGGTATTCATTCTTTGACTCTCCAAGAAGAAAAAAAACTACTGTAAATTTTGAGACAATATTGAATATTTTAGGTTGATATCTCATATTTTCAAAACAATTATGAATATATACATGAATTTTATATACTACAATTTGATCATTTAATTCATAATAAGATATATCTTACAAGCAGACACTTTATTATGTTATGGCCAGTTTTTACATTGATGCTTCCTAATTATCTACATAATATTTTCTTTGTGGAATATACCATAATTTAAAATAATCCTGGTTAGTACATTTTAAGAATTACTCCTTGGCTAAAACAACCCACAGGACAGAAATAGACAACTCACTCCTGCAACTTGTCATCTAACCTTCACGTGTGTACTGTAACACATTCTTTCATGGCACACCTGTGCACAGACACACACACACACGACAGGTATGCATGCTCTGATATATAAAAATGTAATAAATAAACGTAAGACCAGTTTTTCATTTGTTGTTATTTTAAAATGTTATAGAAAACATTCTTACTGTTACATAACAGTATTTGCTTCTTTTCATAACCTTTAGACTTGTATTAAATATGTTTGTTTGGCGGTGTTGATTACTTAGTGAGAAAGCACCAGAAAGGTTATGCAAGATTATATGTCAAACAGCAAATTTGCAACGCACCTCTTGAACATTTAAATGTACACTTCAGGCAAAGTAACAGAACTAATATAATTTATGTACCCATTATAACATATTTTATTCAGATAAAGCCCAATTTTAGTTCCAGGCAATGCAAGATAATAATTCTGTGCCTGGGATTGCAGTCTGGTCTCCCATTGTGTCTCTTTTTTTACTATGATCTCTAGCAGAGAGGACACACCAAATATCGTGTAAAAGACAGAGTTCAAAATGTAGAGCACATTCTCAAGAGGTTTGAACGGATAGAATGGACAGTAGCCTTATCTACATTTAGGCAGGCTTTTTGCAAATTCTGAAGTCTCTAAACTTCTCATGTCCAGGTAATTAACAGGGCCAATGGAATCAACTACTCTAAAAAGGGACAATAGCAAGTTTTTGTTTTTCCCAGAATGCCTCATACTATTAACATGTAATATGCTTTTAAGATTTAGCACCCCTGGAACCAGGTTTAGATAGTTATCTATTAATGATCTATGGGGAAATTGAGGATGCCATTTCTATTCCTATGGTTAATGATGTCATTTGTATTTCATTCTTCTAACTAGTAATTGTCATCCAATAGTGTTAGTTGTTGTCTTTTACATGGTCTTGGTTCTGCTGGAGGTTCAATGGAATCCCAGTAGCCTCTAAGCCTCATTAATATCTAGCCAGCTACCTAAGACTGAATATATCCAGTACATATCATAAAGAATAGACCCCAACAATGATTAGTTATACATCCTTCTCTTTCCTCTAGATCATAACTTCAAAAAAGAAAGGAAATCTACAACCAACAATAATAACATACACACAGCTGTACCCGGCAGTCAGTAATTTGTAGACAGCTCTTTTAAATTAAGCATTTAAGATTTATTTATTTATTCATTACATGTATGTGTGAAGGGTAGTATGAGCACTGAGTTCAAGTACTTGCCTAATCCAGATTTGCCATGGATTTGGAGCTACAGGTGGTTTATCAACTCCCAATCTGGATGCTAGTAAACAAACTCAGGTATTCTGGACGAGTAGTAAGAACTCTTTACTACTGAACCATCTCTCAGTGAGATCTCAGATCTCTGCAACTTTATCTGTGAAACGATAGAATGCAGCTCAGTTGCTTGAGCTAATCATTTGTTAATGCTTGCAAAAATGCCCTAACTCAATATTATCCCACCATGCACTATGTCTGCCTATTCCCTAAGTTTAATATCTATCACAACTGTCCTAAAGTTCTAAAATATTTGTTAGCACCAGTTCAATAATAATATTTTAAGGTCAGATGAATCTAATTTCCTCTTACCCTGGGAAAGATAAAGCCACATAAAATTGAATCAGACTCCCTGGATTCCTATATGGTTGTTTCCGATCTGCATTTAGTGGCTTCAAAAGTTCAATTTAAGAACGGAGAGCTTGCTGTGGTAATATCATCCATCACCTTGTCATCTGGGTAAAGAGTAGACATTGTGCTTCTACCTCAGATAACATTATTTGAACAGCTCAGACTCGTGGACTTGTACTTCAGTATGAGGAAAAACCTCCACTTCTCAAGGCCTTTCTTTTACCACCTTTAACTGTTTCTTTGCTACATTTCAGAGCTAGCCAGTTTCAAAGCTGTGCAGATCGAAGACTTGCATTCAGTGCATTTCTCAGTGGTAGAAACTTTCAGGAAGAGGAGGAAGAAATGAAAGGAAAATTAAGAGGGAGGAGAAGAAATAATGAATAATCAATAATCATGTGTAGGCCTTTTATAATTGTGAATGAGGATAATTTTTTGCAAATAATTATTTATAGTGGTTTTCCTCCAATTGTCAGCACAGGATTGCTTACAAATAGATAACGGTGTGTGTGATAAAAATTGAGACTCTTGCCTCCTAACCTGTACCAACTGAGACTCACTACATGTTGATCAGGCTCAAGATTCAGTTTGTGCACACATGTGTGCTAGTGTGCATAGTACTCCAGATCCTTGGCAGTTATAAGCATGTGCTCCACCAAGCTACCCCTACGAGTTCCATAGTTCAGGATTTTTAACAAACATCAAAGGTGGGGTTTAAGCCCATTGCAATTAAACATCTATCAATAGGTAAAGCTAATTAAAACTGTTGACCCCTGGCTGGTTTTATTTCTTTAACTGTAGTAGCTTTAAAAAAAAAATCTATGCATGCTAATGATTTACATTTAAGGATCACAAAACAGATGTACTTCAGGAAAATAATCTAACAAAAGAAACTTCTTGTGGAGAACACATTGGAGTAAAATCTAATGGCAGGGTTGGACTTGTCACTGCTCTTAGAAATGAGAGCAGGAGAAGGGGACATTAAGGCACAAAAGGTTTTACTTAAGATCTTTAACATTACAGGAATGGTGATTGTGATAAATGCTCAAGTAAAAATAAGACTAACATGGACAGACACAGTTTCATAATAACTGAAACTGCCAGATTTTAAGAATCTGGAAACTAATCACTAATTACATGGCAGCGTATTCTTATAAAGTGATTGATATTGATACAATATCTCAGGTAGATATTGTAAATATAATATAAATAATAGATAATGATAGTTGACTCAAGTGTATATCTATTTCCATAAACTCTATAAAACATATTTAGGGCCATGCTTTAATTAAGACTTTTGAGATTACACTTGTATTTATTTAGTTTAAATAACTTTTTCTTATTTGGGGAAAAAGTGGTGTAACAAAGTAACAGATGAATTGAGTCCCATAGGTCACTTGCTAATTTTATGTTTCCATCATTAAAATAATATTACAAGTTCCAGTGCAAAAATCATTAATTAATGAAAAATCTATTTTCTTACGATGCTGATTTTTGACATGTGCTGTTTTAATCTATGTTAACATTATTTTCTTTCTTTTTTCCCCTTCAGTGTTTGAGGTTGAATTGTAACACAAGTAGATTATGCAAATCAAGACAGTTCTTTCCAAAGCCCTGAAAACTTAATGTCAGAAAATACATATTTTAGCATACATTATTTTATGAAAAGTTCATTTTTATTTTTC
The DNA here is from genome assembly GCA_021653895.1 of Mastomys natalensis. Lineage (NCBI taxonomy): Eukaryota > Metazoa > Chordata > Mammalia > Rodentia > Muridae > Mastomys > Mastomys natalensis. Next base: position 1,515,786 of record JAJTUV010000234.1, on the reverse strand, counting down.
TGCAAAAGTGTTGTAAGCTTTGAAGGAAATCTTATGGTCTCTGGTTAAGCCATATGCTTCAGAGCATTTAACTTCCTTCCAGTTAGCCAAAAATGGTAATATTTGGTTTTTTCCTGGCATTGTACCAATCATGTTTCCTGACTGTGGCTTTTCTATCAGAGTCCAGCGCTGACCCTGTTAGCATTTATGTATGAACAGAAATGGGAAACTGCCTGATTGATAGTTGATACGTGGTCTACAACCACCTTACTCCTGACCAATAATTATCACAATTTCTTTGTGATATTGTGTTATGTCCAAATCCTTAGAGGAATAGAATGAGTTTGTCTATAATTAAAAATATAATATGATTGCTTCTGAAAATAACCCCCATCATTATTGTCATCACCCCTGCCAAGTTTGAGAATCTTTAAGTTGGTCACCTACCTACCATGATCAGATACTTACAAAAAAAAAAAAAACAGACAAAAGAAAAAGGAAGAAGAAGAGAAGGAGGAGGAGGGAGAGGAGGAAGAGGAAGAGGAGGAGAAAGATTAGATCATATCGAGACTCAGTGGACCCATGATCTAATGGGAAATAAAAGTAAAGACTCTCAAGTGGCTGGATTCAGGTCAGGACATTAAAATTGAGAAAATCAACAGATGTTTCCTGGGCCTTAGTTTTATCATTTAAGAGGAAGTAGTTTGAAGTAGTTTTATTTTATTCTGTCAGTTTTCCAAAGTTGACAAAATGAACATAATGACAAGAAAAACACTATATATACACACATGGTGATGAGATATGGGACAGACAGTAATTGGACACTTACATTAAAAGTATATCATGTTGAAGAAAGAGCAATTTGAAAAGTATTTAAAATCAAAATATAAAACATTTTTCATAGGAAAGAGGCAGACTGAAAAATAAGTAAATGAGTTCAAATGAAAGCATCATTTTAAAAGAACAAGATAATGGCTGCCATTTGATGCAGGCATCTAGTAAAACAAAGCAAGGCAGCATATTTTGAACCTTATGTAAGTATTTAACAATAAGTTAATCAAATTCTATGAAAGCATGTTTTTAAATCTTTTTATGTGTTTTAGCCATGGTTTTTCATCATTTTCTGTAAATAACAATAATGTTGGCTCTTTAGTTTTAGTTTTCTGCCACAAGATTTTTTTTTTTTTTTATTAATTAAATGTGTTTAGTCAATTTCACATGTGTAATGCTTTCTGTACAGGGATCGACCTCACTTGGATGGTGAGGGCAAGAAGAAAGGACAAACAAAACTTCACAGAAAAGCTGAGAACAGGTCAGGTAGACTATGATGGAGAAGCCTCAGCATCCTGGAAGCCCAAAATGTTTATTGTATGCAGTTAAAGAAGAGGGAAGCATTCAGATATTGCTTTACAGATAAAGCATACAGATAAATAAGGGAGCGTGGTTATTACATACAGATGAACAAGGAGGCAGACTTATGTGGTTAAAAGAGGAGGCAGGCTTAGCCAATATTGGTAGGAGCGGTATCTGTAGGGGAAGAGTCTTCAAGATACTTATGACAGGGGAGAACCACCAGTGGACAATTTTAGACATACTGTGAACATTCCCTCTGAGCCTAACCCAGAAAAGGCTTCCTCTTCTCTTGGGACTAAAGCATTGGTCCTTGAGATGGTCTTGCCCAGGACAATCACAGTCATTCACTCAGGACATATTCGGTGCATACTGAGAGCTCCCACATTCCACTCTTTTCTGCCTTACTATCCCTGCCCACCCAACCACTAAAACACAGGATTTAAAAAAGAATAGTGAATGGTCTGTGGGTTTTTCCTTACATGGGGTTGGATTATTCTCTCATTTCAAAGGAATTATTTTTGGTACAAAAGGACATCAAAACAGGCAAGGCGCTTTTCTAGGTTCTGTGAAAGATATGAGGAGACTGAGAGAAAGATACATGCATATTGTGTCAGTGAATACTCTTAAAATTTGGTGAGGAAGAAAAATCACTTTTAATTATAGAGAAGGGAAAGTAGAATAACAGAATCAGAATTACTTGATTCATGCTTATTTCTGCCTTGATTCTTGAATGGGTACAGGGGGAAAGATATGAATAAAAACATTAATTATCATTTTGTGGTGTGTTTATAGAGGCCCTATATAGAATGGTAGATTAGATACTTTAAAAAATCTCATATAAGAAATGGTAAAGGCAGAAGGACTCAGTTTCAAAGAGCTTTAAATGTTAGGCAAAACAAAGACATTTGAAATTTGTCATGTAGACAGTCATGATTGGATGAATAACATAAATGTTAACAGTATTGCATGTACTTGAGGTTCCCTTGACCCACAGACTAAATTCTGAGTTAATTTCTTTTTTAAAAAAGTCATGCTATGAAGATGTATATTTTAGAGATTGCAAATCTTCTTTTACTTAGGTGATTGCATTACCAATGGTTAAAAAAACAAAATAATAAGTCTGTGTTTTAAAAAATTGCAAATACTGGTAACATGCTGTTAAATGATTTATCAGCTCTACCTTACTAACATGACCAATGCCCACTGAAATATCTATATAATTAAGTAGCCTCCATGTGAAGGGTTTTTTTTTTTTTTTTATTTTTATTTTTTTGGTCAACACAGAAATCATCTTATAGATAATTACTTGGGAATGTTGCTCCCACAACTTTACAGTCTGGAGTCTTTAAGAATTAATCCTGAGAGAGTTGATGAATGAAAGAGGATACTGTTGGGTCTTGAAAAGATCTAAAATATTCTACATACAAATATGATACCTTAAAGGATTTTTTAAAAGTTATATTGGGGAGCCTGAGCCCAATGGAGGCCTTTCTCAGGCAACACATGTCCCCTGAATTTAAGTGGGCTTATGTGTCTAAGGTAAATGTGCTAGTCATTACCGTAAGAATTTAGTTTTCATTGCAAAATCTTTTGCTCAACTGGTGTGGGCAATCTAGGATTAAGTTGAAATTTAACTGCAGCTTTTAATTTCATATCAATAGTACTAACAACTGTATGCTGACAGTCCTGGTTGATTCCTTTGTCCATATGTAAGGTAATAATAGCACTGAAACATTAGCTTAAAAGTAAGTTTGTTGAAGTAAACTGAAATAATCTACTGATGAAAAATTCCATCAAAAGCATACCATCACTATGTAATTTTATTAAAGTAGATTTTGTAGGAGACCAATCTTAACAACTTTGCAAAGAGAAAACTTGTTTTCTTAATATTGTTTTGTTACTAATTACAACCTTGGCTAGTTAACAAGTGACTTTTAAAATTAATTGATTATCATGAATATTTATGGGTATAGCATGTACATACAAGTAGATCCTGTTAAATGTAGTAAAATGAAAACTCATCTTGAGTTATGAAGTTCAGCCTAGGAACAATTATTAGCTTTAAATACATTTTACATATATAACTTGCCCCCAAAAAGATATGCTCAAGATGTCGAATCTTCCCTTTAACATTCACATTGCACTATGTATTTATTGTAATAGTATAATAATTTGGATGATGTAAGTTATGCTATATTTTGACATATTTAGTATACTTTACATGTTATATTTATTCACAAGACTTTTACATGATTATATATAGTGAGCGATACGAAGATTTTGAGTTAACTAGATTTCCATTCTTAGGGTAAAGAGACTCAATCTTTTGCAATTTCTCTAAAATCATCGTGATCCAATATGTCATATAAATTTAGAAAAAAATGAGTTTAAAATTAACACAGTGGGAGACTTTCAACTTTTGACATTACAGTGTATCTCATAAGATTTAGTATAAGAAGCTCTTATTATTGGTTCTTTGGGAAGCTTTGTCTTCCAACTTCATTTGCTGTTTGTTTGAAAATGTTTTTTTTGCTCAAACTAAGGTCTTGAATTAGCATATCTATGGCATATGACACAGAGAAGTGACTTACAACAATTTTGCCCATTTTTTTTTATAGATAGCTTCCAGAAGTCTCAAAGAAATCAAACAATTTTATTCTTGAAGGTACAATGGTATACAGTTTACAGTCAATATAATGGGCAAAAGCTTTTATTGGAAAATACTGAAAATAGTTGATGTAATGTGAAAGAAGCATTTTTGTTCTTTGATTCACTTCAGTTAATAAATAAACCAATTTTATATAAAATTATTAATATAAACATTCATTAATGTATTAAAACATATCCAGTATGATATACACCTAGAAATATTTATCTTGGAACAAGGAGCCATTGCTACTTGGATTAAAGAACATGATTATTTATTTTCATTAAAATGATTAAGGATCTGTGCTGAGGAATGACGCTGTTAAATGAGTTATTAGAAGATATAGCAGAGAATATTAATAACTAATTATATGAAACTGATTCATAATTGTCTCTGCAGGAGTACTGAAATAATTTCTCCTCTATTAATGACAACCATATTCTACAGAAAAGCTTGTTTCTCTCAGCTTTAATTGCTTTGGTTTACAAATTCTTACTTATGAAACAAATATGCTGTTTAATCGTTTGGTAGCCATGACGACCCTACCGTGTGCTGCAGCATTTAGAAGATGCTACTTTCTTACTTTGCCTTAGGGGTATTAGTGTAATCACACAAAGTCACAATGAGTAAAACAAACAAACAAACAAGCAAATGAAAACTCAACTCTGAGAGAATATATGAGTTACAACTTTATAAACTTTTGGATTCCGTTTTATCATGTGTCCCAGTCCTTTTTAGACACAAGAGGCCTCTGTATGTTCAGACTGAATCAACTCCATATGACCCACTGGCGACCTTGTCCTCTGCCCCCAGGATCTGAACGTTGACCGTCCTGATTTCCAATGCACCTACAAACCCAGTTCAGCTGGACCCCATTACATTATTCCTTTTCTACTGCTATTGCTTTGAACTGATATGAAGCTGCTCCATGTAATCCCCTCAAATATTATTGGATTAATGTTTAGAAAACTTTCCTGTCCTAAGCAGACTTGTATAGTCCCTTTACAAGATTAGACATACGTGTACATATGCACATGAAAATTTATTTTATTGTATGCTTCCCTGAAAGAATGTAACCTTTGAAATTAGTAGCATCTGGTTTTGCACATTTGTATTCTTCATAGACTAATATCACTTGCATTGTATATTTATATATATATAAATATATATATATATATATATATTGCTGCTATTCCAAAGTCCAAATAAATTAAAGAAAAATATATACATATATAATATAGTTTTATTTATATTAGAGTTATATATATATATATATAATTTCATAAAGTTTAAGAGATTTAAATATGAAAAGTATTTCAGCCATCAATTTCTCCTCAGGTATAAAATTTCAGATTCTATATTTTCCACATTTTTACATTAAGGTGGTAACATGGTTCTTCTAGATAACCGTTTCCACATTTGAGTGCTCCTTTCCAGGTGGTAACAGGAAGTATCAACACTCGTTAGGCCCATGTGCTTCTAGGAAGCTAAAAGAGAACCTTCAGCTTACATTATTGTGAGAACTCAGATCTACAATGCAGACAGAGAAACTCCAAACTCATAGTAGTAACGCCAAAACTCATCATGGTAATTGCAAGGCTTAATTTAAAAAAAAAAAAAAAAAAAAAACTGCAAGTATCTGGCAAAGAACTGAGGATTCACAGAAGGTCATTAATAAACTGTACTTATAATTGTATTTCTTTCTTGTTTTTCAAACAAAAGCCATTTGCATGTAGCAGATAAGCAAGGGCAAACAACCATGTAATACTTAGATAAATGTTGCTCAAGAGAACTCACCAGGATCAAAAGTAATCTCATTTCTTTACTCACTACCACGTGCTTGGATATTCCTATGGAATAACTCATGTTCTTTATCCAATGTTTGATGTTGTGATTAGTGTGTATGATCTGAAAGAGTGAGAAAGGCACCTCTGGTGAAGGAAGAAGTGAGAAGGTATAGAATCAGCTTTCTCTTTGATGAGATAAAAATCAGGGAAAAGCCTAAAGGTAAAAAGGGTTTTGCTGGTGTTCTCAGTGAGTTCAGTCCATGGTCATGCCTCCTCACATACTTGGATCTTATTATGATGGGGCTGTGTGGTGGAGAGATTTACTTCATGATAGGGAAAATAAAGGCAATAGAGCAATAAGCTAGGTTAAATTGCACCCTGGCAGTCCAGGGTTCCAGTGATCTACTTCTTTCATCCAGGCCCCAACTCCTTTCCCTACCACGAAAATAAAGCTGCAAACTGGGGAGAGAGACTCACTTGGAGAGTTTGAAAGAGACACTTTATGAGCAAGGTGTAGTATAAGTGAATATTGTCAGGTCGATTACCATCTCTACGTCTACTCTTATTTTTATTAGCACATATTAATTATATGCAATAATGGGTTTCATCATGGTATTTTCTTACATGTATAGAACTAATCTGAATCATATTTATACCCCATTTCTTATTCTATTCCCACTGATCTCTTCCCTCATACATAGAGTCCTTCTTCCCCCATAACTTTAAATGATTTTCTTTTTGCTTTATTTCTGTGTGTGTGTGTGTGTGTGTGTGTGTGTGTGTGTGTGTGAGAGAGAGAGAGAGAGAGAGAGAGAGAGAGAGAGAGAGAGAGAGAGAGACTCAAATGATTTAATATTTCTTTCATGAGTGGGTGAGGGGTTATTTGTAACATAATAGACAACTCACTAGTAGCCATATCATTGAAGAAAAGGTCTCCATCACTCTGCCAAACATTAACTACATATCCTCAAAGAGAAGTGAGGCTTTATGAGCCACGAATTCTGTTGAGGATTGCATACTGATGCACCAGCCATGTGCAGATCCTCTGAAGATAAGGGCACATTCTGTGACTTTGTGAGTGCAGTGTGCTTGCCATGTCTGGATGACAGCATTCCACAACACTCCTTCACATCCCTAGCTTGCACATATTTCTGCCTCTTTTGTAATGTTCCTTGAGTCTTGATGGGAGTGACAGAGGTGTGCCATTTAAGGCTGAGCTTTCAACTGTCAGTCTCAGAACTATCTCTATAGTAACTGCTACACTTTAACAGGAGGAGGAACGGGGGGGGGGGAAGAGGGAGAGGGGGAGGAGAAGGAGGAGGAAAAGAAGGAGGAAGAGGTGAGGGGAGAGGAAGTTTTTTCTCTGACCAAGCTAAAAGCAACAAACTCAGGGAATAAAGCTACGTTTGCTCTTGTAACTAAGACCTAGTCCCTCACATTTTGCTATAGGAAGGCTCTCAACCCACGTACTGTTAAGGAAATGATAAAAAGACACTTTGTGTGGGTTATTCTGAGTATAAATTCACCTTTTCCAGCTGCACAACCTCCCCCCCCCCACACACACACAGTTCAATCACCATAAAACTGTGTTGGGAATTAGATATGAAAACTCACCCTTTTAATGTCACTGGAGCTTTCTGTGAAATACCAGTCCCCTCAGCCTTTGCACTGAGGAAGAAAGGAACCCACAGCTAGAGCATCTAGTGGACAGATCCTCCCTGTGGGCAGCCTTTCCTTCCTCCCCCTTCTCAGTCTCCCTTCTCCCTTTCCAATTCTTCCTCTCTCTAACTAGTCCTCCCTCTCTTTCCAATCCTCCTTCTCCCTACCCAGTCCTCCTTTTCTTCTCAGGCCTCTCTCTCTGCCTCCACAGTCCTCCCTCTTCTTCCCTAGCCCTCTTTCCAGCTGCCCTGATATGTGAAAGTACTGTTTGAGAGAGGCAGCTATTTGCATTGGTAGGAATTTTAATATTTTTTTTGAGTCTCTGTTTACTCTGCATGAGATTTCTCATAGAGGGGAATAAAGTTACACTCTACATTTGTGCTCAGAGCTATGCATTCTTGGACCCTCCAACCCTTTTATAAACCTATTATTTTTTTCTTTCAGATGAAAGGTATATTTAATTATTTATCAGTTGCAGTTCTATCTGGTCCAAAATGAGGCTTCCAAGTCTTTCCCTCAGGCAAACAAAAAGAAAACAAAGTTATTTTATTTTGCCAATACAAAAAAAAAATAAATTCGACATAGGAAAAATTCAAGGACAAGACAACTGCTTGACGTTTTACATAATCTCTCAGACTTTCTGTTTCACAAGACTTTAAAGAAAAACTAACTCTCTGAGGAAAGATGAATTTCAGAGAGAAGTACGGCATTTGTATAAAAGATTGACAAGGGTATGTTTTACTCTCTGAAGCATTTGAATAAAGAGGAACAACATAAGGCAGATGCTTCTTGATCTGGAAGATCTAGCTGTTATCTACTGTGGTGATTTTCGTTAAATGAGTAGAATATTGTTTATCCCACAGAGAAAAATATCCAGTCTTTAGTTAATAGATAAACATTATCTCCCTCTACTAAATGCCCAGAAACAAGGACCAATTTTTATAGGTCTTTATTTGATGGGATCAAGTAGATGTGAATTCTTTTGCATGCCACCCCTTAATCATCTGTCTTTAACTCTATTAAAGTTCTGATTCTTATTTGAATGGTGGTCTAACTCCTATGTCACTTTTCATTCCCCACCTCAAACTTTAATCTCTTTGTATCTTTATTTCTATATGATGCTTTCTTCATTTCCATTTCTATGAATTACTGTACATGATCATTCATCCTCCTTCCCTCCTTCTATGCATTATTAACATGCCTCTCTGTTCTAATGCATCCAAACTTCATCGTCAAATGATCCACACCCATGTAAGCTGTCTTACCATGCTCACTCTGTACCAAACCTCAAGAGCTCCTATATTTGATGCCATGTCCGAGTCTTTCTTCCTGGGAGCACCACTATATCCCTCAAATCTTTAAAAGTCGTAAGCAAAACTCATCCCTTCCCACGGAAATTTATTTCTTCTTAATTTCCTTGTCTTGGTAATAGATTTGAACTTTGAAAGCACAGGAGAACCCTTACTTCCATATTTATTTATCTAGTATGTTTTGCATGCACATGTGTGCATGTGTGTGTGAACACATGAGTGTCTTTGTGCCTATGTGTTATGTATGCACTGGCATGTGCCAAGGGACATATGAAGAGACAACGAGCAACCTCTTTTAACTGTGTGTGTTCCACTGGTGGAACTCAGGTTGGCAGACAAGGAGGGAAGCGCCTTTACCTACTACTCCCTCATTCTGCTTTTAATTTAGTATTTATTTCTTGTAAGAAAATGAAGATTTTGTGTGACTGAAACAGCTTCAGTTCTTACTGGGGCATGTAGAAAACAGTATGGATCTGTCCAAGGCAGGTCTGGACTATTTTTCAAACGCTCTCTTTAATTACAACTTTTTCATGAATATCTTTCCAATCATTTGTTCATTTCGAATCCAGTAAGAATAAAAAGTTCATAAAGACAATAATTTTGCCAATTTAAATGTGTTTTTACATTGCATACACTTCTGGACAAGTCATAGGTTTTTGTCTGGTTGATCGGCTTGGAACCTATCCTGGAATGTGGTTGATATGTTCTGTGATACTCAATCAGAAAAGAAACAGACCTTTCCTTTTTGCAACATGTCTTAATAGCAAATATCTTCTGGGTGAGGGGTGTCCAATTCTCTTCAGTGCTGTGATTTGTGTGGCTTAAAACTGTACAGGCCTTGTGCATGCTGTCACACTCTCTATGTGCTTCCTATGTGCCTCAGTCTGTATCAGGAAGATACTGCTTTCCTGAAGTCATTCACCACCTCTGGCTCTTACAATCTTTCAATCTCCTCTATTATCCAATACCTGTCTTATAATTTGTTTGAATATTTCAATATATGTGCTGATGTGAGATTAAAATGACTTCAATTAGAGTCATTGTGTGTTTTGAAGGCCAGGATTCCTGGTGTTTAGCAGTTTTTCTTATTAAAATTCAGAAGCTAACTTCCAAGGTCTTTCTGATGTCTCTTTGAAACATAAGATCTCACACTGAAGGAAGAATTATCATGAAGGCTTTTTTTTTTTTTAAGTTTATTACGTAAAGTTTCCATTTTAGAGACTTGAAGTCTAGCTTAAGAGCCCTGAAATGATCTTAAGAAATAGAAATTGTCATCCGAGCATTTTATGAGGCACTTCATTTTAAGATCAGGCTGAAATGACTCCAGTCATTTAAGTTAATGACAATTGTGAAACTGTGTTGCTTCCTAGAGTTCTTGAAAACATCTCTTTCTTTTACACCCCACAAGAAAGCTGTGTTCATTTATGACAAGCAGGAATGTTTTCATCTGCTATTAGAAACCTAAAGGTGTAAAAGAAACGTAATACAAAAAACTTACAGCGATTAACAGTACTGACAAATAATTCCCTGTTACACAAGACATCCCCAGCCAGTGGGAGGCAGATGTTGTACAGCTACACAGTCAGTATTATGAATTCACTGATGATGATAATGTTACTATAAAGAAAGGGCCAGAGATTTCTACAGTACATGGTTTATTGGTCCAAAATGATACATAGGGAAAAAAATAAGTTATATTACTATTGAAATGTTTGTACTTTTGTGTAATGTTTGTATTTTAGTTCACAATGGTTTTGGTCCACAAAACCCCTTAAATTTATTTTTTGAAATGAAGTAGCATATTGAGCCGATTGGCATCATTTATGCTGCATCTGGTTAGGGGGAGAGAGAGAAAGAGACGGGGGGATTAATTTACGGTTTGTTTTATTTTTGCCAGGTTTCTCATAATTATTGAAGGCCATGAAAATATTTTATTGTATCAGGGTTTGCATATATGCAGAATTTTCACAAATGAAAGAGAATGTTCACCATATCCATATGTATGTGAAGAAAAATAATCAAATAAATCCTTTATCCAGTGAGATGACTCAGTCAGTGAAATCACTTTTCCTGGAAGCCAGAAGATCAGAGTTTGCTTCCTGGAACCCAAATGAGAGTGGAGGCCTAGAAGTTATTCCATACAGTCTTCCTCCTCTGCCATTCACACATGCACTGCAGCGTGCATGTGCACACACACACACCTATTATATATATATATATAATATAATATATATTATACAGGCATTCACACTTCCACACGTACACTCAACACACACACTCACACACATACACATGTGCACACGCAATATGAATGTGCATGCACACACACATAATACAAAAGAAGCAATGAACTTCTTTAACTTCTCATATATTGAATAATAGGATTTTACATGATCTGTGTTTATGATAATTTTTAGGGCCTGAATTTATTATTTTTTCTCAGTTTCCTTAGATTTATTTTCTGCCACAAAATATGGCTATTTTAAACAGATACTTATGAAATGGCCACCAGGTTCCAGACACAATAGTAAATGCTCACAAAAGTGTGTAAAACACACAAAAGTCCTGCACCTTGAGAGTTTTTATTCTAGAAGTGACAACAGCTGAAAGAGATAAATTATGCACATGGTAAACTAACTGTGCTTAGAAATGTAGATAAAAGAATGTAAGCAGTGTCTAGGGACAAGAAGTACACCTTAAAGGAGGATGCATGAGATCTTGAGCGTGAAGAAAGCCCTTAAGATGTAAACAAGTGTGCAGTGATGTTTTTGTGGGAGATGCTCATGTAGAGGAGACAGTAAAAACCAATGTGATGAGGTGTAGGGTAAAGACAGGAAATATTGGGGACTGGGCTTGGCTGGTGAAGAGTGCTGACTGAAAGAGTGAGGAAAACTGCCATCAAAAGAAATGTCCCTGTTACTCTTTGTGGATCTTAGAAGAGTGGGGAATTTTTAGGTTCTAACTTAATATGAAGAAGATCTTCCTGACTGCTCTATTATAACTGACTGGAATTATGAAAGATAAAAGTAGGAATATTAACCCATAATAGCAATTCAGAGAAAGAAAATGGTGGCTTTTCAGGAGCCATTGCATAAGCAGGGAATAGGGGAGGTCTAGGAAATGTATTTATGGCATAACCTACAGGATTTCTTGGATACATGAACTCTGAAGTGTCAGATAGGTGTTGAAAAGAGACTGCCTTTAGTAAGTCCTTGTGACAGAAGTCTTTATTTAATTCTAAGACTTAGGATTCTGAAATAGGAATGTCATGGATTTGAGGCCAGCCAGGGCTACATAATGAGGCACTGCCTCAAAGAATAAAGGGCCAGATGAGTAAATGAACAAAAGGGAAAGGAGGATGGCAGAAGAGAAAGGGGAAAGGAAGAAAGCAAAGCAGGATGGATGGATAGAAGGAAGGAAGGAAGGAAGGAAGAAAGGAAAGAAGGAAGGTAGAAGGGAGGGAGGAGGGAGGGAAAGAGGGAGGGAGCTTAGATGTGCCACCTACTGAGACAGGAACAAAGACAGCATGAGAAAATTTTGTAGAAGTGAGTTTTGGTTATATTAGGTCCCTGGTACCTATGAATCAATCCTACTTGAGATTCAAACATACAAATCAGGCTTCCTGTGGCAAATGTGGGAGGCAGGGGAGGCGGATCTCTATGAGTCTGAGACAACCTGTTCTACAGCACGAGTTCCAAGCCAGCTAGGAGTGCATAATGAGACCTTATCTCCAAAGGGGAAAAAAGAAAGAAAAGAAAAAGAAAATGAAAAAAGAAAAAAATGTAAAGAAAAAAAAAAACAAAGAAATAACAACAAACCCAAATAGACAAAAGACATAGTAGACCTTATCTCAAAGAAGAAAGAAAGAAAGAAAGAAAGAAAGAAAGAAAGAAAGAAAGAAAGAAAGAGAAGAAAGAAAGAAAGAAAGAAAGGGAAGGAAGGAAGGAAGGAAGGAAGGGAAAGCAAAGAAACAAAGACACACATACACACAAAATCAACTACAGTCAAAGGTCATAGTAGGCTGGAAGATGTGAATTTGCCTGGCATCAGTAGGTAGATGTTTCTTTAAGCTATGATGCTGCTATCAGTCCCCCCAACCATGACTGGAGAGAGAAAAGATGGCCTGTAATAGCTGAATCCTGACGGGCTCTCTGGTGATGCTCCCAAGATGCCAGGTAAGCAGAAAAGCAGATTGAAATTAAGCAGCCCATTAGGTAGAGAAACAATGAATCCCAAAAGTTTAGGACACTGATGGAGTGATCAGGTGTGTGAAGTGATAAACATTGGGTAAGTGAGGGGTTGCACTTTGACCATGAAGATAATTGCAATTTGGAAGCATGTTTTAAAAAAAAAAGCTAATTGAAGTATACTGAACATAAATGAGAAGAAGCAAAGTGATTTTTCTCTGTTTAATAAAGAGTGAAAACAGAACATAGCTAGACAGAGGAATACTCATAAAGCAACTTTTTTCCTAATGCAAGCAATGAACACAAGCTAAGAAAGAGAAGAGGAACTTTTTGTTTTTGTTTTACTAGTTTTTCTAGTTGTAACACTGTCATGGCGTCTTCATTTTTGGTGGTGGATAAGTTTGTAGAAATATATTTATTTGATAGTGAAAGTGTAAAAATTCAATGCAAAACCCCAAAGCTTCCTTTCTGAAGGGCTACCCTAACCATAAGAAGTCCAGTGAGTTGCATAGACATTGTGTCTGGTTGATTTTTTTAGTGTAAAGTCTTTTTTATTTGAAATGCATGTTTTAAGTAAAAAAAGTTAAATTAAAAATAAAATTAAAAATAATTTAGAAGAAGGGAAATGAGTTGGAAAATATTTGATGGAAGAAAAATAAGGAGGAGATGTTTTGTTCTGGAATGCCCGAAAGAGAGTGAACAAGGGTCTTACGGAAAAGCTGGCATGGCCTAACTTCCTAGCAATTTAAAAGGATCTTTGATGGTGTGATCTGCAAAGTTGTGAGAAGGACACCAAAAAACTGCTCATCCTGCCCCTTTCTTGTGACAGTGCAGTCACAGGAATTACTTAATTACTGAAATATTTCTGCACATGCTTACCACAGTGCCCTGGTGCTTTGTCTCACATGGCCACCACTCCGTGGTTTTATTTAGGTTATCCTAATATATTCCACACATCAGAGTATTTTCTTTATGTTCCCACTTGATGAACAATAAATCTTTAGTATTGTCCTAATTCTCTAAAGAGTAGAACCAAATCTCTTGAAATGTATGAAGACATACAATATATCCTGGATAATAATATCAAAAGTGAGGTTTGTGATTCAGCCATTATTAAAAATATTTCTAAATATATACTAAATTTATTGTTAAGTTGTAACAAATAACTAATGCAAATGTTCCTGTCCCTGATCTTAACTACTTTTTTTAGTCTAGACTAAAATTGTCGTGGTAAATGTGAGACGCTGTGGTGGTAACATGAATAAACTGACTGTGACCCAAATAATCAGAAAATGGTATTGCAAAGAAATATATTCTGCTCTTACTTCAAAATGAACAAGCTATATCCGTGTAGAAAATGCCGTTGAAACATTTGAAACGAAGCTTAAATTTTAGAACCTTTAGCTATGGTCCTGTAACTTTGACCCAGCACCACCTGAGTACTTACATTTCTACTTGCTAAAATACAATGTTCACCGGTATGAAAGTTTGTTGATGACGACCATGGTGATGTTGATCCTGCATAGTGATGAGGACTTTGGGAGAAGACTAATGCACATCACTAAGCAAAATAAATGCGTATCGTGACCCAGTACATTGTCACACATAAATGTGACAAGTAAAGCGAGAATTATACAAAGTATATGCCTAACGTTCTTCCAGTATTTAAGGCTTAGGAATCAAATGAAATGAACATGTGTGTCCCCATTGTTGGTCCTTGTGATCAACAATAGAGCTACGCAGCACCCTGAGCTCGGGAGCATGAGTGAGGGACTGAGGGCCTGTCTATATGAGTGCACTAAATGACCTGTGTTTTTAAGACAGATATATAAAGTGTTGCACAGAAGGAGGACTGCTGAGTCTTTTTCCTTACCAATGTTATTAAATACGCTATATGTGCAACTTTAAGACTGGTATCATTCTCTTAGCTGCTATCCCTACTTCAATGATTCTCCAGTAGAACTGATAAGTCTTTATTAATTGCCCTTTAACTTAACTATTAAGATATCGTGACCGGGGTGGCTAAGCAAAATTGCTCCCTGAAAGCTATGTTTATCAAAAATAATTTTATTGATGTACTATCAAATACATGAGGGAATTAAGGTGGGGTATAGTATTTCATGACACTTAAACCTTCAATTTTAAGACTTCATATGTGTTGGGATTGATGAGAGTGGGCATGTTTAATTGTTTCCTACTTAGACCAAATCAGATTTACATCATTATGCTATGAAGAATTCATCATTTTTCAAAGACATCCTTAGTTTAGAAAGATGTATGACGAGTCATGAGCTGGATTAGAGTCTGACCTGTATTCAATCAAAGTGTACACCATCGATATTCCAAAGTATTATGACTAGTAGTTTTTTTGTTAGATAATAATTTAATACATTACAAGAAAGATATTAATTATTCATTATTATTTTAATAAAGCAGTTACTCTCACAGACCCATTCTCATGCATATTAAACAGGACAAGTGTTAATGACATGTATTTAGTAAGTTCATGTATAGATTCCTTTTGTGGCAACTGCTTTCAATCAAAATATAATCAAAAGGATTCATTAAAATGTTACACTTTTCAAGATAATCCATATTCATTTTTCTCCATTCATATATGATTTATTTCATTGTTTTACCACAAATATATATATATATATATATATATATTTTTTTTACTTCAGTTTAAATGTAAAATGATGTTCTAAATGTAATTTACTGGTTTTGGAAAAGCAGATAAAGCTGTCTCATGAAATGGAATTTGATAGTTAATATTTGGAAACAAATAGCTATCTATGTCTGTTGTTCAGACAAATTTGAGTTTCCAAAATTATCAGTATTTCAAATTATTCCTTCTTGAAGGAAAGCAGTCAGTAGTTAAAATCTCATCGACGAGGTATTTAAAAGTTTGTGGTATCTAATTTTTCCTTTTCAGAAAACAGTGATGCTGACAAAGTTCACTTAAGTGTTGTATCTTATGAGTCTATTGCCATAAACAAAGTCACTTATTAGTGACCATTAAGGAGCGCTATTTTTGACATTTTCAAATCTATAATGGCATCAGAACTGGAAATGTCTTATCCTTTACTATCACACAGACTGTAAAGAGCTAGATATTGTCCCACAAGCAAGGCAAACTCCAAGTGAGCAGACATTCATATGCAGAATTGGAGTTTTCCACTTGCAGGTCCTTTTCCTTTCCTTGGGTCTCTCTCCAGTGTTTGCACCCATCATGTAGACCCTGGACCCTCTGCCCTAGCTCATTCCTGCTCATATTATTTACTTTAGGAAAGTCAGCAGTAACACGCTTTCACTCTAACTTATAATTTAATACAGCACTGAAGCTAAGGAAAGCCCTTGATGAAGAATCATCAATACCCTGAGCAAAGGATACAGTGACATATTTAAAAGCCTATGAGGATAGATTAATTATCAGATCTTCCCAGATGTCCTATGGAATGACAGTAAGGTAGACTCTAAAGAATAGGAAATATACTGTTATACTAATTGTACCTAATTTACATGTTGCATCCTATCGGTATTTCCACCCATCATAGTGATCACTAAGACGTTATGAAAGTTTTACTTCCATTATTAAGTGTTTTCCATCACACTAGAGTTACATAAGATGTAATGGACATGTTGTTTCACTGATAGTGTGTTTTTTAACAGTATCCCATGGAATGATTGTGAGTGAACTCATTTAGTGCTTTGTTATATTCCAGGTTTATTCTACTTAAATAAAATTATGATGTGTTATTGCCAAGACCTACCTAAAAGCATATATGTTCTAAATTCAAACTTTATGTTCAGTTTGTATAGGATGTAGCTATCCTCAAGAAAATCAACATGGAAACTACTAAGACTGACAATATAAACAAAAAAGATACATCCAGGAAACATTTTATAATCATTATCATTTAACGTTGTTTAAATATCTGCTTTTGTAAAGGTGAATAAAGAAGATTTTATTATACTTTCAGTTACTTAAAATACTGTGCCATTATTATTTTGAGTAACATAAACATTTTTCAGGGCCAAAATTATATTTCCACAGGTTAAGGACTTATATCAGAAGCCCATAAACATGAATTAAATTCTTCCAACCCATGTACTGGTTGTAAAGGTGGAAGGAAAGAACAAATTCACAAAGTTGTTCCCCAACCCCCTTGTGCATGCTGGGGCATGTGTGTATATACCCTATTTTAAATACAATTTAAAGATACATTTTTCTACCTTCCTTTAAATTATTAGATTACCCATTTTCTTCTTCCACTAGATTCAGTTTTCTTGGTAAGAAGATTAATGATTGAATTTCTTAATTTCCCACACTGCTTGCTTCTAGATCCAAAATTTAAAAGTAGAGACACGATAGTTGTTTTCTCAAATATCATATTAACAAATATTCTAGAACATATATCTGCTTTGATAAGGTCACTTTTCTACTGTTTCAATGATAGTACACACTTTACAGTTTTCAGTTTTTAAAATAATCTTGTTTAGTCTAACATCATTGCAGTATTAGATAAATTAGTTTATGAAAGAAGTAGAAATTAATGCTTTGAATTTTATATAATATGTTTCCCTGTCTATCCACTGACCAAAATTCACCTAATCTCAGCTATGTTCGCACTGTATAGTATGTGTGAAGCTTGTCACATTTCATGACAGTTTCTGGAGTTAGAAGCAGAGACAGGATCATAACTAGCTGGAAACCAAACAACTCTACAGAGCCAGATTCTGTCTTCAAGAACCAAGGCCTCGGGACTGAGGTCAGTGGTGCAGTGCTTTCTGTAATATGTGCAGTCTCAGTTGATCTCCAAGACTACATAAAAATAATTATAATGATATTATAAAAAATAAAATACATGCATATATTCAAGATGGAAAAAAACCCACCAAGACTCAGGTTTTTCTGACCCTAGGAAAGAACATTGTTTATTCTGTTTGTGTTTGATCTTAAGGAATAATGTAGTATTCCTTCACTCAGACTTTCCAACTGAATCTCCTGAATGTATGGATCCCAAACATACATTGATTTGTTAACCTCTACCTACTGTATACCCTTTCTTTGTTATTACCAACAGAGTAGCCAAAAACATGGCAAGACCATCTAAGGGGGATGGTTTTAAAGACACTTATTTCAAAGGTTTATAGCTTTTTACCACAATACAATATTTTTTCTCCAGAAAATATATGCTTACAATCAAAAACCCAAAGGTATCCTTTGACTCCTGATGCATGCTCAGACATGCAACGTTTCATCCTGAAGTGTTTAATGAAACTATTTTGCAAATTAAACAAAGACTTCACAAAGAATATGAAAATTATTAAGGAAGATATTTTCTGTGTATATGTAAATTGACACCCAAATGAGTAAAGAAGACTGTGAGATTTTAAAATATTGTACTTTTTCTTTTATTTTTGGTAATATGAGTGTCGTTTGGTATGAAAGTAAGACAGTATATCAAGTCAGCTTATGGCTTTGTGAAGCCTTGGAATTATGAGAATTATACTAAATATACTGCTTGTTATCAAGCAGTGGAAATGAATCTACCCTTGCTATTTTAGGTAAGTATTCTTCATGAATAGAGGCCTTTGTAGTCAGAATCTGTCTTCATATTTTATTGAGATCAGTTTATCAAATAGCTAAAATATACTTTATTTCAATACAATTAACAATTTCCTAATTTGTTTGCACCATGAAAAAATTCCATTTCTTCAAGAGGCCACTGTTAAGTTCATAATTTAATGTCGATTTAACAGTAACATTACTGAGAGAACATTTGTGTTTATCAAATCCAGAGGAATGAAAGCAGCTGTCTTATCAGGATTTAAGGAATATGCAAAATTAACACAGCAATTTGTTGAATATAATAGCCAACTCAATAGGAAAATGTTTTCTTTTATGGAGGAGAGAGATGTTTAAATCCCAGCTTTGTCTGCTTTGTTCTCTGAAATATCATTCTTATCGCATTCAGTGCTTATATGAAGATGCAGTTATAAAGTATTCATAACGAGTAAAAATGGATGTGATAACCAGGAAAATATCTCCTGTTTCTAATAGGTATGATCATGCTATGTAAAAAAAAAGTAACATGCAAACCTAGCCCAAATTGTAAACTCTCTGAGATCTCCCTTTTCAACTCTGATGGATTTCCTCTTCTGTATCTCATGTGAAAGCCATTGGCATTCCCCATGCACTGAAGCTTTGATTCTGAATATAAAGAGGTCAAAGGGAATGTTTGGATAGATCAACACAAAGCCAGTAAATAACCTGAAAAATGTGTTCAACCATCCGATTGTCAGAATGGGACCAATAGTGTTTTAAACTGTGTAAAATAGGATACTGTGCATACAACAATAGCTTTGTAATTGGGATTGTATGCATGTTACTTTTAAAAGTAGCAGTGACTTTTGAAAAATGTAGAACATAAATGGTTTAAGGTAGCCATTCCCATTTGTGAATAGCTGAGTTGAATTCAAAGATACACAATAAAACAACTTAAAATAAGAACACAAAAGACTGTTTCCTGGGCAGTACCAGAAACCCAGAAGCCTGCAGCAGTTGCAATCTGCAACAACAGAAAGCTTTAACAGTGTGTCTAACTCTTTAAAATTCCAAGTTAGGGTTTCTGAGTGTATTCGTGGATATCCATCTGTTCTGTGCAGACACAGCCTGGATGATTATATTTATTTGCGGCCACTAACTCCAATCTGATGAGTTAGTGGAAAAGTACGAAGGTCATGTCTGGATTTAGCGGGGCACATGAAACACTGTCTCCTAAATAAACTGCAACATTCTGCCGCGGATGTAGGTCAGTGGTAGGGCACTTGTCTAGCAGACACAAGGCCTGAGTTCAATTCCCTGCACTAGAGGAGATAAATAAAACTTGACTATTTAACATATTTATATATAGAATATCAGTCCTAAATATATTCCACATGGCCCTATTCAAGGACAATTTTGGGCAGAAAATTCAATAGGTTCTGTCAACCTCATAGCACTTTCAGCCATGAAATTAAACAAGGAGAGACTTTAAGGTAAAATGTTTGGCAATAGGTGTGTTAAAATAGGTGAACATTATTTAAACGGCTTTCTGCATATATGCCAATTTCTTATAGGAGATATAGCTCAGCTTTAGTAAAGGTTTGGTCAATTTCACTGGTCTCTGTGGCACAGTGTTATTTTTCTGAGTCAGCTAGGATTCTTTTTTTTTTTTTTTTTTTTTTTTTTAATTTATATATATGAGTACACTGTAGCTGTCTTCAGACACACCAGAAGAGGTCACCAGATCCCATTACAGATGGTTGTGAGCCACCGTGTGGTTGCTAGTATTGAACTCAGGACCTCTGGAAGAGCAGTCAGTGCTGTTAACCACTGAGACGTCTCTCCTGGACTCAGCTAGAATTCTTATCCTAGGAATGCGTCCCAGTTCTAGTTAGGTTTTTATTGCTGAGAAAACAAAAAACAAACAAAACTATCATGACAAAGGCAACTACAAGGAAAAACAGGACTTATCTTTACTCCCCACAGATTACAATCTACCCCTAAGGCACAATCAGGGTGGGTACACAAGGCAGGAAACAAGAGACAGAGACTGAAACCAAGCCATGGAATGTTGCTTGCTGACTGTCGCTCCTGATGAGTTGCTCATCCTGCTTTCTTACAGCATCCAGGACCACCGGCTTAGTAGTGGCACTGCACACTGTAATTTGGGGACTCCCAATTCAATCACTAATTTAAAAAGGTACCATCGCATTACCCAAAGGTCAATCGGATGAGAGTATTTCTTCATTTGAATTTCCCCTTCTCAAAAGACTCTAGCTTCTATGGAGTTGATATTAAACCAGCCAGCATAGATTATATGCAGTAGTCGATATGCATCTTTTGATGAGTTCATAATCAGACAAAAGAAATGCAGAGAAGACATTTATAAGAAGACATTTAAAAAAACACAGCTTTTACATTTACCTTTGATGTAATTTTAATTGATGTTAAGGAAACCAATTCCCTTCCAAATTCACGTATACAAGGGAAAAGATTCATTATCTTTTGGGGTTTTATTTCCCTTTCTTCTTTTTGCTTTTACTCTATAGAAATTTACTATGTTTTTCTCTCTGAAAATGTGCATGAGATTTTAGGTTTTCCACTTTTAGGAAAGTTACAGATTCTGCAATTATGTGACTGTTAAGATGACTCTTTAAGACTCTACTAGCTACTGACTGAGACAGATGCAGATACTCACAGCCAACCAACCATTGGACTGAGGTCGGGGAACTCTATGGAAGAGTTAGGGGACGGATTGAAGGAGCTGTAGGGATGACAACCCCATAGGAACACCAACATTGTCAACTAACCAGACCCCTGGGAGCTCCCAGAGACTAAGCCACCAACCAAAGAGCAGACACAGGCTGTTCCAAGGTCTGAGGCAAGTATGTAGTACAGGACTGACTTGTTTATCCTCAGTGGGAGAGGATGTACCTAATCCTATAAAGAGTTGAGACCCCAGGGAAGAGGGATACCAAGGAGGGGAAGGGGGGTACTCTCTCAGAGGCAAAGGGGAGGGTGAATGGGATGAAGAACTGTACGGGATGAGGAACTGGAAATGGGAGCAATAGCTGGAATGTAAGAAATAAAATAATTAATTAAAAAAAAAAAAGATGTCTCTTTAAAACTTGCAGCGTTGTAGGGAAAGATCCTTAGGTGAAATTCTTCATTTAGCTTTATATATCCATGTTTTTTTGTCTTACAGGATTATATTTTTTTTCTTTTCATTTTATTAGAATATTTTATATTTCAGTGGAGGGTTTCCCTTTGTCCTGGCTTTTGATATTTTAAGAACAATGTTAGCATGGGCTGGCTGGAGGTTGTTTTTCAATGCTATATGTTACAATGTACACATTAGACATGGCCAGGGAAAGGGTTATCATATGATATCATATTATTATGTCATAAGTGGGAAGCCACTATAATGTAGCTCTCAAGAACACTTTAGATATAAACTGTGTCTTTTGCCTAGAGATGTAAAGTGCAGGTATGTGTATAGGAAAGTGACATTCTACTGTGATAGGAGACCAGCTACGCTGTTGGCTAGAAGGTTTGATAGGCCGAGTGATGCTTTGCATGGCATACTGCTGTGTCATCTTCTGTGTTTTCCTGTGTCAAAGTACACCTGCACAGGAGATGTTTTTCCTTCATGTTTTAAACAAAATAATGTATGATATTAGAAATAACTTTTCTCACCCAGCTATGCTTTCTCATTGACTACAAATCTCAGGGAATTTTCAGGTTCCTGTCACAGGTTATCTCTCCAGTAGTTTTGAGACCTACATTATGAAGCTTCCACTTTATGATATGATATCATATGATAATACTTTCCATGGCCATATCTAATGTTCATTGTTTTTGACAACATATTTTCCTAGTTCTGATTTTTATTGGTAGCCATTTTCTCATTCCATCTATGATAGATTTTTTTTTTTTAACCTGCACGTGTTTTCTTGCTGGAAAAAGAAGAAGCAATTGTAGATACTTTTATTTCACCATCTTTAAACACTCATTGGGCAATATCTAACTACCAGTCTAATTACCATACCTTTTCTAGGTCTGTCTTACTCAAAACCCTTGATACTGGAAATTATTTCTCACTATTATTTTATGTAACCTAAATATCACGACCTTTATTTCAAAAAAGCAAAATAAACTAATAAAGAACAGCAAAATCAAAAGCCATTTTTTTCTGTATTTAGCTTTTTGATTACTAACCCTTGCTCATGTATAGGAAACAATCAACAGCCTTGGCATCTAAGGCTGATACTAACTCTATCATGAGGTATTTGAAAATTAAAAAAATAGAGATACTAGTAAACGAAGAGAATGAGGATGAAAGTGTGAATTATCAGCAACAGTTAATATAGTCTTAAATTGTAATTTACTAAATTATTACTAACTTCATATTACATTTATCATATATAATTGTTGCTTCTATAATGTTCTCATATCTTTATACTTAATGTGCTAGAGTTAATCTCTGGTTGTCATCATGTAAAGTAGATGAAAGGAAAACTCTTATGTCCTTGCCCTTTAAAAGAAAGGATAAAAGGAACAGATACCAATTTTAAAAAAGGAAGGAAAGAAAAGAAAGAAAAGAAAGAAAGAAAGAAAGAAAGAAGGAAGGAAGGAAGGAAGGAGGAAGGAAGGAGGGAAGATAAGAAAGCAAAGCTCCCATATGCTCTTTCTGGAGATCTATATAGGCTAGAAACCAAGTCCCATCAATCAAGAATTATTTATAGCCAACCAGAAGAAATAGATACAGGAAATTTTTCCAAACTGGGATTATATACTTATTTTTTGAAAACATGCTTTGGTGACCTAAATGGTTGTTGCTGGCTTTCTGCATGCCAGACGGAACCCTGAGTGTATTTAGATTTCAGAATCACCCAAGCACTTCAGTTTGTAATCTTTTATCAAGCAGTAGGCCACAGTCTAAGGAACCAATGTGGTTTTAAATATATCTATTGTAACCACTGCCAAACCTTATCTTCAGATGAGCTGTGAGGAACCTCATCCAAGTAGGTTGCCATGGACATTTTGATAGTCATCTCCTTGATTCTGGATTTTGAATTTTTAGCACTAAAGGCTCTGCTTTTGTGTGAAAAGAGAAAGATAACTACAGAGGAAAAAAATCACTTTATGGAAATAAAATATGTACAAGGAAAATGCTAGCCTAGAAAATCAAGAGGAAGGCTAGCATCATTGTAGGCTGTGGGTAAAAGTTACCCATGGCCTTAGCTGTGACTGGAGCCATTACAAGGTCCCCTTCAATTATTGGAGGTCAGGCCTCTATCCCCGCCTTCGCAAGAATAGAATCGCCAAGGCCCTTAGAGAAGGGAGGAGATGTCAGGAGTAGCCCTGCATATACACTAAAGGCCTAAAATCAGCCATAGGCCTAAAGTCAGCAATAGGTCTGACACACATGCATGCTATCACAAAATCTTGGTTCTCTGTGGAAAAACACTGAAAACAGAAGGCTATAAGCTATTGTAAACAGGCAGCTTCTGTGGAAATTTACCAGCCTGAGTAGTCATAGGTTTTATAAATAGACAGCCTCGGTGGACAGTACCAACTTAGATAAGGACAAGTGAATCATAGGCAGAGTCATAGTGACCTGTCCCCTGAACCTACACCCAGCTGATACCCTGTTCTGAAAGGTATCTGTACTCCCCCTGAACACCTATGCTCCGGCGCCATTCCCTTCCCCACATCCTGCCTTTTTGTGTTTATAACCTCTGTGTAAATAAGTAAATTACGATGTGATTTAAATAACTAAATAGATAAATTTTTAAAAAAAATCAAAAAAAAAAAAAAAGGAGTGATTACCATGGCCAGATAGGGAGTACACCATATTTGCCTAGGTGAACATTGCCATAACTGCTTCCCACACCTTAATGAGTAGGTGAACTAACACTTTGCTATGGAACTAGGGGAACAGAGATCCTGAGAACACTGGGGACAGCTGCTTTGTTTTCTCTTTTTGCATTCGATGTAGTATAATTGCAGGACAGAGCAATGATCAGAACAAAAGGTGCTCATGAGCTTACCTGAGCTTACTGCATTTCCCATTTTCTCTTTCCATTTCTACAGTATCATCATTTTTCAAATTCTAGCAGCCACATAGTAAGCAAAAGTAACAACATGGTTTTGGTTGACAAACTATTCTGTTATTTAAAAAATAAATGGTTGTAGTCCAGTTAAATATTTTTTAGAGAAAAAGAAATCATTTTTAAGGTAGGGACCAGGATCCCAAATTTTTGAGTTGTAGATTTCTGATTGGTTTGCTGATTTGTTTTTTATACAGGTTGTATACCTTTTCCTAAATTATGCATTGACCAAGTGTTTTTCTGTTGCTGTGATGAAACACCATGATCATGGCAACTTATAGAAGGAAGGGCTTACATTGGGCTTATGGTTCCATAGGGATGACTCCATCATTGTCATAGCAGGAAAGCATAACAGCAGGCAGGCATAGTGGCTGGAGCAGCAGCTGAGAGAGCACATTCCAAACTATAAACAGAAGGCAGAGTGGACTTAGAATAGCCTGCATCTTTGGACTCTTGATCCCTGTGCCCAGGGACATTCTTCCCTCATCAAGCTCATGCTTCCTAAGCCTCCCCAAACAGCCACCACCTGAGGACTAAGTATCTGAATGATCAAGACTATGAGCAACATCTATGCAAACCACTGTAGCAACCAACTGGTACAGATTACTTACTGTGTCTGTTCATATTTATGACCCATTTCATGTCATTAAAGAATCCTTTGGAAGCATCCAATAAAGACACATAAAAATACTAAATATATTTAATAAAATGCAAGGACTAAAATAAAAGTATAGCTAGGCTAAGTATACTGACACATGCTTGCAATGTCAGGACTAGGTTAGGCCTCATCAGGCTGATACACTGCAAGTTTAAGGGTATCTTGGCCTTCACAGGAAGATCTTGTGTTCTAAACAAAGAAATAAACAAAAGACAACAAACAAGGAAACTGGAGCCCAGTTGGATGGTTACTAGAATTTAAACAACAACAGCACCCTTTAAGTTGCATGTTCATGAATGTGAGAGACATATATGCTTGCTTTATCTCTTCCTTTTTTTGTGTGGATAGCCATCAATAGATGGTCCAAATTAGGAATGCTTCTGTAGTCTTTGCTGCTATGTAATGTAAAGCCATAATTTTGCCATCATGTAAGTTACATGGAAAGTTTCTATCCTTTCTTCTTGGGAATTTCAGTCCAACAGTTTCTCTGTAGATCAAGTAGCATCCTATTCTTTCACCACTGTCTGATTCAACATGAACAAATGAAATCAAAATAATTAGGAAAATTCTAGATGTAAGTTAGGAGGGAAATAGGTGTATAATTATATGTGGAAAGAATGAGAGAGTTAAGGTAAGAAGAAGAAAGAAAGCAAGAAAAGAAAAAACAGTGATATTAAAAGCATGAATAATTTAACTTACTCAATTAAAAATCACATCCAAGCCCATACATAATTCCTTAAAAATATAAGCAAAGGTTAGTTGAAAATAGCATAGAACTAAATAGTCAGTTATTAAATAAAAGTCAAGAGTGTATAAATTTTAAACATGTAAGAATGGGAATTATTTTTTAATTACCTTAAGAAACAGCAATAAGAGAAGAAGAGAGAAAACCATTGCTGCCAGTTACTAAGTTCAAGGTTCTATTTATTTTGCACCTTTCAAATTAATATATATGTATATATATATATTATATTATAAATTTCATATATTTCATATATTATATATATAATATATATGAGAAATTACAATTTTACTACTGCCAGCAGTAGTAGCAACATTATTTCGAAACTCAGAAGGAAAGGAATCCCTTTTGAAGAAATGTTAAACAATGATAAATGAAGAATTCACATTTTAAAGTATTCCTTTAAAAATAGCTGTTACGGCTGAGGAAATGGACCAGGAAGTAAAGCACTTTCTGTTCAAGACTAAGATCCTGAGTTTAAAGCCCACAAATCCACTGTAAAGCTATAGTAGGTAGAGGATCAATATTGGTACAAACCTACAAGGAGATGGGCAGCAGTGGCAGGGGTATACTGGGAAACTAGCAGGGTATGTCACTTCACTTCCACATCAGTGGACAAGAGAAACCCCGACTGTAACAAGGTTAAGTAGAAAAAATGAGAACAGAGGTTGACCTCTGACTTCCATACCCACAAAATACACATACATATATGTACACATGCTGTGTGTGGCGGGTGGGGGTGGAGGTGGGAGTGGTTCTCTGGTAACACCAGGGCTAGCAAAGCATCAGTCCATGTGAAGCAAGAAAGAAATCTGGTTCAATATGACTCCAGGCCAGCGCTGGTTTATACTTCAAGGCCTGACACTGAGCTGTTCCTTTTAGACATATTTAAGTGCAGCACCATTATGGAAAAAAGCTTTCAGCTGATACTTAACTCAATCTAGTGTGTAGTGAAGCTTAAGGATGTTAACAATGAAACTCATAACAAAGGACAAATGACTTCTTCCATAAATATGTGTCCTATTGACTTGGAAGCAATGATCAGGATAAGGGTAAAACATAGTAGTGTAGGTAGCCACAGTCTGCCCCTAAAGATAGCACAGAGGTTATTATAAAGTACATATGGCATCTCCCATTAGGATGTGTTCTATTGACTAAGAAACAATGTTCAAAATAAAGTTCCAAGGAGGAGTCTTCCTTAAGCATAAGAATCTGGGAGATTCAGGTGTGGTCTGACCCAACATCTAGCAGAGATCACCAGGTTATTAACTACTTCCATTCTCAACCCTCCAGGCAGAACACAGGTAGACATGTCTTCCATTGAAGAAAAAAACATTTTGTGTTTAACATTCATAATTTCCATGGTGATTATTGTGAGTAGAAGGGCATTGTGTCCTCTACAAACTGTACATGAAAATCATATATATCATATTCATAAAATATGAAGAGAGAAAAATGAAAATATTTTTAATGAAATTATTTTACTTTCTGAGCGGAAATATCGTAGTCACAAGATGGTGTCATCCTTGTCCTGCTTGCGGAGCATCTACAGAGTTTCATCTGTGTGAATAGAATCTTTCTAGGACTCCCATGGACATTCACCCATGGAATCTTATATAATTCCACTAAAACATGCTTAGACTTTTCAGTGTGATATACCAAACCATAATTTCCAAACAAGTAGAACCCAGAAATATTCAGACTGAAGATCAAAATCATATAACCAGCATTTATGTTTTGTGTGCTAAAAGTTTCCTCATCTTTTCGTGTATCATCATTACTTTCTAAATGTAATAGAACTTAGGGACCATTGCTTATTCGCAAATAATAGTCTCTTTGAGATTGTATTAGTATTCAGTAAGTTTTCTATTGATTTTGGAACATGGGTAGTTCAAAGATATTCTTGACTTTTGATGTATCTTTCCTGTTAAGAAAAATGCCATATCTGAAGTTTGTGCCAGGAAAGAGGAAAAAGCACAGAAGATTTCTCTGCCAGCTTGATTATTGAGAAATACATAAGCACTAAGGCTTGGAGAATGTCTAAACTGTTGGAGTTGTTTGTCAAGGTTGTGCAAAAACATATTTGCTTTGATCTTCAGGTGAGAAATGGTTGTGAATCATGCAAAAGGACTGCAAAAAAATTTCAAAGTTCCTTTAAATTGTCACCAGTGAAAATGAATCATAATTTTTAATATAGTTAAAGATGCTCTGTAGGAAATTTACAGGAGAGGCCAAGTAAAAGTCTATCTCTAATTTGCATACTTAAACTTAATAGTTAAAAGTTCACTGCCAATCTCCTCTTCTATCTATTGAAGTAGAAAAAAACAAAATGACTTGCTGACCTTCATGTGCATTATTGTTCAACACCTGAATTATCCAGAGCACACTTGTAAAAAAAATCTTTAATTTGGATCAGCTACTGAACACTGGGACATTATCTCTTTGTTGAACATTTCCTTCCAGTTTCTAAAGAAAATATTTTAGTTGTTTATGAAGGTAAATAATACTGAAAATTAAATATGAAATTATAAAGCCTTCTTTCCAAATCCACTGTGTTGACACTAGCTGAATACCATCTTTGCATTTCTCCTCACAACAATTCTACCCACATCTACATAACCACAGCCAGATCTTTGCAAATGGGGATGGGTAAATGGATGCATGATTATATAGGCTTGATTTATTTTGAGAAAATGATAAAATACATGGTACTTTAGATAATAGATCGATACCTTGGTTTCACTTCAGTTATTCAGAAGACAACAAACTAACCACTAAATTTAAGGAGAAAAGAATGACAACAACAAGTGTGGAGAAGATAGCTGGGTAGCAGGCAAGAGATAAGCAAATGGAAGAGTATGGGAGATGAGAAATGGAAAGTGGTTACAAGAATATTTTATCAGAGTCAGATTTTCAGTTGCCTGATCCAATTTTAACCCTGTTTGGTCTCATTTTTATACGTAAGGGTTTTTCATCATGTGAACAGTACAGGGTTTTATTTTTACATTGCTCAAATGTAAGGCATTTGCTTCTTCTATTAGTAGTTCTCTATGGACCTGGATTCAGGGTGCTCCACCCTTCCTTCCACAGTGAACCCTCAGTCTCTGCATATTTGTTCACTTTCTTTTAACTGGTTGGTTTTCATAATTAGTTAAGCATTTATTTTATTTTTCTCAAGGCAGCTTGTAGGCAGTGTATTGTCTCTGTTTTGTTGTTGTCGAAAATATGTGTCTGTGATCATGAAACATAAATAGCTTATCGATGTTGAAAGGTTATAGAATTTTTGATTCGTTTTCTCAAAGAGTGATAGAGTCTCCATCTTTCCTCCTTTGAGTATTGGAAGCATATGATATTATTCGTTACTTTGTGTTTCTAGGGATCTTAAGAGTCTTGGTATTCAGTAGATTGTATAGGCTGCATAAACATTGGCCATTAAATAATGGATGAACTTGAAATGTGGTATGTTCTTTAATGTTTAGATTCAGTGTTTTATTTGGGAATGATTGCAGGTTTAAAATAAATTTCTTGCACTTAGGCTGACTCTGATGTTTGGACACAAATTCTATTTTGGGGGTACTCCCTTCAGATAATTTTTATATCTATTTGCTTGTTTCTAATCCTTTTAATCCTTTTCATTAATAAAAAAAAAAAAACTAAAGCTCACTATATAAACCCCACTGGTGTTTTCCATATAACTTATTTGACTTTCAATCAAATCAGTCTGGTTTTAATATATATAATCATGTGCTGCTATATAAAATGGATTGGGTTTTCAATCTTTGCTTATAAGTCTTTAATTTTAGTTTTACACAGTTTGTTTCACTTTGCCATTGAGTTTGTCTTGTACAATTCCTATTATTAACACACTATTTTGTACTGTAACACAGAAGCCATGCTTTGTTTTTCTACTGTTGGAATCTTAACGGTCCTTTCTTCCTCTGTTTCTATTCTGACCTGCAAGAAGCTCCATGGAGCATTTCTGTCTGCTCTAGAGAAATATTGCTGGCATGTTTACTTTCTTCCTGTGTATCTCAGCTAGTTGTCTTTCAAAGCTCTGGTCGGAATGTGCTGACTCTGTGTATCTGATTCATTTTTATCTCCAGCTGTGTCTCTTACTAATCTTATTTTTTGTTTGACTCTTGTATTCATCGATCTTACATGAATACTGTTAGAAAATATTTACAGCATTTAAATTGTTTCTAGTCATTTTATTTGGTGAAGAAAATCCTGATATATGAACTTCTTCACCACATTAGCACAAAAGGTTCTATGCTGATATTCTAGATTCTGTGAATACATTTAATAATAATTTCCCACAGGTAATACTTAAGTTAACATGATTATCAGGTTTCTAATGTAGTTATGTTGGCTGATTCATGGCATCGATTTTTATTAATTGTAAAATCTCTCTCATGTTTAGAAATAGTGGTAATCGGTACACTCAAAAAGCTGATCAATAATGATTCAGTGACAGAATCATTCTACAGAATGAGTTCCTAGGTCAAAAAGTAAACAGTCAATCATTAAGTATGGAAATATACTATGTTGGATTAGGGTGGTCTTTAAAGATAGCTCTGAAGTTTTTCTCTCTATTTTATGGAAGTAAAGTACCTTTGTCAACTTCTAGCACAGTAAATAGTTGCCATCATGCATTTCTTAATTTCAAAAAGACAGTTCCTTTTCTCCAGTTGTCAACAAAAAACTAAGAATTTAATTTTCATTTACTTCAGGAGATGACATTTTTCACTTTAAAGATTGCACACATACTATCCCTGATGAATTAATTATCTGCTTCAACATTGGTCATTCTAATTTATTGCTGTAGGTTTTTAAACCCTTGCACTTTAATTTGGTTGTTAATTTACACATCCATTAAAAGTTATTTTTAAGCTTCTCTTAGAGATTTTGAATGATATCTTATATACTTATGCATTAGAAATGTATCTTAATTATGAATACTCAGATTTATCTAGTGACTTATTGGTAGCCTTGAACACTGTGTAAATGTTTGTTATTTGTGTCTTTAATTTTTAATAAATACCAAAGGATTTTTAAGAGGCCAGAAATAAATATGTAATAAAATTAACATTTATTGAATACATTATTCAATTAACAATACATTAATTCAGTAATTTAATTAAACGAAATGAAGCACAGTAATGGGTATTTGATAAGTTACTCAAGTTTTATCATAAATATTGAAGAAAATATTACCAATACATACAAAAAAAAACATGTTTATTGTTCAAGATTTTAGACAGAAACTTTAGTTGTAAAAGGTTCACAGAGGCCACATAAGCTTGCCTTCTTTCAGAGGTAAAAAGGAAATTTTGCTTTTATTAAACATTTTGATATAAAGTTTTGAAATATTTTTATGATGTAAGCAACTAGAAAAAGCTATATGAACATCTCCCCTTGTTTTTAATGTTGTCAACATATTTTCTTTCCTTTAATAGAAATCTGTAGCTTTCAGTTCCGCACACAGAACAAGTACAGGTTATCAAAGATGAAGTAATAATTTAACCAGAAGTGAATTAATGCTGTCATGTTAAGTTTGTTAGAATTTTGTCTAAGGTAGAAAATGTTGGCTCTGCGTATAGAATAGTAAGTTACTTCTTTAGACTGTGTGGATCTTGTTACCTCTGTGATTGGAATGTTAAATAGTAAGCCATGTGCACTTCTCAGAAGCAAAAAGTCTTTACTGACTGGCCCTGATGTTTATCTCCATACATGAAACAATGACTAGAATTAATTTTATGTATTCAGGACTCCAAAATTTTCCTCCAGGGAATCTTACTCATTAAAGTTTGTAATATATTTTTATCCACAGGCAAAGTTTTAATCTTTCATTTAATCATGATAGGCCAAAGCAGAACAAATTATGATGTATATTTCTATAATAATATCTGACAAAGAGAAAACATTTTGAAGAAAAAGCAATTAAGATACATCATAGTTGAGTGTAAATTTCATAACCTGCATTGTCTGCAAAGCATTTGAAAGCTGGTATTTAATAACCACGAGTTTGAAATAAATGAATGTTCTCATTCTTCTTCTCACTTTTTTTTTTTTTTGCAAAGCATTTCATTCTGTGCTGCTTCTTACCTTCTGAAGTGAAACTGAAACCATTTTCATTATTGGAAATAATATAAAATATTATTAAATAGAGTAACCGTCAGCAATGAGGAAATGGGCTAAAATTTTAAGTATATTTTGATTCTTGATTCATTTTCTGTTTTTATTTTCTCTGTCTCTCTTCTCTCTCTCTCTGTCTCTCTCTCCCTCTCTCTCTCCTTCTCTCTGACTCTCTCTGTCTCTGTCTCTTTCTCTCTCTGTCTCTGTCTCTTTCTCTCTCCATCTCTGTCTCTGTCTCTCTCTCTGTCTCTCTCTGTGTCTCTCTCTCTCTCTCTCCCCCCTCTCTCTCTCCTTGTCTCTGACTCTCTCTCTCTCTGTCTCTCTCTCCCTCTCTCTATCCTTCTCTCTGACTGTCTCTGTCTCTCTCTGTCTCTGTCTCTCTGTCTCTGTCTCTTCTCTCTCTCTGTCTCTCTCTGCCTCTCTCTCTCTCTCTCTCTCTGTGTGTGTGTGTGTGTGTGTGTGTTGTTGTGTGTGTGTGTGTGTGTTGTGTGTGTGTTGTGTGTGTGTGTGTGTGCAGAGGTTCTTTCATATCTCAGGCTGACCTCAACCTTATTAAAGCAAGGTTAACCATGACCTTTAGATCCTGTTTCCCATCCTAAATGCTCTGTTTACAGAAATATGCTAACACACCGGTTTAGTCCTTGTTAGGGACCAAACTTAGGGGCTTTATGCACATGCAACATGCATTTCCCTAACTGAGTTATATCTCAGCCCAAAGTCTTCAATGATTTTTTTTTAATATGTTGACTTTAAGCAGTCATAGATGTCACCCTTAATCACATATATTTTTTTGGGTGGTACAGTTAGGACCTACTCAGCTATTTGTTAACTTGAGTTCTTTTTCATTCATGCTTAAGAATTCTGAGTAAATCTTGTAGAATTATGCAATAATATTTGAAATCATGGAGAGTGGTTTCTATAATGCTCATTTAAGTTTAAATAAATGTAAAGGTGGTAACAAATATGAAGACATGATTTTATTCTTATTCTTTAGTACCAAGAACTACTGATATCCCCAAACATCTGTGTGCAAAGGGAAATTTATTTTTCATACTAGTCATGTGCATATCTTTCATTTTCTTAATTCTGAGCCACCCACTATATTTGTTAGTTCTATACTCATCTTAAAGATTTTCCTTTTTTTTTTTTGATCAATCCCTGTGCGTACAGGTTTGCTTCCTGGTGTTGGGAAGTCATTGTAGATCTCTGGTCAGGAATCAGCATTTTCTGGAATTGTCTCGTCTATTTATTTTGCACCTTTTCAGGTTGAAGAAGTGAGCCTCTGGCGCAGATACTGATCATGTAAGGAACTCCCCTTCCTGTATTAAGCAATATTAAGGAAATGGTGCTGTGTTAACACTTGACTCCTGTCGTGTTTAAAATGTCAATTTTACCCACTGTCTGTCTCATTCCAAGTTCCATTCTCTCGGGCACTGGACGTGGGCTGCATCTTTCTCCCTATGGCTTTAGTGATCAAAAACGTAAGACCTTATGGTCTTCCCAGCTCTTTTCATCTATCTGGGTAGGATACTCTGTGCAGTATCTGTAAGCTAGTTTTTACTGCTCTTGCATGACCTCACTCCAGAGACTCACTTCTTATATTTTATACTCAGCTCTTGACCCATGCTTGTCTCTACCTAAGGAATTAGGTCCAGAAAAGACATTTTCTATAGAAAGAAAATTGATTCCAAGTTTATTCAAACACAGAAGCCTAAAGTCTATCTTTCTCTTCCACCTCTTCTTCTTTTTCTTCTTTCTCTTCCTTCATCTTCTTTTCCTTATTCCTTCTGTTCTTCCTCCCCCTGAACCTTGTCCTCTCATCATCATCTCATCCTCACCCACTTCTGCTTCTTCATCCTCCTCGTCTTCCTTGTTCTCTCCCTACTCCCCATATCGTTTTGTTCCTTGTCCTCTTGTTCTTTTTCAGTTGCCCTGACATTAATTTAGTATTTCTTTTGTCAATGTTTTTTTTTTTTTCTGCCTGCTCTTAGAATAGAAAAAATAAATAACTTTCAGTATCCACAGGTATGGTGATAGTACACCAGGCTTTTGAAACACAATAAAAACATATATTTAAATACAAATAAATAACACATATCCTCATATTTTATAGTTTTCAAATATTTATTGTCTACTGGTTACCGAGCTTCCCAGCTTAAATCGTGTTAAGAGCAAAATTAGTTTCAACACTTTAAAGAGAAAGAAATTAAAAGAAAAATAAAACTAATGTGGATATAAGAAGCTCTTATATGAAGCCTAGTCTGTACAAATATAATATTAATTGGATTATCAAGACATTTGCTCACTTAACACTGAGGTGGCTGGACTGAGAATAGCCCCATAGGCTCATACATGCTTTGTCCCAAGTTGGCAGAACTATCTGGGAAAGATTATTAGGTATAGCCTTGTTTGAAGAAATGTGACCTTTGTAGAGGAAGCTTGTCACTTAGGGTATCAGCTTTGAAGATTCAAAAGCCCGTTTCATTCCAATATGGGATATTCTCTCTCTCTCCTTCTCTCTCTCTCTCTCTCTCTCTCTCTCTCTCTCTCTCTCTCTCTCTCTCTCTCTCCCCTCTGCCCTATTGTTGTGAATCAGATAAGTTCTCAGCTCCTGCCTCAGTGGCATGCCTGTCTGCCAGCTGCCATTCTCTCTGTCATAAACATCGTGGACTCATTCTCTGAAATAGGCCAAAAAAACCATTCCTCTATAAGTTGCCCTGGTCATGTCGTCATATCATGCTAATAGAAAAGGATCTAAAACAATGATTATGTAGTGCTATATCTACATATAGTTAAACCTGTATGTAGGTAGAGTTAACTCTATCATATAAGTGATGTCTTAGCAATCTCACATCTGCTATTCTTTATTTCGTGTCATTCTAAGCTAAAACAGAAGAAATTTTCATTTTCAGCTGAGGCCATAGATGCTAAGAAGGAGTTATCACAGGACTTAATTTGGGGCAAGGAGCCATTTTGAAGTCACAGCCTTAAAGAAACCCAGTGTGGCTATTGTAGCCCTTTCTCTGCCTGTGGCTAAGAACTCAAATTGCTGTGGTGTACCTGAAGTGGGTGAGGATCACATCTTAGGTATAGTGTAGCCAAGGAAATACAGCCATTGAAATGGGAACAGAATCAAAGCTCCTATTTTGTTGCACTCATAATCCTTGCTGTTATTTTGCTCTATGTTATGTTCCTGCTAATTAGCCATATTTAGCATAAACACATGTAGTTAATGGTGTGAAAACAGCATCCTCACTGCTTGGGGTATTAGCAAGATCATTGTTCAGGGAAAACCAGTTACCTAGGCCCTGAAATTCAGTCATGGGAGTTTTCAGAAGACAGATAATTATTATTAAAATAATAATGGAATGGCATTATAAATAAATCAGTAGTCTTTAAGTATAACTGATCTTTTCACATTCAGAGTATGTCTGAAAAATGTATGTAATCTTAGTCTTTTAAATGGTTAAAGGAATGCTCAACTGACCTTCCTTCTGTCCATCAGGATAAAGCTTGTTCTGTGCTTTCTGTTCTTACACTTTATCTCTAAGGATACATTCAGTAATAATAACACTAAATAATACTAAAAAGAGGCAAACAGTTATTTGCTTATGGTATGTTCTAACTTTGTGAAAGAATTTTGAGTTGGTTATAGGGTTAAACATAAGTGCTCACTTCTCTTCAAGCTTTTGTTCACTGAAAATCCACTAAAAATAGTTTAGTTATGGTATATGTAGTTGTTTATAACTTTGATTATTGAATGTCTAATTTGGCAAAATTTTAGTTTAAATTCTTGTTGTCTCTTCTTTTGTGAGCACAAACTTGATAGTGGCTGCCGGTGCTGGAAAAGGAAGGATCTTCCTTTTCTCCCTTTGACATCCATATTTTGTAGACAAGACATGAAATGCTGGTGGCGTTGTGGTGGTTCTACTATGTAGTTCAGAGAGTACTACAGAATCTTTCTTCTATTCATTCTAACATCAGAGGCGCAAGATCATTTGGTACATGGCTCTATAGCCACTGTGAATACTGAACACTGGAAGAAGATTGTCATCCTCATGTCAAGATCTGTCAGACAGGTCAAATTCTCCTTTCTCAATGGCAGCATGGTCGCAGGGAGCTCATAAATCTTCTTTTTTGACCTAAGTACAGGCATGTGATTGAATAGTCCTGCTCCATTCTTTCATGTTCCTTGCACCCTCTTCCCAATTATCTTTTTGTTCAAAGAAGCATTAGCATTAAACAACCAATAAATTACCCAAATAGATACCTTACTAGCTAATAGAGTGAGAATTCCCCTTACTAATTTCCAGCATGGCCAAGAGAGGAAAATGACTGGTCATAATTTCTCATAATTGTATGGTATCCATGTTTTCATCCATATTTTACAAGGCATGATAAGAACAATTCTCTGATTTTTTGACTCTTGGAAAGCCAAGTTAGGTGTATCTGCTGCAATTGTACCTCACTTCATAAGATGAGTTCCTTGAACATTCTTTGTGTCAGAGATTGGCACTAGGCCCAGTAAGCATTCTGTTACCTTTGGTAAGGTATCCACAGTACAGAATCAATCACATACTTTCTTACACACAATATTAGTCCTGAATCAAACACACAAAATTGGGATAAGTAGTTATATATTAGTTTCATAACAGACAGTAAAAGGTTATATATTTATTTTCCCTTGTTCCTGAAATTAATATTTTTTTACTCAGTCTGAAATGCTTCATTTTAGAGGAAAATTTAGTTTGGGGAATTGTCATAACCTTGATAACTATTATTATCTTTCTCTGAGATGTTTTGAATAAATATTATGATACGTATTTGTACAATATTTCTGTGTAGGCATATGGCAGATGTGTGACAATATGCAGCCTGTGATACCCTAATACACACTCCTGGGAAAGGATCATCACCATAAAACATTATATATTTTAAATATAGCTCTAAAGACAAACTGCAGATGGTATTCTGTGTTTCTGTGTACGTGTATGTGCACTTTCATGTGTTTTAACTTCACATCAGCATCCATCTCTAAGATTTTCTGCTTCGGTTTTATTGAAAACATCTCAAAATAAAATAACTCAAATCTAGTAGATCCCTGTAAACCTAATGTATTTGACTTCAAAGGTTGTCCTTCTGCACCTTCAGCTGGAAACTGAAGTACATCAGAAAGAAATTGTCACAACGTGTTTGCATTTAAGTTACTACTAATTTGAAATTCCAAAATCTATGCTTCCTTCACTTGTTAAATATAGGATAAATAATAAATATTTGTCAATTCTTATTCCTATTAGAAATGTTGTTTATAGTTTAGGTACATACTTCTTTAATATTTTAATAATTTATAGTATAATATTCATAATTATAATTATGCAACTATACTTATGATTATTTGTATACTTTCTAAAGTATGACATATAAGAAATGTCTAAAATTATTTTGCATATGCAAAATGCATGCTCCAAATTTAGACTGGTAATCATGTGTGTGAATTCTTATATTTGCTAGAGTGGAAAATCTGAAACAAACAAACAAAAAAAAAAACACAGGTAATAGTATTGAGTAATAGATTAAGCATTTAGGAAGCAATAAAACCTAATATATGAGATTTATATACCCAAGTCAATTTGATAATTTGATTCATACAGCTAAGCAGGAACACACTACAGCAGTTTATAGTCACAGAAAATGAGAATGAGTCAATTTTACTTAGAGTTGCACACACATTCCTATATATAAAAAGCATAAACTGTCATTTTATCTCTCATTTTTATGTAAGAGATGCATATAAACATAGATTCAAATAAAAAGGGAAATCATTTTGCTGTAAAAGAAATTCATCTTCCTTCATATATTTAGTTTCATAATTTTCATTGCGTTTCCTGTGTCCCAAGTCAATTACATCATTTTCTTAATTTCCCCATTTGGAATGACAGTTAAATATTCTGCCACAAACTCATTGAGTTATTGGAGTGATGGCTCTGGACGAAGCCTTAGGACCTGTCTTGTGACTGTATTAACTGATGTTTCACTGTCAGAATTCAACCGCGGTTATTTTGGCACATTCAGTAAATGTTTGGAAATTGCAGGTAAGATTCTTAATTCTATGTTTTCTTGAGAAATCATGGTGGGCTTGACCATGAAGCAACTCTAGTCATCAGTTTGAACCTAATTAACCGGTCGCTGGGAAGGGGAGCATTATTTTACAATTTACATACAGACTTTTACATACAGTATGTTCCACTTACTTAAACTTTGCAACCTCTAAAATCATTTGCATTTTGACCCTTGATTTAGCCTTTTACTAATGAAAAACAAAGTGGAGGGGCACACAACTAGAATTCTAACACTTGGGAGAATCAGAAGTTCATTGTCATCTTAGCTACATGTCCCGTTCTAGGTTCTAGGCCAGTCTGGTCTACAAAGGACCCCATATCAAAAAATGGGAGAGTTCCGACGGCTGTGTACTCTCCTTTCTCTGTTTCTCATGCACTATGTAGCTGAGTGTGTGTGTGTGAGTATGTATTTGTGTGTGTGTGTGTGTGCATGTGCACGTGCGCCCATTTATCTAAACTCATTCTCAGTTTATCTCTACAGAACCTGGAAAGAATCTTTATTCTTTAAAATTATGGTAATTAATTGTGGTGTTTGAGAGAATAAAACTAACTCATGGAGCCCAAGAATGGCACATCCTCCACTTAAGCCAGATAGGAGCTCCACTTTTGATTCCATTCCCCAACTTTATGTGCTAGAAAGTTACTTTCAGCAGACTGACTATTCGTTAGACCTTCTCGAGTTTCAAACTATCATTCAAGAACCATTCACCCCTTTCTAGCTGGGACATTCATTGATTCCTCTAGACTACCCCCAAGTGTGTCACAGTGACTCACATAGGCAACATCTGGATGTGGAAATACAGACACCAGTCTCTGTCTCTAGGATAACCAACTTATCAGCTGACACATTATAAACAGGGAAGGAATTTGAACCTGAGCTTCACAATGCCTCAATTGCAGTTGGAAATAGCAAAATCAAGGTCAATGCCCATAATCACCTTTGGCCCAACCTGTATCTTACATCTATTCTGAGACGATTCATTCCTCCTTTTTTTGACATAAGCAAACAAAACAAAAGAAACAAACTAGAATATTAGATCAAAACTGTCATGGATGGTAGATATGAACCATGACTCATGTCCTATCTCATACCGTCCATGAACTGTTACCTTCTTTTCTTATAGCAGCCCCAAGGTAGAGTAGAACAATAGAATAAATGCCCTAAATCTCTGCGTTTTATCCTGTACACTACATTCACTCTTTTGCTGAGTTCAAACTTCACTGCTCTAAGCTCAGAGGCCCCATCCATTGTAAGCTCAGAGAATTACTCTGTCCTCTAACTGCTATAAAAAGAAGAGATTTCCATGGATCCTCGTGTTTCTGCTAGATCCCAGCTTTTTACCACTGTGGGTGGCCAGCATTATTAAAGGACCCAATTACCTGAGAGGAAAGAAATAAAGAACAAAATAATTGGTATGAATAATTTACTCCTTTAAAAAAAAAATCTGGGCTAGAAACATGCGTTTTGATTTAAAACTGCTCTTCTCAGTTAAAAGAATAACACATTTCTTTATTACGTTTCTATTTGAATAATGTGTAATTGGTATTAACATTTTGGAAATGAGGAAGCAAAACAATCTCTGAAGGAAGAGGTGGGGCATGAAGATGCATTTGGCCTTGTTCAGCAGAGTCTTTAACTTGGTCAGGTGCATTTAATGGACTCTTTTCAAATTACATACTCTTCACAATCAAGAAAGGTCCTTTTGGGTGAGAAGGTTATAAATAATTTCACACTAAGAAAAAACTAACTCCATGTAATTTTCAAAAAGCATTTAGTGCATTAAAAAAAAATAAGCACTTTTGTTGGTGCTTAGCTTGTTGTTAAAGAGTTGAATATTTCTATTCCCAAATGTCCCTATCTCACATATTAATTTTAGGTTGACATGACTCCCTGAACACCAACTAGAATGCTTTTTCCTCAAGGAAATGCTTCCCTTTTTTTCATAAGTGGAAAGAATTACAGGATGCTTGCTTATATGTGAGTCAATTAGCTGGTAGAAGAAACAAAGGTTTTCATACAGGGGAAATTGTTCAACAGACATATATTGGAAATGCACTCGATTTTCAATTTATGGAACTGCATTTTTTTCAGTCAAATAAAATTTCCTTTACCAATCTAAGAATTTGTAAATCAGTTAAATAAGTTATGTAATTTTTCTGTAGCTTTCCCATTCAGAAAGCATGTAAATTTCCATGTGTGCAAGGATTTGGGACTTGGAAACCAGGTAGAAAACATACCACAAGTCTATTCTGGAAACATTAGTAAGATATTTTTAACCCCTGTTCGTTACCATGAATGCAAAATTATCTTTGAAGACAAATTCTTGA
Organism: Mastomys natalensis; assembly: GCA_021653895.1. NCBI lineage: Eukaryota > Metazoa > Chordata > Mammalia > Rodentia > Muridae > Mastomys > Mastomys natalensis. Next base: position 1,475,218 of record JAJTUV010000234.1, on the reverse strand, counting down.
TAAGGTGCCATTTGTTCACGTGAGGAACTATGATGTAATGATTTACTCACTTGCTTTCATTTTCTGTAGTATAAAGATTTTTCTGAAAGGAGTATAGAAAAAAATGAAAATGTGAATATAAAAGTTGTTAAGAAGTTATTAATATTTGAAAAGAAGAAAAGGCTAGGATAATTACCTTCAAAGGACATGTGAGAAGAAAGGTAAAAATAGATTTCCAAGTTTATTAAATTCAACATTTGAGAGCCACTTTAATGTTCATTTTTCTTTATTGACCTGAGTAATAGAAAAACTCTACACTCTACATTATGAGTTGCTAAAAATAAGGTCTTCACAAATGATTTCTTTATTGATTTTGTGATTTATTCTACCTAATCATGTGGACTAAGTGAATACTTCCTGAAATAACATATCCAGACTCTAGTAACAACTGTTTTTATGATGTGTGTGTTTATATTGTCCTTATGGCCTTTAAATATGATTTCAAGTGGACATCTAGTGCTTCGTCTCTGAAAAAAATGTAGCTTTCCTGTGTGATAGCCCATTTAGACAAATTCTAGAGTGTCATTTGGAATTTCGACCATTTTGTTGATCCTTGACCAAGACTCTTTGTAAGGACCACCTTAAAAAATATAAATAAGAAAATGGGAGAGAATACGTATTTTGATACTTCAGACTTAGGCTCATAAAACTAAGTCAGAACTCCAAGCTAGAATTACTGAACAGCAAAAGAAACAAAGTAGAAACCTATGAATTCAGAATTTTGTAATCTTAATAGTTTTTACAAGTTCACCAAGATGCCTTAAAATTTGTGGCATTAGTATATAGTAGCCTTAATGTTTCCCTATTTGATTTATCAGTGAAGAATCTGGATGAAAATGATTTGTAAACAGCAGGTGAACATATTCTGGATTTAGGCTTCTTTACATTTTTGTGAGATTGTAGCTTGAATCACAGCGATATTTCATGTATTTTTCTCTCTGAAAGCTAATGAAAATCCCTCGAATGTAATGCCATTAATCCCTGGCAGAGGGAGAAGTAGGGCAGCTTTTTGTGTAACAGATGTGGTTTCTATATGTGCCAGAGATAAAATAAGAGTCAGTGCATTAGGCACAGGATTAAAGCAAGGAACACTGAACCCTGTAAGGAAAGATAGTTTGCTCAAAAGGAAACGGAATGATTAACCAAAGCCTGCCTGCCTTCTGTCTACCAGCCCTCCTCTATCCCTCCCTCTCCCCACTGCTTCCTTCCTTCCCTCTTTCCCTCCATTCTTTCTCTGTTTTCATGTTGTGTATGTGAATTCATGTATGTACCTGTTAGCGGGGGTAGATAAGTGCATGGTCATGGATGTCTGTAGGGCTCATTCTTCAGTAGCCATGTGCCTATTTTTAGGGGTCTCTCATGGACATGGAGCTTGTCCTTTAGGCTACAGTGCTGCCAGTGAGCTCCAAACAGCCACGTGTTTATGACCTTCTACTATTGGCCTTACAAAGAAATATATGTGGTGCCATTTTTTTTCTATCTTTTTTGGGGGGTATTGAATTTAGGTCTTTTCTCTTAAATAGAAAACACTTTCCTGACTCCCTACACCCTCTTAATGGTTAATAATATCTAGATAATTTTATTGGTATCTATTGTTGAAAGTTGACTATGAATTCTGATAGTGAAAAACCAAATAAAATGTAAAACATACACGTTTTTCATCACATAAATAATATTAATAAGATATTAGCTCATGGTGAGGGAATGAGAAGAAAAGAGAATTATGATAACTTCATAATACTAGGAATTGATATTAAATATTCAAAATGCTTTTATTACACTTCCCTAAAGGTATTCCAATGTGTTTGAATGTCAGTTTCATCTTATTAACAAATTAGCATATATTTTTTACTCTAAATTAGTTAATATAACTCAGAATGCCCTAAATATTAAATGAAATTCTCAAATTATATTGCTTTTTAAATAGTATAATTATAATTGTTAAATACTGGAGATGTCTGGGCTGTTTTTGCACACTTCCCAATCTTTCCTAACTGCAGACATTTTTGACTTTCAAGAATGCTATGCATGTGCATTTCTCATGGCACTCTCTTCATAGTGTCAGACTTTCTTACCAATGTAAAAGGATCCATATAATAAATGCTACTATTTAAAATGTACTCCTATTTAAAATGTACTCTTGCTGAGCAGAAAAATATATATGATTTAATAAAAATGCTACCGCTTTCTTTATAAAACATGACATTCTGGGATAACATGTATGCACACATGATTTTTTTATTATATTTCCATGTAACAATTCATTTTGCATCTTGATTTTCATAAGTATAAATTCTTCAAAAGTGCACATGATAGATTATGAATTACAACTCCTAAATATACATTTAAATACTCTTGTCTTGAAAGAATATATAGTTTGGGTGACACCTTGGTCTCTTAGTTATGAGTTTATTATACCTACCAATGTCAGTATACTTTAAACTAATTTAAAATGTATCATTATACTTGGGCTCCTATTAGAACAAATTTGAAAATGTGGCTTCTATATCTTCATTAAGACTGGCAAGATGTCTTAGCAGGTAAATTCACTTGGCATGCAGATCTGGAGACCAGAATGCTATCTCCTAAATTCTTGTAGGGTGGAATTAACTCCAGATAGTCGTTCTTTGATCGAAAACATATTCACTGTGACACATGAGTTCACACATACACCATATCTATAAACACACACACACACACACACGCACGCACACAAACATGCACACACATACACACACAGGTGTGCATACAAGCAGAGGGACAGAGAGAAAGAGAGGAAAGAGAAATAAAAAATAAATAAATAATAATTTTAGTTTTATAGGCTAAGCAAAACCATAAAATTTTAGGAAGACAAAAGCTACTTAAGCGGTCTATATTTTCAATGTCTGTAAAACTATATCTAGTCATTATTCCAAGCATGAAACTTTGATATGCAGTATGATTGTTGGTTCCTATGGGAGAATTGGCAAGTTTGTCTAATGAAGTTTGTTCAAAAATACATTCTCAAAATTTTTTCAATAATGATATACAGTACAATATCAGATTTTAGAAGCCTATAAAAAGAACTTACAATTTACTGAGCAAAGAATGCTGATAACCAACATTACACGAAAGACAGCAAAAATCAAATATAAATAGGGTGTATTTTGGTGAAAATGCATCAGGTGCATGGACAAAACTCCCCAACCATTAATAGTATCAGAACGTAGCTGATGCCTCACGATGCACACAGAGACCTGTATGTTAGTGTTTATGCTTACAATTGTGATCCTGGATATTTCTTGTTCCTTTGGAGTCTTGATAACATTCTTCCTCCCTCTGTGTTTTCATAAGACTATTGAGTTTTGATTCCGTTTTATATCAGTGAATGCTTAAATCATCTGGTGTATTTGGCAGGGTTAAGCAGGTCAAGAAAATCATCCGTCCAACATAGGAATATGTGGCTTTCCATAATTAGCGATGAGGCTCAACGATCATGTGCAGCAGCAAACACACATGACCAGTATGAGCTACGAATGTAGCATATGGGAGCTCTGTGTTGGAGGTGGAACCCATGGCCTTGCATGTGTCCAGAATCATGTACTCTTCAGCCACATTCCCAACCTCTCCAACAGAGTAGCTTTACTGACTGGGCAGTCTTCTTGGCTTGATTCATATACTTTATTTTTGCTTTATTTTGCTCACAGAATGTTAAATGAAGGCAACAATATTATCATTTAAGTTTAAGAATAAAAATAGTAATTTTGTACTCAGGAGGGTGGTGAGTTCTGTAACTAGGCTTTCTATGTAAAATGTTCTTCTCTTTTTAATATTAATGATATGAATAATGTTTTAAGCATGTTAGAAAAAGATTAGCAAAAAAGTGAGAACCCCACCCCCCTTTTGATGTCAAAATGTCAAATTTTTCTGGGTCTGGTAAGCAGTGAAACACACTGTCTACTCTTGTGACGGACCAAAGTTCCATTTCCAACAGTTTATTTTGCACAGGCTCACAACTACCTGTAACTTCTGTTCCAGGAAGGGCTGATGCCCTCTTCTGGTGTACTCACATACGTGCTGGTGGTCATAATCCTCCACATACATGTATGTGTACATAAACATGCATGAGTGCATGACAAAATTTAAGTTGTTAGTGTTTTCTATTGTATTCCATACTAAAATGCTATTACTTACTAACATGGAATTTAGTCAAAGTTATTTTTGGAAAATAATTTATTGTATTGCATGATCATTTCTATGCATGTTGAAATTAATATAGAAGTGTCTGATCTTAATTTTATTATAAATCACTTATGCACCCAATAAATATCTCTTGAGTATTCCAAACATGGGGCTGAGAGGCAGAGGGAAGAGATCGATGTGGCTTCTGTTCTCAAGGAAATTATTACAACAGTTAAATTACAAACTATAAAAACATAATAAAAAATATGATCCAGTGCTTTGTGAAGACACCCCTACTATACTGTCTTGCTGGGGGTATGAAGTCATCTTTGGAGTATTGAAAATGAACTTCATCTGTGAGTTTATTGAGAACTCTCAGGTTGATTAAAAGAATCATTTTAACTACATACATATGACAGGGGACATAAGAACCAAAGCATTGTTCTGCTTTTTCTGGCAAGTGACAGTAGGAAATACTTTTTATACAAAAAGTTAACTAGAGATTGAAACGATTACTAGGATTACTTTGAATCTATATTCAGAGCAAGGAGATTATCAGACAATGGTTCCTTTTTCAAAATTTTAGCTCATATCTGTGCCTGAAATATATTTTTCTTAGGCAAAATATTTTTGTTTTCTAGATATTAGTTGTGTTAAATGTTGGGAAACCATTGAAATATGTCTATTGTGTCTACTTTTTAAAAAATTCGGTTTGAGTGTAGATCTCCGTAGCCAGGCTTAGTCTCAAACTCTGTGTTCCTGGTATTGGCCTTGAACTTCTGAACCCCCTTCCATGCTCCTCCATCTGTTGAAATAACACACATCACCAAGCTCATTGTTATGCATTATTTTTATTAGTTACCAAACATGACTGAAAACATTAAATGGGGCCTGGTTAAGGGCCCAGAATTCACTTGGGAAATCACAACTATAACAGCTTCAGTTCGAGGGCATCTGGTGTGCCTTTGTAATATCCACAGGAAATAGACGTCCACGTACTAGACAGACACACATTCAGGCAAAACACACACCTGAAATATAAATAAATATGTCTTAAAATATTAATTAAGCTATGAATTGCATTGTGCATTGCCTTTATCTGGATATATCCAATCCATCCTGATGTGATCTGAGACTTTGCAATTCACAAAGTATTTATAAACTTTGTGATCCATTTATAGGAGATGGTTTAAATATACTGGGTTAAATATATTGCCTGTTACCTACCTTGTATCAATATTAAAAATACTATTTTGCACAGAACATAGTGAATTGACAAAAATAATTCTCATGAAGGCATATTAGCAAATGCAAACTTTCAAGTCTTTACTATTGTGAGATGTCATAATGTTTTTTTTAATTTTTTATTACTTATTTTGTCTCACAAGTAAGCTATTTAATGGTTATGTTTTCTTTTCCTAAGGTAATTGACAAAATATTTAGTAATTATTTGATGGCTCTTACTTGTATTTTCATCAAGCATATATTATGGCATGAATTTACATATAGATTAATATTTGGCTAATATGATGGTTCAAACTTTTAAAATAAAAATCTTTACAAACTATACTTTCTAAAAAAGACATTCTTGTGTTGTTCCCAACATTACCTTTAGGTGGCAGCATTTGAGAAGAGTTATAAAAAGTTGCCACCATTAAGATGATGAAAATATTTCCTGCTTTGGAAAGAAAGAAATTAAATGTATTTTGTTTATTTTTATATTCAGTGTAATATCTCATACAGCCCTAGTTTACTGAGGCTCATGATTTGAAGACTGTAAAGTGCCTGTCTGTTCACACAGGCTTCTCCAGTTCCATAAAAAGCTATCATTTATAAAATGCCATTTCTCAAGAATCCGAGTATTTCCAAATGAAAGTGTTCCCAGCTTATCCCAGATATAATATATTTGAGGTGATTAAACATATCTGAAAATTCTCTCTGAAGTATTGAAGATAAAAAGGCATCACTTTTGTATTGTGAATCGTTGGCTTAAAAGTACTTTCTGTTCACATGTAGTAAAAGTTGAAAAGGGAAGCATAATCAAAATTAATTTCTGTCAAGCCTGTTGGTTAATAATCAGTCTCAGTTGCTCAACAGAATAATAACCACTGAAAACGTAATTTTGTAGTAAAGTAGATTACTCTGTTTGATCTTAAATTCCAACATTATCTTATTTTTCAAAAAATAGGCTGAGCCAAATTTATTTTCATAGCCAACTTCCTAACTAGCATAAGGCTATATGTGAGACGCTTTGATTAGAAGCAAGTATGTGCCTCACTAAAATCCATTATCTTTCGTGGAATTTGAGTATTTTAGCTTCAAGTTAGTTTTAGGTCAGCCTTTCCAATAACTCTAATTCTTCTTGCCATATGATTAATTTTTTGTCATATCAAATTCTGAATTACTTTATTTACCTTGTAAAAATACAATTTGATTTAATATATTCAGGGAAATCCTTTGGGATAACTTTTTCAATATAAAACAATGTATTCTCTCTCTCTCTCTCTCTCTCTCTCTCTCTCTCTCTCTCTCTCTGTCTGTCTCTCTCTCTTTCTCTCTTTCTGCTAAGATATTCTTAATTGGTTTGGGAAAATGCTCTAATGTCCTTATCCTGATTTAAGCTCAGAAGATTTTAAGTACTTAATGTATTATATAAGATGTACATAAAATATCAAGTAACCTAATTAAAGCTATTTTTAAATGTAGGTGAACAGAAGACTAATCAACATGTTTATTTTGGTCCTGTAATATATTTTTTTAACGATCTTATTTATTTAGACGAGAGAAGGCCATTCTAACTTTATAATGACTCATAACAGACTATCATACTAGTGGCATATCTCAGAGTTTCTGTTGATGTGGGATTTGGGGCTAATTGAAGGAGGTTGTTTGGGGGTCACTTCAGGGTGCTTCATGAGTCTTCAGTTAGGATATTTGCTGGATCTGTAGTCACTTGAAGGACAAGGTCCCTGAACAGTGGTACCAGTATGGCATCTTTCTATATCTCTTGGCAGTTTTGAGACTTTGTACAGTTCTGTTATTTTGGTGTTTCAACTCCATAGTTTCTTTCTTTCCCTAGAGTGAGTGATCTAGCCTGTGAGGACACATACCACTGACTTATGATGTATTTTAATGGATATATAGACCAATCTGACACAGTGTGCATCAGAAGGAATATGCGATCACAGGAGCCCATCATATTTTGGCTACCAATGATGTGCTTGTAATTTGGAGCATTTACCAACAAGGATTGAATCCAAACTAAATATAGAAGTGTTGTTATCAGTTAACTTCTTGAATATGCTTTAGTCTTTGAGATAAATATTGGCTACTATTTGAGGCTATGTTAAAAATATAATAATATTGGACTTTGGAGTCAGGAGCAAGTTACTTGAGTTGGGGGCCTCCATGGCTGGAATGCAGAGAGGTCCTCTGGTTGGAGATTAGGCAGCAGCTCATTGGTTAGAGGCCCCCTCTACAGTTCTCCACAATGGGCCCCAAAGAAGAGAGGAAGTTCATGGTGTTAAAAGGTTTATTGTCATGGTGGAAAGTGGATGAAGCTGTACCCTGTGTTCTCAGGGCAGGCCTGAGGTTAAATATCTTTTGCAAGGAGGCGAGTCTGGGAAGGAATGCTTAATTGGCTATGCTCTCTGGCCTTTAGGTATCTCATTAATATGGATATCTCTTAAGGCTCTGTGGCCTATAGTCACACCCTCTACCTGTACTACCTGTGCTATGTGACCTAAGGCCACAAACCTTCCTTTGGGATGGGCTGTGGATAAGTGAAAGGAACCAGGGCCCAGGAGCAATGTCAAACACCTACTGTCCCATTAGGGTATTAACCGGGGTTTGACGTCTGTGCTAGACCAGGTACCCAGCTGCGTCTTATAGCCCACCACCCCATAAGTAAGAGCTCATATGTAGGGGTGGTTCTGATGCTAAGGTCCTGATCCCAAATTGGTTCTTTTTTAAATTTTTTTATTGGATATTTTATTTATTTACATTTCAGATGTCATTCCCTTTCCCCATTTCCCCTCCCTAGAACCTCCCTATCCCATACCCGCCCTTCCTTTTTTCTTTCATACCATTTTAATTACATTCAAATATTAAAGTCAGTTCTAGGTTGAGGAACTAACAATACAATATAATGTATTAGTTTCATAGAGGATAAGATATTTATAAAGGCTTTTATGGATTGTTGGAAATTTTGTTTTGAAAAATCTCATTGTGTGATAATTATCTAACAGTTTGGGAATTTTGTGCATCAGTGCTTCATAATTCAGATTATTGTGTCTCTAATGACTGTATTAATGAATTGGAAAGTATCTAAAGATCTAAATGTATAGAATAAATATATTGTAAATTTATATAGTTGAGGTGTCTATAGTTCCCATGAAAGCACACTAACCATAAAGGCAGTGTCCTTTGTGACAAATTTAGGTTTGTCAGGTGTTTTTATTTCCATGCATTGTTAAAAATGGCTTAAACAAGGGAAAAGATTAACTGACATTTACTGAAAATTTTAGGAACTAAAGACCTGGTAGAGTCAGATGCTCAAGTTCTCTCTGTTGCTTTTATTCTCATTAAATCAGGAAGCTGGAGAGAAGGTTCAGAAATTAAGAATATTTACTGATGTCTTTATTCAAAAAGTAAATAAACAAAAACCCAAAAAACAAATTCAAAAGCAAGCATCATCATCATCATCATCATTATCATCATCAGCAGCAGCAGCAGCAGCAGCAGCAGCACCAGCAGCAACAACAACAAAAACAGCTCTTTTTGCCCACCTACAGCGAAAATGAAGACCATTCTCACCAATCAGACTGTGGACATTCCAGAAAATGTCAGCATCACTCTGAAGGGGCTCACAGACATTGTGGAGGGCTCAGGGAAACTCTGCTTCAGTCAATGTTGAGCTGAGTCCCATCGAAAAGAAAAAGAAGACTCTCTGGGTTGACAAATGGTGGGGTAACAGAAAGGAAGTGAGCACTGCCACCATCTGCGGTCATGTTCAGAACATGATCAAGGTGTTGCGCTGGGCTTCGATTACTAGAGGAGGTCTGTCGATGCTCACTTCCCCATCAACTTCCTTATTCAGGAGAGTAGGTCTTTGGTTGAAATCTAAAATTTCTTGGGTGAAAAATAGATCTGAAGAGTTCAGATGGTTGGGTGCTGCTTATTCTCTCTCACAAGACCAGAAGGATGAATTAATCCTTGAAGGAAGTGATATTGAACTTGTTTCAAATTCAATGGCTCTGATTCAGCAAGCCATAACTGTTAAAAACCAGGATATCAGAGAGATTTTGGATGGCATCTACATATATGAAAAGGGAACAGTGCACATGGCTGACGAGTAAGACCTTAGTAACCCAGGTCCAGAAACAAGATCTTGATTCCGAGTATACTGTGGTCTCTTTGCAGACCATAAAAGACTTAAATATTGTAAACAAGAAACAAAACAAAAAACCCAAGTGCATATAAATGCCAAGGAGGCAACACTTGGCGGTATTCATTTAGTACTCTTAAAATTAGGTGATAATTAAAGGATACTGAAGGAGAAATTTAGAAATAAGATGCATGAATTAATTGTTCATGAATTTCATAATGAATTGGTAATAAAATCAAATATTAAGCACATTCTATAATGCACATTTCTATGTGTCTAAAACCTAACTGAAATTATATTCCCCCACATTTAAAGCTGTTAGATGATCATGGCTTTGCACCAATCAGCTTTATATTAGCATAATGCAATACCGGCAGAGCTCTAGTGTAATATTTTAAAATATTTATCACTTACAATTTCTGTGCAAATAGAATTTTGTAAAAGTGAAATTATGGCACAAGGGAATAGTCTCCAAATGGAGGTATTTTAAGGTAATACAGTCATAGAATGTTCAATTTCTCTCTGTATTTATCTTAACTGTAATTGCCATGGAGCTGCAGAACTTGCTATAAAACCTAACTATGAAATGCAATTTGCTATTTAGTAAAAACAGAAATAGAATATACTGTCTTTTATAAAAATTTAAAAGTTCATAGCAATGCACAGTCACAGAAAAATTAAAAACTAAATGCCATATACATTAAGTGAATTTAAATTAAGAACTCAGTTTATTTTTTAAAAACATAAAGCAAGCATGACTGTGAAGTGAGTGTGAGTTATGCTATATAGGTTCTAAATTCTTATTACAAAAATGTTGGGAGAGAGAGAATGTTTAAAGAGAGAGAAATACATGAAAATATTAAGTGACTGCTCTTTTTTCTAACTGACTTCGTAATCTAGTTCTGCTCTCTTGTTTGAAAACAAACACAACGAAAACTTGTATTTTCATGAATCTACTGTTTTTATTCATCTTTTTAGTGAAAAATATTTTGTACACTATATTTTGGTCATGTGTCCCCTCCCTTTATTCCTCTCATATTCTCCCTCACATTCCTCTCTATCCAATTTTAGGTACTTTCTCCCAATTTAAAAAAAGCAAGAAAGAAAGAAAGAAAGGAAGGAAGGAAGGAAGGAAGGAAGGAAGGAAGGAAGGAAGGAAGGAAGGAAGGAAGAAATTTGCACAAAAATGAAAATTAAACAAGCAAAAGAAAGATCAATAAAACAAAACAAAATGCCCAAAGAATGAAAAATGCAACACCATGTCTACAAAAATACAAAGTTCATTCTGTGTTTAGTAATTTCTCCTGGGCATGGGACCTGTTCTGAGGTATGGTTAATTTATCTGTGAATTTCCAATGTAGAAAACTACTGTTTCCTTTGCAGTGTGGTATCCATTACAGATCAGTTCTATGTGATAATGGAAAGTATTATCAGAATAAATGAAAGAATTGATTTCTAAGTTCAAACATATATTTTATGCTGTATAAGGCCCCAGTCATTTGACAGTATCAGTTGACGTGTGTTTTCAAAGTTATTGTGGACAAATGAACAACGCAGATCCTGAGGCTTTTCACTCCTTGTTGGGATGCTTCTTCTTGGCACAGTCATATGCAAAGAACATCATTAGATCAGCTAAACCAAGGTGCAATGAAAACCAGTTTCTATTAACTGGAATTGTATGTACTGTTAGACTTTGATAATGAAGGCTGGAGAGGTGCATAATGTGTAATTAACAGCATCTAAATTAAAACCTACATGTAAAAAGCTAGGCATGACTGACTATTTGTGCCTGTAATCTCAGCAATGAAGTACAGAGACTGGCATGGATCAGGAGTTCATTGGATAGCCTGCCACGCCAAAGGATACACTTCTGCTTCAGTGAGAGACTTCCCCATCTCAGAAAGAAGTAAAGGAGAAAACAAAATGAAATAAAATTTTGATAGTTGTAGCTGGATATGGCCAGGTGGTTTGAAATCATATAAAATGAATCTATACCTCAATTCAGAGATTGGCATATCTCTGGATTGCTGTGCCCAAGTCCTGACTTTTGACTAGAGGTCAGATTCATTGCCTGGGGAAGATGTAACTACATTGTAGAGACCTGGATAAGATGTTTAATGCAGGGTACCCATATCTCCCAAGAATTCCTGCACCCAAAGACAGGCATGGAAACAAACTGTTGTGTTAAGCCTCTGATTCCCTAAATAATATGCTATTTTCTCTTTTAACAGGGAATGTCACATGTCATTGTCCTATATGTAAACACTCTTAGACTGCCAAAATTTATGTTGCATTGAGTTTAAAACATGTTCTCCTCCCCCTTCCACAACTCCTCCCAGCCCATATTGTATCAACATTACTTTATGTTTGCTAGAGGTCCTGTGATTCTGAGGGAACCATGAGTCTCCTAATACATAATATCTTGCAAATAAATTCTGGGTTAGTGCACTTTAAATGGCCCCTTACTTTTAAAAGGAGACATGTATAAAAGCTTCCATTGGTGATTTTGCAGTTCAAATAGGCCATGGGACCTTTACATTCTGAGCATATCCTGGAAGAAAAGAGGCAAGAATGCTATTGTCTCTAACAACAAAAGAGTGCATTCAGGAATCCATTCTACCTATATCAGCTGCCTAACATTCTATTTTCGTTGTTGTTATCGTTATTTTATTTATTTACATTTCAAATGTTCTTCTTCTCTGTTTGCCTTCTGCAAACCTCCCACCCCATACCCTGTCTCCCTGCTTCTGTGAGGATGCTCCACCACCCAACTACCCACCCACTCCCACCTCACATAGCATTCCCCTATACTTTAGCTTCGAGCCTCCACAGGACAATTGGCCTCCACTCCCACTGACACCAGATAAGGTAATCCTCTGCTACATGTGCAGCTGGAGCCATAGGTCCCTTCATTTGTACTCTTTAGTTGGTGGTTTAGTCCCTAGGAGTTCTGGGTGAGGGTAGGGGCGGTGGCAGGGAGGTCTGGTAGGTTGATTTTGTTGTTCTTCCTATGAGGTTGCAAACCCCTTCAGTGCCTTCTGTCCTTCCCCAACTCCTCCATTGGGGTACCTGTGCTCAAACCAATGATTGGCTATGAGCATCCACATCTGTATTACTCAGGTTCTGGCACAGCCTCTCAGGAGACCAGGTTCCTGTCTTGGCATCAGCAATAGTGTTTGGGTGTGTTGTCTGCAGATGGGATGGATCTCTAGGTGGGGTGGTCTCTGGATGGCCTTTTCTTCAGTCTCTGATCCACTCTTTGTCCCTGTATTTCCTTGAGACAGGAACATTTCTGGGTTAATATTTTTGAGATGAGTGGGTGTCCCCATTCCTTAACCAGGGACTGTGCCTAACCACTGGATATGGTTTCTACAGGTTCTATCTTCCCTCAGTTGGGTACTTTGGCTAATGTCATCACCATTGGATCCTCGTAACAGACAAACATATTGGCAGTCTTTTGACATTTTATTCTATCTCATAGAAATACGTGTGTTGTTTTTTTGAAAAGATTAAGAACATTTGAAATGTAAATAAAATAATCAATTTTTTAAAAAAAGAAAAGACTAAGAAACACAAGACATAAAATGTTCAATGTCTTCTGTATTAATTATATGAGACATTTAAAATGAGTAAGAGAAATACCACGTTGTATGTGTTTTCGTTGGTCATTTATTGATTGGAACAGAAAGACAACTTTCAGCGTGGACAAGTCTTGTATTGTGTTGTATTTTGTATCTTGAAGGAATTTGGAATAGGTTTAAAACTAACACTTCTCACAGGATGTTTTTAGAGGCATACTTCATGGCCTATGTTATAATTCTATATTTAGTATCCCACCAACAATCTTGTGAATGAAAAGGTACATGTGTTGTTCCCTTCCCATCCCTTGTCAACGCTGTAGGTGACCTTTCTCCAATGCCAACCTACTTAGGTAACTGTACCAGTTTTCAATCTTCCATGTCTCTCCTCTCACCTACAATATTCAACCCTTGCTCTTAGGAAAGACTCCTGAACACGTGCTTTACAATTTATCTTCTACCATTTCTGCAACTTTATTTCACATCTCTTCCCACCGTCTTGAGACCTTACTATTTTTGAAGGTCTTTCCATTCTTCTAATAAACAAAATGCTTTCATGTTTGTCATGCATCCCACAGTCAGGTTTTATGGGTTACTGGGTTCATCAAGGCTAGCTGCGCCATTTAGGTCTTTCTCCAGAAAGACTTTTCTTAAAGCCCTAGAGATGCTGTCTCTAGTCAGCATCCAACAGCATGTCCTCTAATATGTTACGCTGAAATCGGGCCAATACTTTCTGTGTGACTCATTGTGCTTTCAAAGGCAAGGACTTTGCATTTTCAGTGCCTAGACTGATGTTGGTCCATGGTGGATACAAACTGAGTAAGTCAACTCTGTTCGGTTCAAGAAGTTGCTGGGTACAGTTCACGGAAGATGCAGCTGCTTCTTTAGCATACTTGGATATTTGGGCTAAGCAGGAATCACATTTCACATTATCCTGTTATAAAGTAATATATGTGAGTTAGACAGTCTGATTATAAATAAAAGGAGATAGGGACTCTATCTCAGCAATGGGAGATCATGAAATCTTAAAGATTTTACTGTTTGCTGCAATGCATTTTGGCTCATGTTCCAGGAGATGCTTGTGTTTTAAAGTGAGCCTTTCTATAAGTGAGTAAATCTTGCTGCTGTTTCCTTTATGAGATTATCTTGGTAATAAACTTACCATACTTATCTGTTCCATATGAAGCCAAAAATATTTTATATGTTTAAATATTACTATAATAATAGTTTTTCTACAGGTTAAATCTAGATTTTGTGTATATTGGTCTGTGATCATAACAATCTAATGTTCATTGCTCCTGTGAAACCTCCGGGTTTCTTTTCATACTGGTGTAACCTCCCAGATGTTGATTATACAGGTCCATTAGCAATCTTTAATGTTTTTTATGATTCTTTGATTTAGACATGTTAGTCCCCTATTCATCTCATAAATATTCTTTAATATATTACTTTGGTTTGGGACATAGTATGAATATCTTATTTCTAGAAAGATGTATAGATAAATAATTGCTCTATTACCACATGAGAAAAAAAGACATTTGGATTTTAGAATCCCAAATATTTCACAAAATAATCTTTGGAAGTAGTGATTCAATATTTTTAATGTATGTAGTTTGCATACAAATAATAGCTATTAAACTGTTGAGGGTAGCATTTAAACCACAGGATACTGAATTGCTTGTTTCCTGTTGGCAGTTTTCCATGTAAACATGGAACAATTGTCTGTAAAGCTATGTATTCCTGTCTCATTTTATTAAAAGCTATACAGTAAAATCATAACAATTGGGTATCATTAGTTTTTTTTATTAACTCAGATATCTTAATAGACTGGTAAACTTCCTTCACATTATATTATCTTATAATATACTGTAAACATATCATGTATAGCTCTCCCTTTAAATTTATCTCTGCCCTCTGAGTGGGTTATCAGCTTGCTGTTTAGTGACTGCTGTACCTTTCTTTTACCTTGTGGTATGTAAGCCTCCATTTTGGTCGTTATTGACAATAGTGTTGGAGATGACTGTGCAATGGTAGCAGCTGCCTTACTTTTATTTTTTCTTTTTACTTTTTGAGAGCTGGTCCTTACCGTGTTTCCCTGGTTGGTAGTGAATTCATGCAAGTTCAGCCATTTCTCTCACCTCAGTTTCTCAAGCACCAAAATATGGATGTGCATTCCCCATACACAGCTCCTGCTTTATTTTAAGCAGATTTTGCAACAATGAAAAGACTTTTGAAGTAATCTCCCAACAAAGTGTTCCTTAATGTTAATTCTAAGGGGAAGACCAAATAGGTTAGCATGCAAGGTTTGTTTGGTGGTTTTTTTTTTTTTTGCAATCATTTTTATTAGTGGAAATTTAAATCAGAAATAAAAAAAAGTCTCAGATTAAGGAAATGATTATGATGACTCACTCATCTAAGTCTTCTATGAAACCGCTCATATATAAAGGCCCTGAAGAGGAATTAAGTTTCTTAAGTATTTCATAATTGTCAGTGGTATAATGTTTATCTTTATTGTTTTGTCTTTTGGGTAGTGATTAAAGGAAAGACCAGGTACCTTCTGCTTAAAGTACTGAAATTAATAATGAAAAGATACTTTATCATCTGTTCTTCTGACGTTCTTATCTGCATCATACAGATAGAGACATGGGAACAAGCTGGCTTTAAAACTCTGTGTAGCTAATTTGTTACATTAAATTTTGATTAATGATGCTAGAATTGAAACAGGAGTTTAAGCATGCTTTTTTCATTATTTTTCTGGCAATAGTATTAGTGCGATGATATGTTAGATATTAAAGATGATTAGAAAAGCATTTGCCTGGAATTTGAAACACTACACTTTGGTTTCTGTCTTGCCTCTCACTGCATATGGGCCCAAACTCTTAAAAACTTGAGTTCCTGTTTTCAGCTGCATAATTTTCATGGGCCACCAAATTTTCAATAAATAAAAACAAACAACAAAACAAAATACATGATTTTGTTTTCAGTATCAATGTAAATTTCAATATACTCTTTCAGATATTTAATGGCAATAATCAGATATTTTGTGAATTCTCCCTTTATGTTAGGAACACAGATAGACAGTTCTTTGCTCATAGACACAGTGTCCAGGACAAGATAGACGTTATATGACCACCTAAATGAATGGGAACTCTGATAAATGCTGAAAATCACCTCGAGGGGTGTCTGGGGGAAAAAGCAATAGGATGGATTTAGACTGAGAGTAAGAGAATTTCA
Organism: Mastomys natalensis; assembly: GCA_021653895.1. Classification (NCBI taxonomy): domain Eukaryota; kingdom Metazoa; phylum Chordata; class Mammalia; order Rodentia; family Muridae; genus Mastomys; species Mastomys natalensis. Next base: position 1,458,820 of record JAJTUV010000234.1, on the reverse strand, counting down.
CTGAAACCCAGATAGCAAGTACAACAAACACTGTGGAGAACTAAGCACAGCCTAATCACAGGTTTAAGAGAGAGAGTAGAGAAGAGCCCTGAGGCATCCAGGGTATAGTCTGGGATGAGGTTAGACAATTGGACCTAAATGATATCAGAGAAACAGTGAGGTCAATGTAGTAGCCTTTATCATAAACACAAAAAATATATATTTGTCAGAACTAATATGTCAGGTGGAGGATGGAACAGATAATGTAATACAGTAAATAAAAAATTCAGAAATTTGAGATTCCCGACTTCCTTTGTTTTTGATATTTTGTCAATTTGCTTTTTTCTTAAGGCTAGGTATTTGTGGACATCCTATTAGACAAAATGCATGTGGGATTTTCGAATCTTGACAGCATTCTTTTAAAGTATTCATGGTTTCATAGCCAAGTCAAAGATCACCACTGTAAAACTGGTGCCTAACTTACACACAAACATGAAGAGAGGTAACTCATGCTAAAGTATTTGAATAACAGTGCCAGGCAGTACAGAAGAAATGTCCTATGCAAACCATGTATAATTATCATAGATAATTGCTTAATCATTGTGCAAACTGACTAGCGAGAAGCTTGCTGCTCTGAGACAATTCGTTAGGGTCTTTTAAACGCAGAGAATTTAATATTCTGAAAGAATGTATGCAAGACAATTATTAACATTGGTGGAATTTTATAGAGGGGGTAATTGAAATTTATTTTGAAGTGATTACAATTTGGTGAAAGAATTAAAGCATGTTATGTTTACAAAGTATATAGATACTAGTCTTCAGATCTAGATGGGATCTTTTTGTTTTCATTTTTAATTGACATATACATATATATGATTATGATTATAATTATAGTTTGTTATATAATCACAATAAAATATTGTTATACTTTTGTGATACAATGTGATGCTTTGATGGTTTACTCTGTAGATTGATAGTCAACTTACCTGTCAAGTCCATTAAGTGACATTCTTAATAATTTTTTATTTCTTTTTATTTTTGATGTTTATATTTTAGTATCCACTTCAGGAAGTAGAATAGCATGTATGTATGCAGCCCAAAGTTTGGCATTATGTATTTCTTCTATTGTTCTCTGTCTTGCTCTCTGAAATAGTCTCTCATTGATGCTATAACTTGTGATTGACTACATTGGCATGATTGGGCATTCCAGGATCTTCAGTCAGATATGTCTCCCTCAAAGGCAGTATTATGCCTGGGGCTTACATCAATATTTCTTAAACTGAACAGTAGACATTTTAACAACAGACCTGTGAGGCCAGATTCATCATTTTTTAGTATGATAAAAATATTAAAATTCTTGCTTATTGATTTTAAAACATGGATTACATTATTATTTATTAAATGTGAGGGTGAACCAGAAAGACAGACACTCTGATCTCATTTACATGTGGAATCGGAAAAAAATCAACCTTAGAAGCAGAGGGTAGAATGTTTGTTCTCAGAAGATGGGGTGAAGAGGAGGGAAGAACAGGGCTGTTTTCAAATGTTCTAGAGTTTGAGTTAGACAGCATTCAGATTTTATAATATAAGTGTTGGAGGAACATTCTGTAGTCATCAGAATAGACAAACCGTGGGATCAATTTGACAGAGCAAAGATACAGTGAAAACCTGGCCAAAGATTATAGAAAAGAAATAGTCAAATCTACAGTCAGAATCCTGGCTTGAGGCTATAAAAGCATGAGATAATGTGGAAAGAAAAGAAGATTTAGAAAGATCAAATAAATAGAAATAAAACAAAAAACAAGATGGGATTACAAAATTATTGGCACATAAATACACACATGCACACTGATACAAAACAAGGGTTCTACATAAGTAGAAGCTTGCGTCTCATAAATTCAGGAAAAGCGTTGTGTCTATTTAATGAGTTAGAATGTTTGATGAACTGTGAGTCAGAAAATCAATAACAGCTCTTCCCAATAAAATGCATAGCTGGCCTAACTAGCAGCCCAGCCCATCCTGAGGCTCTATCCTCAGTTGCTTTAATAACAGTGTCCATAGAAGTGTAGAAAAGGCAAATTGAAAAACAAGATGGTAGGCACCAAGACAAGGATGTGCATATTCACATCAATTTATTAAAAGTTTGATTTGTAAGTTCCATTGGTTCATCAGTACAATGGCTCCTTGATAATATTGGTATGATTAACTCTAATTTATAGAGTGTAATTCTCATCATTTCACAACGACATATTTTAAATATATACATAAAACTTTTCATATCAGTATCTCCTACATTTGTGGACTCCACCAGCATAAAATATAAAAGATTTAGAAAGTCCATTCACATCTAACATCTATATATGTCCTTTCTTGTCATTATTTCCTAAAGAGTAATAAATACATACCTAGGACTTACATTATTTTAGGTAGTATAAATAACTTAGGGTATACAGCACTTCAGATGTGTTATATGTATTTACTATGCCATTTTATTCAAGGGAATACAGCCTAAAAATATTTCAATATGGCAGGGTATAGCTAAAACTAATCCTTCCAGACAGAGTCATTTCTATGGAGATTATAAATATTAATGATAATGCTCTGAGACTCTAAATGTGATCTTCAATTACAATTTTCAAATTATTTTCAGAAGTTTATATACATAATAATACTTGAAATTTCTTTAGCATGCAGTTTAGGATTTAGCATTTTCTTCCTGAATCCTCTGTTTTCATTAAGTTTTGTAGACAAAAATCAAAGCAGTACATAGTTCATCAATATCTTCAGTATATTTATTTATTTTGTACACCATTTATCAAGAGAACTATGATGAATTTCCAAAAACAAATTATGGTGTTGACATTCTCATGCATCAGTTTGGCTACAGAATCTAAGAATGAAATCTTGGCAAAGGTTTCAGGTAAGTTCAGTCACTTGGGAATTTTACACATGATGTTCAATTTATTCTTAGCGAATATGTCTACCATGACAAAACAGGACATTTTATGCTTATTTCCACAGGGAAAAGAAACCCATTGGAGTGTCTTCAATTTGAACGAAGGCTTCAGTTCCCTTAAGCTTTCTAAAAGGACATCCTCATAGCTATGTTTGAGCCACATTTACAGGGACTTTAGACTCATTTTGATGCTTTGTAAATCAAGGAGAGATAATTCATTAAAGTGAATTAAATGTCTAATATATTTAGTGTCATTATATATTAGATTAGATTAGCATATTAGATACTTTAAAGACCATACGTCTATATACGGTATTTTTGGTTTTAGTTTGAGTTATGAGATATTAGTAAAACACTATAATACGGGGGAATGGAAACACCAAAAATAAATCATTAAGAGAGGGAAGCTTAGCTTTTTCAATGCAGTAGAAATCACAAGACGACACTAGTTTTGAAGCTGAAAGACTTCATTGAGCAAATAGCACCAGTAACTGCCTTTAAATTAGGTTTTATGAACAGTTGTGTTATTATGGCTTGATTGTGAAATGTCCCCCACAGGTTCATTTGTTTAATGCTCCCTCTCCTTCTTAGGGCACTATTTTGAAGGATTTGGATGCTCTTAATAAAAAGGGTTTAAAATAGGAAATAGGTAACTAAGGGTGGACCTCTGACTGCAAATGCTCATTCCAGGTTCTAGCCGTTATGCCTGCTTCCTGCGTTGCACTGTGAGGAACTGCTTCCTTCCACTTCTGCTTTCCCATACACAGCTACCTCCGCTTCATGTCTTCCTCACAAACTGGGGTCTATAAATCTATTGTCCCTTAAATTGTTTCTGTCAAGGATTCCGTCACGGTGGTATAAAAGTAATTAATATTATCATGAATTGAGATGGACAGTTTAGCAGGTAACAGAGAAGGATGTGAGCCAACTTGAAAGCGAAAGAGATGGGGCCATGTTCCTGGAATAAAAACCGTAATAAGCTCCAAAGGGAATGAAAAACAGTGAAGTTAGAAATGCAATCTTCTAGGGCAGCATTGTAAATGACACGTATCCATGATGTTTTTGATTGAAATGTTGGTGGAAGAACATTTTTCTAAGCACTCTTATTTAAAATTACTTTTCCTAGAGTACTTAAAGTAACTCAAGTAACAATCAATTAACCAAGAATGGAAATAAAAGCATCTGAAACCTTATTAGAGCAGTTTACATATGATAAGATGATCTTTTGAAATCCTGCCTGAATGAAACGAACAGGTTAGTTGGCTTGAAGCTGGTGAGCAGGAGAGTGACCAAATCCTTACTAAACCATAGAGGAGCTGAGAGGACTTTTACAGGCATAGACAAACAACGTTTTTATATGATCTTGAATTCAAACGGCTTCCATAACAGTCCTGGGAAGCTGCAAAGTGATTTGCTGAGAAACTGCATCTTCTATAGAAGAGGAGGAGGTGGTGAAGGTGACGCAGACACGGGTGTGGGCAGAAGATCGAGTCGAGAAGTGGAGCTGACGGAGAGAAAGTGAACCATGCTTTTAGCAGGTAGACACCTGAAGAGTGAAGACCAGAAAGACATGATCATGTTCCAGAAGAATACTGCCTTGAAAAGTGTCCTGTATCGACTGCACATAGTGTGGCCAGAAGGCACGTGCGACACATAAAGTATTCTACGCAGCTAAGAGCTTCTGAGGTGATAGATGCAGCTGCAGAGAGTTTTAAAGTGCTCTTGTCTTACTTCAGGTGCTGTTCTACTTGGCCACCTGTTGAAATTCCTAAACCACCCCCTCCCCCCAAAAAAGAGTGAAATATATTCTACTTAAAAATGGTCATTTCCTTCTTTGGTAATAATTTTTATTCTACCAGCACTAGATGCATAGAAAGCATTTCAGCATCTCTGATTCTCTGATCCTCCATTTATTCATGCTTTTGATAGTACTCATTTTTTCACTCATTTTTATCTGTTTAAGTGCTATTCCTTGGTTCAGCCTTGAGACAGTCATCTGAATTAACTAAGACTCTGCTGTTAAACTTGACCCTCCGCTTATTTTTATTTTGCTGCAAATCAAAACTGTTACCTGTTTATTCCCCTAAGTTCCTGAAGAGTATAGCTCTATAAAGATTGTTTCTCACATGCCTCTAGCCACCACTCTGTGGTATACAAACATTTAGCATGGGCTGAGTATTCCGTACATACCAGGCAGTCTAATCCAAGAGTGTGTAGCTCTTAAACAGAGATTTCAACAAACTGTTGATTGTTAAACAGCATTAAAAAATAAAAATAAAAACCCTCAGCCACAGAATACTTGGAGAAACTTACACAGAATAACAATCAATGGATTTCCTGGAAAAGTCCATTGAACAAAAAGAATAAAATAGCATCAAGTTAAAGATATTGTTTGGGTTGGAATAAACAGGGAAAGGAAGTTTGACTCTTGATTATTTCCGTTATACCTGTGGCAGATTTACTCTTCAGAATTCTTTAACAATAATTTTATTAAATTTACTTAGTGTGTGTGTGTTTGTTTGTTTGTATGTGTGTGTGTGCGGTGCGTTCCTGTGTGTATGTATATGAGAGAGGGGTGTTGTGAGCATAACACTCCATGCATATGGAGATTAATGTACTAGGTAGGTCCTAGAGTTCCAATTCAAATCCCGCTTTTTAATCCACAGAGAGATCTCACTGCCTCTCTTCTTTAGAGTTGTGTGAACTGGAGGAGCTTTGTATAATTTCAATTTAGGGTATTTTCGTGAATTTTAGTAATGGTAGAATGTAAAACCCACCATCATTTACCATGTAGAAAACAAAAGAAAATAAAAGCTACGCCTCCTGGACTAGCAGTTTCTCAGAAAATGAGAAATAATCTGTTATTGCTCAGAATAGCAGAGTAAATGGGACCCTTTTATCCCCCAGAAAAAATAGTTATTTACTGTCATTGTATGAGTGAAATATGGCAGCTGGCATGTTGAACTGGTTCCATTATTTAAATAAGCACAGGATGTTTTTAATAAATTTCATTATACTGGAAATGAAATTGACAGTACAACATTAAAGCTTGCTAAATTAAGATGATGTTTAAGGTATTCTTAAAGTATTTATAAAAGGGTTGTACACATGGAACACATGTTTTTAGCATTTGGAGCAATGTTATATATCTACTGACAAAGACAAATTGGAAGTATGTCTCCAAGACAACCAGATTTTATTGTTCAGTGTGATTATATGTTTCTGTGTGTGAATTAGGGAGTAATGGGAGTGTAGAAGAAAGCAGTAGCAACAACACATAGTAAGAAATAACCCATGCTAGTATGGAGTGAAATGATATTTTCTTACTGAATGTTTGATAGATGTTAAATTGCTTTCAAGTTCAAACTGAGGATTAAGCTGAGAATATTTAATTATTTTTGTCTGTGCATAGTCTTAATTAATACCAAGAACCTGAGAATCAACATTGAGTTTTTAAAAGATCAATTCTCATTGTATCTCTGTTTAAATTTGCATGTCTTCCTCCACCCATGATCTGTCCCTTATCCAGATGGAGAACTACAGAAGTCCAATGGACAACCATCATAGATCTTAAGTGGGCATACAGAATATATGTTTAGATAACATAGAATTTACTTTAAATGGTGTCATAATATAATAAATCATTCAAATACAAAGGTAGTTCTGAAAAAGTTCTTCACAGATTGTAAATGGCTTTCTGTATGAGGCCATGGACTGTTTTCCTTTCTGAAATCCATTTCTTCTTCCTTCATTTGCTCTACCCACAGAGTCAAACATAACTTAGTTCAAGATCTGTTGCTTAGCAGGTGGTGTTTCTTGAAGGAAAGGCTAATCGAACTTCCCAAGTAGGAATATATATTTCCTATGAAGCAACGTGTGCCTTCCTCCTAACTTTGTGACTAGTTATTTGGGCCACCCATTTTTTGCTTAAGATTTTTTTTCTTCTCTACTTGTTGAATTTCCAGGATGGCTCTTCTAAAGAAAGTCTCCCTCACCAAGTTGGTCACAAAGTTTTGCCTCTAATTTGTTGCTAAGAAATGCCTCCATAGGTAGAGAGAACTTGAGAAGATAAAAGACAGATGACTCCCAAATGGTGACAATTACAGACTGAGTTCCTAAGTGACTGCAAGTGATTCCTTTATCTGCTTCCTTTGCCCAAAGGGGCATATTAGAGAGGAGATAATTGCCTTATGAACTCATGTTGTATACACAGATGGAGTGGTTAGTATGAAAAAAAATTGCATTAATGGCCTGTGAAATGCAGATGAAGTAATTATTTAGATAGCTCCATCAAAACACGAACTTGTTCTCATCTCCAAAATTTAAATGAGCCTAAGGAGCATGTGGTGTGCCCCAGTAATTTGGCATAAACATCTCACTTCAAGTTGTGTGAGTTAAGATACAAGCCTAATTTGTTACTTCAAATAACTATTAATCCACTTGCTGTGTGAATTAACATATTTTTTTTTTCATTTCAGTGTTTGGTGTGAATAATCAGACAAGATTTCATTTTCATATTTTAATAACTAACTAACTGCGTCTTTTAAATTAAAAAGCATTATTGTTGAAAAATACTTAAAACTCTGATGGTCTCAAAATTGAAATATATATATATATATATTGGTAAAAAATATTGGTAGAAAACATAAAATAGTGTTAAGCATAATTTTTAAGCACAAAGATCAAAATTCCAGAAGGCAGTCTCCTCTAAATCGTTAATCTGTCTAAATGACATAAGTTTTTTGACATAATCTTCCTCATGATTCAACGCATTGTCCCTGATGCTGGATCTGCTGAGATTGATTGTTCCCCAGTTCAGGGTTGTGTAGACAGACGTCTACATTTTCAATGGGAAACTTTCAAAGAGGTCGTGCTGGCTGGAACTATGAGGCCTTTTGTACTGTGAATTCCCTTGATCTTATTTTTACACATTTAGTAAGTGCATATTTAGCATTCAGGGTTTTGAAAAACTTTACAGTGCTTAAAAGGAGATTTTTAAGTTTGGGAAAGACTAACAAAGGAAGTGAACTTGAGCAGCTCGGTCGAGGTATCACTCCACAGATCCGCCTTTTCTGTGTGAGAAGGAAGAATATTTTTGCCACATTGTTTAAATATGAAGATTGAGACTAAACCCTTCAATATAGAGACATTTTGTATATTTGAACCCAAGCATATGAAAATTGTGTGATTCTTAAAACTTGACATTGATAAATACTACTGTACTGCACCTTATGCCAACTATTCAGAGTAGCATTTCAACAGAAGTAAAAACTGTAGATAATTTATTAAAACACAAAATATCAAGACCTATCACATATCAATGTGTGCTTTGATTTATCTAGTGGGTGGGAATTTACTACAAGAGGTCATTTTTTGCTCTTAAATTATTATCCATTTGCCCATGTTTTTGGTATTTTTTTTGTTTTGTTTTTTGGGTTTTTTCTTTGTTTGTTTGTTTGTTTGTTTTAAGATAAGGTCTGGCTGTTTTGCTCAAGGGAGCCTTGAATCACAATAATCCCCCCACCCCGACTCCATCTCCCAGGAAATATGATTTCAGGAGTAAACCACACTTGGCCTCATATATGTGTGTCTTCTTAAATAATTTGTTTTAACAAGCCTGGTCTCTACTACCTATCAGGAAAAGAAAAAACAATTCAAGATATTAAGTTTTAAATGAAGTGTATGATTTATTATTTAAAATATAAGATATTTCACATCTGATATATAAATATGGTCAAAAGCCCATAGGCAGAGAGGTCATAAAAGTAAAATTAAAGAAATATTAATTAATTAAAAATATAAAAAGATATAGAGCAGAGGGCAAATGACAAAAGGAACAGTTGGTATTTTTTTTATAGCAGCCTCATGTAAGAAATTGAAAATATAGGTATAAGAATACAAATTGTCTGTCTGTCTATCTATCTATCTATCTATCTATCTAATCTGTTTGTGTGTGTGTGTGTGTGTGTGTGTGTGTGTGTGTTTAAAAAATGAATAAAATGGTCAAGGTTCATGTACAGATAATTCTTGAAAACTGAGCTAAAATCAGCTATTGACCTAACATCTGATGTTTATATAGAGATTTGAAACACTATAAAGAACTAAGAATTTCATATGGGTTTGACCATATTCCAATATCTGTCATATTCTATAAGCAAGATCACATTAAAAATCCAAATGATCTTTAGACCATGCTCAGAAATTGTCAAGATGGTCAAGATGGTGTATGAATGTTTTTTTTTTTAATCTCTCTCTTCTGGTTAGATTAAAATTATTGATTATATTTTAAAAGATAATTAACAGATTTAATTTTTCAAGAATGCCAATCTTGAAATAACTTTCAGCAACAAATTTTGAGAACATTTTTATTTATCTAGGAGTCTAGTCTTTTTTTTAATTGCCTATACCTTTCCCAATACTTGTTCTCCCATTAAAGGCACAATACTAAAAGTGACAACATATAAGTATCCCAAGTTTCCATCACATAATCCCGTGTTTTTTGTAAGTCTGAGGGAGAAAGGGAGTAAAGGAAATGAAATAGAGATAGGCATTGAACAGTTGATGTTGTACTTGGAATTTAAAGCTAAATTATCAAAATCATCACCTGATGATGTAGCCAGCAAAGATAAAAATGTCTCTCTGCTAGGGACACATCTCAATACACCCTAATACCCTCAACATCCTTCTCATTAGGGAAACTGATTTCTAATATATGGTTTGTGAAATTAGAAATTATAAATATACCAACCAACAAACAAAAATCATAATAGCTGAAAATCAATATATCCCTTTGTACCCAAGCCACACACACCAACAACCACATCATTTTCCTCCCTTAGGGTCTATGAAATCAGAGTTAGAATTAAATCTTTAACCCACATCAACCAGGGTAAGGTGCTTGGCAGTAAGCCAAACAATGGCTCTAATTTGATGGAGAGGTAGTATTATGAGTGTGTTTAGACTTTGGCAAAGAACTACAGAAAATAACAGAGACAAACATAATTTTATTATTGAGCAACACTTCCAGTTGTGCTTTTCTAATTCAGAAAAAGGCATAGAAACACCAGCATTGGTCAATATTCTCCAGAGAAAAATATAGCACGGGACATTAAAGAATAGATGGGATCTTGTGGGAAGGTGTTGCAGGACATTTCATCACACTGTAAACCCCAGAGATTGTGTTACTTACTGGGAAAACCTGTTTTGAGTTGGTGTGGTTCAGCCTTAGGGCACATCTTTAATCCAAGTCCTTCCTGGTTAAATATTTTAAACAGGATCTAAAAAAGTCAATCATCGGTCAAGAGGTGGAACACACAACCAACGGACAGAAAGTGAACATAAAATTGTTAAGGAAAGATAAAAAGAGATGAAGAGAGAAACCAGGAGGACTAATATATAGACAAACAGGAAGTAGATGGAAGGACATTAAGTTTGAAAGAGGTACTTTGAGCCTGCTTAAGAGAGGGGTGATTTCTCTGCCTCTCTGAGCTAGTAGATTTTCATCCCAGCATCTGGCTCTGAGTCTTCATTGGTAAAATCAATGGATTTCAGAAATGTCTTTATGTGATACTGGAGGAGGAAGAAAAGACTCATAATATGACATCTTCATTGTGGAAAAGTAGCACAGCAGGGTCTGTGCATCTTTCTGAATTCCAAGGTTTGATTGTTGGGGAAAATGTTCTTGTCACATTCAGATTGTTCAAAACCAGAGAATCAGGAGGTCCAATATCCAGAAGATGAGTGTCCCAGGACACACAAGGTCTCTTTGCTTATTCCAAATGAACAAAAGCCCTCCACTGGCCACGAGGATTCTTTACCATCTCTGTCAGGGTAGATCTTTGTTCAGTCTGCTTACTTCAATGATAATATCATTGGGGAGAGTTCTTCAATGACAACTAGACATATTCTACCAATTGAGCTCGCTTTGTGAGCGTCAAGTTGACACTCAACATCCACTATGTTATAACAAAAGTCCTAAGTACCTGCTTTGTACAAAAACTTATTTCTGGCACTATTTAAAAAAATACTAATCATAGTACAGAATAGTAGCAAAGCAAGAAATCGGTTACGGGGAAGAATAGGTTTCCATGCCCCATAGTACAGCAGAATAAGTATAATCAACATTATCACTCTCAAAATAGAGGACATGGTTGAGAATACTGAGGATAAAGAAATCTGAAAAGATTAAGTTCGGACTGCAGAAATGGCTCAGTTGTTATAAGACCTTTTGCACCACTGTTTTTGGTTCCCAGCGCTCACATAGTGTTTCCCAACTGTAATGCCAGTTCTAGAGTTTTCAAAATCCTTTTCTGACATCAACAGGCACTGCACAGACATAGTGCACCTAAACATATGGGTAAAACATTCATATACATAAAAATTCAATTAAGCAAAACTGTTTTTCTTTTTTAAATAAGTTTAATGTGATATGTATACTAATTTATGTAAGTAAGTCATTATATACATAGATCAACATATTTTGTTCTCATAAATATACATAAATATGTCAATTATGATAGAAAATTATATTTGAAGATTGTTGGGGAAAGGAGATGAAAATAATATTTTGGCATGTTAGAACACACAAGGACACTAGGTATAACCTAAGGAGATCCAAGGGGCTTCTCTTTAGTTCACAGTGATTGGTAGATAATGTGAAAGTCATGTACAGTCCATTTGCCTAGATTTAAAGTGACTAGAGGGAATATGGTCAATGGATTAGAAGATGCAAAATAGACTTCTATCAAGAGTAAGCCCCTTGCCTCTATCCTGGTACTGTAAAACATTTTTAAAAGAACATGATTGGAACATTCATTGCAAGAGGGTGAGAGGAAAAGGCATATTATAGACACCTCCAAATAGGAAATGGATCTGAATATATTTGTATTATATATGAATGCTCACCACTGAATGACTCTGCTACTAAAAGCAGTTCTTAGATCAGGAGATTGGGGAGCCAGTCTGTGGAACTGAGACAGTTCCTTTTTTCGGTCATTGCCCCAGTGAACTCCTGGATAAAATAAAAATGGAATAATTGTTAATAATGAGAGAAGTTACACATGAGCTTAACAACAAGAAATTTTACTCCATAATTATAGTTGAACTACACTCTGTCCTGAGAACCTCTTTGCTACCAATAGAGACTAATACTGTTCTCATAGTATGGTTTATTCCAACTGTTTTTGTAATAGGGATGGTATCACTTTTTACTAACATGGACACAAATGCCTCTTAATTTCTGCTTGTTTTCTGTATTTGCAAAGCCATCTCATCTTGAAAATATAGTAAGCCAAGAATGCATATCATACCAAACATGAAAACTTAGCAAGTTCGAATGGAGAAAAACATTGATTTGCACTCTTATGCTTGCATGACTGGAAGGAGCTGCTTAGTACTGCCATTGCCCAACAACAGGCATTGTTCTGCACATCACCAGCTTGAGGTCCAACATCTAATTGAAGTATTGCTTCTGCTGAATCCCCATCACCTGTGGGGATCCCTGTAAGTGTCTCATGGTCAGTAGTGAAATGATCTGCAGTAAGGCATGTAGTGAACCTGTTTGAGTATGGATTTAGTTAGCTGATACTGGTTCAGACTTCTGGAGTCTGACACCTTATTTTAATCATAGTTGAGTTCAGCACAATTTTGGAAGGAAAAAAAAAGTTTTCTGATGATAATTAACTAACTCAGACTTGAGTGTACAACAAAGCTGAAGACTTGTTTACTTTGAAACCCTTTTCAAAGTACATATGACTTCTTCCATAAAAATAAGTCCTAGTGGCTTAGAAACAATGCTCAAGATAAAGATACGGGGGAAATGACTTAGGTAACCCAAAATACCTGTAATAGTCAGAATGAGCCCTGCCCGAGGATAACATAAAAATTATTTAAACCATTGTAAAGTACAAATGATATCTGTTTTAAAAATGGGCTTTTGGAACAGAGCAATGCTCAAGATTTGGTAGGGGGTCTGGAATAAACAAGCACAATATTTTGGGGGATTTAGGGGTAGTGTGGCTGGACAGCTAGCAAGAGATCACCAGGCTGTAAGTTCCATTCTTTGCCTGCATCCCTGGTGGAATAAGAGTCTTTCTTTGAAGATACAGGCACAGCATCTATGCTCCTTTCCCTGGTTTCCCTATGTGAGCCCAAGGACCTCTTGCCCTCTGCTTACACCTATGTTTCATCATAAAGTTAAAAAATAACAAAAAAAATATTATGTTAAGTTATCCTAATTCTTTGCTCACTTTGCCTGCCCTCTATTTATATAGTATGTAGATACACTTCTCAGAGCATTCAGAGACACTTTGGATACTACTTAGTGAAAGAATAATAATTTGAAAAATATGAAAATCCCACCTTTGTCGTTAATAACACTTTATAATTTTAAAAATGTCAAACAAATGGATATAAATTCATATATTAAGGTACAGATGTTTTGAACATAGTATTATACAACACATCATACTGAAAAACTGCTTAGAATACAAGTAATTATTATATATCAGCCATATTTAATATTATTAAGAACATTGTGCTCTCAATATATAAATTTATTTAAGAAATTTTTACAGTAATTGTTACGACTGAAAGTCTCAATGGTTTCCTATCCATACATTATTATTGGTAACATTAAGATCTATCATCTAGATTTCAGGGATACACAAAACATCTTACTCCTTTTTGTTTTATGTTAAAATATTTATTTAAAAAAAGGGATGCTGTTTATATTGTATAACTCTGACTCAAAATGGTAGACGTAGTCGCAATTACTCAACAATCTAATTCACTGAAGATTGTGTCTCTTGTTACACCAACAGCTATAATAAGAATGGAGGTTTTATTCCCTGCAACCTTTTAGGACAATCTATCAAGCCATCTGTGGTAATGTTCTTTCTGCTCAGGAAATGATTGTTAGCATATGGCAATGTCAAATGACTTTAATTTATCTTTCATTAAACACAAAACAACTTGTCATCTCTTCAGTAGACTGGAGGTTGTTTGTTTTTTTTCATTATGAACCACTACACAAAGGATATTATCTACACATTTCCCTAGAGTGAAAAAAAAAAAAAAAAAAAAAGAAGGAAAGAAACCAGTTTCCCTTAAATAATTAAATAAGCATATATAAGAGGTTCTAGAGAACAGCATTACAGAAAAGAAATTTCTTATTCACATTTCACCACCAAAGTTGTGCCTTATGTAACTAGTTGTGTTAAAAGAATCAAAGGAAAGGCAAAAAATTCAAATAAATTAGGCCTTGGAGAGAGACTAATTCTATATCTTGGTATAAAACTGAAAGGATTTTATTGTATTTACTCAAATAAAATTATATCATTTTATCATGGGATGATGACCAAATAACTTCTCCCAACCCCAACCCCAGTGATCTCAGCTCTGTGAGACTCTGATGGACTGAAGAGCATGCTAACATTGGACCCTGCCTATAACACAATTTTTAAATTTGCTAATAGCAAGGCACAACATCTCTAATTTCCGTCAAATTCCTCTGCATATGCAGGCGACAAAGGAATGTTAGTTTTTTTCTGATGAACTTTGATATGTATTCAGGCATAGAATACTTAAAGTTGGACACCCCCTATATATTTCCTTCCTCACTTGAGCTTATTAAAAAGATGAGTGACCTAACCATAAAATAAATCATCTAAGAAAAGCCAATGATGAATAATTGTAACTTCTAACATTTCATAGGCTCCAAATTAAAGAAACAAATTTGATTGTGTATTATTGTTATCTCTAAACCTCTTACAATTTAAAATCATTTTAGTGAAAAAAATCCAATGAAAATCTGATTAGCATTTTTCCAAAAAAATTCTACTTGCATTACCCTGACATTGAATGAATAAAATCTAAAGCTTGATACAAATGGCTAATCTTACTGCTTGTAGTACCTCTAATATTGGCAGTATCTTTAACTTCTCACACTGGTTACTAAGTCATTTTTATTTATCCCACCTGAAACTATTTAATAAACCCTCATGATGGATCAATAAAATTTATCAGAAAGGTAGCTTTTAGTGATATATATATATATATAAGATATACTTTGCCTATGTTCAGCCTGAAAGTTGAATTATAAAATCTGAATTATAAAATTGTACATTAGAGAAAAAAAACCTTAAAATGAAAAACCCCAAAACCTTGGGTTGCTGACAGGTAAAAATAATAAAACTTGAAAAACAAACAAAATTCTAGGGTTTAAGGTGCCATCATGGATTGAAGCCTCTATAACTAGTCAGGTTGGATTGTTTTGTTTTGGTCTGTTGTTTCTTCTATTTTTGTTACACATGTCTAATGATTATTTGTGCTGCCAATTATTCTAATGCTTATACAGAAAACAGAATCATGGATGTTGTATGAACTTTTATAATGGCTAAGGCTTATCTTTCATGATGCCACTATGAGTGGCCTGGTGCTTGGAAAACCTGCATTGCCCCAGAGGCCATCAAGAAGAGAGTCAGATTCGGTGTGTCTGAATTAGATTCTCATGTGCGTATTGGAAATGGCTACTACGTGTTTCTTACTGAAGATTTCAAGGCATGCACATATAGTAAGTTCCAATTAAGGGTAACAGCTAATGCATCCTCCAGGCAGATGTAGAGAGAGCGTCATTCTCCTGTAAAAAGGTTGCTTCCTTGTGTAGTGGTTTCAGTGTATATAACACACGATCTCTAATGAGTCATGTTTCAAGCCTGAGTCAGTACTAACTTGTGCCTAGACATTTTCATGTCAACTAACCACATGTAGAGCTTTCTAGTCACTGACAGTAAGGAGAACGTTACTCATGCATGAAAAATAAAAATCATCTTAAAAATCACAGTCTAGGGCTCTGTGAGGGACTGTCACGTGGTGCGGTGTGGTAGAAGGAGTTAGTGTATTCGATGGTGTCTGGGGAAGTGACTAAGCCTCAGGGAGACCTTCACTACTTTCTGCCTCTTCACGGCAAAACTGAGTGAGTCATGAAATAATTCCATGCTTTCCAATGTGAGAAGAGGGCGCTGGATTGAGCCCTTGCAAGCGCTTCCTGCTGTACAAATCTCTCTCAGTCACAGTTTGCTAACACTCACCTTTTAAATAATCACTCCCAACGCCACCCCTGGCTTTAAATAGCTTTTAAAATAATAATCAGACATTGCACTTATTTAAACTTATGACTACGAAGGCTCTTTGGTGTGTTCTTAGTGTTAATTGACCTTTTATTGAAATACGCAAGCTTTTAAGAAACAGTAAATACTGATTATTTTTTTTCTTTTTGAAAGCAGAGCTGACAAGCAGAAAGGAAATTTCTTTTATGAACACTCAAAAGGTTTCCCCTCTGTAGTTTTTATTTCACTCATTCAAACGGATAATTATTTCACACGAAAAGTCTTTGGATGGTAAACCGTGGTGATGCATGCTGTGTTAAATCTAAAAAATGAGCATCAAAAAATTGACCCATAATAAAATCAAAGGATTCTAGGAACACAATGCATACTGCAACCTGGTATTCAGTAAACTCTTGAAGGTTTACCATACTACCAGCATTTCACAAAAACTCACTAAGGTCTAATTGTCAGTGAAATCAAATTTAAAAGGGCAATAGAGAAAGATGCCTGGTGTGGACTTTTGCCTCCAAATGTACAGGTTTTCACAAATGTATGTACATATAACATATACGACACATACACACACACACATACACACACACACACACACACAAGAGAGAGAGAGAGAGAGAGAGAGCACTTATTTAAATCAATGGAATGGGTTGTCCTCAATGTCTCTTATATTTCTGGTCTGTGAATAATTCTTAATTTTATATTTTATATTTGCATAGATAACCCAAACAGTAGATTTGAAACTATGTTGTGATTTAACAAATTGTTATTTCTAACAATATAATGTAACCATTTAGTGTACTTAGGGTCTCCCATTAAGCCTCTGGTTTTTACTGTTAAAGATATTCTCATTCTTTCTGTAGATCACATGCACACAAAGTCTTTTTTTTTTTTTTAGACTATTAATAAGTCTGTTCCTTTAATAATATAAAACATCAGTATTTACTGTCAATCAGCATTAAACAAAAATAGTTAATTGTGGACTAAAAAGTTGAGTAGTCACCTGCAGATTGTTGTAGGTTTTAAGCAGAGCGTGGTTTTCCTTATTTTGATAGCACCTGCAACGCTAGCAGGCTTCCCTTTCTGCTTGGTCAGTCAAGCAGGTTACCTGTGTCCTACTTGAGAGTCAGCCTGCTTCAGGCTGATCCCTGACCTCCATCCACAGCCTTTCTAACCCCAGGAATGCAGGAAAGAAGACCAGCCCCACGTTGCCTCACTCCACAGCAGTGTTCTGATTATGTACAAACTGTAATGAGTTTTCCAAATTAGGTTAAAAAGTTCCCAAACATTCTGTTCTACTCTTTCCTCCAGCCATTGTCCCAGTTTGCTTCTTTCTCTTCACACAGTTATAGAAGAAACCACAATATTCACATGAATATCTAAATTCAATTGTCGTCACTGAAATACTCTAGAATTGGACAGAACTACAGTTGCTTTAAAATGACACATAATCACTATGAATAATCATTTTGAGACCTTTAAAAGCATTAAATTTATATAGATATATATAATTAATTATGGTCTCATGTTTTATTTTTGTTATTTTTGCATTTTAATAACCTTGTGATTTGTTTTAGTAAAATTTTTTGTTAGGACCAAAACTGCAAGAGCATTTTCTTAACTCCTAAAATGTCCTTGAACACAAACTTTCAAAATTAATTTCATTATTACTAGTGTTCCTGCCCTTGTAACCAATTGTTGGTACAGAAAATTTCTATAATAAATAATATATATATTGGCCACATCTCTGTTATTTTACTCACGTTCAAAAGAATGATTGACTAGGTTAAAAGTAAGCATTGTAAGAGTTGCTACTAGCACTCTCTCAGAGACGAAGGGAAGAGAAATGGAGTAAAGAACTCTGGGAGGGGTGACTGGGATGGGGTGTTACATTTAGAATGTAAATAAATAAAATAATTAATTAAAAATGTTGCTACTGAAAAATCATCAATGTGTTAAAGAATTATAATGACTTAAATTCTTGGATAATTCAGACTGCATTAACAAGGCATGCATGCATTCTTTAGGTTTTCCACATTTTTCTTAAAAACATTTTTTGCAAATGTTACAAATCAGTAGATTGACAATAGCACATGAATGTAAATAAAGATGAAATAACAAATTGTTTTCTTTCCACCAACATATGAACAACAGTGACAAATGAAAGCTGAAGAAACCTTACAGTCCTTTCTTAAGAGCAGAATGAAAGAAATGTTAACATCTCTGTGGGTTGTGAGTTTCATTTAGGACGTCCATTTTCACGGTAACATTTTCCTGTGCATCATGACATCGCTTACTATTCTGTCTCGAGGTAGGAGTGAAATGAGCCTGGTCATCCTATACTAAGACCATCCACTATTGGAAGAACAGAATTCGTTTATATAGAATTGGTATAGAATCATAGGACAACATCAAGGTCAAGACAGAGAACCACAGACCTGATTTGAGTGCTGAAATTACTAAATTCAGTGAGATTGTCTGGATACCAGTAACAGAAATGGTTCATATTATATAAGACCGTGATGGAAGCTTTTGAGATTTAAAAAGTATTGCAGAGTTGTGAAAATTCTGCAGAGTTGTCAAATCAGGTTTAACAGTGTTGTAGAAATGATGTGGAGATGGATGGAGGATTTCTGTGTAATCTGTGCACTTCACATTACTGATTTTCCGTAATGTTGGCAAAAAAAAACATATCAAGGGTAGTAAATTCCTTTTTTTAGCTCATAATGTCTATTCATTTGCAAATTTGATTCTGGGAAAGTTTGAATGTTGGCTTTTTGGAAAATGACTTTTTATTCTACACAAAGGTCATTCTAAAATGCCAACCATCATGTGGTACTTGCTTGTGTTTCTTTCTTCTTTCCTCTTTTTTTTTTTTTTAATGTCTGGAAGAATATTTTTTTTCCAGGATTGTTTTGGAGCTGATTCTAGGGCTTTGGGGTGATGGGAAATTCCTGTTCTTTGAAACCTTAGGCTTTGAGCAAAATGTAGAGTACTGTCACATAGAAAAATTAAATTCTTATGTGATTCAACTGTGACCTTTTTAAGTGATTAACAGATTATTTGTGTGCTGGGGAGTTCAGTTCTTTCTCAGCCATTTACTAAGAAGAATTCAGTGTTGCTCAGGCAGCTACATTCTTTTATTAAAGTTAGAATTTAAAACCATTGTGGTTTCAAAGGACACCAGATTAATTCCAATTCCCTCTCGGGAAGTTTTAATTTCATATATATATATATATATATATATATATATATATATATATATATATATGTCTGGATGGCTACTTATCCTCATGGGTATAAGGTATATTACATGATATTATATTTCTATTTCTGAGCTTCTTTCAAAATGAGTCTAAGGTAGCTCAGTGCGCACACATTCAAATGCTTTGCTTAAAATGTAAATTTATTTCATTCATATCAATGAAGACATCCCCAGTGGAGGCAAAATTACAAAAGCCTCTGGTTGACCACGGTGGAAACGACGGGGAAGACGCACTATGAACATCACTCTCCAGCAAAGCATCTTAATATCGCTTCACATCGTGAGACTCTTAATTTAGCATAGTCACCTCCCCGTGGTAGATGAAATAAAAACCTACAAAACACATAGAGCCAACCTACAGGTGAGACAGAATGTCTCTGGACAGACAGCCAACTCACTCTACGCTAATTATATTTGGGTCTATCCACAGCAAAAAAAACACCACACATCTGTGCATCCTGACTACAGATTACAGAAAGAAGCTTGGCAAAATGAACAAAGACAATACTTAAGTTCTAAAGAATCTCAGCTATCCAAATTCCTGTTAATGTCAGTATGCGATTAATTATATGGATTTCATAGCAATTGGATTAATTTTTTCCTTGTTTTGTTTTTTTTTTTTAAATTTCAGATATAACATATATTAGTGTGTCATGCTGGACAAGTCACATAATTTATTTAAAACCCAGTATTGCCATATGTAGAATACAAAAGATATTAGGGTGAACTAATAAGAAGATAGCACTAAGCTTCCATGGCTACCAGAGTGGAAAGTGTTCCAGTTATATTGAGCTGTTATAAAACTCAACAAAAGAATAAATAAATAAATATTAGAACATAACATCAAGGTGTTTTGAGTGAATTCACACTTTCATCATTTAACAAAACAGAAATCAAGAAATGTATTAGCACGAAAGGTCACGTGTAAATTTAAAAGTGAGGTCTCTCACGACTCTGTGGTGGTAGGAGCAGACACACTATGTAAAATCATTCCTTTCAAGAAACAAAATTAAATAAAACAAAATCTTTTAATCTTGAAAATGTATTAAAATGCAGAAGGATCACCAGATGCAACATAAAGACAATGATATTCAGAGGGTCAATCAATCAAGATTGAGTGCTGCCCATGTGGAATATACCAGAGTTTGGTTCCCAAGAGGAACTTTACAGGACTAACAACTCCTGTAACTGGGTCCCAGGTAATCTGATACTCTCTCTAGATTGACCAGACATGGCATGTTGTGTCCGCCTTGACCAGCAATTAAGACACTACATGGTTGGATCCTTCTCAGTCAGCTTTATTGCAGGAACGACTCTTGACTTATGGACAAGGACTGGGACGGGGACCCTCAGGAGCAGAAATGTGCTGCTTATATATCTTCCCAAGGCAGGCTGGGTGACATGTTCTCTCAGGATAGGTTAGACTGCCAATACCTCATTAGCATAAGCCCGCTTGGGAGGGGCACGAGGCAGAGGCATGCACAAAGGACTTGTTTACCAGTTTAGCTGAGCTGATCATGCTGGAAGCCAGCTGCTTACATAGTCAGGTGCTAGTCATAACGACTTTGCAACCGTCCCAGGTGCTATCTTAAACACGGCTGCCTACAGTGGCACTCACATCTCATACCCACATTCAGTCTGGGTACCCATATTTTTGTAATTATAAATGAATTAAAATCATATCCAGAACAGTTGGTTATATGGCTAGGAAAAATATAAATTTAATTTGTATCAAAAGTGTAAAAGACAAAAAAAAAAAAAAAGACAAAAAAAAAGATGTAGAAAAGAATAATAATAATAATTAAAAAAAAAAGAAGAAAGGAAACAGCCCTGTGGGCTGGAGAGATGTCTTCATTGTTAATGAATTATTTTTTGTGTGTTGTGTTCTGTGTGTTTTGATTTGTTTTGTTTTCCTGATGCATTTTTTAAAAACTTATTGAGGTAGCAAGGGTCCATGGAACAGATTTGACATTGAATGTTCCCAAGTGTCACATTTTTTTTTTGAATACTTGGTTCCCACCAGGCAGTGATGTTGGGGACACTGGAGATAAGGCCTAGCAGAAATCGTAGATGATTGGAGGAAGAGAAGATTGCAAATGCCACGTAACCATCTGCATCACACTCCTGATATCCATCCCACAAGTTGTTGCCATTATGGTGCCTTATGCCTTTGCAACCCTAAGATTAAATAAGCTCTTAATTTCATAGGTAAAGTGTTTTCAGGTATTTGATAACAACCATGAGAAGAATTTGTATAGTTGTTCAGGAAAAAGTGAAGGAGAAAAAAGCCAAACACTGTGGGTTTCTCTGAGCCTTGATTTGTCCACCGCATGTACAATTAAGGAATATAAAATATGTTCAAATTTTAAAACAAAAACAAATATATTCTCAAAGAATTCATGCAATCAATGCAAAAACCAAAAGCCAAATAGAAAACCTAGGAAACATCTCACTTTGTCAAGATCCTGCAGGCTGGGAAAGTCCAAGTCTATGAGAAATCAGTGAGTCCAACCGCTTGGATACCAACCAACTGCTTCTCTTCAATACAAGGACAGAAATCAGTCTGAGGCAGCTCCTCATATAGACTAGCATGTAGCATACTTCACAATGACTCCATGTGTTACAAAGTCCTTAAAGCGTTCCTGGCACTCACATGGCACCTCACAGACACCTGTATCTACAGTCTAGGCAATACAATGTCCTCTTTTCTTCTCTGTAGGTGACTGCACCTGTGTGTGTGTGTGTGTGTTAGCTATTTTCCCACCAAATATAATGAATTCTTAATCATTAAGAACTATTAAGAATCTATACATATATCAATGGTCTTTATAAGTCAATATTTTGAGATATTAATAATTTATTTTTTCTAGATTTCTTATCAGAATTTATGGTATATGGTGATTTAGGATCTTTATCCACAAGATTATTTCATTAGTCAGCCTTTCACTAAGCTACAGTTTTTTGAAACAACCTATACTCCTCCTCTTACCCTTAAAATTCTCTGAATGCCTTTCCTCACCCACACATTTTATTTATCAATATACCCATAATAAAAACTACAGATACATGCCTACTAGTCTAGAAGTTCTTTATTTTAAGCCTTCATTTAATAATGTAAACAGTTGAGGTTTAATATAGCTGACATGTAACATTGCCCCTCTGCTTTAGTCTTAAAAGGACAAAACATTTTTTAAATTCAATAAATTATATTAAAACCAACGTATACTAAAAATATTTAAAATCCTGATAACTAATAACACACACCCAATGTTTACATTTCAAGTGAGATTATGAATAAATGAAAAAACAACAGATGAAGTAATTTTTGAGTTAGAACCCACAGGAAGACTGTTTTTCATGACCAAAGAACAGAATCACATTATTTCTCTTACTTTTTAATGTTAAAAATAATGAGCATTAATATCTCATGAAAAATTTGGAACATTCGTTGCTTTATTTTGAATTCTTCTGTTACATTATTAGTGTTTAAACATGCATACAACATCACTATTCTACTGTCATGGTTAGTGAACGCTACCAATTTCAGGACCCCAAAGTGTAGTATTTTTATGTCACTCTTATCCATTTTAAGATCACTAAGATATTCACAGTTGCTTCAACCTTCTACAAGTTGCCTTTAATTTCTTAAAATTTATAGAAACACTTTTTACTGCTCTATAATTGAGAACTAGAAATTAAAATTCCTCTTAGTTACAGAAGCTTTTTGTGGGAACAGACATATATTCCTACTTGGTCACGCCACCTAGTATATAGGCATTCAATTTTCTCTTGTTGCTTTGTATTTTGCTTCTGGGGCATTTCTCCTTATTGTCTC
This sequence comes from Mastomys natalensis, assembly GCA_021653895.1. NCBI lineage: Eukaryota > Metazoa > Chordata > Mammalia > Rodentia > Muridae > Mastomys > Mastomys natalensis. Next base: position 1,435,667 of record JAJTUV010000234.1, on the reverse strand, counting down.
CTACTGTTTCTTTAACCCCCAATTCTTTAGTCTTTCTAAGTGGTAAGGAAATTTTATGTAATATATGACTGAAGTGGAAAGAGTTGAGAGACATAAATGTGAGTATATTGAAGTATCAGTATTTTCAACATCTTATTTGAAGTTCAGGGAGGAACTTCTATTTTCACTTTCCAGATTCTTCTGCCACCTCTCTCTCACTCTTCCTAAAGATTTCTTAATATTAAAATCTTTCTCAACTATACCCAGAGCCCTAGTTACTTTGACTGAAATAAGCTAATTTATAGTTCTTATTCTCATATTAGGCAAAAGAACCTTTATGTCCTTAGCTTTTCATATCAAGATCCAGTGCCTTTCTATAAATGCACTAATGTCCAGCTTGTTGTCTTAATCAACCTAAGATATTTTTTATACTATATCTGTCCATCTTATTTTTCTTTGCTACTTTACTTCTTTATTTATCAAGTGTTTATTTGGAGAATTGAAAGTTTGTTAAAGCAGAAATTTAAAACATACAACAGAAGTAGCTGTCCTAAGAGAAATAGATTATCTGTCTTTCATAAATACTGTTTGTATACAGAATATGCAAATATTTAGCATGGGTTGTCTGGAAGATTGTGGTGGATTTACCAACATCAAAGACCTTTGGGTACTTAAAAGCCATATTTGATTGTGTAGGGTTAAGTGGATTTCTGAGGGGAGCAATGTGGAAGCACAACCCAAAATAAGCTCATTATGTAGGGGAAGATGAGTCACCTAGGTAATGGCAGTTACAGCAGGGAAATTGAAGAGGAAGAGAAGTCTGCCAGCTCTGCAAGCCAAGAGAGGTGAGCTTTGCCAGAAAGTTGTGTGATAAGGAACGGAAAGGCAGAAGAGTGTAAAATGCTGAAGGGATCAAGATGAGCATGATGGTTTCTAAGGGGCAACTCACCTTTAAGGGTTTTATGTAAGAGAGAAAGTCTGAAATCACATTGCTTGCTGTTCTTAGGTAAGTGGGAAGCAAACACAACATAGTGTTGTAAACATTTTCTATTGCAAGAATTATGCAGAGGTTTCGAATGTAAGAATCTATTCAGAGAATGAAATGAGAAGAAAGATTTTGTTTTTATACTCAACTCTTTTGTACACAGAAATCAGGAGCTCAATATCCCCAAAGAAAATTCTTAATGAGTGAAAGGGGCTGGCATGAAAGTAACTAGAGGTATTCAAAATCTCAGCAACATAAAAGGCAAAAAAAAAAAAAAAAAAAAGAAAAAGAAATAAGAAAGTTATTAAAGTGAACACACTCCATGAGCACTGCTGAATGCCCTGGACCTATGCTGGCAACATTTCAGAACTACATGAATGAAAGAACATTCCAAGGCCTGGGGTTTTGGTGGATGACAAGGGTTTTGCTCAACGTGTTAGAGGTATTGAATCCAATCCCCAGCAACATTTTTTAAAATGGTTTCAGCAAGCGAAACAGTTTCATGGGAAGTGATCAAAGTAAAGTGTCTTCAAAGTTTAGTGGGAAAACAGTTTTTAGTATTATATTTCTAGCCCTAGTGTTGAAATGGATTGAAGAAAAGTAAATGAAGCCGGAACTAATAGTTTAGTCTAAAGTATTGTAGCTGGGATAGATAGATAGAAGATAGATAGATAGATAGATAGATAGATAGATCGATAGATCGATAGATAGATGGATAATTTCTTCCCTCATGACATTATAGCCTGACTGCAGCCTCTTCTCCCTCTTACTCCTCTAAACCTTCACTGCCTTTCTTCCATTTCCCTTCAGAAAAAAGTAGGCCTCTGAGGGATATCAAAGAACATAGATAACAAGATGCAACAAGACTAGGCATAAACTCTCATATCAGGGCTGGACTAGGCATCCCATTAGGAGGGGAAAATTCCAATATCTGGCAAAAGAGTCAGAGAAGATGGATCCCACTCTTAGAAGACTCACAGAAACCCCAGGCTAAACAACCACAACAAATACACAGAGGGCTTATCACAGACCAGTGTAGGCTCCAGGATTACTGGTTCAGCTCTGTGAGCCCCCTTGAGCCCTCCTTAGTTGATTCTGTTCTCCTTGTTTCTTTGATCCATCTGGCTTCTACAACTTTCTTCCCCATCTATTGCATGCAAGTTTCAAGGCAGAAGAAGGGACAACACAAATAAATTTCTGGCTTTGTATGTGATAGCATATCACAGATATCGATAAATTGAAAATGCATTGCCTTGTGCATATGGAACAATAAATATTCAATATTTGGAAAATATAAATTAAAATTTCTAGGACAAAAAAAAACAGGTTCAAAATCCCAACTAATCTAAAAGATATTACAAATACAGAAATATGAAATAGTAGGGAAGCTTTATAAAGAGAAACCCATACATGGTAAAAGTAGTTTAACCTTTTAATCCATGTAATAAGCAGAATCATTTTAAATTTTCTACTATCTTAATTAGGGTTTTATTACTGTGAGAAGACACCATGACAAGCACTGCTCTTATAAAGGAAAGCATTTAATTGGGCTGGCTTACATTTTCAGAGATTTAGTTCATTATCTTCATGGCAGGAAGCATGGAAGTGCACAGGCAGACATGGTGTTGGAGCTGAGAGTTCTACATCTTTATCTGCAGACAGCAAAAGGAGATAGTATGCCACACTGGGCATGGTTTTCACCACATAAGACCTCAAAGCCTGCCTATACAGTGAACACTTTCTCCAGCACGATCACACAAAATATCATGGAACTTCCAATGGCTAAACATTCAAATACATGAGTCTATAGGGGATATTCAACCACCACACCTATAAAGAATAAGAAGGTCAGATATGATTTTAAAACTCTCTGTTTGTATTTATGTACAAGATCAAATGCATAGCAAAGGATTGAAAAAGCAGATACGGGGAACAACAATGTCAAAGTGGTACCTCGGTGTAGGACACAGGGTTGGAGTCAGTGTGAAAGCACTAACCAAGACAGGGATGCTGAACATTCCTAAGCTTGAATACACCAAGAAGATGGCAATGTATGTTTTCCCTTTCTATACTACATGCTACTTATAGGAAAGTATAGCAAGATAAATATTTGAAAGAGATTCGTGAAAATATTTATCCAATGTTATTATGCTTCCTCACAGAAAATCCACTTCAGGAATCTCTATTGCTATCAAATCCTTATGTTAACTTATATATAAATTAACGTAATAATTAATTTAAAAATTTAATTATACACGCCACACATACATAAACATATAGCATACAATAATTTAATATATAATATAATTGCAATATAATATATCAGTTCGAGGCCACGTGATCTACAGAGTGAGTTCCAGGACAGCCCAGGCTACACAGAGAAACCCTGCCTCGAAAAACCAAAAAAAAAAAAAAAAAAACAAAAAAAAAAGAAAAGAAAAATGTAGAGATTGTTCACCATGTTGTTTTTGTTGTTTTCCCTGAAAATAACCTGCAAGACTAAGGAAACACTGAGTTAGTGTCCCAGTTATTTAGAAACCACAGATACTATGTCTTAGAATCATTTTCACTAAGAAAGTCGGACCTGATATTTCTTTTAGTAAGTGTGCTAGCAGCACTGCTTTAAGTTATAGTGTTCTACAGTAAGTGATAGACACATGAAGGTTGGTAATGAGAGATGACCCAAACTACTCACTCTTTTGACCCCCAAAATCCATCTTCATTAATATATTGAATAAAGTTTCAAAAGAATACATCAAAGATAGAAAGAACCTTCTCTCACCTTCAGAATAAGCAAACCCTCACACTTGCCAACTCAAGTGTAGATACCGTACTTTCAGTAAAAAACATTATAGTTTTTATTTTATTACCTATAATTTATACAAAGATATTTTAAAATAATATACTAATTATTTTTGGAACATTGTATTAAATAATTCCCTTAAATAATATTTTTGTGGAATAGCTTATAAAATTTCCTGTAAGTCTCTGTGTAGTAACATTGCTTTAAATCAAATTTTTCTATGGCTTACCGTTAGATAATAAGTGAGAAATAGCTCAGTAAATTTAAATGTGCCATGTAATATGCGCTATAAAACAAAATCATTTGAGAATAATTTTGTTATAATTTCTAATAAAATGCATATCACCATAATGTATATGAATATAAGACCTATCAAAATCTCAAACTAAAGCTTGTCTTTAAAAAAAATAAAATAGGAAACAAACAAAAATAAATAAAACAATAGACTTCTATAGAGAAAATCTTTGTTGGTGCTCTATCCTTGAAGGGCTTGTGAGTAAGCATGAAGACCCTTGCTCAGATTCACAGCACACACATAAAGGCCTAACAAAGGATGCCTCTCCTCTCAGTGCTGGGCCTGGAAACAGGATGACAAAGCAGCCAGTATAGCAGCTCACATTTATCTGAAATTACAGCCCTCAGAGATCTAATGCACTCTTTTAGCCTCTGCAAATACTGCAGACACATGGTACATATAAATACACACAAGCAAACACAGATGAAATAGAACAAAGTAATCTTCAAATCCATGTATCTTCTGACCAAAGCTTTAAGTTTCCTGATCACTTCTGAGATCAGTCTGCTTTCCTGAAGATAGTATCTGGCTTCATGGACAACATCTGATTCATTCCTTTCTGTATTTTGTTTTGCTGCTTTATTTCATTTAAATATTTTCCAGTGTTTATTTATTTAGTTGCAATGTTTACTCTTGAATTCATTTAAAGTTATTTTCTGGTCATTGATTCAACTCTCTGTCTTCTTTATAAAAGTAAAATACATGTAACCAATAGGAAGTATTGTTAAAGTGCTGTATGCGATTTTACCTAATGCATATAATTAAAAATTATAGTCTTTGATAATGCATGTTACTTTTAGGAACAATTTGCATTGGGAAGACTTCAATATTTGTGTATTCCCCTTCTGTCTTTTCATAAAATTTTGGATATATAAGCACTTAGCAAATGCTTTTAGAATGAGAATATGTAAATATAGTTTGCATACATTACAAAGAGTTAGAAAAGTTAGACAACCTCAAATTTCAAAAATTACATCCTAATAGTGGTAATCTGAGCATTTCTTTACCATCTCAAATTTTGCAACTTTATTATACAAAAAAGTCTTTACATGAAAAATCATTGTGCCATTTATTTCCAATTAATCTGAAACTAAATGTCAAATTCAATAGTTGTTGGTCATTAACACTCTCTATGGCAACTAAACTATAGACTTTTCATTTGCCAACAAACAATGTATTTGATATTCTCTTCTGCTTACATTTTGATAAAGAAAATCTCAATTAACTTTTTTTAGTTGTGTTAAAGTTGTATTGTGGGGGCTAGGTCTAAAGTTTGGTGGTCAAGTTCATGTTTATCCTTTGTTATATAACAAGTTCCAGGACATCCAGGAGTACATGTGATCCATTCTCATACAAAGAATGTGTAAAAAAATAAAAGTTTTTATGTGATAGGAAAAATAAAGTATATCCTATACAAATTTTATCTATATAATAGATAAAATACAAATTCTTTCGTGGTACTAGGCAAATCAGTATTTCAAGATGACAAAGGTTACTCCTTAATACTTTGTTGTGAAAGTGGTTTCGTGTACTATTGCTGAAGTTGAAATTGGAGAGGTACAGATATTGTCCTAGGAACAGCCCTTTCCAGTGGAGGAATACTTTAGCAAAGGTCTAGTTCCCTGGCAGGCAGCAGTACGGTTTGTACAGTATAAGTCAGGCAGTATAAGTGGGGTTTGTGTAAAGCCATAATGGCCTGGATTAGGTTGCTGCTGGTGTAAATGCAAACAAAAATATGGCAAATTATGAAGTCAATCTGTATATTAAATGACAGGATTAATGCCTGCTCCTTAGCATCATCAAAATAACCAGACAAATAATGAGTAGACACATTTTAACTTTTTGATAAATTAAATCTTGTATTAGTGTCTCCCTTGCTTTCCAAACAAAATTCCCATAACTGATAACTGATGATCAAGAATCAAGGCTGAAGTCTACGTTTCTTACAGATCAGGTACTTAATCAAGTCACTGGCCTAGACTTAAGGAAAATGATTTTCAAAACCTTTCCTTCATACATTTAACTTTCAGAAACTCCTGCCTTTAGCGAGAAGCACAGTGAAGGACTAGGGAAAAACCCTAAAACTTGCAAGTCATCTTCAATCATTCTGGCTCATCTACATAAGTAGCTATTTACTCACTGCTTCATCAATGTCATCCACATAAAGACAAAGGAAATAAGTCTTTGTTTCCATAAGCCATGTACCATGTGCACATATGCCCGATGACTCTGTACTTTTTCATTTGATTTCCTACCTGGCTTTTCATTGCTTTCGCCAAGGCAGATCATCGTTTTTATTTGCTGATTTTCCTTGTGTAACTAATGTAGTAGATTATCTTTGCCAATGCAGACTTGTATGACTATGAACCAACCAACCGTTCATGATGACGTTATATTACCCAGAAATCATAATATGATAAACTATACTGACTACATAAAGCACATTAGTACAGTAGCCTTGTCTCTTACATTTGAATGATCAGATTGACCATTATTTTTATTAGAAGTAAAAATAAGGCCATCATGAAAGAAATGAAAGGCAACATAAATGGTTTGAAAATAATCCATTATAAGACATGGAATGCTTGCTAATCTTACTATTTATTAAAACTAAGACAAGACGCATATTTTATAACAACTTAGAGTACAGACATTGCATAGAAACACCCTTTGTTAGATAACAGTATGTTTAAGTTTCCATGATAAATTTAATCTGGATAAATACCTCTGGAATATTTTTAAATGCCACTATAGCATTTATTTGTCTTCTAAGAAAGAAAATCAGTAGTATATCTTACATACTGTAGGTGATTTGTCTATAACAGGCCCAAATATTAATTTTTGTTTGGGTCTTCACATGTAGCTCAGTGGTAGAGAGCTTATATTAAGACTCTGGATTTGATCTCTGCTAGAAAACAAAAACAATAACATAACTACGATCGTTAAAAACTTTCTAGTTAAATTATATTACCACGATAATCAACACTTCCATTTTAAACATTTGTTTTTATATTATATAAATCAATATATAAATGTTTGATGGATTTTTTCTTGAATATTACAATGAAGGATGAGGCATCATTACTAATGTTCAGATAGACATAAAAATTGATGGCAGGTAGTCACTAAAGCTGAATATTGAAGTATCATTTATAATATAAATATTTTGGCATATAGAAATCTCTTGGCTAGCAATCTAAAATAATAGCCTAAATACTATTTTAAAAATAACTCTTTAATTTATGTCTATATTGGAGAAATCATTAGCAATTTAACGGGCTTATTTTTAACTTATTCCAATAGTGAACTGACAACCTTAAGCTATAGGATCATACTTCCTTTAACACTGCAATAGATTACAGATACACAGATTACAGATAAACGTTGTGCTGCCACTAAGATTAAGAATGGTCTCCCATCAAATTGGTTCAATCATTACTTTGTAACTTAAAGTTGTATACATGGAATAAACATTCTCTTTCATCCATTGCATTACTGTGTCAAATGACATTAGAGTGAACATTAGAGTCCCTAACTGTACTGTAAAAGATATACTCAGATGTAAATATTGAAAGTGATTAAAAACTTGCAGAACATGCAAGTTAAATTATAATTTTAAGTACAAAGTTGGTATATAATGTTAATAAAACATAGTCACTAATATGTGTTTGCTATTGAAGATACAGTGATATTTCAATTTCATAATAGTTTTAAATATATACTAGTGAATAACTACCATTAAAAATTTCTAAATAGTAAATATAGTAGTAAGTAGACACTTCTTATAAGCTCAGTAAGAAATGGTTTGCACCGCATATAGTTTACACAGAAATGAATGAAAGAATGTTGACAGGAATAAAAAAGAGGTGATGGATTTTATTTCTCAATTATACAGACATTTTATAAATATTTCCATTTTCTCTTCTTCGATGTTGTACAAATTGATAAAAAGAGACCCACATTGAGACCACTCAGACATCTCAGGATGAGAACTGTATAGTAAACTATCTAGAACAAATTTCCTTATAGTTCGGTTTGTCCTGAGATATAATTGTGTGGAATTTTGATTGGGCAGATAGCAAGCTAACTTACTTTCTGACAGAAAAGGTATGGATTTGTAGAATAGCCACCTTCAAAATATGTTGCAAATATTTTGTTTTAGCATAAGTACATTTAAAAATTGATGAGATAAAGGATAAGTAATAAAACTATTGGTCAAAATTTCATTCTTAACTTAAGATCAAGAGATCAGTAACACTCCTCATGTAAGAAATAGCACCATAATATCATTCTCTCTAGGAATATCATTTCCCTACCTGACTGTTAGGAATTAGAGCTCTCAAATTTTGAATATGCTAGACATTGTTTTTACTAGTTCATTTCACTTCAACAGTTCAGCAAGCACACACTAATCAGGAGTCCTCAGCATATAATCTCTTTAAGCACATTTATTTTTGGAAACATACTACACCAAATTTTAAATCCCATGCTTCCTTCCTAACTATCTGCTAGATACAGATAATTTTTTTTTTGCCTTTATGAATAGCTTCATAGTAGAACAATTAATTAACAAAAATCCAGATTCTTTTTAATACATTTTTTTAAAGACAACATTGCTTTACATGTAGTTAGAGAAAGTGAGGAATTAGTTAAATCAGGGAAAGGTTAAATCAGGGAAAATCAGAATCAAAATTACTGAGGCTACCAATTTTTTGTGAGCCTTGAGGCACACAAAGGCTTCCTCGTGTTTGGATGAAAAAAAATCATCCAATCTCAGAATACATACCATAGAAAGTCAGATTACACTGCTGTCCTTTCCTTTTGAAGGTGCTGGAAATCTTGTGGGGGTAAAAGCTGTTTAGCCATAGGTAGCAAACACCCATTCAGGATTACATCAGGAACAATAGTTAACAGTGTGGTTGTATTTTTTTTCTTCAGATATAAGGCTTCAGAACATTATTACAAAAGAGTAAAATAGATTCTGTTACTTGAGTTGACTTTACATCTGCTGTATTATTTACTGACTGTTATTATTGTTTCTTGAAAACTGTTCATGTTGGTAGGTTTTCTAGATTAAGTGTAGACATAGTCCAAGGAGATCAGCATACAAAAGTGAGAACTGTGTATTTATTCATAACTTGTAGGTCTGGGTAGGAACATATTGCATGGGACAGTGATGTAATTTGTGAGAAATGTCTACACGCAGGCTTTCATATACCTTTATTCTGTCTTTAGAATTTGGAATGATGGGAGATCATACAATTAAAAGTCAGCGACCTCGATCTGTCCATGAAAAAAGGGTCCCTCAGGAACAAGCTGATGCTGCTAAATTTATGGCACAAACTGGTAATACGTTAGTTACATTTTTCTATTTATTGTTGTTAATTTAATGAAACCACTGCATGTTTTCATGATCCTTTGCTGCACATCTGTCAGTTTTTGGAGCTGATTTTTTTTGAGCCATTTTTTTTTGTCACCAGTTAAAGTCCATAAATAAAGTAGCTGTGAATGAAAAATATGCAAACAAAATGTGTAAGACTTACTTTGCTTTTGGTATGGGATACTTTAGAATTTACATATTATTTCCTTATGTTAATTAACCACTAAAATGGATCATTGCAATTTTAAAGGAAAGCAATAAAGTTATATTTTCAAGAATTATTTGATTTGGAATTTTCAAGAACTATAATTTAAATAGGACTCAGAGTATGAAATTTAACATAACATAATTTGATATAATAAATATTCTTCCAAATGTCCTATTATCTATAAATATTGCTTGATTGTTAAAACATCTAGATGTTAGACTATTTATAATTTAATATAAGATATGAAAATAAATTTATTGCAAAAGATAAATAGTAAAAAGTTGACCATCTAATTAAATATCAACCAAACTAACTCTCTGGTTTATAAAATTCTTCAATCCTATATCAATCATTGTATATTCAATGATTCAAACCTCTCTACATATTTGAATGTCACTGAAGTGTGTGTTTTTGAAGTAATTTTTAAAATTTATAAATATACATGAGTAGATATGTAAATGTAGAATTTATGCTTTAATAATCTATAGAGTTTGACAAATTACAGCGGGTCTAATTTGGCTGCTCATAGTAAATGGTCCAGATTTCTGCCCAGTGACATGGCAAGGGTTCTTTCTCAGCTGGAGATGTTTAAAGATCTATTGCAAACATGTGCAAGATTTACATTTCTTTCTCAAAGCTGAAAACTTAGTTTATTTGTGTTTTTACAAAATGGTATGCATTCCGTTCTTGTTGATTTGAGCATTAGCAGGAAATCACAAGTATCTGGCCAGATATGTGGCATGATATTCAGACTGATTTTAATTAAATTTTCCAAAAGAATGGATGTTTCCTTCAGTTCATGTCTTCGTGGTAATATTTGTTTAGAACACTGGACCTGAACTGACTGCTCAGAAATAGAGATGCTGATATTGAGCTGCATTCTTGGTAATAGATGAGAGATATAGTTTAATATATTAATTATAACTCAGCTTCTGTGAGCACAATATATAGAATAAACTCTATAAGTGCACACATTAAATTTTAGAAACATCATCTGTTAGGCCACATCCAGAAAAGAAAAATTCTTTTTGGTTTGCTTTTGGGATACATTATTTAATGGGAGATTTATATTGTAAGCAGTTGCTTATTCAAGCCCAAAATGTATTATGGGGTTCAAATGAACTTCCAAATGTCTAAATGTGTTTTTGTCTGAGACCAAGAAGAAAATAATTGAAGCACAAAGCAGAGATTCAGGGATTCCTGCTCTCAAGAGCGAGATAAAGCTTGGCTCACTACTCAGTCCCTTAAGCATCTCCCTATGAGGACACATGTGCCATATGAGAAATGTGTCCATCTTCTATTCAGAAGACTTAGCAAAGATTGGTTTACTGTAGTTCCTAAAGCTTGTCATAAAGGGGGAGTGAAATGGAGGGCCCTAGGTTTAAATTTCCAGTGATCGAGTAACATTAGTTTGTGAATTCAATACCATGCAATTTAGTCCAGCGTTTGTTTAAATACAGCTTTTTAATGTTTCTGAACATTTTTCTTCCCAAATATTTTAACAACTTTAAAAAGCAGAGAATATTGTTTTGTTAAAAGGGGAATTGGTAATCATGGTTTTTACATTTATTTCTCATTTTTCAGTCATGCTTTTTTCTACACAGTGTATATATATATATTTTTTTTTTTACTAACAAGTGACTTGGTAAGTAAAGGACACACTGAACAAATAGATTTGTGACCAACTTTAAAACCACTCACACATGTCATTAACAATACAGAAAGGGTATGGAAAATTAAAGTTCTAAAACTACTGATTGATGCCTGAATTTATGAAAAATAGAGTTCATAAATTCATATTAAAGCATTATATATGAAAACCTAAAGAAGTTCATTGTACTTATTTTAGTATAAAATTATCCTGCTGAACTAAGAAAGGAAATGTATTACATTAAGTATTTTTTTAAGATTCATAATTGAATACTAAGTGCTTTTAAAGCTAAAAAAGATTTTTCTCAAATATTGTTTCTTCTGATGTTCACATAGACTAAATTAATGGAGGTATCACTTAACAACATTTTATAAAGTGAAGTTTTATTCATAAAACATGTCCATTTCTCAAATCAAGATATTAATATTGTGTGTAAACAGTCATGAAATTTTGCTATGCATAATTTGAGAACAAAACATGTTACAAAGGAGAAATGTTCAATAATAAAATTATAAAATGACATAATATATTATATTAACCAGGGAAAAAGAAATCAGAAGCTACCACACATTATTTCTTCTCAAATAAGTGAAGTGGTTTCTATAATTGATACAATCAGTACATGCTTTCACTTTAAAATAAGCTTTACTACACAGAGACAACGTGAATGGATACTTTCAAATGATATTTTTATGAGGTAGTATTATTTTACCAAGATAACTAGGATATTCTTACCAGTGCTAGTAACTGAGGCAAGTCTAAACATTAACTAGGTGGCTATAAAAGCCTAAGCCAAGGGTGGAGTTCACTGGTTAAGAGCTATCACTGCTCCTGCAGCGGCCCCATGCTAAGTTCCTAGAATTCACATAGAGACGCACAACCATCTGTGAGCTCCATCTCTTGGGCATCCAACACACTTTCTGGCCTGTGCTGTCACTGTAGGAATATAGTTCCCATCACACATACAGCCAGACCATCTCATGCATAATAAAATATATTAGAATAAAAACCTAAATTGCACATCTATGTATATAGTTAAGAAAAATGAAGTAAGATAATAAATGTCTATTTTAGGGATACACTCAAGCTGGAATAAGAGATCTTAATGCTTCTTACTTTTTAGCAACATAGACATGAAGTGAGTTTATAAACAGGTTTGGAAAAGTAATAACTTATTATGTGAGAAAACCCGTCTGTACTAGGAATATATAATATGTGATCTAAAATAGGAATATAACATTAAATGTGTTTCTAATTTTATGACTTTAACATACTAGCCAAAACTATATTAATATCTTGTTCATAATTTTAAATTCCCTGCCTCACGTGATCTCATTCAATTTTAACTAGTAGCTTTTGAGGAAGGTAAATTGCTAAGGAGTTTCAAAAAATAAAATAAAATACATGGGGTTTTTCAAGGCCCCAGAGACAATATACAGTTGACCACAATAGTGTTCTCGTTTCCTTTCCTGTTTTGCTTCAGGATAAAGAGCCTTACTATAGCCTTCTATAGAGAAGTTTTCTACATGATCTTGGCATGTCTTTTAAATTACATATGGACTGGATCAGTTTGCACTATCTCCAAAAATACATATATTGAAAATGCTGCTCAGTTTATACTTTATTCTTTAAGTGTAATTAAAATTCCTATCCTATAAAGTATATTAACTATTTCTAACATAAAGCAATGTCCTTTACTAGTTAATGCTCACGTTAGGAAAAAGTAATATAAAAATTGCAGTGAAAATATCATTCGATATACGAGATCAAGTTGATGGTTAGACCATTATTTTAGTGGCAAATTTTGATTCTTAAATATGAAATTAAAGTTAATTCTTATATGCTTAATTTCATTTAAATTGTTATCTTCAACATGAACTGTGAGGAAGGCTAACTCTTGGCATTTAATATGGATGTTTCATGACCTGGCACCTCTGCTAACCGTGTTCAGTGTCATGCAGAATCATAGATGTAGAGACAACTCAGATTTTAAAGCATCTATACAAGGTTGCATTCAATTGGGCCTTGGTTTTAATTCATGCTAAGTTTACTTTTTAAAAAATGTCTATCTTGACAATGCAAGAGAGAAAGAAAAACCATGTTTGTGGAAAATAGAACTAATTTTATTCATAATCTTTGTCATTTCACCTATAGAATTCACATTGTTCTTAACTGTCTGGCTTGTAATTAATAACATAGAGCCATGGCATTTAACTCAGTCACATTTCAAGGAGGTGTGCATGTCAATAAGTACATATTTCTCCTAATGTTAAGCTTATAGTTTTCATCACTAAGTACACTTATGTATATATACACATGTATATAGATAGTTTTAACAATTGTCATACTATTGGGGTCACAAACATGAGTTTTATTTTGCTAAAGTATTATTCAATATAATAGGACAAATTACGAGATGGAACTTCAAACACTATTTACACAGACATCCAAGTAGATAATTCTGAAATAAGTTATATATACATTTATAAATGTAAAATACTGAAGTAATCAGGAGTGATCTATTATTAGATCAGATGTGTTGATTAGCACTTAATATACTTTCTGAATCATTGAGTAACCCTCCAAAACAAGACAGAAAAATGAACTGTCATTTCACCTTCTGGAATTAAATTGCTAAAGATTACTCTGGACAGAATACATGTTATACAGATATATTGCTCCTTGCTCTGCATAATTAGAGATACAAAGTGCTGAAAACCTCCTCCCCTGTAAAACATTTTGATAGCCATATGCTGCTTAACTTAAATACACACTACTAACCAGATATGGCTCGACTGGAATTTGGTGCAAAGCAATGGCAAATTTTCAAGTCAGGTTTTAAAATCTAACCTGGAAATGATGCCAGAATATTAGAAGACCATCCCAGCTGTTTTAAAAATTGATGATGTATATCTCTTTATGACATGGCTTTTAGATGAGAAAACTAGGCATGCTTTCAGTGTGGCACTAAGCAACAAAAAGTTTATGAAACCTGACATTAATTGGCTTCCTAGGGCCCTGTTTTGGAATAAATTTTAGTTCTATGTTCACTTAATAGAAATGATAAACTTTCATTCACTTTAAGTAGAAAAATATCACTTCTTTAGATCAGATGTGAAATGATGAGCAGAGAGATATTAATAAATTACTACAAAGTAAATAGATTTTATATGTTGAAAAAGTAGGAAATCCATTTGGAATAACTTGTCTACATACATAGTAGTAGTTCAGGTGTACTCAATATTTAGCAATAGAAAGTACATTTTACAACAAAGAAATACACAAGAACATATCAATACATCTCTGCTCACTAAAGTCACAATGTATGCTTAGAAACACATTCTGATTCCTTTGGCATCAAATAAATCACCCTTGACAGGTTTGAGTGAAACTCCTTCAACAATTATTTTTATTGAAGACAATTTCTTCCTTCACAGTGTTGATTGCAAAGTGGACTCTGTAAAGAACATTTTGCTAACAAGGTCATGACAAACAGTCTTTGTATTGGCATTGTGTACATCCCTCTAAATTCATTTTCCTATGAAATGTTTTCTACATTTTGATTCACTGCCATAGATTGATATTTGTATTAGTCATGCATGCCATGCTCTCGGTTTGGTACAATGCTTACGAGATGAATAATCAAGGCAGTATTTCATGTTTATTTGTTGTCTTGCATGCAGGTGAATCTGGTGTGGAAGAGTGGTCCCAGTGGAGCGCTTGCTCAGTTACTTGTGGTCAAGGGTCGCAGGTGCGAACCAGAACTTGTGTATCACCTTACGGGACACACTGCAGCGGCCCATTAAGAGAATCAAGGGTTTGCAATAACACTGCCCTCTGTCCAGGTAGTGTTAGCAGCAACTACGACTGTGGATGTTTTGAATTGTGTCATGCTACGCATTTGGAAAAATTTGTTATTTTCCTATGAACTGGATAGAGGTGTTTCATTAGAGTTTATAAGTGTAATTCTTCTCAACTGTGATATTTTACTCTGTATGTGATCATATTTGCTTTCTGGTGTTAGGGTGTTAGATAAGTGAATATCTCCCTGCTCTAAATATGGTTGAAATGTTTGTATCTCCTTCAAAGAGTATAAACATTCAGTTATTTTTCTTACATTTTAAGGTGGTAAAAATATCCAAATGCATATATGAGAAAAAAATAAAAATTTTAAGTATAGTAGAATATGACATGTAATCATTTTGTGATTGACATAGTTTGTCAGTCAGCAATCCTACCATTCATCTGGCCCTATCTGAAAAAAAAAAGTGTAGTAGACCTAAAATGATTTTTGTTTTACTTCATAAAGTACCTTGACGTGATTCTTCTCATCACTGTCAAATATTGCTTTAAAGGCCAGTGAGGGAGCTGGTTCAGGTGAAATATATGTTGCATCAAAAATGTATTATTTAATGATGTATCAGGTCTTATCGTATTTGTTTCATCCTCTCAAACCAATGAGAATTTTATTTGAATCAATCCCAAAGGAAAGCCTTTAGGTTGTGTCCCATCATTTGATGGATGGGTGATTATATAAGTTATATGAGTGCAGCTGCAGCTGATACTAGGCTCACATGTAGAGTCTTTGCAGAAGCGTTTGAAACGAGATGTTCAAGAGAAAGGTCTTATCACTGTAGCAGACCCTGCAACCTTCATGTCATGCCAAAATATGTTCTAGGGGTCTCTATTTCCAGAAATAACTGGTTCTGCAATTGGTGAAAATAAGACTGAGGGACCTAGAAGAGCGGTCAGGAATCTTGTCAATTTCTAAGCAGGCAAATGTAATAATGATAAGAAATTTGGGAGATAGCTGTTATTTAATGGCTGAAAAGCTTTAAAATTTCAATTCTGATGATCTGTTTGACTGCAGCATGAATATACTCAACACTCCAGAATTGTGAGCTCAAAGTAGTGTCCATGAACAATGTCATATTATGAGGGCTTTAAAAACAATCCAATAAATAAATAAATAAATAAATAGTAAACAAACAAAAACAAAACAAGCAAACAAAAAACAAATAATGACCCTTGAGGAAAGAGGAGGGAAGGAAATAGCAGGGGGCATGTGGGAAGGACATAATGAGGTGTGAGAAACCTCTGTGTCAGAATTAAGAAGTAGAAAATCAACTGATAAAGACATAGTTAAACTAAGACTATGCAGGGAAGGAAGACAAAATTATTAACAAAAGGGCAATAATTGCTACTGAAAGTAGGTAGGTGTCAGGTAGGACTGTGTTAACTGATAAAGAATATGGGCTGGAAAATAATATGGCTCAAGGGAAAAAAATGTTAGCCAGTTACGGAATAATAAAGACACAAAGTCTAAAAGCGGAGTTGTAGACTAAACTCATTTTAACAACATGAGCTGAAAAAAATTAAAAGAAGATACAGAGAGACAGAGACTTGGAGTGTCATAATGAAACCCACAGATCTCAAACATTATGCTGTGGGCCCTTATTCGCATAGGAATAAGAGAATAGAAGAGAATAGAAATTCTCTTCTGGGAGAATACTTAACCAGGAAGTCTAAACACAATATTTACATGATGATTTAGAGAGTCCAGTTCCCTCTTAAAACAGTATCAGTAGAGGGTTCTGAATCAAATTACATATGAATTTGTCTGATGAGTACTTTGTATCAACAGCATTTACCGAGATAA
This sequence comes from Mastomys natalensis, assembly GCA_021653895.1. NCBI lineage: Eukaryota > Metazoa > Chordata > Mammalia > Rodentia > Muridae > Mastomys > Mastomys natalensis. The sequence continues at coordinate 1,418,707 of JAJTUV010000234.1, read as the reverse complement.
GAATAGTGTCTAATGGCAAACATATTCTCTGGTGGGAATCTGATTGTCTCAGAGGGCTTCCCACCAACTTCCATTCATAACTTGTTTTCCAGTTGCCAGTTAGACAAATTGTAAGGGTGACATAAGGAAGTCTTCATCCTCTATCAGAGGAAGATGATTAAGCCATTGACTGGGAATATAGAAGTCTGTGGGAGGACCCTAAACTACCCCACATGTGGAATGGCTAAGATCTCTCTCCCTGTGTCTCTTGTGAAGAAAACTGACTAACGTCTCATTGGACAGAGTTTTTAATTTCTTAAATATCTTCCCCTTACCAATGTGTAAGAATAGAAACAGTTGAAAACTTCTATTTTAACCTCATGTACATAAAATATCTGTCTTTCTAAATTTTGGTTGAATATTGCTCACAAGAGAAGTATAACATTGTTATACTTCAATTTATTAAATTCAGGTTTTTTTAATTTTTATAAATACAAGAGATCAGATGTGTTATTTTTAAATGTCAGCTGACTACACAGTTATAGGAAATAGAAGTTTCTTTCATACACTGTTTCTTTTCATTCAGTATATTGATAAATGTAATTTTTAATATGCTATACCATGAAAGCAATAAAAAATGAAAACTAATATCTTTAAATGGTTTAAAATTTAAGAAGTATTTGTATCAATATAAACATTTATCTAAAAGAATAAGTTCTCCTTAAAGTTGCTCACAAATCAATAACTTGCTTGTCCTTTTAGAGAACTCTAGTTTTTGTGTTATTTCATTAATGAACGTGGGACAAGAAGGGACACATTGACTAAAACCCTCTAAAAAGTATATGGAAGCAGAAAGCCCAAGCTTATTTGTATCAAGAAGGAAACGCCTTAGTATTACAAATGAGTTATTGTTGTTATTCACTGATTTTTTTCTTTTATTCAGATTCTCTAACACAGAATCATACTGGGCCTTTCGCACATTTGATTTCACATTACTTTTTATTGGAAGGTTTTGATCGTTTGTCCTCCCTGCCCCCCACCCCCAAAGAGAAACAGCTCGAATTTTCTTTCATTTTTCTTTTTTTCTTGGATATTTTATTTACATTTCAAATGTTATCCCCTTACCCCATTCCCCTCCCCCGCCCAGGAACCCCCATCTCATCTCCCCTCCTCCTGCTTCTCTGAGGATGTGCCCCTACCTACCCCTGACTCCCACCTCCCCACCCTCGAATTTCCCCACACATTGTGTCCAGCCTTCAAGGGACCAAGGATCTCCTCTCCCACCTATGAATTTTCTTAAAGTATACTGGGAAAAGTAGAGAGAGAGTAACATTCGATTACGTAGTTACTGTTCCAGCTGAATTTCAGATCTCTGTTCCACTCTAGGGTTCTCAACCTCTATTGATTAAACACCAGCGCTTCAACCCTGATCTTTGTTCCACACTGCTCATTCGTGTGCCTCCCAGCATCTATGGCTTCTACACATTTGATGCTAGTAGCCCTTAATTTCCTTATACATTAATAAAACCAAAACTGTCTGCAGATATCAACCAATGTCTCCATGGTCAGAGTTACCTCTAGCTGATATTGTTGATCCGTACTAAACAAAGAATAATCTGTAAAAGTTAATATAGGTCTATGGAATTGTTTGGAGATTTATTTTTTGAATGCTGGAGATGTCATAATCACTTATTTCCAAAGTGAAACTCCTATACTTAAAAGGATTATTTTATCTATAATGCACCCTAAATCATATGAGTATTTACAGATGTTTATTTCAAAACCTGGTGATGATGTTTGAGTATTGTATATATTTTATATTCTCTTTGACTTGTACCAAGCAAAGATATGACAGTATATCTGGTACAAAATATTAGAAAGAAACTACAGCTGGGCGCTGGTGCGCAGCCTTTAATCCCAGCATTTGGAGCAGAGGCAGGCGGATTTCTGTGTCGAGCCACCTGGTCTACAGAGTGAGTTCCGGGACAGCCCGGCTACACAGAGAAACCCTGTCTCAAAAAAAAAAAAAAAAAAAAAGAAAACTACAAAAAAAATGGATGAAATTGATGTCAATTAAATTATTTTATTAGTGCTATTTCTCAAATTTACTAGATAATTCATAAATTTTCATATTTTATTGTAAAATAAACAACATTATATAAAATTTTATATTAAATCGAAAACTTGATCTCAACAAAATTCTTCTGAATTGCCTCTCTAATATAATTTTTTTTAGAATCTAAATATTGTAAAGCATGTGTGCTAACTTTCTGCCAAATCAATAGTCTCTAAAATGATAAACTATTAATAATTTCTTGTCTCATACACAAGTTAGCATCTGAAATAATGTAACAGAGTCACAAAACTATAATGTATAACAGTAAAGACTATGTAAAATGGCTAAGTAGCATTAATTTTCTGATTCCAGTATCATGATTTAACTAAGCTAATAAATTCTTTGTAATGTTTTGCGGTTCACAAATATAGATAGCCAGTTTAGCTGTTTAATATTATCTAGCATTGTGCTGTGTACATTGAGTACTATAGTAATTTGACAAGAGATCATACAGAGTCATTAATACTTCAAATAGCAGAGCAGTTTTAAATTGAAAAGTTAAATTGAAAAGTTTGGTAACTGAAAATAGATGCAAAAAATAGATAAAACATATAATTAAAAATAAAATATGTTTATATATTTTTCTTAGAGAGTATGGACATATATATGTATATATTTTAAAACTATATAATATTTATCTGTGCATAGATAAATGCAGATATTGGATATTTTCTTATTAATGGATGTTAGTTAGCTTTGAGTTTTCCAGATTGCCATTAGATAGATGAAAATACATACACACACACACACACACACACACACACACACACATACACACACACACACACACACACATATGTTTTTCCACTCTCTGGTACTTCTCCTATATATTATTTTTTTTAAACTTTCTATTGACTTTCATAGAATAATTAAATGACTTTTACTGATAATATTCTAATTGGGTTGCTTTTTTTCCAAATTTGAACACATTTTTACAACTTATTGCAGTAAGTCAATAACCTGAGTAGAAGGAAATGGTTTACCTAAATGTTAAGGATATTTTTGAGGAATTTTTTTGAAATTTAGTAATAAATCATTTAAATTACCATGCAAATTTTTGTATTAAAATATACTTGTGTTTTGATGTGTATTTACATACATTGTGGCACAATTCAACGTTAACATGGTTTGTAAAACTATACAATGTTGTTTAAAGACCCAAAAGCACAGATATTAAGTACTTTTATCACAACACTGATAAGAACTTGTAATATGCTTGTGGATTAGCTGGATTTCAGCTTGAATGTAAGAGCATGAGCAACATATAAATGAAGAAAATTCTAGAAATATCACATTTATTTGGAAAGTACAGATGCCATTTTATATCGACTTGTGCTTTGAGCATCCAGCTACAGGAGGAAAGTTAACCTCTCCCTGCCTTTCTCCTGTGGATCAGTACTCCCTCATTCTTCCCAGCAGTGACCTTAACCATCTGGATTCAAGGCTTTCTCGGTGTTCTAAGGTAGACAGAGGCTTAGCATCAAGAGGGCCGATTCTCAATAGAGCCATTTCTACTGGGTTCTTTGTACTCGCTTTATTTGCGAGGCAGTACACTGGTGCTAATAAATACGGTGAGAGCAGTAATTTGACATTCAGAAAAGGGATTAAACCTCTGAGGTTTAGTGAGCTTTTTGTAAGATATACCAATATTTGTTTATACCACATTCAATACTTATTATGAAGGAACATATAGTGTTGTTCCCAATCAAATATGAATTATAAATAATGAGATATTTGAAGTACTGGTATGTCCATGGTTACTTTAATTCTGTGTTTATATAACTTGGTTTTTATTCTTGTTGCTATTTAAGAAATACAATTAGGAGAATTTACAGTTCCATCAGACTAGTGTAGGAGGGTGACAATTTCCTAGGTCCATGGCTTTTTAAATGATATCAGAGCTCACCTTGAAATGGGGAAGGGAAGGTCCCTGTGGGAATAGATACAGTGTTTGAAACTCCCTATACAAATGAAAGAGAACGAAGCCCCAGAATTTTAGATGAAAAAATATTTTTTAAAAAAGTTGCTTAAAATGTTTAAAATAAACATAACCAATTTTCAGGAATTCTTTTTCTTTATCTGGCACACAATATTTTGGAAACATCATAGGTACTAGAATTAAATTGTTCCTTAGCTATTTAAATACCAATTTAGCTCTAAAGATTCAGCCCTGTTATGAGAAATTTAATTTTGCTTCTTCTTCATAGGTGACCACACTTTAAAAATAACTTAGAAATCTTTTACCAAGAGAAATAAAGAAAGGAATTTCTGCTTAAAGAGGTGAAAGGGGGAATAGTTTCAAACATAATTCAACAGTAGAAGAAAAGTACACCTAGTTTTCTATTCTTTTAATAAATTTTGAAATTAAATTTAAAAGCCTATGTCTAATTAGAGTTTTAATCAAAGTGAGTTTTCAAAACATCTTCATACTTTATTCAATGCTTTGTTTTCTTAATTATACAGAACGAAGTCTTTTCCTTTGGTTCTCTTCTCTGTGGCTGAAGCTTCTTTGCTTTATTACAGTACATGGAGTTTGGGAGGAATGGTCACCTTGGAGCTTATGCTCCTTCACATGTGGCCGAGGCCAAAGAACACGAACCAGGTCATGCACACCTCCTCAGTATGGAGGAAGGCCCTGTGAGGGACCTGAAACTCATCACAAGCCTTGTAATATTGCCCTCTGTCCAGGTAAGCATATTTGGCAATTGATGAAGCTTGCACTAATGTATTTCATATATTGTTCCTGGTGAATAACATACATAAAACATACAACTCTTATTGAGCCTTGCCGGAAAGTGTTTCCTCTCATTCCTGTCTCTTATCTGAAGAACATAAGGTGATTTCTCTGGTTCCTATGTTTGTAGTGATGTACATTTACTTGAGGGGTACCAATTGGTGTTCATCTTTCCTATATCGCAATACATGTATATGTTAATGTTTTAAAATAAAGGTTTATATGTACAGAGTTAGCTTTTGTGACGAATTTGCTTATTCTAAATGGGAACTCTTATAGTTGTGGAGTTTCTAATTTTTCATTCTGTATTAGAACTTTTCCTATTATGGTTTTAAAATATATGATACATTTGGTACAGTCACTAGGAGTTCTCCTTGGAAATAACTGTTTATAGCTTTAGTTATAGCTAAATCATCCCACTGACCACAAAGCTTTCTTCAGTATAAACTAGGTACAAGGCTTTGTCAAAAAGAATACATGCTCCTCAATTTCAAGAAATTAAGAAGATACACATGTAAGTGTGGAAAATGTTGAATGAAGTACCCTAGTTTCATTAACTGTTGTAGTTTAATGGTTGTACATCTTAATCTAGCATTTGTTATCATCTTGATGTCTAGGATGCCCTCCATTATTTTATGATATATAAATTTGATAGGAAATATATGAACAGGAAAGTCAATGGTTACTATTACTGTATGTCTCCTTGGCTTCACCCGGTCTGTGGTATAGACAAGGTCAGAAGAAACATACAAAATCAAAAACTGCATTGGTGCTCACGACTTTATGATTTAACATGTGAGTTGCAGTAGTATATGGCAATATAATTCAATGAAAAACTATAAGAAAAGGATTTCAGACCCTTCCTTTTAAGAAATGTTTCTAAACTTTATAAGGTACTCTAAGGGGGACATATATTATTTATCAAATAATGAAATGTTTTTCACTTATGCAGTTTGGTATACAACTGCAAGTAGTTAATATCCTGTAACTGCTTTCCTAAGGACATATCCAGCTTCTCTCACTTTTTTGTGGGTGGAAAGCCCTCTGTCTCACATCTAAACAAAGAGAGAGGATAGAGTAAATGTGGCATTACCACTTTACTTATTACTGTCTTAGTTTCTGTCCCTGTTGCTCTGATGAAATGCCATGACAGAAGCAACTTACAGGAGAAGGGGTTTGTTCTGACTCACAGTCCAAGGTGCAGCCCACCATGGTTAGGAAGTTGAGGTACCAGGGCTTTAAAGCATCTAGAATTGCATCTAGTCAATAATCAGAGCATAGTAAATGAGTGCTTGATAGTTCTCAGATTGCTTCTTCACTTGATACAGTCTGGGATTCCCCTGACCACAAAATCATCCTGACAATAATTAAGGTGGGCCTTCCCACATCAATTACTGCAATCAAGATAACCCTGCCGAGACATACTCAAAAACTACCCTTAATCATTCCCAGTTATGCCCTGAGGCTTTCCTCCCAGGTAATTGCACATTCCGTTAAGTTGATAATTAACATCATCACCCTTGCTACATTAATGTCTTGTCTGAGAGCAGGGGTTGCTGTTGATGGGTAAGATGGGCAGAAGAAGAGGGCAGCAGTGGGAATCAGCTTGTTTAGAGTTATTAGGGAAGATGTGAATAGATACCTTTAGTGTTTAATTGTCTTTGTGGTCTGCCTTTCTTACCTAAGCCAAAAAAAACACAGTCCAAGCCACAGTGTCTTGGTTGCTGTTTTCCCTGAAATTTTATTGCTGTAACTAACTGAGCATTCTATCCATGGTCATACCACTGACATATTTGTGTATATAAAATTTCTCTTCAGTTTCATTCCTACTTATGCAACTTGGTTCCTGGTCTTCCTCTAACAAATTATGGCGAATATACATACAAACATATATACATACATACACACATACAAACATACATACGTACTCTTATCTACATCTATTATATAAATACAAAATTTCTAAAACTCATTTCAATTCCTCAGTTATATATATTTTTCTACATTTGCTTCATTATTGAAATGTGACGTAGTAATAGGATCTTTTGTGCTTTCATAAGGACATATTTGCTTTTATGTTTTTTCTTCTTTTTCATTTTTTATTGCGATTCTTACTCTCTAAGACTTGTCGATGAGACCTTTGAGAGGATTAGAAAGGACTTAATAAGGGATTAGGTTTGTGTGTTAAGTAGTTTGGTTAGGGTTGAAGAAGCAAGAACACTGTTCTGGATTGGATATTGTTAGGCAGGAGGATTACTCTGACAGGGTATCATAATTGTAGAGACAAGGGAAGATTTTCAGTAATTGGTTAAGAAGTACTAGTTACTCATATTAGTGGAGAAATGAATATTTTGTTATGTGAGTGGTTATACTATTTATATAACCTTGTTTTTGTTTACATGGAAGTAATAATGTCCGACAGTAATATTGAATGGATGGGTTAGAGAAAGAATTATAGTCTAGCTACAAGCATAGGCAAGCTATTAATTTAGATAGCTTATTACATAGGTAGGATCTAATTATGTCAAATTCATCTTTGGATGGTCCTATTATTTGAACTTCTCCTGTGAGGAAAATCTTCTTATTAGTGGTTTTGAATTTTATTGATATTCAGATGCAGAATTATGTCAGATGTGATGCACCTTTGTTTATCTTGTATGGTCAATATGAAAATTATATAGGCTCTTAGCCTCAAAATAAATCACTTTCTTTGAGCTTAAACAATTCTCATAATGTCTTAAGTTTTTTTTTTTAACTTCAAATCTCAAAATTAACAAACTAGTAATTTGGATTATGCATAATATTTTTGTCCTAGCACTTGAGGATTAAAGGAACCAATGACTCAAAATTTTCCTTATCTTTTGTTTCAGCTTTGGCATTTCTCAATCTGAGATACATTCATGTAGGAGATAGAAATAAAATAGATTTATGTCACTGGCATGTGAATCACAGCTAGAAGACCAAAATACATGAAGCATCTATATAGATTCCACGTATACATTATGTCAAAGCTGTATGATACGATTTATTAGGAAGTAAGTGGTCTCGAAACCAGAACATATTCACTTCCAATTGTTAATTAGTGATGTTTACCTTTACAACTAATTGTTGCCTTAATCATTCCTCATTTTTTCTCATTCATAAATTGAACCCAGTATCTATGTGACAGGAATGATGTGATTAAAACGCAGTAGAAGCCCTGAAAGTATAAAAACGATATAGAGTGGAAGATTTGGCAAGCTTTGTATAAGCATAATACTATAGTATTAGGGTCTTTTGGAGGATTTAAGTCAAATAAACTCAAGTTGCAATTTTTTGAGCTATAGAGCATTATCCAAAAAGACAGAGACTCTACTCACAGATTTGTGCAAGTATTCATCAACTGCCAGTGTGTAGCTAAAGTGTCATTCTGATATCCTGTTAAGAACAGGATATCCCTGTGAGCCCAGAATCCCTACAGTGCCTACAGTGGAGAGTTTCCCTGGGTCTAGTTTCCAGGCACATTTGCATATTTATGCAAATTCTGATAAGGGGCTATGACCTAAGGATAGTTGCCCTGGAACACTTCTGGGTTTGATGTCCTACTGACCCAACAATTTGACGTCCTGCCCTCATAGGAGAGTAGCCTGCCTGTCCCTCAGCGGGGAGCCCTTCTGGTGACACAGGGAGTGGGATGATGCTAAGCACTTGTGTGCACTTGGTTCAAAGGTCTGCAGTTCTCTCTGCTTGAGAATGTTGCCATTTGACATTCAATTGCTGCCCCACTAACCTGTTTCTTCATTAATTTAGATTTTGTTGTTTTTATATTCTAGACTGTTTCGTGCTGATTATGCTTGTTTCTAGGTCATTTGGGGGTCTTAACCCTATACCAGTAATCTTTTAAGTTCTTAGCTTATACATTTTTTCTATTAATTGCACATTATTTGTAATTGCACTGTGTACTGCTTTTTATTCCTGCCATTTTGATGTCTTTCTTCCTATTAGAGTCACTTGCTTATATATTCATTTCTAACTTCTAAAATAATGTTGTACCTTGTTTCCACTTTTATCATAGCACATTTGAAAATAGCAAGTAGGAAGCATAGATTATTATTTTTTTCTTATTTTTCTGTTGATTTCCAAGGCAAGAAGTCAGGCTTTTTTTAAACATTTGAGCTGTGTTTTATGAAAGGACCTTTCAGATTCCTGGTGATTCCTGGCTAAATGTGAATCAGAGATCCCCAGCTTTTCCACCATTAAATCAGACTGCTTTACTAGCAGATGCCAGGATTCTTCTGCTCACAAGTCCTCTCTGTCCGATTTACTCATTCAGCAATAGTCGGACAGAATCACTGCTGAAATAATAGTTTCACTATCTAAACTATACAAACCTTAATGGCTGGGTACATAATCTATCTACCTCTTCTGTATCCATAACAACTCTTGATCTAGAGAATAGACTAAAAACAGTACATTTACTAAGATGTCATATAAAATTTAAGAGGAGACAGTTAGTATTTATTCCAGATTGGCCTGGTTATGTGTGACAGGACACGAATACCAGAGATCTAACAACTCATCCTGTGCCAGTGTAACTCATCAGGCCCCAAGAAATCGGGTAGGTTGTCTAATCAGTGACATGAAGTTTAACTGCCTCCTGCGACTGTCTTCTGGGAGGGAGCATATCGCCTACATTGTTCGATCCCTCAGGTTTTTCCAGCTTCAGAGTAAAGCCTTTTTGTTCTGTGTTCTTATTTGCTGTTGTAGGAGGACTCCTAGAACAACGGGAATGTTTGAATTGAAAGATTAACATTTTTTTAAAAAATAAAAAGAAACAAGTCCTTACATGTAATTAGGAGGAATTGAAAGGGGAGTAGAAAATGATGATTCTGACTTCAGTGTTAAGAAATTACGAGGTCTGGTATAACATTTGAAAAAAAAAATGGCTTTGTATGACAGGAAAAGAAAGAAAAGGGTTGTATTTTAAATAAGATCTGAAGGCAAATTATTCTTATCATCACATTCAATACTATGTAAAGCATATCAGAAGGTTTTGCTTCTATCTTAATGTAACTTGTTATCCATCAATACATCTTTCCCCTTATGTCCCTCAGCCTCTGGTAACAACCTTCTGTTTTTAAGATCACCATACTTACATTATACATAGAAGGTCATACAGCAGCTATCTTTTTCTGTGTGGCTTATTTCACTTAACCTAATGATCTGGGGTTTGATTCATACTGCAAACTACCATTCTGTCTTTAAGATCAGCATAATTACACATAGAAGGTCATATGACAGGTATCTTTTTATGTCTGGCTTATTTCACTTAGCATAATGATCTCAGGTTTGACTCATATTTCATTTGCTTTACTGATGAGTAATATTCCATTTGTTTGTCCCACACTGGATTTGTCCATTCCTCACATGATAGACAGATGGGCTCCATTTCTTAGCTTCTGGCTCGCCTGCCAGGAACTGCTGCAATCAGCAGAGACATACAGGTGATTCTTCAAATTATCGATTGTTCTATCTCATGATGGTTCTAGTCCTATTTTGTCTTTGTTGAAAACCTACAACAATTTCCATAATGGATATACTAAATAGTATTCTCTCCAACAGGATAAAAACGACTGTTCTTTTCTCACCTGCATGAGGAGAGCTGTTCTTAATGGGTGAAAAGTGTACCTCATTGTACTTTTCATCTGGTTTTGTCCTGTATATATGTATACATATACATACATATATGTGTGTATGTAGATAGATAGATAGATAGATAGATAGATAGATAGATAGATAGATAGATAGATAGATATACTAGTTTGTTTTGTGTTGAAATGTATCTAATTAGAATGCTTGCTCTTTTAAAACTTGTGCTGTTTGTCTTTCTGGTGTTTAAGGAGTCCCATATATATTCTGGAAAATAACTCCCTCTTAGGTGTAGAGATTGCAAATATGTTTTGATCTCAATGGGTTGTCATTCGTTTCATGATTGCTTATTTTACAGTGTAGGAACCTTATGTTTTATGTAAGCTCACTTATCAAAATTTTGTTGGCTCTAGTTTTGGTCAGCTATGATAACCACAATAATTTCCCTTACATTTTCTTCTAGTAGTTGGTTCCATTCTAGTCACATTTCAGAAATGACAGAGTCTAGTTTCATTCTCCTACCCATGGATATCCAATTTTCCATTGATATTTCCCAATAAGACTATACTCTTGGTAATCATTCTTTTAAAACGTAGTTAGAGTCTTTGGGATCTAGGTTCATGGATTTACTCTTAGACTATCTATGCATTTCTGTTTTGTTAGCCTTGTGTTTCTGCCAATTTCATGCTGTCTTGAATATTGTAGTCATCTAACACACTTTGAAAACATCATACAATGATATTGCTGGGCTCACTTTTTATCAAGAGCACTTTGAATGTTTGTGGTTTTAGTAGTCCATTGAAATGTTAAAATTGCTTTTTTCTAGTTCTGTGAAAACTGGCATTGGCATTTCTCTATGTGTTTCCGTTGCTTGTTGTGAAAAAAGAAGAAGAAGAAAACTGACAAAGAAAACTTTATAAACGAGGAATTTATTTTGGCTTGAAGTTCACAAGCACAGTAGTATATCATGGTAGGGAAATTCTTAGTTTTCCCAGGAGCTAGAGGCAGCCATGTTACACCCACAGTCAGTCACATAACAAGTAATGCTATAGCGCAGCTTGCTTTCCTCTTTGTTTTCAGACTATGACCTAGACTTATGGTCCTAGGTGAGTCTGCTCACTTGGCATAAGCTGATCTACATAATCTTTCACAAGCATGCCAATATAGATTCCCACTCCTACCCCCTGGTGAGTTTAAGACCTACCAACTTGACTACCAAGATTAAGCATCACAGCTTCACCAGTTATTGATTTTTATCATACCACATATTATCCTATTTTAATCAAAAATCCCCTACTCCTTGTGCCCATGTGGATATCTCAAAATGCAAAATGCACACTCAGTTCAATCTTAAAGCTCTCTTTGTCTTGAAAATTTTCAACATTGTTTGTAAGTGCAAAGCCGAAGTTTCATCTAAGCCTTAAAATAATCTCTTAATATAAACTCCAATAAAATAAGCAAGATGGTTCAGAAAATTAAAAAAAAAGGTGCATACTACCAAGCCCAATGACCCCAGTTCTCTCCCTAGAACCTATATAATGGAAGAAAAGAACTAACGCCTGGAAGCTGTCTTGTGATCTCCACACACTCATATATACTGTGGCATATGCATGCCATAAAAACCAATAAATGTATGTTTAAATTGAAAAATACAAACAGGTTATATATTTGTGATATCAAAGACATAAATAAACATTTCATTTTCAAAAAAGAAGAATGGGGTATAGGAAAGAGTTATTAGACAAACCTCCATCAAGGCAAACAAAAAATCCTGCAGCTACCATGTGTGTCATCTGGGTCTTGTGTTAGAATCATGTGGTCTCCTCTCAATGTCTGATGTAGCATCAGCCTTTCATCTCTGCTGACTTAAATCACATATCACCTATCTCTTGATGCGAATACTACCTCACACCTGCAGCCTTCGTTGGCAGTCATTTCACTGCCCTGATATTTTTGACATCTGAGACTTGCTATTGCAACCTGGGCTTGATTTTCACAGTTTCATAAGGTTTCCTTTGGGGGCTTCCTTAAGGGACTCTAACCCTCACTTCTGGCAAAACATTGGGCCTCTGAATCACTCTGGATCTGTGGGCAAGTTCTGTGACTCCTGTCTTTCATGTGTCATGCCTCTAAAACTAGTACAATGGACAATGTGCTAAAGCACCATCCCTCAGGTGGGCATATCCCTCTTAGATCATAGTGCTGCCTTTGTGTGTCACTTACACACTTTCCTGTGTGATATGTTTCTTATAGAAAGAACCTTTCAGTTGCAGTGTCAGTTCAGCTTTCTCTTCCAAGTGATCAGCATACTCATTAGATGACTGTTCTGTGAGTTGGGATTAGTCCTCAGATGCCATTTTTTCCATACAAGACACTGTTGCTCTTTCATACACTAATTGATAACATGTGAACATGTTGGTCCTCTCACCCTCTTGCTCAATCTTCAAATGTTCTTTTAACACCTCTCCATTCACAACTTCACAAATTTGTTATCTTTTCTTCTAACTATTTCTTTATTTCTTTGTCTGTGTGTCTCTCTCTCTCTGTCTCTCTCTCTGTCTCTCTCTGTCTCTCTCTGTCTCTCTCTGTCTCTCTCTCTCTCTCCTCTCTCTCTCTCTCTCTCTCTCTCTCTTCTTTCTCTCTCTCCTCTCTCTCTGTCTCTCTCTCTTCTCTCTCTGATGGGATTGGAACATTGAGCATGAATCATAACACAGCCTAAACACTAACATTTCTTGACATTCCCTCAACCAAATAATTAAGTCCATGACCTCTACATTTAGTCTTGCTGAAGGCCTCTGGCCATGGATTAAATACAGCCAGATTCTTTATTAGAATACACATGCATAGCACCTAAGCCAGGTTCTGGTACACAACTTATTCCTCTCTTAAATCACACAGGAGGCCTCCACTGTCCATATTTACCTCTTCATTCTTTTCTTCCAAGCTCACACAGGAATAACCCATGAATCCCTGCTTACTACATTCAAGATCTTGTCTAGCCCCAAGTTCACGGTGGTAGGGAATATTTGATACCAGTAGCCTGACACATATGGTCATATTGTATCTACAGTTAGGAAGCAGAGAACGATGATACTAATGTTCTGTATACCTTTTACCATTTATTCTGTCCAGGAATTCTGCCCCTGGAATGGTCCTGCCCACTCTAAGGATAGGTCTTCTCATTTATAATAATATAACCTAGACAGTTCATCACAGGCATGCCCAGAGACATTTTTCCATTGTGGTGTCAATTCCCAGAAACTTGACTCTCTCAGTATTAATTATCACGGTAAGGTTTGTGTTGAAACTGTAAATCATTTTAGATGCTGTGAACATTTTGGCAATATTCATCATTCCAATCCACAAACACAGGGTATCTTTATTTTTCTATATGTACTCTCCAATTTCTTTTAGCAATGTTCTAAAATTTTCATTGCAGAGAACTTTCACCTCTTCAGTTCAATTTGTTCCTGGATATTGCTTTGTGGTTTCTATAAATGGTAATGGCTTGTTCATTCTTTTTAAAATATTTTGCTATTGATGTTTAACAGCACTGCTGATCTTTCTATGTTGCTTTTGTAAGAAACATCAACTTTACTGAGATCTTTTCTTAGTTCTAATTCTTTTTCTGACAGTCTTTGGTTTTTATCTTTATCAGACCATCAGTGAACAGTAAGAATTTGACTTATTTGTTCTGAGTATATACATTCTTTCTTTTTCTTTCTTAATTGTCTGGACTTTATGCTAAACATATATAGAGAAAGCTAGTATCCTTGTCGTCTTAAAGATCTAAAAAGCAAAGCTGTCAGCTTCCCCTATCAATCCATATTTATTTATCCATTTATCCTTTATATTAAGTTGTGACACCATCTTATATTTTAATATACCCTCTGTCTATTATGTTGAGATACCTTCCTCCTATGCTTTATATGTTAAGTGTTTCTGTCTGACAGGGATGTTGGATTTTGCCAGATGCCTTTTGCTACTCTTGAGATAGTAATAGAGCTTCTATCCATCATTCTCTTGATGTGGCATGCCATGTTTATAGACCCGATTATGCTGACCCACTCTCCATCACAGGAATGGATCCAACTGGAGCATATTAATTAATTTTAATGTGCTATTATAATTTATTTTCTGTATTATCAAATTATTTTTGCTGAATAACTGTGATCTACATTTGAAAAATAATGTTAGACTGAGAGCCTCCTTTGGTGGTGGGTTCTTTTCTTGCTTTAGTAGGGGAGTGGTGGAAGACTCATAGAATGTTTTTGTCTTTGTACCTGCTCTATTGTTATGAAGAGACACCAAAACCAAGGCAACTCTTATTTTTAAAAAAAGCATTTAATGGGAGGCTTATTGCAGAGGTTTAGTCCATTATCATTGTGGTAGGGATCATGGCTGAAAATAGCACTGGTGGAGTAGCTTAGAATTCTATATCCTGTGTTGTAGACAGGGAGAGAGAGACTGGAACTGACATAGGCCTACCCTCAGTGAAATGTTCCTCCAACAAGGCCACAACTACTCCAACAAGGCATACCTCTTAATACTTCTAATTCTTTCAAGAGTTCTACTTCTTGGTGACTAAGCATTCAAATATATAAGTGAGCCTATTGGTGTGTGCAGGGTGGGGTGTGGGGTGCATTTTTATTAAAACTACCACAGTTTCTAAGATTTCTTTCTTCTCTAATTTTGCATAATAATTTGAAAATAGTAACTCTTTGACCGTTTGCTAGAACTCAGCGGTGACATTTAATTTGTTTGATTTGTTTGTTGTTGCTCTTTTTATTCAAAAATATTTATTATTGACTCAACATCATTAGTTTTGATTGGTGTGTTTCAGTTTTCTGTTTCTTCTGATTCAGTCTTGGTAAGATATATGTGATAGTTATTTGTCCATTTCTCTCGGTCAGGCAGTGTTGTTGCCATTTATGGTTGTTTTCTATTTAGGTATCACTTGTAAAGTCTCCCATTTCATCCCTTATTTTATATATTTGAGCCCTGTTTCTACTTAGTCTGGTTTATGGTTAATCTACTTTGTTTTCTTTTCAAATAGACGGCCTTTGTCTTACTAATCTGCATTGTTTTCTTTCCTTGCTTGTCTTAGTCTGTCATTTCTTTCTGCCAAGATATCTCTTATTTCCTTCCTTCTAATAAATCTGGGATTAGTTTGTTCTCCTTTGTTTGCTGCTCCGAGCTGCAATGCTAAACTATTTAGTTCAGGAATTCATGCTTTTTGGTCTAGAAGCTGACCTTTCTGAGATTTCTCTTCTTCATCCCTTAGGTGTGTGAGGCTTTGCTACATAGTATCTCTATTGTCAGCTGTCTAAGGAAGTTTTAGAATTTACTATTGAAGTAACCCTTGACCTACTGTTGTCTTTTATTTCTGATTGTGATTTCAATCTGTCTCATTTGGTGGAGGTATGGCTTCTCCTGCTTCTTTGTAACTCACTATAGGGTGTATATTATTATGACTTTCACTTTTAGCCTCTGGAAATCTTCAGTGGTAAAATGAGTTCATCGTAAATAACATGGTATTTTAAAATTATTTTTAAACTGGAGAGGTACCATTTTTAAATTTAATTTTAAAATTATTTTAGCTGTGATGTGTGTGTGTGTGTGTGTGTGTGTGTGTGTGTGTGTGTGTGTGTGCTACAGAGGTGAGAACTGTTGGAATCTCCTAGGGCTGGAATATCCAGTGGTAGTAAGCTGCCTGACACAGATTCTGTGAAGCAAAATAGGGCTTTCTCTAGCACTCTTAATTGTAAACTCATTTCTAACCTGAGGTACAGTTTTAAGCAAAGTTTATTTAATGCAATAATATCTATATAAAAGTCTAAATTCAATATCATAAACACACAAAAAAAATTGTAGTGCGTTGTATTTCTCATTTGTTTGGTAACTGGTCAAAGAGCCCAATAAAATAATCTTCTTTTTATCTATATCATCTAGCAAAAGCATTAGTCTGTTCTTTATTATTATTTCTTTTAGTTCATCTTCCAGAGACTCTGACCTATTGTTTGCCTTGTCTAGACCACAGGATGGAACCCCAATTCTTCTTATCCCATTGTTCCTGCCTTGGTATAATTTATCTATCACAAAACAACACAGGTAAATGTAAAGTATTCCATGTATCTACTTGCAAATTCACTCATAGCTTCCTATCTTCCTTGCTCATATGGCCTTTAGTAGCTTCTGATTTCATGCTGAATACGTCACTTGAATGTATATTCTATACTTTCTGGTTTGGTGATTTCCACATTTGGCCTAGCTTTCTCTCTAATCCATGACACACATTTTCCTGGCCTCCAGAGTTTGTAGTTGTATAGTATTACAATAGCTCTTGCAGTGCTGCCACATTTTAGCAATAGGGAATCTGCCATTCTTATTCAAAAGAGATCTGATAGGGGATTCTCCATAGTATTGTTCTGCTTATCACATTGTTTTCACAACTTCAAGGTGAAATTCTTCCTCCTCATCCATATAGGTACAGTTTTCATGATCAGCTAAATAAGATCACGAGAGCAAAGCTTGGTCACTCTTAGTCAACCACAGATGTCCCATAATCCAGAAACACAATACCAGTGACACCATAACTTTTCTGGCACCCTTTAGTTAATGGTGCATTCTAAGCTTTCATTGGGGTTTTGGAGTTTTCTGTTTTACTAACTTCCTTACCAGTGAACAGTCTTCATGTCAAAATATCAAGATATGAATCAGAGTTCAGCAGAAAAGTTTTAGAACAGAACAAAATCATTGAGATCTATTCGTGTTTCTCAGGTCAAAATGACTCTGTGTGATTCATCTTATCTGTGTGAGGAGCTCACAGAATTTATTGAACTGATTCTAGGGAAGGAGAAGCATTGGTCTGCTGCCTTCTACTGGAGTGGGTAAAGTGCTGCTCGTGGGTGTTGGAAGAGAATCAATCTCTTTACCACTTGTCTCCCCAGTTAAAATTCAGATTAGAGAGTTATCCACTTACTTCGTCTAGTACCAAGAAGAATGTGATTTTTAAATTATTAGTAGCCTGTATATTAATAAATGGCTTTTAAGTATCTCAGCATTTACCCATGAAAGATAATGTACATTATCTATTTGAGATGCTTAAAATTATAAAACAATTAGTTTCTACTTCCCAGAAACTCATGACCCATTGTTTCCCAATATTGGCCAGCCAAATAAGATGACCAGCTCCTTGAAAAACAAGGTGCAAAGGTCAATAGAAGAACATAATAATTAATGCTTTTAGGTATGAGGACATGTATGATCTAAGAGTACAGTGAGCCCTCACTGTGGTACCAAAGGAATCCATGTGCATTTGTGATGGATGCCAATCTTTTCTCATTCCTCACTTTTCTGCTTCTCTATCAGTGTAGCCAACACAATAAAAGACACACAATAGAATTTTACACTAGACCTTGTATTGCTTCTTCTTTCTTTTTTATAGGCAATGACTTGCTTTATCAAGTCATTATTTCAGAGCAGCTCTGCTGATATTCAATAAAATGAACTTCTAATTCATGGTGTAAAATAAAACAGAAATAAAAGTCTAAGTTAAAGTGATTTATGTATCTTCGATTTGACTTATTTATTGTGTAACTGATTTTGTAAACAAGCCTAGTTGCATCTCAAATATGTGTTTAATGGGTGTTTTGACAAATTTTAACCTCAAAATGTCTCTCAAGTTTCTAATATTAACTCCTCTTGAACATTAGGTAAGACCAAAAATATGTACACTATTAGCAAGCATTGAACAACTCACATTATGAATGGATGACATTGATAGGTTTAATTTTTAACTGATTGCAAGACAGCATCTTCTTTGAGGTAAAATATAAGAAGTCAAACTTTCCACAGACAGATTCTCTCATTTTCCTGATCTGTTTCCTTAAAGATACTTTTATGTTTCTTAGAGAAACAAAATAATAGTTCAACTTACTTCTCTCTCATGCCCATATTTAACTTTTTCATTCTTTTAAAAATCTCTTTGTAACTAAATATACATGTGTGTCTGTGAGTGTCTGTGTGTGTGCATGTATGCATATTGTATTGTGTTTTGATGTTTTTGTTCTTTTGTTTGTTTTGGTCAAGAGTTTTTAACTGTAACAGTCATAGTGAAACACGCTTAGAAAAGATCTCCAATCTGAATCTCTAAGGATGGATGACGCACGGCCCAATTATCTCTTGACTTAATTGAATTGACATCATCTGATTTGTCTCCGCTGATTGTGCTTTCTGGGTACTGAGAGTTACGGTCAACCTATACACTGCTTTATCAAATAGAACATAAAGTATACATCTTGAATCTTAATGTTTCATGTCATTCTCAAAATGCTTAGAATAGCAAAGGTTCATAATGGAAGCTTTGTGTATTTTTTCTTTTAAAAGCAAAAATATGAGTGAAAACTATGTTCTGCTTTAAAGCCAAAAATGGAGGCTACATTGATTTATAATATCTTATTGATTCACTAGCACATTCATTTTGTCTAGTGAGCATACTGCATGACCAGATAAGATTGTATCAGGTACTTTTAACAAAATGAGATGCTAAAATTACATGAACAGGGTGATTAAATTGGCATTTTGTGGTTTTCAATCTCACATGGGGTTTATTAAGTACAGCTAGGTATCTATTAAAGAACCCTATATAATAGCTACATGTGAGACTTGAAATTACCTACTCGTTCTGTCAGTCTCTGGTTTGCTTGGAAGGATTTTCACAGGTATATTTGCTTCTGATAGAATGCATGATTGATGCTAACTTCCCTTTTAGGCATAATTGAACTCAGTAAGAACCATAGAATTGTATTGGACCAAGTAGACCTCTGTCTATGAACCCATTTATACCATTCATATACTAATATGTTCATTTTAATAAGTTGTTTCTGGTTTAAACCTCTGCTTTGTTTTGTAGCATATGTCAGTCTGTACCCTTTGTGTAAATTACTCAAGACCCACCATCATATCAATTATCTTTCATACAGAAACACAGGGTTTCATCCTGTGAAACCCTGCAAACCTCATGGACCATGTGAACATTTTGGCCTTTGACCTTTGATTTGTTACATGTATAATGCAGTCATTTTTAAGATAGCTGAGGCTGGAACTGAGCCTTCTCGTCTCGCTCATAAGCACCAGTAATAGATCGGATAACTGGTTCTCAGAATCATTTGAGTGAATGAGCAGATGACGGAGCTCTAAGGATGAGTCAAGTGCAGTGGCTTCCCTTAATTGCTCTGAACACCCCCTCTTAGTAGCTTTCTATTCTTTCCATCCCAGCAGACTCTCCCAGTTGCTTTCTTCATTTGCTTTTCCCACACTGTACTAGCTCTGACCAGAACCTTTTCCATTTAATACTTCAATCCTTACTTATTTTCCTGAGAACAGTGCCCCAAAATCTTAGCCCAGGTGCAAAACTTGGTTGCTGTCTTGAACCACCCTATTCTGCTGTCTCTCCTCACTTGGATCTCTGGATTCCCTATACAGCAGCTTGCATCTTGTTTCTTGGAATAGCTACCTTTCTTCCACTGAGGATCTTTGCGTATGCTTTTGTATTCTCAGTGATTACTTGGAGCATTAATTTGCCAAGGAAGATATCCCAGTCTCTTGGGACCTACATTTCACAGGATTCTGAAATTATCCTGTAGTTACACTACATACATTTTATCTATTTTGCATATTACTCCGTTTACTACTCTGTGTTTCCCTATACTGCTTGAGATAGGTAGTCCACTATGCACTGTACTGGGCTGGAAGTAGAAAAGCTTAGCCAGGGGGCAGGTGGGTGCAATCCAGGGCCTTGATTGGAGATAATTGTGTGGACAAAGAATATACATACCCAAGAACAGCTTTGGAGAACTGGTTTAGTTTATTGGGGGGTATCCCCCTGGGGAGTGGGGCGGGGGTCCATGGGGCAAGCTTTGTTTAGGCATGTACAACTGGCCAGGACAGGTGTATAGAAGATACTTCATCCGCATACTCAGGGGCAAAGGCATCTGAGTGTGAAAACCTGATAAGGTCAAAGAAGTAGGCCCTGAAAACTGTTATAATAGTAAGATATTATTAGGATTGATAGTGGGCAGCAAACTTTTTGATACCAGGTTGGGAGAAGTGAGGGAGCAAAAGCCTACTGTCTTCATCTGAGGAATCTAGGGTTGAAGCTCTCCTCAACCCTGTCTCTGTTACAGTCCACAATTGTTTAGTTTCAGGGCTGCTCTTCTAAATTATGAGCTGTGTGATGTGTTGGCCAGTGTTTGCTTTTGGTCACATTATCCTGGTTCTTCTATATTCTGAAGGCTTGCTCGAGGTCTTATGTTCACTTCATGAACATAATAGGATGGGGATATTAGTTACTGGTCTTGCTGCTATTTACAGTACAGCACCCCACAAAAACAAGTTAAGAGAACAGGGTTTACCTTCCCAAGAATCCAACCAGCATGCCAAGAAATGAGTCGGGGCAGAAACAGGAATCACCTTCTTTCATGTATCCAGTGCAGAAACAAAGGAAGGAGCACACTGCACTGTTTCTTGTTTTTTATTCAGTCTAGTGCTCCAATCCGTAGAATGGTGCTAGTCACATGAACTGTGGGTCTTCTCAGTTTAGTTGAATCCAGACAATCCCTCACAGACACGCCCAGACATTTATTACCATGGTGATTCTAAATGACATCAAGTTGATAATCGAGATTACCATCATAAATGAACATAAATATAAATATGAAATATTGAAACAAAAATAAAAAGGTAACAATATCTTATACAGTAGTAATAGAGTCCCATGTAGTGTGATCTACACTTACACACTCAAAGAAGCCTTAATTAGGATTCATCTTTCAGATTAGTGGTACCTTGTGCTCCCTGCATAGCCTTCCCCACTGGAACATCTTATGCTGTCTTCTCTCTCTGCTTTGGTAGTTGATGGACAGTGGCAGGAATGGAGTTCATGGAGCCACTGCTCAGTGACATGTTCTAACGGGACACAGCAGAGGAGCCGGCAGTGCACAGCAGCTGCTCATGGAGGCTCTGAATGCAGAGGACCATGGGCAGAAAGCAGGGAGTGTTACAACCCTGAATGTACAGGTAAGGCCAGTTCCTGTGTACAAATAACATCTATAGTTCATAAAACCTCAAAGAGCCACACCAGACAGTCATAAAATGAAAGCCATTTTTATATAGTCTCATGGACAAAACCAATTAGTTTATTTTACTGTATACTGCGAAAATCAAGTCTGAAGAGTCATGAGATTCTGAGATCACGTAATGACTACGTTAATAAAGGTTAGCACTAGGCTTACTGTTTTTAAATGTAAGTTCCCTGGGAATCTGAAGAGTCAGACATCCTTATATAATTCTTCTAATTACAAAATGCACAGTATTTGATGAGTGAGTCAAATATTAGGACAAAGTTTATTCCTGACAGTAATTTAATAACAGTTGAAGGGATGTTAATATCCTCAAACTCACACATTACTAAAGCAGTGCGCAGTTGCTTCCGCTGTTAAGCAAGACCCCTTTCTTTCAGCCAATGGTCAGTGGAATCAATGGGGTCACTGGAGTGGATGTTCCAAGTCCTGTGATGGCGGCTGGGAGAGGAGAGTGAGGACTTGTCAAGGCGCAACTGTAACTGGACAGCAGTGTGAAGGCACAGGCGAAGAGGTACGAAGATGCAGTGAGCAGCGGTGCCCAGGTAAGAACCTGCTGTGTGTGCACCTGTGTGCATGTGTGTGGTGTTACTGTGTGTGTGTGTGTGTGTGTGTGTGTGTGTGTGTCTGCATGCATGCACATGCAACTGAGGATAACATTTCCTGAATTAAAAGGTTGATGCTAATAAATGTCAATAAATGCTAATAAATGTTATTAAAATAATACATGACAGATTCTCTTGATATGTCCGAATAGTTCTACAGGCTTTAATTTATTTGTTGTAAAGTGACATTAAAATACATGATAGGCCAAATGTAGCTACCAAGCAGAATAAAACTATGTTGTCTATAATTTATATCATTGCAGTATATTTTCTACTATTTTTAGGAAATTTGCTTATTGGGGATACAATCATAATACTTTGCATAAGTGTTAAGCAAATGAAAAGGTACTGTGAAATTCATATGGTTTAAAATTTTGTAACTGATTAATGTCTTGTTGATGGGTGACCATAGACATCTCAATTTACCTAAGTGTTTTTTTCCAATTTTCAATTGTAAAAATTATTTACTATGAGTAAAATATCAGATGCAATGGCTAATGAATGTGACGTGCATGTTTGCACAGATGATAACATGGTCAGTCACTGTCCAGACCTTCTTCATTTCTAGCAAATCCTTCTTTAGAATACTGAATTCTCTCCTTAAAATAATTGTAACACACTGAGAACTCAGGAACTAAGTGAATAACCGTGATTTTAGGATGATGCCAGAGATGAAACTGAGACAAACATAAAAAGCTGATAGGTTGGTGTTCTACTCACCCAGTGACATAAACTCAGGGAATATAAGTGCCCTGTTGTGTTTATTCTATGGGTGTGCTGCTTTGGATTGGTTGTAATTTGAAGGGATATAGACTCACATTGGAGACAAACCTCTGGGCTGGGCAGGTCTGTGAGAAATCATCCATATTAGGCTAACTGAGGTGGGAAGTCCCACTCTGACTGCAGGACTGAATATAAAAGAGAAAGCAAACAAGCTCCAGCATTCATCTCCCACTGTGTCCTGACTGGATACAAGGTCACCAGCTGCCTCAGAGTATACCCAAAAGAAACTCTTTTTGCCTTTGTCAGAGGTTGTGGTCCCAGCAATATGATTAGTAACTAATTCATAACTGTGGTTTTAAGAAGTAGAGTCATGGTCATAATAAATTTGACCTTGTGGTTCTTTAGAACTGGTTAATGGAAGAAATGTGGAATAGTTTTGAAATTTTATCTACGGGAACTCTCAAAGTATAAGCATGGCATGGGGCAAACAGGTGGGAATTTAGAAAAGTCAATCATGGAGAGAAATGCAGACAGTAGAAGCCTGGTCCAGAGGTTTCAGAGGTAAAATGAGTACCATCAGAAATTGGATTAGAGGCCATTCGTGCAATATTCTGCATGAACATCTGGCAAATGATCTGGCTTATTTTGTCCATATCCTGAGGTCTTGAGTGAGGCTGAATGTGACCATTTTGGTGGAAGGAAATTCAGACAGCATAGCTGTCAATCTGGACCGCAGCTCCTGCCTACAGCTCTCATTCGAGTCTACACAGAGAAAGCAAGAAAAATAAGAGAGTCAAAGTGTATAAAAGTGCTTTCCATGCAAGTCTTCTAACCTGAATTCTATCAACAAGGCCCACAATGGAAAGAAAGAACCTGCTCCTCAACATCTGCTCTCTGATCGCTGCATGTACACCATGGTGTTCGATAATGACACATGCATTGACACATCACAGAAACTCATGCATTATGTGCACATATACATAGCCACACAGAGGCATACACAGACATACACTCACACTAGTAACAATTGTGATGATGATGATGAAGATGATGATGATGTTGAAATACTTTAGGTGAAGCAGAGTGATATTAAAATCCATGTACTTTGATGATGCAACATATGTAGACATTGAAGAATAATTTGACACTTTGCACTGGGACAATCTCATGGATGTCCTAAGTATAAGACCTTATCATCAAAGGTTCCTTCCAGTAGACATGTTCATTTGAATCACGGAGCTTAAACTGAAGATGTTGCTGAGAGGATTCTTTGAGAGCAGCTGGTTTGGGAAGTTCTCATTAGAGTCAGCTCACAAAAGCTGATGTGAGTGTGTACCAAGAGACACCTGTCCTGAGCAGGCAACACAAATCTGGCAGTATCACTAACTTTGTACTAGTTGAGGAGGTATGAAAGACATCACTGGAGAAGTCACAGAGGCTTGTGCCATGATTCCTGAGAACTGATAAGGTCAGGCAATGTGTGTCAGCCCAGGCATCTGGTTACTGGCAAAGAGTTCCTGAGGGCCACTTCATGATGCTATGAAGGTAAATCCTACATTGTGATGGGTCCTATGATGGTCAGATGTCAGACGATGGGATATCCACCAATTAAGGCTGTAGATATGAAGCAGGGGCAGCCCAGGAGAGAGGCTAGGTTTGTTACAGACAGCAGGGCTGGAAAGGCTGGCCTTAAGTCATTTGGAGCTCCCATAATTCTGTCTGAAGTCCCAGATGGTTAAAAGAAGCTGCAGGATTTGTTGTTTGTCTCTGTTGTAGGTCTCCATGTTGGTTTGCCTGATCATTTCTTTCCAGTCTCCGTTTTGTAATTCAGTTACTTCTCTGCACTAGTTTGTTTTGAAAGTCTATATTTATTTTATAGGAGCTTGTCATCATTACATTACCTTCAGTCTCCAGTGATGCTTGGACTTTGTACTTTTGCATAGTATTAGGACTGTTCAAAACTGTGAGAACTTTGAGGTTGAACTGAATGCATTTTGCACTGTGAGATGGTTATTAGTCCATGATAACAGACGGTGGAGGTTAGGTTTGTGTTAAGGTGACAAATGTTAGACATGAAATGGATTTTATTTTTCAAGTTAACAGGATGTAGAATCACCTTAAAGACAAATCTCTGAATAGGTTATTTGAGATGGGAAGATCTACTCTATTTGCTTGATTAAAAAAAATAAGAATGGAAGCTGAGTACATCCTTCCCCCACCCCGGCCCCCGCTGCCATGATTCTTAATTGCAAATGTAATGTGACAGCTACTTCAGGTGTCAGTGTCCTGACTTCCCCTCCATGATAATTGTATTAAACTATGAGCTGGAAACCATCTATGCCTTAAGTTGTCTTTGCCAGGGTGTTTTGTGAGAACAAAAAGACAAAGGTTTCCTCTTCCGTTTGCCTACCTGATTACAGATTATGGGCTTGAAGTGAGAAGATATTGATTCATACTAAAATGACCATCTCAGTTTAAAAACACAAGACTCCTAAGACTTGCCAAGGAGTCAAAACATTACATTTCTCTATAATTAAAACGCTAAAAGAATTGTCTCTCTTCAGCACTAATAATCACATCAGAAACTAGAGTCTTTTTTATTTTTATTAAATTTGTTTATATTATTGCGATAGGTGTTCAAGCCTGCCACAATGCATATATAGAGGTCAGAGGGCAATTAGGGGAGTCAGTTCTCTCTTTCCTATTGTAGATACCAAGAGGTCACCAGGCAAGGCAGCAAACACTTTTACCCAGTGAACCATCGCTCTCTCTTTGGTCCAGAAACTTGAGTTTCAACTTTTGCAATTTGTCAGCAGGTTTTTCTTCTGGCATGAAATCTAAAATTAGTTTTGCTAATTCTCCAAGCCATGTGAATTCAGAATGATAAGAGACAAACAGCAGGCAGAACTCTGCAGAGAAGGATGCCTAGACAGATTAACAATGAAATCCCTGCACTGCATGAGGATCGACAAGCTTTGAACAAAAACATTTGTTTTGCCAAAGGAGAAATTTCATTAGAGCAGGAAAGCATTTTAAGCAAGACCCTCTTGATGTGGAAAGATATCTGAAGCAGTCTTAGCATATGAAGCTTGTTAACTGTTCACAACTGCATTTCATCTGCAAAGGTAAAACACAAGAGTTGCAATCAGATTTACAAAGATTGCCACCTGGTGTTGGAAAAACATTTTTACAGCTCGGTTTATAGGGAGATTGTATGTTTTATTTGCTGTTTACTTGGTAGATTTCATGATTTAAGGCAGATCAATACATTATCAAACAACACGGAAAACACTTCTATAGACCTTATTTTTTAGTATTAGCATTTTTATTTCTTTATTTTCACGTAGGTGATTGGAAAAACAATTGCAACTTATTTGCAAATATATCGTTCCCTGGTGAAATCTACTTCTTGAAACAGCTAAATAATTTTTATGATTAGTGCATATACAGTCACCAAAATGTTCCCATTTACATACATAGCTGTATTAAGTTTCTTTTTTCCCTATAACTTAATCTGATTCTTTGCACAAAATTGCATTATGTATTAAAAGGTGTATCCAACTATTAATTTCAAATGTTGAAATGCCTCTGTTGAGGATATGATGTTTTGATAATAATATTAGCTATATCTATCCACTAATGCCTCATATGTAGTCATTTTACCAATAAGCACATTGCAAATAGTTACTTTACAGTTTCACACAGGTGCAACTGACTTATATAATAAGTTCTAAGTCTTAGAACTACATTAACCCTGCATGGTTTCCTCATCATGGCCAGCATTATTCTTCTTGTGAGTGACATCATAGTGGTCCTAATTCCAGCCAAGATACTGCGTCAGATATACACATTGATGAACATATTGGAAAACTACTCATATCACCTTAACATTTACCAAGGCACTTTTCTTGTCAGTAACAAAGCTTCAAAAAATGTTTAGTTTAAAAAAAAAAGTATGCTTTTGTTCCCAGCATTATTTTTAATATTGTTTTATTCTTGATTGGGGGGGTCTGCGAAGAACTAGCATTTATTTTTATGCTTCACTTAATTTGAATTCAAAAACAGACTCATCAACCTTGCCCAGAGACCATCTGTTGTCAGAAAAGAGAAATATAATATATGTACATCTTCTAGATAACTAATGAAAATTAATTTTCTAGATTTAATCAAACACCATTACATCATCTACAAAACAGATAAAATATCTCCAGCAAGATTAAGGTTTTTCTTTATGGGTGAATGGACTAGGACAATAACATTAAAACAACATCATCAACCCCCTGCCCCAATAAGATGTTTCATTTGTTTTCATAAGAAAACAGAGCCACAGCGACCAAAACTTAAGAATACTACTGGTTGGGAAATAGAATCACTCCAGGGGAGATAATTAAGTGTCCCCATTTTTAAATTGGTCAAGCTCGCCAAATAATGATTTCATTTATCTCAGTCTCCTCTCACACCCTCGGGTGCTGATGGGTAAATGGTAGGGTGGTAATAACTTTACTTCTTTTGCTTTCTATTACAAGGTGAAACATCGTTTCCAATCCATTTTTTTCCAGGTCACATTATTCAGAAATCAAAACTTACTAATGGACTGGCGAGACAGAACGTTTGTGCTCCCTGTCAGACCATCTTACTAATGTCCATTAATTTTGAATTACTAAATTCGCTAAGTTGGAATCTATGCTTACAGATAGATATGGCTCTCAACCTAAAAATAAACTTTGCTTTCGGGGGTCACAATTGCTTTGTCTGTTATGATGAGTAAAGGTTGCTGGTTGACTGTGTTCAGGAACACCTACATATAAATGGAGGCATGATGGGCCATGGAGCCAGGGAGGCCAGAGATGAAGCAATTCATTATTTACCTCTAGATCTTCATGCCAGAGGAGGGGGCAGCAGTAACACTACTGATGCAAAACGCATCTTGTCTTCAACTTTTCAATGTTGTTAATTAGCCAACAAAACAAGGTCATATTGCAAATATAAGCACTGCTTCCCTGTTCCAGTCCCATCCCATCCCCACTTAGGAGATGCCATGTGGGCAGAGAGAGATCTCATTTTCATTTTTTTCCCCTCAAGTTAGAAGAAAGAATTAAAGAAAAAGACTTTACTCATTTTGTACTTGTGTTTTTGCAGGGGACCACCTATCACTGTCTAAAGCAATTCTTTCAAACTTTAGTGGGCTTAGAATCCATGCAGGGAGCTTGTAGAAGCATGAAGTTGAGCATGTTGATTTCTGACAAGGCATCAGAGAGTTGGTTAGGTAGAGCTTATGTGAACTTGAGAGCTTATCTTTCTAATTGCTATGATGTGAGGCTGACGATAATGGCCTCCTGGTCATCTTTTAGACTTCAGTGAGCTACTACAGTCAAGTAATCATAATAAAATTGTGATTGAAAATTAACAGAGAAATGAAATGAAGTTCT
The DNA here is from genome assembly GCA_021653895.1 of Mastomys natalensis. Taxonomy (NCBI): domain Eukaryota; kingdom Metazoa; phylum Chordata; class Mammalia; order Rodentia; family Muridae; genus Mastomys; species Mastomys natalensis. The sequence continues at coordinate 1,390,352 of JAJTUV010000234.1, read as the reverse complement.
TGGCATAAGGTCCACTGGTGAAAGTGGGCATAACTAACTGGACAGATTGCAGAGTTTGATTTAATTCATGCTTCTTCACAAATGATGAAGGGTGCTGTCTGTAACACGCTGACAATACACATGTAGACAAATCCATTTCTAGCTTTTCTGGTATCAAGTTTTAACAAAAATAAGACCTCTCGTGGCAGCTATCTAAAGAATAAACATGAACCCCTGGGATCTACCAGAATCTGTGCTACCAACCAAAGAACATACACCCAAGCTGGAATGGGGCCCCTATCACATATGTAGCAGTCGGGTAGCTCAGTCTTCATGGCTTCTGGCCTCAGTGGGAGAGGATGCACCTAATCTGGCAGATATTTGATGTGCCAGGATGAGGGATATATCCATAGGAGGCCCCACTATCTCAGAGAAGCAGGAGGGGGTTGTAGGGAGTGATTCTGTGATGGAGGGTCTGACCTGGAGGTGGTGAAATGTCTGGGATGTAAATTAATTAATTAATTAATTAATTAATTAAAAAGAAAAATAAGGCTATTGACTTTTTAGAATGAAGGATCACTTATAATTCAATTTTCAGTTCACTAATTCTTATTTTCCCTGCTCCATTAAGAGCAAGAAAAAATAATGTTCTTTTGGGGACAAGATTGGGGTAAAAATGTACAGTACTGAGAAGCAGCTCTTCTCTACTCCTCCAGCAGGCAGGCTGTGTCCTGGTCAGATTTTGTCAACTAAACAGCAGCTGGCATTATCAGGGAAGAGGAACTACAATTGAGAACATGCCTCCAGGAATGCTGTTAGAGCATTTTCTTGATTGATGGTTCATGTTGGAAAGCACAGCCTTCCTGTGGGGGGTAACCCTGGGAAGGAGGGGGGTCCTAGGTTGCATTAGAAAGCAGGCTCAGCCAAGACATGCAGAGTATGCCAGTAAATGAGATACCTCAAAACCTTTAGCTGTAGTTTCTGCCTCTAGGTTCCTGGCCTGAATTCTCCTCCTGATAGATTGCTACTTGGAAGTTTTAGTCAAATAAACCTTTCCCTCGCCGAGAAGCTTTTAATCATGTCATCGTTATCATAGCAGAGTGTCTTTTGGTTTTATTGCTGGGAACAGACACCATGACTAAAGTAACTCTTATAAAGGACAACATTTACTTGGGGCTAGCTTACAGTTTCAGAGCTTTAGTACATGATCATCAAGGCAGGAGGATGGCAGTGTGCAGGCAGGCATGATTCAGGAGGAGCTGAGAGTTTACATCTCATTCCAAAATCAAACAAGAGAAGACAGACTTCCAGGCAGCTAGGACAAGTCTTAAAGCCTAGGCCCACAGAGACACTTCCTCCAACAAGGCCACACCTACTGCAACAAGGCCACACTTCCAACTAGTTCCATTCCTGGGCCAAGCATATTCAAAACCACCACAGGGTAGAAAGTAAAGACATCCCGTGCCTCTGTTCCTAGGCAGAAGCATGTCTTCAGTATTTCTCATCTTCCAGAGTGAAAAGCTACAACATGCATGTGCAGAATTTCGGTCCATGGTAAAAGAGGCTAAGAGCAGAGAAGAGATGTGTCTGGTTACACTTCACTTGTCTTCTCCATGGGTGCCAGTGAGTAGACTGGTGGGTTGACAATCAAATCTACTAAAACTAATTTTTTCTTAAGAGACAACTGTAGGACATGTGACAAATCAGGCTATTATAAATGTCATGTATCAGTCCATTTTTGATGTGAGATGTAACATTTTCATAAGGCCGAAGACGTCAGTTTAAAATGTTCATTTCCTTATCCAAAAGAGAAAACTCATAGAACCATTTACAAATGGCCATGTGTTGTGTCCTTCTCACTTCAAGTTGCTGTGAGTACACCCCTAGTCCCCTGGATTTCTATTCTTTCTGCTGCTGCATGTTATCTTCATAACTTATAAGGAATGATACTGCTGTCTGGTAAGCTATTCAAAAGCTTAAAGCAACTGTTTTAACGGAACACTTTTGGCGATAGTAAATAACAGCCAGTAATATCCTAACCCAGTGTTCACATCAATTATTCAGCTGAAATGAAACACTGAGTTTAGTGTTGGCATTAGATAGTACTAGGCATTGACTTCTATTTCTTCTTACAAAGAGCCTCAGGTAAATCCTAAAGAGCTGAGAAGATAATTAGTAGCGGACAGTACCTTGGAATGAGAGAGATACTGCTTAATAAATACCCAAAATGGTGTTCGATCCTGTCTGAAGCACAAACGTTTGATTGTTTTTACATAATCTACTCTATAGTTATGGGACAAAAAAACAAAAAAAAAAAACAAAAAACCTACTCATTTTATGGGCAGATTAAGGAAGAAGCACTGAGGGTCAAAGGTCAGGGTTTGAATTAGGTAACACTACTAGATGTCCTTTACACAAGCCTGTTGCTATGGAGATAACTACTACAATAATTCATCTCAAAAAGATTGCTCATCAGAGAAGACTTTGGGAAAGCTCTCAGAGGCTCTTCCGAGGTGGAAACTTCAAAATCAATTTGTGCCAATCTTCCATTAGCCTCACTTGTCTGATTTAGCCATACTTAGGCAACACCCTCAAGGTGAGAAGAAAAGTAAAGAAACACGTACTCCCAGTTGAATATTATTATGTTAAAGAAGTAAATTTTAAAATAGATCTAACAATTGTCTTCCAAACAGACATCGAAGAACATGTAAAAGTTTTAATGAGTGTAGCTCTTTTGTTTCCATGCACAGAGGGCCACTAACCTGTCATGTTAAATGTGATGTTTCTCTTCCTCACTGATTCCCTGCACATCCTGAGATGACTGGCCCTCAGCTTCAGCACCCGCTCTGTTCTCTCCTTCTCATAAATAGTCTTGTGGGACAGGCTCACAGACTTACAACTTTGTCTGGCATCTTTCGCAGATTCCCAGGATACTTTATCAGCAAAAAAATCTACCAGGCTCTACCAGAAGAGGGGAGTTTTTCTGTTTTAGCATGAAATCTTCTGTGTCATTCAGATGATTGGTCCAGGCAATAGCTTTCCTAATGGCAGAGTCTCTGTCATCTATTTCCTTCTTAGCTGGCCCTCTGTATTTGCCTTACCGACACCTGTTAACAGTAGAGGAGCATAGAAAATACAGTAGAATATGAAGTCCAGGGAAACTGGATATATATTTTTTTTTGGTGTCTTCACACCTAAAATGGAATCACATGGTCCAAGGAATTGCTTCAAAGTGATAAAACATGACTAAATATGATAGTAAATGCAGTTGATGAATTCTTTTTTTTTACTCAGAACATCACCATGACGTTGTCTTTTCTGAACATGTATGTCTAATTATTCTATCCTTAATCAAATGATTCACTCGGTTCAAAAGTCTTCAAGACTCCAGTTAAAAACTAGCTGTTCTTTAAAAATGTATAATAGGACAAACAAATCCACTATTCTTGGAAATTCTGTGCATGTTCTCTTAAACCTTCAATTTTAAACTTAACTTCTTTTAAGTTAAATTTGCTAAGAAATTAAAACTAAAATTTCATCTGCTAGACTAAAATGGGGCTAAACAACACAGACTACAGAATTCGCTTTGCAACATGTTTTACAATACTGCACAAACACTATCCAACACTTGTAAGATATCATCCAGAGTCCAAATAGGCACTCTGTAATCATAAGAAAACAAAAAGCTGTGGCGGTTTTTACTTCCATAATCAAAGGTAACTTTTTGAGATTAAACATGTCCCCAGATCAATAAAATACTTCTATACTCAGAGACAAAGTAAACATCTTTACTGAGCATAGCTCAGTAAAGCATACTGACTGACCATGGGTCCCCCATCTCTTTGCTGAGTAGCTTCAGGTTAAGTACATTTTCTGCTTTGATTTCTTGTTCATATGAAGACAATAATTCAGTTCTCTTTCAAATTAGCAAGACATTTGATTAATTTAAAGACTTTATAATTTGAAGAGTTGTTCATGTTGGAAATTCAGGTATACAACTTAAAAGAGATAAAAACAGATTTTCTACACGGAGACTGTAAATATAACTGGGGTAGTTATATTTGCCTATAATTTCACCACTTGTGGGGTGAACCGGAAGGACTGGTTCCATTCCAAGTCCAACTAGGTTATATATTATGACTTTATTTCAAATAAACAAAGAAAGTACCACGGAAACTCATTTACTTTATACTTCAGCAACAGAATGAATTCTTCACAGGAGTAAGTCTCATATCTGAAATCAGAGCTGGAAGCCATGGAGCCTAGAGACTGGCTTCTTTCACCTCTACCTCCCTGAGAGCAAGGAATTCACAAAATACAGTGATTCATGATCTGCCAGCAAGTACCATTTAAAATGTAGGGGTCATGAGTAGTGCATATTTTTTTTTCTTTCTTCTGCGTGGCAGCTCTGTAGTTTAGAATCAATTTCTCTTTAATGCTGAAATTCTAGCATATGAGGTGAAAACTAGTTCCCCACATCAAATTGATTTAAACCCTGTATAATTTCTGCTATTTTTAAGAGACAGAAAAATCAGTTTGAATAGACAGATTAACAGCTAATCACTAGGTAATTGCTACCTTGTTTTAAGGGAGCACGCTAACCACATCCTTGTGACTTCAAGTACAGTTGTATCTTACAAATGAGGTTTTATCTTAGCACTGAGGGTGCTAAGCGTTGGATCTCGCAGCTGAAGAGCCATTGCTGCTGCCATGTGTTATGACTTAAACATACAAGAGCCCTTCACACGGCAGAATAAAAATTAAAACTACTTACTTCTGGTTTTATATCTAGCCCAATTTTGTATAGCATAAAATAGCAAAAAAATAATAATAAATAACATGAACCTTCAGCTCAGCAGGTCCTCCTTAGCATGATTTGCATGCATGTGACTAACATTTTAAATTATTTCTTGAAATTGTAATAGAATTACATCATTTTCCCCTTATCCTTTCCTCCCATTTCTGCCTCCTTACTTTCTTTCAAATTCATGGCCTCTTATTTCATTAATTGCACACACACACACAACACACACCCTGCTCAGTATGTATAATGTTACTTGTATCCATGTTTTCAGGGCTGACCATTTGGTGTTAGATAAACAATGGTGGACTCTTCCCTGGGGAAGAGTATTTCTCCCAGTCTCTCCATCCCTAAGTTGCCTGTAGTTATTTGTATGAGGATAAGGCCATTGGCCCCTCCCATCTCCCCCCCCTTTTTTTTTCATTCATATTAGCATGTCTATCAATATTATCCTTCTTCAACTCATGTTAGGCAGCCATATTGGTAAGACTTCATGGTGTAGTGTCTGAAATGTCTAGAGAAAAACAATTTCAGGCAAAATCTCTGTTCCTCTTTCTCTTAGAATCTTTCCCCCTTTACTTCACAATGTCCCCTGAGGGTGTGGCTTAGGTTCCTCTGGAGTTGTATTATAAATGAGTCCTTGGAGACTGGTCTCCACAATTCTACGTTTTGAGTGGTCTTGGGTTTTCTATAATAATCTCTATCTGTTGCACCTCATTTTCGTATAGGCACTTAGATGTGCTCCGATATCTCAAATGCAAAATGTTGTCATCATCTCCTCCCCAGAGCATTTTCTGTCCGAGACTGGAGCTCAGGATGCAGCACAGTGGACAGTCATTTTGAAATCTGGCCTCATCTTTTACTGATGACGCTTTCTTGCCTTTTCTAGCCATTCATCTGTGGAACTGCGCAGCTTCCCTCCCAAGTAGATTTGAAATCCATCTATGTCCTTTTGCCACCTCCTGTGAGTCTATCTCCATCTCGTAGTAGCAGGGACATACTCCAGGCCTCTTGGGCTTCAGTCTTATTTCCCTTCACTCTATTCTCCAAACTTCAAGTATAGCATTTACATATAACAAATCTTCCGTGATTAAAATGAATCCATCAAGACAGGTATATTAATCAATATTTCATGATAATCTTATCGATTATGGGCCCTCCCCCTGCATTCACTGTCTCTCATACATGAACTATTGATACCCAACTCTTTATCTACTCTGAAACTGCCTAACTTCTCAGAGTGCCCTCATGAGCTTTAACTGTAAACTTAACACAGCCTAGAGTCACCTAAGGAGGGAATCCCAATAGAGGTTTCACCCGATCTGATTGACCTGTGTCTATAGAGCAGGGAACTGTCCTGATTGTAAATTGATAAAGGAATCACCCACTGCAAACAGCACCATTGCTGCACAGTTGGTCTTGGGCTGTGTAAGAAAGCTACCCACGCATGAGCAGAACTTGTGAGAGAGCTAGCAAAGCAACATTACTCTGTGGTTTCTGCCTTGGAATTCTGGCTTGAGTTCCTATCCTGACTTCTCTCAGTGATAGACTAAAATCTGGAAGCATAAAGCCAAATAAATCCTTTCATAAACTGACTTGCTTTCTGTCATCTATAGAAAGGAAACAAGAATCTACTGTACCTTATTGCCTTTGCTTCCTGGGACTTCCAGTAAGTGGATTATTTCTTTGTTGAATGAGTGAATTCCAGAAATACAACTAAGGTAAACAAAGTATATTGATATTACAGTGTGTAAGGCTTTTTTAGATCTTGATTTGAATAGATTTTGACTTGACTCCGTTAAAATATAACCATCAAAGAATATCAAGTCATCTTTGATGACCAATTTGTTTTGACATTATTATCAGACCTGGAAATGCTAGACTCTGCCCTCTTTCTTTCTGTCATTTGTTCACTGAGGTTTTGTCTCCAGTAAAATGAAGTTAATCCAAGAGTTTAATAATTTACAGCGCAGCAAAAGAGAACATCTATTCACCACCACCACCACCCCCCACTTAAAATATATTGGAATAGTTCTATTTGTTTGCTTTAATTGATTATAGATTGATTAATCACTGGGCATGTTTATAATTGAGTTTTGTAGATGTGACAAGAAACAGTTCTTAAGTGACTTTATCCTTACCCTATTTAGGACGTGTGCAAATGACATCAGGATATCCTACCCAGGAGTCCACAGGCTTTTAGTAAGCTGTAAAGAGGAGCCAGCCTCTCTTTGTGCTGCTAAGTAGAATGAATACTGTCATATCACACATGTTAACACACATATACACACACACACACACAAGCACATACACATGCACATGCACTTGCACATGCATGTACACACGCACGCTCACACAAAGGCCATCTATATTTTGATGAGTAACTCTCTCTGTAAATCTTAGAAAATCACACTATTAATAAAAAAAAAAACCAGATCTAGACAGAATAGACAAATGAATGAGCTAGGGGAAAACACTTAGCATATCAAGGTGATAGACAAGTGGGAAAACAGAGATGGGGATCTGAGGAAATGACCGAGCTGGTGAGGTCTGAGTTAGGATTAAAGGTGGTGATAGATCAGTGCAGGTGTAGGAGGACAATGAGGAGGAACAGCCAAGACAGGAGCAACTGTGGATTAGCTGCGACAGGAGAGCCCGGCTGCAGTACTAGACAAGAACAGTCAGGAGGTATGTAGCTGTAGAGAATAGTAGTGCTGAGAGGAAGAGCCGAGAGGAAGCTGACTGAAGGGCCTTGACCAAAGGATTTTCTCACAGCTCAATGTAAGCACTCTTATACTTGCTTGAAAATAAGGCGTTCTATTTTTCCCTAAATAGTATGTCTTTTCAAAATATTAAGTATTGACACTCCCCCACCCAAAGCTGATAGTTGCTACAGCTACCCTCCTTGATTTTGAACAGCAGTTTCTGATACAGATCCAAAATTGAAACAATTGTCCCTCTTAGCCCACCATTGCCATCTAGTGGTCAATATGTGCAATGACCAGACATTCTGACCACATAGTGGACTGCAAGGAAGGGCACAGAGGCATGTGGCTTTTCCCATAATACTAAATTTTTTTAAAAAAGCTTTCTGAGACCACGATAAGGACACAAAGCCTCTCGGTGTGTAAAATTACCCCTCCATTGGCTCATAAAGGATAAAACCAGGAAATCGCTATAGCATAGATTTTATGAAAAGTATTTCGGAGGTCCTCAGTGGAACCTCAAAGGAAAGAAAACATGAAAAGAGCCAAGACAAATGATGTAATAAACGACAGTTAATAAATAAAAGCAAAATGGAAAATACCTCAGGTGTGCAGACCAGACAAAACGCAGTGAAGTGTGATCATCCTGTTAGGTAAACTGGTCAGAAAACTTCAAAAGAGACGAGTTATTTTTATACATTGTTCAATTATGTAATATACTCAAATTTTGTGGACTTCGATACTGATTCTAATTTTCCTATTTTAAAGTATTCTATATGGGGATAGGTTTACAAAATGCAATAATCATCTATTAACAATAGTGTGCCCAAAATGGCAGCTACCTAAATTTGTGCTAACTAAAATTAAATGGAATTTAAAATACAGTCCTCACACCCACACAGATCTTTTTTTTTTTTTTTGGAACTCCGTGGGCAAATCTGGTCACTGACCACTGCATTAAATAATAAAAGTAGAGGTCTTTTCAATCATTGCAGAAATTTCTCGAAGGATGCTTTTGCTTACTGCAAATGATTTAGCACACATATTTTGGGCACCTACTATATGATAAGCGCCCATGAAGTTCATTATAGCAGACAAAAGAAGTAAGCAAAGCAATTTTAGCATCCAGAAAAAGTACTGTCTTAGAAGTGGTACTTGCATAGCCAAATGTATGCTCACAGTCCACTGTGAGAAATACTAAATTTGTATATTCAGTGGTTGAGGCACTGAGAGTGGCTTTTTGGAGAAATCGTCACTAAAGCACAAAGAAAATGTGTTATATTTTAAGCATTATAATTGAGGTTTAGAGAACAGATTGAAGGAAAGTGAGACTAAACTGAAGAGGCCTGGAACCATCCCTGTGATGAAGAGGAAATGGCTCACAGGAAGTGGCTATAGGATAGATAGGTTCTGAATCCACCACGGAGGCTGAGAGTCCCAGTTCAATGGCTGCCTGGATGGAAGAGTGAGGAAGCCGGAGGAAGAATATGGAAGCCATATGTCCGGAAATAATGCCCGGTGTACTAGAGTCCTAACCCCAGTACCTGAGGAGAGAAGTGCTGACGGAGAGATCATGCCAACAGTTCGCCTTTGAGGGACCTGAGCACATTTAGTTATTATCAGAACCTAAGGTGGTATTATTTAAAACCAATCTCTGAAAGAAACCTGAGCTAGCGATAAGAGATTCTAACTAATTTTTTTGTACGCTACCTACCTGAGCCTTGTGAATTAAAACTTGCCTATGTATGACTCTCATCATAAAACAATAATAAAAGGGAACCTTTCATTTACAAGCTGGAAGGGATGTTATTTTTAAGTCTGAGATGTAAGAGATAGGGGAAAAAAACGAGTATGCGATATCTGGGTATGAGCATTAATTCTGTGCAACTAATGCACTGGAAAGTAATTAGGGTCATTACAGATTAAAGTTGCTCCATGCACCCTTTCATCATAGTGAACACACTTACCTTTGTCCTGCAGTGCCTGCAGAGAGACATGAGGGAGTTTTAAGCACTGAGCTAGCATCTTTACGTCTAATTCTTCAGCTCAGACAGCAGGCCTAACCCTTGAAGCCCTTGAAGCCGGTGTCTTCTTCATTTCTCCTTTAGTCCCCTCCTGAGTGTACTCTGGATGCTCCAGAGTGGATGTCGGTCCAACCGCCACTCCTGAAACCATCACGCCATCATTCTATCAGCTTCCACAATGGTCTTTGCCAACTAGTTTTCATGAAAGCAAACTAGATCTTAAGGTTGGAAATGGAATTGTGTCAGCCTTTCCCTGGATACTTGCAGCTCCATAACCCATAGTGTTGGCCTGTCCTCTTAGAGCCTTGTACCCTTCTTATTCACCCCACTGTCTCTTCCATCCCACTGGGACTCTTGGCCTCTGCATCCATTTCTCCCCCTGCGTGGAGTACTTAATGTAGCTCACACTGTCCTTTCAAGCAAATGCCGCTTCTTCCAGAAGGCCTTTCTTTTGTTTCGTTCTGTTTTTCAGAATTTGTGTTAGTTTTATTGATTACCTTTAGAACAGTGGTTACCATATTTAACAATAAATTTATGACGAATGAATGATGAATGAATGAATGAGTAAATGGCAAAACTTGAACAAGGAGGATGTTGAGAGTAGTAACCAGAACAGCAATAAGAATACTTTGGGGGCCGGGCAGTGGGGGCACACGCTTTAATCCCAGCACTTGGGAGGCAGAGGCAGGCGGATTTCTGAGTTCGAGGCCACCTGGTCTACGAGTGAGTTCCAGGACACCCAGGCTATACAGAGAAACCCTGTCTCGAAAAACCAAAAAAAAAAAAAAAAAAAAAAAAATACTTTGGATTTTGAAAAAGGGCCTCACTTTGTTGCCGTAGCTGGCCTAGAACTCACAGGGACATGTGCCTGTCTCCTGCCCGCTTGGACTAAAGATATGGACCACAACACCTGGCTCAATTACAACACATTTAAGCATTTTTTCTTCTTATTTTTTGCTTAAACACAATTGAGATGCAGAAAGACTGCCCTCAGCCATCCATGTGCCTTCATATGGATACCTCCTTAGTGGTGGTTTTGCAGTTTAACTGACAGGGAACACACTTTTGATAGTAGTGTCTTGATTGAATTGTGTACATCCCCAAAAGATAAGAAGTCTTAATCTCTAGTACCCCAGAATGTGGCCTTATTTGAATACAGGTTCTTAACAGAGATAACCAAGCGTAAGTTAGATGATGAGGATAGTTCCCCCTCCAGGTCTGATGTCCTTATAGAAAGGGAAAATTTAGAGACATGGAGACACATTCAGAGGGAAGACAAGGCAAAGATACACAGAGAAGCTGGGCATGCAAAGATGGAGACAGAGATTGGAGTGAAAGTACCACAGCCAAGGAGTTGCCAGAAGTACCAGAAGCTGGAAGAGCAAAGAACACATTCTCCCTCATAGTTCTCAGAAGGAACCAGTCATTCCAGCAGAAGTCCTACAGGAGATACCTTCTGATTTTTAGATTCAAGTGGAATTTTCTGTTTCATATGTGAAATATTTCTTTCTAATCGTAGTTCATTTTTTTTCTGTGTTCTCCCCTTGACTAAAGGAGCCACGAAGGAGTCTGCTATCCTTGAATACTATTGGGTCTTTTTAAACCAGGGCTTAGCACAAGCTAGGAAAGTGCAACAGTAAGCCAGTGAGCTGCTTTCCCTAATTCAATGGGAAAGAACACCACGTTCTTGGGTAAGCAGCCGCCAAGGTAGAAATGAAGGGGGGATTAGTAGACAATTGTTTAATCTGATGTTTGCAGTCATGAGAAAAAGTCTGACATGTAGTTAGGAGAGTTCAGAAATAAATGGGAAAGAAAAGGTACTGTCATGTGTGGGGAGAGAGTCTTGAGTGTCAGCAAATTAACAGTTTTTGATTAAATAAATAAATAAATAAATAAATAAATAAATAAATAGCAGACCCAGCCCTTTGGCCTGTCATTCTGTAGCCCAGGAGGGAGAAGGGCTAGGTGCGGCAGTATATACCTCTAATAACAGCACTAGAAAGACAGGCAGATCTTTATGAGTTCAAGGTCAGCCTGTTCTGCATAGCAAACTCTAGGTCAGCTAGGGCATGTCCAGTGAGACTCTGCCTCAAGCCAAACAAACCAATCAAAACCAAACAAAGCTCACAAAAGACATTTGAACCAAAGCAACAGAAACTCCATGTTTCTGGCACAGCTGAAGGGAGGTGACACGTGTCCTCACATGAACACAAAAAGCCAAGCCAAAGCTGTGATTCAGACCTGAACTTTATTCAGTTGTAGAGTTCCTTGACTGTCCTTGGCCCAGCATTCCTCCTCTTCTGCTGATTTAAATGTAAATGTTCCATAGTTCCATACCAGTTTCATCTCCCAGTTTTACCTTGCCTTCCTGTTGGTGTGGTCTCCTCTTAGCCAACACATATTTGGGCCTCTGCTGCCAGCTTTGAGAAACATACGAAGGCAGAATAAGACAGAAGCACATGAGTTCTATGTTGGGGGCTAGACCATACAGTCGTTTCAGTCTCCTGATTTGCTCCTGAAGATGAGTGGAGTAGCTTTGGCTACTTGGCTGATGGTGGCAGTTGTTAAGTGATATCCCTGCTGTTTCTTGAGCTACTTGAGGAAGGAAAGATGGACAGAAGCTGCCCTACCCTTACATAAGTTAAACATTTGGGGAGTGAGTTATTTTATTTCTCTGCATTTATGATAAACTAATACTTAGGCATCCTTACCCTTCCCACAACAGATTCAATGACAAAACCCATTTTTGAGTGCCAGGAAGGGACCCTGTTAGAACAACACATTTACCCTGTAAAACAGCTGATACATTTGGGGGGATCAGAAAGACATGGTTTCCCTTCTGATAGAGGTGAGGGAGAGGAGATAATGGATAGAATGACTATTGTCCATTCAGTGACCCCCCAAGTGCATTTATTTTCTCATTTAGAGTTAACATATAATAAGGGTAATATTTGAATTTAAAAGAAAAGTGCTTGACAGTGGTGGTGCATGCCTTTAATCCTAATACTTGGAAGGCAGAGGCAATAGGATTCTTAAGTTTCAAGCCAACTGGTCTGCAGAGTGAGTTCCAGAATAGCCAAGGCTACACAATGACATGTCTTGAAAAACAAACAAACAAACAAACAAACAAAAATGAGTTTTCTTCTTCAAAACATTTTTCTATGTGGTATATTATATTGCACTAGTATGCAACTCTAATTCATAGTTGGGGTATTAAATGGATCCAGTGATATGAGGCTCTAAATAAGGGCCTGGTAACTGCTAAAAGAAGTCAGTTGTTATTAATTTTGAAATTATCTAAAGAAATGATTGCATATAATATTGATGACCTTGCAGAGGACATGCAGAAGATGGACATGTGAAATGGCACAGGTATTTGGAAGATGCCAGACAGAAAATAGCTTTCTAAGATCCTGGAGAAAGTAATTTCCAGAAGAAGGAATAGATCAGAGTCTAAAAAGCTGCAGGGGAAAGTCCTGTGAGTTCAGACTGAGATGAGCATATTAGATCTGATGGCAAAATGTTGGTGAGGTAAAGAAGATAGCAGTTGAAAACAGACTAGTGGGAAAAAAAGATCAGTCACCAAGTCATCCATGACGCAATGACCTCATAGGAAGCAAACAGTAGCATGTGTGCATTAGTGAGAATCTAGAAGAAGTACCTATTCTCTATTTCAGATTCAGAAGAATATCTTGAATTATTTAAAGTAATGTAGAAGGTATTTGGGAAGCCCAAAGGAAGCTACTGATGAGTTAGAACAATAAGATTCAACTTTTACTGATATCCTCACCATGTCTACACCTATGGGGACCCCCTTCCTTATAGCCTCATTGCCTCAACTGTAAAGGAGACAGAAATGTGTTGACCTGTGATGACATGTACAATTACAAATTATCACACTTTGCAAATAAAATACAATGTCAAGATGTGATGTGTGCAATTGCATTTGTACTCAACTCAATATAGAAATATAAAGTGGGTTCATATGTTCTCAGGTAGAATGTACAATGTTGAGGGAGTCTCAGTATTTCATGATTTGTTATACAAGATAGGTAGGTAGATAGATAGATAGATAGATAGATAGATAGATAGATAGATAGATAGATAGACAGACAGATAGATAGATAGAGATACAGATAACAATTAATGGAAAAAGAGAACATTAATTTGAAGAAAGCAAGGAGACGTATCCAGATGAGAGGTGTGGATGGAGAAAAGGGAAGGGGTACTAATCTCAAAAGATGAAAGAAATAAAACAATAATTTAGTAATACATTATTTTTAAATTTTCAGTTATGATTTTTTTAATTTGTAAATAAATTGAGATTATAAAATCAGTATGACATAAAGATCAAATCAATATATTTTCATAACTTGGCCTGTGGATACACCTAGTATTGCTTGACTGGTGTGTGTGTGTGTGTGTGTGTGTGTGTACATATTTCTTAGTGCCATTAACAATTTCAAAACAGAACTGATTTGTTTGAAAATTAACATCTAAAAGTTCAATGAATTTTGAAAGATTGTTGATCAGTATATTTCAATGTGTTCATTTGTTTGAAAACCCCATTGACATATCCGTAAAAGCCTGTACACTACGAAGTTGTTAAAGAACCCCTGAGGGTTGGGGAGACTGTTAAATAAGACCTGGTGGTTTCTTTATAAGCACATCTCTAACATGTCTCTAAATAATATTCTTTACAGAAGGGAAACAATTGCACATTTAGATGCCTTGGAGGGATGTTATTGCCAACATTTGAAAACATAACCACGGTTGACATTCGTATTTCTAATATCTTAAATTCCAGCACCTTATGAAATATGTCCAGAGGATTATCTTATATCAATGGTGTGGAAAAGGACTCCTGCAGGCGACCTGGCTTTCAATCAGTGCCCACTGAATGCCACAGGTACAGTAAGATGGCACACCCAGCACAATAATGCTCATATTTTAGAATGTATGCTATATTTGCTTAGCACATCCTGCCTTTGTCCGTATTCTATAAATAAATATGTCTACTAAGCTTTTGATAGAACAGTGTTAGTAACATGCTTCATAAATGGAGTCAATGAAGAAGCTTTAAAAATGTTGCTGATGCTTTGTGTCCTGTGTATGGCTCTTGAATTTTTAAAAAATATATATATTCAAAAACAACAATTGCTTGTGAATGTTTCCAAAAGCAAAAGGAAATGGCATAAACTCAGTTTGCTGTCTGCCTCCCAATGCTATGCCTTCCAGCATCCTGCTCTAAAGCTTCTCTCTGTTCTTTGTGACATGCAGGCACCACTAGCAGACGCTGCTCTCTCAGTCTTCATGGAGTGGCCTCCTGGGAACAGCCGAGCTTTGCAAGATGCATATCCAATGAGTACAGACACTTGCAGCATTCAGTAGGTGCAAAGCCAGCTTTAGTACTTGCTCTGTTTATTTTTTCCTAATGATCACTATGTGAGAATTTAACCTTCTGTTGTATAATCAAATCAGTAAAAAACCTCTGAAGAAATGCCCCAAGGAAAGAAGGGATGTGATAGGAAGCTGATTTCTGTGAGCCTGATCTAAATTGTTTTGTTCCTCGAGCTTGGGTTTTTATGGATCCTGGCAATTTAAATGAAAATATTTCCTGTCTGATGGGAGAAGGGCCGGAGCAAAATCTTTCTCAGATTTACATGCAATAGCTCAGCTATGATTGGTTCAAGTCTTCATTCAATACTACATGATTATTTCAAAACACTGTACATTTTTAAATTAAACATCTTTCACTTTGCAGTAATTGGAGAAGAACAAAGCTGTGTTACTTAGATATCAAATTTCTAGTGCATTTTGCAATATGAAGAAAGTAACTATTTCTTGAACCAGAGAAACTTAATTACTCACAGAAGATAATGTGGCCAGATTTTCCAAAAATGACTCCCCCTCCACCCCAGAAACCATTGAATTAGTCACAGAAGATGATATTCAAACTAGCAATCACATTTCTGTATTTGAAATTCTAGCTCCTTATGAAATATTCCCAGAGGATTATCTTATGCCAGTGGTGCAGAATATTTTGAATACAATTAAGTTCTGCTTAGCCTTGTTCAAGTGCAAGTCAGTGTCATTCAGAGGATGCTGTCGTTTCATCCCGGCAGTCATGAAGTCCTCCACACACAGGCAAGGTGGACAGTGCAGAGAAAGGAAAGGAAAAAGGAACCAAACACAGTGGTGTTAAGAGACTCTATGCTTTACTGGACTTATGTCTTGTTTTATGTTCTCATTGTCAGTCAAAAAAAAAAAAAAAAAAAAAACCACACACACATAGCGAACATATTCTTGTTTGTGTATGAAAAGGGTAGCTTAAGCAATAACTGCACCAACTAATAGAATCAGTGCTTATTTAATTAGCAGAAAAACAAACCACTCATTTCACAAAGCCTAAATCCAAGGGCTATCTGAAGCATTGCATTGATATATCAAATTAGTAACTATGAGCAACGTACTTGATGCTCATTTACATGTATTGTCTTATTTATTCCATTGTGCACACAGATGTGTTTAAATGTATACATCAGTGAGTTATTATTTGGCTACATGAAGCCTTATTGTATCATAAAATATATGTTTATGATACATTAAAATGTTTACTTAATCATAAATTACATGTTACATAATATATACTACAGAAATACACAATCTTTATACTTTCTATATAACCAAAAAAATGTCAATTCTAGATAACATTTGGTTTCAAAAATTTAAGTGTATATACACACACACACATATATATATATGTAGTGTAATATATATGATAAGTGTAATATATGTATAAAATATAATATACATATTATACACTTTCATACATAATGACAGGATATAATATATACATTAATTTTATGACACATTAAAATATTTGAACATAATATGTAAACTCTCTTTTAATAACATTTATCACTGATTCAGACCATTATACTTCAGAATTATAAACAAAATAATTATATCAATTAAATTTACATGATATAGCTCTAATGTTAGGTGGACTATTTTAATCGACTTGGATTTTTTTGTTACTTTCATTTGTATCTATTTGTTTTTATTTTGTTTTCTTTTGTTTCAAAATATTGAGAATTATTTTCAGGTATTAATACACTTTAGGCTAATGTTTATCACCTGTAAACATATCACCTGCTTTTGAAAAAACTAAATATGTCTAAATACAATTCTCAATGTGGTCATAAATAGAACATTGCAGAAATTAAATAAATAATAACCCTATCCTTATAAATTAGTTAAAAATTAATATTACTTCTTCCCTAGAAATTTTCTGCTATTGGTGTTTTTGTATAGAATAATGAATGAGTTTGCATTCTTCAAGTGCTGGTCATCAAGAATGGACACAGATATACACAATAAAATAAAAGAAAGGAAATCTCGAATTGTATATCCTCTAAAAACTGCACATTTAAAAAGCTAATAGCCATCTGATGTGCATAGGTTCTTTTTAAGAGAGCATCATCAATTGTGGATTCTCCCTTCTCAGTACAGAAAGTAAAGATCTTCTTGATGCAGTCTACTTAGGTGAGGTGAGGAGTCAAAGTGACATCCCAGGCACGACTGTTTCAAGACCCACTCTCTCTTCTTAAAGTCATACAACTGTCTGAATTTTCTATTAGAAATCATTTGCCCTAGACTATAGAATTCTGGGCAGCATGTCCTTAATGTAGTCCTATGGTCATTTTCAAATAGATAATAAAGAAAACTGTAAGAGGAGACAGCAAAGATTGATGTTGCAAGTACTGGACTCAAAATTATGATCACATATATATGAGAATATGAGATGTATATATTATGTGATTAACATAAGTGTACATATATAAATATGCAATCTACATATATGAAAACACAGACTTAAGATGATTTACATGACCTTTATCTTTACATATTCAGACATATTTATCATAAATATTCATCTATAAAATTGAGGACCAATCTGAACTTTAAATGATAGCTGTCTTACAGTCAACCCCATTGTCCAGAGTCTACAGTGTCAGTGGGAGATAGAAGAGAGATCAAGTTCTCTGAAGCATCACACTCCAGTTGTGCCCGAGCCCAACTTTGAGAATCAAAGCTCAATTGTGCTTGTGATTTAGAACAGTTGAGACTTCCATAAATAATAATTACTCTAGAGATGGCGTAGAATTTATCACTTCAATATTTAGTCTTTGGTGGATTTTATTTTCTTACATTTTTATGTTTATAAGGCTAGTTAAATTGTAGTCAGTTTTTTATAATATACTGCATGGGGCTTATTTAAAATAAATAGGCTGATATTTTCTAACCTTTTAATATATAAATTACAGTATAGGTTATGAGCACACATAGGCACAATGTATGTGCTTCATGAATAAGCAGCCAAAGGCTAATTTTGAAGTGGAGTTTTATCATCTCTAAGCAATAGCTGAATATGTCTTATTAATTCTCAGTTATAAACCAGTTAAAACAAACAAAATTGGGTCATTATTCAGTTTAAAGTATAAAAATCAGTGATCAATCATGCTTAACAATTAGTCTGAGTTATTTAATGGTAAGAACCATGCCATTTCAGTCTTTATTTCCCTAATATAGAACACAGTGCTGAGTAGAGACAGTATTGATAGTCCAAACATGCTTATTTTCTTATTTATAGTAAGGTATTTGCCTCCTAAGAGTTCTGATATATCCATTTTCTTTGTGATTATTAATCATTTGAAAATAATACATATCACAATATAGATGGAGATTTTTTTTCTGTCTGATAAATTTATAGAAATATGGAGTAATTGGTATCATTACATTATAAACTTCTTTGATCATTATAGAACAATTCATACCAATTAATATCACTGAAGTGTACTTAGAGACCTTATGAGATACAAAGTTAAACCCAATGATCAAGATGTTGATCATTTAAACTTCCCAATCACATATACATACACTCCTCCTTCATTTTCAAACCATTCTTACACATACATACATACGCACACACACAAACACACACAAAGACAGAGAGAGAGAGACAGACAGAGAGAGAGATCAGACAGACAGACACAGAGAACAGAGACAGATAGACATGGAATGAAAGAGACAGAGATACAAAGACAGACACAGACACACACACACACAGAGTCACTCACTTGAACACACAGGCTTTATGAATATGTCAGAATATATGACCCTGCGAGGGTAGAGATCTTAAATCAAAGGGAATTGGAGCACACTTGCCAAGGCTTTCTCCTTAATTCATCAGGCAGGTTTGTCAGTCTCCTTTCCCTGGAAAAATGTGAATGAAGGCATGAAGAGGGCTGAAGAGGACTAACAATATTGTTGTAGCTAAAGAACTTCTCTACAGAAATAGGAGTTATAGATGTAGAGTTTTCTCTTAGAATTCTGTTCCAAATTCTCCATTGTTCTTCAGATTATTGTTAAACAAACACACAGACTTCAAAGTCGTAGTTATCTAGTTTTTCAAAATTTGACTTTCTGGGAAGAGATATTAAAGAGATTGAGATTTGCCATCAAGAATTTCATGAATTCATTGCTTTTAATTGCTAAGTAATACTCCATTGTGTAAATGCACCATATTTTCTATATCCATTCCTCTGTTGAAGGAGATCTGGGTTCTTTCCAGCTTCTGGTTATTATAAATAAGGCTGCTGTGAACATAGTTGAGCATATGTCTTTGTTATATGTTAGAGCATCTTCTGGGTACATGCCCAGTAGTGGTATAGCTGTGTTCTCAGGTAATACTATGTTCAATTTTCTGAGGAACCACCAGACTGATTTCCAGAGTGTTGTACCAGCTTGCAATTCCACCAACAATGGAGGAATGTTCCTTTTTCTCCACATCCTCACCAGCATCTGCTACCAGCTGAGTTTTTGATCTTAGCCATTCTGATTGTTGTGAGGTGGAATTTCAGGGTTGTTTTGATTTGCATTTCCCTGATGACTAAGGATGTTAAACATTTCTTTAGGTGCTTCTGGGCCATTTGATATTCCTCAGTTTAGAATTCTTTGTTTAGCTATGTACTATTTTGCTCTCTTGTTCTGTATCTACAGGTGAATTTTTCTTCATTTCTACAACTCCCACTCCCCACACAAACATGTCACAAACTTGCCAACAAATTCACTGCACAAATTTTCAGCACATTACCTAAAGGACCGTTAATCTACTTTATTATTGTATCTTCATTGAGGGAAAAATAATAATATCCATGGTAGGTTACTATAAAGCAGGAGTTAAGTAAGTCAAAAAGTAAGCAAGATTATTGTTTCTATAATGAGCAAAATGAAACTAGGAACAAGTACCAACAGATACAGCAACTATCCCAAGCTTTGAATTTTCAAATACTAACGGGGTGCATTAGCCTAAGAAATAGGAACTACCTATTCTGTTCTTTATAAATGTTTGCGTGAAAGCTAGAACATAGCATATAGCAAGGGAGGCAGGAAGAACGATCAGAATTCTTGATCCTGAGTGAATTTGAATGTTATAATCATATGGGCATTCTTGTCACTGAATAAATAAGATCGCTCAATACCCATTGACTGGGGCTGATATCAGTATGTAGCGAGTACTCTGTTATTGTAAACTATTATTAATATTAAGTATAATGTTAGTTGACAGCATTCTTGTGTATCTCTACTTGCATCACCCTCTCTGGTAGGAATGTGGATACTCTTATGCTAACTATACAAGACCAAACATTTGATTGCCTTTTCAGTAAGTTCATCAATCTCCAAGACATAGCCAGAGTTATCTCCCTTAGAATTATTGCAGTATTCAACAGTGCCAAAGAATGTTACAGAGCATAACTTCTTTTAATATGGACAGGAGTTCATTTATTTTACTAATATTCATGCAGTGGATTTTTGGGATTTGAGTTAAAATATTTAAATCCAGGAGTTGTAAATAATGCATATGTCAATTTTTTATAGCATTTTCACAATCTCTTAAATACATTTTTCTGTTATGTTTTCGCTGTTGCAAATGAATAAAGGATAATGGAACACTCAAGATTCTTTCCCATATTGATAAAATAGTAGACATGGTAGAATTTACATGTGTTTTAGTCAGTGTTCTATTGCTGTGAAGAGATACCAGAGATACCATGCCTATGGGAACTCTTACAAAGACAGCATTTAACTGGGGCTAGCATACAGTTTCAGAGGCTTAGCTGGTTATTATCACGGAAGCACGAAGGCAGACATGGTTTTAGAGAAGTAGCTGAGAGTTCTACATCCTGATAAATAGGCAGCACAAAGAGAAAGCAACTGCGCATGTTTTGGGCTCTTTGAAACCTCACAGCCTATCCTCAGTAACACATTTCCTCCAACAAGATCACACACCTTCTAATCCTTTAAAAAGGTACTACTTTCTGGAGATCAAGCATTCAAATCTATAAGCCTGTTCAAATCTATGGTGGCCCTTCCCATTCAAACTACCATGACTCACCATATAGATTCTAACAAAACCAAATATTCGGCTTCATGTTAACAAATAATGTATAAAGAAATGGAAATGGCCATGCTTCAGTAAAATTATACAAAAGAACAAGCAATAGATACAACTCAAACTGCATCCCCTTTGGACTGCTCCGTTATAAAACAGACTATTTTCTATTTGTTTCTTTCTCTGTTTTCTTCAGAAGTTTAGTAATACCTAATTTAGGTTTCCTATCATCTAGCTCTAATATCTGGATACTTTTTGTCTGTCTTATTTCTCTACTTTTTTCCTTTACTTTCTACATTCCTAACAGACAACTCTTCTGGCCATTTTGCACAGCTGACAATTTTTATGGAATGTTGGGCAGCTCATCAACGTAATTGTAGTGTCGCAAGACCATGCTCTGTTCAAAACCAAGCATTCCATCCTGTCATGATTAACTTTCTATCACTGTGATAAATCCTTGTCAAGGAAAAAAAAAAGGGGTTATCTGGAACCATGATTTCAATGGCTTCATTCCACGGTTGACCCCATTGCTGGGATAAACATTCACTAGGCCAGACACAATAGAAGGAAGATGAAACAAAGTTGCTCACCTCATGGAGACCCAAATGCAGAAAGTGACACAGGAGAGACTCCTAAAGATCAGAAACCTTTCAAAGCGTCGTTTCCACTGAACTGCTCCTCCCAATTTAGTCACATCTTTTACCAACTCCGAAAGTTCTGAGTCAATCTATGAATGTATTTATTGAAATGATCAAGTACCATAATCCTGTTACCTCTTAATTATCTTATCCACCTACTGTGGGCTAAACGTTCCACACATGACACTTTACAGGTGTGTCTTTGGACCGAGATTCCACCTCCTAATGCTTCCATCTGTTCCCAGTGATGCTGTGGGATAGGGACCAAGCCTTTAAACATGAACCTTTACGGGACCTTTAAACTATCCTGTTAGCTCTGAGGGTATAGAAAATGTATAATACAGTTACCTCTTACTTTTTGTATCTACCTTCTCTAGTCTAAGCATTCTACACAGGATCTTCTACAAGAATACCTCAAATACCCTGTTCTTGTTATTCTATTATATTCAAGGATTATGTTTTCATTCCAATCAGGGTTGAGGTTAGACAGGGCTTTTTGATGTTTTAGTAAGAGTGTATATTAAATAAAGACCAGAGGTAGCAAAATAAAAAGAGCAAAGGTTTTGTTTAACACACAGCTGCTGTCCATAGTTGCTTGGTCATTTGATTTGTGGCCTATGACAAAGTAGTACATTTTGGTAGAAGAAGGTAAATAGTCTATCACCCTTTATATAGTGGCTATATATAGTCTCATTGTAAATCTTCAAAATGCATGAGACTAATGATCAAGATTCCTTGCACCTAAGTTCCACCTCTTGATGGTCTCCATTTGCTCCTAATGGTGATGTGAGCTAAGAAGCAAATCTTTTAAACATGGAGCTTTAGGAGCACTTATCATCATCTTAATCCCCCTTCTTTCATTATTTACCTTACAGACTTTGGATGGACAGCCGATGTATGGCTATCCTGTTAGCTTTGCAGGTATAGAAAATCAATATGTGACTTTCCTGAGTTTCTCACTCAGTGATCCAGATTTCTTCCCAACTTCCAAACTGTCAACTTTCTTTAAAAGATGACAGTGACTACTTAAAGTTCTCTTACCTGGCAGATCATATGTGGGACTCAGAGAAGAACATGCAGAAGTTCATTCTCTTTACCGCATGGGCCTCCAGGATCTATCTCACTTACCAGGCTTTGGATCAATTACCCATTGAGCAACATCACTGACCCATATTTGTATTTTAGAAACATTCATCCTAACTTCTCAGCACTTAGATACTAGAACTTAGGATACGATGTTATGAGAAGCCCAATAAGTATCTAAGTCACTTAACAGCACTATCAAGTGAATGACTTTGATCTTTAAAATATGGCCCAGTCATTAAATGAATTAAAAGATAAATATTTAGATGGTTGGTTTATGGAAAGAAGTTTCATGTATAATTATCTTTTAATTGAAGCCACTCAGAGCTGTGGTAAACTTTAATATATCTTACAGATGGACCATAGAATTGCTGATGTAATAGTATATACATTATGATGTATCCAGTTTGTCACATGCAAAAAGCCAACTATGATAGACCTTTTGGTTTAATATTGACACAATGGAGGCAACAGTGGCAGACAGTGGGCAGCATGAAATGGAAGGTGGAGTAAAAGACTTTACTGCAGACACATCCCCATTCTATAAACCATGGCCAGCATGCACTGCTGCTCTCCGTATAGAGAGCAAGGAGGCTTATTTCAGAACTATAAATCCCAACAATTTCATATGCTATCCCATTTGTGAAACTGGTAAATTTGTTCTTTGAAGCAAATACCTCTCATTGTTGCAATGTCAACAAGAATAATTACTGATATTTACCATTTTAAAAGGAAATACAAAAATTGCAAGAAACAAAATACTTCTGACATGCTCAGGTGGATAAATTAAGAAGATTGATAATTATCTCCTAGAAAAAAAATTGAGTATTTGCCTCATCCTACATTATTTGAATAAAACCACTATTTGAATAAACCAAACTCTTCTTGGCAAATAGTTTTAAGAATAGTTACACATTAGGTTTCAAAATTGTTACTACTGTACAAATAACTAGAAGTACATCATTGATATTGTAGATTTCTTAAAGTTCTATACTCCTTATGTTGCTCATCAGGAAAAGAATATTGAAACTTTTTAAAATATGAGGATTTGGAATAATAATTAAATAGTTAAGTAGGTTTTGGTAATTTTGATGAAAATGTATTATGAAATATCAGTTAAGAATAATACTTCAGAAATAGGTTTGACTCAGACTATATTCAAGAAACTCTTAGTACCAGCACTATTTAGGAGCTCTGTAGTCTTGGTACATAGCTAATCTAAGTGGGTTCTGCTGTCTAAATGTACAACTGCAAATATCTATGGTAACTATGAGGATATTACACATCCCTTTGCATTGAATGGTCATCAACTGCCACCTTTAACTTGCAAATGCTTAAGAAGCACAGTTGTACAGAGAAAAAGGAAATCTTTCTGTAGTCTCACTTCAGTTTAGCAGGCACATAGAACAGGTACATCCGTGTGACAGACTGCATAGCAGAGATTATAGGGTACTCAAAGATGACGGTGTGCTCCAAGCTCTTCAGGAGTTCAGAGTCTAGTAGAATGGATGAGATAATACAAAAATATGACAATGACGTAAGGCAGATTGAGATTACTTCCAGGAGGCATAAAAGTAGAGATCATGTCATGATTACATTTCTCTGAGTACATTTCATGAGGCAGAAAAGACATGTAACAATTTATCCAGAAGATTTGGCAATAACATTTGAAGTTAGGGAAGAGAGTAAGTCAGGAAGCAAAGACAAGATTCACATCATTTCTTATGGCTGTGGTAAATAGTTTGGATAAGATGTCACTAGAAGATTAGCAGATATTTCAGAATTGTGGGTTACACAAAGCCGACTTTCAGAGATCGTGCTGAATGACAACTAGTTATTCTCACAAACAAGATTATAGCTGAGCTAGAGAGAGAGAGAGAGAGAGAGAGAGAGAGAGAGAGAGAGAGAGAGAGAGAGAGAGATCTGTACATGCAAAAAGTGAAATGGAAAAGCAAAAACAGAAACAAAAAACAGAACAAAAGAGGGCTAATTACAGAGTGAAGCTATGGGTGTCAGGTTATATGTGAGCCTTGGGCAGTTGCTGGAAGCTAAGATTCAAAGTTCCTCATGGAGTTGCTTTCAAGATCACCCTCTGCAGAAGGAAAGAAATTCTTCTAGGGATGCTATATAATCAGATTCTCTCTTGCTACCCTGGCCTGATAGGCAAGAAAATTATGTGAACTCTCAGACCTAGGGCATTTCTGTTAACTGTGTGACTCGGAGACTTTGGGGAAGAGAAAGGAAAAAAAAATCACATTTCAGAAACTTGAAGGTTCTAGCCTTAACTAAGGAAGAATAGAATTAACTTGACACTCAGCAAGAACTGAAACAGGATCATGGAACTGCCTGAGGACTCCCTTGCTGGAGAAACTCGCCCCAACTGGTCCACAAGATACTTCACAAACCAAAGGATGAAACATTCCACAGGTTTATAAGAATTGTCCAATTAACTAAAACCCATGGGGGAAAATACAGTACTTGTAGAAATCAGAAGAGATAATGATACATATATGGGGAAAAAAAGGGTATTTGTCTAAAAGAAGAGATGAGAGAAAAAATAGTAAACATGGTTAAATAATGGAAGAGAATGTAAAATTTAAGCATAACATTTATCAATATGTTATCGAGCATTTTGTTGCCGTGGCAAATAACTGAAGGAGCATCATCTTGAAGGAAAAAAGAGTCTCTTAGCTCACAGTTTCTTGCCATGGTTGTTCTGTTATGATGACCGAGAGATGAATGTCACCATTATGACTGGGAACTTGGGACACAGCACGTCTTCACATCCTGTGGTAAATAGAAATTCAAGAATACAGACAGGAATGTGCCAGTGACAAGAAATTCTGCAGACACATTCCCAGTGACATTTCTAAAACCACATTCCATGGAGCCTTCTGAAACCTTCTAAAAACTGCAAGTACCTCTCAAAATCTGAGCATGAGCCAGGAACCATCTCGTACTTAAGCAGGGTTGGGTAAGAGGGATTTTTATATTCAAAGTATGGTGTAACGGGATATATTGTCACTGTAATCAATAATTAGAGTAAATAGCCAATTAAAGGCAGAGGAAGACATAATTACTGAATTGGATGTAAAGAGAACCAGTTCTAGACCAGTATACCTTATCTAATCAAAGAGAATTGGAAATTGAATCCCAGAGAAGTGCAACCTATTAACACAGTCACCACAATGGGGCTGTCTCTCAGTTTTACAGACAAATCAAATGATCCTAAAAAACAGAAATCTTTCCAATCCTCCTTAGTGGCAGACTCACAATTACAAGATAAGTTTTAGAACTGCAGCTATTCTGGAAACTCGGTAGATAGAAGGATTTCTAAGAATGATAGCACAGTGTGTTCACAATCAATAAACTAGAAAGTGTCTTGCAATTTAACATGTGCTGGAAAGAACGAGTCTCTCCGAACATGTTTTATTATCAATGTCAATGCTATGAATTGTCTACACTGGAATATAAAAGTATTCCAAGTATTTGCCATGAGATTTTTTAGTAACAATGTCAGGAAAGATGCTAATTATTGCCAATTCTGAGAGCCAGAGTGATCTGAGCAACTGTTTGTTAAGAACTGGACCGAACACCTCTCATTCCACATAAGCCTGCTAAGCAGCTGTCAGATGGCAATGATGCTAATTTAATACTGACTCAGGCTAGAAGTGTTGCTAACACAGATGAGAAAGCCTGGCTTTCCCAGCTCTGATTGGATGGTCCACTCAGTGCACTCTATAACTGTTTCTACTGAAAACTGAATTTGTGCCTGAATGCTTTGTTCTTAAAGGATCAGGTTAATTTTGTGATGCTTCTTCTTTAGGGGAAACACCCATAAAATCTATGGCAAACATATCTTCTCCAGACACAGTATGGAGTATAAAATAATATTGTTAGCCTATTTAGAAACAAAAGGAATTTATCTGGGTGCTTTGTAAAGAGATAAAGGAAGAAATAGAATAGAATATACTAAATATACTAATACGAGTGTATATCTACATACAATGACAGGAAACATGCAACATATGACCAAAATGGAAAATCACAAATAGCTCTCAGTAATATAGGAACAGAGGATTACATCATCATGGGTGTTTGTCATTGTGGCATACCAGTGAGCGCCTGTCCAAGGGACATTGTCCATCTGATGGCTTAATTCTCTCTCTCTCTCTCTCTCTCTCTCTCTCTCTCTCTCTCTCTCTCTCTCTCTCTCCTCCTCTCTCCTCCCTGATCTGTGTGTGTGTGTGTGTGTGTGTGTGTGTGTGTGTATGTTATAATTGAACATGTTAGTTTCATGCCACAGGAAGTGACATTGAGAATATAGCTAGGCAAAGATGAGAACAATGATACCATGTGTCTTAGTTAGGGTTTTACTGTTGTGAACAGACACCATGACCAAGGCAACTATTATAAGTACAACATTTAATTGGGACTGGCTTACAGGTTCAGAGGTTCAGTCCAGTATTATCAAGGTGGGAACATGGCAGCGTCCAGGGAGGCATGGTGCAGGAGGAGCTGAGAGCCCTACATCTTCATCTGAAAGCAGCTAGCAGAATACTGACTTACAGAAAGCTAGGTTGAGGGTATTTAAGCCCATCCCCAAAATGACACACCTACTCCAACAAGGCCACACCTTTTAATAGTGCTTCTCCATGGCCCAGGCATATACAAACCAACACTCCAGATGTTAAGATTGGCAAGATGGCTCACAGATTAATGTGTGTACTACTAAGTCTCAAGACCTGAGTTTGATTGCTGGTTCCCACAGTAAGAAGAAAATAACCAATTTCTCCAAGTTTTCCCCTTGCATCCATGTATATTCCACAGGAGTCACAGCAGGTAGACACACATGCACACACACACATAATTAGTATATAAATTAATATATATATTTAGTATATATATATTACATAAATAAAAATAATTTATACTTTTAAGCAATGCAGAATTTAGAAAAAATACATTTTAAAAACTAGCAATAGAAATCTTGTGCTTTTAAAACGTATCAGTGCACTTTGATATTCATACTTTAAAGGATTTGGAGACATGTTATTAAAAATTGTTAATCACAACTAATACAATTTAATATTTAACATTTATCTGGTGCATGCTGTCTTAGTTGTCATTTTAAAGTCAGTTTAATTACAGATTTAGTGTAGTTATGTTAACGGTTAGCCATTCTCCGATATTTGCTCTCCCTCCCTTTGATATCGTGCCACTATTATATGGTGTACACAGCTTATCTCTTCTTATACTATAAGATCAGTAGCACATGAAGAATGACAGCCAATTCTTCAGCCATCAAACTAATTGGAATTACACATCTCCAAAGTTCTTTCTACTACTGAGTATTTTTGTTTTGCCTTTTATTATTTTTATTTTGTTTGTTATGATATCATTTTTAAAAAAAAAACAAAGCTAAAGTTGTCTAACTTTCTATTGTGTTATAATAAACCTCAAATATTTACAGATTTTTTTCTTAAACTGAGAATATTGTCCTGTGACATGTCTGTGTGTTCTTATGTTTGTGTGGTCATTATGTCACCTGAGCATGCCTGGAACTCACTAAGTAGCCCAGGCTAGTCTGTATTCACAATCCTGCCTCAACCTTCCACTTGCTAGGATTTTAAGCATGTCCTCCTATATAACTTCCCAGGTTTGTTACACGTACAAATAATTTTCAAAAATTTTCTATTCCTAAAATATATTTTCCTCCAATGTATTTATTGCACATGTATCATAATTGAAAGCAAGAAGTCTGTTAATTCTGACAAAGAAACACAATTTTCACATTAGTTCTTGCATGGTGGGTTATTAACCCATTAAACTGTAAGATATATAAAATTTACTGCTTTTAAATCCTAAGTGTCACAAGATTATTTTAAAGTTTACGGAACAGACTAAATGTAGTTGCTTGGTGAAGAGATATACAGAAGAAATAGTAATGGAGATTCTGATGTGTTTTCTGTTCTTTTGACTATAACAGATTAAAGAGCACCTTGCGAAGGGCAGCGGATGCTGGCAGGTGATGGAATGTCCCAGGTCACCAAGACACTATTGGATTTAACCCAGAGGAAAAATTTCTATGCAGGTGACCTTCTGGTGTCTGTGGAAATCCTGAGAAATGTGACAGACACGTTTAAAAGGGCAAGTTACATCCCTGCATCTGATGGTGTCCAGGTAAGGGAGGGGAAGCCTGAAGGACAAGACTGGTATAAATAGGATCATTTGCTCCCCTCTCCAACCCCAGACACCAGTGCACTCTCCTTGGAGGCAGCTGGGCTGGAGGGAAGGAATGCTCATGGCTTCATAGAAATATCTTTACTGTGTATAAGATGGACTCTGTCAGTGAACTCAATTCCCTTAACAATGCTGTACCTTGGTATCCGAGACATAAAATGCTCACGTTAAACCTCAAGGAAAGACCAAATGGGCACATGCGTGAAGATGCTGCGAGCCTTCTGATAAAAAGCATTATTGCAAATTCAAGGTGGTATCGTGGACATTTTATTCCCACATTTAATACCATCATCTTGTCTAGGAGACTATTAAAAGTACATTAGGTATAATGAAAGCATATTTACTATGGGATGCAAAGAAGATGTCATGTAGCGTTTGTTTGGGGACTGTTTTATTTGAAACACAGAAAGCATATTTAGCATTGAGAAGTATTTCCTGAAACTACAAGGCACATAGAGAATTATTTTAGATGGGAAAATAAGAAACTCGGTAGCTCCTCGCAGCCCTTTTAACCTTGTCATGGAAGACTTTAGAGCGACATCACTTCCCTCCATAACAGAGCCAAAGTACTCACCCATAGGAAGGTTACCTTCACCATTAAAACGAAACATGACGAACAGCATTTTAAATGCAGGGCCAGTGCATACTTCATATTAACTCTTTTTCTGCTGTGGACTAAAATGTACTCCTGCTAGACTGATCTCTGAATTTCCAAAAAAAATACAATTCTGCTATCTCTGAAAGAGTTTGTTTAAATAAAAGTTTTGCAAGAGTTGCCAGATTAGGTGTTAGTCTTGTACAGTCTACTCCTTGTCTGTGAGTTTGGTTGTATTTCACTTGGAAAATGAAGGGGTATTTTTAGAGGAAGGAGGTGTTATTCTTTGGATTTTTTTTTTTTTTTGGCAGGGAGTGGTTGTTAGGTTTTGCCATAACTAACTATGGAGTAGGCAAGGAAAGGTTGTTTGAGTGATGGAGCCATCCATTAATAACACCAATGCATTGATCTGTATTCAGATGTCAATATTGAAAGTTTATGTATGACAAAATCATCCATACTGTATCACCAGTATATGCCATTTTAATGGCTCTAAGCACCTGTGCTTATTTACAAGGCCATAGTCACCTGATATGGCCAGGAAGAATCAAATCAGGCCATGTTGGAGGGCCCATTACACAACTGAGGCTGTGACAATTTTATTGAAAGCAATGTTTTTCATACCTTTATCAGAAACAGAATATAATGGCAATTTCCAGGATGAATACAGTTACAGTTCCCAGGATACAATGAAGGTTGCAAGTTATAAAGAGTACACAAGATTAATATCTAAGACCAATTGTTCTGTCAAGTTTTCATGCTTCATTGACTACTATGAGAATATACAGAGAAACACAAAAGGCGGCCTGAACACTTTAGAGTACATTAGTCTCTCAGGAACTATAAGGCACATTGTGCCCCAGGGATTCATGGACTCAAATCTGAAACCCTTTGACACATGATTTTCTAGGTAGCAAGGCTAAGCCAACTTCATAGTTTCCTGCAAATGGCAATAATAGATGATGTTTGGAATAGAAAATTAAAATCATTTGAGTATTTTGAAGGTAGTACTTGCCAGGCAGTGGTGGCACACACCTTTAATCCCAGCACTTGGGAGGCAGAGGCAGGTGGATTTCTGAGTTTGAGGCCAGCCTGGTCTACAGAGTGAGTTCCAGGACAGCCAGGGCTACACAGAGAAACCCTGTCTCAAAACAAACAAACAAACAAATAAATAAGACAGTGCTTTTCTTATAAAAATAGTCTATTCTTTTAAGAAATTAAGTAAGCTACATGCATCTTTACCTATCTGAAAATTCCTATTAGTACTGACATAAAAGATAGTATTTGAAGTTCTTGACCTCAAATATAGTAAAAATATATTTTAAAATCTGAGACATATGTTCATAGAAAATTTACCACATAGAATGCAACATTAAATAATCTGTCAAAAATAAGAGGCTTGGAAATTTTTAGTGCTAAAGTTCAAAAAATTAAGAGTAACAGGTTACATTAGAAAATATTTTGATTTTTTTCTCTTTTTTTTTTTTTTTTTTTGAGACACAGTCTAACTATGTATCCTTCCTTGGCCTGGAACATCAGACTAGTATTGAAGTCAGATACTTGTGTACTTCTGCCTCTCATCTGCTGGGGTGAAAGGTGTGTGCCAAAAGACAATGCTGGAAACTTTTTGAATAAGCTACTTTTCATATTACTTCAGTCATTCAACATTTAACCAACTGTCTGCTCATGAAATTAGTTGCTCTCACTTAAATAAAGCAGTCTCCTGGGTCATGTGTTCTTTACTGAAGACTAAGACATGTTGCTGTATTACCTCTCCTCTTCTCTTCATTTCTCTACAAGTATGAAGAATGCTAAACACAGTAGTGTCTTCCTCCGCACGAGAGGTGTGTCTGTCTGTCTGTCCATCTATCTACTTGTCTTTACTGTTATCCTTTCAGCTACCTGCTATACCCCCACCCATCATCTTCTGGAATTTTCTTTTTATATGTTAACCTCTCCCAATCCTTGCTCAAAAATTACAAGCCTCTTCAAATGCCCGATTATCAAGCCTCCCGATTCCATTAGAAATTAATTTTGTTTTTTTTTCAAATGCTTCAGAATAGTTATACCTTTTTGTTCGCTCACGTAATTTGCATATACCCACTGTCTTCTTCCCTTTGTTGTAAACTCAGGACGATGGATGTATTTAATATCCCCTGCAACTTTATATAAACTTCAACTTGCTATGTCTGAGATCTTCTGGGCATTTCGATGGCATGGCACTTCTGGTTTAAAATAGTATGAACTAATTTTACCCTTGAAATGTAAGTGATCGTGCATTTTCAACTCTTCATTATAAAATTACCAGTTCCTTGGCAATATTTACAACATTGTCTAGATTTCCTTTATCTTTCATTCCTGGGGGCTCTGCCTTTCAAATCCTCTTTCAGTCATTCCTTCCCCGATAGCTCCAGTGTTATTCTAAGCCAGCCTCTAATCATCTCAGCCTAGTTATTTTTATGGACTGTATCCTTTGGTCCTCCTCTTAGTCTAAATTTGGACCTGTGTTGCACGCCATCATCTTATTAAGTATCCTAGAACAGCTATTGTTATGTCAGCAGGACTTGCAGACTCCTTGTTGTAACAACCCTGTACCTTGGTGTCTAGTACACTATGAATGATGTTCATTACACGATGATTCCATTCAGGCAAAGGTGCTCTAGCACACAGACCATCATTGGAGTCACGTTAACCACTTATTGGCTCCCAGATGTACTGAATATTCTTA
Organism: Mastomys natalensis; assembly: GCA_021653895.1. Classification (NCBI taxonomy): domain Eukaryota; kingdom Metazoa; phylum Chordata; class Mammalia; order Rodentia; family Muridae; genus Mastomys; species Mastomys natalensis. The sequence continues at coordinate 1,358,098 of JAJTUV010000234.1, read as the reverse complement.
GCTCTGTGGCATGATTGCCTCTGCTTTCACACTGCCTTGGTCTGTCTTGACCTTGCAAATGAATCTGAGTCCTATGGGTTTCAGAAATCCACTACACCCTCTCCCCTGCATCTCATTACATCTTGGCACTCAATGGAGAAGTTTCTGGGCCAAAAAGTAAGAAAATTGTTGGATCTTAGCAGAGTTCCAGCCCATCTCCTGAAATAAATTTTATTTAGACTCCTTACTATAAAACAAACTGAACAAATATTTGTTGTGGTAGTTAAAACAAAAACTAATAATCAAAATAATGAAATAATTGCCTTTGAGTTTCTTTTATCTCCTTCTCCTACACCCCTAAAATTTAGAAAGTTGACAGGCAGATTAGGTTAAACTATACACAAAGGTTACATTCTTTTGAATACAGTTAAATGCAGAACATTTTATTTGAAATGGCTTGAAATGCTGACATGAATAAAAAATGATTTGATGTGTTGTAAAAAAGAGTCTCACCATCACCTATCACCGGTTTATCCTGGATGCAAACCTCTCCATTGAAATCTCCATTCATCTGAGTTTCTAAACCCCATGAGTACATTATATTCTTAATTTATATCTTGGCTTGCTTAATAATTATAGTACAGGATTATTGTATAAATTATTTAATCCAGACCTGGGTTTTCTACTTTGCCTTAGACCATATAGTTCCCAGATGAAAACACACTCAACTTTTATATTACAATAAACCTTAATTAGCACTAAAGCTGAAAAGATACTACCCTCCATGCTATTAGAATCTACTTTCCTATTCATAACTGAGTTATTACTATATTTCATCTGGACTGCTCTTAACTCCAATTGGCCAGCCTACAGAACTAAGTTCTCTTGACACCTAACCCATGGTGTCTTCTCCTTCCTCCTCCTCCTGCACTTTTCTTCCTCATGGTTCTCCTCAGATCCCAAGCTCACAGAACCTAAACCCCACCTATGTCTCTCCTGCCCAGGTATTGGCTGGTGGAATTTTTATTTACTAAGCAGAAATAACTTGGGGGCATGGTCACTTAGCCTCCTATGTGCAGACTTTCTTGTTTCTGGGACAACCAAATCTTGAGAGCCGGTGCTTAAAATTACATTAGATAAAGACCAACCCTCAACACCGTATCTGAAAAGTACATGGAAATATTCTTGATGAAAAAGATCCATAGAACTACTAACTTACCATTAAATATATGAAATATGTAAATCATGGTTGTTGCCTTCTTCCATCAGCCCACAAGAAACTTGCTGCTTTTAATGTAAATAAGATATTTCGTCTTTGCACATTTTAAAGTGTGTCTGTAGAGAGTGGGGGTGTGCTTTGCCTACATGTAGGCCATGAATCAAGTGTTTGCAGTTCCTGAAGAAGAGAGAAGGCATATTATGCCCTAGAACTGGAATTATGGATGGTTATAAACGAAATTATATGGGCTTGAAAGTGAACCCAGACCCTCTGGAATCTCAGCCAGTAAGTTTAACCACTGAGGTCTCTCTCTCTCTCTCTTTCTCTCTCTCTCTCTCTCTCTCTCCCTTCATTTACTTTTTGAAACTTTTCTTTTTCATGTGTTGCTTAACAACTTCATAAACCAGAATATTGATTTCCTATTAAAGAATCAATACAAATTATGAAGTAAAATATTCCCATTTATTAATATTACTTAAAATACTATTATTATCACATCAACCATCCTTAAAATGTCTTTAGAATGAATGTCCTTTTGATTATTCATGAAAAATAGTTTGTTGCCTTTGACAAAAAAGGTAAGAGCAGGAAAAATGTAGAAATCCTACACTTATTACACCTTAATATTACGGCGCTTCTCCCTATCATATTAAGATAATCAGGGATTGACAAACTTTATAGTCTGATTATCTTAAGTAGATAATTGCCGTTAATTTTTAAGCAAACCACTGCTGGGTCCCCTTATCACTTGGGTACATCAATCCAAACTGTATTAAAATGAATACTTATTTTTTAACAAGCAATAGATTTCATTCCAAAGCATGACCATTTCCCCTCATTGCTATCTCTCCTTGGCAACTGCATATTAATGTCAACCATAAAATATATATAATACCTAGCCTTTATTTTTAATGTCAAGAATTTGAAACACCATGAGAGAAGTAAATATTTTACGTGAATGTTAGTATTATGGACAAGACTTCACCAGCTCTTCTGTTTTAAGCTGTTACTTGAGCTCCTGTGCCTTTAATGGCCTAATATTTTTATATTTGTTATTTGCATTTTCCTATGTCAAGGTCCCTATCAACACCCGTCTTTCATCACGGTCTGATACAACTTTATTCACAGCTGAGACCAATCTTTGTTTTAAAAAAATATCAGTAAAACCTTCTCCAGAGTCTTTTATAATCTTTATAAATGAGGTAGACCTGGTCCAGCATGCTTCAACTTTGTCTTTGGATTTCTCTCAGAGAGAGTTTTCTTTTTTGAAACAGAATAGAAGGAAAAGAAAAATTAAAGAAACAAAGAAACAAACAAACAACAGAAAATCCCCTCTGGGAGCAAAGCAGGAGATATCCCAGTAGAAACAGCTGCAATAAATTTTTTGCTGGCTTCATGAAGAACCATATCTATTCTTTTGACCTTTGCCATTTCCTCTCTGACATTTTAAATAAAATTTCACATTCTGCCTAGCCCCATGTGTAGGAACCACTTATAAGTAGTCTTTTGCTACTTTGCGGATTCTTCTTTTATCTACCCTTTCCATTCCTTTTCTCCCACCTCCCTCCCAAACACTAAATAAGAGGGGAGAAAAAGAATAGAGAAGAAAAAGGGCAACATTATCCTTACACTATTTCCTACTGGTTAGGGGTGACGAGTTCCTTGGAACAAGACTGATTTTTGCCGTTATGATATCTAACTTCTTATTTCGTCTTTGCACAGGAAGATTTAACAAACCACCAACAATAACCACAATAACAGTAACCAACCAATAACCCACCACCACCAAATACAACAACAAACACTCCTCGCCCTGCCATTTATATACCCTCTGAAAAGTTCCCAGAATTCCAAAGGACACACAATTTGCAGAAACTATCTGCAGCTGGCAAAATCATGTCATTGTCTGCTGCTGTGGAAAATCTGAAGTAGCATCACATCCCTCACCTGGGGATTAAAATCAAGAAAGATTCTTATATGCTTCAGCAGTTATTTATTTATTTATTTATTTATTTATTTATTTATTTAACGTCTGTGTTTTATAAAAAAAAATTAAAATTCTCACTACAGGAGCCATTATCATTCAAATCACAAGCATGAAGAAAGAAATTATTGAGATTCTCTGCATACTGTCATTTACCAGGGACTCATCCATCCTATCCCAGGATCACCAATTTCATTTAATTGTAAGGGCTAGCCTTTCCTTCTGATCTTTGGGTGCTAAATAAGTCTTGGTAACACTCAAGATATTCTTTTCTTCTTCGTTCTTTATTAATCATTTTATTCTTTATGTTTCAAATGATGTCCCCGTTCCTGGTTACCTCTCCACAACCCTCCATCTTACCCCCTCTTCCCCCCTCACCTTTGCCTCTAAGAGGTTGCTCCTCCACCTAATCACCAACTCCTGCCTCGCAGCTCTATCATGGGGCATCAAGCCTCCCTCCCCTCCCATTGATGTCAAATAAGATCATACTCTGCTACATATGTATCTGGAGCCATGGATCCCTCCATGTATACTCTTTGGTTTGTGGTTTAGTCTCTGGGAGCTCTGGGTGGTCCAGTTAGTTGATACTGTTGTTCTTCCTATGGGGTTGCCATCCCCTTCAATTTCTTCAGTTCTTCCCCTAGCTCTTCAATTGGGGTCCTCAGTCCAGTGGTTGGCTATGACTATCTATATCTGTATTGGTCAGGTGCTGGTAGAACTTCTCAGGGCACCATGAGGAAAGCAACAATACCAACCAACCAGAGCCCCCAGGGTCTAAAACCACCAGCCTGGGAGCACTTAGGGAGGGACCCATGGCTCCAGCTATATATGCAAGGAAGCTATATATAAGTGGGAGAAGAGATCCTTGGTCCCATGAAGGCTGGACGTCGTGGGGGGGGGATATTCGAGGGTGGGGAGGTGAGGTACGGGGGAGGGTGGGTGGGGGTACACCAACGTGTAGGCAGGAGGAGAGGGGAAGGAATAGTGAGTTCCTGGAGGGAGGGGGGAAATGGGGTAAGGAGAGAACATCTGAAATGTAAATAAAATTTCCAATAAAAAAAAAAAAAGAACTTCTCAGGGAACAGCCATACCAGGCTCCTGTCAGCCACAGTGTCAGGGTTTATGTCTGCAGATGGGATGGATCCCTTGGTGGGGCGGTCTCTGGATGGCCTTTCCTTCAGTCTCGGTTCCAATTTTGTCCCTGTCTTTCCTTTGGACAGGGACATCTCTGGATTAAAAATTTTGAGATGTGTTGGTAGTTCCATTCCTCAACTGGGGGCCATGCCTATCTATTGGAGGTGGTCTCTATAGGTTCTATCTCCTCTTTGTTGGATATTTCGTCTAAAGTCAATATATTCTAAGGTTTTATTCCCCCTCGCTTTGGCTCATCCTAAGACACACAACTTACAGAAATAGTTAATGAAATATTAAATTTTTAGAGTGGTATTCACCTCACTATATTATTACATGATACTATTTTCTTCTCTATGTTATTAAGAAAAAAAAATCATGAAAGTTTTTTATCTGGTCTTTGACATATCACTTTTGCTGGGGAAATCTATTTCTTAGTTGCTGAGAAAAATGCATAGTCAATTAATTAAAGAGATGTATTAGAAATAGAGATTCTGAATTAAATGAAATCAAACAACTTTTCATTGTTACCAAACCTTGATGTTCCTACTAAAAGATGGGCAGAAGAGATAGTTTTATTAAAGAATGGTTATGAAGAAGTTTTATTCATGTATGAGTTTGAAGAAATGGGAAAGACTATTTGGCTCACAAAGAAACCTTTATTATGCAAAGGAGGAAGAGTCTCAGGAATTTTAAGATGCAAAGGGGAGAAGGCTCCAGTCTGTGGAGAAATTGATTTCATTGTTTGGAGTTTGTCAGTCTCCTATAAATTCTTTGAATCGTTGGGCAGGGACTTTCTCTGGATTTTTCCTTGGAATTCCTCTTCAGGCTCGCTGAGTTTTGTTCATGTACTAATCTGCCAAGTAAAAAGGGAGATGGGTAAAAGGAAGTAGAAGGATGTGCCACTGGATTTTTCCTGGGAACTTAGAGCACCACATGGTAAGAGTAGGTTGCCCCAGATGACTAAGTAAAATAGAGGAAGAGGAAGTGGTGGGGCAATTTGTATAATACATTTCAAAGCTCAGGAGAGAAAAGACTTGGCAATACATGACTTCTTTTGTATATGTTTATCTTAATTATTTTCCTATAAATTTTAGACTCTTCTGTTACATAGGCATCAAAAACACTGATGAGCAATCATGTATGGGAAGGTTTTCAGATTAGAATCAGTATATTATCTTGTTAAGGAGATAATTATTTCACTGTTACCTTCACAAGCTTTCAGATAAATCTACTTCTAGAGGTGCTTCCCTGGATATTAGTAGGTCCAGCTGGATTAACCCTCAAGGGATAAGATGACAGAATCTTCTAGTCTTTGGAGCAGACCAGAATGCCATGTCTCTGCCAATGGCCAAAGGCTGATTATATATTTTAACACAGGAAGTAGAGTTGTCTTAATGTCTTAATGAGCATCATTTAGGCCCTGAAACTTCCACCTTCTTCTATGATAATTTAAATCTTAAGGAGCTGTTATGGTATCTCTCTTTCTAATATTATGAGAGAAGCTTGTAAGAGGAGAGAAGTCCAGAGATGACCATGAGAGACCATCAGAGAGGGATCTGTCCTGTATGGCATATACGTCTAGTGATACCTGTCATTCCTGGCTGAGAAGAAGTGACAAGTTCTCAAGTTCAAGTGGGAAGGAAAAGAAAGCAGAGGAGTATTGAATGTCTATAGTGCAATCTATCAGCTAGTCAATGCAAGGTAGTTATTGAAATAATTATATTAATTTCTTATTAACTTTGAAAATCAATGGAATTCATTGGGACATTTCATACATGCCTACAATGTATAACATTGACCTTCCTATTTCCATTTCTTTTCTCTTCTCTCCTTAGTCCACTTCCTATTCCCAAGTATCCCCTTCTAATATTTTTTTTTAAATCTGGTCTAGATTTCACATGCAAGAGAAGACTTTGATCCAGTCTTTCCAAATCTGGCTTATCTTGCTTAGCATATGAATCCAATTCCATGCATTTCCTTTGAATGATGTGATTTCATCTTCCAAAATTGTTTTTTGATTATGTTATTTATTTACATTCCGATCATTGCCCCTCTCCCTTCTCAGTCCCTGTACTGGTCCAGCAGAGACAATGGCTGATGTCCATTTGATATCTGTACCCATCCAGAGGTCTCCCTATTCCTCCCTGTTCCTTTCTCCAAGAATTAATAGAACATTCAGCCCCTCTTATCATTCCATGCGTCAGCAGGCCAGGAAATCTGCCAGTAGACCCTGGCCTGAATTGACTCTGCCTGACAGGCAGGCTTTCACAGTAGCAGGCAAAGTGGCTCCTGACAGTCTCCCTTCCCACAGTTCCTCATCCCATACTTTCTTCCCCTTGCCAAGAGGATGCTCCCCCCACACACAGACATCTTCCTTTCCTTCTATTTAATTGTGAATGGGGGGGGGACGGGAGAGGTAAATGTAAGAATCGATTTTCTCCCTTCAGCCTGTGGATCCTACTGATCAAACTTGATCTTCCAGGCCTTCATGGAAAGTGCCTTAACTCACTGAGTTATCTAGCTATCTCGACTTCTTTCTCCTTTGTGGCTAACTAATCATACTTATTTAGTTTTTAGAAAGTACAATAAAACTTGTCATAATTTTACTCTTTCAGAAGTTTCCTAAGAATTAAGGAAATATTAAGATTTGTATGGCTTTCTCTTGAGATTCCATTTACTATCAAAGTTTGGGTGTTTTGTTTGTTTTGTTTTTATTTTGATTATTATTGAAGTCTGTATTTATTTGATAGGGTTACCAGAAAAAAAGCTCTAGAAATTTATCTCAGGTTCACAGGAAGGAGTTGACCAAAGATTAGATTTTCTGAATTATTTTGTCTTCTAAATGACATCCTTCAGTCAGCATCTTTTAATGGTTTGTCTTTTCTCTCTGCAGAGGCATCTAAGTATCTCTGTATTCTTACTCTTTTTATAAAAATACCAGTTACATTGGACTTGAACCTACAATGATCACTATTTTTTTAAGTGAGTCCCTCTTTGGTAGAAATATTTCTAAATAATCCCACATATGAACATCAAGTTTTAGGGCTTCAACATATGAATCACAAGGAAGAGGAACAATTGAGCCCAGAACAAAGAATCATACATACATTGGGCTTTAGTGAGAGTTGTGAGCCAGGCTCACATGATGAGTTGCACAGTGGCTGCCTGTCACCCAGCGTAAGGTAACCTGTGCTGTACTCTACTTCTCTCACAAGCGTGGGCCTTAAGGATCTTGGCAAGGACTATCCAAATTTGAAAGACTGTTCTTCACTTTTCTCTCCTTCGGATTTAGGGGAAAAAAGGAGGATGTTTGATAAAGAAGTACTATGTTAAATTGTCCTCCAGACAAGATTTGTTTAAAAGGCAGCAGAGGTATGATGGGTCAGGAGCAGAGATTTGGGACCCTAAGAGACAGTAAGATGTCTTCTTTTTTAAAGGTTATGATGGTAAGAGAAGTCTTTCTCCAAGAGGTTTTGGGCCTAGTTAATCTATGACCTAATGCAGTATACATGACTTATACCATGTGACAGGGGCTATTCTTTATCTGGGTAGGATAATGGGGATTGGTAATTTTTATGTAGTATTAGACAGTAGTCAGGCTGTATCTCACTCTTCAGTGGCCTCAAGCCAGAGTATATTCTTTCCTTGCTTGCAACCTTCTTTGTTTAGATCCTGATCAACTCAGAGGGCTGCATTCTCTACCATTTTCAATCTTTATTTTTATATAAAAGTTATTAGAAGTTAGAGACATCAAAAATCTCTCTCTAGTTGTGCCTCTTGTTAGATTGGGACACTGTAAAATTGGAATATCTTCTAACTCAGTGGTGAGTAATCAAAAGGTTGCCTTTGAGTCATAGTCAGATACATGAACCAAGAATAAATTTATGAAGAAGAAAGGACCATTGGTAAGCAGAAGAATTAAGAATAGAAAAGGAACCACCTGAAGAAATACTACAAGAGCCACAGTTTTGATTGTGTTAGCTTTTGATATTTTCTTGGACATTCTCTGATTTGTTTAAATGAGTGGAATATACTGTTTGTAAGATATGATAGAGTAAAGACTATTTAAAATAGTATTGTCATGGCTATCCTTAAAATTAATCTCAGTTGTGCCATTAAGTACCTTTAGAACTCCTGCCAAGGTAAAAAGATCTGAGCAGATTAGGAAATAACTGGCATCTTTGCTAGGCAGAAAAGGAATTCAGTTAATATTGAACAACAGTATAATACAGAGAAATAAAATTCCATTTGTGGATAATTTTTGAATGGAGAAAATGTTTAGATACTGGATCATCAAATACTAGTAGTATTATTTGCATGGGTTGCAGCCCCCTAGTGCTGAGAACTGGAAAAACTAGTCCTCTAAATGTGGCAAAGTCTAGTCTCTATCTGTTTGAAGATTTGAAGATAGATATATCCCAACCTTAAGTTGTGGCAGAAAGCAAGTAAGAGTGGTAAGATTACAATGAGAACATATACATGCTAGTTACAGAGGACAAAAGAGAAAAATCAGAGCTGGATCATGATAGAAATAGATTTGATGTGATCCAAAGATTTCTTCCTGAATAGTTTTGTCACTTGCCTTTCCTGAAGATTGTCATCCTGCCCACCTAACCTCAGTTATATCCAATTCCAAGGATAAAATGTATCATTAGCAATAGCTTCCCTGAAGTTGTAATGTGGGAAAGAACAGAAGCACAAAAGCATGTTTAGTAGAGGAATGTTCATGATAACAAAAGATAAAGGCTCAAATAAGGTGAGCCCTGGCATAACCAAGAATTAATCTACTATAAAGCAATAAGCAAGCTGGTATGCATAGTCTAGTAAAAGACTATACTTATACTTGCCTGGAAAAAACGTGGCCCAGAACAAGGATCTCAGAATGTATTATCATTTTCTTGACCAGGTATCACTTTCATTTTTCATGGCATAAGCCTGAAGAGGAATCTCAGATCTTTTAATGGTTCCCAGGAGTATATTTTCTGAGCCATGCTGCTGAACTCACCGTTTAAAATATTTTTGTTAGTTCTTTGGGAATTTCCATACAGTATGTTTTGATCCCATTCATTCCTTCTCCCCTACTTCTTCCCAGATCCCTACACTCTTCCAAGTTTGTGCCTTATTTTAACCCATCAAAATGAACGTATACTTCCCAAATATTCTTGCATGTATGGCCTCCTCTTGGAGTGCATGTTGACTTACCAATGGCTACGGTCTTTGAAAAACCAAACCTTCCTCCCAGAAGCTAACAATTTCCAATAACGACTGGGCTATATTTGGGAATACCCACATCCCCTGTTCTTGCTGACGTTTTGGCTGGTTGGATGTTGCACAGCTCTCCTGCATACTGTTACAACTGCTATGGGTTCATATGTACAGTTGCCCTGTATGTCTGGAGTGCACTGATCTCTTGTAGTCATCTACTGTCTCTGGCACTTGCAGTCTTTCTTGCCCCATTTCCTGCCATGATTCCTGAGCCTTAGGCAGAAGGGATATGTGTTGCATTTAGAGCTGAGCTTTATGTGGTCCTTCATACTTGACTGCTAGACTCTTTTGGCATAGAAGAAAGTCAGGTCACATATGTGACTTCTGCTCTCTTCCAGGTTTCAATCTTTCTCCAGTGAGAGGAGTGGAGCTTGTTTAATGTATGACACACATTGCATGAAGGTGGCTAGGCTTCCCTGAACCCTCACTGTGACAGGGTTTTTTGATATGTTCTTACCATCTTGCAACGCTCTCTAGTTGGTGCCTGGTTACTGGGATCGTCCAGGCTCTCCAATATTCCTTACTTAAGAATGCTTCCATGTCTTGATTTGGTAATTTGTTTTCCATACTGAGTATTGACAATTTCTATTGATTGTTCTGTCCCAGTGCCTACAGGTGAATAATAAACATACTTATATTTAGACATGTAAGCATCACTAACTTCTTTACTCTTCATTTTTACATGAAGACTGGAAAAGCAGGATCAAGCATATGCCCAAAAGCCTTAAGGACTGAATATCCCTTCTTTCAGTATGCTTCATCCAGTCTCCAGTGTCTCAAACGTGGTATCACTATGCTACCACTTCTTGGAACTTTTGGTCCAAAACTTATCCCAAAGAATGGGTAACATCATCTAAATATTGTCTATTGAAGTTACTAAAGAACTCCTAAAGGTCAAGCAGCATTGCTTCTTAGTAGAGCAAAACAATAGCTTGAAACACTGCCAGTGGATCCTAGAGCAACATCCTTCTGCTATTCTGCTATTTTCAAAATGAGTCAGAGTTTCCGTGAAGATGTGGCTAAAAGAAGAGCAAGGAAAAACAAAATGTGTCACTCAAGACTTCGTTGTTTTCCTCCAAACAAGAGCATATTGGGAGAGTGATGTCAACAGTCTACTCTCAAAGTATTCCAGGTCTGTGGAATTGATGTGGTCCAGCAGGGGCAGCTATGCCTGATATTGGAGAGTTGTGTTCACAACTATTAGGTTAGGACATCCTGGAAGGGATAAATCCTTAAACTAGGTATCCCACTGGCTCAGAGGAGCCCAGCTTCTCATCTGGGTTTTCATGTGCTTCTTTTCTTAACCTGAATCACATGATCCATATTCTGATGTCACAATAGGATGATTTGAAATAATCTCCAGTCTTTCTGACTCCCTGATTGATTCTACTTTCCCAAAGCCAGTAGATATACTGCTTGTATAGATATTCTGGATAAAACTTTAATACACATTTGGATTTTTTTTTTTTGGCTTGGTCAATTCTAAATTATGTTGCTTACTCACCTGTTGTAACATATACATATGTAGTTCAAGACACACTTCAAGGGATGTTCACTTTAAAACTCCTATGTGAGAACAAACTCAAATTGGTTCATACAGCAGTGTTGGCTGGAAGCAACTTTTTCTACATCATTCCCAGAATAGAGACCGAGATAGTTTTCCCACATCACAAAGAAAGTTCATGTTGTAGTCTATAGTGTGGCTGTGTTCACAGGTGCTATGCATGTGCTCAACTATGAGCAGCCACGTTTTTAAAAATTAATTCTATGATGTTGTATCTTGAGTTGCCTCTGGGTGTGTGCCGAGCTGAAGAACAGTCTATGTGTCTTGGAATTAATTTTACCCCTGGAACAACTTCCAAGTGTGTTTTATTCTATCACCTGTCATTCTTGTCTCCTGTCCTCTCTTCCCTGTCTCATTTATTATTCTTCCGAGTAGGCTCATCTCCAGTGCTTAACCTTGACTTTACCTATTCAACTCTATTCTTGGTATTCATCATCTTTATCCCAAAGGGCTCCTGTTTTCAGCTATGATTAATTATTCGCATTAATTTTGTCTTTTGAGATTTAGACTTAAGTCAAACTTGTCTCCTGGGCCTCTTCACTTGGCTGAATTGTAGATTCTCAATGCTCAACCATATCAAAATTAAGTTTGCTTGCTTCATTGCTTCCTTCCTTCCTTCCTTCCTTCCTTCCTTCCTTCCTTCCTTCCTTCCTTCCCCTCACTCCTCTCTCTCTCTCTCTGTGTGTGTCTCTCTCTCTGTGTCTCTCTCTCTGTCTCTCTCTCTCTCTGTCTCTCTCTGTCTCTCTCTGTCTCTCTCTGTCTCTCTCTGTCTCTCTCTCTCTCTCTCTCTCTCTCTCTCTCTCTCTCTCTCTCTCTCTCTCTCTCTCTCTCTCTCTCTCCAGTGCTGCCATTTCTCATGTTGGATGTAACATATGTGGCTATACTGTAATTCTAGACATCCTGAGCCAGAAACCAAGATGCTATGATGCATGTTGCATCTGTGAACCAAGCTACCACCATCTCTACTGTTCACATCTGAAACTATTTTTGTGATCTGTGGTTTTACTTTCGCTTCACTGCATCCAAAAGCAGACTTTTATTTTTAACTAAACTCGCTGCATAACCATTGCAAGTTGGCAGCTCTGCTTTACCTGACCTTTGTCTACCCTATCCAGCCTATTCAAGATCAGTTTAGAATTATTATATCATTCTTTCTGTTTCTGAACTTCGTTTAGATAGATTTTAGTCACGGATTCTCTCTTTTTCTTCTCACTTATTTTAGGTGGATAAATTATCATGTTTTTGGCTATCTCCCCATCATTATGGTCTCAGATTCCATATCACATACAGAATAGGTTTTGTTCATGACTAGCCAATAATACACCCCCGTTTGTCTCTTTCTCTCTCACACAGTGTTTCATTCCCTTCAAACTCACTCTTACCCACCTGTTCACATCTGGCTATCTGAGATTTCCTCTCTCACCCTCCTCCTCTTTCCTTGCTCAATCCCCCCCTGACTTGTCCATCCTCCCTCTCTCTGTTCCCTCTGCCTTCCATGTCTCTCTATAATCTCCTGTATTTTAATCTCCCTTAGTCCATTTACATCATTGCACAAAATAGGGAAGAAAAAATGACACCATGCAATTCTTCTAAGCCCAGAAGCTAAGTCAAAGATGAGTGACACAAAGTTCACAAGGCTTGTGAGGATTGTTCTGTCTTAGAAGATGGGCCCTCATTACTACATTCTCCTAAAGGAAGGAATGCTGTGCCCTCACTGGCAGAGGGGGCAGGTAGCAATGTTCTGCCTCAAGTATCTTTTATAAGTGTCTGAATACCTTTGAAACAGTAGGCGCCAGTCTCAATCACCACCTGGAAGGCATCCTCTCAAAGTGCCTTCCCATCCCATCAGCAACATCCAACCAGTTACTATCACCATCTGAAGTTGTTTAACTTGTTTGTTTGTTTTTTTTTTTTTTTTTTTTTTCCTGTTGAGCACTGGAGCCAGGGCTTTGGAGATGGCAAGCAAACACTTGACCACTGGCTCATAGGCCTGTCTTAGTGACTCTTCTATTGCTGTGATAAAATAACCTGACAAAATCAAAGTAAGCGAGACAAGGTTTATTCTAGCTTGTAGCTCCCGAGATATGTACGGAAGACATGGCAGCTTCCAAGGACTCCTTGGTGGAAGAGGCAGGAAACTCTCTAGTCACACTGCGCTCCTGCTCAGGAAGCAGAGCATGAACAGGAAGCCTCAAGACCTATGCCCAATGGCCCACTTCGTTCAGTGACACGCTGCTTTCTATAGGTTCCCCAACCTTCCCACACAGTGCCATTAGCTGGAGAGCAAATGTTAAAAACACATTAGCCTATCATTGGCATTCACATTCAAACCACAACAACTCCAACTTTAAAATCATCATTTGAAATATATTTGCTTACTGACTTTCTTCACTCACTGGCATTTAGGATCCATGAGTTAAGTACTCCATGTATGTCTTGTTCACCTTTAATAATCTCAGTACCATACACAATAGAGGGAAAAACCTTTCAATACGTACCATTTTCATAAGTAAATATACTTCCACTTACTTTCTCTATCTTTCCTCACCTTTCCATCCCTATGTCTCTTTCCTTTGCCTCTCTAGTAGTCACTGTTAGGCAGGAAAGCATAACTAGTGACATCCCTATCTTCAGGCTTAGGCCACATTTACCTTGATATCTGCATTTCAATTTGATAGCTGTCCAAATCCATTCTCTGCTGAGCAAACTGCACATATGATCCAGATGTATTCTATAAGTGGGAAGGTATGCATGGGTAGAGCTGCCCTGCAAGCTTTCCTGCCTAAGCTTCAGAAAGAACCTTTGTTGGAAGTCTTGGTTGTATTGTCAACTAATCTAAAGACAGCATTTGGACAGTCTTGTTACCAGAGACAGTATGGGCCCTGACAACTCCAATAAGCAAGACCTGAGTAACGATGCTCAATAGATCAATTAAACAGGCAAAAAGGAAGGAAGGAAGGAAGGAAGGAAGGAAGGAAGGAAGGGAAGGAAGGAAGGGAGCAAGGGAGGGAGGGAGGGAGGGAAGGAGGGAGGGAGGGAAGGAGGGAGGGGGGAAAGAAAGAAGAAAGAAAGAAAGAAAGAAGAAAGAAAGAAAGAAAGAAAGAAAGAAAGAAAGAAAGAAAGAAAGAAAGAAAGAAAGAAAGGAAAGAAAGAACAGTAGTTTCTTCTATGTGGGTATGATTGGAAGAGGAGAAATGAGTTCTAGAAAACTTCCTAAGTCTCCAGTGCCGTGAAATAAGATCAAAGTTTCAATAAAGGCCCAAGAATAGCACATCTATGCAGTCCCAGGCAAAGTGTGCTCCTGCCCACCATTGACATTATTATTCAGGTGTAACTCTTCCCTTTAATTTTGAACTTCACTGGATGATTTCTATGGGTCAGTTTTCAGGATAAACTTATGCACAAAAAAAGGACTCATTTTTCTCAAAGACATCTTCCACACCACTCTAGATGATGAGGTTTAACTCATCCTATTGTGTCCTACATGGCCTGCATTAGTCAGAAAACAGCTGTTGATTATTCTGAAATACGATCAGCAATGAAATCATAGGAGAAGTTTAACCTGAGCCACCTTCCTACTTTTATTCAATAAAGATCCATTTATTGTCCCTGAAAAACAATACAAAATGTTTGCTATATTCTATGCTTGCTTAGTTTAAGACTAAGGTTAATAATCCATGTTTTTATATTTGTTCTTTGGTTATTTAAAAAAGGAGAACACTGAATTTATTATTTTCATCAAGGAATTGTGTGTCTGTGTGTGTGTGTGTGTGTGTGTGTGTGTGTGTCTGTGTGTGTGTGAGCACAGTGCCCTCTGTGTAGAGCAAGAAGTCACTGACCCACTGTCAGAAAAACATGCTTTGTGGAGTGTTTTTTTTTTTTTTTTCCAGAAATGGAGCTGCATTTGCACAAATTGCTTCCCTCTTCCTCTCAGTGTCTCTTGTTAGCAGCAGCATGCATTTTACATGAGAGCTGGAGGGATTAAGATGCAAACGAAGGTCAAGGACCTCAACATAGCCATCTTGTATGCACAGGGATGAAACCTACAACATTTGCCTCATTAGCTCTCTGTCCCCTACCGAGTTAACCAGCCATAGGCAATTGAAGAACTGTGAAGGTTAATTCTTTCTGCCCATAGGTAGAGTTACAGCTCAATGGACTAAGCCCTTAAAAAGTTAACACTCCAAGCAAGGAATTTTAAGCGGTAAAAATGGCAGGTAGTGCTGAAAGGTTAAGTGAGTTGAAAATGGGTTTAAAGCAGACTTAGTCGTCAGCCCCCAACAGTTGCATAAAATATTCTAGAACTTTCACAGAGGTTACAACTTGAAACAGGTTCCAACCATGTGATTGCCAGGAACTATTAAAATAAATAGCACAAATAGGCCAATTAAATATAGATACTAACAGCTTCAAACCACAGAAGAGGAAAGGAAGCTGCCTTGTTTTTCATCTAAAAACACCCAGGTGATTTTATTAGCGATGAGAGCAAATGCTTGTTTGAAAAGCTGTATGTTCAGAAGACAAACAAAACTGATGAATTAATAATTATTTCTACCCACAAGAGAGTCCTGCCCTAAGCTAGTGATTTGGTATGCTGCAATGTGCCTGTTTAATCACCTAAGGACCAGTTAGATAGACTATAAAGAAGGAAGCAACTAAGGATACAACCAAGCCGCCACCATCTTTGTATCCTGACTTTACTGGACACAGTGTAGGTCTCAGGCTACACTTCAATGGGTACTCTGTATCTCTTCTCCTGACTTCTGTATCTTGATGGCACAGCATAATATAGAACTCAGACAAGTCTTTCTGGTGACGAGTCACATATGAAATTGTCAGTAGCAGAATGGAACTGAATGAAATATGCCAATGTGCCGGGCGGTGTGGTGGCGCATGCCTTTAATCCCAGCTCTTGGGAGGTGGAGGCAGTCAGATTACTGAGTTCGAGGCCAGCCTGGTCTACAGAGTGAATTCCAGGACAGCCAGGGCTACACAGAGAAACCCTGTCTCGAAAAACCAAAAAAAAAAAAAAAAAAAAAAAAAAAAAAAAGAAAGAAATATGCCAATGTGCTCACGTTGAATGAGAAGTGAACCTCAGAATGAGCTTGTCTGCTTAGAAATAAAAAGAAACAAACCAGACCATCATTTACCTAATTCTAGATGAAGATTTAAAAACCAAGAGGTCTTTTGCAATTATCACTGAGGATGCTGGACAAGGATTTAGAACTTTAAAAAGATCATGTATGTTACATGTTGACCCATGCTAAAACAAGTCAGAGATACAAGCAAGTGATTCAAAAAGTGCATGTTCTTTGTGCCAGAAATTTTGAATGTCTCTTTACACTTTTCAATGGTTTGTTGGAAAACAAAAATACCATAGCTCGGAAAAGGCAGAGCAAGCCTTCAGCTGAGGAGCCTAGATCAAGCTTGCCCATTGTCCTGGTCTAACTACACTGTTATTAGAAACAGTGAGAGAGCAGTCCTGGTTTGCAGTTCACAAGATAACTTGTAATAGACCAGTACAAGTGAGATCTTTAGAGAACGAATAAAACATTTGTAAAGAATAACTCTCAGACAACATTACAGACAATAATAGAGGTGACAATGGGACAAGTCATTAGTGACAGTGTCTTACCTATTCTGGCTGCTGCTGGGATGCAGATGTGAAGCTGTGTAGAGACCTTAGAATTATGAAGATGAGGAGACTTCTTTTTTATTGGTGATTTTATTTATTTACATTTCAAATGTTATCCCCATTCCCAATTTTCCCTCTGCAAGCCCCCTATCCCATCCCGCTTCCCCCTGCTTCTATGAGAGTGCTTCCCCACCTACTCACACACTCCCACCTCACTGCCCTAGCATTCCCCTACACTGGGGCATTGAACCTCCACAGGACCAAGGGCCTCCTGTCCCATTGATGCCAGGAAGGATATCCCTGCTACATATTCAGCTGGAGCCTTGAGTCCTTGTGTGAACTCTTTGGTTGGTGGTTTAGTCCCTGGGAGCTCGGGGAGGGGGTTCTGGTTGGTTGATATTGTTGTTCTTCCGAATGGGGTTGCCAACTGGTTCAGCTTCTTCAGTTCTTCCCCTAACACTTCCATCAGGGTCCTCGTGCTCAGTACAGTGGTTGGCTGTGAGCATCTGCATCTGTATTGGTGATAAAGATCGAGAATGTGTCAGGATGTAAAGGGATGCTGCACGCAGTCATATGACAGCATCATTCCAAATGGGTGTTTCACAAAGTACATTCTCACTTATAATACTAAATTCTTATTTAATTTAATTTACAGAACTTCTTTCAAATAGTTAGCAACCTTCTAGATGAAGAAAACAAGGAGAAATGGGAAGACGCGCAACAGGTGAGGATGGTATTATTTTAGAATTGATGTAGAAGTTAGCTATGTATGGTTCTTAAAACGCATTAACAGTTTGATTCTCCGAGAGTATAAAATGATCTTGGGAATCATTCTGTATCTTTTAATCATTGTACAGAAATCAAGTCATCATTTAGAATATCAGCCCATGGGAGGGATTTTGTGTGAGCATGAGAAAAGAGTGATCATGTTTAGCTAATTTGCAACTTCCAGAAACAAATAAGTGATTGCTATGTAAATTAGCACTAGCCGTCTTTCTGGTGTATAGACAATGGAAAACAAGACAATTTAAAAGAATATATCTCAATAGAAGTAATGTGCTATTTACTAATCAGAAAATCAACTGCACTTCGTTCATGCTTCACAGAATCTGCCTCATGTATACAGAGGTGGATTCTTATTCAGTTTTTAACATAAACTCTCATAAACAATCATATTCAAGTTTACCTCTCTGCCGTGCCTTATCTGTCAGAGAGCTTTTTACTAATTTGGCTCACTTACAAATGCTTTGCCATCTCATAGTATACTAACGTTTGTACTGTAAGACTCTTTTCTGAAAACAGAAAAGGTGTTTTACAAGTGAACTCAGAGGAAGTATCGCGTTTTAAAATTACTATGGGAATTTAATATATCTGAGCATGAAACTTCTTTAAGGTTTCTGGTTTACGAAAATCCCAAGCTCAAAGCACTCTTGAAAAACAGAACGAGAATTTACTGAAGTTACTGAAGTAAACCATCCTCTCCCTTTTTTATAATCACAGCTGAGGCCTTCAGAAGTGAGACATGCCCTTTATTCCAGTTATGATACGATATCCATAAATAGCACAGCATGGCCGTCTTCATTACCAGGTCCCGATTCTGTGCTTCTGGCCAATGCAAGGGGGAAAAATATCACCTTTAAGTTTCAAACTTTGCTCTATCTTCTTCTGCTCCTTTGAATTATACACTTGTCCTTGGCCTTCATCTGGAGGGCAGCCGTGTTCCCTCGCTGTGAGGAAGTGGTGTCTTCACCTAGAATACAGCTGTCGGAGCCCAGCACATCCTTCCAGAATACTAGAGACTTATTAATTAGGGACACACTTAGAATGAATGTATGATATTCTGTTTAAGACAAGGCAGCAATTCAAACACATGGTATTCTTTACCGGGATGTCACATGAGCAAATAATTAATGGTATCAGGCATTCTTGTCAATGGAAAAATCAGGAATGTATACTCTGTATGTTTAGTTGTAATTTAGGATTAGTTCTATTCCCAGTTTTATAATATATTCTCAGTTGGAATGGTCCTTAACGATGTTCTTTAAATGATGGTTTGAAATTTTAAAAGAGGTTATCTTTTAGATCTTACTAAAAGTAATTACAGCCACATGGTAAGCATGCATGACATAAAAGGTGACTTCTTAAAATAAAAAAAAAAAGGAAAGGGTGTTTAAAACTTACCAAAAATAATTCTTGCGATCTCTCTCTATCGTTGAGAAGTAGACTTAACAAGAACAATCTTGAAAATAGATCTCAATGTGAATTAGTCAACCAAATAAATAACTCTGACATCAGAATTTTGCAAACAAAGCACATTTCTGGAAAACATAGCCACGCAATGCCTGCTGGTTATTCACAACCCCAGTTAAGAAGACTCAAACTGTATTTAGATAAAGATCCTTCTTAAAATGGAGCCTTCTAAAGTGAAAGAAGAACATACATAGGTTTGTTTCTTTTATGTCTATATGTAAATTATTTACATGATAGCTATGATTATAACCCTACAATTATTCCTAATGTTGTTCATACAATGACTAATAAAATTATTAGAAGTAAATGTTTCTCACAGATACTTACAATTGGATATTAAGCTAAAAATAAAGAGTCCAATTTCAGTGTTTCTTATGTAAGCCAGGGCTTTTATGAAAACATAAAGTTATGTTGTTTGTGTGCACACAATCTAACAGTCATTTCGGGAGTTTTCTTGAACTTCTGGAGTGATTAATTAGTGTATCTTGTCACTTCCAAAGCTCTTGCTGTGTGACACCTGGTATCAGATTCCACTATTCATTTTAAAGCTAAGAGATGATTCCAGCTGCCGACATTTCTTCAAGTAAAGTGGAGCTCATTTGTCGTTTTATTATGTAGTATATCTTACTTTTCTATAATGTGTCCCATTATATGAACTTTTTATCAAGTCTTACGTGCTCTTATTTTTCTAGATTTATCCAGGCTCAATAGAGTTAATGCAGGTGATTGAAGATTTTATACACATTGTTGGAATGGGGATGATGGACTTTCAAAATTCATACCTAATGACTGGAAATGTAGGTAAGAAATAGGAGTATTCCTCAAAACTTTATTGAAATTAAATGCCAGACTTTGTGCCACACGTTTCAAGTGTAATGTTCTTGATTATTATCTTTAGGTATAAGTGAAGAAATATGTTGTGGAAATCTACTGGTTGTGTTTTAGATAGACCAAGTCCCATGTACATTAAATACATACCCCCATTTAAATGTGTACTATTACACGGCTTTCCTTAGGGAGAGATAACCAAACATCTATTCACCCCAGGTAGGGCACTAACTGCAGAACAAAACAAAACTCTTTCCCACAAATCTAATTTAGTAAATGAGTCTGTTTCCTAGATGTATTTATAAGAGCTTGCATGAGAGATTACTTATGAGAGCATGGGTAATTTAAAGGTGCAGCATCACTGAAAGACCTACCCCAGCACAGATGACAACTTATGAAAGCAGCTTGCCTAGAGTTCCCTTCCCAAATTGCAGGCAATGCCACTAAAAAGTCTCCTGTCTCACCCGGGTGTTTGCTTAATGAATATCACCTGAAGAAGAGGCCTCTTGAGTCTTAAAACATTCTTAACTTCCTATGTTGTGTAAAGATCTTCAGATTCCTGAGTCTTGTAAGGTACATTCACTATCTAAGTCTTCTGATCCCCCTTCCTCCTTCCTTTCTCTTCTCTCCATGTTTCAATTTGACACAAATGCCCACTTAAGATTTCTTCCCTGGCTCTTATACTGCTTCTATCCACGCCTCCATGGTGATCCTTGAACGTTGAAAGGGGTGATTTGGGTGTCTCATTGGGTTTTCTCCCTATTTTGAGTGAACATGGAAGTACCAAGCTGCCCAATATAAAGTTATTTTCAGCATCTTAGACAGTTATGGTTGCCATGTAGTGACCACTCTACACTGAAAATAATACATTACTCTCCAAAAGGGAAAAGGCTTTGTATCAGTTAAAACTTAATTTCACCATGTCCTAAAACCAAATGAAAGTGTCTCAAGCAATAAGAACTTACAATCTAATTTGACTATGCAACCAACATGTATCTCAAGGACCTTTGTGGTTTACATGGATTCAGGGAAGGTAAGACATTAATAAGAGCGGGATCTTTACCTAGTAACCTCAGGCCTCCTGTGAGTTTCATTTTCTAACCACACAGTGTGACTTCTTTCAAACTCTTCAAATTTGTTTTCACTGTTCTTCTAAACCTTTCCAAATCTGTAAAACACGTAAAGGTTAGCATTATATAATGAAACACTTTAGAGAGTATGGCCAGGATTGCAGATTGACCATTGCCATTTTAAACAAATGTCAATGTGTTTGGGGATTTAGAAGGACAAAGGTCAAAAGAAAATTCTAGATTCAATGCAGCGTCTCTTATGTTAGTTGCTTTATCAGAAGAACATTGTTAGATCTAGTGGTGTAGGTCTAGCCCTCTGTGATGCCCAGTCAGTCTCCACTAGCACCCCTCAGCTTTCCTATTCTGGGGGACAACTGGGTGACTACTACATATATTTCCATCCCTAACACATATGACAGGGTGCATATGCTGCTTAACATACCTCAGGATTAAGGGGAAGCAAGGCTATCATCTATCTCGTTCCTCCCGTGGCTGGAGCTGTATCCTAGAATCTGAGAAGCTCCAGGTATTGTACTCTGGCTGCAAACTATCCACTGCCCATACATGGCAGCTAAAGTGTCCCTTCCAAACATCTATCTTAAATATACTCCAGCTCAATAAACATCTTGTCACATTTGCTTTTGAGTAACTTTGATAGTCTCCATTGTCTGTTTTGCTTTCTATAACTTTAATTTTTATCTACTTTAGTGCTTTATAAACTCAGTTTATACACAACTATAAATTGTCCAGATCTACCAGAGACTCCCTACCTTATAAGGATTAGATCTTATCATGCTATGTAGCAAGACCACGGAAGCATCATCCAAGTCTTAAGGGCTCTGATGAATTAATTTCTTTATTCTCTTAAGACCACATTTCTATTAAACCAGAGGAACTGGGCATCAAACACCCCCTGTAACATGCACATTTTGCTCACTAATGTTTTTCCTCCCATTATCATCCAGTCCCTGATACTCTTGGTGACCTTGACTGGCCAGAACTAACTGTCCCTAATGGCTTTTATGAGCCAGTCTGTCAGGGAATAATTTCCCTCAAAGTGCCCTTGATTATGCAGCTTTTGTGTCAGTGAGACATGAGTAGTTTGCATTATTCCGTTTCTCTACCCCATGGCACTTAGATTGATCCCATCTGTGGCTACATCCCACAACCATATGAGCCAAACTTTAAAACTGTGTGTTTCTGTTCAATAGCCTTTCACAATCCAAACAATTATTATGGTTTCCTATACTGAACTATTTGGAAGGTCCAAGTTTGTGCATTAGGTCATGATTTTCCCTTTTTATATTAAGGTCATATAAGAGGTATCTTCTATCACTTTCATATCTATCTCTAACAGATTTTTCCCCTAAGATTCCATGTGTAAGCATGCCACAATGGATTCTTTAGTACAGATATAACTTGTACATTTTTACCTTTACATGTAGCTGACTATAAGAAACAGCAAGCCAATACGTCTATCTCATCCTCTGGTTTCTTTATCCTTCCCCTGAATCAGAAACTAGGGCATAACAGTAGTATCTCCACATCTGTTTGCTATTTGCATTTATTTCCTTGTGTATACAGGTTCTTTCAAGGCAGAAACAGGAGCCTCGGTTACATACATCTTCTGTCACGCAAAAGAATGGCTCTGCAATTGCTACAGAGCCTGCTTATAATCTAAAATCCTGTATAATGTCTCCAGGGATCACAATATATTTTCTAGTTTAGGAGTCATTTGGAGGCTTTCCTTGTCATTGAATGAGAACCTCAATACCACATAGATGAAGATATCGATCATGGGATCTACCCATCCCAGGGTGCTCTGCTCTCAGCTCTGTAAATGCCAATTGAATTCAATAACATGGCAAGGTGCATATACCTGCCATAACAGCAAGGGGATGTGTACCCCATGTCACACTGGGAAAGGTATGATTCCATATGAGAATATGATCCCTGAACATTCCAGCCTCAAGTTCATGTCTTCTCACCCATTTTAGGAACCACACAACTGTTCTTCCCAAACTTATCCTTGGTTCTGTGAATACATTCAGATTTCACTTGTGTTACATAACTTTACCTGAAGACATATGAACAACTGTCATTCCAACTGAGATAGGACCCAATGACAGGCTTAAAAGGTGTTCCGTGAAAGTACAACTCAGTGAATGAGTAAGTTTACTGGGCTAGCTTGCAAACATGTGGGGGAAAGGTCGCTTGGAGGGTCATCAAAGGCAGCTTCATAACTGAAAAGCCCACATTTGGGGAACAATGGTTGTGAAAGGTTCTCAGAACTCTGTAGAACCTGCAGATGTCTCCACAGGAGACCATGCCTTTCTGCAAGATATACCTGCAGCATATATAATCTTATGGTGAGGCTTTTGAAATTGTAACTTTATAATTATCCTGAGTCTTAAAAGCTTTTGCGTTCCCTTAACCTTGTAAGTTTCATTGACTTCCTGAGTCTTAGAATCTTCTCTCCTCCAACCAGGAGTAAACATTTCAATATAAAGAAAGCAGTCAATATATAATTACACACACACACACACACACACACACACACACACACACACACACACACAAAAGTACGCATACATATGCACGCACACTTGCACTGATGCTTCCCACTGCATGAACCTACGTAAATGTCCATGGGCCCACTGTGTGTTTCTGTACGTGTTTCTATAGACGTTAATAGATCCTTATTTTGTTTTCATTTGCCAAGTGTTCCTTGCTATCTATCAAATATAATTTAGGATATTATACATCAATGATTTAAAATAAAAACAATGGAACCTCATTGTCTCCCATGCGTTATGTATAGGCTATTGAGTCACTTCCTTAATAAGTATCCTAAACGTGTTAAGTCTCTGTGAAACATTTCAGAGTGCTTCGCAGGGACATGTGATCGTGCCGCTGCTGGGATTTTCTGAAATACCTTCCAGGATGCCATAGATTACTCAGATCTCTGTTGTGGAGTCTAAAATGATAAAGACACACAAAAAAACTGTACCTCTTTTTCTTGCTGTTACCACCGCATTTCATGAGATTCTTACAAGAAGCAAAACTCTCACACCATATTTTCTGCTGAGCCAACAATAACTGCATTAAGCAAATGGCATATCTCTCCCTGCAGATAAAAATTAGTAAAGAACAAAGAAATTGTCTTCATTATTATACAAATTGATTTCATAAAGGATTAGAGTTTTATTATTTCCTTAATACTTCCTAGCCTAATTTTTACTGTGATTCAGAAAGATTTTCTTCTATTTGCCATGGTAGAATTATCTTCATATAAAGACAATGGAACTCTGGGTAATAAAGTGTGATTATTATTACTAATCTCAGCACTGGTCTGAAGGGTTGGAGACCTACATTAGGCACTTTCATAAACAAAATAATAAAGTGTGTTACTAGATCAATATCAGATATTTAAAATTACTATAAAGCAGTGAGTCATGGCCACTTTGGAGCTGGAATGACCCTTTCATAGGAGTTGCCTAAGGATACCAGAAAGCATAGATATTTATATTATGATTCATAACAGTAGCAAAATTAGTTATGAAGTAACAAGAATAATTTTATGGTTGGAGGTCATTGCAACATAAGGAGCTATAAAATATGCTCCCAGCACTAGGAAGATATCTTAGGTATCACTGATTTGCCTCCAAGTACTGCCTAGACCCTTATTGTAGTTTGGTGGCTGTAACTGGGAGCTATCCTGTACCAACAGGGATTTCCCAAGGTTTACCTACTAGTGTCAAATTGCATAATATGGGTTATTGCTGAATGTTCTGGAATGATGTGCCAGAAGTTAGAACCCTTAATGTATTAACTGATTTCTAAAACCTTACTTTTGAAAATGATAGTCTTAAAGTTGAAAATGATAGTCTTAAGGCTGAGAAAAATAAGTTATGCTTAAAATCATGGCCTTCATTTATCACGAGAAAAAGGTTGCATGTTCTAATTAGCTTGGTGGCAAAGCAGCCAGTATGCCTTGCAATAGTTTTCTTCCAAAACAATTTCAGTAAAAAGTTTCAACATATCTTCGATTAAAAAGAATGTCTCCATGAATATCACTAGCTGGCAAATGAAGATTTATACTTTTCTACAACTTACATGATTGGGAGAATGTAAAGCGAATATCCAAATATAGCCAATTTTTCAAAAGATATATATCCACACCTTTAATGTGTCATTGGGGAAAATAATTTTATAAAAAGAGTTAAGCTAAAGTAAACTTTGCTTCTCCCCCAGGAAATTCCATGTGTCAGCTCAACATTCATTTAAGATGTAATTTTCACAATAACTTCAAATAATGTATTAAATTTACTTACCTTATGAAGACTAGTTTATTTTTTTACTATGGAGCAATTATCAAATGTATGTGTCATCCTAACTGAGGGCCAAGCTAATCTTTACATCATTCCAATTTTAATCTATGTGTTGCCAAATCATGCACAAGGATAGTCTATTCATTATAATTAGTTGTTTTACTTTTTGACTTAGAACTAGAAATATATTCATTGACCTGAATCCAAAGATCAGTAATAAGTTATATGTTGTTAGCTTATGGATTACATTCAGTTTAAAAAAATGAAATTATTACTAACTAAGCAAATTAACAATTTTTCTCAATGTTCTGTGAGATTGGCTTCACTAATGCAAGTGACCTCTTCTGGCATCTTTGGGCACCAGGCATTCACGTGTGCATAGATATAAATGCAGACAAAGTATCCATACATATCATTTTTTAAATCTTAAAATAAATACTTTGTATGCTTTGCATGTGCCATGTAAACCAAATGCTAAAAATGAACTATTTAAAGTATGTTTGTATTTCAAGACTATTTTGCTTCAGTTAATGTTCAAAACATTAAATTATTCAATAAAGAAGAATGAGAAAAATAAGAAAGTTTCCTAAAGAAAGAAGCATTTGATCATTTATGATAGACTTTGAAGGTTTGATAAGGTTTTCTTTACCGTTCAAGATGAAAGGAAGCAATTAGCAAGTAGATGGTTACATTGCACACCATTGTTTTTATCAAAGATGATAAAGAGATGCCTTGCCTAGCTTTAAAAATATTCTTTTATTTATAGCTCCAGCTTTAGAGAATCAATGCCCTCTTCTGGCTTCACAGGTACTGCATGCATATGGTATATACACATATACTCAGGACCACATGAATACATATAAAGGAGAAGAAATAAACCTCTGAAGCAAAAACTTGTTACATTCTAGAATTATCTGGGAAGACAATCTTAGTTGAAGAATTGCCTCTATCAGATTGTAGTTAGGGATGTCTGTGAGTGTGTGTATGTGTGTGTGTGTGTGTGTGTGTGTGTGTGTGTGTGTGTGTGTATGTTTATGCACACGCGCACACTGTAGGGTTCACCATGTTTTATTTGATGTAGGATGTCACAGAATGGCACTATTCCCTATTTAGCAGGTCCTGAACTGTATAAGAAAGGATAAGTAGGCTTATGACTCCCTGTCAGCCAGCCAGCATGCAGCATCCTCTGGCTCCTGTTACATTTCTTTGGCTATGGAGTGAGTTTCTTGGTCAGAGTTAGGGCTCTGTAGAACAGAAACTAAGTGTGTCTTCAAAAACCACATGGGCTCCTGCCTTGACTTCCCTCAATTGTAGACTATAAATTGGAATTTTAAACTAAATAAACTCTTTGTTTCCTAAAATGCTTTAGATCAGGATATCTTATCACAGCAGCCCAGAGAACACTAAGACAGATAAATGTCTAGGTTGAGATTGTGTTTAAATATAAGCACTTTATTTTGATGCTTTTTTTAAAAAAAAAAAAACAACATCACTATTTATGGAAGTAAAGAAAAATATGAGAGCCATTATGAGACAAGTTTCTGAGTTCTAAGGACAATTTAGAATCACTGAAGCTTGACTTGGTAAGAATCCTGCTATGGTAGGGAAGCTCTTAGAGCAGAAAATAGAGCTACAACTACTGGGAAAGACTGCAAACATAATTAGTGTGAATGGAGATAAAGGGCTCTTAACTGCAATCAGTGTGTGACATAATGAGGAACTGAATTAGTAAAGTATGAATAAAATTCAAATGTGGGAATGAGTTTGAGATTCTCTCCGAGGTTGGAATTGATTGGATTTCATAACTGGTGGTACCGTGAAAGTACAGGGAGAAATCGAGACTATTATTTATTCTGGAAGCATTTGAAACCATCTTTCACATATCGATATTTAGAAAATGCCCATCCCCTAGTGACAACCAAGAATGAGACCTTGGATTTTAGCACAAAACTCGAATCAATAAACATAGATGGTGATCAACTGCACAGAAATAAGGGTTTGTGTATGTGTATATGGAGCTGTGTATGTGTTTTCAATGATCAAGACAACATTGTGATATAAAAAGAAGAGAAAAATGGGGAGCCACAAACTCTGGAAATACTTGAGGCAGGTGTCAGAGAATGAATGGCTAGAGTTAGTTTGTTCAAGCATTACCTGAATATGGAAAAAGAGTTACTACTAAATAAAGAACACCACAGAGAACATTTTAAAATAATGTGTATATTAATATTTACCTCTAATAAGTATGTAATTATTGATGGCATGATTTAAATTTTTTAAGAAAAAGTACAGACACAGTAAACAGGGCATACATTTCCATGTTCTGGGTGGCTTCCATGGTCATGTATTTAAGTGTTGATTCAGTTGTCTGCAAGAAGTACACCACATTCTACTGGGCCACAACCATTCTTAGGAAGCACTCAGTGTCAGACCAACAGGGAATGGTTTTAAGCCTGACAATATCTTCAAATACTGAATGTTCAGACTCTCAACTGTAAGGAATTTCAAGTGTTGTTCCTGAAGTACACGATTCTTGAAAATATAGCTCCATTTCTTCCCCAGGACACCGTAACGTAGGTGTCTCACATACACTAAAGAAAATACATATTTTTCTTTGTCAAGTTAACTATCATGGCTTATTCTTGATTTAGAACTATAGACTAGTGTGCTTTTCTGAATGAACAATCATATTTCTGAATTGAAACTGAATAAAGACATACAATTGTAACATGTTTCCCTTCCACAATGCCTTTTTCATCAACAGAAAATCTGCCATTTCTAAATTTTACAGTGAAATCTGATAACCACTTTGGTATAGTATCTTGGCCCTTTATTGAGGAGGACCAGCAGTTCAGTCTGATGCTTCAGGCTGTGAGCAAAGCCTGGCTTCTCCTTCTGAGCTGAGTTTACCCTCTCACTGCCTAGCTTTGTGCTTCACACATCTCTATCACTTGTTTGGCTTCCTTTCTTAAAAACACACACTGACGCCAAGCCCCCAAAATAGAGAAACTTGCATATTTTGTATTACTGACGTCAGTTCAGTTAGCTAGAGAGGGGTGGGGGGGGTGGTAAACGTATAAGGATCTCTCTCACCTCCTAGCCCTAAACCAGTCTCTCTAGACACATGAAATAAGTAATTTTCCTTAAGTCAGAAAGAAAAATATTAATATTATAAATATAATATTAATATAGTTTCCCTCTATAGTACTTTCATACGCTGCTGTTAAGAAAGTACTTCAAAAGTCTTTTGAAACTAGGACATTGAATGATATCAACACGAATTATTTGATTATTTTGTTTTTATTTAATACAAATTATTACAGAATATTGACTTATACACTTATTCCAAATGTCTAGGGATAGAAACAATGGATAGGTTAATGCACAAATTTTTTTGTCAAATTTTCTGGGTTTATAAGCAATACAAACAACTAAGGGATTATAGATAGGCTCTAGTGCACCTAGCTAGCTAAGAACCCCAATTTAAGTGTTTCCCAGGGCCAGTACAGTAGGTTATTAATGATTCACATATTTAATCCACTTTATACTGTCTCAGTCTCTCATTAACTACATGTCATGTTCTGTTCTTGGTTCTCAGGCTCTGTCAGTGAATGCATTTGACAAAGCTCTTGCTCTTGTGGAACTGTGAAATTTATGTTTCATATTAATGAGACACATGTCAAGCAAATACCATCCAATATGCCCAATGGTTATAATTGCTAGGAAGAGAAATAAAGCAATCTACTGGGTTTTGAAATACAGAGTGAAGACAGGGATCTCATTTAATGATGAAAGGTCAGTAAAGGCATTCTGACCAAATATTCAAAATGGCACAAAGGCTCAGGGAGAATCTCACTACAGTGGTCATGTGTAGCAGAACATTTCAAATGGAACAAAAGTCATCTATAAAGACCATGGTACACCCAAATGCATTGGATATTGAAGTAATGGGAGTACTCTAAGAATGTTAAAGACTGTGCATGTTCATGAAAGCAGGGCTGCCAAAGAGGAAACACGAAGGGAGATTGGGGACACATTTGACAGGATTTAAAAAGAAGCAACAAAATGAGTGCAGATTTGAGCAGAAAACAGAATAATCGGATCTGTCTTTTGGTGGATTTATTATGACTGCAAGATGGGACATGATAGGCTATGTGGGATGTGAGAGGGCGCAGCTGAGAACATTGAGAAGATGCAGAGGTTGGGGTGGATGATACTGGAAATGGTATGAAGTTGACGGTTGGTCTGGCAGATTTTACTAACCATTTAGACCAGCAGTGAACAAAAAAGGATGTTCTTCGTTTAGCGTGGTGATGCATTTCAGCTACTGTGGATGCTGATGCAGGAAGATCTCATGAGCCTGGGTATTCAAGCTTGTCTAAGGAAGAACAAGAGACACAAAATAAGGTTCGAGAACATGTCTTTGTAGCTGCTCTAGGACAGTGTACATCAAAAATCTATTAGGTAACTATTCAAGTGTCTCCAAAGTTAGGGTTTCAAAAGTGTGTATGTATATGCATGTGTGCATATGTGTGTATGTGTGCGTGTGTGTGTGTGTGTGTGTGTGTGTGTATTGTGTTAACCATTAACTAAAAGCTGGCATATGATAGCAACCTCAAAAACATAAATGTCTCGTAAATATAAAAAGCCGCATGTGGAGTGTTGAGTGTAGTTCTGGGTCAGTGGTCAGAAAAGTCACTTCTTTCCTTGTAAAATGCTGTTATTTTCTGTGAGAATTCTTGGTTTGTTTCTTCTACCATGTGTTCTTCACTGTTCAATAGAAATACAAAGCCCTTAGTTAGGAGCAGGCACAACAAACAGACATCAAATACAGACAGATCAGACAATACAACTGACAGGAACAGAGACAGACCACAGACCACAACCTATAGGCAGATGGAAGCTGTGTTTCTTCATTTACACAGGAGTCCTTGCTCCTACAGTCTATCTAACTTCATTTCTGTTCTCAGAGAGACTGATGAGTTTTATCATGGAAGCCACACCATCTACCTCCATTCCATCCTCTGAATCCTGAGACAAGAGCCACAGTGAATACATCATTAAAATAATTTTATAAAACTGTGCCTCACATTCAACTGCTAGTTAAACAATGAAATAAACATGTTTTCCCAATGATATTGAACTTAAATAAGCTATATTTAATCTGAAATGAAATTATCTTCTTATATTTATGTTATGGATTGTCCATAACAGAAGAACTCTTCTTAAAAATCAACCATTCCCAACTTGGAGCTGGTCAACAGTACTATACTTTGTATTTTGTAACATTTTCTATTTAAAAATATTTAAAAATTAAGAGCTTGTGAAAGTTTGATGTGTAATTAAAAGACGTTTTTGAAAGTATTTTATTCCTCCAGTTTCAAAATATTATCTCCCACAGGGCTATTGTCACGGTTAGAAATCTAGACCTTAATATAGAAAACATTAATCAAGTTATCATGTTGCAATATCCGTAGGCCTCTAATATCTTATAAGTAAATTGGCGTGAAAAGTAGTTACATAAACGTCGATGCTTATATAATCTGTTTTATGTACTTGTGTTCAAGAACACAATTATTCATCAACTTATTATTCAATCATATTTTTGTTGCTGAAAGTCTTTAAAGCACTTTAATAAGCATTCTGTCTTGTTTTAGACAACCTAAATCTCCTAAACTTTTCTACATGATCCTGATATTCCAACTTCTAATCTGAATAACTGCTCTGCTGTGACTATCTTATGTAGTCATTCCTAAATTTCTATTTAATAAATTTTTACTACTATTTCCTCATGTACCTTGCCACCAAGAAATAATAGAAAGTTTTGGAATGTCTTCTTTGAGGTACCTCAGGTTTGTGTCATTTGAGTACACATTTTAATGTCAATTAGAAAGCATCAGATAAAGACTAGCATTCAAAAGCTCTATTTTCTGAAAAGTTTTGCTCATTTGATTACAATGGATAGAAAACATTTTCTATTCATTTTCTCCTCATTTCTTATGCTATCCCAACAAAAGTTCAGGTCATACTCTCTAAGAGTTCCCAAATTACTGGAGTCCAGGTTTTATGATGCTGTTTGTCTTGACTGCCTTATTGTAGGTGTGTGGAGGGCACTCACATGGTTTGTCTTATGTCAGTGATTTGTCTTCAGAATAAGTGATTTTTCCTTTGCATCTCAGTAATTTAAAGTTAAAGCCAGTCATCCTCTAACCTACTTCTATTATATTAAGAATTTCAGACAAGTTATCTTTTTTTAAAAATATGACCCTTGGGTAATTATGCATATTTTCTGTTTTTGAACTTCATTGTTAACTTATTCCTGACCACTTGCTTTCTTTTGAAGTAGTAGTCTTCATAAATACTTATTTCATTAAAAATTTTAAACTATTTTTTTGCCTAATTACATACCTTTAATATGGATATGAATTTTTCCTATTATAAAGTTTTATAACACATCTTAGCCAAGGAACTTTATGAACCTGTTCCTCATTCAGTCTTGACTCCTACATTCCTGCCATTCCACAGAGAATGGTTTGCTATAGGAACAACTGTCTGTCTTTACCACATAGTCTTTATTTTGCATTTATTTATTCCTTAATTTTTTATTGTATAAGCATTATTGTTAAAAACCTTGTATTAAAACAATCATCACACTAAAATTAACCAGATTCAAAATCTATACAAGATCTCTAATAAAATTTAGGTGTTTGTATATTCAGCATTGGATATTTTGTTATACACTTATCTACACTGAGGTAAACATCTTGATCTCTAAAACACAAGGACACACAAACCCCAGTTTATAATATCAGCACTAGAGAATGCAATAAAATTTCCAAGGCCTTTGAGAAAACAATGGAAAAATAAACTAGAAACTTTCATGTCTATCAAAGGCATGCATGTTTATGAGGAAAAAAATCCTTTAGCCTTTAGGAGGCCTTTAGGAGGGGATTCATGTAACAGAGATGGTGAAGTTCATATTTAAGTGTTCTGAGTAGTTATCTTTTAATAGGGAATAATAACCTCAAGATTAAAGTTTCTGATAAACCATAAGAGAGTTCTTGATTTTCTTATACATTGACAGATACACCTAGCCATAAAAGTCTTCAATTTGATTGTCTGCAGTGTTCACAATAAAGCTACTGAGGAACTTATAGCATTTGAGAGCTATGAAGAGGGACTATGCAAGAGGGAGTAGATTTGATCATCAGTTAAGGAGATCTTCCAGGGCCTGCAGCCCAGGAAACTTTCTGACAGGGGAGTGAGAAAAAGGGCCATAGGGCATATGGGATGGAACAGTGGAGAACGTTTCTCTAAAAGTTATCAAAACCATAGGCTTTTCCATGGAGAGTTCTTTCCTTTTGTTTACGATTAATTTCTTTAAAATCTGGTAGATTCACACTTGTAAGTATACATGGAAAGATACAGTCTAAAGCCTTCTGGAAGCAAGACTTAATAATAGTAAGGATTTAGAATTATTTAAAGTGGCATATTGTACCTTCCTTGCAATTTTGTTCTTCAACTGAAAGGATACTACCATATGTGCCACTATGAAAGCTAAACCTGTCTCAGCTGTTTCTATGGAAATAATTGCTCATCTCTATGACAATAGTAGTCTGACTCTGTAATAATAACCATGTAAAGAACAGAGGCAATGAGTCCCTCATAACAGTTTATGTCTGTTTTGTTTTTGTTTTTCCTATTTTCATGTGTCCTCCGGCTTTCAAAATGCTTTCTTGCTTTCTTTGGCTATACCAAGAAACCTGTGCTGACTTAGTTCTATTCACCAAAATACCCTTCACTCAGTGTGAGGCTTTGATCTAAATTTACAAACAGAAAAACAGACTCAGATTAGAAACCAACAGTCTTCTGTCCTAGCAGGTGGGGAGGGAGCAGAGATGCTATTCTGTAGCTTTCCAAAAATGCTGGCCAGCTATAAAAGTACACTCCTATAATCTCAGAACTTCAGACTTTGAGCCAAGATGATAGGGCATTCAATGTCATCCTAAGCTACATAGCAAGACCATGTCCAATTAAAAAATATATAGTAATAAGATAAATTGTGCTGGCTTTCAATCTTGATACATGGCTAATCTCATTCAGTGACTAACACAAGTCACTTCATCACTTAAAGATCTTTGATGCTACTCTCAGAATAAAGTAAAATAAAATGAAATAAAATAAAATAACTTCCCTGAGGGGTTCTGCCATGAGTCTATGTTAAATATATTTGATAGCTGGAAAGTAATAGGGCCTTTATTTTGTAATGCACAAAAAGGAACATTATGGGTTTTCCTACTGACTGGTATGTAACTATAGTGACATTATTTCAGTCCCTCGATTGTAGTCTCTTCTCCTAGAAAACTTTAAAATTGCTCCTAAAATTGGCTGCTCTGTGTATTTTGTAAAAATCTAAATATTATACTTAGTACACACTTTAGAATGAGAAAAATAATTTATACTTCTAGGCAGATATTATAAAAGTCAAAACAATGTGCTGTGTGTATTAGATGGCAAAATTGCCTTCTGGAATGTAATGACAGTAAACTCCCATAAAGATTTCATTGGCAATTGGTATTTGAAGGAAGGACTCTTCTTGTCTGTGCATTTATATGTCATGAGTCAAATTGCAGCTCCTTTGAATTATTTTTAGAAGACAGTATTTTCAGACTTGATATCTAAACCTTTGTCTGCCAAATGTTATTGTTTGTTTTATATATGTATCAAATAGCCCTATCATCTGCAGAATTTATAAATGTCTTAATGTCCCTGGTTCTTAAGGTCTCTTCTATAGTTGGAAGAATTTGGGAGCTTTTGAAACCTACAAAAGTTTTCTCCTATCTATGTGTTAGTGAGGCTCTGGCTTCCTTAGCTTCAGAGACAGGGTGAAATCAGGGATATTCTAGACAATTTGAGCATAGACAACAATTATTTTTTTCTGAAAACAATAACTTTAGATTATAAATAATTTCTCATAATGCTCACATGGTTTCTCTGCAAATTGTATCCCAGTGTTACAAGGTCAGTAAATTCGCTCTTTCTCATAGATATATCCCCAGAACCAATAACTGTGCTTTGCATAGAATTGGAGCTCAGTTAGTATTTGCTGAATAAATGATTTTTCCATGCTGTTGGATTTCCAACATTCTCCATCCTGGAAAACTTATTCATGTCTATAAGTCAACCTTTAGTTCTAACCTGAAGGCATCCAATTTATATTTCTGTATTCTAAATATAATCAATTTCTAGACCAGACTTTTAACTTACAAGATCATATTCAGTCTTATATCCTACCTAAATACTCTACCTTCTGAATATGGTGTCACTATTAGTATTAACATAATGTAATAAGTGTTCTCATGGCTTACCATTTCTCTATTCAGAATGTCCTGTCTTTTTTTCTTTCTCTTCACTCTGTACTATTCTGATGCCATTGGAACATTATTGGCCTTTACTAGTCCCTGGACCGACATAGGACCCTCCCTCCTCACCCCCTCCTCTTCCTCCTCCTCCTCCTCCTCTCCTCCTCCCCTTCCTCCCCTCCTCCTCTTCCTCCTCCTCCTCCTCCTCCTCTTCCTCCTCCTCCTCTTCCTCCTCCTCCTCCTCCCCTTCCTCTTCCTCCTCCTCTTCCTCCTCCTCTTTCTCCTTCTCCTTAAGTAGGACCTATCTGTGAAACCCACCTCAGACAGTCCTGTTCAGAGTATTTTTTCTTGATCTACTTCCTATGTCCACCTCATCCGCCATTTCCTTCATGGTGACAGTATTCACAATCTGGAATGCTATGAACTGTCATTTTCCCTTGGTGGTAGATCTTATCATTTTAAGGACAAATACTTCCTGTTTCCTGTTTAGTCCCCAAATTTCAGTGGTAGGGAACTTCTTGGAATACTCTGGAGTTTAAAGTAGACTTATTGGATGTATGTATTCACAAATTAATATTTAAGTCTGTAATGATGTCTTTACGCCTGTCAAGATAATGTACTCCTCATGGTTACTGCTCTTTGGGAAATGCTTGAATTACTATCTGGAGAGGTAGGTATTGCTGAGTTCTAACTCCTCAGTGGTCTGCCCTTGTTTTATGATGGGGTTTAGGCAACGTTTAGCTTCAAATTTATAAGAGAGTGTATGAGAAAATATTGATGCTGCCTTTTTCAAGCCCCTTATTGTTTTATACTTGGTTAGTTATAATCAAATGTCCTTCCTACAGAAATTTCAATGGTTGGAATTAGACTTTAACCTAAAGTATGTTCTAAATTAGTTTTTACTACTTATGTATACATGGAAAAATAACTTTTCATCTCATATTTATCTTACTTTGTATTAGATAGGATTAAAATTCTGAACTATCTGCATAAAGAAAATGAATATCTGTAAATGATTTTTCTAAAAGAACATAGACATACCCTTTTTGAAATGGAAAGGAAATTGGTATAATCAGTAGGCATCTTCTCCACTGTGTTATGTGTAATATGGAAAAAATACCTTAGTCAGAAAGGATTTGCAATACAAAGTGCAGTAAGTAATCATACTAAAATGATTTTTTTATTCTACTTGTTTAAAAAAAATTCCAAAACAGAGTGTCCCTAAAATTTGTCTAGATTAGTGTGGTTAAGCCATTTCCTCTAAATGCCTAGCTAGTAAATATTTTAGGATCACCACCTCTGTTGTAGCGACTCAATTCTGCCATTGCGCCTGAAAGTAATGAATTGTCATAAGAAAATTCCAGGTGTTGCTGAGTTCCAGCAAAACTTTATTTACAAACATTGACACTTTAATTTTATTTAATTTTCATATCCCAGGAAGAATCATCCTTGATTTTTCCAATTGTTTAAGAAAAATGATGTGGAAAGAAGCAAAGGCAAGGCAATGCATTTGTTGCAGGTCATAATTCACCTATTTCTAGTGAAGACATTCCTACTTGTACAAGGCTCACACGAATGGCTTGGACAGATCCTCATGTGTTAGCAAGCTCAATGCTGAAGAAATGAGAATGATGTTCTAAGCAGTTGAATGGGTTGCCCAAAGAGCACCTATGCCTAAATAAAACAAACAAAACAAAAAACAAAAATGCATTCTACTGTCAGGTTCCTCTCTTGAAATGAATAATGGAAAATAAAAAAAAATAGAATGTGAGGCTTTGATACAGGAAAGGTGTATGAAAAATAGTTAATCATATAGGTTGAATCACACATAATCTTTAAGACTTAAAAGCTGAAGAAGGAGCTAGTAAAAGTCCCACCTTGTTTCTTATTTTTAGGGCCCCAGCTACTTTGTCTGCATTTAACTGACATAAGGTCCATTTTTTTCCTAACAAGAGAAATTGAAGACTAGAGCAAGGAGGTTTCTCATCTGAAATTTGTATATTGTACCACTAGGACTTGGGCATCTTAAACTTCATAATGGCGGTGGTGGTACTGGAAAAGATGAGACTCATTGGTCCTAAGCTTGCCCTGCCCACTGCTGCTGTTCAGAGGGAAAAAACACAGATGAGCATCACACCCCAAGCATGTCTTCCTTTCTCTATGACCCTCAACATTCTAATTCCTACCTCACGGAAAGAAGTCCATGATGGCGGCGTACCAAAGTGGAGTGCTGGTGGTGTAAACAATTAAAATTCTATCTATGAAAATATCTGAATGTTTCCTACAGACTACTGTGGCAGAATTTTAAGAAAGGATTTTTTTTCATGGAGGTGTTAAGAACATAAACACTGTGCATGCAAAGGAAAGTACATATGGTATTTTTAAAACCATTGTTCTTCAAGGACATCTAGTTTTGATTTGATGGGCATATGGGCACTTCATTGCTTCAGACTAAATTCCTGAATCTGTCTTTGGTTCTCAGTGAAAAGCAGGACAATGAAACGGATTACATTTGTTGTTCATTTGCTAGATAAAATCAAACTGCACCAGGCAGCACAAATCTGAGTAGACAACCTGATTTGAATCCCCATGAGACTACTTACAACCATGGAGAAGTAGCTCAACAGAATGTGATTCTTCTCGTTTGGAAACAAAGGCCTGATAATAGCAATGAAGATATCCACAATAATAATGCCTCCTGAAAGGACTTTTATAGTAAATGAGATATCACTTCTAAGGTTTCTGGCTAAGTGTCATGTTAAAAATAGTGTCTTGCACAGAAGAGATATTTGACAAAATACTTGTTGAATGAATTACAGAGTGAATAGAAAGGTCAGTCTCCTAACAATTGTCCACTAAGTCCAGAAAAAGAGCAATCTTTCCTTTCTTCTTAGACATTCTCAGTGTTTTAGAGGATTCAGCATTGCCATATAAATCTAAACTACAAGGTTTTTCACTGCAAAGTTTTCTAAATGTTTCAGAAATGCCACTCAGTGGGTCTATTTTCTAGGAATTCACTGAAACAAACAATAGGTATACCCTATCATACCCAAACATGATGACATATTCCCCAGCTCCCAATCTCAGAGAAGCTATGCAGATGACCACCTAAAAATCTTGAGTGATATTTTCTACAAGTGATTCCATTTTTATAACTGGACGGTTTTTTAATATTGATTCTAACCAGTTGTTTCTTTAAAAGGAACACGAAAAATGACATGGAATTCAAATATGTCTGAAACGTCGACACAAAAAAACAAAATGCAAAGGCTGTTTTAAGACAGCCTTTAAACACCTTTTGTATAGTCTCACATATATATATATATATATATATATATATATATATATAATATATATATATATATATATATATTTTGTGGCTGCAAGGCTCTGTTACCGGGGGGTTTCTTCTCATCATTTACACTGAGTGGTCCAGAATGTGCCTCATTGCACTGAGCACTTGGGATGATGTTTAAAAGTAGTGCTTCTGAAGGACTCTTTGCTGTCTGTGGTCTTAGCTGCTCTGAGTTTGTTTTCCATGATGCTTTTATTCTCTTTAGTGAAGCAGTATGTTTTTAAGCTGAATGATCATCTATATCCCCCCCCCACACACCCCCGCCTCAAATCAAAAAGAAAAGTATTCAAAAACTCTTTTGGTAGAGTCAGTCAGAAAGGAGAAGGAGACGGAGAAAGAATGGAAGAAAAAGAAAACAGAGAAAGAAAAGTTACGGGTCAAATAAACAAGAGTACACAGGACTCCTGCTCGCCTCACTGGATGCTACATTTCAGCACTACACTTTGAGCTCTGCCTAATGCAGTGCTGTCCCTGCCTCTGGGTAAATGAATGCTCTTAACATAAAGCACTCAAGAAGTAAGTGCCTGGAGTGACTCAAAGAAAACTGAAGATAATGTTGTAGTAAATGTTAAATACTTTATTATGATGCATGACCCAGCTGTAGTAGCTTTCTTGAAAAAATTACATGAAAATCACCTCAAGAGTAATAGCCAACACTTCCTTAGAAGCACCTGTGTTCTGGGGGTAGTTCTGGCTAAACTACTATTAATGGATACTCACATAGTTCTGTCATAGCCCAGCAAGGTTAGTGTTAGGCCCATGCACAGAAGATGATATTAAGCTACAGAGAAGGCCACCATTAACTCAGCCACATAGCTTCTTGAATGCATGAGGAATTTCTCTTTATACTTATTATAGCTTTTTTAATTTTTGTTTCTGTTGCTGTTATTCTTGTGCTTTGCATTGCTTTTGTTGAGACAGCATCTCATGTTGCCCAGTTTGTCACTAACTTGATATATAGCAGTTCAGGATGATTTTGAATTTCTGACCCTATTTAATTGTGTCCACCTATTTAATGCTATATTGGTAAGGAAATGCCACCGTGTCCAGTTAATACATCAGTAATTAGACACAGGACTTTTTATATGCTATGAAAACAACTACATTCCCAGACACTGAAAACTATTTTCAAACTGAGATTTTTGAGGTGGATAGGCAATTCTCCTACTACTTACACAAAATATAAACAAAGAAAGACCCAGAATATGAGTCTAGAGCAAAAATGGCTTCCAAATATAAATAAAATAGGCTTATACATGGCTATATTCTTTTCTAGCCTTAGTTTGGCTGCTTTGCTCATCTTTGCTACTTTCATTCATTTGCCTTTGCTCTCAAGGTTTTTTTTTTTTCCTCATGCCTTCCATTTCTGTCATTAATTCAGAGGATTTATCAAATTTACTACATCCAGTTTGTATGTGGAACAAACTCAGTACAATGACGAATAACACAGTTTTTATTCTTCTTCACTTCCACAGTGGTATAGGGTAAACGTCTTATGAGGAGTAAGTCTTGCTTTGATCATGAAATGAGTAAAAATAAATAAACAAATAAATAAAGCTCAGACATCCTGCTTTAGACTCATCTACAAAAATTTCCTTGAGTTTCTGCTAGACAAAATTCTTAGAAAGAAGGATAATGAAAAAGTGGATACAGGGTTTTGGCGGGGGGTGGGGGAAGATGTGTGTGTTGATGGGTGCTGGGAAGACTTTGAAGAAGGGAATGGAGGCAGATATGACTAAGATATGTTATAAGCATATATAAAATCTGGAAAGAATAAGTGCAATCCTATAAAAATGTTATAAATGGGAAAAAGGCATATACATTGGTCCATGATCATTTTTGAGCTTGGCAAATAACAGGCATGATGATAAATCCAGTCTGGTGGCTTCACTCCAACGTTTACCATGATGAGTCACTTGTTTTACTGCATAAGAAATCAAATCTAGGTTTAAAGTGAAAACACAGTACACTCGATTCAGAGTAATTCTTAGATCTTTGAAGATGTCCCTATGTGACACAATATCCTGTCGTCTTTCATCTAAGATGTAAGAGGCTATTTTTTAAGGAAAGCTTTTTTACCTTCTATTTTCTTCTATGGCTGCATTTAATTAACCAATCATCATAGAGATGCAGTATATACTTTGCACGTTTGCTTTGATTTTGTCTTTGTCAGCAAAATTCACATATTTACTAAGTTGTATTTTAAAGAATTCATTTTTTTCAATCTTACCTGCCTAGTAGTTTGTTTCATTTCCTTGAAGACGAACTAGTTCACAATTTATATAAGAGATTTGAACAGTTAACTCAATAAAGAAGGGAAGGGGTTGGGAACTGGATTAATCCAGATGTCATACACAAGAACTTAAAAAGAGGAAAAAAATACACTTCTGAATTATTTTTGCTATGCCATAGTATGTTTCTCAATAACCATTGAGGACTCATGAGGAACTAAAATGTCAGCCTTAAACATACATATCAGTAGTTTTGGGTTAAATTTGTATTTAAAACACTTTAGTATTTGGAACACATTAATATCAAACACATTGATAATTCAGAAGCTAAAAATTAAACCCCATCACTCTATTGAAATGTCATCTTGTATAATGGTTTTATTGAAAATCTCATTGTATTTTTAAGAAAAACATTGCTTTAAGAACTAGTGAAGCATTGTGATTTATTGCACATTACAATTAGTTCAGTTTGGCTGCATACATACATTAAAAGACGGGATACATTTAAACAAAAATGAGCAACTTACATAAACACACACATACACACAAATGTGTGTAAACTAGATTTCTAAGTATAAGTAATGACTCCTAAGTTTAAGTAATTCGTTTTCTGTATTCTTCATGCTGAAGACTATGAAACTTAGAATTGGGTACCAATTAGTGGCGTTGACTTCTTTCTATATCCGTTTGGTCTATACTGTATTAAACAAGTACAACCTGTTCTGTCTAGTCATAGTTTAAGCACTAACAATTTATTCTATGTATTTACAATTTAACCAATAACGTATCTCTAATGCAAGACTGAGTTTTGTAGGGCCAAGTGAATGCCAGTATCACAAAATGAAATTATATATTCATGAATATGCTATTAAGCTAACATTTACCCAGGATAATATGACCTCTGGTAGATACAAATATCCTCCATTAAAATTTATTTTGTGTTTATTTTTGGTTTCCAGTCAATGTTTATAGAAATAAACACATAATTAGACTTCAGGGCTACTTCATGTTTAATTTCTTTAGTAGCAGAAAATAATATGGGAAAGACAGCATTCTTCTCTTCTAGTCTACTTTTACAACAGACTAGTAAAATATATGGTCTCTAAATTTCAAGGCAATTGAAGTTTGGGTCAAAGACATTAAATGTAATTTTTCACATTGTAACTCAAGATTTAAGGATGTATGTTTACCAGCGTGTTGACTGTTTTTCAAGGCACAGCCAGTTTTGTGTCCTTGAGCACATTTGAATGGGGTTATTTATGGAAAGGAAAAGCATACTGGCTTTTAGAAGAATTTTAAAAGAAACTAAAATAATTACAGTCGTTATTTTTTTAAAAAAAGGCATTTAATGTCCGTAACCAATTTATGTCTTATCCAGTACCTTTTTTTCCTTCAACATTTAGTTAGCAGATCCTTTTTAAGCTTTAATATGTCAAATTGCGGTCCAAATGAAATTCCATCCTGTGCTGATAATGGATGTGTATAACAGCCACAAAGAGCTTTCATAAAGTATAATTTCACTGGTGCACTGCCATAATACATAACCAATTTAATTTGAAACCAAGCCAGGGGCGCAGTAATATATTTATACAACTAATATTGTTAAAAATCTTAATTTCATCCTCTCTTGTTTTAAATTACAAGTTCCTTTAGAGGAAAATCCACTTACAAAAAGCTTAATGGTTTTTACTTTGGCCTTTCTATTGTGATAGCTTTTCACGTTTCCCTTATCTTTCTACTTGAAGTATTACTGTAAGACGTGGATAGCGCCTATGAAAAACTTACCAATTATATTTCTTAATTTTCATATAGGTATAATTTATAAGTGCTTAAATATTTACC
Source organism: Mastomys natalensis (assembly GCA_021653895.1). Classification (NCBI taxonomy): domain Eukaryota; kingdom Metazoa; phylum Chordata; class Mammalia; order Rodentia; family Muridae; genus Mastomys; species Mastomys natalensis. The sequence goes on along the minus strand of JAJTUV010000234.1, from coordinate 1,316,049 downwards.
ATCTTAACCCTTATTTTATACATTATTATAAATACAGGTACAGGTAATATAAATTTACATACTATTTTGTAGACATCCAAAAACAAATCATTCATGTTCCCTTCAGTATAGAATAAAATGTGTATTTCTAAGGGGCTGGAGATAGTTCAGAGTCTACACTTACTGCTGCTGCTCCTCCACAGGGCATTGGTTCAATTACCAAAGACCATATGGATGGTTATGGTAACCATCCATTAACTCCAGTCCTTGGGGATCCAAATACCCTCTCTGGACGTCCACAGGCACTGCACACACATGGTACACAGACATACATGTAGGCAAAACACTCATACACATAAAATAAAAGTAAATAAATATATATTTCTAGTAGTGAATACATAATTGCCAATATGAATATATAAGCTATTTATTTATTTATTTATTTATTTATTTATTTATTTATTATAGTTCTTGTGATTTTAGGGCAAAAGTCTTAAGGTTACATTGTTACTGATGTAGCTGATATTTCTGTGTATAAAGTTGCCTTTGTATCTACGGCATCATTATTGATATTGTGGTATGTTATTTGGATTCTGGCAATTCTCTCAAAAATATGCTTCCTTTATTGTCCATATCTTCCCAGGACCCATCTAAAAATCATAACAGAGTTATATTGACAATTATGTAAAGAAAACATATTCTGAAGACAAAATAAGTATTTAAATATTTCAACCTACCATAAAGGGCAGTATGGGATTCTAACAGTTGCAGTGGAGAGGGGACTTGACCAAGCAGTGTGGCTATTTTTGTTGGTGCCTTCAGGACACTCACATCACCATTGACCATCATTATATGAATCAAAAGATAAAGAAATCTAGTGATGAATGAAAGAATTCCCAGCCTTAAAGAACAATGCTATCTAATAAATATGTATGTTTTAATGCTCTACTAAATGTAAATTTACCTTAAAATTGAATTCTTACTATATGCAGCTTTTATTTGAAGAATCTTATTTCAGTGACATTTATAGCAAGATTCTCTGACAGGATTCTTCCTTTTTCAAATAGTGGCTAGCATTCAGAAGCTTCCTGCCGCATCTGTTCTAACCGACATCAACTTCCCAATGAAAGGCCGGAAAGGAATGGTAGATTGGGCAAGGAATTCAGAAGATCGTGTTGTGATTCCAAAAAGTATTTTCACTCCTGTATCATCAAAAGGTAATAATGAGAAATAAGACGAGTTGTGAACCAAAGGTTTCTGTCAAGGTCATTTAGTAAACCATAAACTAGAATTTGTAATATTGAAATGGTTTACAAACATGTTTGTAATCTAATATTGTAAATGTAGACAAGATGTCCTTGGTCTCTAAATAAATAGATTTACTTAAGGAAAGGATTTATTAAAGTGGGTGAAAATAGAACCATAAACTATTGACCTGAGCGTGGTATGTTCATAAGTCTCCTTTAACATATTCATCCCTAAATAAAATGCATGGCCTTACACTTTAACTTCAGATGCTGAAATGTGACTGTTGTTTCAATTCAAAGTCATTTTTCTTGTTTATGTCTCACCTTTTTTTTCTATTTGTTGTCACCCGTTTATTTCACCTTAAGATGAACATTTGTTTCCAGATTTTATTTTGATGTATCACATGTAAGAAAAAAAAAAAAACAAACCTAAATTCTACTAATGTTAAGTACCTTCTAATAGTAGCTGCAAAATGGCATTGTGGTCCTAATTCTCACTTTAGCGATCCTGAATGCTACTAAAGATACATGGTTCTTTCCCCTCCACGTCATTGGGAATTTAAATTCTTTAAATGGACCTCAGGCAGTTTCTAATCTCAGCCTGGTCCAGGGAAAGACTGATCCTTATGTAACACCATCACAAACACTATTGTCTAAAACTACCTAAGCAAGGTGGTATGACTAACTTACCCTAGGTATGGTTAATTTAAGAAAAATTTAATTTCTGCTACTTGGCTTTATGTAGGAAAGTATTGAAATAACCTGGTGATTAATGGATTAAAGATTTGTATGGTTGCATTTTATGTGGTTTTACTAATAGCTTTTCACTCTATTCTTTCTAGAATTAGATGAATCATCTGTTTTTGTTCTTGGAGCCGTCCTATACAAAAACTTAGACCTAATTTTGCCTACTTTGAGGTAAGCTACAAAGAAATAAGCTGTTGTAATCTTGGTAAATTCTTTTAAATGTGATTATAGTTCATTCTACGAAATAGTCAAACTAGATCTGGCAATATAAAGGGCTTTTTAAATAAAATAGAATAGAACAATTTAATGAATGGGTTATTAGCATATTATGTATTTCAAAACAACTACCAAAGACAATTTTGGTGTCCAATTAAAGCTCTATTCTTCTTTTGTTGCTAATCATGACTTGCCTGAAAATTCGAAAAGAAAAAAAAAAAAAACCCACCGTCTAATAGAATGGGTCATTGTAAAATTCATCTGTCTTCTCTGTTTCCTTGTATTTAATAATACTTTTCACTGGCATGTTAAGAAATTAAAATATCATAGTAGCTGGAAAACCACGGTTCTGTACTTCATTTGCATAAGATCTCAGTTTGCTTCAAAATAAAATTTCAATTACAGTTACATTAAGAAAAAGTACTCTTCAATTAGAGACTATTTTGGAGAGAAATCCATCTATTTCTTTCCTCTCAGATATTAAGAAAAAAATAAGATTTCAGCTAATAATTCCACCAACATTCTTCCCGGTGTTCTATTGTCTCACCCGCTTTATTAAATTGCATGGGGAATATCATTTGCATCTATTTGCATAGTGATCTTATTACTCAGAATGACTTACTTCCTGACAGCACCTCATTCTGGAGGACGGATACCAAGTTTTATTTTGGTTAACACAACCATACTTGCTCTGAGCTCTTCCAGCACAGCCTCATAAATAAAGCCTTATGTTATTAGGGAGGAGAGCATGTGAATGATGTGTACAGTTTATCAGAGGCATAACAAATGGTCTAATAAATAAAAACAAGCAGGGTTTAACCCAGCAGAAAAGGGCCTCCTAGCACGATAGAAGACACTAGTCATGATGCTTTGCAGACATTCTCTCTGCTCATTATTAATATGAGAGATAAGTCACTATTGATGTGTGGTGTCTCCCAACCGAAGAAGCCCTTCCAGGGATGGAGCTGAGACTTGCTCAATTTAGATAGATTACAGTATTTTGAAACGAGCATGTTTATTCTAAGCTTTTCCACTGGCTTCATATGAAATACAGATAAACTATATTCATGCCAGTAAAGGACAAAGAAGAGAGGTTTCTTGAGGTTAAAAAGTGCCCAGGTAAAATGAGATTCTTATCTCCAAGGGAGTTCATTTTGTCACATTTATCATTGAAGAATTCTTGTCTAGACACTACCAGGTGACTTTAATTTTTCTTGAACATCTTAAAAGCTTCCAGAACTTCTCTAATCACTCAGTAATTTACTTCAACTGCCTTCAGCTCAACTTTAAATACAACCTCTTCATGGGTGATATTTATTTTCTTTACTGCTGAGGTCTACCTAGAATACAAAATAAATATTCAACCTAAAATCATAGAGTGCTTTACATAATATTTTTTCCTAGAAAGACCACCAGAGTTGCATGGTTGATACTGGTCTGTATAATATAATTAAATAGTCTCACATTTACTGTGATAGACTCATTGTTTCAAGTTTGAGAAATTCATGTAGTTCAGAAAAATGGAAATTTGTCTAGGATTATGACATTTTTGCAAGCAAGTAGGAAAGAAGGAAGAAAAAAGAAAAGAAAAATCTTTCAACTTTTTAAATGTGTGGCAAAGATGGTTGTTCCTTCTGACAGATAGCTAGAAAGTAATGGGTTCATGATGAGTTATTAAAGGAACTGAAGGGAGAAACTTCTGGAAGGGTAATTCCCTCATAACCCACTTGTGATACAAATGAATTTATATAGAACCTAGGTCAAGTTATTGTGTTCTTATATGTAAAATAAGGGAATTGATCTTAAATGTTTCAGCTTCAAACATTGTCCTTTAGTGTACAAGGTGACTGTTTTCTGGAGACCAAAGATGTTAGTAACCTTTGGGTAAGATGTATGTGACAAGTACAGAGTCACAGGCAGATAGAGAAACAGTTACTGTGTTTTGCTGCACACTTGATTGACTGTAGATAATGATAAACATTGCAGATTTTAAAATAACTGGAAGAAAGGAATTGGAATATTCTCTCCACAAAGTCTTGATTTTTAAAGTGGCAAATATGCCAATTATTCTGTTGGAACATGACACATATAAACAGTATTGTGGCATCTCCTATTCCGCATAAAGATGTGTAATTAGGTCAAATTAGATTGTCTGGAGTGTAAACATTATGTGCAGTTATTCAGTAAGTGACTGTAGGAGACACTTATCTGTAGTTCATTATCCAGAAATAAAGGTAGTAGAAAGCTCAGGATAAGATGCCTGCTGAAGTACTCTTTGAATGGAAAAATGTGTTTAGGTTTTTGTTTGTGGTTTTTGGCTTTGCTTCGGTTATTTAATATCTGAAATGTAGCAATATATTTCATATCCTCTAAGCACCCACAGTGCTATTTTTCCATTTTGAAAAATTCTTCTAATGTTATATATGTGAGATATGTTAGATGTGTTAGAAATGTTAGATAATGTGATAAAGTCTCAGAATTTCGTATTTTTGGTATAATTACTTTCAAACAGAACCAGGAATTGTTTCTGTTTGAAAGATGAGAAGATGTAGTGTTTCTAAGAAACATCATTAAGAAAGTTTTCTTCATCTAAGACTGTAGGTGAAATTTGCATGTGACTTTTTAAATCTGCGTAAAAGTTGAAACTATTTCTAAGAAGTTAATATTGCTTAGGTAGTTTTTATCTTCTTGCCCCAATATGCATTCCACCATTCTTTAATCCTTGATTTTTATTTTGTTCCTTGACTACTTTTCCCCTTTAAAATTGAGAAACTTCATACCTGGTGAGATAACTCAGCCTACTAGCCATCCTGATGACCTGAGTTTGAACCACAAGACCACCATGATGGTATCAGAAGATTGATGCCTGACTTCTAATGGATGCTATGATATGTGTGCACACACACACACACACAAACACACATACATGCACATAAACACATATACAAACACACATATATACACAACAAATACCTTTTTTCAAAATTAACAACAAATTTAAGAGAATTTGAATTTTTCCTTCAAGTAAAGGAAGTATGCTGTACTTGAGTCTAAATTACATAGATGCTCTTCTCTGCACCCCACTTTCATCCTTTTTAAAACAATTTCCTACAGCTAAAAGTTAGACAAACCACCTAGGTATAGTGGTGGGCTAGTGTAATTCTACCATTCAAAATTCAAGGGCAGGAATATTCAGATCTTGATGTCACTCTGGGCTCTGAATCAAAGAGAAAAAATAAAGCATATGTCTCCTTCTTGTACATTCCAGAAGGAGAGGACTACATATGGGCAGTCTTGGACAGCCCTGGTATTGACAATCTGGCCTGGTACAATCAAGACCTAGGGTTTTCTTTTTTTTTTTTTTTTTTTTTTGCCTTCTTTCTGACCAGGAGAGACCTAGAAAGTCAGCTAGTCTAGATCACAGAGTCAATTAAGAAAGCTGATAGAGCTGTACATAGATGCTAGTCCATATCCAGCAATTCCTAAGTCTACAACCTGCCTATCTCAGAAACTGCTGTGGAAAGTTCATGTCACATTGTTATATTTTTACAGACCAATTTGGCAATGTCAAGAAACTGAGAACTGTATTTTCCTTGATGTACCAATTCCACTTCTAAAAAAAATTATCTTGTGAAAAACAAGTCTAAGAAAAAAGAATAGTATATCCAAGCGTATACCAAGCCACAGATTCTACAGACAATTGTAAACAATCATTTAACTGATCCATTTCCAGGTTTCGTAAGGACCCCACCTTACGTCTGAGTATAAGACGAGTGGTAAGGTATAGGAAAATGAAATCATGTGTTTAATGCATTTTAATGTTGATATAAATGTGCGAGATAGCAAAAGGAGTCTAACTGAAATTTTATTAAATTCCGTTTCATTAAAGTTTATTGATACTATTTTATTAAATTCCATTGTGGTATTAAAGTGTTAGGACAGGGCTGGAGAAATGGCTTAGCCTTGACAAAGCCATATTACTCTTTCAAGGACCAGAGTCCTTGATTCCCATCCTGAAGTCTAGTGGCTCACAATTGTCAACATCTGAGATTCTGTTGCCTTCTTTGGTCTCTAAAGCCATTGAGCTCACATGCACAAACCCACATGCAAACAAACACATGCACACATAGTTTAAAAAGTAAAAAAAAATCGAACATTCAAAATCTCTACATGAAATAAATAAAATGCTGGCGATTAAGAATACAGAAGAAAGCATAAAGAGCTACAGTGTTTTCACCACTCATGGACAATCACCTTTGAGAAAAGGAATTAAACACAAATAGGAAAAGAAATTGGTTAAATATTAGTAGAAGTAAAAGGAAAACAAAGTCGAAAACGTCTACCCCACAGGCATTTGGAAACGATCCTGAAGAGTTAGCTTCCTCGAGAATAAATGGTCCATAGTCTCAAGTACTAGACTATGAACCACCCTTTTTCATCCTCCGTGCACAAAGTAATGTTTCCATTTTATGAGATTCTTAAGCTTTCTTTGTTCCATCATGGAGACATTTGATATTAAAATCACCCTTGGTACCAAATTGCATGACTAACGGTATAAAATAATGTTGTGTTACTTTATGCATAAATGTCTAGGTTTCATTTAGCCAAGCTTTATAAAATGGAACTTGCATCCTCAACCATTATTATTTTTGAGATTCTAAATTCGTATGTCAGAAAAGCAAATTTGAAATCAAGTCTATCACCCACTCCACCAAGACTGCAGCTTCCCAACTTGAATTTCCAATTTGTAACTACTAAGCAAGCCACCTCTCATCTAATTGTGACTTAGTTGGTATATCAAGAATCACTTACCTTTTCTAATGTGTGTGCATGTGTTTTGCCTGCATGGATAGCTGTGTACCATGTGTGTACATGGTACTTGTGGAAGGGAGACTGTTCCTCATCCCATCCCTCCTTTCCTGTCTCCAAGAGGATGTCCCCACCCCACCCCCACCCCATCCTACCCGACGTCCCCTCTTCCTGGAGCCTCAAGTCTCTTGAGAATTTAGTACATCTTCTCTCACTGAGACCAGACCAAGCAGTCTTCTACTGTATATGTATCAAGGGCCTCATATCAGCTGATGTATGCTGCTTAGTTGGTGGCTAAGTGCCTGAGAGATCTCAGGGATCCAGCTTAGTTGAAAGTGCTGGTCTTCCTATAGGGTTGCCCTCCTCCTCAGCTTTTTCCAGCTTTTCCCTAAAAACAAACACGTTTATAGTATCCTGATGAAATCTTTTGATTACCAGACTATGTCAAATCTCCTATTGTGTTTGGTTCATTAAATTGGGGGCCTTATTTCAACATAATTTGTAAAGTTGTCATCTTTGAACCTACATGAATGATAATTCTAAAAATGAAAACTGACGTCAGGAACTTCAATAACTGTCAATCAGCACTTATGTACTTTTTCATATTCATCTGTACCATCCTTTCTGTGTGCTATTATACTGTCCCCTCCACCTGTTTGTTTTTATAACACTACATTAAAATTTTTGTGGTAAAAAAGCATGGCAAAATTTTCCCTCATAAATATTAACCATCTCCACCTGTGGTCTTACTGATCTCTGGATTTCTTTATTGGAACACTGAGGCACTACTCTCTCTGTCTCCTTCAGCTTTATGAAAGAGTTTAAGAATTGGTGTTAGGTTTTTCTTTTATCTGTTGTTTTGCTTTTTTAATGTTCTAAGTTTCTACAGTGCAGCCATGCGGTCTTGAGACTTTGTAGTTGATATGGCTTACAAATTATTATTTCTAATCAAACATCCTTACTAGCTTCATATTTCTCATATGTCTAAATAATATATCTGTAACATATATATGTAAATTACAGTATATAGACGTATAACCATAGGTCTTTGCAAATTGTGATTGATCAATGATTTAGTCTTTGAAGAATACATATATCTAAATATTGACCTATTTGATCCATGATATATTATTTATTGGCATGGAATTAATTTATCATAGACATTGTGGGCATCATTTATTCTGTGGCCAGATGAAATAGTTTCTCCCTGATTTATGCTTTTTCCACTTAACACCAATCCTTTTAAAAATATATACAGTTAAGCACTTTTGAGTTGTATTGATATTATAGAATATATCTATTAGTTTTATTGATCTTTATCTTTTCAGTTATATTTTTCCTATATATGTGTATATCATATATAATACATTATATACTAATATATATCCAATCCTATTCTAACATTTATTTTGGCTTTTATTTTCTTGAGTTATAATGTTGTGGATTTTTTATTTGAGATTTTTCTTCTCTTATGTTTATTATTCTAAAATTAACTCTTCGTACTGTTCTCACTGCATCTCATAAGTTTGGTTTGTATATTACTTTTATTTACCTTAAATATTTTCTAGTATCTCCTGTGATTCATCCTTAACCCGCTAGTTGTTTGAATATACATTAACTTTTTACATACTGGAGAAATGTCTTGTTTTACAGTTTTAGCTGTTGGTATGATTTCAGTCATATTTTCCATTTTATTATGATCAGTAACAGTCCCACACAGGTGGTTTATTATGGAGAATTCTCAATGAACATTTAGAAACTCTGTACTCTTCTGAAGTTCTCTTCGGTGTTCTATCTCTGTCTGTTAGGAACAGGTGGTCTACATGCTACTCATATATTCTTGTTCCTATTTCATCTTATTCTGTCCATTATACAAACGGGTGTGAGAGTTTTGATTGCTCTCTACTTCTCCCTATAATTCTTTTAATATTTGCCTTGTGTATTTGTGTCTTCTACTCCGAGGAGCATGTGCATTCATGATTGCCATGTCTAACCTGTGCATTGAGTCTTTGGTCTTTATTTGATGGTTTCTTTGCTCATGTGATAATTTTCAACCACAGAGCTACTTGATCTGGCATTACTCTAGCTAAGATTTCTTTCTTTCGCTTACTGTTTTTTTTTAATGTTTTCTATTAAAATATGCATATCATATTGAGAACGATTTTTTTATACATCCGTGCTGCATTTTAATCACCTTTTTTTTTGCTGTCTTTAAGAATAAGTTGACTCAACTTTTGGTGAATACTAGTGCAAATCTCAAGGACAGAGAAGAACTTTATTACTTTAGTCATGAAATCCACTTGGCTGTAAGACGTGCTTTCTTAGCAATGTGTACCACTGTGCAGCCAGCCAGGAAGCATTAGGAAATCACAAAGCCTGACGAGGCACATCAGGAGCCAGCTATTCACTTATGCAAATTATAATAAATTGATGGAATAAATTAAAGCGAACTTTGTGCAATATATACATTTTGTAAAAAAATAAAATAATGGGAGCCACTGTACAATGTATGTCCGCATATTTTTTTCTTTATTAGTCATTTTCCTATGATAGTGGCATTACAGTTTAAATAAACTTAATAAAAAGTTTGGGGTTTTTTTGAGGGGTGGGCTGTTCCACAGAATATTCAAACCTGTTTTGATCATGGAATCATACAAGGTGGAATGATGATGTAAATGGCAGTAATCATCCTTACCTTCCTTGAGTTTAGAATCCTATGGAAGGAAGCATGCAGGTCTGCTGGAATGCTATAATAAACCGCAAGACGTGTTCCTGTGTGATGTATCGATCAAGGGAATAGCCATATAAACGAGACAGGTATACCCATAAACATAACTGGATGCACACATTTTTTTCAAATAAATTCCATATATACTATAATACCCAGACTGCATCAAAGCTGTAACACAGATACCTTCTCTAGGGTACTTTTACAGCAGACCATCACCTGAGTCACTGTGGAGCCTGACTCAGGTAATGCTCTGTACAGGGGTGGGGGGTTCATCTTTGCTTTCTTTGCCATTGATCATCACCCCATTTTCAAATCCACGAGAAACCATAAACATCTTACCAAAATCTCAAACTTCTACATAGGATACCCATTTGTCACTAGTTCAATTAGAATGAAAAAATGTAAATATATCCCTATTAACAAATAATTTACCATCTCTCTATGTTTGCACTCACTTGCACCTGCAGGAAAATATAATATGTTAATGCTAGGTTTTTGTTTTTGTTTTCTTCTCGCACAATTTTCTACCACACTGAATGCCTCCTTGGGCATTTAAGAATATTTAAAATTTCATTGTTTGGCAGTACTAAATGTAGGAGAAATAGGTTAAAATAGTATTTTGTACAAAGTATACTTCTAGTCCCTCTGCTAAGGAACACTCTAGCCTTCGTTTGTGTTTGAAATTCTGCATAAAATAGCATTGTAGAAAGAAAAGTTACCATAAATAGAGAAAAATCTGATTTTCCCCATTAATTAATTTATTTATTCATTTTACATCCTGATTACTGCCCCCCTCTTGGTACACCCTCACACAGTTTCTCTCACCGTCTCACCTCCCCTTCTCCCCTGTGAAGGTAGCTTCCCCACCCTATCTCTGTGTTCCTCTACCTTGGCCCATCAAGTATCTGAAGGATTATTGAGCATCCTCTGCCACTGAGGCCAAACATGGTACCCGAGTTAGGAGTAGAGATTCCACAGACAGACAACAGTTTGAGAGATAGCCCCCAATCCAGTTGTTGGGAGACCTACATGAAGTTTGATCTGCATATCTGATATATATATATACGTATATATATATATATATGTATTATATATATATATATATGCCAGGGCCTTGGTCCAGCCCTTATATGTTCTTTGGCTGGTGGCTCAGTTTGTGAGATTCCACAAGGCTCTAGGTTAGTTGACTCTGTTGTTCTTCCTGTAGAGTTCCTATCCCCTTCAGATCCCTCAATCCTTCCCCCAACACTTCCATAAGAGTCCCTGAGCTCTGTCTAGTGTTTGGCTGTGAGTTTCTGCATCTGCTTTAGTCAGGTGCTGGGAGGGATCTCTCAGAAGACAATTATGCTAGACTTCTCTTTGCAAACATAACAGAGTATCATTAATCATGTCAGGAATTGATTCTTACCCATAGATGCATCTCCAGTTTGGCTGGTTATTGGTTAGCCATTCTGTCAGTCTCTGCTCTATCTTTGTCCCTACATTTCTATTAGGACAAAAATCTAATGTTTTACCTTTTCATAATTCTAGAGCTCCAAAAATGTAATGTTCAGAAATCAGAGTGACTTATAAAGTAATAACATGCCTTTACCATGTTAGCAAGCAGTTCCCAGGTATTTATTCAAGATATTAAAATATGTGTACATGCAAAGTCTATATCACAATTATTCCTAACAGTCTCCTGTGAATATCTATAAATGCTAACATAGCAGAAATGATTCAAAGTTATTTAATTGGTGAATAAATATAGCATAGCTGCCCTGTGAAATTACACAATTATAAATTTTTTAAAATATACTGAGAAATCAAACACAAAATCTGTATATAATATGCTAGGAAAGTGAAATTTACATTGATAGCACATCTATGATTATCATGGCAAAGATGGGATCATCTACAATAAAGTGCAACGACACTGCTTAGAGTCAGAGAGAGGATATCAGACTTGATGAATGGTAGTCCTTGCATAATAATATACAGAAGCATTAAAATATATAGTTGGGTTTCAGTACTTGCATAATAGTATACAGAAGAATTAAAGTATACGATTAGGTTATGTTGGTTTTAAATAATATCTTGAAAAACAAATATGAGTTTTTTTAAAAATATGAACATATTCCTGATATTTACATAAAAATTCTCTAAAATAGGATCTGCCTATCAGGAGACCCAATTATTTATTTCAAACCATCAATGAGGCATAAGTACACTTATTTCTTCAAAATGTTAAAAAAAAAACAGTCAAATTTTTAAATCTATAGTGAATAATCTATACTATTTAAATAGTTTAGATAAAAATCTATAAACTATTCATGTAGTTAGATATGTTTACATTTCTTGATAATTTTCTAACTATGTATATGGTTACATGGAAAGCTTTTGTGAGTGAATGTCTCCTAGCAAACTCTTCCAGGAGAGACACATTTCAGAGATTGCAGACATTGTACTGAAGTTCTACATGCTTTCATCCTATAGCACATGCCAGTTTTAAATCATACACTTCGGAGAGTTAAAAAAAAAAATGCCAAGACAGCACTTGGCAAGAAGACTATTTCGTCTTCTGAAGAATAATGCTGTGAGGTCTTCCTTGAGATAAATGAATTATACTCATTCAAAGATTGCCTGACATTTCAATTCATGGTCTATTCCTTCCTGTGAGTGAATTGGATATAAGGACTTGGAAAGTTTCCAGTATTGTTGTTGGTTTCCTCTATTCTGCATATAATATGATTAAATGCCTTTTGTTCTTCCCAGAACTCCTACTCTCTGAGAAGACTTGTTCATAAGAGTCAATTGTATTTTTCCATCAATATTATGCCTGTATTTATCTATGCTTTTACTGGGGATGCATTACTTAATGTCATCTCAACAGGTAGCAGAGCAGCATGAATCAAAGTTTTTAACAATGGTTTCTCTTTTTAATCATTATTATTCTGTTTCAGAAATTATACTGTCGTCAATTCTAAAATCATCGTGGTCACAATCAGGCCTGAACCTAAAACAACTGACTCATTTTTGGAGATAGAGCTAGCTCACTTGGCGAATGTAAGTCTCACATCCTTTACATTGTACTTCTTACAGATTTAACCTTGAATGAAGTTTATAATCACTATTTTAATCAATGAAACTACAATACATTTTTGTCTTTTTATAATCACAAATGTCTTTGCTTCTTATGAACATATATAGAACCAGACAGCCATATAATTCTATGCTTTTGTTCATGATAAAACTGCTCAGTTTATTCAAGAGAATAATTGGTAAATTGATCGTGCATCTGTGCATTCATGTTTACTAAATACTTGTTACATCTCGGAAACAAAATACTAATAAGAATTTATTCTACTATGCAATAGGGAAAAGTAATACAGACTTAAAATTCATGTGCAGTCAAATCTATAAAAATTACTTCCAAAGAGAAGAATATTATGATGTTTCAACACTGAAGGTAGTAAAAGTAGAGAGAAGTCTTGGTAGATTAAAGCACTGGCTGATCCCCTAAAGGATTTAGATTAGTTTCCCAGCACTATATGTTCACTCACAATGATAAGTAACTCAAGTTTCAAGGCCACCTTGACCACAAGGAATCGATATGGTGTATAAACATATATGTAGTCAAAACACTCATAAATGTAAGGTAAAAATGTTAAAATTGATTTAACCTATAGTGTGACATAGAAAAGCACTAATACTTTCACTTAATCTTAACACACTTACCCTTACTTTTCATAAGGAATTGTTAAAATCTTTCAGGTGCTCTAGCAGCCTGAATTGTTCATGCCTAAATAACAAGAGTCCTTCCCTAGATCAGTCCAACGGCAGCTGAGCATCTTATTCAGGCTAGTAAAATGTAAAATGACTTCCTATACTTTTGACATTTAATTAAATCATCAAATCGGTAATGAATTAGAGCAAGAAAGTGGTTCTTATCAAGACCTTCTTATAATGCTATTTCCAGTCTTGTATTTAAAAAGGCCGTCTCATATTTGCATGTATTTAGATTTTTACTTTCCCTTGCAATGTTTATATGATGTCAAATTTTGTATGAAAGAAAATAAAAAGTAAGGGCTGGGAGATAGCTTACTGCTTAAAAGTACTGGCTGGTCTTCCTGGGGTCCTGAGTTCAACTTCCAGCACCTCCACAGTGGCTAACAGCATCTGTAAGAGTATATGATTCTTTCTTCTGGTGTGCACAAAGGGAGCATTCATATGATCTTTAAAAATAAATGAGTACATAGATAAAAAGAAAAAAGTGATTGAATTGTTTTCTCAAGTTCAAGTAGTTAGTGAATAAGAGAATTTTCATCCACATCCCTTGGGCTACAAAACTCACATGTTTCTGCTATTGTGTAATTTCTGGTTTCCCCAGAAATTAGCCTTAGTTTTAGAGAAAGAGATAATCATCTTTCTTGTGAACTACATTATCATAAGGTGCCGCAGGCTTTGAGACTGTTTAATGAAACTGCAAATCTTTCTGCAATGATTTTCCTACATTATAATTAATATTTAAACTATTACATCTTTCCTGCTTTTGACACCATGTGAGCAAGCCAATGATTTATTCTCAGTATCTACTTCCTGGTGGCTTTACTCTACTGAAAACAGGGTGGGCGGGGGAAACACACTTGCTTTTCAATAAGAAACTTATGTATTAATGTATTCAAGGTTCTCTGAGATTTATCTGTTTTTCTATTGTTGTTCTAGTTTCTTGTGAACATGTCTGTGTAGTCACAGAAAGTAGTGCAAAGCAGTGAGAGATATTATCCTCAGTATGATTCTAGGACTGCCAAATAAGTAGTACAGAAGTAGACCACATACCTTGCTTCGTAGGTAAAATCTCTTAGAGAAATTGATTCTGATAAACTGAAAAAGAATAACTGCAAAACCAATTTCAAGGAAACTGACTTTATTATTTACTTTTCTCATTCCTATGAACAAATACCGTATGTGATAATGTCAATGAGGAATTACTTCTTTTTGCATCCTTGTTTTAGAGCGTTTGGGCCACATAATTGCCCATGTGCTTGAGCGGAATCCTATGAGAGCGGTGTTAGAGTCAAAGCTATTCTCCCATCTTGGTGGGAAGAAAGCCGAGAGAGAAACTAGATGGCATTTATAACTTTCAGAGGCACGTTGACCCATTCTTCCTACTAGGTCTCACCTCTTGAAGGTTCCACATTTCCGCATCGGCTCACCGACATATTGATGAATGAGCTTTTGATGAGCATCTCATATTCAAACTGTAACAAAGTCTCATAACTTTACCAAAGCTCGTTTAAAAATGAAGATGTTTATTATTGTCAAACGTTCCTGAAAATACATTATTTGTTGGTTGACTTTTTAAAAAAAAAATAAGATAAACCATATATAAAAAATAAAAAATAATGGTCTGTGTATGAGAAACAGAGTAGATCGTAAACAGTGTTTAGTATGCACCAACTAGATGCTGTAATCCTGTGTCAGCATAGAAGTATGTTATGACAATGATCGTAACTCACTTAGAATTAATTCAGTGTTTTTTTAATATTTTAAGTAATTGAATTGATCAGGCTCCACTCCCAGATTTTTTTCATTGCAAACTATCCATGTTGAAGGAAATGTAAACAAACATATCGAGGAATTGAGGCACGGAGAGACTAGAAAACTATAAAGCTTATACAACAAACCTGGGCACGGGTCATGCCTTATGTCATGTCCCGTTGGCCTCCAGTTTTGATGAGATCCTGCTTTCAAACACGACGTCAACTACCCTCTATGGATGGGCTCCTCTCTGGACAGTTCTGTACTTTCTTCCCTTAAAATATACACCACATTGTTTGGGCAGTATCTATAGCCCTTTGGGGTTACTGTTTTGAATTTTTAACGCTTATTACATTTACATTTATATTATCAACAAAATTTGATTTTGAAAGCCATTTTATTCTTCACTGAAGGAAGGAATATTTGACTGATTTACTGAATATCTTGATATTTATTGCCAGTCATATCCTGGCATTCCATACACTGATATTAGATTGCTTCCGTTAAGGAGATAATAAAATAACCTAAGCTGAAATAGTGAAATCTCAGCTAGAATGTAACAAAATGCATTTTAATGTGAACACTGAGACAAAAATAAACAAAAGCTTCATCATTTTATACATACATATGCATAGCCATTGATTTCCTCTGCCATTGAACTACTTTGGATATAAGAAACCTGTAATGACAAATCTGTCTATATTTACCTGTTTTCTTATAGGAAAAGTATCTGCTGCACTTCTCTGAGCTCAGCAAAGAAATATCAACTTGCAAATGGCACATGCTTCATACATCATGTGAATAAAATAGAAAGATGGGAACTAAAAATTATAGAGGGTCTAGGGAAGAAGCCCATTAACATTTTGTAAATGAAATCTGTCCTTTTAAAAAGCTTTTTCACAAATAGCATTTATAGTATGTTAAATGTAATGAGGCCCTGGGGAATCCTCAGGACTAGGAACTATGGAACGGTGCCATTGCAAATGATATTTAGCAAAGTCAATTGCAGCTCTAACTAGCTAAGTCATTAAAGAGCAGTACACCATTCTCAGTTCAGTTTCTCTGTGTTAAAGCTTTACTCTCATGAGCTATGACAGTACAGTTTCTGATGCTTAATGTTTAGACACAGCAATCACTTGCTTGTAAGTATTCTCAATGTTACTTTCCCAGAAAAAGGAATTTGTATTATAGGTGACTGTTGTCATTTAGAATTTTTTACATGTAAAATTTCGGGATTCTGTGAGATGTTCGTAAAGTTAAAAATGTGTTGAAAATAATTATTGAGATTTAAATGAGGACAGTAGCTTGCATCTACATATATGCACAAATACATACACAGATACTCACTCTGAGTGTTCTTTGGGTGATAATCTAGACCTGCTGTGTCTTTCCAAGGTAGAAGACGCCATCATTTTCTAAAGACGAAATAGATGAAAGTAAATGCACTGTGGCTCTCTCATGAGCATCATATTTGCAAGTCTGAAAATTTACTTTTTTCCATATAAAATATAGTTATGTAATTCTTTCTGTTAAGATGGAAAAATGGCCAAAATCGTACTGCTTTTCAATCTAATCCTGTCAAAAAAAAAACAAAAACAAAAAACAAAGAACAAAACAAACAAGCAAACAAAAAACAACAACAAAAGAAGTATACTGTATGATAGATGCTTCTTCTTCTTTCAAGGTTGAGAGGCATCATGGGAATTATCTGTAGTTCCTGGAGTAGCTGTATGTGAAAGTTATCATGGGAATTTGGACTTGTGTGTTTTACTTTTTTTGCCATATTCTTACATTACAACCCGCCAAACTAACAAATGATAAAATTTGATATATGAGTACGAAAAAAATTGATCAGAAGTCATATTATTTGTAAACATCACAGAAGGAAATATGGTGGAAATGTTCAGTGAATTTTGCCATCAAGAAGCAGAAGAAACAATACAATTTAGTTCTAGTATGCATCAATATTTTCATGATTATCAAAAGCAATAAAGTATTGAAAGTCATTTCCCAAAGCTATGGAAACTGGACTCTGAATCTATGGTTTTCATAAGCTGTACTTTTTCAACTGTTGTTCTAGCCTAACTTTTATCTTTTTGGAATCAATTTCTATTATTTTGCCTGCTTAAAGCTCTTGTTGATTATTTTGCTGGAGCATCTTGATGTGCTAACTAGACAAGGAGACAGATGTTCTGCCAGTAGCTAAATGCGAGAGGAGAGTTGTTCTCTGGTTACTTCTTTGGTTATATTTTCAATTGCTTAACACAAGAAGGATCCTTCTCATATTTCTTAGCTTATTTTTATCTCTAACATCTATTTGATATTTCCGAAAATATTTTAGAATAATTGTCCTATTGTTGAAGCAAAGATCAGCAAAATTTTTTTCAGTGAAGAAGCAGAAAATAAATATTTCATACATGGAAACCTAATTATTTTTGTCATATGTACTCAATTATGCTATCATATTTTGAAATCAGCCACAGAAAATATATAGATATTTATATCTAGATGTATAAATAAAATTTATAAATAGATATGCTGCTATCCTGGTAAAAAATTATTTATAAAAATGACTACTAGGCCAGATTTAATTTCCTTGTAGTAAGCAGAATAAAGGACATTTTAAAACCTCCAGCCTCTACTCTCCTAAAGCCTATTCTGTTATAATACATGTCAAATGGGACATTTACATGCATGTATATCCAAAAATATGCTTTACATGGGTTTTACATGTGTGGTACATGTGTGGTATGTGTATGCTCAACATGAAGGCTGTAATGAAAGGTAAGGTTGGGGAATTGTTACAGATCTTCTAAATAGGTAGAGTTTAATTAAATGAGCTATTGAATGCAAAGAATTTGCCCTAGCTATAGTTAAGGAAAGCAGTTTAAGGATGTGTCAGCTTGTCTCTGCTAGCATTGAGGGTGAAGGAGACAGGCTACAGTCCAATGGATGTAGGCTCAGAAGCTAATAACCATACTTATTTGATAACCAGGAAGTGGGACATCAGTTCTACAACTGAAAGGAACTATGGGTGGGCTCATCCACGTCCTTTAGAAAGGAATGTAGGCCTACCAGCATTCTGACTTCACCCATGTAAAGTCTTAAGCAGAACCCTGTCCTGATTGAGTTTTCTCAACTTGACACAAATTAGATTTATTTGGGAAGAGAGACTTTAATTAAGAAAATGCCTCCATCAGATTACCTCCAGGCAAGATTCAGGGCATTTTCTCAATTAATGATTAATGTGGGAGGGCCCAGCTCAGTGCGGGTGGTTCACCCCTATGCAGGTGATCCTGGGTTGTATAAAAAGCAGGCTGAGCAAGCCATGAAGAGCAAGTTAGTAAGCAATGTTTCCCTATAACCTGTGCTTCAGTTCTGTATCTAAATTCCTGCCCTGAGTTCCTGCTCTGACTTCTCGTCATGAAGGACTGTAACCTGTGAGGCAAAATAAACTCTCTCTTCTCCAAGATGCTTTTATTCATTCTGTTTCTCATACTATAGAACCCAAACTAAAAACAGACAAAAAAAGCCAACTGAATGCTACAGACTTTTGACCTGCAGAAACTGTGACATCCTAAATTTGTGTTGCTCTGAGATGCTCCATTTGTGGTAATTTGTTCCAACAGCAATAGGAAGCTAAAAGATCCTGCATTGGAGTTGTGCCCCTCAAACAATTATAAGATGAAGGTTGTCAAGACTATCATTATGAATCAACTAGACTTAAGACCACTACATTTTTCTATGAAAATCACCTGCCTAAGAGAGTGTATCTTGCCTTGACTGCTGTGTTAGCACTGTAAACACCTGATTGAAGCAATCATTGACAGAGAGAATAGGCAAAGTGAGATGGTGGTGGAATAATAAAGACAACAGAAGGATGGCATGAAACAACACCACTAGACTATAAGAGGTGACATGCACAAGATGCTAGATGAAGAGTGAGCCTGAAATTGGTAGTTAGGCTACATCCCCAAAGCAACTTAGCACAACTTCGCTAAGGGCTGTGGATAGACTATAGATGTGCAAGTCACCTCTGCCCGTTCTTATCTCTGCTACAATCTCATGTAGTTCTTATTAGGACATATATTCTTGAATATAAACAGAAATAACCCTAGACTAATGCTATATGGAATCTACCTAAGTGTTTGTTTACTTATTTAAGTTACATGCTATTTTAAATGATAGGAAACGTGGGCTGTTTTAGCCCTAGAAGATCTTTTGTTTGCTGAAAGGCATAATAAAATGTACTCAGTTATTACTGTGAACAGTGTAATCACCTGTGGGTAAGAAACTCTTAAGATGGATGTATGTAGACAATGAATTTATTTTAAGACTACACATAAAAAGTTATGACTATAGCTCTACATTTTATTGCTTCCCATGTGACGAACCATATTCATGAAGAAATAATGAACAGTCAGGTTAATGATCTCTCTCTGAACTTAGAAAAGAGTGCTGTTATTCTATCTAAACTCTGTCATCTGCTGAATAGGTGTGATGTAAACATACAGCAAAGCTACATCAAATAGATGCTCTCTCCATCCCTTTGGTTTAACTGGTCCTCAATATGATGCTTTCAACAGGAGCCTCCTAAATCTGTGGAAATATTCTGAGTCTTTGAAGTTCTATGAATAAAAGTATAGCACTGTAATTTATATAGTAATGAGGTTTTTAAGATTCTAGATAAATAACGAATTCCTTCTGTCACAGCAAGAGAGAGACAGACAGAGACAGAGAGACTGAGAGAGACACAGAGAGAAACCTACAGAGTGTGTCAAATCTCAATTTAACTTTCTAATATCACTAAAATCTCATAATATGGAGTATTACTTACCATCGCCTAGAGAATAGGTTGAGAATATTCAATCTGTTCACTTTGGTTGAATTATATATATTTTCTAATTAAAGTATAATTTAATGGTCTTACTGTGTCACTCCACCCCACGCAAACTTAGTCCAAATTAACAGCCACTTCTTCTTTTACTACTACCTTCCACATGTACATATAAACCAATAAATATATGAATTCAACATTCTGAGTCCATTCAGTGTCCACAAGGAATAGCCAATAAGGAATCCTATGTCTGGGGAAGACTAATTCTCCCTTGAGTTCATCTAGAGGTAGACTCCTGTGAGATTTTCTCCATTGGGATGTTAGCTCTTAATAGAATGGTTTGCTTGTTGTTTAAGCAACTATATTATTAAGATTTCATGGTGGTAGCTTCCCTGTCATAGCTAAAAAAATCACAAACTTCCTACTCCTCTAGCTCTTATGATATTTTCTTCTCCTCTCAGAAGTGTTCTATTAGGCTTAGGTGTAGGGGTTGTACTGATGGGAGGTGAGAGCTACATTTCTCTCTGGCTATAACGATAAGTATTTAGAATGAAGTTAGAAATTATATTACTTTAAGAAGGAATGATAGTAAGTTTTCCTCTTAAGTTCTCTGACCTCTTCAGCAACAGGTAGCTGCCTAAGCTTTACCTACTGTACCTCCTAGTGAGACTAAACTTACCAAATCTAGACGACTGTGTTTGTGTGTGTGTGTGTGTGTGTGTGTGTGTGCCTGTGTGTGTGTGTGGGTGCATGTGTGTGTGTTTGTAGGTATGTGTACATTGTATATATGTATGTATCTGTGTATGTATATATATATATGTATTTGTATGTGTTGTATGTGTGTGCTGGTTGTGGATGTGTGTGTTGTGGTTGTATACATGCTTAATTTGTTTTCTTGTTGTTTTTTGATACTGAAGATTGAGCATAGGTTCTTACACATTATGTTCTCTACCAGTTGAATTTTATTTAAGGTCTTATTTTTAATATGGACAAAGGAGAGATAGGACAGTGTAAGTTGAACAGCTTCTCATCCACACTGAAGAATGCAGGGTCCATGGCATCAGACAATGTGACTGAAAGCATTTCTGTGGGATACCTGACTTAGAGCACTGGAAATGTTCAGGTAGTTAAGATGAAGTCACTATTCGCCATTGTGTTCCTAGTTTATGTCTTTTTAGCTATTTATGTCCACATCTGTATACTTGAGCATTGTTTCCACAGGCAAGGGCTGTTTTAATTCAAGGAGATCTGAAAGGTGCCAAAGTTGCGCCATTTCTGATAGGTGATTTCCTGAAACAAATGTAACTTATGCCTATGAACCTTTGGAAGTCTGAAAGAACACAGGCTAACCAGGTTATTACTGGAGAACACAGACCTCTATTTGTCGGTTCTTACACTTATAGAATAAATAAATAAATAAATAAATAAATAAATAAATAAATAAATAAATAATATTATTCAAGAGCATATTCTCAGTCACCTTTATTGGAGTTTGGGAGTAAAAGAGTACAGGAAGCTGTAAATGTCAGAATCTGCCTGTAGAAGAAAAATGCACAGGAGGGAGAGAGAAAGTCAAGTGTTTTATGGTATAGATAAATTTGTCATTATACAAGGGGTTGAGGAATGGAGTGAGAGAAAGAGCCTCATGACCATCGGGACACTCAGGCTCTGGGTTTAGCTAGTACCCAAACAAGGGAGTTATAGAAAGGGTGAGAAGAAATGATTTTGAAGTTAGAACTCAGAAACCACACCATCATAGCAGTGAAGGTCTGCAAGCAACTGCAATGAGGAAGGACTTTCTGTGTATACATGCCCATACTTCATAAGGAGACTGCTATTCCCTAATATGCCTTCAGGAGTATCAGTTCTCCTGGAGGGTAATCCCCTGACAATTTTCTGTACTCTTTTAATATTGTGGCCTATTTAAATTTTATGTCTCTACCAGGGCTAAATGGATGAGTCATATCTCATTCTTTTGACTGAAACTTATACAAATTAGTAGTAGTAGTAGTAGTATGGTTTATTTTGTTTTGGTATTGGATACAGAGATTCTCTGTGTAGTTCTGGCTGTCCTGGAACTCATGCTGTAGACCAGGCTAGCCTCAAAATCAGAGAGATCCTCTTCTCTGTCTCTCAAGTGCTGGGATTATTTTATGTGCATCACTGCTGCCTAGCTCAAAGGATTTTTAAATATTTAAGGAAATCTAAATTTGTATAATAGCAGTGGTTTACCAGGACAAAGTACCTTTTCCATGAGACTGTTATTGGACTCAATAAAGCCCTAGTAGCTCAATTATTTCTAATGATATTTTAAATTTTCAGGTAAACATTTTTGATGCTTCTTTCTGCCTTGACCATGACATTATGAATTCTAAGATGAACAATTATGACACACCCTCCTTTGTAAATTGGTGTGTATCAGGGAAATAAGAGGAGAGGACCAAAATATGAGGATAGGTCATTCTCAGTGCCCTGCAAGCCTGGTAATTGTCTGACTAGATACCTATCAATACTTATTTATTATTTTATATTTTGTTTTTATTTGTCATATTATGGAATATTTTAATAGAATTAAACTATATTCTGAAAATAAAATAAACCTGGACTTTCAAACAGCATTCTTTTTCTTTCTGCAATGCTAAATTTACCAGTTCACTAATTTTAGAAGTAATAATATCAATTATGATAAGGTTGGTATCAACTTCTTAGATAACCTTCCCCTATTAAATAGAGACAACACCTTAATTTGGAAAGAAAACACCTAGTAGAACGAGACATTTAACTTCATTGCTATGGACACTCAGAAAGAAGGGTTCTATCCTTAAATGTTGTAGTATATTCTCACTCCCCATATTACATGTGACCAACATATGTTTCTAACTATGAATCGTATATTTTATTTTTAATTGGCAAATAATAATGATGTACATTTATGGGTTGCAAAGTGATGTAATGATAAATGTGTACTATCTGAAATGATTAAATCATGCTAATTAACACATCTATTATCCAAAAGAGTTTCATTTGGACAGGAAAAAATGAATTTCAGTGATCTATTGTCCAGAATTGTGACTATAGTAAATTATAATAAACTGTATGTCTCCAAGTTACTAGATTAATAGATACCAAATTTAAATTGCCTTCATTTTACTTCTTTAAAAATTATTAGTATTCTGGGATATGCCATGGCACATGTGTGGACATTGAAGATCAAATTTTTGGAGACAGGTTTTTCCATTTTTACTTGGGTTCTTAGGTAAAGGCTAAAAAAAGATGGGTTTTTTATCTCACATGGTAAATATTTTTTATGTCATTTGCCCAGTGTGCACTTTCTTCTAGATCTTGTACATGCAATTCTACATACAACTTCATGATCACATGCCTTATCAATATCTAAAAACTACACCTTCCCCCTATGTTAGATTTTAGTAATATAATGAGTCTCTGGTTACCTTCAGACACTCCAGAGTGCTCAGGTAACCCTGAGCCGGTGTCTCCAACCAGTTCCAGTCAGCCTTGGTGCTTTCCATGAAAGCAATGAATAAGGGTCCAGCCATTACTTTTGCCAAAACATTTTTTTCCCACACAACCTAATTTTGTGTTAGGCTTCCCTGACCCCTTTCTCTGGCCTCATCTGCATCCTCGAGAGCTGGATGTACTTAAAGGATTACATTAGGGGGAAGGAATCCAATTATGAATACCACTGTCGAACTATTTCACTGTCTAAAAGGATGTCAAGTCCTCTGTACACAGAAAGGGAAAAAGAATAAATCTAACGAGACACATTGACCATGCTGATCCTATGCTCTACTGCAAAACAAATGCATGTTTCTGTTGGTGTTAAAACAGTGGAAAATCTAAAAGGAAATAGTGAAGGCACCTTAAGGCAGAGTGCAGAATGTCTGTCTTAGATGTCAGTGCTGCAGGAGTTGAGACATGACTCCATTCCATCAGCTGAGGTGTCCCTGTAATCTGTAGTGACCTTTATGCTGGTATAATAGGATCAGTGGCATAGTCTCAGAAAAGAATGTTCTGGCCAGTGTAATGTAGGGTTAAGGTTTAATAAAAATAGAAAGACAACCAGATAAGGAAATGATAAAGACACATGAGATCATTGGTGTGAGCTTCTCAAAGATGAGTCTCATTTATTAAAAGACATTTTAAATACTTCTTTTCCTCTTGTTTGTGTGTGTGCGTGCACATGTGTGTACATGCTTGCATGTATGTTCATGTGTATATGTGTGTATGTGTGTGTATGTTTATATGCATATGTGTCTACCCAGTGTATACAAGAGAACAAAGAAAAGATCTGTGCATACTCTGTAATTAAAGTAGTTTTGAGCTGCCTGATGTGGGTGCTAGGAGCCAAACTCCTGTCCTACAAGAGCAGTAATTTCTCTAACAGTTGACCCATCTCTCCGGCTCAGCCAGACAAAGACATTTTTGATATAAATTTAGGAAAAGAGGTTAGGAGAACGATGCTCAGATAAAGAACAAGACCCACATGTGACTACTGTCTTCTCAGGGGAGAAAGTAAGTTCAAATATCCTAGTGATGACCATATATAAGATTTAGGGAAACTGATGGATTTCGTTGTGTCATGGTTTTCTACAGAGTCCTCCATTTCTACACCAGAAATCACTGGGATTACTGAATGGGTTTAGGATTTTTATTTTTTATAAAGTATGCTTCCAGTGAGATTTCTAGTATGTCTCAGTTTACAGCTAGAAAAAAGAGAAAGGTCTCAAACAAATGTTAACTGAGCTGGAGTTTGTGACTCTCAGGTGCCCTGAGGATTCAACCAGACTCCAAGTTAATAAACTACTTTCCATTCCAACAGTCCTGCAATTTCCTCCATTATTCCAACTTGTCTCATAATTAGGAAATTTGAGACATAAGCCTTTTTAAAATGCTTAAAAGTGCGTAACCAAGAATTTTTTTCTCTTTTTTTTTTTTTTTTTTTTTTTTTTTGGTTTTTCGAGACAGGGTTTCTCTGTGTAGCACAGGCTGTCCTGGAACTCACTCTGTAGACCAGGCTGGCCTCGAACTCAGAAATCTGCCTGCCTCTGCCTCCCAAGTGCTGGGATTAAAGGCGTGCGCCACCACCGCCCGGCTACCAAGAATTTTTTAAATTGATTTGAATTGTACCATTTCAAACGGTGCCTACAGAGACAGAATATTTGTTTGTTTTGATGAGAAAAAACTTGACAATAACAGTGCATATTTTTTTTAAACTTTTTCAAATGTATGCAATTTCAGTGCATTTAAGTGTCAATTATATACACAGTCTGGTAAATGAGTCTTTAGCCCATCTGTCCCATGTACCTGACGACTTCCGTTAGTTAATGAATTCAAAGCCAGCTTGTGTAGATTCCTTCCCAGCCTGCTTACATTCTGCTTGTTCCTGTCATTACATTTCCTTTCTGCTTTCTGTAACCCTCACCATCCCATCATTGATACTTTGACAGAAGAATCTGGAAAGTACAATGAATAATTTACAAATACATTCTTGGCAGAACTAGCTGGCCAGTTTTTGGGGTGACTTTGTTGTCTTTAAGATTTTCTTTCATTTTGCTTTCTTCACACTATCCCCCTTATATCATAAGTAACTGTTCCTACCTAAGTATTAAGATTACTATATTTGCTGTTCTCTGTCCTTTTGAAACTTCTAATGTTTAATTACTGATCACAGTGTGCCAGTCTACACAGTGGCAACTACACTCCATGATCTACCCAGAAAAGCATTTGCCTATTTTATATATGCCTAGTAGGATGGCACATATCAAACTGATGTCAATTCTCATTGGGTGGTATTAAATTTTTGATAAGGATAGGAAGTGAGAGAAGCATAAAAATAGCATCTAAGAGGTAGAAGGTTGGGAAAGACAGAGAATGAAACCAAGTTTAGTGTGGAGGAAGAGGTCATGGGACACCAATGGAGGAGTTAGAGGAAGGACTGAAGGAGCTGAAGGGGATTGCAACCACATAGGAAGAAAAACAGTATCAACCAACCAGCCCTCCCCAAGAGCTCCCAAGGACTAATCCACCAACCAAAG